>JAWNNM010002225.1:0-1391950 GCA_035044965.1 Lordiphosa andalusiaca
GTCATTAATTTTTTAAGCTTGCTTGGAATTCGGTGGAATAATAAAAATGGCAGGCCATCAAGAAGGGGACGGAAAATGGAAAAAGCGGACAACGGACAACGGAAAAGGGTTTAATTGTTTTGGGGCAAGTGAGCAGCTGGTGGGTGGTTGGGGGTTTTGGTGGCAGATTTAGTTTCAAAACATACTTGAGCCTACGTGGTGTAATTAAAGGTCTCCAGGCTCTCGAGCCCTGATGATTTATGGCGGGCCAGGCAACAGACAAAGAGTTCGAGTTCGAGTCGAGTCGTTTGTGTGTTTTAGGCAAATTAGAAAGGGTTCTTAAATGTCGGGGAAGGTATACCATTTCCTTGGATGCATACCCCTGCTGTTGTCTGGGTCTTCCGGTCTGTTTGCTGTCACGGTGTCTGGCTATTTATTTATATTTAGTGTAATGTTTAATTTAGTAATGGATTAGTGCATAAAAAAAGGAAGAAGAAGGAGCAGGAGAATGGCTGAGCATTATGAGAAGTCACGTAGTGGGGTTCAGTAACAGCAGGGTTAAGTTGAAGATTTATGGTGACATTTTCTTCTAAGAGAACTGCCATTTTGGTAGTCAGATATTTAATGAAGCCGCCTTGCTTCCTTCCTTACCCTCCGCTGCACACACACACACACACACAGATTGGTTATTATCTTTCAGTTCAGTGTGCATAACTTTTTCACTCTGCATGTAAATTTCGTGCCACGCCCCCTACTATCCACCCCCACCCCAGCAACTTTTGGCATTTTTCGGCGAAATTATTTTATAATGAATGTTCGTATTTAGCCAAAGTTTTATGAATGGCTTTCATTATAGTATAGCATCGCCCCCCTCCCTCCCTCCGGGCTGTTTGGTTTTTGGTTGGACGTTCGTTCCTTTGGCACTAGGAAAACTACAGCTGGAGGAGCCCCTATGCCAGCCAGCTCACCGAAGTGAACCACAAAAATATGAAAACCACATTTATATTGTACATCGGGCAGCTGTTTGGAAACTTTGTCTGTAGTCTCCCTGGGTGTGTTTGGAGTGTGTGTGTGTGTGTGTGTGTGCACCTCATATGCTTGTTCGCGGTGACGGTTGTGCCTGCCAGCGCATTTTGTGCCCACATTTTGGGGGCCAACTGTAGCTACCTAAAACTGTAAAACTAACAAAAATAAATGCACTGATTTTGGTTTCGAACTTTTGTGGGGGGGGATCAGCTGAAGCATTAGAATAAGAGTTGGCCGCGAGTCCAAATCGCAAAGGGGTATGGGGTTTTTAAATTATTGAGAATTAATGGAGCCTAAGCTTTGAAAGAGGGTGCCTTTAATACACTTGATTGATTTGATTTTGGTTTCTGATATCTTCAGAATCTTCAAAATAAGATGAGAAGATGGTAGAATGAAATTTCATGAGTTAGCTGAGGCTGTGGGCAACCCAGTAACAGTCGATATTTCACATTCAATGCAATGAAGAGAAGGTTTATGGAAATTTTGAGTCGATTTGCAACTCTGAAGTATCCAAATTCTTTTCATAGTGCTAAAACGGTGATCTAAATCCCCTTTTAAGCAACAGATCATAAGTATTCCGCCAGCCTCAGCTTGAGCTCGTAAGCACAAATTAAAATCTCCTAATACTTATAATGGAAGTTCGTGATTGATCTGCAAAGTATACCTGGCACACATCTACAAATACAACAAATGTATATTTTAATAAAAATCGTATATACTTTTGCAGATCAATCACGAACATATGTCATACGAAATAATTAAGGCTTAAATCACTTTGAAGAGATAAAAGTAAGCATGAACAAATCCCATTTGTAAAAATATCCTTTTTATACCCTTGCAAAGGGTATTATAATTTTGCCCAGAAGTTTGCAACGCATGGAAATATTCATTTGCGACCACATAAACTATATGTATTCTTGATCAAAGTGACGAGCTGAGTCGATTGAGCTTTGTCCGTCCCTCTGTCCGTCTGTTTCTACGCAAACTAGTCTCTCAGTTTTACAGCTATCGAGCTGAAATTTGGCACAGAGTCTTCTTTTTGCTGCACACTAATAATATGTCGGAACCAACCGGATCGTATGACTATATCTCATAGCTCCCATAGGAACAATCGGTCGGAAAACTAGTTTTAGTATGAAGAACTTTTTTCTTTTCAATGGAAACGTCTCCAAACTTTATAATCCTAGGTTTTCTATGTTTTTTTTTATAATTCTTCCAAGTTTTATTAATATCGGACAGATCTCAGAGATGGTAAGAGATGGAGGCTTGACATGTATGGGACATATGTTTCTTATGTTTGCAGGCAGATTAAGTATACTTTCAATTTTGGACACGCCCCTTCCCGCTTCCGCAATTTAGAAAAAACATCATATCTCCCACAGTTTAAAAGGTAGATGGTTTGTTTCTTCTAAATATATTTAGTAATCAGGATAACTTATCGTTCTGCCGAAGGAATGATGAAGATCAAATGAACGGTTCTTGAGTTATGATCAAAAGACTGTTTGCGGCTGCAGCGCTGCTTTCAGCTGCTACTGCAGCATCAGTATTTATGATGAGCGTATAACTTCGTTGGTACAGAGTATGTTATAGTCCGATTATGACCGATTTTCTTTCTTGTTTTAGCTTACTTTTAACATACTCTGTATCAACACTCAGCTAAAATTTTTGATGCTGCTTCTTCGACTGCACTACAAAAGTGAACAGTCTTGTGATCATCGCTCGACAACTGTTTATCCGATCTTTACCATTTTACTTTAGCGTATCGATAAATAATCTTGCTTACTAAATACTTTTTCATCCTTTTTTATCGCAAACTTAATATACTCTGGGTACCTCTGGTACAGAATATAAATAGAACTCGAGTTGGTAAGAGCTAACATCATTAATCTGTCTACCGATTGGTTATGAGGAAGTTTTGACCTATAGTCATCCGATTTTGTTCATACTTTGTACTTCAGATAAGCAAATAAAAAGCAAAGTAGGGCAGCGGGTAGTGTGTGTGTGCGTCTGCTGTATAAGTGGCTGTGGGTTTGTTTCTTTAGAAGCCAGCAGTGAAGTAACTTGCCATGAAAAAGCTTCTCAACTTCACCGTTAAGCTGTGAGTCCCTTTTTCTGGTGCGAAAATTAGAAACACCAAAGCAAAGAGTTAAAGAAGATATCGGCTTGGTGTTTTGGACACTGTACAGCCAATTTATGAGAACTCATTAGCTGAATAGCCATGATCTTTAACATTTTGAATGAATGAACATTTCGAATTCCCCATCGATTTCTGTTTTTCGAATTCTAACAATAAAACAGCAGTGTGGAATGGCAATAGTCTGAGGCAATTATTGAATACATTTTGAATAATAATATAAATTTTAAAATTAAAAAAAATGAATAACATTTAGAAGTAACTTTCTCGGACTTGGATTCAAAAGTGTGGGTAGTCTTACAATAAACAAGTTTATTCTTTGAATTTAAAGGGGTAACAAAATGTTTGAAATTTGGTAAAAAAAATTCTCTTATTGCAAGGAATTTCAAGTTGAGATTTACAAGTTCAAAATTCAAAATAAATAGGCAGTTAAAAACATAAACTTGTTGTTTATCAGCAGTAATCTTGGTGAGTGGTGATCTAAACATTTCAAATTCAAAGGGATTCTGCTGTTGATTCATAACAAAATAGTAGAAGTTAGGTTTGTGAATGATATTACTTCCTGGAAGAGTTCAAAATGGGACTCAAGCAACTCAAAACTATTATGAATGCTGATATTAATATTCATGCTGGTAGATAGGGAATATAACTAGCTTTTTGAGATATTAAAAATATATTTCTGCGCTCTCTTAGATCCGATATCTCATCTTCTGCATCGAGCAATCTGTCACCTCTGCTTCTTCTTCTATTCCAATCCCTAGGTGGGACGTAGGGCATCAAACCTACTAACCAAAAACAGAGACCATTTTAACTGCATGCGAAACATAGCAGTATTTCTAAGATGAGATCAGTATTCAATATAGACTTCAGCAAAAAACCTTATTTAGAAATTGGTAGATGGTGGGGTCCAACTCTTTGTTTCGCTGTCGCTCCGAACCCTTGACTAATTCAATAAATCATTCTCCAACTCCCTCATTCGGATAAATATTTGTAACTAGCCGAAAAATGTAAATTGAATTCGTCTACTTCTTCCCAACCCACTTCTAACATGGCGTCGTTGTCCTTCTTGTCTTCAGTTGGGCCAAAAAGTCGTAGTATTCCATCTGGGGGGGTGGGGCCGAGTTGAGGGTTGCGTTTTGCTGGGAAAGGGTCCGACAACCCGCATGCCAACTTGGGATAGTTGTGACTTTTGTCTGCGCAGACATTGAATCTCATACTCGTACCCCGGATGGGTGCGGACCAATGTGGGCTTGGCTTAGCCCAGGTTCTACCCCGAAACTTATTTCACTTGTTTTTTTGGGTTTTTTGTTGTTTTTAGTTTTAGGTCTTTACCAAACTTTGTGGGCAAATTGAATTAGTTGGCTGCTGGGTGCAGGAAATTGAATAGTTTTAGTTGTTCGTTGGTAAATAATTTGCTGCGCCCGGCAAACTTTTCAATTTTCTCGTTTTATGTTGACTTTGCCCTCAGCTTTTGTTTGCGTCACTCAAATTTCGAGCTCCTTTTGTGTCCATCAAAGTAATTAGTGGAATAACTCTGAAGGACTTGGCTTTTGTGTTTTTTGGGAGTCGCCCAGGAGGTTCATTATGTGTACATGCAGCTTATTTGATTTCTGCATGTAAATTAGTCGACTAAGGACATTTGTTGAATAAATTTAAGGCTTGAGGGAGGGGGGGTGGGGTTTCTACCCAGCGGAAGAAGCCAAAAAACTGAAAGCTATTTGCGAAACACACACACACACACACACAAACAAGGCACAAGTGCCCAAGCTCTAAAGCCTGGCCAGAGTTCTGGAGTGCTCTAAGCTAAGCGTGTAAAACGAGAGCATGTCCTTAAATAAATGGAGCAGGAGCAGGAGCCGGAGCAGTAGCCGGGCGCCATGGTGCAGATTATAATTTCAAAAAAGAGACGAAAGGACAGGCCAGCACACAGTTGAGGGAGAGACAAACAACGCAGGACGAAGGACCTTCATTATGAAAGTTGCTGTTTTCATTATTTTCTTTTTGCCAGGATGCGAGACGAGCTGCCTGCCCACCAAATAACCAACACACCCACCCAACTAATCTACATTTAAAGCGCAGCCGGGGAGGGAAGGGCGAGCATGTTTTATTTTTGCACCCTGAAGGCATTTGCCGAAAGGATTCATCTTACGACATTAGTGACCCCAGCAACTGTGCACCGAAAACATGCGGATGCGGGGATGCTGCTTTGTTGTGTTTTCCTAGTGCAAACACATATATAAGTTTTTGCCATAATGGCTGCCAGCAGCAGCGCACCGAGACCGGGGTGCACTTGGCATGTACCTTGGGGTACAATCTGCCATCACTTCCACTTCCACTTCCACCTCCTCCGCCACCCCACACAGTGTTGTTGCCCCTTGTGGGGGTGTCAAAGTTGCGGGCATCTTCTGTTGACTACGTCACGTAGCCAGGCGCTTCCGAGAACTTCTCATTTATTTTACTTAATTGTCAAGTTTGAATTTTGAAAGGGTTGTCAGTGCCACCCGCTCGTACTCATCCCCATCCCCATCCCCATCCTCATCAGAATCCTTGCCTCATACAACTTAGTTCACATTTTTGTTACGCTTTTGCTTGGCTGCGTCGTTGAGCAGGAAATGAGTTGGTCGTGGGCAATGGACAAGAACCAAGCGGGAGACGAGCACTCGCCTTTAATTTCTAAATTTTGGATGCACAGCTGATGGGTAATCTGTCCAGGTATGCAAATGCAAACGCTTTGGAATGAAAATCAATTAACACAAAGTGTTTGTCAATGGACAGGGTGTGGGTGAACACTTGCACAAGAGTAAACATTCTTTAGAATTCAGTTTGAAGTCAACTTATAAAGACGTGAGCTATCTCTAAGAAATCTGCTGTGACGTAGCAGTAATTCCCCACTGTGTTCTTCTAGTTAAAAGCAAACATTGGTTTCTGCCCTTCACAGGATGCTTTAAAGCTCTGAATCATATTATCAACCAGATCACCTTATGGTTTAATAAACTCAGACAGTCTCAATTCCTTAAAAAGACAGTTCAATGTGCCACCTCTTTGTAATCTTTGGTGAATAGAATAATTGCTTATTGCAAGGATCATAAAGTCCGTCTTATTCCGAGCTCATACTCCTTCAAAAGAGTCTTGATTTCTTCACTCATCGAGCAGTAAACTTTTACCCCGAGAATAAACTGTTCTAATTAATAGTTACGTTTTTCTCATTCCGGAAACGGCGTTCTTATTAATAGGTACGTATTTTTTTAGACCGACTTTTCAATTTTAAGCACTCTCTGTCCTTGCTTTTGGAACGGATGAATATCGTTCTGGTTGATCCACAAATATAAACACTTATTAAAAGTTTTTTAAAGGTGTGTGAAGGATAATAGAAGGAAGGAATACCCACCCACTAGACCCCTCTCTCTCCTTTTCAAAGCCGAGTCTTGATTTTATTAACATAAGAAATTCTATTTTTGCTTTTCTTATCTGGGACTATAGCTCGAGGCATCGTAGGCTAAACAGAAGCCCTGCTTGGGTTGAATCTATTGCGGAAAAAACCTTATATCTTCCACAATTCCATAGATAGAAATCGTATAACGAATCAAAATTATTTATCGATTTGACAAAGGAATGTTAAAGATCGGTTGAACGATAGTCGACTGATGAGGTATATTTTCTAGTTTTTCATTATGTTATATCAAAAATTATTTAAAAGAAGTAAATGGAACTGCACAGAGATAACAAGAAAGAAAGTCGGTCAAGCCCGACTATAACATACTCTGCACCAAGAAAATTCTTTTGATCATAACTCGAAAACCGTTCATCCGATCTTCTTCATTCCTTTGGCGGATCGATAAGTTATCCTAATAACTAAATATGTCCAGAAGGAACAAGCCATCTATCTTCAAAACTGTGGGAGATATGACGTTTTTTCTAAATTGCGGGGGCGGGAGGGGGCGTGGCCAAAATTGAAAATAAACTTGATCTGCCTGCAGACATTAGAAGCATATGTCCCATACAT
Organism: Lordiphosa andalusiaca; assembly: GCA_035044965.1. Classification (NCBI taxonomy): domain Eukaryota; kingdom Metazoa; phylum Arthropoda; class Insecta; order Diptera; family Drosophilidae; genus Lordiphosa; species Lordiphosa andalusiaca. The sequence continues at coordinate 7,143 of JAWNNM010002225.1, forward strand.
GTCAAACCTCTATCTCTTACCATCTCTGAGATCTGTGCGTTCATACGGACAGACAAACGGACAGACGGACATGACGGACATGACTCGGCTGTTGATGCTGATCAAGAATATATATACTTTATGGGGTCGGAGATGCTTCCTTCTGGATGTTACATACTTTTGCACAAACTTATAATACTCTATGTACCTACGGTACAGAGTATAAAAATACTGTTCAGAAAATATGTTGGCTTCTGTTACATCAAAATGAGAACGAAATGTGCTCTAACATTTTGGTTCAACCAATGTAAAACTCAACTCAACCACCATAAAGTATCAGTGGCCATTTAGTCATGCGTCTACAAATTTGTGCAATGGCTTAGTGAGCTAACACGTCGCCGTCGTTGAGTGAATAAGGTCTGGGGATCAACACAACTACTGACAAATTTTCCTAAAATTAACCAAGGCAGCTGGGTTGATTGGGTTGGGTTGTCGCTGATGTTGTACCTAGTACAAGCAATGTATTAGTTTATGAGGATCCGATCCGATCCGATCAATTAAGATTCCCCAGAATGTAAGTTCCATTTATAGCCTGGCACCAAACTCTATGAAATTTCTTACCCCGTTGAGTTAAAAATGTTGTCCAAAATGAAACATTTCTAATCAAGATGTTGCGTTTTCAAAAACATGTTTCAAAAATGAGAACATTGTACAACATATCAGAAAAACCGTTCATTTACTGCTTTTAGTATAGATTATGCTCATATTGAAACCAATGCTCTTTGTTTTTTCACTCTGTGTGAATTTTAACCAATCAGTAAGTGGTGTTGGTTTAATTGATAGGTTATCCAGTGACTCTAATTAAATCCACTAATCCAAAATCATTGCTTACATAGATATATACATAGATTCATTAGTTTTTTTCAAATAACTATTTGCGGTTGAAGATCGACCTACCCCTTTAGGAATTTGCCAAAATTATTATGGGGATTTTCTCCATCATCATCATCAAATATATTTATATATATTTTTCACATAATAAGTCCTGAAGTAAAGTCTTATGCAAGCAGTATTAGCAGATTTAGTTAAATCTTTGATCCGTTAAAAGGGTGAGACTTTTCCTCAAGCCGGAAATCACACATCAGATAAAGTGTCCTAACAAATTAAGATCCGATTTCACATCTTCTACATAGCTGCTATGTGTCAGATAAGCATAGATTTTGCTCTGATACTTGTGGGCTTATGTGAAAGGTAACTCTACGGAAACGATTAGAAATGGGTATTACATCTGTTATACAATTCCTAACTTAATAATAGTTTAACTATCACTAGCTGCTAGGTTCTACGACTCGGGAATTTGATCAATAGTGCCTTTATATGTTGATTCTCACTTCTTTCATAAATATGTACATATATATTTTCAAAAAGTTTTGTGTTGAAGAGTTATCTCAACAGTAGGAGGTACGCAGTGAACCAAAGAGGTGAACCTTAATGCTCTCTAGACTACGGCGGGAATCTAGAATGTGATCTATGGTCCAAATATCTTTGCATAATGGTCAGGGTGTCTATTTAATACTTACTGGTGTAGATGCTGTTGAGTACAGTGTGTTGCATAAGGTGATTCTTGAGCAGCTCGGCTTTGGATTCGATTCTATGTATCCTTGTCATTGGTTGGGTGTAAAATGAAAGAACACGGCTTAACTCATATCAGTAGCAGCCTCGGCGGCTGGGACTCCCAGAGAATGGGGATTGTTTTTGCAAGTTTTATCCTGATTTCTTGCACAGTGGCGTATCTCGGCTTTGTAGTGTGGATACTGATGAGAGACTATCGTCCTTTGTTGCTGGCAGGCCATTAAAAGAGCAAAGTGTTTTTTGGAGGTCAGGAACCAGCAGGTCCGTAGTGTCCAGTATGCACAGTACCGACCCAATTAAGCTTCTTTAGCAGCTTCAATTCGGCAGATATACAAGCGCTCGTCCCTCAGCCCCTTACTAAGAAACTAAGAAAACTTCATGAAGTCTGCTTCCTGTTGCAAGTCACCAACTGAGAAAAACTAAAACATTTCAAGATATTTCACTTACTTGGTCCACATTCATTCCCAAGGGTTTGAGTATCCCTCTCTGCTTTACTCCCAACCCCTTCATCTGACCTTAATGTATGCACCGCAAATATTGTCTCAGACGGTCGGTCGAATGAACTCAAGAAATAAAGGGATGGGGAAGAAAAGGGGTGCAGTTAAGCCAGACAAACAGCTAGACGCTGCTTGAAACTGGCTAGACGTGAGACAAGAAAAACTTCTGGCATTTTTTTTGAGTTGCTCTTTGCTCTATCCGATTTTCTTTTGGGCTCACTTTACGGCCTATCAACCAACGGGCCATACCCATTTGGGAACTTTTAGCGCGTGTTTGGCTTGTGGCATTCGAGAGTCTTGCCTGCAAATCGTAAGCAATTTGAATTCATTAAAATGGCATAAAAATGATTAATTACTGCAAAAAAAAAAAAAAACAAAAACGAAATCATTTGCAGCTTATCAATGCAGTTCTGAAGCCCCCAAACCATTGTACAAATTTACCAATTTATGTTTATGGTAGATGTAGCCTGTATATGAATTGAAATTGCTGTGCCGTCGGTGGCTAGAACCGGACATGCGCACTCCGTCTATGTATCCATTTTGCTAAGCAGCTACAGCCATGCCTTTAGCCAGATTTGCCATTTTACCAGCGTCGGCCATGGCGTTCGGTCGTCGTCATTTGCATGGCCTGCCCACGCCTCACATCTGCCCTCGGTTCCCCTTGGTCGCTACATTGTTTGGTTTGGTTTTCGGTGGTGGCCACCCCCCAGTGATATGCCTAAGAGCCAGCACTTAGAATATTCCATAGTTTTCTCTTCATTTATCCGTTCTGGTTTCTCTTAATTTTTTAGTAGATTTCTTGTGGATTGACTAGCAGCCGATAGATGGCGCCAGTAGTACTTAGCTTGCATTTGCTTAGATTTAGGGGATGGTGGTGGTTGGTTGGTTGTTTATTTTTCCTATTTATTTGGGAAATTATCTAAGGGAAATTTACGGAACTGAGTTGAATCTACATTCTTATTGGAATGCAGTCATTCCTTAATATATTTGTAAAGATTTTTCTTGTTGTAAATACCTTTTTTTGTGGATATGCGATTCTCATATGAGATATCACTTAAGAGTTATAGTCAATCAATAAGCTTAAGAGCTATGTATAACCTGTCATTTGCCAACTCACAGCAAACTTGGGTAGTTTCCCGGTGTTTCATATGAGATCCTAGCCAAGTGAAAATGCAAATTTGTGCATATGTATGAAACGTTAAGATAGTAGAGGTAGTTTCGACATGTATGGCCACAAACCACACTCCCTCAAGACCCCTCAAATCGGCAAACAAGGCCTTCCTCCCACATTTTAAAAGAAAGATACTTCTTAACATCTAGACATAATTAGTAATCAGCACTATTTATTGTTTAGTCGTAGAAATGGTAAAATCGGATGAATGATAGTTGAGTTGAGGGGCAGCACTGTTCGCAATGGCAACGAGCAACACTTAACAACACTATTGAGTTGCCCACCGCTGCTTTATACCTTCAGTCAAGTCGGCTTAAGTTAGAGTTTAAGCATCAGAAAGGAGGCAAGAACATTATATATCTATAATTTCTTTATCGGGTGCAGAGGTGAGAAATAAAGGCAATACTGTTTTATTAATGGGCCCACCGCTGCTTTATACCTTCATACCTATACATCAGAAAGGTAGCAAAAACATTAAACACATACATTTTCTATTTCGAAAGCAAAGATGAGAAACTAACTCCAATACTTTTCCCTTACTGTTTGATTTGTGTGCCCACCGCTTCTTTATACCTTTGGTCAAGTCGCCTTAAGTCAGAATTTAAGCATCAGAAAGGAGGCAAAATCATTATATATAGCAAAATTTTCGTTTTCGGATGCAGAGATGAGAAATTGATGCTGAAACTTACCACTTACTGTCTGACTTATGTGACCAACGCTTCTTCATACCTTCAGTCAAGTTGGCTTCGGTCAGAATATAAATATCTGAAAGGTGGCAATAACATTATATACCTATATTTTCTTTTGCGGATTCAGAGATAAGAAATTAAGGCTAAAACTTATTCCCTACCGTCTGATTTGTGTGCCCACCGCTGCTTGAAACCTTCAGTCAAGTCTGCTTTTGTCAAAATTGTACCATCAGAAAGCTGGCAAAAACCTTATATGCTTATAATATCTTTTTCGGATGCAGATATTAGAAATTAGAGCTAGAACTTTGCCTCTTCTATTTGATTTATGTGCCCACCGCTGCTTTATACCTTCAGATAATTCGGCTTCAGTCGGGATTGAACCATCAGAATGGTCAAAAAATGGCAAAAACTTCAATTCACTTCACTTCCTTATCTGAATTTCATGAGATCACATTAAGAAGGGTTTTACATGGTGAAGCAAAATTTCAAGAAGTTTTTCAAAAAGCGTCTGTTTACAGGAAATAGTGGTGTCCCTTCCCCTAAACACTTTTTTCCAAGAAGCGAAAGCTTTTTTAAAAACATCACGAAGCTTACTTAACCGTGTAAATCTAGTCTTAGTCTTAGCTTGGACTTATCAATTTGTTATATTATATTTCAGGAACCCATTATACCTCAGTGTTTCCTCAGCCGCCAAGTAAAGTGAATTGAGTTTCGGACAAGTTTCTTCAGCGGATTGATGTACCTAGATTTTGTTTCGAGACTTAGGTATGCTGAACATTTAACTTGATTCTTAGGCACATTGGTCGGAAACATGAGGTTCATATAAGTATAATAGTTCTTAAAACTGGTTTATGGTGGCATCATCAAATTGATTCTAATATAACATTGTTAATTCAAGCCGAGCTTGAGGGCTGAAAAGGCCACGACCACCTTTTCTCTTTCTTCTGGCTTGAGTGCATCAGGTTTTTCGAACAACAGAAAACTAACCCATTTTAAGTCAGATTCCGGACGACTAGGTGTGAGAAGCTTTCCCATGCCTAGTTACTTCAGAGCTAACGCCAATAGCTACTGAAGGTGACCGCTGGTAAAACCACTCAAACCACTCACCCACAACCATCCGCCTTACCCAATGGCATTGTTAATTGTTTTATTCTAATTTAGAACTGCAAATATTAAGCAGAATCCAAATATATGAAATATTTGAAGCCTCTTCTCTTTTATTATTGAATCTTAATCAAACTTCAAAAACTACACTCAGAAAACATTCGCCCCGAAAACTACAAATTCTCCTATGAAATCCGTCCTAAGGCGATTCACCCTAAAATTAATAAAAATATTTTCTCATTAATGGAAAATTTTCAAAGTTTCAGAAAATTTTTCCATAAATGAGAAAAACCCTAAAATTAATAAAAATATTTTCCCATTAATGGAAAATTTCCAAAGTTTCAGAAATTTTTTCCATAAATGAGAAAAACTCTAAAATTAACAAACAATATTTTCTCTTTAATGGAAAATTTCCAAAGTTTCAGAAAATTTTTCCATAAATGAGAAAAAGTTTTCTTAATTTTAGGGTGAATCGCCTTAGTACGGATTTTATAGAAGAACTTCTCATTTCCAGGACGAAATTTTTAAGTAGTGTATGTTCAAAATCGTTCCCCAAAAGATCACTTAGATCGAGCTCTGGTCAAGGGTATTCGAAACTTCGGCACAGACACAGTTACTGTTTCACCTCTCGTTTTGTTTTCAATTTGATCTGTTTTTTGTGTAAGCTATTTACCTTATCATTCTGTTTGTGTTTGACTTTTCACATTTTGTGCATTTCGTCCTTTTTGCCATCGAGCATAATGTTTGTTTTTGTTATAATTCGCCCGGTTGTTGTTGTCGACGACGCTTTGCCCCATCTTCCCCTACTCCCATAGAACTTGTTATATATTTTTTTTGTACTTTTTTTTTGTTCAGCTAGTCCTCCAATTGACTTGTTGTTATTTTTTTGGTTTGCGATTAATCCCCAGCAATGGCAGCCACTTTGGTGCACATAATTGAGGTTACGTTCAGTTGCACAAATTGCCAACATTAATTGATTATGGGCGAGGGGATTGGGCAGCCAAATGAACATTGTTAAAAAAAAAAAAACCAAAAAAAAGGAACTCCCCCCAGCCACACACACAAATAGAATGTAATATTTGGTTTATCAAGGCTGCATTTTTGTGGGGGGGTTGGTCGGACATTACTGACCCGCACAACATTTTCAAAAACACAATTACGCACACTAGACCGCAAAAGTTTGAGTCGCAGCAGGAAATCCACCACCAAAACCAAAAAAAAAAGACGATAAGAAGCTCCGCAACATGTGTTTCCCCCATTTTTATGCTGCATCTTTTTTTAACACCTCCAATTTATGGCACTTCCCCCTCCTGTCAGGACCTTAGTTAATTGTCTTTTTGGTCAACTTTAATGGCTGCCTCAATTGCAAATTGCTCATCTCGAAGGCAACACTTGCAAGTTACATAAACAAGGCCAACCAATTTTCGGTGGACATTTTTTTATGGCCAAAGATGATGATGGCAAATTGCTCAATTCAACTTTTTTGTTTTCATATTTGTGACACATTTTGTTTTCTTACAAGTTTAACGCCGCCGCAAATGACAAATGTTTGTGCGCGTTTTATGGGCCTGACGTGACGGAAAGCATTTTTCCGATTTAATTGTGGTCAAAGATTTTCCAGCAAATTTCGTTTGCTGAGCTGGCTTCTTATTTTTATTGAAGTGGATAAGAATTAGATGTTAATGGTGGCTGTAAAATAAAAAAACCGAAATCAAAAGTTGAGCAGATGGGAGGAAGGGCAGGCTTTATTTTGAAAAGGAACAGCAGTAGAACTAGATCTCCTGGGTGTGAAGTTGACCTATAAGTTATACATATATTTAACATTTATCGCTACGGGGAAAATCATTGAAATTTATAAATTTCCTTGGCATTTGCAAGGTTTTTACATTCAGTTAAGGGGACTAAAGCTGATTTTAAATGAAGTGAGGTTAAAAAGTGAATTGGATTACGAATGCGAAAGGATGTGGTTGTGAATGCTATTGGCTGAAATTGTGTGTGATGAAAGGGAGATATAAGTATTGAGATAGACTGGTTCTCGTATCAAAAGGTCAAGTGGGTAATAATGCCTTAGACTCGTGTTCGTGAGACTGTTATCTAGCAGATATCTATCCGGGTTATTAATGTGACCTGCCAGATTCAGCTGAATCTGTTAATCTCCTCGACCATTCTATATCCCTTCAAGAAATACGAGTAATATTGAGTTCCATTTAACATTTGACTTGTGTAACTAACAATATAATAATAAAAACAAGAAAGAAAGTCGGTCAAGCCCGACTATAACATACTCTGTACCAAGAAAATCTGTCTTTTGATCATAACTCGAAATCGTTCATCCGATCTTCTTCATTCCTTTGGCGGATCGATAAGTTATCCTAATAACTAAATATGTTCAGAAGGAACAAGCCATCTATCTTCAAAACTGTGGGAGATATGACGTTTTTTCTAAATTGCGGAGGCGGCAGGGGGCGTGGCCAAAATTGAAAATAAACTTGATCTGCCTGCAGACATTAAAAGCATATGTCCCATATATGTCAAACCTCTATCTCTTACCATCTCTGAGATCTGTGCGTTCATAGGGACAGACAGACGGACAGACGGACAGACGGACATGGCTATATAGACTCGGCTGTTGATGCTGATCAAGAATATATATACTTTATGGGGTCGGAGATGCTTCCTTCTGGATGTTACATACTTTTGCACAAACTTATATTACTCTATGTACCTACGGTACAGAGTATAATAAATAACTCTGCAGCTTTGATTTTGCTGTTGCCGTGTGCATCAGACAGCTACAAGCACAAACACAGAGCATTAGACAATAGTCGGTTTTCTCTTCGTTTTCTTGTGATTGTTATACTCCAAAAAATGTGTTTTGCGCTTCCATTATGTATATATCTATTGGGCACCCCCAGGCAATAATGAGGAGCACAGTTGGCCATTTCATCGAATTGCTGTCCATGAATCGGAAAAATTAAATCAACTTTTTATACAAATCCCTCCAGATCACATTTAGAACATACTTTCCAATGATCCAGGGGGCAAACTCACTCATTGGAGAGTAAAGCTTTTAAAAAAATGTATGTACTTTTATATAGACATCGTCCTTTCCATCTGCAGTAACGGCAGGGATGTCCGGCCAAAATGGCTATGTTGTTAGCGAAAGTGACAAGGAAAAGGTACTTTGCTTCATTCCTGGGAATATTACTTCTAATGATTTAAAGTGTGTAAAACGTGGGGCCAAGGATGCTCCTCTGTGGCACTTTTGCACGTTCAGGTTGTGTGATCGATTCAGCTCTGTTCTGTAAGGAAACTGCGCACCAAGTCAAAATGCTGTGGTGGGAGGGAGCTCTGTATCTTGCATGGCTTCATGTCAACGTTTGCTTTCACTACGTACTCCTTTGCATGGTGCAAACAAAGCACTCATCCGAGCTTTGTGGATCATTGCGATCTGTGCCTTCTTCGAGGCCTTCGAAATGTATCCCATTTCCAATTTGAGTTATACATCAAGACAAGTGTGGCTTCAAAATTAGCTTTTAGATCCTCGATTCTCCAGGATCCCTTTTGGACTTCAGCTCTTTGATATTTTTTTTATTCTCTGTACCAAAAGTACATAGAGTATAATAAGTTTGTGCAAAAGTATGTAACATCCAGAAGAAAGCATCTCCGACCCCATAAAGTATATATATATTCTTGATCAGCATCAACAGCCGAGTCGATATAGCCATGTCCGTCTGTCCGTCCGTCCGTCTGTCTGTCCGTATGAACGCACAGATCTCAGAGATGGTAAGAGATAGAGGTTTGACATGTATGGGACATATGCTTCTTTTGTCTGCAGGCAGATCAAGTTTATTTTCAATTTTGGCCACGCCCCCGTAATTTAGAAAAAAACGTCATATCTCCTACAGTTTTAAAGATAGGTGGGTTGTACCTTCAAGATATATTTAGTACTAAGGATAATTTATCGATCAGCCAAAGAAATGGTGAAGATTGGATGAACGGTTTTCGAGCTATGAACAAAAGACTGTTCGCTGCTGCAGCGCAGAAGCAGCGCTGCTTTCAGCTGCTATTGCAGCATCAAAATTTATGCTGAGCGTATAATTTCGTTGGTACAGAGTATGCTATAGTCGGGCTTGATCAACTTTCTATCTTGTTTAACATATTTTGACGCTCTGCTATAGACCCTATCAAGGATAGAGTCACGGGTTCGAACGGAGTCTTCTTTTAACGAGGAGCAGAGTGTCAAGAGCAAATAGATGAGCAAAAAAGACTGTAAGTGTGTTCCAGTTGGTAAAATATTGAAGTTTTAACAATCAAAGATAATCTCAAAATGACCTTAAAGTCTAGCTATAGAAATTTGTACTTAAATTTTTTAGCGGAGACTGCAAACCTCTAAGCTTCTGCAGAAAGTTCATGGTTCGGTACGATTTCAATATGATCTGATGCCATACCAGCTTATGGTTTTCTTTCAACCCAATCTGCCTGCAATTAGACTGATATTTATGCCACTAATCCCATTTAAAGATATTGTCTGTCTGGCATTTCTCATACCATTTCATCACCTGCATGGCAAAATCGTTGCATACCAAATGGAGAGTATCCCTCAGCTGCAACCATCGGCTGCACTTCAGCTCCAACAACGAAACGCACAAATTGCAAGTTGATTTAGGTTTTTGTTTTCCTATTTGCTGCATCAAGTGCAGTCGTCACAAAATACAAATGCAAAAAAAAAAAACAAAAAACAAGTGCACGGCCCATGACCAAAGCGAAGGTGGTACGGGACATGGCAGCAGCGACGCATCCTTTTCAGAGGCTCGCAGGCCACTCGTTGTTTTGGGTGTGAGCGCGTTTTCAATCAAAATCGCTCAAACTCTTGACAGGCAGCGGCAGCCGCTGCAGCGGCAGTAGCAGAAGTAGAAAACGAAAAAAAAAACAACAAGCAAACTTCATAAAATTGCACTCGGCAGCATTTTGGCAAACTCGCCAAACTCTCGCAGAGCACATGAGCGCATAAAACAAACAGCGGGCAGCGGCGGGTGGTGGGTGGGTGGTGAGCCACTTGCCTCTTTATCTTTTTGCGTATAAACGTCCTGCACTGCCCCGCCCCGCCACCCCAACCCTTGTCGCGACTCTTTCGCCTTGGGTGCTGAATGCATTTTTGGTCAGTTGCAGCTCGCGACTGGAATTTTTTCTGGTTGCACTTTAAGTGCAGTTTACCTCTTTGTCAGTTCTATGTTTGCAAGCCCCAACCCCAACACGCACCCCCACCCCTCAACCAGCCGCCGTCCTGCCCCGCTCTTTGGTGACTTTGAGTGTGTGGCGTTAGAAATTGGGAAAAAAAAAAGTTTGCACTGCAAATGAATTCTTACAAAAGGACATGGAGCCGCCCTCCCCCCCTCCCCCAGCACACACATGGCCAACTCCATGCTCACACTCGACTACATTCGCCCGGCCAGTAGCCGGCTGGAGGGGACGAAGTCGCGCGGGCATTGCATTTTTGTGCGCCCCTTTGGTTCGTTGACGACCAAGTGCCAATTCGCTGGCATGTTGGATTACAGCCTGGAGCGGGCATGGGTGCCTGGAGTGGTGCTTAAGTGCTAGCCTTTCCACCCCCACCCCCACCCCTCACTCACTCTTGCTCAGTGCATTTCTTTTTCATTTAATTAAAATTATTTGCCTTTGCTCTCGCGAATGGCACTCGGAACTTAGCCGCTGCCGGTTAACAATTTTGGCCACCAGACGCATCTTCTGTTGGATTTTAAGTGCGTGTGCTGGCCATTGTCAATTAGCTCCACTGCCGCTGCCGCTGCCGCCGCTGCCAAATGCAGCGATGCATTCAGCCGAACCACGCACCAAAGTATCTGCCATGAAACGTGTTTCAGTGCAATTATTTTGCATCAAAAGTAACAAAAAAATACAAAAATAAAAAGCGAAAACGGCTTTGCCATAAACCAAAAAAAAAATAAATTTATAAAAAAAAAACAACACAAAAACATGTAAAACAATTGCAGCAAATGTTTTTATGTTGCCAATTACAGCAAAACGCACGAAAAAATTTGCAAAAAATAAAATAAGTAAAACTATACATAAGTGTTCGATGTACTCAAAGAAGACAGCACGAAGCTTTAATACCCTTAAAAAAGATGTCAAATTTATTTTGCAGAAAAGCAAAAGAATTTGGGATCTGCACTTCTACTATAACAGCCAGCGTGTGCGATGGCGCAACTGGTTGAAAAAGCATTCCAAAGCACCCCAAATTTGAATCCCAAAGTAAGTTAAAAGTTTTTCAAACCCAAATCTCATACAATTCTGATCTTGATTCATTACGATATATTGTATTTTAATTCTGGTTTAAAAGACAAAATCAACTAAGAAAGTCAGTCTACACAGACTGTAAAATACTCTGTACTATTCAAAGTTTGTGGTGCTGTCGTCGATGCTGACCTGCATAGTTGATTGCTTTCCCTTTAGCTCGACTGTCGTTCAACCGATCAACACCAGACCTTTCACGGATCGACAAATATTTACGATTGCTTAAGACATAAAGTAAGTACCAACCATCTATCTATACAACTGTGGGTGATAGGAAGACTTAAGCGTAAGGCGGAGGAGAAAGTTGACCCAATTTTTGAACATTTTCGGTAGCCTAACCAACGGTCAAATTTGTTGCTCATCGAAAGTCAACGATCGAGATATTTATGTAAGGTGGCATCACTGCCGAGCGCAGCCAACATACAGCAGCACCATGGAGAGAGTGGGTCAGCAGAGAGAGAAAAAAGACGAGCAACAGTGAGGAGAAAAAACTTTCGTCGAGAGTCTGCGAAAAAGGTCGAACGCGCGTAGCTGATGCTCATGAAGTACTTTTTCCATTTGGGTTTTTATTTTAAATAAACATTTAATCACAGGATATTCACAATCCTACATTTATACCCGTTACTCGTAGAGTAAAAAGGGTATGCCAACGTCGTGGCATACAGAAACTGTATATTTTCTATAAATTCTTGATCAGCTTCAATAGCCGAGTCGATGTACACAGAAAAAAAAATCTAAAATCAATCCGAAACGGGATTGAAAACAAGGTAATTCCGGAACAGGATTAAAGCGATCCTTGTTTTTGTGATTAAAAAAAAAGTGTGAGGCAAATCGATCTTTTCTCGGATCGATTCAAGAGTTTCCGGGATTACCCTGTTTTCAATCCCGTTTCGGATTGATTTTTATACCCGTTACTCGTAGAGTAAAAAGGGTATACTAAAGTCGTGCAAATGTATGTAACAGGCAGAAGGAAGCATCTCCGATATCATAAAGTATATATATTCTTCATCAGCATCAGTAGCCGAGTCTATATAGCCATGTCCGTCTGTCCGTCCGTCCGTCCGTCCGTCTGTATGAACACCTAGATCTCAGCGACTAGAAGAGCTAGAGCAACCAAATTTTAGATGTAAGCTAGTATTGTCTGTTGGCAGATCAAGTAATGAAATGTTGAAATATTGAATCAAAATGTTGAATATCTCCTACAATTTGTAAGCTATCGAGCTTAGATTTTGCAGTATGCACTATGTGGCCAATATGTACAATCTCTAAAATTTTCATAAAGATCGCATAATAAATGGCAGAGTTAAAAAAACGTTGCATACTTATCTGAGCCGCATGAGATTATTAAACACTAATTGCCTTGAGTAACGGGTATTTCGAGGTCGGGCAGGGCCGACTTTAACTTACGCTCCCGTTTTTTTTCAGTGTTGCCATGTTTGTCCATCCGTCCGTCCGTCTGTATGACCACCTAGATCTCAGAGACTAAAAGAGCTAGAGCAACCAAATTTCAAATTTAGACAGTATTGTCTACACTGAAAGAAAAAATAGAGAATTTTATACTTGGATCAAGAGTGTTCGAGGTCAGAAGTTCGATAAGAATGAAAATTCTTGATCCAAGAGCGAAATACACAGGTACAGAAGTGGTTACAAGATAACCGAAAAAAGTTAACATGAGCTGAGGTTACGTTTGTTGCTCCGGTAAGGCCAAACAAATCATGAGACACTCCAATTAAGCTAATCTGCAGGCCAGTTTGACTAACTGGACATTGAGAAAATGCAAGTAGGATTCAAAAGTCATTCCAAAAAGGTAAAATGGAATCATCACTTTAAAAAAAAACTTAAGCTATTTCAGATCTCAAAGAAATTACAACTGAAACTTAATGCCCTTCAGATTAATTACTTAAAAAATACTATACATGTTGTACTTGCCTACTTTTGCGGACACTCATAACAAAATTCGCCTTGAAAATTAGAAATTCTCCTATGAAATCCGTCCTAAGGAGATTCACACTAAAATTAGGAAAAATATTTTCTCATTTATAGATAATTGTCTAAGTTTCAGAAAAATGTGCCATAAATGAGAAAATATATTTCTTGTTTTAGGGACGAATTTTTTGCAGAATTTCTAATTTTCAGGGCGAATGTTTTATGAGTGTATGCAGGAAAGATATTTTAAGTTTCGACTCAGCTCAACCCATCATATCATAGCTTTTGGAGCTTTGATATGAGAATATTGATATGTAGACTTCTATCTATTAGGAGAGTCATGGCAACTTAGCTCGTATGACCATCGACCACTCGCGCAATTTTTATTTTTTGAGTGCTAGGAAAATGCACATAAGTCAACGTAGCTATTAAATGTATGAGCTTTGAATAAAACTATACCGAAAAGGCTGGAACAGGTAAAAATTGTACCATCTGCCGGCACCGTACGTAAGGAGTCTAAGTAAATAGCTAGCATAAATACAGATAAACTATATGTGATATATTATAATATTTTGCTTAGTATCACAAACTTTTACCCTTACTTAATGGAAGGCAAAGTCGTACCGAGTTGTGGTTGAATATAAATTCGCAGAAATACCTGAGTTCCGTTGAAACTACACTCGTTTTTCTTCCAGCCCAACAGAGACATTATTTTCCCCTTCATACATCTCCACTTGTGGCCCTGCCCTCCTATTAATAATTTCAAGATGCGTAATTATTGATTTTGCATTAACACTTTCGCTTGGCAGAAATAATTATTATAAAAAAGATGGAGCAACAAAAAAAAAAAAAAAGTAGAAGCCCACGCATGTGTACGGGCGGACGACACTTTGAACTTAGGCCTGGTCCTCATCTCAGCCAGCCCAGGCATTGTCTCACGGCTGGGAAAGCTCTTTGAGGCCACGAAGGTAGGCGGCTCCCGGTTGACGGTTCGTCACCGTCAGTCACCTTTGTGACAATTAGTTGGGCGTGTGTTTATTTATTAATACATTTTTTACACCTCAACGCCTGGGGTTAATTGCACATGTGGCTAGCCAAGTGTAAGATTCCTTCTGGCTGAGGCCTATCGCAGATGCGAGACAGACTTTTTGGGAAAACTCCCAAAGATTGCACAGTTTTGTAATTAAAAATCTGACGGGGATGTTGGATCCTGGTTGCTGGCTTTGTTATTAAACTTGGCTGCAAATTAAAAGTCAAACTGTTTAAGACAATGTGCAAACATACTTTAAGCAGCAGATTGACAAGGGTAGCGGACACGCGAGTGGGAGGAATGGAGCTCACGCTGCGCTGAATTTGAATATCGTTGTCCGTCCATCCACTCACAACCCTTCATCTTGGCCACTGCCCATCCATCCATCCGTCCATCCAGCCATCCATCCACACTCGCCACGGCCGGCTGCACGCAACGTGGCGCTAATTTCTTTGATTACATGTGCGCTGCAGGCAGGCAGGCAGACTCCGAGTTCGAGACCGAGTCCGAGTCCGAGTCCGAGACTGAGACTCTGTGGGTAATCCTTTGTGCCTTGTCTTACACACACACACACACACACACTCACACACAGGCGGAAGCGAGCTGCTTTCAATGACCAACTGAACTTCAAAACTTTGACTTGGCCGCTGACCACCCTCGGGCACGCGATTCAGTTCCTTCTCCTTAATTATTGAGCAACGGACGTGCCTCTGTTTTTTTTTTGTGCTTTAAAATGTGTTAATTTCACATATAAGAAGGATACTGAAACACCCTGTTTTCCGCAATTAAAAGGTCATAAAGGAAACGGCAAAGAAACAAGAGAGAGCCAGCTTTGAGCAGGAGGAGGCAAATAGCAATCATGATTAGGGCGAACTGACCAGTCCCACTCCACACGTGGTGGAAGGCGACCTGACCATTCAAAAGCATGTCGACGGCCGACGCCTGGGGCCAATGTGTGTTTGTGTGTGTGTGTGTGGGTGTGTGTATGAGTGTGTCCGTGTCTTTGTGAATCTGAAATCAGCACTTTTCATTTATATCAATATATTCTCCTACATTATTAAGAATTCAATTGGGGTGCGTTTGTACAAACGTAATAATGGTTGCATTCAGCAGAACAGATTGATCCCTGATCATTGATGGGAATTTTCTATGTGTGATCATCTTTTTCCTATAGTGAATTTCTGAAGCTCATGAATAATAATATATTTCTGAAACATAGAAAATTGTAGATTGTTGATTGACATTTAGTGTTCTCTTTCTTTAAATCAAAAAAGTTTTGTATTTCAATACCCCCCCCAACGAAGAAGTTGAAGAATACATTAATTTGTTTTAACATGGAGCAAAAGCCCCTCAAAAGAAGTATGGCACATCCTACAGCTGTTTCAAAAAGGGCCAAACCCCTATCAACAGCGATCTGGGCCCATCGACTGTCAGTCTAACAATCGTATCTCCATGCCGGCGTTGCCATAACCGTTTGGGAATTTCAAAGCAGCATGCAACGAAGAAGTTGAAGAATACATTAATTTGTTTTAACATGGAGCAAAAGCCCCTCAAAAGAAGTATGGCACATCCTACAGCTGTTTCAAAAAGGGCCAAACCCCTATCAACAGCGATCTGGGCCCATCGACTGTCAGTCTAACAATCGTATCTCCATGCCGGCGTTGCCATAACCGTTTGGGAATTTCAAAGCAGCATGCTCGCAAAATTGAAAAGACTTAGGCCTTTATGTGTCTGCGTACCAAAAATGGCCTTACCGTATTAACGTTTAAGCAAAATTAGTAATACTTTTTTTTAGCTATAATACCATTTAAGCCATCTCCGCTCCAATTTTAAGAATTTTTAGCTGTGCATGCCATTTACTTACACCGAGAAGAAAAAGACTAGGTAACGCCATGTTCGAAAGTTTTTATAACCTTGAAATTGTCCAGATGCTTGTAACGCATAGAAGGAAACATTTCCGACCACAGAAAGTATATATATTCTTGATCAGCTTGACGAGCAGAGTTGATTTCGCCTTGTCCGTCTGTTTATATGCTATCTCCTCCGTCAGTTTTAAAGCTTTAGCGACCCAACTTTGCACGAAGTCTTCTGGTACAAATACGCTGCACATTAGTCGTAACCGGCTGTGTCGGAAAACTATAACTATGACTCCCTAGTTCTTGTAAGGAAAACGTGTTTGTTTTCAATGCAATGGTTTCCAAACTCAGTATTTAATAGTTTTCTATGCTTCTCTATGATACTGCCAAGTTTGGTCGTAATCGGACATCTATATCGTATAGCTGCCATAGAAAAGTAAGGTCCGAAAAATAGTCTTCGTGAGAAAAACATTTTTGTTTTCCAAGTAAACGTGTTTAAAATTGTCATATATTTATTTAATAAGCTTTCACACAATACTTCAAAGTTTTGTCCAAATCGGATGACTACAGGTTATAGCTGCCATAGCAACGATCGGTCGAGAAACTAGTCTTAATGAGAAAAACTTTTTTTGCTGTCTAAGAAAACGCCTCCAAACTTTGTATTTCTTAGTTTACTATGCTTCTCCATAATTCTGAGCAGTTTGGTCGAAATCGGACAACCATATAGTATAGCTGCCATAGAAAAGTGAGGTTAGAAAAATAGTCTTCGTAAGAAAAACTTTTTTGTTTTCCAAGTAAACGTCTTTAAATTTGTCACATACTTATTTTACAAGCTCTTACACAATTCTTCAAAGTTTTGTCAGAATCGGATTATTATAACATTAGGGACGATCGGTCGAAAAACAAGTTTTAGTGTGAAAAATTTGTTTGTTTTCAAAGAATACGCCTCCGAACTTTGTATTTCTTAGTTTGCTATGTTTATCCATGGTTCTGTCAAGTTTGGTCGAAATCGGACATCTGTATGGTATAGCTTTCATTGAAATGTAGAGTCAGAAAAGTAGTCTCAGTGAGAAAAAATTGTTTGTTTTTAGTGCAAACGTCCTTCAAATTGGTTAAAACAACGTGCTGCAAGAGTGTACAAACTTCAGCCAAGCCGAAGTAAACTTTTCTCTATTTCTTTATGTTAAGAAAGCGGAAACCGAACCGGTTTTGAACCTAACTGAACCGCTTATTCCAGCTAGTGAGCCAAACCGCAATCCTAACCGTTTTCCTTTGAAATATTCGGAACCTAACCGAAACCCACAATGACCCCGTTTATAAGCAAAAGGAGTATCATGATAAATACCCCTAAAAGTATGCCAGTTTTATTTCCTTAAAGAATTATAATTTTATAGGAAACAATAAGAGTCAGCTATAAAAGCGTAAAGCATGGTCCACACTTTGCATTCATTCTGTTTGACGGACTGATTGAAGGTATTCAAAATTAGATTGAATTGAGTCCCGAACTAGTTATATTTATAGGCATAGCATACTTTAAAGTGCATTTATTATGATAATTTTGTTGTCTTTAAACAGAGTAAGGGCCGATTTCTTATCTTCTACATGGGCATAATCATAAACCTACAAATAACAGAGCAAAATCTATGTTTATCTGACACATATTCAATCGATTTGAATATATAATTTTCGTGTGCTCTGGTAACCAGCCTTTAGTTTGCAAGTTGCATATTTGAAAATCAACATGCTGACATGCCTTTCTTTACATTTCAATAAAGTTTTTTTGCTATTTCCCAGCATCCCCTAAAGTACTCTCGTGCATGCTCGTGTCTTTTCGTGTCAATTCTTAATGTGCAATATGTTTACTCAAAGCTGTAAATCCTTGCTCAGTCTGTCCGATACTTGACTGACCCGCACAAAGCCGTCTCTCATGCTCCTGCTAATAAGTACATCCATACAACTGTGTGTGTGTGTGTAAATATGGCAGTTTTTCGTTCAACATTTGGCATTCAATGCAAACGCAAAGCAAAAGGAATCTGGACTGGCTCTGCTAATGATTGATGGCTTCATAAGCACATGAATTTTCTATTCATACAAAAAGCTAAATAAAAAATAAAAAATAATACAAAAAAAAGTGCATAGAAAATATAGGAATTCTCACCAAAAAGGAACTTTTGCACGCATGCACTTGTCGACTCTTGCATAATGTGGAATGAATTGCCCACCACCGACAGCCAGTGACCATTCCGATTCCGTGTTCTTTGTGGGCTATGGAAATGCTCTGGCTCGCATGTGAGTGTGGAAATGGGAATTCTTTGATTTGGGTTCTGTGTTTGGTCTTTTTTTTTCTCTTCTTTTTGTGCGCCGTCGTCCGTCAACACTAAAAAGTTAATTGCATGAAAAATAAGTTAATACTCGACTGCCGCGGCAGTCCAGTTGCTGTTTAATTTAATTAGTCGACGTCCTTTCCTGTGTGTGAGTGTGCCTGCCTGCATCCGGGAAGCCTATCCCGAATGTTTACGCTCAAGTCAATTAGCAAGTATTTTTAATTGCCTTCAATTTGCATAATTTGCTTAAGCAGAAGATTTTACGTATTAGTTTCAATTAGCTGGTCCAACCGAAACTTAGCCATGGCCATACTCTGCACTGGGCATTTCAATTAACCCAGGGGACGCACCTTGGAATGTCCTTTTGGCCGGAGCACAGTTTGACCTCGTTTCGGCACAAAAAACAGCAGAAGACGCACAACTAATTAGACACATGCCATGCAGGGAGGGAGACATTAGACACACATGGATATGTGTGGTGAAATGAAACTCCTGTGTCTGACTGCTTGACCGTACGCAAATTACTTGTGTCATAAATTCAACCAGCCAAGGCAACAAGAAACCCAAAATGACACCCCCAAGGCTTACGACTGCTCTGGAGAAGTGGGTCGAAGAACAGGGATTGGCCACAATTCAAAGTCAGGTTGAATTCACGTATCTCTGTCCGCTTAATGCCCAGGTTAGCCACATTTTATGGCCACAAACTTTCGATAACTCTATGCTGCCTCCCAACAACAACACAAACAACAACAGCAACAACGACCTACATAAAGATCTCAATCTTAACGATGACAATGCAAAAGTTTTCCCCACATGTCTTTGATTTAAGCGAGACAAAAGTTGACTTAAAAACCCAAAAACTATGGGGAAATAACCGGTTGGTCGCTTATCGAAGCCCTTTCAATGCGTGAGCTCCTTTCAGCGAGCGGGAAAGGTACCGGGGTTAGGGGAGGACACTGAGATGCAAGGGCAGCGATAAGCCTAATATGCGTTTTCCTTGGCTGCTCATTAGGTTTGCTGTGCGTGTGTGTTATTATTACAAACAGGACTCGTCGATTTGAGCACTAAATTCATAAACACTTTGCATAGTTTCTAACGGCCAACCCCAGCCAGGCACAGTGGGTGAAGTTCTTAGAAAATTTTGTGAATTTTTAGTTGATAACTGGTAGTCCATTGAGCATTTTGATATTCTTGATAAACATGGTAGCTACTTATAAATGTAGAGAAAAAATGTCCAGAAAAAAATAGATCCAAAAAAGATTCCTTGGGAATGGATATGTGTTTAATATCCTTTTGGCTGGAGCTGCAAAATCATACAAATGATCATCCATTTTCATATTCTGTGGACGCTTTTTAACTCCATTGGTTGATTAAAAGCATATCTAAGACAAATCCTGTCCAAATGGTTACCTGAAATCATCTAATAGATATTCTTTAATATCCTACATTACGTGTAGAAACCCACATTTTCGAGAACGAATGTTCCAAAAGTTCTTAAAAAGAGCACATTTCAACTCAACTCAATCACAGCACAGAAAAGTTTAAGTCGCCATTAAGATCTGCATCAAAAATTGTTTGGAATGGCCTAGTGAGCTAGCACGTCGCTGTCCTGCAGTGCAACAAAAAACTGGAGTCCAAGGCAAAACTGGTACTCATTACCAGGAGGTACAAAGTATGTCAGCCTAGAGATTAAAAGGGTTTAACAGCTTTCCCAACAGTCATACTTCTGATAGAAAATTGATATTTGTGCAAATTAAGCCATTTTTCTTTTGAGGTCAGCAGCGTCAACATTAATTGTCATTTGTCATGTAATCACATGATTAATGAAAAGTCATCGAAGCACAAAAACCAGCTTTTTCTAACCAAGAATCATATAACATCTTAGTCTTTTACCTTTTATGAGAGACAGACCAATTTTTGTTCCAGGTCGTATGAATTCGTAAATGTAGTCTTGCTGTCAGGTAAGCGTAATACATTCTCGAAAAAGTTCCAAAAGTTTACAAAATAAACAATTTAAAGCTTCCACATACATTGCTCGGCTTACCAGACATATTTCATAATATTAGGCTGTTGTAACAGCATGAAGTCCGAATCTTAATCCAATTGAGAATCTGAAGGGCATCTTTCTTCCAGAATATATGGCGAAAACAAGCAGGACGACGTTCTGAAAATATAGCGATTGTAATGTTGTGAAAAATATTGATTTGAGCGTCTTACATAACCTGATTAATTCAATGCTGTTATGGCAGTCATTGGAATGGATAAAGAGCAACCCAATTTTATTGTAAAGATATCTACAGACTACATTTAATGCTTAGAAATAAGTTTATATTAAAAATAATAATAAATGGCAAAGTTAAATTTGCACATATAGCAATTTTATATGAAATAATTTGAGAAGAAGCTGCTAAGGTTTATTTTTACAATACCAATATTTAATAGAAATAATATGACAAATGAAAAAGTATGAGGAATCCAGAACCTGAGAGTTTTACCATACATGGGGAAAGAAATTTAAGGAGATAGTATCATGGAGCCATAATGGAGGTGGGGTGCAGAGGATCAACTGTTTCAAGACCACTTTTATAGTCCATTTATATAAAGAGAGGTACTAGAGAGTGGTACTAGCAATCACTGTAGACCAACGAGCTCTGCCCAAAGCCTTGCTGATGTCTGCCACTTGCCTGAGATCCTATAAAGTCTAGCTTAATATGCAACATTTTATTAACAAAAGCTTGCATAAACATGCATTCCGAATATGCTTTTTTGTTCAATACAATTCCCACTGTGCATTGGCATGTTGTGAGCTAACAAAAGGCCCAGTTTTGGGCATTTCTTAATTTGTGCTACGTGCTGCAGCGTCTCGTTAAGACCAAACCCCTACCCCTACCCCCACCATGCCCTTTGGGGGACATTGAACCAAATTGTAAGACCTTTTGTTTCTGCAGTTTATTGTTTCTTAAAGATAACCATCTGCTCGCCCAAAGTTGTGCCATCCTTTTTGGGGATGCAGAGAGTGACCAAAATGAATTTACCATTTTCCATGTAAATAATTTCATGCATAACGAAATCATGAATGAAAGAAAAGTGAATTCGTGTGAAATGTGTGTGGAAAAAAATGAGACAAATGCGCATCAATTAAAATTAACCAAAAAACGAAATAAAATGAAATACGAATGCAGTGGGCGAGGCGGCAACAGGACATTGTTGTGGCGCCCGTTTCGGTTTTGGGGCAGACAAACATTGTCCGTGACCCCATTCCAATGGGGTGCGTGCTGGCTGGCTGGCTGGTGGCTTCATTAACCGGCAACTCACTCACACGTGTAAGCATACGCACACTCATATACATAAACATGCCCACACTCCAGTCCGCCGTATGGGTCACCGGCCCGAATCCGTGGCCGGTGCCGGCGTTTCTTCCTCGCTCTTCTGCTGTTTCTTTTTTTGTGCACATTTTTTTCGCTTACTCACCCCATTACAATGGCATATATAATTACAACAGCAACAAACCGTTCAAGGTCGCACCATAATCGTTGATAATGAAAATTTTTTGTACCCAGCCCTGCCCCCCACTCGCTCACTCTCTCTCACTCACTCACTCACTCTCTCTCTCTCTTTCGGCGGCCTCGTCCTTGCCTCATACATATTTTTGTCACTTGTTTTTCTTTAATTTTCATTTAATGCAATTCCCCCTCATTGTGTGAATTATTGCCAAAAAAAAAAAAAGGAAACGAAAAATGAAATCACGCGCCCAAAAGTATGCAACATAATTAAAAATCAATGGCACACAAACAGATAAAGGCCAACAGGCGCCCAGCTGACGGAGAGGGCGTGGCAAACAACCTGATTTTCACATTTTTTTTTTTTATTTTTTACTCATTGCCGCAATTTATTTTTGATTGTTTTTTAATTTATTTTTTATTCCCATAAAAAGCACAACAAAATACGGTAAAAAAAATTTTCACGCGAACGCGAAACACACAGCAAAAATCACCAAAAAAAACAACAAACAAAAAAAAAAACCCAGCAAGGAAACACAAAAAAGCAGGCCAAACAACGCCGGTCAGCAGCAGCAGCAGCAGGACGAGCCCACACGGCTCTGGTGTGGATTTTTGGTGTGGCGGCCAATGAACAGTAAAACTGTTGCTGGGGTGTTGCAACGTCAGCCGAAAGCGGCAAAAAAACAAAACAAAAACAAAACGAGCCAAGTGACGAAAATATAAAACGTGGGCCAGCTGGGTGCGGTGGTGAGCCTTGAACCAGCAGGAGGTGACCAGCAATGTGCTGCGGTGGTTGGCCCTGGGAAAATTGTGACTGACTACTCAACGGATCAAAATGCCAGCTTGCAGTGAGCCCCATACAAAAAAGAAGTCAGGGAAACAGCTAGTTAAGGACTTGCTCAAGCTGAGAAGAAAATTCTTCAATTAAGATTCTTCTTAACAATCCCGGAAAAGTCCCATACCGGCAGCTAACTGGATTGTTTGTGAATTACTTTCATACCTACAAGAAGTGTCTAGAATCAAATCTTATACAAAATTTAGATCCTTTAAGTAAAACCACATGCTAACATACATGTAAACAAGCCGAGCCACATCTTAGTTGATCAACTAAACATTTTGGGAATTTACAAATAAGTTCCTTCCCTACTATAATTTTCCTCCTTGGGTAGTTCCCATGTTCCTTGTGTCAAACAGTCATCCTCATCCAAGAAATGTGATGATTTCTTGTTCCACTAACGTCTGAGCACTACGGTCATACCTAAGCTAATTAAAAAACCTCTGGTGGGATTGCATTTTGCTGGCCGATGTAAGTCAAAGTTCGGCTTCCACACGTCCAGCAGCTCGCTCTTTTGTTTGGCCTTTTATATTACAGCTTTCTGCGAAAAAGAATCTTTAAAGTGGAAATTCACAGAAAGAATGAGGCTTCTTAGATTATAAAAAGAATCACATCCAGTATGTGCCAGTGGAATATGAGTATAAGGCACCTATAAATCAGACTTAGTTGATCTGATGCGTGCATTCATAAAAAAAATAGACGAAATAGCCCAAAAATTTAGAAATTCTCAAAAAAAAAAAACAAGTAAGGGCGCTGCAGTCGAGTTTCCCGACCACAAAATACCCTGTTCATTTGTTTTCATTTATTTTGTTATTTTGAATCTAAATGTAGGCAACACTTTTTTCTAGTCCTGACCATAAACTGGGGGGTGGGGGTGCCTTTATCAGCTCAACTGTTTCGCTTATAACTCCGGTGTTTTTTGTCCGATCTGATTGTACTTTTCAGAATAGATAGATATTGGGCCTAGCTTGATGTATACTAAACCACGAGGCTCTAACTTGCAAATTGTGGATCTGACGGCTATTTAGGTCTAGGATTTCTAGAGGAGGTCTAGGTTTTTTGGGGATAAAAGGGGGACGTGGTGGAATTTTTCAAATCTGAAACAAACTTGATCTGCGTACAGCATAAATCTACCTTCGTGCAAAAATGGCTCTATCTCTTATAGTCTCTGAGATTGACGCGTTCATACAGACGGACGGACAGACGGTCGGACGGACGGACGGACGGATAGACGGACGGACGGACGGACGGACGGACGGACGGATAGACGGACGGACGGACAGACGGACACGGCTATATCGACTCGGCTGTTCATGCTGATCAAGAATATATATACTTTATGGGGTCGAAAAATGTTCCTTCTTCCATACATTCGCACAACTTCATGATCCCCCTTTTCCCATTTTCAATGGGAACAGGGTATAAAAAGGATTCAATGGCGATTCATCTTCTATTTTTTAAATGAATTTTTTCCTAGTTTTAGAAAAAATATTTTTATTTTCTAAAATTTAGATAACAATATATTTTCTAAATATTTAAGAGGAAATGAAGTGATGGCAGAGGAAGAAGTGGAAGGGGGACGACACCAAGATGCTTAGTAACCTCCTTTCTTATATGAAATGGTCCTGAAATATCTTTCTATATTTTCTTTCCTTTGGTTCAACCACATTCTTTTCTGTTTGAAAAAAAACATACAAATTAGTAGTAAATATTTTAATAACTTTTCTAAGACAAACTTAATCTAGGCCTTGCTAAAAAGACACCTTTTTTCGCTGGGGTCTCAGCAAAGGGTACAGTGTGACTGTTCAATGCCAAAATACCACCCTACAATATCAAAATGTCAAACGGACATACTGCATTTATATTTATATTTAATTTGATCTAATTAAGAAAAGTGAAAAAGCTGGAGTATTTGGAGAGCAGAAGTCATGGGCAATGCCTTAGCTGTGTTTTAGATTTAGATTTATTTGACAAAAATTCAAATAAAAATTAAAAATTATGGCAATAATTGCAAATTTTGATTTTTTTACTGCAGTCTGTGAACTGGCTCAGCTAACAGACCATCTAAAAGTTTTAGCAAACGTTAAGCTACTATTTTTATATGGAGTTGACTCCCAGGTGAGTCGACTTACCTTGTCTGAGTACTAAGCTTTACCTTGTCTGGGATTTACAGTCAGGACCTCTAAGATGCTTTAACATGTAAGCCATTTTATAGCATTTGACAATGTTAAGCACTAAGTAGGACGAATATCAATTGCCACTTTTATACTTCGAATGAAGGAAATTCGAACTTGAGTACTTTGTAACTTATGGGCGAGTTTCTAAATTAGTTTGCTTGTAGTTAGCGATTCTGATTGTAGCTGATTCGCTTTTATCTTTCTTTCGACCTCTTATTTTCGAATCAAATTCCTTTTTAAGGAAATTTAAGCTTTATTTATGTACACAATCTAGGAGGAACATAGAGATATGGATAAATCTTCGTTCCTTTTGGACATATGTATATCTTATATGTCCCATCTTACAATGTCCTTGGTATTTTCATTCTGTAGATATAAGAAGTTCTTGTTGCCAAGTAACAGCTTGTCTCTGGCAATATTGCGCCATTTCTTAGTCGAAATATTCCGGAATAAAACATGATGTAAAAGACGAATCAACATAAGATTGGATCGCATCATATTTAGGTTTGTGAGGATCAAAACCATAAAGGGTTCGGTCCATGATTGGGTTCAGAATTGTAACTAACACAATCAAAGTAATTCACTTAAAAGTGTTCGAATTTTTCTTTTCGATTTTAAATGATTTGTGCAAGATGCAGGATTCTGTCTGCTCGCACTTCTTTTAACCTTATGAGTTTTTGACATTTTTTCTAGCTCAAGACCGGAAACAATCCACAGTTAGCCAGCTTAAACTTAGTTCAGAGACAACTCAATAATTAGTGGAGCGCTGCCTATTTTTTGTATATAGAGAAAACTCGTCTTCATGTGAAAATAGTTTTCAAAAGTTTTCCTCCAAATGCCTTGCCCAACATAACCTCACTCTCTCACTTATGCCATAATTCTGGCATTTTATTCGTTGAAATATTAAACGCTTTACCCATTGTTATGCTTTTGCACCTATCAAGGGGACAACTTACTTGGTCTTGGCCCCTGCAATCAGCTTAAACACCTCACAGGACCAAAAGGACCAACCATGTGTTGCATGTGGGTCCACCTGAAGTAAAGTAAAATATACAAATAATAATAAAAGTACACACAGCTGCAGTTGGTGCCAGTTTTCGTGCGTTCCTTTGTGTCCTTTCCTTTCATATTATTGTTTTCAGGGTTTTTTTTTTGTTTTTTGGCTATCACGAGGTGCACTCGGCTCCACTCGACGTACTCTCTGTTCCTCACTCTCTCTCTCCCTCTCTGTGTGTGGTAAGGTATTCCCTTAATTGGTTCACCACCAGATCTTCAAACTAGATGGCTGCTATTGCTCCTGCTCCTGCTCCTGCCACTTGGGCCACCTAGCCAGTTTACCCTAATTGTTATCAGCAGGTCGTTACCCCACTCACAAATCAGCAAAAATTACGACAAAGAACCATCGACGACGCTGTCTGCCGCTTTGTTTGTTTTTTGGTGCCCATCAATGGAAGTTTTTAATTTGCCACCGGCAGTGCCTGCCCCCCTGCCCCTGCCCCCCTGCCCACATTGATCCCTTCCTTGCGCCTGCCAGTAGACTGCAGTTTTTGGCCTGCATAATATGCACTTTGCTGGGTCTTTTGGCCCAAAGGGGGGGGGGGGGGGGGGGGTGGTTGTTAGAGGCTTGCAACTTTATGTGGTTTTTTTTTGTATTTTTTTTCGTCTATCCCAGAAACGCAATTACCCATGCAAAAAAAAAAAACAACAACTCCGGCCGCCTCTATCAGTGCAATGGATGGGCCTCTTTCCTTGGGGCGGCATGTGTGCAATTTTATGCAACTTTTTGTTGTTGTTGTTGTTGTTGTTGAGCTGCGTTCAATTTGGGCAAAAGTTTTTGCAAATTGCATTTGGCTGGCGGAAGAAATGTGCAGCAATTGCCTTAAAGATTAAATTGAGGCAAGTTAACAATTAGTTGGGGGTTGGCATGCGAACGCGCCGAGTCATGACAACAACAAATTCTTGACCTCAAAAAAAAAACGCTCGAAATGAGCATTAAATAAGTCATACCACACACACAACCACAACAAAGGGTGTGCCCCACAAAATTGCTGATGACTTAAGAGTTTACACATTTTCACGCACAAAAGAGAATTGTGGCCAAATTGACACTAAAACACTGGGCAAAGTGTCCCAAAGGCTTCGAAGACGACGACGACGACAACTTGGGCCACACCTTTGCTTACCCACATGGAAACGGAGACAAAGCCAAGGTAAATAGTGGCATGTGTGTGTGTGTGTGTGTGTGTGTCGGTGTATGCAAAGTAAATATTTTCAGACATAAGGATTTCATTATCCTTATCACATGACAAGCGGAATTTTTTTGTCCCCCCAACATACAAAAGCGCAAAAGGCGAAAGATGTCGCCCTGGCCGTTGGTCGGTCGCCTGGCTGTCGCCTTACTCTATGCATGCCATGTCCTTGCGTTAATGTCCTTTAAGCTGTACTACTTTAATTACAATATGCCGCCGCCACATACTCTGCAGCCATTGAGGTATATTTGAATTGTGCCAACGCATGATACTCAAAGTGGAGAAAGATGAAAGCTGACTCGAAAAAGCATTCCAGCATGGTTTATAGTAGTTTCTGGTAAAGCAAAAGCACAACACCGCTACCGTCTCTACCATCGTACCAATAATTCTATATGTTTGCTCTATTTCGTTCAATATTGCAGTACTTTTCTTTAGTTAATTGGCTTGTCTTCATATTACCCCACATTTTTGTTCTGAACTGTTCAGTCTGTTTTGGGAAATGTGATAGATTTTTATGAAAATTGTTTGTATTTATTTATTAATTAATAGCAGGGACCATAATAGACCATAATAGAAATCAAGCTTTTATGATTAAAGGACAAAGCCGAGTAAGCCTGGGAGAAGTGCCCCAGTAGATTACTGAATATTTTGAATCATGGAGGATCGGTTGACGTGTAATATGCAGCAAAATAAAAACATAAGCAGTGAAATATCTGGTCTTACAGAACGTTTTACCATGCAATGTTAACTGAAAATTAGTAAGATTTAACATACATATCTGTAACAAAATTCATCAACTTGTACTCCCATTTCTTTGGTCCCAAAATGGTGAGATTGTTTCATCTTAAATTCGAGTAGAAACGATCTTAGTTCAAGATTGGTTAGTTAAGATTTAAATTGAGATTATAATCTCGGGTTGAGATTTTCCCTGCTTTGAGCATTTTTGTTACCGTTTCGTCTCGGTTTCGAGACTATAATCTTTGTTATAGATTGATTTTTTTCTCAGTGTACAGCTGATATATCTTTACATCGTCTAAATAATACCCAAAACTCCGATTTTTTTAAGAGTTTGAGTTGACATTGTTGCTCAAATATAAAAAAAAAACATAAGAATATATATATAAATTATTATATAAATATACTGCTATGTAAATAGGCATTTTGCCACTTCGTTTTCAATTCCATTAGTCTTTTTGCATTTGTCGAAAAATCAATCATTTAATAGACAGAGGGAAAAAAACCGCGAACATTGGTCTCAAAATGAGCACATTCGTTGTCAAAAACTAATCAAGTACCAATTTTCTCACTTCAAGAACAATTTCTCCCATCCATAACTTATACTCTGTACCGTAGGTACATAGAGTATTATAAGTTTGTGCAAAAGTATGTAACATCCAGAAGGAAGCATCTCCGACCTCATAAAGTATATATATTCTTGATCAGCATTAACAGCCGAGTCGATATAGCCATGTCCGTCTGTCCGTCTGTCTGTCCGTATGAACGCACAGATCTCAGAGATCTCAGAGATGGCAAGAGATAGAGGTTTGACATGTATGGGACATATGCTTCTAATGTCTGCAGGCAGATCAAGTTTATTTTCAATTTTGGCCACGCCCCCTCCCGCCCCCGCAATTTAGAAAAAACGTCATATCTCCCACAGTTTTGAAGATAGATGGCTTGTTCCTTCTGGACATATTTAGTTATTAGGATAACTTATCGATCCGCCAAAGGAATGAAGAAGATCGGATGAACGGTTTTCGAGTTATGATCAAAAGAAATTTTCTTGGTACAGAGTATGTTATAGGGCTTGACCGACTTTCTTTCTTGTTTTTTTTTTTGAGAACGCAAAATCTTGATGTGAGTTCAAATGTTCAGTTTTTGAGAACAGTTTACACAATAAACAAGTAAGGGCGCTTCAGCTCGAGTTTCCCTACCACAAAATACCACTGTTCATTTGTTTTAATGTATTTGTTTTTGTAACAAAATTTTCAACCTGCTATTTAGGTCTAGAATTTCTAGAGGAGGTGCTAGGTTTTTTGGGAATAAAAGGGGGACGGGGTGGAATTTTTCAAATCTGAAACAAACTTGATCTGCGTACAGCATAAATCTACCTTCGTGCAACAAGTTTGTGGCTCTATCTCTTATAGTCTCTGAGATCGACGCGTTCATACAGACAGACAGACGGACGGACGGGCGGGCAGACGGACAGACAGACAGACGGACAGACAGACGGACGGACATGGCTATATCGACTCGGCTGTTCATGCTGATCAAGAATATATATACTTTATGAGGTCGGAAATGTTTCCTTCTCCCTGTTACATACATTCGCACAACTTCATGATCCCCCTTTTCCCATTTTCAATGGGAACAGGGTATAACAAAAGTTTGAAGTCCAGAGGTAATAATCTTATTTTCTGAACACAATTTTTCCCTCTGTGTGGTTGTCCCAAATGAAGATATATTGAAGAGCTTTTCAACAAAAGGTCTCTATGTTCCGAAAGATAATCGCTGCTGCAGAGGTCACATTACGAAAAGTGAATTTTTCGAAAATTAGTTAAACAGTGTGACTGCATATTGCAGCTTCAGTTTGAAATTTGAAAGCCGACAAATAAATCTTCAAGTGGTTAAGTGACAAGCAGCCTATAAAATTTAAAGGTATGCGCACTGCGATTCGTCAATGATTTAGTAAACTCTTCAAAATTATTCAAAATTTAGGTCTTAACTGGAAACAATTAAGGCAATTGATGGAATAATTGCATTCAATAACAATTTCGAATGGCCGAAATAGGGTGGAGGCTTTAATAAGTGCAAAATCACTATTTATATAGACATATATATATTTGAAAATTCGTATGTTTATTGAATATTTGACGCTTAAAAAATCAATGTTTTTGATATTATTGCTACTTTTGGCTACTACTGATTCAAGCATTATTTTTCGTACTTGAAACAGTTCGTACACCATTTTAATAAGTAGTTCAAGGAATTAACTTAAAAAGTACACAACGAAATCTAATGCATAGACTTCACAAAGACCTTTCCCTTTCTTATTTTTAACACTTCAAAGGAAAAGTCTACGTATGTTTTATTTAAATGTATGATTTGATTTTATTTGGATCGTGTTTTTTGATTGATTTCAGAATTTATACGACTTCGATAAAGAATATGTGTTATTTCATGTTCTTATTTTAAAAGTTGATCAGATTTCAGTTAACATTACCTCAAAGTGTGATTAAAAGATTTTAAAATTGTGCTCAGAGATAAAAATAGGATATTTAAAATATACATTAGATGATATAGGTATACATTGGGAATAGATAATGCTTTATATGCATTTTTGAATATGAAAATATGCATTTAATATTAAATGGAACTTAGATTTTTATCCAAAGGAGCTGAAAATCTTCCAAATGATATCAAAACTTGATATTTAAATATCAAATATAAATATCAAAATAACATTTTAATTCAAATATATGCATTGCAATTGAATCTTTTTAGTATTTTTTATTTCTGTGTACTTAATATGTACTGAAAGTATGTTAAATCAAGTATTTTGGGACTTAAAATTGATTCTTAATATACGAATTTATTGCCAAGATTAAGTATTTTCGTACTATTGAATCTTGACTTTGATTTTTTTCCAAGTGAGTTTGAGTTTGTGTGTATCAGCTCTCAAAAATGGATCACTATGATAATGAAACCAGAATTTGGTTTGCCATTCAAGCAATTCCTTTTCAAGTCAAGCCGAGGAAAGGCACAAGTTTAACTAATAGACCAACTCGACTGACAGATTTGAGTTAACCATTCTATTTTCCCCCATCGCAGTGTATTATTGTAGTTTACACTTTCGCTTGGCGGATATCAATTGTGTTCCTGCCAGTCCTTGGTTCAGTTTGTTGTTTTTGTTGTTTCGGTGGTTTATGCCTTGTCTCTTGAGATACAGCGCGAACACAGTGTGGGCCAGCCACTCCTCTGCGCTTATCCTTAACGGCGGTTTGGCAACTGAACTAAAACTATTTGCATGCTTGTCCTGTGTCGTCGTAGTAGTCCTTGTTGTTGTTGTTGTTGTTGTTGGTGGTGGTCGCCTCTCAAGGCTCTTGGGTGCTGAAGATGACGTTGTGCTGTGTGTTTGTAGGTAATTACAGTTCTCGCTGGCATGACAAAGGCGTCTCGTGTGTTTAATTGAAATTGAGTTTTTCTTTTGCCCCTCTAATGTCTTCATTAAAGCTGAGAGCCTTTTTTGAATTGCTTATGTGGAACACCAACCAATTATTTGTAGGTAATGGTGGGTGGGATTGGGGGTTGGGGTGGGGTGGCAAATCGGAAATGAAGTTGGCTTGCAAATTGCTAAAAGCAACTGCCGCAGTCTCCTCATAGACAGCAACAATGACAACGGACAACAAATTGATATATATGGACAAGTCCACGGATTGACAAAGCAGCTGCAACGTACAAAACCCAACCATGTTGCCTGTCTGTCCACCTCCACCTCCTCCGGCTGTAACAAAATTCAGCAGGAATAACATTTGCTGCCTGCCCGCCCGCTGCCTGGTGTTGTTGTCGCGAAAAGTGCATTTCGCGTGGGGCGGACACGGGGCGTATGAGCCACGCAGCATCCCCACTCATGCAGTTGTATGCAATTTTTTGCCATCTGCAACGATGGCTGACAGACGCCAGCCATCAGGACCCCCCGCCTTCATCCCCATCCCTACTGGTAGGCGGAGCATTTTTGTATTTTTTGCCTGGTTTTTCAAACGCAAGCGCGCATTTTTAATGCAACAACAAAACTGCAATATGCCGGCCCTGTGTGGGACAGAGCGAGCCAGCAAATGGCAGAGCGAGAGCACATCAATTCCCTTTATCATTTCCCTGCCAAATGCGGGTTTAGTGTTTTGTTTTTGTTTTCCCAACGTGGATGCATTTTTTTGCCCCAGGAATAAATACAACAACAGCAACAAAAAATACAAACATATTCCATATCGAAAGTTCAAAGTTCGGTTCTAGGGCATCCGTTTTGCCAGTCCTTTGAGTTGCACTCACAATTTTTGCATTCGATTCGCTTGATTAATTAAACGAGAAATATGTTTATGGGCAGCCTTCTTGTGGGGGGGGGGGGAAGGGAAGGGCATCCTAATGAATAATGCAGATAATTGACAGACTCAGAGCGAGCGAGCGATAGAGAGAGAGAGAGAGCGAAACAGAGAGAGGTATGGCCCATGTTGTCGTTGTCGTTTTGTTGCAGCAACTGTACCTCTGCTTGACACTTGACAAAACCCTTGGCCTCCGTCGAGGACTGTCCACCCAACTCCCAAAAATATTCTATATCTCTAGTGCTGTGTCCCCCACCCCCCTCTCCCCACCTACCCCCCCTCTGTTGCTGCCAAGCAGCATCGCTGATTGCATTTGCTGCAACACAATTTTTGTTGTTTTTGTTTGTTGGGGTTGATTGCAACTGCTGCATGGACTTTTGTTTTCGTGTCCCAAAATGCAGCTGCAGCTGTTGCCTGTCACCCCCCCCTCTCTGCTTGTTTAGTTTTTCGCGCAATTTTCCGCGTTGCATTATATAAAGCCCCGAACACGGGTCCATCGTATCGTATCGTCCATCATGCTTTTAGGCAAATGCAACTGCAACTGCAGCTGCAACGCACTGCAGCGCTTTGGGGAATATGCAAATCAGCCATCAGCGAACCAGCAGCTGCCATGACAAAGGTTCTCCTCGCATCCGCAGTCAAGCAGCACACATACACAAAATCAACATCATCAAACTAAAAATGCCACACACACCCCTCCCCAGTGCACTGGTGTGCACTACACCCCGGCCCCGAAAGCTTGATTGATGCATTATGGGTTATTGGAAATTTCGCATGCTCATTAATTTGCGATCAAATTGTCTTTTCAACTAATTACACCCTGTTCTAATGGGTTTTAAATGAAGATCGCTAAGCGGGATGGGTGGAGACTCCAGGTGGCTGGTTACATTTGGACCGAAAAGTAGGGGTACAAATTTAAAATTAGACAACTAACCCCGTTTCGACTGACGCCATTTTGTTATGGTTGAAATTTTAAGCATTTAGTGTTGGGAAACACTGCAAAAATTGGATATCAGAGCTACCCATGCAGCGGCAAAGCGCACTGGAGCGATTATTCCCGATGTAAAGCTCTTCTCTGAATCTCTTTGACAGGAATATATCAGCATCGGGTATAAAACTTCAATCTACTTTTCAATTCTTCAATTAAAAATGCACAGGCACATAAGTTGCTTGTGGCAGTCCTCACGCAGTCGCGCCCAAAGGAAACTCTCAGAGACTGTCTACCTCACTCTTGCCTTCCGCCTGCCCGTTTTTACCCTCTACTGCTCATCAAAACGTGACTGAAAATGCAGTTTACTTGCACAAGAGACCCTTATGTATATAAAAGAGAGCGAGAGTCAAGAAGCTGCTCGTGAGGTTTAAACAGGATACCCCAGATCGCTTTCTAGAAGGCGCTACAACTGATGCAAATAGAAATTATGCGCTCTGGTCACTCACTAGAAGGTACAAGAAGCATGTTGCACCCAAACATCCAATCCGGAAAGCGGACGGTACACTCAGAAAAACAACCAAGAGCTTTGTACTTGAATTAAGTACAAACGGTGTCAATAGTACGGTAAGTACGAAAATTCTTGATTTGAGTACCAAATTCTTATATCAAGTACGATTTTTTCAAACCCTAAATACTTGATTCTAAACTGTTTTGGGATATATTAAGTATGTTTTGAATTACAATAAAAAAATTTTACTATACTTTTAGCTTATAATGGTTTTAGAATATAAGTTAAGAATATAAGTTGGCTAAGAATATTAGAGTATTTTAAACAAGAACAAAATGATCTTGGTTTGAGCCCATACAGAAGCTAATTTCACTTTGTTCTTGAGCGAGGTCTCTGTATTAAACCACAGAAATATCCAAGACCCATAACCAAAGAGCAAGTTGGAGCTACTGTGGCTCAGAAATTTACCATTACTCCATTACAAATGTGCCAAAGCCAGTTGGGAATTTTAAGAACTGACTCGCTTAAAAATAATTCAAATTTTCTGCTGCGCACTTTGTGGAGCTGGGATAATGGGTCTGTGGGTCTATTTTGTACTCAATATAACATATTTTGTACTTGAACTAAGAAATCGCTTTTGTAGAATCTTTCATCTTACTGTGAGTACAAAATATTCTTGAGTCAGGAAGGTTTGTTCTCATTGCAGTAATAATACCAGTCATATTTCAAGTTTATAATGTTTCGTACTTAAACTAAGTACACCCAAGAACGAATCATACCTGAAATTTCGAGTCCAATATTGCTTAAATTCTATCCCGTTTGGTCTAGAACGCCGGTAGCCTTTTTTTCTGAGTGTACTTGGGCAAAATCTCCGCAGGATTGGGTTGCAATTTAGAAGCGATCTTTTCTTAGATCAATTCTCGCTCTCAGCATTGCCAATGTCTTTTGTCTACCTCTACTTAAAATTCATCGCTGCTTTGGCTGAACGCATTGTGGCGGAGTCAAATGAGTTTTCGTTGTCTAATCTTGAAATCTAGACTTTTTATACTTGTTACCAAGAGAATCTATTCTTGGAATCGAGAATAATTTGATCCAAGCACATTTTGTCTTTGACATTTTATCTACTTAATAGCAAGCTCGATCGACTTGATTTTTCTCTGAGTGTATAAAACTTAATGAAAGAAGAAAGAGCGAGAGGTGTTTACAGGAGTGCGAAGAGACGGGGAGGGTTGAGCCAAATATATGTGGGTGAAAAACTGAATACTGTCTTATATTATATTATGGACTAACTCATTCGGATTTATGGCCAATCGTTTCCTATGATAGAAAATACGATTCCCATGAGAGTTGTGAATAATTCCTTATTCTTTAATTTGATGGATATGATTAATCGTCACACGTCATTGTTCGATTAGATGGTTTGGGCTATTGATTTTATAACCTATGAAAATTTTTGTATACCCTTCCAGAGGGTATATAGATGTTTGTAACGCATAGAAGGAAGCATTTCCGACCACATTAAGTATATATATTCTGGATCAGCATGATGAGCTGAGTTGATATAGCCATGTTCGTCTGTCCGTCCGTGTGTTTCTATGCTATCTCCTCCGTCAGTTTTATAGCTATCGCGACAAAACTTTGCACGAAGTCTTCTGGTACAAATACGCTGCACATTTGTCGCAGATCAGATGACTATAACATATAGCTGCCATGGAAACGATCGGTTTAATAACAAGTTCTTGTGAGAAAAACTTTTACTCTATAAACTCTGTATTTACTAGTTTTCAATGCTTCTCCATGATACTGGCAAGTTTGGTCGAAATCGGGCATCTATATAGTAAAGCTGCCATAGAAAAGTAGGGTTAGAAAAATAGTCTTAGTAAGAAAAACTTTTTTGTTTTCAATGTGAACCTCTTTAAATTTGGCATATATTTATTTTATAAGCTTTTTCACAATTCTTCAAAGGTTTGTCAAAATCGGATGACTATAGGTTATAGCTGCCCTAGGAATGATCGGTCAAGAAACTAGTTTTAGTAAGAAAAACTTTTTTGTTTTCAAAGAAAACGCCTCGAAACTTTGAATTTCGTAGTTTGTTATGCTTTCCTATGATTCCACCAAGTTTGGTTGTACTCGGACATCTATATAGTATAGCTGTCATACAAAAGTAGAGTCAGAAAAATAGTCTTAGTGAGAAAAAGTGTTTGTTTTCAGTGGAAATGTCATCCAAACTAACTATCATCTATTTATACCCTGTTCCCAATGAAAATGGGAAAAGGGGGATCATGAAGTTGTGCGAATGTATGTAACAGGGAGAAGCAAACATTTCCGACCCCATAAAGTATATATATTCTTGATCAGCATGAGCAGCCGAGTCGATATAGCCATGTCCGTCTGTCCGTCCGTCTGTCCGTCTGTCTGTCTGTATGAACGCGTCGATCTCAGAGACTATGAGAGATAGAGCCACAAATTTTTGCATGAAGCTAGATTTATGCTGTACGCAGATCAAGTTTGTTTCAGATTTTAAAAATTCCACCCCGTCCCCCTTTTATCCACAAAATACCAACACCTCCTCTGGACATCCTAGACCCAAAAAACCTTACCTAGACCTAAAGACCTTAAGTTAGAGCCTTGTGGCTTAGTATACATCAAGCTAGGCCCAATATCTATCTATTCTGAAAAGTACAAAAAGATCGGATAAAAAACACCGGAGTTATAAGCGAAACAGTTGAGCTGATAAGAGCAACCCCCCCCCCCCCCCACCAGTTGTTGGTCAGGACTAAAAAAAAGTGTTGCCTACAATTGGGATGATAATTTTGTTACATTCATCATCAAAATTTCAAAAACAAATGAACAGGGTATTTGGTGGTCGGGAAACTCGACTACTGCGCCCTTACTTGTTTTTTTTTCCATATTTTTCAAATTTTGTATCGCTCAAAAAATAATTCACTTTAAATTAAGTGCACAAAATGAACCAGGATACTCATATCGGTATCGAAAAATACATTCGATTTGCAATTGC
Source organism: Lordiphosa andalusiaca (assembly GCA_035044965.1). NCBI lineage: Eukaryota > Metazoa > Arthropoda > Insecta > Diptera > Drosophilidae > Lordiphosa > Lordiphosa andalusiaca. The sequence goes on from JAWNNM010002225.1 coordinate 43,978, forward strand.
AGCTGTTGGAGCAGTATTTCTTGAAATTAGCTTACTATTTGCTTGATACAAGCTCCTCCTTTTTGATATCATGACACCATATCACCGTATAATTGATCAGGGAGCAAGTCTTTCTGCTAAACGTGGCCATTTGTAAGGCTGCCTGCCAAACGCTCATTGTCAATATCTGCTGAACGTAACCATTTTCGCTGTACAATTTTACTAGAATGAACTTCCTTCGGGCTTCAATCGATTTAGCAATGAATTGTGGGTAAACGATCATTGCATTTGCAATGGAAATGGTTTTTTTTGTTGTTGCATCATCTCTTAGTGGTTTTTTTTTTATTTCTTTTTTTTGTTGTTTAAAATTGAACAAACAAAATCCGCCATAAAGCAAAATTCTCTAGCGCTTTTCAGCGCCATTTCCCCAACTGGTGAGCTCATTAATTAATAATGAACTAACGGCTGACCGAGGGGGAGGGTATGCTGACTGACCGCAGCAGGTGGCAGTCAGTCAGTCAGCCATTCCCCCGCCACGCCCGCCGCCACAACTGTGATGGACCTTTGGCATGTGTCCATAACACAACTTATTAATCCATAAGCTATCTGGGCAATTGCTTTATGTATATAAGTATAACACACCGTGCACCCAATTCCTGGCTGGCAACCAAAAGCAAATGCAAATGCAAATGCAAGAAAAAAAAAAAGTGCAAAGTCAATACCATCGATAAGGCCCGAATAGAGGGGGTGGGTAGGCCTAAGCGTTGGCGAAATGCGTAGAAATAAATGCATACGCCGCTGCCTAGTTTTATGTACGGATACGTGTATATATTCTTACCCCTGGGCCCCCCCCTTCCACTCGCTGGGAGGCTCCTCTATATGTATGCGTATGTAAATCGTTATATATGAAATATAAAAAAGTGTTGCATACGCGCAGGGGCAAACGGAAAAAAAGTTTTAGGTTTTTGTTTTTGCGCAAATGAAAACGAAAAAATTGCATTTTCTATGCTGTGTGTGTGTGTGTGTGGGGGTGTAAATGGGGAGTGTGGCGTACAAAATCAAAACAAAACAGGCCACTACAGGAGGGGTTTGAGGAGGTGGGGGGGGGGACACAGCAACAATGCACAGCTAGGAGCAACAGCTAACAGACCAACTGATGGGTGTGTGTGTTGGTGTGTGGAATGGTCAAGCTCAACGGTGTGGCGGGTTGGGGTACGTTTTAGGCTCGATAAGGGGATTTTTTCTGCAGCTGCAACGCAACGCAACGTCCTCATGGGCGTTGGGTGTTTAGTGTTGCATACTTTTTGGTGTTGTTTCATTTTTAGGCGCAGCAAAATGCGTTTTGTCCATTTCCTGTTCACAGCATGTGCCTGTGTGTGTGTGTGTGTGTGGGATGGGGGGGAGAGTGTGTGGTATGTGCATTGTCGCTGTCGTTGCGCTTTGTTTTGATTTTTCGCGACAGAGCGCGCGTTTTGCTGTCTGTGTGCGTGTGTGTTTGTGTGTGTGTGTGTGTTTTTGTGGATTTGTTCAGCATTGCATATGTGCGCCCATTGTGTGTCAGTGTGTGTGTGTGTGTGTGTATGTACATTAGCGCAAAAAGCGTTGCTGTTGCCACAGTCAAAACCAAAAACGACGAGGACAATTCGGTTGGCGTTTTGCTGCTGCCGCTGTCGCTGCTGTCGCTGGCCATTGAATTTTTTTTCGCTTTCGCGCCCGTCCAGCGGCGGCCACTTTCATCATCCTACAACAGATCCAACCAGGCCCCAACCCCACCCCCGTCCGGCACTCCGCAGTTCATAATCAACGCCAGCTGCAGCGTCGCCATCGACATCAGCATCAGCCTCAGCAGCGCGCGCGCTGACTCTGGGGCCCCGTCAACGTTAACACAAAATTGTTCGCACAACATTGCAACAGAAAACTGCTAAACGCGAAACAAGTTGCGGCGTTTTTTCTGCTCCTCGGGTTCCTTGTCCTGGGCGCAAAAGGCAGGCCACGCAGGCAAATTAGTAGGCAGTGCCAGGCAGGCAGTCGGCAGGCAGGTCGGCAGTTCTCGCAGTCTTCGCATAAATCACAACTCACAGAGACACCCAGACCAGACCAGACCAGACCAAAAAACCCAGACCCAGACCCAGACTCAGACTCAGACCAAGAAAAGAGAAGTGCAAACGAAGTGAAAGTGAAAGTGTTTGTGTTGTGCGAGTGTGTGTGTGGTAAAAATGACTTGAACTGCAAGTGGTGGCAGCAGCATTAGTAACAAGAAAAAAAAAACCGCCCCCTACTCCACCCCCCACCCAGTGCTTTCGGTTTTCTTGCAGTTTCGTTTTCCCCTGGTGTGCCCCGCCATGAAGTCACCATCACCTTGGTTGGTCTTCAGTGCCACATTGTTGGGGCAGCAACAGCAGCAGCCAAGGCAGCTGCTCAGCTCAGCCATGCCATCTTGAATGCCCAACGACCCCTCCAACCCCCGTCCGCCGTACTCCAAAGACAATGTAAACGCCGGCACGATCATGTAAAGCCAGTTTTTTCTTCGTTCACCATATAAAACCCAAACAAAAACAACAACCAGCCAGCCAACAACAAATAACCAAATAGACAAAGTAACATTTTTCGCCAACTAAACGATAATAATCAGCGCCCAACCAAAGCAACATTTCGTTCGTCTCAAAAAACACACACACACACACCCAAAGCAGGAGAGTCAAAAGGTCAAGAGAGTCATCAAAAAATATAAATAAAACTAAGCAGGCAGCCATCATCAGCAAGTAACGAAGTAACACATCCAGTTTCCGTTCCGCACCGATTCCGATTTGAAGCAAAATTAAAGCGTCTGAATTTGCACACGTCTCGTCCTCCAAGTTTCGGTCCACAACTAGTTCGGTCGACAAAAAACCCCAAAATCTCGTTTTCTACAAATTCAGACGTAGATCCTTAGTTGATTTAACACTTAAATTGTGCATTTTGGCATTGAACACCAACTTTTTGGTATCAAGAGAGAAAACAAAAAGTAAAACCAAAAAAAAAAATTTTTGAGAAAAAAAAACCTACGAAATTACCTGACAAATTTTTGAAAATACACCCAAAAAAAAACCAAAAAAAAAAATCAGCAAAATTATACAAAAACAAAATTTTCTTATAATTATTTACTAAATCAAAAAAAACAAACAAAACCAAACAAAAAAACACCCTCAAAAAAGAACTTAAAATTTACCTTGTTAAGCGAACTGAGACTAGAAAAAGGCCAAAACCAAAATTAAGGATATTAAACGGAATATCAAAAAATTGTTGTGATGTGATATTTTTTCGAAGAATTTTAATTTAAGGGTAAGTACAGTTAAAGATATTGATATTTAGTTATGGCTTACAAATGAGCTTAATATTTGAAATGGTCTTCGAGCCGCTCGTTTGGGTAAAAGAGTTCGGGTTACATATCATTATAAGTTTTTATTCCTTGTGGGAGGCTCTTAGATCTTAGTTTCCTTCATATATCATTATTCATTCAAATATCATTATAAGATTCTAGCTCTTTCGATTCCAATCTCAGTTTCCTTTTGTTCAATATCATTATAAGTTTCTAGCTCTCTCGACTCCCTGTGGGAGGCTTTCAGATCACAGATTGTATCTGTTCAATCTGCTGCATTCGGGTGTAATATCATTACAAGTTTGTAGCTCTTTCTATTCCCTGTGAGAGGGGATCCAAGATCTCAGTTTCCTTCAGTTCAATCTGCTGCATTCGGGTGTAATATCATTACAAGTTTCAAGCTCTTTCTACTCCCTGTGAGACGATTCAAGATTTCAGTTTCCTTCCTTTCAATCTGCTGCATTCAGTTTCGAGCCCTTTATATTCCCTGTAAGAGATTCTAAGATCTTAGTTTCCTTCCTTTCAATCTGCTGCATTCGGGTGTAATATCTTATAGCTCTTTCTATTCCCTGTGGGAGGCTTTAAGATCTCGGTATCCTTCCTTTCAATCTGCTGCATAATACACTAAACAATCTTCAGTAATCTCCGCTTCGACTCACAGTTTTCGCTGTTTGCTGGCTAGAAACGCATATTCCTTGGTGTAAACTCTAGAAATCAACTCTTGTGTCGTTGAATTCACTAAAAAAAAAAAGCAAAGGTCAGCGATACCAAAGACACAAGAACTTCTGAAATGCGCACATTTTAAGCGTGGACCCGCCATTTTACATTTGTGTGCGGTCTGTTTTCAAGGGATTCGGTCGACAGTAGAATCACAAACAACAGATAAATGAAAAAACTTTCATAAACTTCATAACTTTCATAACACTTTAGTCTGGAAAAACTGGTACCCTAGCCGCAACTCTGCTTGAAGAGTCCTTTTTAACCCGTTCTCCTGATCAGTTTTGATTCATTTAAAAGTCTTTTTCAGTCGTAATTTACTATATCACATTTTGAACGTATTCAAGAGTCATTTTTCAGTATATTTTAATCACAGATGATAGGTGTTTCCTTTTAATCATCAAAAGGGGTCGGAAAAGACTCGGAAAGGGGATATTTTTGTGAAAATTATCTTCCAAATGTTCGGTGGGATATATAAAAAACTTATAAGAAGATCACCTTTTTCTAAATAATTGAGTTCAGCATGCTATTTGAAAAATCTTATTGGCATTTTCTTAATTAACTCTACTATTGTCATATATTTGGTGTCTTATATATTAACATTAATCAAAGTGGCTCTTAGTCTCTTGGTCTCAAGTTCAATTCAATAATCAACAAAAATCAACACAGATGGACTCACACAGAAATGTTTCGAAAGGCTTCCTGCTTAACTCATTAATGAGCTTTAAGGCTGTAACATTATCAAGCCATATGCAACGATTTGATTTGAGTCTTTCAGACTGAAGACTGCAAGAATACTTAATTTCTTAATGCTATTTAAGCTCCATTTTTTATGCTGCCACCACATGCTGCCTTAACACTACTCTATTCGCACATGGCTATATCTTATATATCCAACTATCTAACTAATATCTATATATATCTAACTTGACTGTTGATACTGACCAAGAATATATTTTGGTCAGTCGATTCTCCACTTCCCTTTTCCCTACCTTCTTACTTTATACTTTTTGCATACTAACATTAATGTTAATGCACTGTTAATCAACATAAGAGAATTCTGTAAGACATTTCTTCCCCTAAGTAATGGGTATATGGAGGTCGGGCAGGAGCGTCGTTTAATATACTCGGGCTTGACCGACTTTCTTACTTGTTCTAGGTATAGTTTCTTTGGTTTCATAACCAGAACGACGATGTCCAACTAAACCTTTACGGAATTAAAGCAAAATGTAAGAAAGGAGGAAAAAGAAAAGGAGAGTTGCGACTGACCAAAATATATAGTTGATCAGTATCAACTACCGAGTCGATATACTAGTAGACACGTGGTAATGGGGTAGTGTCAAGGGGGCATGTTGGCATTTTGAGCTTGGTGCAAGCTGGTCACACTAGTAGTGAACGAGTAAGAGAAGCAAGATCGTGTCGAGGAGTATTCTTAAACTGACTATGTCGTCAATAACTACAACATTCCGACCGGCTTAATTCAAGCCTGCTCTTACTTAAAAATTTCATTTATTTTCCACCTATTTTAATGTACCGAATCAAAGCAAGCCAATCCGAACCCATGATTACTGTCAGCATATCGAAGTCGCGTCTGATTTAATATCATGAAAAGAACTGTAAACACGGTACGGTACGGTTTAGTTTACTTATATCACTACAACTTTTGGTGGGTGAGCAACATCTACGAATCATTTATAATTCTTAAACTTTTCTTTCTGTTTTGAAAAACGTGAAAGCAAGTTAGGGGAAATTGTTAGAAAACGACTACTCGAAATACACAGCACAAAGGGACCAAGGTCGAGCTTCTCAGCATTTCTTGACTAGCTTTTACTAACTTTCGAACAAGAGAAGGGAACCTATAGTTTAACGCAGAATCCGAACGGACAAGTTTGGGAAGTTTTTCCAGGGCTAGTTACTTCACAGCTGGCGCCAACAACTGGTGAAGGTGACCGGTTTTATACGTTTTTCAAAGTAAAAAGACTTAATCATGAGATCTTCGACCCAATATAGTACGTATATATTTTTGACCAGCATCAACAGCCGAGTCGATATGGACATGTCAGTCTCTACGTCTTTTCGTCGACAGATCTCAGAGATGCTAAGAGATAGAGGTTTGACATGTATCGGATATATGCTTGTATGCTTGCACGCAGATCAGTTTATTTTCAATTTACGCCACGCCCCCTTCCGCCTTCGCAATTTGTTTGTCTCGCTTGCTGACTCTAGTCTTGTTTATAAGGGTTGTTTCGTTTGTGCTCACAGCTTTTCCAAATTGTTAACTTCTTGAATCGGAATCGGTATCCCTTTCTTTAGTTTTTTTAGTACAAATAAAACTATCAGAACAGTAGGATTCTCGAAAGCAATCAATCTAAATCGCTTTCAGGAATATCACTAATTTATTTCCAAACATAAATATTTTCAGACTGTTGAGTCCAAGCAGTTTCGTATCAAAATCATTGTCAAAATTTGGCATAACTTGATATGTAAAATATCAAAACAAATTTATATACTTATGTACATAAAATGTTAGGCTAGGCTTTAACTTTTACGGCCAGACAATTTGGAAAGCCGTAGTTTTATTAATGATATCCATAATGAATGAGGTCCAATTGGGTAATGATTAAAGACATTAGTTCTCTTCTACGAAGCTGTCATTATAGCGAATTAATTTCCAGAACACTAAAATTCTATTTTACGAATTTTCCATATAACGAAGTATGTTTTTGTCAACTTAGCTTGCTAAAAGTGACGCTTCCACCTTAACTAAAATGTGTCAAATTTTTGTCGAACAAATTTCAACATTAAATAAAGCTCCGAACCAAAATCTTCGATTTATAAGGTACACGAACCGGTCCAAAATCCAAACCTTAGACTTTCCAAACGGATCGAAAGTTCTCCAGAATTTCAAAGGTCTTTGATCTCTGGACTTAAAGCTCAATGGAAACGTTATTAACAGATTGGATTGTTTTAAACAAACCATCGATAATAACTTATGTATCGATCTTTTTCCTACATAGTGTCAATATCGAAAGTCTACCATTTTAATATTGAAATAGACATCTATAAAGATATAAACACAGAACAAAAAAGATCCTTAAGAGATTCATTTGGATCTTTTATTCATCCAATGATGTTCAAAAATCATTTTTCATATCCTTTGGATTAATTTCAGCTCCGTTGGATAACTGAAATGATATATGTGACATATCCAGTCCAAATGGATACGGAAAACCAATTAATGGATATTTTGTAATATACTTTTTGTTCTTTGTGTAGCTAAAACCTGCTAATCAGATGGAAAACAAATGCATTTGGTCACAATTAGATCTCGTTTCCATATTCGATTGTTGGGTATTGGTAAGTCAATTGATTTTCAAAAAGCGATTTAAGTTTTGGAATGAGAGCTTTTGCTACCTTTTTTTCAATTGAATGAAGACAAATAACTCAGTTGGTTTTTCGATTCTGTTTCCGCGATCGTTATCGATAACAAAACAGACTTGTTAATAGAATCTCTTTCGAGAATCTTCAGTAATGTCGAAGTGTTTTAATTTACATTTAGCATTGTTAATTAAGGAATTAAATACTTATTCTTATAAATGTCAAAAAGCTAAGGGCATTTAATTTGATAGGCGGTATTCAAATATGAGATTTGGATAGCCAGAACTTATTACTAGCCACAAATTGATGATAAAACTTCTTTCTATAAACAACTTAGAAACTATTTTAAGGCTGTGCGAGGCAACTCTGATCAACCCCCAGGATCATTGAGTATCATTTAACACCTTTGCCTGACACGATCTTCTCTCTAGCTTTGTGGCGGAGTTGAGCTGCATTAGCAGCAGCAGCAGCAGCAGCAGCAAGCTTAGTTGTAGTTGTAGACCTTCTGCGTTTTCTCACACACAAAAACACTCACACTCACATAGATACGCCACCCACACACAAGTGCAATTTGGAGCCTTGCATATAATGTAAACAAGGACATGCGCAATGCATTGGCGGCTTTGGCTTTTTCCCCAACAGGAGAAATGCAATGCAGGCAATGCAATTGCCAACTAGAAGATAGCTGGAGTATGCGGAAGCTACCAGGGAGGGGGGTGGGGGGGACCAAGGATAGTGTGTGTGTGTGTGTGGGGGGGGGGGGTCTAGTAAATGGCAGCAAAGCCAGCGTCGCAGTCGGCATACACTTGCCATAGTTTAGATGGGCAAACTTCGTGTGCAGCAACAGCAACAGCAACACAGAGAGAGAGATGAAGAGAGTGCGCAAGTCCTGCTGCGAGTGCAGCCCGAAAGGATGCAACGCTGCAAGGCAATGCACTTGGCAGAGAGAAGTAGTCGGTTGCTGCTGCTGCTGCTGCTGTTGCTCCTCTTTGTTTTTTTGGTTGTGTTGTCTCTTTTCGGCTTTTATTTTAGAACCCAACCTGCTCGGGCATTTTATTTACTTGACCAGGCCTCGTAGCATTTTACATGGAGGGTGTGTGGGCGGGAGGGGGCTCGAGCAGGCAGCAGCTGTTCATGGAGGCCCAGCACGTGCAGCAAGCAACTGCCAGAAGAAGGCAGCCCCCACTGCGTGATTTGTGCGTTGCATTGGCAATGATGACGATGCCGGGGGAGCAGCAGTGGCAGGAGGAATTGGGGATTGTCTGGGTGGAAGCTGCAGTTGCACTTCTTGTGCGTGGTTGGTCGACGGCTAATGGGTGGGTGCGGAAGTGTGGTCGCGTAGACATTGCGTAGAGGAGTCAGTGCCAAGTTTTTTCTATTTCTTCACCCCAAACCCAAACCCCCCCCCGACATGGCAGTACATAGAGTGGTGCTCTGTCTCTGTCTCTGTGTGAGGGTTTCGCGCGCGAAAATTTCGCAAGGAAAAAAACTTAAACCCAGCACACTTTTACATACATGATGTGGGGGGGGGGGGCTGGGGGTGGCTGCATTTTGCGCGTCTGTAGCTACTTTTTTGCTGCTGCTGTTGTTGTTGTTGCTGTTGCTGTTGCTGCTTTTTTTCGGCGGTTGGCGGTCCAGGGATATAGGAAGAGGGGGAGGTGGGCCTAGTGGACGGCTACGCGTCGTGTGTCGCGATGATGGAACGCCGAACGAACGCATCTATCGGCATCGGCCGTACGGTAGTTGGCATACGGCTTTTGGACGTCTTTTGAGTACAACATTGCTTTTTTATATTCTCGGCTCGACGCACCGCGCCGACCAAAAAGGAAGACTACGCACTACGCTGTGCGCTGAGGCTGTGTTTCGAGCTGAGGTTGAGCCCGAGCAACGGTACGCACAGGCCGGACAGAGCTGGTCCAAGTCGTCGACGGTTCGGTTCATTTTCGGACTTGCTTATTTTCTAAAAACAAACCAAAAAACGAAAAAAAAAAACCAAACAAAACAAAATCACACACAAGCACATGTAGAAAAACCCGTATTATTATATATATAATATATATATATATATATATATATATATATATATATTGTATATAGATATAACTAATATATAAATGGGTGCAAAGTGCGCGCGCGTTTCCCGCCCCCAAAGTCGACGCCTCCGCCTACGCCAACCGCCTCTGGCCCGCTGTGCGTCGCATTGAGTTTCGAGTGCCATCAAAAACTATTTCTATATACAATAAATGAAATAAAATATATACCTAATCCACCTACATCGCTACACACATATATATATATATAATATATCAAATCGGAAGGCGACTGCCGCCCCCGTGTGCGCGCGCGTGTGTGTGTGTGTGTGTGTGTGTGTGCGTGTTCCCTTGCAATGATTTTTTTGTCGACCAGCAAAATTGTTTCCTAAATATTTAATTGCCAACACATAAACAAATCAAACAAAACGAAGAAATAATTCACCTCTGTGCTCAACAGCGTCGCCTGCTTTCAGTCTGCGTCGTCGTCTGCTAACATCCTCTTGACCCCAAAAACAAGGAATACACCAAAATAATAATCAAAGAAATGGCTAAGCAAAAGAATACTTAACAATTTACGTTTAAACGACACAAAACTGGGCAAACGTTTTGTGTGACATCTCGAGGCACACAACTTTCAGAGGATCGTTCGGTTTGGATCGTTCGCCTTGCGTTTCGTTAATGGCGACGGCGACGCAGACAAAAATGCTTCAATTGCCAAAGCACTGCGTAGCAAATGCCTTGAACTGCCTCCAAAGACTGCCGGTCTTGGCTGTGGACACGAGAGAGAAACTAAACCTGGCCATGGATAAATAACATCAGTAAATTGTCCTGTAGGTGTTTTGTTTTGTGGGCTATTTTCTTGTAAACATTTCATATACTAAGCATATTTACGAACAAGTGGATAGAAAAACTAGGGATCCAATTGGAATAGATTTTTAAATGTCCTTTTTCTGATATTAAAATGTCCATTTTTCATAACCTTTGGATGATTTCTAAGTTGCATTGAATATTAAATGCATATTTTCCATTACCGAAATCATCCAATGGTTACTTTTTAATATCCTTTTTTTTTTGTCTCTATATAGCTCAGTCATCAGTAGACTTTGCAGTTGTATGTACAACTTCTAAGAAACTTTCGTTAAAAAGCAATAGCTTTTTGATGATAGCTACACAGAGACAAAAAAGGCATATCAAAAAATATCCGCTGGATGATTTTGGTATTCAATTGAAGTAAAAATTTTACAATATCTTTTTTGTGATATAAAAATTTTCATTTTTCATATCCTTTGGATGATTTTGAAGTTCCATTTAATATTAAATGCATATTTGCCATTTTAAATGGATAGCAAAATCATTCAGTGGAAATTTTTTCAAATGCCTTTATTGTCTATCATCAGTAGACTTTGCATAGGTATCTATAAATGCTTAGAAACTGAGATTCAAAAGCAATAGCTAAGGTCTAGTTTCAATTAGTTTGAGTTTTAAGACCTTTCCCTTGCAGCACTTTTGTTTTTGTAGAGCACTGAGACCTATAATCATATACACACACACACTGCATTAGGATATGATCGTGGTTTTTCTCTATGGTTGTTGTTGTTTGTCAAATTCCATTTTTATGGTGGCTCTAATATCGCTTTTTGTTAGTTTTAAAACTCTTTCAAAACCAAGAAATTTCCCTTATGTTTCTAGGATTTTTTTGTAATAAAATTTTTCTGTTCAAAAAAACTGGATAATATACATTTTTCTTAGGCGGAAAATATCTTCTTTTTAAGACGGGACGATTTACACTTATTTTTTTGCACGATGAAGCAATCTTTATATAGTTTTTTGACCTCGAGCCGTCTAACATGCATCTAAAATTAGAAAGGTCGCCAAACAGAAACTGTTTTCTCAGTAGTCAAGTGAAGCAGTTGCCGTTCCTTACAGTATTTTGTTCAAAAGTTCTGGTCATTTTCACTTAAACTAAGAAAACTGTATGAAGTCTGTTTTATCGTGAAAGTTCCGACTTAAATTGTTACACATATTATACCCATTTATAATCCTTCAAAATAAACCCAAGTTCGATATTATTGCTCTAAAAACATTTGGTTGAAGAAAGATATACACAGTTCTTACATGGCTGCAGGATATTAATCTATAGGTAGTTCCATAACTTTCCTCTGAGAGCATATATATTCTTTCTAAATTTTTAATAATTTATTATCTAAGTTTTCCGTTTTACATCATATTTTTTTCACTTTCTACCTAATTATGCTTAAAAGTTAGTTTGAAAAAAGACAACTTAATAGAAGGAAGGTTCATATATTTAGTAATTCAAATTATATATATTGATTTGCCAAAGTATTGTAAAAGATCGTATAAGCTTTAGTGGAGTTATGAGCAAAAGAATGTTTACTAAAGCAGTGTAGTACAGCACTGCTTACCACTTTCGTTGGTGCAGAGTATATTACAGTAAGACTTGATCGATTTTCTTTATTGTTTTAATTTATTTTATGTATTACTTAACCCTTTTTGAATTTTTTGAAAACTTATTTTTATACTTGGCAGAGCTTTCTGGCTCATCTTAAAGGTTTTGACTTGTCTCTGCAGGCAGACAATATTTTAGTTTTGAAAAGCTAAAAGTCGCTAAAGATATTAGAACATAAGAAAATATCTCCAGAATTTATGTTATCAAATAGAGCTGGGACAATTATCGATGTTGTTTTCCATATATCGATGTTTTAAAGGACCTTTTATAGAACTTCGATGGTTTGGTTCAACATTGATGCTTTAACTTAAACTTTAAGAGGAGGCAAGGAAATTGCACTTTCATTTTTTCAAATCTTCAGCTTAGAACTTGAAATCATTCAAATATTTATTTCTCAATTATAGAAGTTAATAGAAGATAATTTGGCTGTGTAGGATGTAAGTATGCTGCATTGAAAGTATGGAGAAATCCAAAGTTGCTTCTTCAAAACAGAAATACTAAATAAACAATGGTTCTCTCAGACAAATTTGTAATTCGGACTTGTTCTTATTTTCGAATTCAATTGATCATATTTTAAAGAAGGTTTTATTTTCCAGCAACGATTGTAGGGAAATATTGGGCCATCAAAGTAATTTAAGTCCATATAACACAGACCACTTAACAATTCCGATTTCCCAGGGTTTGATTGAAATTGAAAACAGTAACAGACTTAATTGTATATATTAAACAAATTTCCAAAATTTGTCACTTTCTATACAATGTTTTTCAAGTAGGCTGCAAACAGCTAATGCTTACACGAAAATCAACTCAATAACCGGAACGGAACTTATGGAGAATAGAGAAGTTCTGCTTCATGAAGTTAACAAAAAGTTATAGAAATATGCTCTAGATCAAGTAAAAAAAAATAGACATTTTCGATTTTGCTTCATTAAGGGCCAATTTTTCGTATTTCCCTGAACCAAGGACTTTGCTGATGAGAATGTGTTCTTCTATATGTGCTAGCGGTCTAATTCGGCAAGTCGCTTATAATAATAATTTCTTTTTGTTTACCACATACTGTTTGTTTACTTAACAAAACAGATTGATCATAATTTGATCTCTGCTTAGCTGAGAAAATGCCTTGTAGACAGTGGAAAATGTAGGTTCTTCTTTTGAAAAATGGAAATGGGAAGCTTTCTGCCTTTTTAATGCTAAATAGAGAAAGCAAGGAAAGTGGTTGATGATCTTTTGGATGCCTTTGGATTTCTATTGAAGTGAATATTTATTAATATTCTTGTTTTGGATATTAAAATCTACATTTAATATTAAAATGATCTTGGATTTTCATCCAAAGGAGCGGAAAATCATCAAAATGATATTAAATAATGTAATTTTAATATCCAAAATGTAATTTTTATACCAAATATCACATTTATTTGAATGCAGTACAAAAATATTTTAAAATGTTTGATATTTTTCTGAATAATTTTTGAATAATACTTGTCAAAATAGGAAGTTCGCCCAAAACCAACATTTTAAACCATTTCTGTATATTTTGTCGTTAGACAAGTAAGTTGCGAAATTAGGAACTTCGCCTAAAACCATTATTTTAAGACATTACTCTATGGTTTGTCGTATTAAAAGTATCGAAAGATTACTTTTGATGACACTCTGTGTCTCTGTTTGGCTACTATTGCTCTTTTAATTTCAACTTTTTGGTTCACAAATGAAATGTGAATCAAGAAAACTTTATGATGATAAAATACTGAAGAAAAAGCTGATGGATTGGAAACAAAATCGTGTATACGCATTCAAATATAAGTCAAGATTGCTTTAGCTTGTTCTTTGCTTCGGTAATTAGTCACTTTTGTAAATAATATGCAAAATAAGTAAAACTTTTTATATTGTTAGTTAAGGCATCAGATAATAAAGCTGGAGGAATGGCTTGATTAAGTTGGGATGTACGGAAAATAAATTGAACTTAATAACAAAAGATACAGAATCTCAACAGATTTTTCGGCCTACTGAGAAAGGTTCTTGAAACTCTGACTGTTTCTATCGATGAAAAATTGTTTTGATCAACAAATCTCAATGTTTATATTTTATTTCCTGCCCTTTTTCTTATACCCGGTCATAAAAACTACTTGTTAGCTTGTTTATTTTGGTATTTCTCTTTGGCCCAAAAAAACACGTGCAATGAAAAGAAGTACAAATGGTAACAGTGCCCCCTCCCTTGCAGAGCAGACGTAACCTTTCTTCTTTTTGTGTAAAAATTATGCCCCAAAATATTTCGCCCCCCTCTACACAAGATTCGCCGCGATTTGCTGCCGACGGCCAACTAGAAATTGTCAGCAGTCTTTCTATAATATCTATAAAATGTATCTCAACTAATACTAAGGACAGTGGCTAGTAAGGAGTCTTGGCCTAGACTTAATCAGCGCAAGAGAGAGAAAGAGTGTGAGAGATAGAGAGAGAGAGAGAGAGAGAGAGAGAGAGGCGCGCTTAAAGGGTGGCTCTCGCACAATGACAGAGCAGAGCAGCGCTCATACTCCATTTTGAAGTGGCTTGCCCCAACTTGCAGCGCAGCCAACGTCAAAGCTTGCCCCTCCATGTATTTGAAATGCGCACTAGCTCTAGCTCAAAAAAAGAGAGTCGTTGATGCTCCCCTGAATGGAGGTGGTATGTAAACGTGTGTGCGTCAGTGTGTGTGCGTTTGGGCAGCGCTGCCTGCGTTGCTGCCCAGGATTTTGTTTGCAAAAAGCAAACCCCCAAAGGGGACATGCTGTGTGTGTGTGCGTTTGCAAAATCAGCTCCCCGCCCCCCCTCCTCCCCTTTCCTAGTGCGCTTCCTGCGCTCGCGTATTTTTTCGCGGCTGCGGCGAGCAAACATTTTTTTCCACTCACACACACACACACACACACGTATGCACACACATGCAGCTCCAGCGCTGGTCCTCGGCCTATTCGCCGCGAAATAATTTTTCGCATTTTTAGTACAAAGCTTCACATCAACGTCGTCGTACAAACAAATTTTTATTTTCGGATTTTTCAATTACGTTTTCATTTATTTTTAAGTATTCATTTTGCGTGCACTCCAAAAACGAAAACCAAAATATAAAGAAAACCAAAAAAAAAAAACAAAAACAACAACAACAAAAAGCATCAATCGAAAATCAACCAAAAATATATAGATATATTGTGTATACGGAACTCTCTTTCCTCGACCAACCAAACAAGGCAACATAAGAAAACATTTACCGGCTTGGAAATCTCAGACACACACACACACATACATCAAAACGGAAATTCAAAACAATTTGCAAGTGTTTCACTCTCAACTCGACCAGAAGAAACTCGTTTTCATTTACGTTTTTTCGTCAACTATTTGCATTTCACAAGCATTTTAGTTATTTAGTCAATAAAATCAAGAAACAAAAACACGAAAATTTACCAAGGAAATTCAAATGTAAAATCAAAAGTACAAAAACGGAAGATTGTTGGCCACATTTTGTATAAGTACTCGTATATAACTAGTAGACGTATTTATGATTATTATGATTATGATTTGTATATATATTTTTTATACGAAAACAACAACAACAACAACCAAAGCGAAACAACAACATTTTTGATACGCAAAATTACTCATGTGATGCTCCGACTCTGACACGGGTAAGCGAAATGTGTGTTAAATGTGCCCCCCCGCCCCCCCGCCCGCCCACCATACCAGTCCTCCTGCAACTGCCTAGACTTGAGCACGAAGACTGCCAGTGGTCTTCGTGTCTTGCTGCTTTCTAATTGCGTCGTCGCCTCTCTCAGTCTCTGTGTGTGTGTGTGTGTATTTGTGTGCGTCTGTGTGTGCGCATTACATTAACCCTACACCTACGCCCAGCAGAGGCAGCAGCACGTCGTTGCTCGGGCTTCGGCCTGCTGCTGCCTCTGTCTGCCTGCTTCTTCTAGTTCATCTTAAGCTACGCGCGCGTACGGTCGCCGTTCGGGCTCGTTGTTCGTAACTGGACTTCGGCTGCTGCTTTCTTCGTTTAGGTATGCCTGCATCTCTGCGTTCGTGTGAGAGCAGGCGCACACACTTACTTACTTACTTACTGTTGGCTGCGTGTAGGAAATTATCTGCTGCTGCTGCTGCTTGTGCCGGCTGCGACGTCGCCTAATACATATATAAATAATATATATTATTATATGGAATATACATATATTTAAAAGCGCTGCTCTCCGTCTCCTTCGGCAGTGTCTGTGTCTGTGTGCGAGGTAGGAGCTGCTTGCAAGAAAGTGTTGCATACTTATGTGGGCATACGTTGACGTCGCTGCCGCAGCGCCTTGGACTTTGGGTTTTACGTCCAAGCAAGCATTTCACTTTTGTATTCTAGAATACAAAATTCAGTACGTTTCTAGTCACGCGCTCTGGCAGAAGTTTTACTTGGCGTATGTCTTCTTCTGACCCGAGGCCGACCAAACGCCGTCTCGACTTGTGTAAAAATTCCATTAAAAAAAAAATATATATTCCACCTAATTAAAAAAAAAATATTTTAAAATAAAAATAACAAAAAATTAATTAATCAATACTAAGCAAAGAAAAAAAACCTTCAGTGTGTAAAATAAATTATTCAATTCAAAAATAAAAAAACAAATTGAACTTTATCAATTATCCTATAACATATTAACAACGCTAAAACAAAAACACAAAATTTGTAAACCAAATAAAGCTGCTAGTTAGTTTCTGTGGTATGTGAAACTCACGAGTTGTAGGCCTAATTGGTTAGGCACTCGCTTAGCCAACCAAAGCGGCAGGCCACTTGCTGCTTTGGCTGGTACTTGGCAGGAAATTATCTGAAGCGACTTGGATTCGCCGCAGCTCTGCTCAACTTTGTCAGCAACACACGCTCACACACACTAACAGAAAGCCTAATTTTACACACACACTCACAGGCACACACACTGACACACACACACACACACACACACACAGACACAACCAGAGAAAGCGAATATAAAAGCACTTGGCACAGGTTTCTTAGGAGACATTTGATCGTCTCAGCAGCAGCAGCAGTCGCACCAACACCAGCCAGTTAGTCAATTTTATAAAGTAGTTCAATTATGGTACGAGGCCTCCAAAAAAAGAAACCAAACCCCCTGAAAACTGTGTTTTATAAAAACAAAAAAAAAAGTGCCTGCCAAAATAAGTGAAATTTTCATAATAATGGAAAAAAATATAACTTAAAATCAAATAAATTTGGTGATATATATGAAAACAAAGTGACTAAATATTAAACTTGCATAAAATTTACCATCTTTAATTATAATATAAATAATTAGAATTTATCAAATAGAAATCATTCATGTTTTAGTTCAATACAACGCATTAACTTCCGCCCAGTTTACAACCATTTAGAGTGTTCTCAATAAACTTATCTAGGCAAAAATTGTGATGTTCCATTAGCTGAGATCTATTTGCAGTAGTTGTTAACAGCTGTTCATAAAAATTGAGTAACTTAAGATAAATAACCATATTTTTTTTTGCAAACAAAATACATTTATTAATAATATTGAATGACAGATGGCGCTACGCCGTTTTTGTGTTGTTGAAATACAAACAAAAAACTAAAATAACGCTTGAAAATTGAGAGTTTGTTGATAGGCGGGTGAAATTTTGTGGTTATGGATAAATTTTGACGCCAATTGGAAAACCAATACAATCTACAATTTTTGTCAAAAAATAACAAAAAAAAAAGAGGCACAACCTAATTATCCATGATATTTCTATTGCCTACCATCTCTGGACAAAAGAAATATTATTAAAATCGATAAAGCCTTTTCATAGGTGTTGAAAGACATATCACTGAGACACGAGACTTTATTTCATGTAATTTAATTTGATTTCGGTAGCGCTACAGATACATAGGTACTATAAATTAAACATAACATAACAAAAACATAAAAGTCAAAGGAGACCATTAACCAATAGGTATTTACTTCAATTTTAGTATTAAAAACTGTAGTTAAGTTTAATACTAAAAAATATTTGGGGCCGTTTTCTAATCTACTACATAGTCACATAAACCTACAAACAACAGAGCAAAATCTGAGTTTATCTAAAACAAATCAGCTATGTAGAAGATGAGAAATCGGCACTTAATAGATTTGATTTAATAATGAAATGACTTACGAAAGCAGCTCTAATAGTTTCTAGGATCAAAGTCGCTCAAATCGCTAAGTATTTAACAAATTAAGCCGTCTATTACATCATTTAAAGATACAAAATCATGATAAATGCCCCTAAAAGAATGTCAACTGTGTTTCCTTAAAAATTATCAGTTTAAATGAATAATTGAGTGTCATAATACTCAGATTGTCAGACCAGTTAAACATACTCAAACTAAATCAACAGTAAGCCAAATATATGAAACACTTGTGCCTAAATTTTAAATATACAAAAGCATAGCACACTTTGAAGGGCATTTTTCATGATAATTTCTTGTGGTAGAAGAATTTAGAGAATTTATTTATTTATTTGTTTATTTATATGCTGTATGCTTATAGTTACAAACGTATAGAGAATTTGTGCAACCGACTACTTAGAGATGAATAAAAAGTGTAAAAGTGACTTGGGAATTTTCTTGATTTTCCAAAAACCAATTACTTCAGTAATGTAAGAAATTAAGCATACGACAGGTGTACCAAATCAAAATTATTTCCATTAAATCTTATTTGCTTTTAGAAAGATTTTAAATTTATTTTCTTATGAAAAAAATTTAAAAAATCCAACGCTGCGTATGATTGATATTCAAAATAGCCTCGTCAACTCCTCGCAACAGCTAATACTTTTATGAATAATATATTAATATCAAAAAGGAGCACATAGAAGTCTGTGTTTTATAGTTAATAACATTTTACTTTAATCATTTAGCAACTTGCCAGCGGGACATTTACCTCGCTTATACATAAAAAGAATATTATGATAATTGCCCCCATAACTATATTTTCAATTTAAATGAGTAATTGAGAATTAGTTATGACTGCGTCATACATAATTCACTAAGATTGATAGACTAATTGAAGGTATTGAAAATGAGTTTAGTAATCAACCAACTATAAGACACTTGTTTTTCTGAATTAATAAGATATTAAGCATAGCATACATTAAAGAGCATTTATCCTTATAATTTTGTTATGTATAAACAGGGTAAATGATTCGTTTTAGGCTTTTTAAAGAAATATTATTATACGGTCGTCTCATTCAGAACAGTTTCTGTTTTGATTTTAAGAGCTTCTTGAACCGAATCCTCTAAAGTCTTATTGAATCAAACTCAAGACACAAATCTACAACTTTGCTTTGTAATTATGATAGTCCTCATAAAATCAAATATGCTTAGAAGATTAGACCTCAAATTAGCAATATGTAAAATTTTGGTAGGTAAAATTAATGCCAAAATAATATATTTTAGTTTTAAGTGGGCGCGATAGGGCCTTAAGGTTTAGCACAAAAATCACACCCAATTCAATTTTTACTTTATCATATTTTAGAATTCAATAGGACAAATCAAATTATTGCAAATATGGCAGACAAAACCCTGAACCAAATATTAAAATTGATTACATAAATTTATTAATAATCGTTTTTTATATTTACAAACCGAATCAATTTTTTACAAATTTCATCTTCTACTTCAACTTTGCCTTAGGTTTGTTCCCCGATTGGTTTATAATGTTTCACATTGCTTTAAAATGTGAAATGCTTTATACTTGAAACAAACAGTTGCGTTGCTGGAGCCCATTTAGGTATATAGTTAGGACTGCTTCTTGAGTTGAAGATTCACATTATCTTGGTACTACACTTATTATAAATATCATTTAAATATGTTTTCCGAATGTTATTCACGTCAGTTTTCTAAATTCTGTATGTATGAGAAAACATATATGATTTTGTCATTTACATTTTTGAGAATGTCTGTGAAGAAAGTGCTAAATTATACTCTATTAGATATTATACTTTATTATATGTTTTCTAAATATTTAATTTATAAATGAAACAAGTCTTTGTAATAAAGCAAAACAGCTCAAGAGAGCAATTCTTAACTTTTAAAGAAATTGTGAAAAATATGATTGTCGTTTAGTGGAAAGTTGTCAGTTTATTACTTTGGTTTTTATATCTTTGAATGAATATTTCACAAAAAATTGAATTGAATCATTGAACCATCAAGCTCGAGCTATGCCTTATTGCCAGAGAAATATATGAAAAGGGGCAACACTGCGTATGAATAATTGAATAAGACATTAGAGCATCAAAGCTCTAGTTATAACTTGAATATTTTTACTTTATTTTGGGTTTTTTTTGTTACATGCCAAAACTTCAGTTAGTTCATGCTCAGGAGGTCCACTTTAATTAACACAGATATCAGCTTTATTGGTTCACCCAATCAATAAGATTAGATGTTCGACTTAAGGTAAAAAAGTATGAAAAAATTATATAAATAAATTTAAGCAGAATCATTATGTTATCTATGCCAACTAGTTTTCATTTCTTCAATAACAAAAAAGAACTGATTAAGAAACTTAAGGTTTTAGTAGAAGTTTTCTATCTCAACTCTGTACTTATCATTCGATTTAGATTTAAAAACCTGCATGCTATTTTAAGGTTATTAGACATTGCTAGCAAAAAATATAAAAAAAATTTATTAATAGGCTGATAACACCTTTTAATAATTATATTAAAGAAAGCAAGAAAAGCTTATTAAAACCAAAATTTGAATCAAGTTTAGAGCTAAAAGTCTGCCTAGTTTATTGAGAACACAACCATTATATACTTTTCTTTCACATATTTTTTGTTTGTGAAAAAGTTGCTAAAAATATGTTAAATAAATAGTAAAGCTCACCTTTTCATAATAGAAATCCAACATGCAAGATAAACAAATCTAAAAACAACAACAACAACCACAACCAAATCATCGTACAAACATGTTCAAAATTCCAAATTAAACTTCGAACATAAAAAAGCGCTGCGGCAACAAAAAAAAAAAAAAAAACCAAACGTTTGGAAAATCTTTAAATAAAAACAAAATCAATTAACTTACCCAACTAACTAACTAAAACAAAAGCAAAACGAAAAATGAAAACGAAAATAGTTCAATAATACGAAAAGTGTTGCCCGCTTTTTGGGGCAAAAATATGTAGCCTACCACGCGGCGGTGGCATAAATAATTCAAATTATGTTGTCCCCTTGTCAGCCCTCGTTGGCCGCAGCGCATCAGTGATTTTGTGTTCTCCCCACTCCCCACCCCTGCCCCTTCCCCTCACCGCTGTGTTGAAAATTGAAAATGCGACGCCTTCGCCATCAGCAACTGCAACACCTGCCACTGTTACTACTACTGATCAGTGGCAAGTACTTGGGCTCTGGGCTCTGCTGCTTCAGAGCAGGGCGGCGCTCCATTGGAGCCGCAATCAGCGCCGCCAGCTGTCATCGCTGAGACCGGCTGCAGTTGTTACTGCCAGCTGCATTCGCCTCACAAAACGCCTTTGGCTATGTAAACTTAAATTAAGGGTAAAATATCGCAAATGGTATTGGTGCAAAAAAAAAACAAAAAACAAAAACCAAAACAAACATAAACAATAACCCATTGAAATGAAATCTTGACAGATTTTCTTTGAACTATTTAATGACTCCTCTCGAAATAATATTTAAAGAAATGGCAGATACCTTCATTTTCAGGCAGTTGAGACACATTTTAGTACTTGAGAAAATTGAATAAACTTATAGAAAAGCTGCAAGATTTATGATTTTTCTTGTTTGATAATGTATCCTGCAGTTCTATGTTTGACTTTATGAATGGCTCTAAGTCTTGACTCAGTTTAGTACTGAATTCCTTGACGAACATCATGAGCCGACGCAGCCGAAAAGTGCAACTTTGAACTGTAGGATATTATCTTCTATGGTTTTGTCCTTAATTTTATTGCATTAATTTTTTCAATTTCTTATAACTTTCTTCTTGGGAATAATTTCCATTTAGTTAATCATTTCTAAATGTTCTTTGATGTTTTTCTTACATTTTTACTTCAGTTTTCACACTTCTTTTTTCCCTTTTACACCAGCTAATAATACTTTTTCTATATTTTGCAGTCTTTAATTTTCAAAAAATTTCTTAATTAGATCAACTGGATAAAAGTTGTCTCAATTTTAGATAGCTGGGGGTGTCACTTCTAGTCATTGAGTAATTTGAGCTTGAAGATAAATTGAATGCAGAGACAGTTTTTATGCTCTTTTTTTTGGGGGAACCTTTTGGGTTGTTTTGACTAAAGTACCATTCCTAAGCTTTAAAATAAACTATCCCATATATTTTTAAGATTTTTTTAAGCAAAGATATGCCATTTTTAAAATAAGCTGTTCAATAAGATCAGATGTTGTACCGCCCAAAAGTATGCATTGAATGTTTTTTAACATTTTCATGAGACTTCAATACAAATGACTAATCAACTATAATAAATTTGCATAGCATATTTTTTTAAGCAGCAGATCATGTATTAATTTTTAACACATGTATTTCAAAATGGTATATGAATATGCTTAAAAAAAATCGCAGAATTATTTTGGATGGTTCATTTTAATGCCAAGAAATTCGAATTCTAAAAAATCGCCATAGACTCTCAAAAAAGCGCGTCTAAAAAGGTGAATAGCTGATATTTTAAGCACCTAAAGCTTAAATTTCCATAAACATAAACTTCATGGAACATTTCTGAAAGTATTAATATAAAGTTTAAATTTTAAACTATGAGAAAACTTGGTTGCGTTCAGCAGAATAGCTATATATTTAATTAAGGGTAGTTAGAGGATAGGGATAGGGTTTTTTGATTTGCTCGGAAAGGAATTACTTTAAGCATATATAACACATCACTTTTTATATTTGTTCTATTAAGGTGAAAATCCAGCACTCTAGAATTTTTATTTCGTCAAACTACTTTATATAAATAGAATATCATTGGCTTTGCTCTGAAGTTCATAAGCTGTTCGAAAAGGTTTTATTTATTTATTCCTCAAGTGTGATCAGGCTTCTTAATGTTTTAGCCATCTAGTTACTACTTTATTTAGTCTTTCTCTTGAATACTTACAGAATATATTTAATATTTGATTGCCACCACCAGAAGTGTAGATTATTAGAAAAGATAAAGTAAAAAGAACATTTTTTTTAATTTTGCATTCAACTTGTTTGATATCAGATGACTAAATCAGCTACCATAGGAACAATCTGTCGTTAATGTGGAAGAGTAAGATAACCCTAAAAAATTCACACAAAAGTTACAAAGAAATTAACGAGCTTATGCTCATACATGTAATAGTCTTACATATTCTTGATTTAGTTATGACTGTCTGTCCGTATAAAAGCACAGATTTCAGAGGTGTTAGTTAACAAGAGTACGACAACTAGAAAAGTAGAGCTTTACACAACTTGAGTGGCTTTAAAGCAGCGAGAGTTATTTAAGGGTAACTGGCGCCTTGCAGAAGCAAGGGCGCCGGTGCACACAAGCAGACAGCACGACGAGTACAATTGAGCGATCGAGACTACTGCAAGAACAAATATTCTGCCTTCTCGACTTCAGACTTGCTAATAGGGGTGGGTTTTTTCTATTGTTGTTGTTATTGGCTTGCTCCCAAACTCACATTTGCTGCCCACCACTGCTTTAGACAGTTGATTTTATGCCACAGCGGCAATGGGTAGCACTGCATACAGTTTGATAGGTGGTTTAGTGATTCACAGAAGACTTAAACCTCAGATTAGGTTCACAGCATGATATTTTGATGTTAACTGAAACAAGGGTAAGATGCTTAGTTTAGTCGAACTAAATGAAGTTTTGGAAGTAGGCGAGAATATCAGGTCAGTTTCTATAACGTTCGTATATAAGATTTCGTAATTTTCCTAAAAACTTAATGAAGTTTGAACCGTTGTGTAAATCCCAATAAAGTTAAGGATTTTTCACGGATAAATTCTATAAAATCCCAACATCTATGTCTTATCTTTTTGATAAAAGCCAACGATTACTGTTGTGGTATTGGGTTTAGTTCAGTGGTGACAATACAACATAGATTGTCATTAGGGTGATGCTTGGATCAATTTTGATTTTTAATACTCTGTACCGTAGGTACATAGAGTATTATAAGTTTGTGCAAAAGTATGTAACATCCAGAAGAAAGCATCTCCGACCCCATAAAGTATATATATTCTTGATCAGCATCAACAGCCGAGTCGATATAGCCATGTCCGTCTGTCCGTCTGTCCGTCCGTCCGTCTGTCCGTCTGTCTGTCCGTATGAACGCACAGATCTCAGAGATGGTAAGAGATAGAGGTTTGACATGTATGGGACATATGCTTCTTATGTCTGCAGGCAGATCAAGTTTATTTTCAATTTTGGCCACGCCCCCTTCCGCCCTCGCAATTTAGAAAAAAAGTCATATCTCCCACAGTTTTGAAGATAGATGGCTTGTTCCTTCTGGACATATTTAGTTATTAGAATAACTTATCGATCCGCCAAAGGAATGAAGAAGATCGGATGAACGGTTTTCGAGTTATGATCAAATTTTTCAAATTTTCTTGCTACAGAGTATGTTATAGTCGGGCTTGACCGACTTTCTTTCTTGTTTATTTATAACTTTATTTGCTTTAGTAGGTAGAATAAATATATATTTGTTTAATTTTATAAAAAGAGAAACAAGTTTTGCTTATGATTTCTTATTCATTTTTATATATTTCTTGTTTCGTGCTCTCTTTTACTTATTTAGTCAAAAGTGTAGAATTAGTGGTTGATCAACTTTGTTTAGATTTGGGAGGGTTTATTTATAATTTTTTAATTTTATTTTAATTGTTAAACATGTTCTTTAAGTTACCTTACTTGCAGCTTCCAATCATATTGAAAACCCCCCCCCCAGAGACCTGATAAATATTAACTAGATAACGAGACAATTGTATGCCCCCCAGTTAGACACGCCCTCTCCAACCATTCTTACGCCATTTCAATTTCTGTTTCAGCTTTAAAATCGTCAATTGAATGTACAAATTACTAATCACACAATTTTTGTTTGCGCCCTGTGCAATTGTTTGCTTTATATTTGCAGGTTACACCATATCGAGAAGTTATCCAATGAGAAAGCCGCTTAAATTTTGGTAAGTAAAGTCAGAATGAAAGATGACCGTCCCACCTCCCACCCCTTTTTAATTACAAGCACAAACAGTGCTTTGTAGTTGTTGTTATTGTTGATTTGTGTGCTACTTAAGATGAAATGGCAAAGAAACAAGGACTTGTGTCCATTTTAATATCAACCACCCACATTTCTTTTGCTTCCCTTGTGACTGCAGACTAAGACTCAGGGGGAGATATGCAACAGCAGAACGGAAACGGAAATTGCTGAAGTTGCATGTGTGTGTCTGGCTGTGTGTGTGTGTGTGTGTGTAATGATGCGCCGTGTTATCCTTTTGCTGACAGCAGACGCCGTTAGTTGTTACAAGCAGGTTGCAATTATTTTCAGCTTAAATGACAAGTCTTAAGCATTTGCCGGCTCGTTATTATTCAGCTCGATGCCGTGTAAATGAGTTTTTATGTTATTTTTTCAGCCTGCCCCCAGCCCTGCCTCCCTTTAGACAGTCTCAGTCTCTTGTTGCTGTGTTTGTTTTGTTTAATTTAAACACACACACACACACACACACACTGAGAACTTTGGCCTGGCTGCTTGAGTCACTCGGCGCTGCTCATGTGCCCTCCCCCCCTTTTGCTGCAGCCACTTTGCCTTTGCCAGTTTTCTTTTTGCACATTTTGTTGCTGCCTGTTACTGCCTGGTCTGCTGGCATTGCTCTTATGTCGGCATAAGTAAGTGCACCTAAGGCTACTTATGAAAAATGTACCAAATTAAAGTTGACTTTTAGGCGCACAATGGAAGAAAGTTTCAGAACCCTAGCCCCCTGCCCCCTACCCCCTTCCAACCAGCCAAGCACAGGTGAAACTTTTCCAGTCGCCATGCACTAACAACTCTTCTGATAGTTTAGGCTGGCCGGAAATCGTTTTAAGAACGGAAGTGAAAATTTCTATCATGCAGCTGAGCGCAACCATCTAAATACACATCTGTGGCCCTCGCATAATCTCTTATTGAAACTGAACAGCAACAACAGCAAATAAGCACAGACCAGACCATGGCACCAACTGAAACGCAAATTCATTCAATTGCAAAAAGAAAATTACCCTAAAAAAATCCAGCAACAAGTCGCTATGATTATCTAGAATTAAATAAAGCACACTCAAACACACACACACACACACAGCCACATCTCGGGGCACTTGTGCCGCTGTCTGGCCAATGACAAATGCCCACTACTTGAGCGCTGGACAAAGTTGCACGCCTCGCTGAGCAAATGTCGCGGCGCGATCCCAAACTGTGCCGGTCTGTACTCAAATTTAGCTGAGCGCGCGATATTCGCTTTTGGGAAAAAAAAATTAAGTCAGCAAATGACTTGTAGAACATCAACACACATGCCACTGGATTTGGTCAGAGTCTGTGTTAGATGATTATACCCTGAAAGCGGGGGAGGGTATTAATACTTTAGCATGAGGTTGGCGGGAATTAATGTTGAATATACTTTTTATCATTATTTACACTATTATGTGCAGACATCTAAGGTACGAGGTTCTTAGCAGAAGGTTTTGATTCAAACTTCTGGAGAATTCCTTTACTTTTGATTCCTGAAGATAAGTTTTAAGGATCTATCTAATATGTCATAAGTCCATGATACTTACAAGACATTCCTTAGAAGTGAAAATCTTTCAAATGTTTGACTTAGGTCCGATTTATAATCTTGGCATAAATTAACAAATAAAGAAATTCCTCACAAGTCAAAATCTTTCAAATGTTTGACTTAGGTCCTGTTTTTAATCTTGGCATAAACTAACAAATAACAGAGTTTAGGGCCAATTTCTAATCCACTACATAGAGCTATCTGACACATAAACCTACAAATAACAGAACAAAATCTAAGCTAATCACAAAGCAGCTGTTTAGAAGATGAGAAATCTACCATTAGTCGCACACATAGAAGCTACCTCAGTAAAATTGATATATGTGCATTGAGGCGGGTCAAATTGTTCGAAAGAGACATCATCTACGGTTAATTCTAAGAAATTTTTACTAAAGGTCTGACATAAATTTCAAGGTAAACCCAAAATTTGTATTGTATTGATTATAAGTTACTTAAGATTTAAATTGCTTAACATGTCTTAATGTTACTTAACATTTTTTTTTACACTTTATATTTCTTTTTTTACAATAGTATTAGATTTTTAAACAATTTAGTAAAAAAAAAAATTTTAAAAAATATTTCATACAAAATTGCTTTATGTGCAATTAAAAAAAAGCTTCATATATTTTATTTTAAACTGGAACTTAACTCATAATGTACTTTGAGATAATTTAAATTTGAAAGGCGCAGTTTGGGTACCTTGAACTGATACTATAAATAAAACTTATTTCGGAAAATTTGGTGTATGTATTGTCCACATATTGCAAGAGTTGGCTCCGCCTTTATTTAAGAGCAGCTCATCATTTAACTAGCAACTAGTCTTTATGTGCCTACTTGTGCGGTTATATACCTTGTCTTACTCCTCTTTATTAGTCATTTTTTGATCAATAATGAGCTAAACTCATAAAAAAACAGCCAAAATCGGCGTAAAATTTAGAAGTTCACGTTAAAAAATGGGTTAAAGGCGATTCACCGTATATTTTAGAACAATAATTTCTTATAACCGAACAAAGACTTTCTAAAACTAAGAAAATATTTGCTGTCAGCTAAAAGATATTTTCCGAATAACAATATCAAATTATTGTTAGCTCATAAATATTTTGTACCATAATATCAATAATTTGTACAACAACATTTTCGAGATTTTCGAAAAACATTTCTAGATTTTAGAAAAATGCAATATTTTTTATCTATTTGACAGGAAAGGGAGTGAGGGGAGTGGAGACTAAAAAGCGTGTAACCCCTTTGTATATTAGTTTTATAAAATATTTCTATCTGTTGGTTCACTAAACGCTTTCTTTCTAATCGCATTAAAGAATGCAGTCAAATACTAAGCACTCAGCTGCCTCTTTAATATTCCAAAAGCAGGGAATTCGAACTAGCGGTATTTTTTCATATTTTTTTATATTTTAAGGCGATTTTCTACCGTAGTTGTTGTATATTTTAGGGAGTATTTCAGCTGCCCACTTTATTGGGGGGTTGCCTTTAATTTAGCTACAGCATGGGAGAGAAAGAGAAGAGAGACACATACGCGCTGTCTGCACGTATTGTTGTTGCCTTAAATTCCGCAACAGCAGCCAGACTATGCCTATGACTATGCGTCAGGCATATGCGCATGGCTGAGGCGTTCGCGCAACAACATCAACGCATGAAGCGTATAAAGCGATGTCTTTTTATATTTTTTCCAAATTTTTGGGCAATTTTCTACAACAATTTTTAAAATATAAGAAATATTTTTCCTAGAAGAGGGAAGCAATTAATGGATGTTGCCATATTTTAAGAATCCAAGCGATGTATTTTTTAATGTATTTTAATTCCAGCGTTAACTTCCGCTTATTTTGAAAAGGTTTTGTTTGAAAATCATCTGGAAAAATTACACAAAATTTCTGAAAAACAAAAGCGAATTTTTAAATTCCAGATTATATATTTAAATTTGCAAAATTTTCGGGTTATATCTTCTAAGTTCAAGAAAAAGCTGTCTAAATACTAGAAAATACATTTTTTTTAAGTGTATTATGCTCTGGCTGTGGTGCAGCGGGTAGTGTGTGGCTGCTGTGCAAGAGATTAAGGGTTCGATCCCGCCTTGGGACATTTAACTAAACAGTTTTTTCCTTAAAACTTACATACCCGGTCACTTTTACCAGCTATTGAAGCCAGTTGTAAAGTGATTAGTCATGGAAAAGCTTCTTAAAGCTTCGGACTAGCCGTTCAACTGTAGGTGCCCTTTCTCTGGTTCATATATTAGAAGCACAAAAGTCAAGAGATTGAGTGGAGGCTCGTCTTGGTCTTTGAATGAATTGGACCAGCGCTAGGCTAGATTCTTCAATTCTTAAGATTAAAATTTGCACATTAGCTGGACAAATGTTATGCAAAAAGAGTATTGCAAAATTGTACTATATGTAAAAATATTTGTTCTTTCTTGTTTAACATGTTTCGTTCAGGGACAAAATGTAACAAAATCAGCAGCAGCAACAACAACAACAACAAAAGCAACAGCACCAGCCAGCCGAGCAACAAGATAATCAAGTGTAATTTATTTCGTATTTGGTGCCCCACCATGCATGAGTACAATGAGAGCATCTGCCATCTAACTGGCATCTAGTATCTAGAGCCTATAGCTAGACTGAGACGAACACACAACTGACGACTGACAACAACACGCCCAATCCCCCTCCCTATCATGGCCACGGCCCAGAGCCTCGTTCGTACCGGATGCATGAGAACTTGGCGTGCCGATTTCTAGTCGATCTGAGTCTGATCTGGGTTTGCGTTTTCTCTCTCGTCTCATATGGCAAATTCATTCAAGCATCACATATAACACTGCCCCGTTCTGGTATAATTTGGAACTATCTCGATAATAAAAAGTACAAAAAAAAAATGTAAGGCGGAAGCTTAATTGCCCCGGCATCGATGGCCAACAAGTGGTCGAGACAGACACAGACACACACCCCTCAGACACTTGCCCATATAGCACGCACCACAAACAGCAACAACAACAACATAAATACATATTAAAACCCAGGAAAAAAGGTAGACACAGCCAGGCAAACGGCAGCAAAAGGTGGAGTTGGCCCACGCGAATCTTTCAAGAGTAGTTCCGCTTTTTTGTTATGGTCGCAACACATCCGCTTTCAACTTGTGCTGGCCACTGAGGCTGGAGTTGGGGACCCGTGCAGAGAGGGGGACAACTGTCACGAAGACACCTGAGTGGTAGATCTGATTATCTTTATAATTAAAACAATCAACAATTAAGGGGTGGAGGCGTAAAATACGCGGCACAGGCCAACACAACACCGGAAGTGTAAGCCATTTTCTTATTTATCACAAAAAAAAAAAAAAAATGAAAAAATTATAATAAAGCATAAAAGTTTTCTGCCGCCTGAGAGTTTCGTTCTGCCAAGTTGAACAACACACACTCTCTCTGCCTGTGTGTGTGTGTGTGTGAATGGGTGGGTACATTTCTTTGCGCTTCCATAAGCAACGAATCGAAGCTAACCCGTCACGGTATTTCTCTATGTGGGTGTAACCGCTTTCCACTCGGTCGTCTTCTTTGGGGCCACCCAATTGATTTCGCCGCGTTTCGTATTTGTTGTTTGGCTCATCGCTTGGCTGCCTCGGTGGCTCTTCAACAACGAACCAAAGTCTCTTTTGATTTAGTTCGCAGTATCCCCCACCCTGAACCAACCGTCCCTGCCACCGCCCCACCCACAGCCACAGTCGACTCACTTATCTTTCATTAAAACGCCCGCTCAATGCTGATTAACTTGCAAGTCAAGTGAGATTTCATTGGTGGTTGGCATTTTCTCAAAAAAAAAAAGACCACTTGGACCCTTGAGCTTGAGGGCTAATCAATAAATCACTTCAAGGTTTTCTTAATTAAAAGTTTTTGCCACAAAAACACACACACACACAGCTTCTCATATAATAAACTTTTGACCAAAAAAGAAAAAAGCAACAAAAAATTGATTAACTGTCCTGGGAAACCACAAAGAAAAAAACAAAAGGAACCAGCAAGGACAAAGTTTGCTCCGAACCCCTTTTTTGCCAACATAAGACAAAGTTTTTGGGGAAACTTGAGCAAGAAAATGCAAGGCAACGCATACACAAAAAATTTGAATGGGAAAACTATTAAGCGCTTAAGTCAGGCAGAAAATGAGACAAAATAGTTTTCAACTAAATGCAAAAAAAAAAGGCACTCAATGGATAACCCAGGCATTAATTAAGGTTACACTCAAACAAAACAGCTGGAACAGGCAATGTTAAGTGGAATTACACATCAACATTAGAGTGCAAAATTTTGTATATTTTTTGGCGATAACTTGGCGATTTGGTAGATACTTGAAGTTCAAAGCACTTTAACAACAATTTTGGGTTAGGTAAATTCTTTAATATACTATAAGTACCAAGTTGTCTTCTTCAAGTTCCACTCCCGCGTGGAACATAAGGCATCCACCACAACTGTCGTCCAACGAGCTCTGTTGTAAGCTGTTGCTTTGAATAACGACCACGAATCGCACCCCCTTTTAACAACCTTAAGTTACGGTTCGGTTCAAGAAAAACTATAGAAATGAACAAATTGAACCTACTGCATAGCGACTTCTTGTTATTTGATTGGATTAAGGTGACTCAATCTTACAATCGGCAGCAATAAACGATCAAATGCCTACCCATATCAACCTCTCTTTTTTAAGATCCTCGACTCCAAAGCTTTTTAACAAGTCGATTCCAACCCAACAACAATACAATTCTCATACCATTTGTCTAGTTTTTATGTCGAACCAAGGCTCGAACCAAAACCTTTGCTCAAAAACCAGCAACCTTAACCATTGGTAAACCTCCGAAGTGGAGCTGCCAGCTGCTGGTTTGTTTTCGTTATAGACAAAGTCCTTTCTTCGCCTATATCAAAGTGAAAAGCCACTACTAATTCTTATACTTTCTTGACGAAGACAATGAAGACACTGAACGATAGTTTTGTTAAAGAAAATTTGTTGTCTTTGACCTTGGAGTTCGGACTGCTGTATGATAAAATTGTATTTACAGCCGGTTTTAAGTCTTATTTTTGTATTCAAATATGTTTTAAGGGATTCTGTTTCACGTTTGACAGTTTATTGCAGGGATGCAAACCGGTTCTGAGCTGAACCGGTTTTGAACCGAACCGAACCGCTTATTCCCGCTGGTGAACCGAACCGGCTTCCTTTCAGAATTTCTGAACCGAACCGAAAACCACAAATAAAAACGGTTCGGTTCGGTTCAGTTCTCTGACTAGTTTTAACGGGAATTGCTTTTCTCTAGCCAATGATTTTGGAATCGTTTCCCGAAGATCATTTTCAAACATTTCGTTCGACCCTCTACATATTTAGCGATGTCGGATCGATATAACTTTTAAGGATGACCTGAAGAGAATTTTACAAGTCTTCTGCAATTTCCCGCCGTTCTCTTAATTTACCTTTCATCAATCAAAATTTTTGTTTTCCTTAGACAATATTTTCAATTTTCTGTGGTACTTCTTAACCTTAATTCAATCTTAATCTGCCAATAAATAAGGTCATTCCTCCAGGAACTGATGGACGAGTTCTGGGAATCCGACATAATAATCTATGCTGACTGCTCTAAGGATTTTAAAGATATTCGAATGGATTATAGGAATCAAATTTCAAAAATGGTCGAATAGCCACTTCACCGAAATCATATTTTATAATGTGCCTTTGTGAACCACTGAACCGAACCGAAACCGCGGTTCATTTAACTCCAAAAACCATGTTTTGAACCGAACCGGCGGTTTGGAAACTGTGCGAACCACTGAACCGAACCAGTACTTTTTTTCGAGTGGTTTGCATCCCTGGTTTATTGTGAACAATTTCTTTAAAAACAAGAAAAAAACGTCCATAGCATACTCTGTACCAACGATATTCTACGCTCAGCATAAATTTTGATGCTGCAGTAGCAGCTGAAAACAGCGCTGCTACTGCGCTGCAGCAGCGAACAGTCTTTTGATCATAACTCGAAAACTGTTCATCCAATCTTCACCATTCCTTTGGCTGATCGATTAGTTATCCTTATTACTAAATATATCCAACAACCCACCTATTTTGGAAAGTGTAGGAGATATGACTACATTTTTTCTACATTTAGCTCAGTCTACGACACAGATAAATATATACAATTGTGTGTACAGCTTTCAGAAGCTTCTCTTAATCTCTTGGCTTGGGTGCTGATAACTTGTTGCACAAGAGAAAAGGACCTACAGTTCAACGACCAATCTGAACGACAAAGTTTAAGTAGCTTTTCATGACCAGTTACTGCACAGCTGGCGCCAATAGTTGGTAAAGGTGAACGAGTGGGTATGTTTTTATTCAAGTAAATACTTGTTCATTAGATGTCCCAAGGCGGGATCGTACCCACAATCTCTTATCACACTCGGCAACTAACTTAAGTATTCCATAAATATGTCATGTCAGCGTGACGCGTGACTCTCTTATCAAATGTAACAACATTTGCAACGATAAATCAATAAGTTTTGTGAAAAAGTGATAATTTCTTCAACATTTAAGTCCATTTCGGTTTTTGATTTACTATTTTCTCAGCTTTCTTACCCACAGAACTACCAAAACAACCAAAACTGCAACTCTTTTTCCTAGTGTAGCCAAAAATAAAGTGGAAAATAAATACCCCACTAATTGGGCAAAACGCGAAAAGAACAACAATAAGCCAGAAATCTTGCTTAAACAACCGCAGCAAAATCAAAAGAAGTCAAAACACTCAGTCGACCCCACTTGACAGTTTCTTTTTTGAAGCCCCGTTTCTTGGCCCATAGAATGTTTACCCAAGGCAAACGCATTCACAATAGAAAAACCGCCAAGGAAGGTAAACCGACAACTTCCCCAAAAAAAAAAAAAACCAACTTGTGCTATTGACATAATTGTGGGTGGCCCTGTTGGCCCAAGTCACACTCAAGGCGTTGCCGTCAGACACTTGAGCAAGGTCCTGAAGACACAAAATCCACCCTCCTCAATTAGTTGTCGAGTGCCTGGGTAAGATGCCAAAGTTTATGGCCCATAATAGTAGCCATGTAATGGGTCCCAAGTTCTTTTGTTTGAACTTGTGTTTTCTGTTGTATTCTTGGGTTTCATTTACATTTGCATTTACATGCTGATTAGGTGTGGCTGTCGGGTTCTTATTGGCACTTCCTTTTGCCCGAGCCAAAGGTTTTCATAGCATATTTTTGGGCTATCTTATCGTTGGTATCTAATCAATCAGTTTTATTTATTTGCCTCAAGTATGATTCGATTTTGTGTGTGTGTTTTTTTTTTATCAGCCGCCGGTTGGCTCCACTCTAGTCCCCTGCAAATAGAGGGCGAGTATTATTCTGTTTACTTTTGCTTATCTAAGTCAATTGATATGCATTTCCATATGCATTTTAGTCTCAGTCTAATTTATGTGCGACCTGTTACTTACCCCACCCTTCCGCTCCCTTGCCTCGTTTCCGTCTGTTAACAAATTAAACCCTCGCCCGCTATTTCCGTTCTCAATGAGTCCAATAAGTCCTTAGCCACCCCTGGGTTACCCTTTTTCTGTTGTTTTTTTTTTTTTGGTGTTTAGTTTGGTTCCCACCATAAAGTTGGTGCGGTTCAGCGGAATTTCCCCGGATATTGTTAGGTACAGGCAAATGACGCCTTTTTCCTTCCGCCAAACGACGCCTACGTTGGAACCCCCCTCACCCCACCGCCCCCACCCTTGACCAAGTTGTAGTTGGTGTTGTTGTTATTTTGAAAAGTGCAAAATGATTGCGGTTTCGTGTCTGGACATAGTTGGCTGGTAGTGAAAACCCCCTGGCCACCACCTAATCTTCATTTAATGCAAAAGTAACACGCAAATGGGAATTATATGTGGGTATATCCAATTGGAGAATCTTTTAGAAGGGTTGAGCGATCGTTTTGAAACAGTTTGTGAGGAATTGTGCTGTTAGCAGCAATTGGAGAACTTATAAGAATTGTACAGTTTTAGAGGTACAGTTTAAACGGGTTTCCATTTGTAATCAAACTGTATTTTTGTGCCTTCGATCAGTTCTATTCCAAGTACTGTTTGATGGTCATTGGTAGTTGGTACAGTTGGTTATATTTTAAATCCCATTCGATCATTAAATCAAACTGTAATTTGCAATTACTTAAGACTTAAACTTTACACTTACAGTTTTACACTCACTCGATCAATTGTTCCTTACAGTTTGACACTCACTAGCATTTACTGTTTGAGAGTATTTATTCCTAACTAACTGTAACTGTAATTTGCAATTACTTAAGACTTAAACTTTACACTTACAGTTTTACATTCACTCGATCAGTTGTTTTTACAGTTTGACACTCACTAGCATTTACTGTTTGAGAGTATTTATTCCTTTTTATTTCAAGTTTGCATATCAAACTGCAATTTTGGTATTTTCTATTAGTATTGTGTTATTTATAATGGAATTTAGTCTGGGAATGTGAATTGCTCGGAAAAAAGACGTGGCTCGAGTTGCCGACCAAAAATACTCTTTCAGAAGTACGAAAGTAGATCAATCTTTGGTCACAGCTACTCAAAATTCGTAAATTCTTAAAAAGATTACACAACTCCAAACCGAAGTAGTGAATATCCATTCTTTTTGAAGACAAAGAGAGGTTAAAAGTGGCAGCTGAAATCATAAGTATAGAATAAAAACCATTATCAAATACAAATAAAACAGTTAAAGGGTATACACGACATCCACTTAAGCTGTGGAGTTGTCAAATTGAGAAATTTTCAGATTGCCTACAAGTCCAAAACACGTAAAGCAAAACAATTCGACTAATCTGAATCAAAAATTCCTCAATTCAACAATTCGAAGACCCCGAAACAATCGACAAAGTAGCTTGACAAGCAAGCTGATCGGCAGGCGAGCAATCGAAGCCGGCAACGTGCTGGGCACATCGCATTTCATGTAGCTACTAAGACAGCTTCAAAATTTAAACTCCAGTGCGATAAGCAAGTTGAGCCTCAGGCCAATTTCAAAATCTGCACAAACGCCTACGCAGGCGAGCAATCGAAGTCAGTTATTTGCTGAGCACATTACAAACCTAAGTGCTTCTCAGACTCCGAAACAATCGGATTACCAGCGTGATGAACAAGTTGGACGGCAGGCTGCAGAAACGCCATTGCAGGCGAAAAATCGAGGCCAGCAATTTGACAGGCAAAATCGCTTGCTAAAAAGATCTGCTGAGTCAGAAAGGGAAGCAGAAGCTTGGAGATTCTGTTTTTATGTGGCAGACGGCGTAAAACTCTTACTGGAAATACTTGGGCTGTAATAAAACTAGTTGCATTTTGTCAATTCTTCACATGAGCTTAAATTTTTATAAAAAGCAGCACCAAAAAGCTCAAAAAAATGTCAAAGAAAAGTTAATAGTTTGGATACCATTTCTGATGATTCAATGCAATGCTAATTAGATTGTTCTTGTTTCTTTTCTCTTGGGAGTTTGTCACTATAAGCCTCCACAATTCCAATTTTCAACCTGGTGTCTGGTCAACTTTGATCAACTGAAAGATTTGTGCATCTGGTGTCGTAGCACACAACCTTTTTCATTGGGAAGGAAGACTAACTACCGAAAATTGGGTTCAATAACATCTACAAAAAATACAGAAGTCTCTTCATATGTATTTCTAAAACATATAGTTCACCTGTTTGAATTAGAAAATGACCTCAGTTGAAATAAACTAATGTTTCTGTTGTAATATTTTGCGTTTAGTAATTTTTAAGAATTATACCAACATTTTCGGACTTATTTTTTCGGAATACTGAGACCTTCTTGTTTCCATTTTACCGTTTTAAGGTCCGCTCTATTGCTCACGTTGACATCGTGTCATGTCGTGACACAGTCAAATTCACGTCATGGGTGCAGCTCTACTTTTACTTTCTCAAGCACAGTTTGATGTTCATCGGTTAAACACACCGTTTTAGAATTACTCGATCATTTGGTTGACAGTTTTAAAGTAATTGACAGTTTTTGATTAACCTTTTGAGAGCGTTGAAAGGTATAAAAAGTGCTTGTCCAAATACAGTTTGACATGCAATGACTGTGATTATACCTTGGCATTCGCTAGCCTTTGTTTTTCACCCCCTCCCCACCCACCAATTCCCCCACACTTTGCTCATTTCCATCCATTAAACATTTATTTTTTGCTGTTATACTAAATTTGCCTGTCTGTTTCATAAAATATACAAACTAATTATGGGACGCACCTAATGCTACTATCACTTACAGTTCTAAAAGAGGCAACCATCTAATCCGCTCGTCTCTTTAGTGTCCAATGTTTTGTTTTGTTTTTTTTTTTGTTTCTTTGTACTATTTGGTCAGATTCTTACGCTGCTCGGAGACATCCTTTTCATTGAGATGAATCACTCGTCGGCCAAAGCGTGCGGTCAGCTTGGAGAAGAATCCCACTCGGGAGGTGGGCTTGGTGTCATCTGCCGAGAGCGGTGGTGTGGCATAGCCACCGCCATCCTCCTCACTGGTGGCGGTGCCTGCTGCTGATCTGCCATGTTTGCCACTGCGTCCCTGACCAAAGTGAAACGTGGCCCTGGCCACATTGTGTCGTGTAAAGGGTTTGTCGGAAGACTTTTCGGAAGGTGTTTGACTTCCTTGCAGACGCTCCAGCAGACGCCCATCCATGGGTGACTTGGGTGCCATTAGTTGAGAGTTGGGGGTGCTGGGTTCGGCCTTCTCGTAGAGAGTGGTGGGACGACGCGCTGGTCCCTGACTCTGGTTGGAATACTGAAAGCGGGTGGGGGTATGTGTATTGGCCAATTTTTGGGCCTGAGCCAACTGCCGCTGGGCACTGAGCAGTGTGGGTTTGACATCCACAACTGTGGCAGCTGAACGCTTGCTGATCGGTGTCTGTGGTGTGCAGGAGCTTGCCTTGCGGGCGGGTGTACGACGTGTGGGCTTGGCGGGCGCTACCCCGCCGCTGGTGGTGGTGGTGCTGGAGGACTGAGCTGGTGAGCTGCTAGAGTGGGCCAAGATGTTTGCCACACGTGGTACCACAGGCCGAGCAGCTTTATCCACGCTCAGTGTTACCTGGGTGGTGGTCAAGCCCGAAACGTTGGGTGGGGAGCTCTCCGTCTGCGGCTGGCGTGAACCTCGCGGCTTGGCCACACCCAGTAGCATGTACGAGCAGTATATGTCATCAAAAGCCTGCTCTCTGATAGAGTTCTCAATCTCTCTCCGCTTGTAACCCATATTCACCAGCTGCTCCAGCCGCACTGCATCCTGCAGTTCCATGGGTTTCTCACGATAGGCACGCAATCTCTCCGTTTCCTCGCAGCCCAGATTAATCCATTTGTCGCTCATCACAGCATTCAAAGTGGTGCGCTTGGCCGGATTGAGTACAAGAAATTTTCTCATCAGATTCTCACAATCCATGGAGATGTAGTAGGGTACACGGTATTTGCCACGCAGCACTCGCTCCCTCAGCTCCTTCAGCGTGCCCCCATCAAACGGCAGCGAACCACTGACCAGGGTATACAAAACCACACCCAAAGACCAGGCATCCACCTCAGGACCCGCATACTTTCGGCCCATAAACAATTCCGGAGCCGCATACGGCGGACTACCGCAAAACGTCTCCAGCTGGGCATTCGGATCGAAGGTGTTGCCAAAACCAAAGTCAGCTATTTTTATATTCATCTGATGGTCGAGCAGCAGATTCTCCGCCTTCAGATCCCGATGCACCACAAACTTGCTGTGACAGTACTGTATGGCCGAGATTAGCTGGCGAAAGATGACCCGAGCATCCCGCTCCCGCATACGCCCATTTTTCACCAAATGATCGAACAGCTCCCCACGACTGGCATACTCCATGACCAGATACAACGTGCGCTCCGACTCGATCACCTGAAAGAGACGCACTATGTTCGGATGGTTGAGCAACTTCATGATGCGCACCTCCCGGTATAGTTTCTGGCGGGCGCTGGTATTCAGTTGCGTCTTATCAATCACTTTGATGGCCACCTCCCGCCCGGTGGGCACATGCAGCGCCAGCTTGACCTTGGCAAAGTTACCCTTGCCTAGGGTTTTGATGATCTTGTAGACGCCATTGCCATTGCCATTGACATAGGACTGAAACTTGAGCTCCGTGGCGCTACCCATGCCGTCACCCACATCCTGGCCGGCCGTGGGTGCCAGTGCTGCTTTCCCCGCCTTACTGGGAGTGGCCGGTTGTGCCTTCGCTCCCGTTGTGAGTATTTCGCCCAAACAGTTTTCCTTCTCAGATGTTTTGAAACTTTTTGCTAATGATTTGTTGTCGACGTCGTCGGGGTCGTCGTCGGGGAGCTTGACTTTTGCCGTACTCTCTACAATTTCCAAATGATTATCTGTCGACATGCTGACTAACAACTTGACCGAAATGTGAAAAAAAAAAACTGAGTGCAGAGACAAGGCCCAGGTGTTCGCACGCTCGCCGGGCACGCGTTCAAAATGTAAATTGGTTCCCGGTTTGAAGATGATGTTGGCACATCTGCTCTTTTTTCTCGTCACCCCTCGACAAACTGCCTAAGCTTTAAGATAAGAACGTGTGTTTCTACCCCCTAGTAGCTCGGCAAACACCTACCCCCTGGCTGTTACAAATGCATGGCTGATAAGCAGCTCTGGCTCGTCCTGGCAGGATCGCTTTGTCTCGCCCCTCAATCAACCGCATGAGTTGGAATTTTCTTTCAGGAAACTCGAAACGGCGCTATCGTCCAGAACAACCCCCTTTTGGCTTCATATGGCACGAGCCTTTTATGATCCTTCTTTGGTCTTGGCTGTCCTTGTTTAATTTTAATGATGTCGTCGGCAATATTTGTGATCGTGTCCTGGAGTTATGAAGTTTTGGTTTTCCAGCTGGTGGTGATCGGCAGCTGCTGTTTGAAAAGAGGGTGGGGGGGAAGAGGCAAATGTTGTGATTACAGGTGGGAATTGTGGTGAAGGCAAACATGGAAACAGTATATTGATTAGAAATATTAGTTTGGAATTTTGTGCCCACCGCTGATTGGACTACCAATAAGCATGTACATCAAAGAAGAATTACCTTTCAGGCTTAATTAATTAACGTTTTCATTAATTTTGTTGATTTTAAACAATTATTTCTAACTATCTGCAAAATATCTCAATACTTTGGGTTTGTCTTTACAAAAACTGTACTTGCTTACATTTTAACATATAATCACTTCAATTTCTGTTTAGAAAATCTCTTTGTTTAAGAGAGAAGACTTACAGTTTAAGTTTTTCCACGTTTTATGTAAAGAGCGCAGCACTCTAATAGTGTTTTTTCTCTAAGACCGTACGCGTCTATATGAATGGGCTTGGCGGTCTGTTCTATAGCATAGCATATCATTACAGCAATTTACAAGCGCCCTCTTTGTCTGAGTTGTTGTGGCACTGACTCGCTTCGCTCGCGCTACACCAAACAATAAATCACAACATTTTGCTCTTTAAAAAGCACACATTTTATGTGACAGACAGATCAGTGGTGTTCGCTTAACCAGAGCCACTTAACTTGGGGCGCGTTGGCAGCGAACAATTTTGGGGTGTACAGACAGACAACGTTCCAGTTTTAGCTGTCTTTGATGTGTGCAGCACTGAGTTAATTAACGACTTTGTTTTTATAAATTTTAAGCGGTTTTCGTAAACCTTTTTTTGGCTCTTTGTTTGAAATGTATTAAGCTGTCGATAAACACAAACAGAGAACAAAATTCCAGGCTACTTTAAAGTATTTTCATACTTGATTTGACTTGATCCTGTCAGCAGGTTTTTAACATTTTTAAGAATTCTTAAGTAAGCACTGTATACTTTGACATTCAAGGACCTTAATGGACTATAAAAAATATAGAAAATGTAAAAACCATCTCATATAAAACAAAGCTATGCTTTGATGAGCACTTTGACCCACAACCTCTAAGTTTTAGTGCCATAGAGTTCCACTGTGCTACACAGAGAAAAAAAAAAAGGATATTGAAAAATATCCATTGGATGACTTTCGGTATTCATTTGGAAAGGATATGTCTGAAATATTCCTTCCAACGAAGCTAAATTTCATCCAAAGGAGATGAAAAATTATGATCAAATGGATGATTTTGCAGCACCTTCAGATGATTAAAATAATATTTTAGACAAATCCTATTCAAATGGATCTTTTTTGGATCTTTTCTCGCTATACTTACTAATAGCTACATCTTTAACCACGATTTTGTCGCTGTCCTTAGCGAGTGCTAGATGGTCGTGTGCGCTAAGATGCAGATATCTTTAAGTTCAGTCTCTCTAGGTCCTGAGTTCAGATTAGTTCCAAATTTTTGTGTTTCTTTTTTCATTAACTAGTCCTCAGGATATATTGCATAACTGATTTCCCACTACTTAGTATTCCAATTTTTTGTACTTTACTGGGATACGACTTTAAAGACTGAACTTGTATAAAGCA
The DNA here is from genome assembly GCA_035044965.1 of Lordiphosa andalusiaca. Taxonomy (NCBI): domain Eukaryota; kingdom Metazoa; phylum Arthropoda; class Insecta; order Diptera; family Drosophilidae; genus Lordiphosa; species Lordiphosa andalusiaca. The sequence continues at coordinate 85,134 of JAWNNM010002225.1, forward strand.
TGGGCTGAACCTAAGTTCGCACCAAGAACTTTGTCCAAAAACCTTGAACCTCACGTTTCCGAGTATTTGGTATGCTAAGTAATGCAATTCTATCACATTTTATCAATAAATCGAAGGATCTTTAGCATAATATAGTCTGCAGCATTGCTTAGAAATGACGTTTTGGCTGGATTATGAAAATTAAACTTTAAAATGATATACTGACATATTCATATCTCACTCGGAGACTATAAAAGATAGTAATATGAAAATATTACACAATATAGGGAATATTTCTGTTTCATTAAGTAAAAAAACGAGAAAACTAAGCTAACTTCGATGTTTTTATACCCTTGCAAGTGCTCGCTTGAATATTTTCAAAAAATACTATTTTTGCCATTTTCCGACCGATCGTTCGTATGGGAGCTATATGATATAGCCATCCGATTTGGCCAAAAATTTGTAAAATAATGTGAAAGCAAGTGAAACAAACAAATACAAAATTGCAGGATGATACCATAAAAAACAAAAAAGTTTTTCTAACTAAAACTGTTTTTTAGACCTATCTTTTGTATGGCAGCTATACCATATAATTGTCCGATTTTAATAAAACTTGGTAGAATTATAAAAAAAACATAGTAAACCTACGATTATAAAGTTTGAAGACGTTTCCGTTGAAAATAAAAAAGTTTTTCTCACTAAAACTAGTTTTCCGACCGATTGTTCCTATGGGAGCTATGGGATATAGTCATCCGATCCGATATTAGTAGTGTGCAGCAAAAAGAAGACTCTGTGCAAAATTTCAGCTCGATAGCTTTAAAACTGAGAGAATAGTTTGCGTAGAAACAGACAGACAGACGGATGGACAAAGCTCAATCGACTCAGCTCGTCACCCTGATCAAGAATATATATGGTTTATGGGGTCGGAAATGAATATTTCAATGCGTTGCAAACTTCTGGACAAAATTATAATACCCCTTGCATTATAATACTTTTTGAGTTACGACAATGTTGTATATAAGTGAGCTATTTATCGAACAACAACAAAATCTACGTTAACAACAAAGCAAACGGTACTAAAGGAACCACGAATCAATTAAATCTTTTATCTTATATCTTTTATATGCAAAGTCGTTTTATAACTCATCAAACAGCTCCAAATAATTTAATTTTCCCTAAAGTCTGGTACCACTGTACCAATGTTTTCATTTCAATTTTGATTGTTGTTGTTATTCTAAACACAATAAGTAGTTTTCTCTGGATTCTGCCTGCTGTTGTTTAGTTTACTTGTTTCCATTTTTGCCAACAATTAATTTTCTTTCAAATACTTGGCATATATTTTGCACTGGTAGCGATCTACCTACCTACCTAGTATTGGTATTGTGTATTTTAAAATGTACCCCAAAAACTATCAGCCACAACTACCCTAATGTGTTGAGGACACAGATGCAGGCACAGAGCCACAGACACAGACACAGACGCAAAGCAAAGGCAAAAGCAACAACTACAATAACAAAGGAACTGGTCCTTAATCTGCCTTTTCTTTTCGTTCGCCTGTTTCGTGTAACAGTTTCGTATGTGTGTGTGTGTGTGTGAGTGTGTCCTTGATCCTGCTTACTTGTTGTTGTTTAGTTGCCTTGCAACTTTTCTCTCCTCATCAGCAGCAGCAGCAACAACCCCGATCTGCCTAGCTGACTTGCTCGTTTCGTTGAGTCGTTCGCTGGCCTGCAGAGGCATTGTCGTCTCCTTTTTTTTCCAGTTTCTTTCTCCTGTTCCTTTCCCTGTGTGTATGTGTGTGTGTGAATGAATTGCAGCTGCCTGTTTTTGGCTTTTGTCTTGTTATTATTTTGGCCCTGCATACACATTTTTTGTTTTTTGGCAATGTCCGCGCAACTATGAGTTCCGAGAACTCTAACATTTGCATGCCCCGCTTAAGCGATCTCAGGTTCAATGCACCCCACCCAGAGCTCCCCTTTGGTAAGTTGCAGTTGCCCCCACCCCCGCGCCCTCTTTGTGGGACCCCACCAAATGTGTTGCCTTGTTTACAAAAAAATAAATGTGTTCTCTCTCTTTGCTTTTAGTGCTTGGTCTCTGGCTTCTTTCTTTCTATTTTGATTCTGGTTTTCATGTTCTTTTCTGTGGTCTTCTTCGCCCTGAGAGAACTGAGTCATCGTCATCATCTTTTTAGCTTCAGGAAACTGCCCTCAGCGGCGGCGCCTCAGCCCATTTTTTCCACTGCACACACACACACACACAGATACACACAGTTAATTGTCTTTAGTGTCAATCGTTTATGTATAAAACGCCTCTTTAATTGTCCACAAAGAACGCCCTTTTTATTTTGATTGTTTTGTTGAGAAGACAATTTGTAAGATAAGCCTGGACTCCCCAGTGACTAGCTTTTAGCCTTATCGCTTGGTTTCGAAAAAAACCAGAAATCCAAAATCCACCCAAGATAATTGCGCACACATTTTACTTACGCATCGATCGCTGCTGCTGCGACTGCTTCGATCCCCCTGGCGGTAATCAAAAACAAATTAGTGCGTTAATCCAAGTCACAAGCCCACAGAATGCCAGCAGAAAGTATCTGCGCCAAGGAAAACGAACTATAAGATACCAAGCGCGTCGTTGTACTGAAGGCATGCAACTCAAGTAAAGTTTTGAGAACGGCCACAGGTCTGAGACGAAGAGACAGAGAGAAGGAGCGTAAGCGTGAGAGAGTTTGAGTTTGAAGTGAAGAGAGCGAGCGTCTTGGTCTCTTCTTGTTAGAGATGAGCACAGCTCAGGCACGAATTGAGGTGAAACATCTTGAATTTCAGTACAGAGTATTGAAAAACTTCTATTGGATGATTTCCCGCATAGATTTGAACTGGATATGTCTTAAATATGCATTTAATCCTCCAACGTAGCTGAAAATCATTCATGGGATTTGAAAAACGATCATCATTTGGATGATTTTCAGCTCCGTTGAATAATTAAAAATATATTAAAGACACCCCCAGTCCATATATGGTATATTTTTTTGATCTTATTTTTCTGTTTATGCATACAAAAGGTGAATTTTAGATCTAAATTGCAAGAACTCTAGATTTTGTACACCTAAATAGTCCAAAGAACCTATAACAGCATAGATTTGAACTGGATATGTCTTAAATATGCATTTAATCCTCCAACGTAGCTGAAAATCATTCATAGGATTTGAAAAACGATCATCATTTGGATGATTTTCAGCTCCGTTGAATAATTAAAAATATATTAAAGACACCCCAGTCCATATATGGTACATTTTTTGATCTTGTTTTTCTGTGTATGCATACAAAAGGTGAATTTTAGATATAATTTGCAAGAACTCTAGATGTTGTACACCTAAATAGTCCAAAGAACCTATAACAAAGTCTAGAAAATTCGAACCATAATTCTCAAATTTTAATTTTGTAACAAAAATTTTTGGAAAATGGTTCATACTCATCTTTACGGTGAAACTATTTCATTTTACGGATCAGTGAACCGAACCGAAACCAAAAAGCAAGTAACGAACCGAACCGGCGGTTCAGAAACAGTGTAAGCCACTGAACCGAACCAATACTTATTTTCGAGTGGCTTGCTATATTCAATACTTCTTATATTTAGACCACAAGCACTTAAGGATAAGCCTTGTGTCTTGATGAATGCAAGTAGAATCAGAATTTGAATTCGATTAAACTCAAAAGTCACTTTGGTTGAAATTATTGGTGTCATCCGAATGAGACCATTTTTCCCTTTAAATTTCAGCATCATTTCGTTGCATAGTTTTGGTTTACTTAAATTTTAAAGCATGATGACTACTGAGCTAACATTTTGTTGTAAGATGTGCAGTAAAAAGCTAATGTTTAAATGATGTACAAAAGCCAGTCATATCCAAGGCGTATTTCCAAATTAAATTGGATAGTTGGTGGCTTTGTCTATTATTGTTACATAGTCAATGGCTTTAAATGAATGCAGATGAATTAAATCTTAGTCTAAGTAAGATTCCAAAATGATCCAACTTCATATTTCACCTTTGTGATCTACCAAATTGGGGAAGGTTCTGCATTTTTATTTGAATTATATATTTGGCTTTCAGCTTTCATGCTATCTCTAGTTTTGCCGATAAGTTTGGAGTTGGAACGTTAAAGTTCAAGAAGCTTACTTTAAAAACAGTCAGCAGTAGCAGTAAAGGTGACGGCTACTTAAAAACTCGTGCATTTCCTGATCACTCACAGTGGCGACACTTGCCCACCTCTACTTCTGATGCTCAGCGCTCTGCTCTTTCTTGTGCTCTTCAATTCATTCTGCTCTTCCGCTCATTCACTTTATTTGATTTCTTTCACTCATTCGTAATATGCTGAAGCATGATGCAATTAGTATAAGGTGGTCTCGTGCGAGCCGAAGTTAGCTCGTGAATGTGCCTTAGCTAGTTCGTTTTTGTGCCTTAGCTCAGTGCGTGCTTGCTTGTAAACGTGAAAACAAAAACAGTTTCTACTGCCGTTTCGTTCACTCTCACTGTACGTACGTATGTATGTATGTACTGTATGTACGTTTCACTCGCACTTATTGCTAGCATAAGCTAAGGCACATCGTTTTCGCACGAGACCACCTTATACTAATTGCATCATGTGCTGAAGGTCGTTTCGGTTTCCTTGAGCGTTTTCTTGAGGCGTGACGTCACGCCGACGACTTTGTTGTGGAGGGGAAGTGACAGCCACAACAAAGACTGTGGCTTCGGCTAATGTTTGGTCGTAGACGAACGTCTCAGCCGACTGACTTCACTCTCTCACACTCTCTCTCTCTCTCTCTCTCTCTCTCTTGCCATGTCTCTCCGTTTGTTTGCGGCGAATTTGGCTTTTGTAGTGGCTCAGCGACTTCTGCTGCCTGGGTATTGGTATGAGTTTTCTTATAAATGTGGTGGTAGTTTATGCCTCTGTTGCCGCCTCTTTCTAACTCGGGTAGAAGTTTTCTTATTCGTCGTGGTATCTTATCATGTCATCGCTCAATCAAGTGTAGGTGTAGGTGTAGCCCAGGTCTGACTGGACTACTTAGAGGGAATGAACCAATAAGAATGGGCCATTATATCTTAAAGCCCCCCCGGCACCCCCACGACCGCACTTTCGGTCAGGGACTGATTAAAATATGCATTTCTTTTGGTCACAATTTGTGATGATTTCCTTTTATTCTTTTTATTTCCATTTGTCTGAAAAGAAATATGATGTTGACAAAGTAGGCGCCCAGCAGTGGGTGCGGTGGGGGCGTGGGCGGATGATGCTGGCGATGATTGTAATAACAGTTCTGTGATTTCTCCTCGATTTTGATTCTTTTTCATTTGCAATCCTCTTTCTTTTGGCTAGGCTGAGGCAACTTTGAGGCGCTTAATTAAAAAGCTTTCCGTTTTGCTTTGCCTTTGTGGCGGATTGAAATTACTTTTGAGATACTTGCAAAAGTTTGACTTGAAATTGAAATTCAGTTGGAGTTGGTTGGGTGGGGAATGTAGGCCAAAGTGACATGTTAATAATTAAGCGGGTAATTTGACATTCAGACCACAAAAGACTGACTGACTCGTCGTCAGCTGCTACACAGATAATAAGCCAAGTAGGTATCCAACGGATACACGTGGCACACAAACTAAAGAACAGATGACGGCCCTTCCGTGGTGGCAGACACAAATCACAGTTGGCCACAAATAGACACGCGCCCGGGATCACCTGAAGTCAAAGACTTGCGGCAGCATTTGGCAATATTTAATCATTGAGGATGGAGGATGCTGCAAAACAGATTGCAGCAACAACACACACCAGCTGACATTTGGCATACAAAGGCCAAAAGGTTAAAAGGGACTGCATCTTGTTGTTGGTATACAAAGGACATGCAGGATATGCGATACATCCACTTTTGCACATTGCCTCTTCGATGAATTATGGACTTCTTAAAAGAGCTCCTTGATGCGATGCGAGGCGATGCGGGTGCATATCGATTACGTATGATTTTGCGTTTTTCTTTCGGCATTGGAAAAGGTGCAAACGTATCGGAACGAACGTGCGGCAAATTGTCTGCGGCGACTTAAGATTTAATTGGATTTATGTTTCAACACAGAGAGTCTGGCCAATCATCACTGTGAGTGTGCATCCTTGCTAGTGACGAAAGCTGACTTCTTGCTGAAGAGGGGCTTACGGTGAAAGGTGTTTAAATGGGTGGATAAATGGATGGGTTCTTTACTGTGGAGAAGACTTCCGGACTAGTTCCTATAAAATGTATTTTTTATACTCTCTTTTAAGGTCTGTATACAGCACTCCCGGAATTTTGATTTAGTCACAATTCTTTGTATACATAGAATCACTTTTGATCAGCTCATGAACACCAAAGCAATACAAAAGATTATCTATTTGTATAAAGTATTTTGAAGAAAAACAAATTCCGGAGTGCTGGTTACTTACCTTAACCCATGTATATCGTTTTAGATCAATAAAGGTATCTACTTGTGTACCTAAATCCTGTATTTATGCAGTTAAAAACGGACTTAATTTAAGAATTTATTATCTAACATCTAAAAAATCTCCTTTCTTGCACTTGGAGCGGTTGAAGATTGTCCAAAAAACCATCCGCAAACATTTGGGTGAGAGGAGCAGGGTAGGGTGCTGCTTGGAGAGGGCGGGGAGGGAGGCAAGATCACAGCCTCAACTCCTTCTTCACTAATCTGTGGCTTACTTTTGTTGAAGCACACACTTATTTAAATTTTTATCTTCTTTACCTTGTCTGGGACTCGAGTGTAAAAGTAACTTAAAGACTGAACGTTCGCACGTCTGCATCTTAGCTCACTTGACTATCAAGCGCTCGCGAATGATAGTCAGTGGAAAGGCTATTACCTAAGAACTTTAAGGTCGTGGGTTTAAATATCTGTCTCTGTGTGGGGCTGCTGATTAATATTATAGTTTAGATTCTAAAACTATATCATTTAAAATTTGTTTCGAAATAATATATCATAACACAGTAAGACAAAATCAAACTTTTGCAAAAAAAACCCGGGATGAGACCCTTCAATTCTGATATAAGAGACTTATGTGAGCATCACCTCATACTCAGTTTCTCAACTGTACCCTAAGATCGCGTTCTATGGGTACTTTTGTACTAGCAACACACAGCGACAATTTTTTTAAACTTAATTGTTAAAGGTTTATGATTAAAATCTATGAAATTTAGCAAACACAGACAGGGTCATTGGGAACGTAATATCAAAAAATTGCGTTATTCTTACAATTGGGTTAGATACCTTCAAAACCGAACCGGTTCGAACCCGGAATTCCGACTTTTATTTTACTGTGAACCTTAGCCGAACCTCTTTAGAAATTAAAGCTGAACCCGAACCTGTTCCGAACCCATAATTTCGGTTCGGTTCGATTGACCTGTCTACCGACTTTATCTGTTATTAAGTGCGACTGACTCCTTAAATGGGCAGGAGAGCGGAAAAAAAAACTGGCAAAATGACTTGATTTCCTTATAAAATCCCTACCCATAACAGTCTCTGTTTTTAAAACTCCTCGACTCTAAAGCTTCTTGAATAATTCTCAAAAGCAAGAGTCTTACATTATTTTGGTAATATTTTTCTATGAAAACCATGAAATGGATTTTCACTAAACTGTAAATTATATATTGAATTCTTGCTATGTTTTCTATCAACCAATTCCGACCCAAAACCACTCAGTTCCCATACAATTTGGGAAGTTTTTTATATCGAATGCTGTTTTTAAAACACATAGAAGACAACAATTAGTAATGTTGTATAAAGCATGGACTGAACCAAGGTTCGAACCAGAACCTGCTGTCAAAAACCTCGAACCTTAAATTTCCGAACCTTAACCATTCGATAATTTGGGTTCAAACCAGTGTACCGGAGATACGAATAATTTTTTTGGTTTTCAGCTCTGATTATAGTTGAATATATAAATGATTTAGCGATTATCATTATGAGTTTCTTAATTTGTTCCTTTATTCAGAAAGTATATTGAGCAAGTGATCTTATTTTAAAAGGAAACAATTTGAGCTATCTGAGTGTAAAAATCGATCCTGAAGACGATTAGATTCGCCAATTAAACTTCCCAAGCTGTTTAGTGGCTAAAAACTTTGTTTTAATTGAACATTAACGTCCACGTCAAACGTCCTCTTTCTTTATATCAGTTTGGATAGGATATTTCCAAAACGAAGATGAGTCCGATGTGTAGCTTCAAACACAACATTGAAGGAGACAATTGGTTTCGAACTACTCGATCTTAAGAACGAGTTCTTTAGTTGTAACAATCTCAACTTAGGCAGCAGCAGGGTTAGAATTTAGTGGTTAATTCCAGATGGGTCTCCAGTTGATACATGATTCTATATACTTAGCCCATTACAATAGCAACACGAGTGTTATAAAAGAATTGTAACGTGCTACAAGGGTATACAAACTTGGGCCAAGCCGAAGTTAACTTTCCTCCATTTCTATAACACAAAAATACAATCTTTTGACAACATTAACTGACATCAATAGCGGTTAAAGGTGAACGATTGTGTATATATACTTTTATTTCAATGACACACACTACCTGCTGCACCACAACTTAATTTGATATCATAACTAATCGGCTAACTTTCATTACCAGACACTTTTGGTGAAGCTACATCATTCAGTTATGGATTTATGATCATATTTATTGCTCCCCCTTAATGCAGCTACTTGCCAACGTTTGCCAGCTGCCCTCTAAATATACAAATTAAACCATTCAAACAAAAAGGGACGAAAATCAAACTCCTTGAAAATGTGTCAAAAGGTGGCCAGGACAATGGACCAACCAAATGAGGGAAAATGCATATCAATAAAAATCACAAAATCACAAAACATTTTCCAGCTGCCCTAAGAAGGGGTTGAAGGGGGTACAATGAAAAGTAAAAGTAAACGAAAACTGCACACATTTTCTCACAGTTTTACCCAAAAAAAAAAAAAAGAAGGAAAACCCACAATACACTTAAGCATTTCTCTGTATGTTTAATCCATGGCACTTATTTGCCATTCATGCATTCGTTTGATCCCTTTGACTACCTGGGTGAGATTTTGGAAAGAGTTTCTATGTTTTTTTGTTATAGTTTTGCATACTTTTTGTTTGGCTCTTCTCGGGGATAAGCAAATTTTTAACGCAATTTCCGAGGCGGGCGAACCGAAGGGATTTGCAGTTTGCCCATGCGGCATTTTCTTTTCAGTCAAAATGACACTTTTGCCACTCACAGAAATGAATAATGAAACTAATCCTTGCCGGGGTTTGTGCTAATTACAAAGTATTTTCCAACAAAATGCATTTTGGCAGCGGCAGTACTCAATTCGGGATAATGCAAGTGCACCCAACCCGGCCCCTTGGCCCAGCTTATTAGCAAAGATTTGTCAGACGACACACACACACACAACACAACGGGAAATTGATTACCAAATGTGCGGGGCTTTCGTTGGGGGTTAGCAGGGGCGGGGGCGGGGGCGGTGTCTAATAAGCACAAAAATCCACATAGAGCAGCAATTCCTTTTAATTGAAAATCTCTCTCTCGGGTTTTTCATGTGTGTTGGCTGTTTTTTTGCAATTTCTTTTGCGGCTGCAACAGTTCTGTGCGTTTTAGTTGGCTGTTTGCGCGAAGGGAGTCTGGGGGGGAAGGGGGTAGCTCCAAATGCATTCAATATTGCATTTTTTTTTTGTTGCTGCTTTTTTGCTCGTTGCCTGGATAATAAGTACTTTAGCCGCTTGGCTTTAGCGACTTTTGGACTGATTGACTTGCGAACAACCAACCACCAGCAGCACCTCCTCCACCTCCTCCTGCTCCTGCGGCTCTCTGGGCAAAGTTGCGCCCAAAAAAAAATTGCATTGGATGCATTTGCTTGGCAAACAAACTGAAACCGAAACCAAACCCGAAGCCCAAACAACAGCCAAACAGTCATGAAAAAAGTTTGCGTTGCGGCATCTCCAGCCGGCTCCTCCTGCTCCTTCTTCGCGATGCTCGCTGCATGTGCAATGCATATTAGCCGAGTCCTGTGCCACATCCCAGTTGGCTTGGCCCGTGTGTGCATTGTCCTCTTGGTCGAGCCGCCTCAGTCGCTTCGCTCATCATTCTTTTACTTTTTTTTTTTTTGTATGGACTTGTTGTTGTTGCTGTTGCTGCTGTTATTGTTGTTGTTTTATTTCTGTTGCTGCTGCCTTTTGTTTGATTTGTGAAATTGCAATATGCTGGTTGTCTGGTTTCTTCTACTCTTATTGCCTGCTTTTTTATGGTGTGGGCGGAGAGGGAGGGGGTGAGAGGATAAAACATTGCATACGCATGATTACTACTGCAGTTAGACTGCAGTGCTATAAGTTGCCAATTTCAAATTGTATCCAAGCTGAGGATGGGCGAAGATATGGATGGTCAAAGCTATGGAATTGTGGAAACTGGTACGAAATTCATTTTAGAATATATATATTTTTTGGTGTTATGAAAATTGGAATTATTATTCATTATAATCCGAGAGATAAGCTCATATATGCCAGCCCAGATGATTGCATGCTCTAGAAAATATTGATTTCGGATAGCCTAAACTATATATTCTTGATCAGGTTGATTGAGTTGATGGAGCATTGGAAATGGGGGTACCGCATCGTCACTTAAATTGTGCGAATTTGGCTAAAAAATTAATCAAAAATAGGGATGCCGGAAATAATCGATTATTTTGTCAAAAAATACGATATATTGTTATCGATTATTTTTCGAGGCGACTTTTTTTGAGTGATATTTTTTGATATGTTGATTTTGTGAGCCTTATCTAAAAATGAAAACTATTACTACTTTATTTATCATAAATACAATAAAACCAGGCATGCAAACCGGTTCTGAACCGAACCGAACGCTTATTCCAGCTGGTGAGCCGAACCACAAGCCGAACCGGCTTCCTTTTAGAATTGCTGAACCGAACCGAAAACCGCAAATTAAAAAGGTTCGGTTCGGTTCAGTTCTCTGACGAGATTTAACAGAAATACCTTTCCTCTAGCCCATGATTTTGACAAATTTGGGAATTCGAATCGTTTCCCAAAGATAATTTTTATACATTTCGTTCGACCCTCTACATTTGTAATGTTGACGGATCGATATAGCTTTTAAGGCTGACCTGACATAAATTTTTCAACATATAAAACTGTAAGTTTTCTGCAATTGCCCGCCGATCTTCTAATATACCTGTAATCAATCTTTATTTTTCCTCTTGTAGACTTTCAATTAACTGTGGTACTTCATTAGACTAATTCCATCTTATACAGGAGAGATTTTTCTCATATAATGCCTGCAGTACTAAGTTTTGATACTGTTCTTTTCAGGGCTGATTCATGAGTTCAGCACTGAAATCATGCGTGAATTCAACTAAGGTCATGACGTAGTAGGACATGTCAGTGTAAAATCCATGGCTGAAACTCATAAAAAGGATGTCATGAATTCAGGACCAGCCCCTTTCATTTCAGGGCTGATTCAGCTATGATTCAGGTCTAACTTAAGGGATATGATAAATAGGAATTCTTTTCTAACCGACATTCTGAATTTTCGAAGGGCATTCCTCAAGGATCCGATAGACAAATCCTAGAAATACAACATAATAAACATTGGACATTGTTCTAAGGATTTTAAAAATACTTAAATGGACTATAAAAATAAAATTTCAAAAGAGTTTCGAAAAGTCACATTACTACAGAAATCGAAATACTTCATAATGTGTAATGAACCACGGTTCAGTTAGCTCCAAAAACCATATAATAAGCCGAACAGGTGGTTCAGAAACTGTGAGAACCACTGAACCGAACCGGTACCTTTTTTTCGAGACGGTCCAATGTTAACACTCTAAGCTGCTGTAGCGGGTAGTGTGTGTGTCTGCTGTACGATGTCATGCCACCCAATATTAGATAGAACATCATTTTGAAATACATCATTTTTGGAGCCCTGTAGATGATTGAAAAGAGATAACTATCCTGAGCTAAATCCAAAATAACTCAAGCTTAAAATTGAAAATGGCTCATTGAAAAACGGAATCAAAAAAAGACTCGCAAATGACACGAAAAGAAGTAGAAACTGATGAGACGATTGGGTTATAAATGATAGACTCATACATATATCAGAAATTCGAAAGATCTTTTGAACAAAAATCACCTTGATGCGTCTTTTGTTGATTAAAAATACTGAATAAAGCAGTGCTGAATAATGTCATGAGTATAAGAGATTGCTCCAGTTCAGTTTTATGCCTAAAGCGGCCAAAAAGCCCTAAATGAATGTATGGGAAGTCAAGTTTTTTATACAAGTTACTCCAAATCAAGCCTGCTTTCAGGACTGAACCCACAGAAAGGGTTAAGTCTATCCAATAAAACCGATAAGCGTACGATTAACCAGATAAACAATGGGATGCCTAAATTGATCAAGAGATTGCAGCTGAAGACGTTAAGTGCTTTAGTTATTTTTCCCCTCGGACGGAAATTCAAATAAAAAAGGGTTTTCAATAAGAAACATTGACACAACCGGTCACCTTTACCAGCTATTGGCGCCAGCTGTGAAACAACCTAGCCATGAAGCTTCTCAAACTTTATCGTTCGAACCCTTCGTTAAACCGGAGGTCTTTTGATCTTTTAAGGATTCCAATCACAAAGTTCACACTACTTTATGCAAAGTTACAAGAAATTGTTGGTAGGATTATCATTTCTAGCAATTAAAGTAGATTGTTTTTGGTGTCACCACCAAACAGAACACAAAAAGTAAACGCTCCAGGGCCAAATTAAAGACTTCCGAATAGTAGGGGATGTAGAAGGGGGCTAAAGGGGTTAAATCCCGCCAAGAGGCCAACTATCTTTATATTACGACTCGATATATGCTAAGATCAATAATCTTGCAGTAATCTAAACTTACAGAAAATGCAGAAATATGTTAAGTTGACCTCTGGGAAAGGCTTCACCCCTCCTCCTTCGCAGAAGTCAAACATATTTATGGCATAAAAATTCAAAATCGTTGGCTCAAAAAACTGACTTGCAAACATTTTCAATAAATTTGCATCGAAATTTGTTTCCATTTCCTTATTAAATGCCTCATTTTGACTCTTCAAATGCAATGCAAATATAGATGTACGTTTTTGGTCGACTTAGGGTTGCAGGGTCCAGTTCGAGTTGCTCCCACCCCCACCCCCGTCTACCGCACCATCCACCATACTCCTTACAGCCTTTTAATTCGAGTGCGTTTTTCATCAACGGCCGCTTCCCCAAACCGTTCCACTCACATTTCCGTTTAGCTTGAAAGTCTTGAGGCTACGCCGGAGACCCTTCAATGACCAACAGGCGACTGCGCCAAAATGCAATGCCTCGACGTTGGTCACGACGTCGTCGAGCGAAAATCAAACAATCAAACAAAATAAAATCGCCGCCACCCACCGCCGTCCCCTCTCGTTGCGACCACTTTCCCCCTTTTTGGTTTTTTTTTTTTTCTTCTTTTTTTTCTGTATTTTGCTCTCGCGAGTTTTTGTTGTTGCCTTTTGTTCTGTGCCCTCTCTGCTGGGTGCTGCTTTTGTGTGCACGCCCCCAAAGTCCAGTTTTGCAGTCATCAAGTTTTTGGACTCCCACCTCATCCGCTTCCCATGCTTCTTTGCCATGTCTTCGCTTCCGTTGCATTCACTTTTGGCGGCTGTTGGTCCACAGCGTCCATCTTGCTCTGCTTCGTCTTCGTCTGGCTGGGACTGCAGCCGTACCTTTACCCTCCCACCCATCTCTCTGTCTCCCTGTCCCCCTCTCCACTCTCTCTCTCTCTCTATATATATATTTTATTTTTAATTAATTAATGCGAGAGCAAAGTACATTTTCTACAAGTAAAACTTGTTTTGCAACTCACAGGGCAACCCTTTTGGGCCTCGGTGTGTACCACCACCACCCCCCACCCCCACCTGCACCTGCAGAGCACAGCCCTCGAGTCAAGTTATTTTGTGGGCCGCCACGAGGTGGGGAGCATCCACTAAAGAAATGCAGTTAATTTACTCAGAAGTAGTAACGAATTACAGCATGTGGCAAGGGGTGGGGTTGGGGGTGTGGCGCTGAAGAAGAAGCAGCCCGACAGCAAGAAAATTGTTGCTGCAGAAAGTTGCCTCTGCAGTTTTCTTTTGTTTTTGTGTGCATGCCGTAATGTATGCAACATAATTTTTACCTTCTTTTTTTTTTTTTTTTTGCTCTCTTAGCTGCCGTTGGATAAATTTTTGTTAGTGCTCCACCTAGTTGGATATGCAGTCACCTCTTTTCAGGCATAACTTCGTGTGTGTGCGTGTGTGTGTGTGTGTGTTTCTGAGGTAGTTGCTGCAGTTGAAAACTTTGCTGCCCTCTCCACAACCCTTTTGGCTCTGCTCAGCATTCGTTTTGCTTATTTTTTGGCGCTGGAAAATGTAGCAAAAGTTATTTCTTCACGGGTTTGCATTGCACTTAATGAAATATCTGTATGTGTGTGAGCCTATGTGTCTGCGTTTGTATATGTGTGTGTGTGTAGGAAGGGAGAAGAGTGCGAAAACTGCAGTTGGCAACTGCCTTGGCTGCCAAGTGGTCTCAACGGGTTACTTTATAGGCAACTGCATCATATAGAGCACTTCAACTCAGGATGGGCCTGAAATTCAAATGAAAAATCTTTTTACACACAAAAAAGAATGCAGTCGTAGTGAAGCGGCGACCTAAAATAGAGCCACACTCTGCTTAAACTGAATTTTATTTAAGAAAAAAAGTGAGTGAGTTGGCTAGCTAATCGATAAGAATTCTGGGGTCTTTCAACCAGTTTCCACCCCATCGACTTCTATCATAATCAAGGCTGCAAACCTAACATTTAGAAGCAGGTTCGGTGCAGAGGTTCAAAATCTTTTAAAAACAGCAAGTTTTATGTACCATGAATTGTCATTTATTGTTTCACAGCTTGATTACTATCCAATCCAATACTTTACACATATTTTAAAGTTGAAATTGTTGAGAAAATACTTCAGTTATGTTGGCTTATATCTATTAACCACTTATGGATTCCAACCCTTAAGTAAACAGTTGCTTTTTCAGTACTGCTTCAAGAGCCTCTCTGTACTATTAACCATAGGCCTCCTTTGGTCTTTAATAAGATAATAGTTAGTAATTTTTTATACTAGACTTATTGCCAATAAGAATAGGTACTGTTTGATTTCAGGTTTGGAAGTTCATGAACTTATTTATATACGAATTGGTAGTCATGTTCTACATACTTAATAAACCTAAACCAACCCGTTTCCAAGGAGTTTCAATTGTGGTTTGATTGATTCCCAATTGATGACTTAGTTAGCTGTTGACAGTATTTGCCTGCATCTAACTTTAGCTTTATCTTTATCTTGTCTTATATTTTATGATCAAGTCTTTGCAATTTTATTGCTGTTTTTATTATTATACTTAACATTTTTTTTTTTTATGTTTTTTATATTTTTATATTTATTTTTGTATTTTTTATATTTATTTTCATATTTTTTGTATTTATTTTTATAATTTTTATATTTATTTTTATATTTTTTGTTATATTTTTTTTTTATATTTATTTTTATATTTTTTATATTTGTTTATATATTTTTTAAATTACTTTTGGAATTTTATTGTTATTTCTTGGTAGTTTATATATAAGTATAAAATTTTCTGTTCGTTTTCTTTGTGCTATATTTTTTTTGTCCGTTCAAATTTTTGGTATTTTTCTTATCTATATTGTTTTGAAGTGTTCGATTACTTCTGGTATTTTTATGAATTTATGCTTGGTATTTGAAACATTTACTTCTTTATTTTCAATTCCACTATTTTTGTTATTTTTGGTTTATAAATTTGGTATTTTTTTGGTATTTTATATATAAAATACTTAGCACAACTTTTATGTTTAGTATTTTTCGGTCATTTCTGGGTATTGTAGAAATTCATTTCATTTGGTATATTTTGAAAATTTAAAAAAAAAAAATTCTGCCATATTTGTGGTATTTTCAGCATTTTGCTATTTTTCAATAGTTTGCGGTATTTTTTAAATATACTTTTGAAATTTTCTGGTTATGTAATACTTTTTGTTCGTTTCCTTTATTTGTTTTTATTTGGTATTTTACATTTGAATTTGGTTTGAAAGTGTCACATTACTTTTGATATTTTTATGATCTTATTTCTGATATTTTAAATAAATCATTGATTCATGTTTGCTTATTTTAGTTTTGTCCAGTATTTTTGGTATTTTATACTTTATGTTTTAGAATTTTACTTAAAAGAAATTCTAAGAAAGCTTTCTTTTAAGTATATTCTGATAATTTTTGGGTATCTCTTAGAAATTTATTTTGATTGGTATTTTCCACTTATTTTGGAATTTTTTATTTCTATATATTAATCTTTATTTGGGACAATTTTTTGGTATTTTAAAAAATTAATTCATATTTTAATGAATGGGCCTTGATCTCTAAGTTCTGATCTCTTCCAATTGAAATTGGGAATGGATTGTTTAAATGTGCCATTACAAGAAATAATCTACTTTCCAATTATTATATTTAGGCTGTGATTTGTTGATAGAAACTATTAGATCTTCTCAACCTCATCTTGGTTATTAGGCCCATGTAAGAAACAAACAGAATAGACTACCGTTTACCCACACACTCACACACACACGCACACACAAGCCCACTACATATATTTCCGCTCAGATCACAGTTCAGCGACACGCAGCCTCAAAAGAACTTGCAAACGCGTCTTTCAATTCACTATGCCAGGCATTCCCAACCCAACCCCCCTAAGGCCCCAAATCCTTTACACCCGTATGCAAATAAGTGCGCCCGCAACTCTATGTGATGCACCTTGAGCAAAGTATGGTTAAAAAGAAAATGCAGTAAAAAAAAAAAAAAGCTCCGATGCAGGACTGCAGGGGCAACAGACACATTTTAATGATGCATGCAACAGTAAACTGCAATCAGATATGCGCACATCGTTAGTCTTCAGCATCAGCCGCCGTTTGTTGATTATCTTAGAATGGAACTCTGCAGCCTGGCAAGAAAGATAACTCATACGCCCGGTTGGCTTCTTTCCGACATGGCATAGAAAAATTTATTTGCTCAGCAAATAAACTGCAGTCAGTTTGGTCTCTGTGTGGTGTGTGTGTGTGTCCTGTTTGCCTTGCCTTACCCTTAAAAGAGAGAGCGAAGGGAAACCCCTAACGGAGGCACTTTTTTATGCAACTTCTTCAGCTCGAGTGGTTTCCCAAGTTGACGTTTCAAATGTCAATTGTGTGCTTAACTGCATTCTTTTGACGACGACGACGACGACGATGACGACGACGACTTGGAGGCGTCGTTCCCGTTGAGTTTTCTTATTTAGAGTAGGGCAACCCGTCTCAGCATCTCTCCAACTGTGCCTCATACTTAGTCCCAGACTCAGTTGCAAGTCTTTGTCTAATTTTGGTTTCTCTTTGTAACTAAATGCAAAAGCCGGGTCAGGGGAATCATTTTGCATTGCTATTTGGCAGCTGCTTGAAACAATTCACCTTACACTTTTGCTAATATAGACAGCGACTAAGTGATACCCATTAACTGCTGTTATACATTCATTGTTACTGTTAAAGTCCTGCAAATCTTTGATTTTGATAGCCTGATTTATAGTTCCTCTTTGTATTTGCTACTTTTCTCTTCCAAATTCACTTGAGCAACTATTCTTCAATTTAGTTTGTGATTTTTGGGCCTTCTAGGTGAACCACGAACTGAAAAATTATTCTAAGTCCAAGCCGCATCTGATTATTCTCAAAATGATTTTGGTTAAAACCTAAGTTTAAGTTAAAAAACTCAAGATTCTAACCACAACCTAAATAAAGTTGACAAAAAATTAGAAAAAATTCAACAAATGCGCTTAGGCCTTGGGCATAAATAAATTGATCGAAAATTTTAATCATTTTCAATATTCATTCTGTTATTTTAGTAGCATCTGCTTTTTAGAGAGCTACACTGAGAAATAAATCAGTCTAAAACCAAGATTTTTATCGCGAAACCGTAACGAAACGGTTACAAAATAACACAAAGAAGGGAAAAGTTGGGTTGACCAAACTATACTTAAATGTTAATTTAACAATGTTGGATAACAATCTTCCCGAAAAAGAGATTTTTAATCTAGGTTATAGATTGGTGGTTTTTCTCAGAGTATTCATTGGTCTACTTCTTAAACAAACATGTGTCCAAAATTGTCATAGCCTCTGCAAAGATTCAATCCTAAGCTCTCTGTATTCAGTAATCGATACTCGATTCTCACTAATCGATACTAAGTACTCGATATTCAGTACTGGATCCTAAGCACAATATTCTCAGAACTCGTTATTCAGTACTCTATTTAAAATACTCTATACACAGTGCTCAGTACTCGATGCTTCGTACACGATACTCAATGCTGAGTATTGAGTATTCAACACGCACTACTCGAAACTATGAACTCGACACTCAGTACTCGATACAAAAAACTCAATACTAAGTAGTCGATACTTATTAATCGACTCTCGGTACTAAGTACTTCTTACTCTGTACTCGATACCAAGAACTCAATACTAACAAGTCGACATTCAGTAATCAATACTCGGCACTAAGTACTCCATATTATATACTCGATACTCGATAAAAATAACTCAATACTCACAATGAACTCAATACTGAGTAGTCGATACTCAGTAATCGATACTAGGTTCTAAGTATTCCAAACTTTATAATCGCTATTCGGTAATCGATATAAAAAACTCAATACTGAGTAGTCGATACTCAGTAATCGATAATTGGTACTAAATACTCCACACTATCTAATCGATATTCGGTATTCTATACAAAGAACTCAATACTAAGTAGCCTTTACTCAGTAATCAATACTCGGTACTAAGAACTCCATACTCGGTACTCGATACTCGATACAAAAAACTCAACACTAAGTAGTCGATACTCAGTTCTCGATATACAAGATTCTTGATAGACAGGATTCGATACTCAGTCCAGCTAGCAGCTCCAAACGTTTTGCATAAAAACACCACAAAATAACCAATGTCAGCATGACACGTGATGCTTAAATCAAGTTTTAATCATACTAAAATCAACCATACCATAGTAAAAGGTGTTTTATCTCAAAAGTAAAGAATTCTACGAATGGTTAATACAATCACCCTGCAAATAGTGAATAACACAATAGTCTCCTCCTAAAACATCAATGTGAGCCAATTGATCGTTAATTAAACTGAGAAAAAATTGTTCCAAAATAAAGCTAAGCTGAAGTTCACCTGAAATTTTCATTAATTTAGCACCATCCTTTAATTAACTAAATATTTCGAACCAATTCTTCTTAACTAATTTCTTCTTTTGTTAAGTTTTCAAACATCTAAGACAAGTCCTGACCAATATGCTTATATACCCTTTGATTTCCTTACAAGAGCTGGGTAAGAATAATTTCTTTTCTTTGGCTTTCACTTTGTTTGAGGCACATTGCAACGACTTTTGCCAAGTCGCTGGGAAAATATGCCGCATTCATCCCAATCTCACACACACACACACAGACACACAGGGACAGAGTCAGCGAGTCAGACTGCAATCTTGCCTTCAATTAAGCTTTGACAAGTGCATTGCACACAGGAATGAGCCGAGTCTGTGGTCTGGGGCAAGAGGCAAAAGAAAGCATATAAATATGAATGACTGTTGGAGAAAGAGGCGGAGAAGACGTAGCAGCAGCAGGAGCACCACCAGCAAAAGGTGATGGCAAACTCCTTGCCGTGTCCTGTGCTTAACACGGCCTCGGCTGGACTGGCCAAAACTGCCGGCATAACTGAAGAAGGAAACGCAAATAAATGAATTGCACTTTTTCTTTTGCACAAAAATCTTCTTCCAGCCCAGTTTCAATGAACTGAAACTCAATGGCTGGTTGGAGGTAAAGAGAAAACTTTGCATATTGTATTTGTATGTGTATTCTATGCCAGGGCAGAGATAAAAAGAGCTTCAAGTAGAGCCCCTGGCCTCAACTGGCCCCTTTAATTAAGCGGGCGCAAGTCAGTCGCCGTCCAAGAGCTAGCAATTCCATTATGCTTAGAGATAATGGCAAGGCCGAAGCGCCGGAAAACGAAAGAAAAACAAAAAAAAAAAAAAAAAATGTAAATTATGCGGCGAATTGTGTGCTCATTAATTAAAATTGAACCAAATTGACAAGGTGAACAACTCGGAGCCGGTGCTAACCACCAGCAGCATCAAAGACCATCATCGTCAGAGTTCTCAGTGTCCACGCCAGTGCACTTTGAGGTGAACACTCAAAAGTTTTCGACGGGCAGAAATTATACATGCGGCGGAGTTAAAATGCAAATCTTGCAGATTTTTAATTTCTTTTCAACGAAAATTTTATTTTCTGTTTGCATTTCTTGTTGTACGCCTGCCCCGGCTCCCTCAAATAATTTTTGCTTCTTTGAGAAGGATATGCCAGGAGCCAAAGCCAACCCTTTTTTATTTGCCAGCTGCCAAGGATGATGCTGCCACTGCTGCTGCCACTGCTGCTGCTACTGCTGATGCTTTTTAGCTTTTATTATTATGTATTATAGATTCATATTATGCACTTTTTAATTTCTTTTGTGCAGACGACTCTTGAGCAGAAGCAGCCTAAAATCAAATGCGTTTTGCAAGCCTTAAATCTTTTTGTAAAATTAAACAAGAAATGGAGATTTCTTTGCTTCAGATTAACGAATTGTGTCTACACTTTATCTTTTGTGGTTTAAAACTTTTAAGTTCTCTAATGTAGATACATTAATTAATCGCCATCTATATAAAGTTATCCAAAAATGTTGATACTAGGCACTTCATATAAAGTACTCAATACTCAATATTTGGTACTCAGAACTGGATTCTAAGTATTTGATACTCAGCACTAAATATGAAGTACTTGAATCTAAGTACTTGTTACTAAGTTCTAGATACTAAGAGCTTGATACGAAGTTCTCCGTACTTAGTAATCGATTCTCACTACGAAATACTGAGTACTCGATACTAAGTACTTTATTCTAAGAACTTAGGCTCAACATATAAGCTTATCAAACATTTTCGATACTAAGCACTTGATGCTTAGTACTCGATACCCAATATTCGATACTCAGAACAGGATTCTATGTATCTGATACTCAGTACTCAATACTAAGAACTCGAAACTGAGTGGTCGATACTAAGTTCTCGGTACTAAGTACTGGATACTAAGTTTTCGATACCAAGTAGTCGATTCTTGGTACTAAATACTAAGTACTCGATACTAAGACATTTATTTTGATACTTGAAATACGAAGTTCTCGATACTAAGTATTATATTCTAAGAACTTAGGCCCTCTGTATAAAGTTATGAAAATTTTTCGATAATAGGCACTCTATATAAAGTAGTCGATACTTAATATTCGAAACTCAGAACTGTATTCTAAGTACTTGATACTCAGTACTTGACACTAAGTACTCGAAACTAAGTACTGGATACTTGGTTCTCGATAATAAGTGCTTAATACTAAGTTTTCGATACTAAGTAGTCGATTCTTAGTACTAAATACTAAGTACTCGATACTATGTACTTTATTCAAAGAGCTTAGGCCCTCTGAATAAAAAACAATCAAACATTTTTGATACTTATCATTCGATGTTAAGTACTGTATATTTAGAGCTTTATTGTAAGTACTTGATACTCAGTACTCAATACTAAAAACTCGAAACTAATGACTCCTTTCTAAGTTCTACATACTAAGCACTTTACACTAAGTTTTCCATACTAAGTAATCGATCCTTACTACTTAATACTAAGTACTCGATACTAAGAACTTTTTTCTAAGAACTTAGGCCTAATTTCTCAAAAGTTCTGATTAGTCGACCGACGATCAAATTTGTTGCCCGAGATGAGCAGCGGTTAATTCATTTGGTTTTCTCAACAACAATATATCTTGAACTATATATTCATTGCTCTGCCTCTTCCAATTCCATTTCCTTTGCTTGAAGGCTAAAAATTCGTTTATTAATAAACATTTAATTGCAGCAATTAACCAAATAGATAAAGCTTTCAGCAGTTTGTTAATCTATCAAATGATCGATAACTTCATTAGAATCTGGTATCAATAAACCTATCGATAACTCCATCAAAACAGAAGTTTTGCCTGCATTGTCAAGCTTCTCTACCAAAGTAAATGTTCCCTCTGAAAAGTAAGAGCAAAAAGTACCATACGTTTCAAGTGGGCTCTGTTGCAGTCAGACCCAAATCCACCCTTTCTACATATACGTATGTCACCGGGTGCGGACAAATGTGTCGGTGTGAGTTGTCTTCTGGGCTGCAGTTGCCACAAGTTGTTGCTGTGGTGTGCCTGATGCTTCTGGTGCAAGGAGGCGTTTGGTTTTTAAGACTTTTTCCATATTTTTTTTGCTGAACATTTTCTTGGCTACATTTAAATTATTTTCGGGGTGTTTTGGGCTCCACTTTGGGGTTGCATTTATATTGGGAGAGATACTTTCGCGTAATGAATTCTGCCCGAGGGTGGCCGACAATGAACTTGCATTTGAGACCAAGCCAAAAAACCAAAAAAAAACACATTTGAAAATAATGCTCAAGTCAATGCCCGTTCGCTTCACGCTTTACTTACCAGCAGACACATTTTCTCACCAGGACCTTTAAGGGAACCTGCCACATCATGCAAAGCTATTTAACTACTTCCCATAGTGCACCTTGAAGCATAACCGAGTAGTTCACCACCAGTAAAAGGGAGAAGCAATTTTCATTTGCATGTCTCCAGATCTGGTGGCGAGGGTGCGCTTTTCACACGGTGCGGTGTGCCCCTAAACAAGGGGTCGGTCATAATTTTTAATAATTTCCTTTGTTTAAATAGTTTTTCCTTTAGAGCAAACAAATTCCCACCAAGCGTACAATTGAAGTGTTAGATGCAAAGATACAATTGCCTGGGGCAGTTGCCAGATACCCACAAGATAAGTTGATTGCACTAATTTGAGTGGAGCAGCAGCAGCAGCCGCAGCAGCCACACCACAACAGTTCCCATTCCCACAAGTGACACCAAAAGTCAGTTTACTGCTTCACAGTTCCGCATGGGACAATTGCCGGTTCCTTCAACTGGTCTGCTAGGGGTTACTTCAATCAATTTCTGACAAGAAGTGTTAAATCTGCAACTGCAGTTGTGGGCCGCCTCGGCTTTATTAGAATATCCGGCAGCTTAGACCAGAGCAGACAGCATGTCTGCATTGGCTCTGCTCTACATTGTCATAATTCATAAATCAACTAATTCTGAAGTCGTTAGGCCGACAGCAGCTCTGCAAACAAATAGCTTCAAATATCGGGGCTTTGATGTGAAATACATTGGGTAGCTTCGAAATAAAGGTTTCGTTTAAATGTCGGAATAAACTCAATTTCTGTTTAGTTTTTTCTAAATTATTTCTACATCAAAGTCTTGAAAATGCACTGTACCCTGTGTATTTTCTATAAATTCATTTAATTTAAATATTTAATTAATATCCTTCTCGCTTTGCGCTTGCTTATCCTAACTCTGTGATTCTCTCTAGGCGATTTCATTACAGTATTCATAAATGAAATTCCTCTAAACTTTTAAACTATTTGGGGTCTTCTTTTGGTGCCAAATATAAGTATTTTCCATATTCATGGAGCTAATTTTGTATCTTACTTTTATTTACTTTGTTATATATTCGTTAATGTGAGAGATATTGATATTTAGAAGATATGTACCGGTTGTACTTTTTTGCCAGCTGCTCGCATTTTGAGTACTTTGCAAATTTTGAACTAGATAAGGTGAAATCTACTTCACAGCTAGCGCCAATAGCTAGAGAAGGTAACCGGGTGTGTATAGTTTAAGAAAAATCTTTTTCATTTAAGGCGGGATCAAACCTTCGTACTACACCCTACACAAAATACTCTCATTTCATATTTAACTCGTTCTTCTGTTCAAATTTTCTGATCTTTTTTCGAGTCTTTTTCCAGTTTTTAGTATTTATGAGTCATTTTAGAGTACTCTTTAAATCTCGCTTTATAGCAATCTATTGAATTAGACAAGGGCTCGAAAAAGATTCATCGAGGTAGTTTGAAAAATGATCTTCGAAATGTTGGGCGGAAATTATCTTATCTCTAAAACAGCTCATGCTCAACCTTTAATTTATTTAAATATGACTTGAAAAAGAATCGCAAATGAGTCGGAAATGAGTCGAAGCTGTTTCGAACGATGTATTTACAGCGACTCTTTACGAAGTGTAGAGTCTAGGGTACCATTGTCTTCTGATACAAGTATCACTTGCGATCACGAGTGCATTTATTACTTATTCATACAGAACGAGTACTCGAAAATGACTTGAATTTGAACAAAAAATACTTCAAATGTTTGATGGGTAGGTGGGTTGGTCACGACACAGTATCAGGAAAAGTTCTTAAATTTTTAACGCTTCACTTCTATTCTCCAAGAAAGAAGTGACAAATGTGTTGCTTGCTAAGATGCAGTTTCAAGTAGCAAGTCGCATTGTATTGCAGTTGTAAGTAAGTTGAATTCCAGATCAATTGATGTACATCAGAAGTGCTCACGACCTATGCGCACGGTGCACATGTGTAGTTGTTCACATGCCCTGCGCATAGCAAAATAACAAAAACAGCTTTGTGTGTTTTCTCTCTTTTGTTCTCTCTCTCTCTCTCTCTCCCTTGCTTGTTTAGTTTCTTTAGGTATTCTGACCAATTTATTTACATTTTACTTAAATTGTTGAATTTTTGAAGTTTTTTTTTATGTTTATTTCTTGTTTTATGTTGCCCCCAAAGTCCAAGCAAAAATGTTTCCCATACAAAAAAATAAACCTAAAAAAAAAGAAAAGCTGAATCTCTGTGGTAGCTAAAAGTTCTCAGGCTTAAAGGCAAAAGAGACAACAACAATTAAAAAGGGCTTACTCAAGTTGCCTTTAATGAACCGCAAGCAAACAAAAGGTTAAGTCTAAGAAACGAGAAGGAAACGTCACGGCGGTTGCCTGCACTTCCTGGCAGCAGCAGCAGCAGCAGCAGCACCAACAGAAGAAAAAGGATGATAAAGTAGACGAAGACGTTGAGGGGGGGAAGGTTATCAATTACAGGGTCCCCAGAGTGATTTTAGCCAAGACTGACCTGCCTTAATTGAGCATGAAGCGTTGCAATACCTTGACACCTTGGCGACAAGTTGTCCCAGTCGATTGACATGAACCCCTAAAATAATATCGAAATGCTCGGCCAGCGCTAATGAACATTAATGTACGTATTGTGTAATGTCGCGACTTTAATGTAAAGTGCAATGAAGCAATGCCAATGCATCGCATCGCATCGCATCCACCGGATGTGCTCATTAAAAGCCAGCCTTTGACTCAGCTCGAGCTCGAGTTGAGTTATGATGCCAGCTGACGAGCTGTCAGACTATGTATGCACGAGTATGGCCACTGCCATACCACAGCAAGTGGTTGTTAAAGTTGATTCATTGCAGTTGAAAATCAGCGTTCGGCCCTCATAAGTATAGCACGTGTCCCTGTCCCTGTCCCTGTTCCCCTCCTCACTGACCAGCGGCCGCGACTCTTCTGCCTGGCCGGGTAGGGGGAGACCCGCTCCTGGCCAGAAACCATTTTCCACAAATTTAATTTCATTAATGTCCCCTCGCTTAAGGGACATCGTTATCTCCTAAGCCTTTTCTTTGCCACTTCAAAGTTCTCCAAATGTCAGTGCATTCAAACCAAATTATCATAATGAATCCGGCGACTGGGCAACTACTTGAGTTTGTTTACTCTTCTTAAGCGATTTTTATTTTTTCTGCTTTTTTAATGAAGAGACTCGGCTAAAAACGCCATTGATTTTATGCAACAACGCTGACTCCTTTGGATAAGTAAGTACGGGCATTTAAATGCTCTTTAAAAACCGTTTCCAAGAATTTCATTTGCAATGCATAAATCAACATGGTCGGACACGGTCCATTGTTTGAGCAAGAAAATCTTTTTTCATTTAATGCAAACAGACGCACACACACACGGAGACATCGACATCGACATGGACATCGAAGTAAGGAAGGAACAATTGAAATTGAATTTTATGCTTTACAAGATTTTATTGCGACTTTTTGACTCCTCAACTCAATTTGTTATGAAAACGTAGGAGGAGCCGTTCGTTGCACAGATTCGTTATTAGCTGCAAAAATTTCATTATTCAAGTCAATTTGAGTTTAAAAAAACTTGACACAAACACACACACACACACTTGAGTTCAATTCAATTAAATTAAATACAATCAATTTGTTGATACGCAGACGAATTTAAATAAATTAAACTTGCACAAAAGAGAGACAGAGAGCAAGCGCACCCGATGGATGACTCAACCATATTGCAGATGGCCCTTAGTCATTTGCTATGACAATAATGACACCTAAGTGGAGTCCAAGTCACGAAACATGCCAACAAAATGATGCCCTGGAATATAGATTAATATCTATAAGAAAATATGAATATATAGTATTAGCGGTGCACTGGCAGCACATTTGTTTTTGTAAAGCAATGGATGTGGATTTACCAAGGATTTTCCTTATATGTATTGACATACAGGTTTACTCCATTGCATGAATTGAAACCCTTTTCAACAGCATTGTAAGCTGAACACCTTAAGGGGGGGCATTCTACACAGAAAAAATATATGATTCATATCAATTTAGTATGTTCTGGTTATTTTGATATTTCGTCACACATTAATATTTTCATATCATTTCGAAAATATAACATTTTTAGTTTTTTTTTTTGACAAATCGACCTAATAAAATATCAGATTGATCTTAAAATATGAATTTTATATGCTCGAAAATATCACTTTGAGAATTTTATATTTTCGAGCATTTGAAATGAATATTTTAAGATTAAATTGATATTTTATAATGATATTTTATCAAAAAAAAAAAAAAAACTGCAAAATTAATCAGGTCTGTTCTCGGTTCCAAATTCGATAGATCGGAAAATGCAAGAGATCTGATATCCAAGAATTGATTAAAGAAATCGGTTGAAGCTGTCAGCCATCAAAACTGTTCTTTGGAGAGGATTCGAAATTATAAGATAAAATCCGAGTCAAACAAACGGATTTTCGAAAAGGAAAGTGTTTCCAATTCCGATTTCACATAATTTGATCGAAAACGGGAACAGGCCCAAATATTTTAGGATCAAATTGATAGTCTATGTCATTTTGTCAGGTCATTTTTAAGTGTATAATATCTGCTTCTTTGCATTGATACAGAAATCATTATTATTTTACTTTATTATCATTATTTTTATCTAGAAATGCAAGTTTTAAAATTTAAAACAAAAAATCAATAATAAAAATTAGTCTTAGTTTGAACTTTTTTTTTTATATCCTTGCAAAGGGTATTATAATTTTTCCCAGAAGTTTAATTTCCGACCCCATAAACCATGTATATTCTTGATCATGGTGACGAGCTGAATGGATTGAGCTTTGTCCTTCCGTCTTTCTGTCTGTTTCTACGCCAACTAGTTTCTCAGTTTAGAAGCTATCGAGCTGAAATTTTGCACAGAGTCTTCTTTTTGCTGCACTCTATTAATATGTCGAAACCGACCGAATCGGATGACTATATCTCATAGCTCCCATAGGAACAATCGGTCGGAAAACTGGTTTTAGTATGAAAAACTGTTATCTTTTCAATGGAAACGTCTGCAAACTTTGTAATCGTAAGTTTTCTATGTTTTTTTATAATTCTACCAAGTTTTATCAAAATCGGACAACTATATGGTATAGCTGCCATACAAAAGATAGGTCTGTAAAACAGTTTTAGTTAGAAAACCTTTTTTGTTTTTAATGGTAGCATCCTGCAATTTTGTATTTGTCTGTTTCACGAGCTTTCACATAATTTTAAAAATTTTTGGCCAAATCGGATGACTATATCGGTCGAAAAAGCGGGTCGTTGTGGGAAAAAAATTATTTTTGAAAATATTTAAGCGAACACTTGCAAGTGTATAAAAACTTCGCCACACACGAAGTTAGCTTAACTTTCTCGTTTCTTTATTTAGTTTAGCTGTCGTACAGTCGATTATTAAAAAAAAAACGATTCATCGATTGTAGAATCGATATTTGGCTAGCTCTGCCGCGGCGCTTAAAGACTTGTGCTTAGCACAATTATGGCCACCACTTCATTTGTTTGCTCTCTTCTCTTGAAATTTAACGCGTCCACAAATATGTAGCGGGTTGTCTTCAGCGTAGAATTTGTTGTTGGCGACTAATGATTTTCGGTGCTTTAGACAGCCAAGAGCCACACTCTGAAAATCATCGGGTTCGTTTTTCTATTGCTTGAGAATATTGTTGCTTCAGAACTATTTTTTTTATTTGTGTTGGTGCCTACGCGTGCGTAAGCCTGCTGTAGGCATCGGCTTTTTAGGTCTACACAGAAGGCAGTTGACTCACAGTTAATATTTTGAATGACAAGAATATTTTAGGTTTGGATGTAGATAATAGACCCGGCAGACTTATTTGAAAGCTCTCTGGTGAATTTCCTAAAGCGGCTCCTGCCGCTGCCTACTTTCAGGCTCGAACAGGAAGTATACTTCACATTTTCTATATGTAGCATCACCTTCTTAATAGCTGCTAGGTGTCAGATAAACTTCAATTTTGCTCTGCTATTTGTAGATTTATGTGACAGATAGCTCTATGTAGAAGATGAGAAATCGGTACTTAAAGTGGATTAACATGGTGAAGTAAACTTGATGAAGTTTTTGGAAAAGCTTTCGTTTGTTTGAAAGAGGTGTAGAGGGGCAAGCGACACCACTACACCTCTTTCCTACAAGCAAGCGATTTTTGAAAAGCTTTATGAAGTTGGCTTCGCCGTGTAAAAACCGTCTTACAAACAACAGAGTAAATTCTGAGTGTATCTAACACATAATACATTCTATTATATTATATATAGCTGGAAGATGTGATATCGGTCCTTCGTTTTAAAAGCAATACAATTTTGCTGTGAATTTTGCTTAAGAAGTACTTTTATTTTGTCTGATATGTCATAAAAGTTTCTCAAATCAGATATCAGACAAGGGAAATCAATACTAATCAATCTAAGAAGCACAGAAATATATGAAAAGCTGAACGAAAAGTAGCCTATCTGAGTTCTATTATGAGTTATTTTTAAACCCATCTCTTCTGTGATCTCGACAAGTGAAAATACTGCCTTAATTTTATATCAAATCAATCAGAAAGCTAGGAATAGGCTTTACTGCTTTTGGGAAATCGAAATCTTTGTCACAACCAAACTGCTGGCCCAGTAGCACTTCCCTTCTATGATTGCTTTAGACCATTGTGAACAAGCTCAAAGTTTGTTTTAAACGCAAAAGCCACCCATTACATGGGTTGACTAGAAAGTAAGGCTCCCCCACAACCAACTAACGTACAACCTCTAATTATTTCAAGGCATGACATGAAGTCATTTTTCTAGTCATGTATATTCTATTAATGCTTGCCCACATGAAATTGAAACTTCAAATATTTGTCCTGGCCCTCAAGGACTCCAAGGCATTGGCCATGTGTGTGGGTAATTTCCTTAATAACCCGCCGCCTATCACATTAACATATCTCACATTTGTCATAAAAATAAGTCCCCCCGCTCTGATAGAGCTTACGCAACTTGACCAGGTGCCGCCACTTGGTAGTAGGAGGCGTTTTGTTAAGGAAGTTTAGGAAGGAAATGTTTAGGCATATGCCTGGATAATTACGCTAAATGAACATATTAGCCCCTTCCAATAAATTGAATTATTAACCAAACCATTTGAAAGGCGTTGGTATAGCGTGCATGTTACTCCAACTCCTACTCCTTCTCCTGAAGAAATACGTTACAAAAGCCACGATAAGGCACTCTCTGGCGACGACGACGACGATAATGATGATGGTAGTGTTGGTGGTGGGTTGTTCTGTGTGCCTTACAGTTCCATTGACTGACTCAAGACATTGTACTTTTACGCTCCCTGCCCATACAGCACACCATCAGGCAAAAGGTGAGGCAAATGTAACGGCCAAAAATTCAACGACAGTTGTTTTTCCCAGAGCGTCTTGAAGACGCTAGCCAAGAGGGTGACTTACACACGGCCAGCTGCATCGAGAGGGTAAATCACTGAGCTGAGACTGTACTTTTTTGTGGTGCTAGTGGCCAAATGCAAAAAAGCACTTACTAAGTATATCATTTGGCTACAGCTAGAAATTGGCTTCGTGACGCTTATCGCGATCAATAAATAATATATAAGCAGAAACAAAAAAAAAAAAAAACGGCAACGGCAGATACATTTGAGTAATTTGCGTCGTTAGTGCCAGAGCGAGAGGCAGAATCATAATAATAAAAGAAAGTACGCTTGATTGCAATGAAAATGTTTTTAATGTCCCTAGATGGGCAGGCAGAGAAAGATATCTGCATAGATACGACCAGTATGGAGAGTAGCGCGCAAGGATATGGGGACGGACACACGTTAGGCATGCATTTTTTTCCCTATTTTTGTCGATATTAAAAGCGCGATAAGCAGCAGGACACGAAAGCGACGAGGATACCAGGTAAAATACAAAAGCCAGGCGCACACACACACACACACACACACAGACAAAGCAAGAAAAAGCTTCAAAGTCGTCGCTGGACTGTCCAAACAAAAGCGGGGGAAAAGTGGAGTACAACACAACAACAACATAAAAAATGAGCAATGGCAACAACTTGGCCACATATGGCCATTTTCTGGCCAGCATTGCGTGCTCTGTGGATATCTCCACGTATGTCGCTGGGTGAGTGTGTGTGTGCTATCTAATCAAGCGCTGAAAGACAATAAAAGCTAACAACACAACCGCCACGACAAACAGCGACCACAAAAAGTGCTTAGGTCTGGAAACAACAGGAACAACAAAATGCAAAGGTACCCCCCCAAACGGGAGAGGGAGTAAGGAATGTGTCACTAAAATATGCCAGAGTTTCCAGCAGATCCTCTATCATAGACTAAAGAGATATCTAAGGTTTACACCTGTTCTGAACGCAAAATTAAGAAGAAAAGTCTTAGAAAATATGTAGATATTTGGTTTTCTTTCAATCTACTTGTAGGCAGAGACTGAGAAATTCAAGGTTTCGGTTTTAGGTTTTAATCCCAAAACAGAACAGATCCTAAAAATGCGCTTATAGCATTTGATATGGCTTAACAATTTTACAAGCCTCATTTAAAGAAATTAAGATATCCGAACTTTAATCAATCCTAAACAAAATCTGAAGCAGTTCGACCTTAACTAGAACTTAATTGTTACGAATTAATACAAGAATTCGTGAAATGTTTCAAATATTTAATTTTTGTTTGTTTAGAGAACTTTAAGGGCCGACTTCTCATCTTCCAAATAGCTAAACTGAGCTTTTGTTCTGTTATTTGTAAGGTTATGAGAGCGATAGATCTATGTAGAAGTTTATAAAACGGTCCTAAGAGTTATAAACTGTATAGAGGAACCCCAAAAGTTGGCAAGCCACAAAATCTAAATCAAAGTAGATGAATCGGCCTCTTGCATTCTTAACTACTTTTAGCAGCTCTCTTAAGTATAGATAGTACAGTTATTGGAACCGAAACGCTTCCTACCCAGTATTTTAACCATCTTTTTTGCTCTAAACACGCAAAACACGTCTATAAGATTAAGAGCTCCCGATCTGTTTCTAACTTAAAACTTCGGTCCACCAAAAGCTATAGGGTTCTGATGCGAATTTCGAAGAATGAGAGTGAATAACAGCCACTTGGCATTGATGTGAAATATGTAATACTGCATAATTGATAACTAATCATAATAATCGATACTCAGTACCCGATATTGTGTACTAAATACTCACAACTCCATATTCAATACTCGATTCTCAGTATTATCGATGATCAGTACGCGAAACTCAGCACTCGATGCTCAGTTCTGGATATTATGTACTAAATACTTAATACTCCATGTTCAGTACTCGATTCTCAGTTAAAACGAGTATCAGTACTCGATACTCGGTTCACGAGATTATGTACCACTAAGTACTCATTATACAATACTCGATTCTCAGTATAATCGATTATCAGTACTCAATTATCAGTACCCGATATTATACACTAAATACTTAGTACTCCATACCAATAATCAATTCTCAGTTAAATCGAGTATCAGTACTCGATACTCAGTTCTCTATATTATGAACTAAATACTCAGTACTCCATATTCAATACTCGATTCTCCGTATAATCGATTAATAGTACTCTATATTATGTACTTAACACTCAGTCCTCCATATTTAATACACGATTCTCATTATAAACTTCTCAGTACTCAATACTCAGCTTTAACATACTAAGATTTCGATACTCAGTACTCGGCAGTCAGTACTCGGTTCTTAGTATTCGATTTTCAGTACCCGAGACTAAGTACTAGAGACTCATTGCTGAGTACTGGATGTTCAGTACTTGATTCACAGTATTGGACACTCGGTACTCAATTCTTCGTACTCCCTACTAATTATTCGACTCTCATCGCTCTATAATCAGTACTTGCTACTCAATATTAGTTACTTAGTTCTCTATACTGAGTACTCGATACTCAGCACTTGCTAGTAAGTTCTTAAAACTCATTCGTTTTCAGAAAATTACGATATAGAAAGTTTTATTCATGATAAAACATGGATCGAACCAAACTTCGAAATAAAACCTTCTGCCAAAAACTTGAATCTTTAATATTTTAGGTCTTACAACTGTGAGGGCATAACGCAACACAATTGTTGCAGTTCGTAGTGCTCATAACTACTTTAAAATGAGTTCTGAAAAAATCCTCAAAAAGTATTTAGTTATGTAGTTTCTCGAGAGAGCTCGAACCAGCTTAAAGACGGTTCAAATTAGATCAGAACTTGTTTCTTATGTCTTCAAAACGGTCTCCTAGAAAATGCCATTATACAGTACAAACTATATCGTATCGTTAGAGTATATCGTTTATGGCCTTTTGTGGAATCTAAATATACAAAATATACACAAATTAAAACTATTATTAAACTCTTCCATTCGCTATGTCTCTAGTTGGTTAGTCAGACTTTACTCTGGCCTGTTCCACTTGAAAGTAGTTGCATTTTGATATGTCCTATCTATGGTACACCATATGGCGTTAAAATATTCCTATCTACTGTCGATTGGTTACCATTATAAAAGTATTTCCATGTCTCTCAATATCTTATCTAAATTTGGTTGAGGGGGCTTAGTCTAGAATAGTTAAGGATTGAACCCCTTTGATACTGTTGCACACACACACACACACCTACCCAACACCCATTCCAACAGCCAAAAACGGGTCATAACAATAACACAAAACCAACTTACACATATCCCTGTCATAATAGTTCCACTTTATTGCCATCCTTGCTGCTCCTTTTTGGCAACGGAAACTTCTGGGTAAACTTTTCGCATAAACATTAAAATCTTTTGCCTGCTTGGGACATTTTCTTTTAGCATAATTTTTGCTTCAATTGCAATGCGCACACAAAGTTGCCGCTGCCAATTCTCTTGGAAAACGCAGTTGGTTGCCAGAAAAGTTTTGTGTAATGTGTTTGGCGGCAGGATTAGTTGAGCAAAACAAGTTGAAAGGTGTTTTTCGGGTTGTACTTAGGTACAAATCGGAGCTGATTGCTTTGGCTTCTGCTCTCTGTCAACTGTGGATGTCAACTACCACCACCAAAAACGCCCCTTTTTCATTTTTTTTTGTTGTTTGTGAGTTCCGCTTGGTTCCTTTTCTTTCCCCGGGCAACTCCTGACACCGATCGTTGATCGCCAGGCAGCTTGTGAGCACGCGCATTGAGGCGCATAGAACACACAGCCCGAGTTGGAAGTCCAGGTGTGCACGGCGCAAGCTATGGGCTATGGCACGTACTTACTTCCTTCCCTTGGCTGGAAATCAGCTGTTTCTTTAGATGCATTTTTGGGGGGTGGAAATTTAAATGCCAAATCATTGAATATCCTTGGAAATGCAAGAGTAGATGCTTTTGCCAAAACAGAGTGGACCTGGTAGCTCATCATATTACAAATTTTTAACGGATTTTAAACTCACTTGACCGTAACGCAAGTGTCGCCCGTTGAGCTATGGGCTGATGGTACACCTAAAGCATATTTTAATGACTCAAACTCAAACACATGGCCGGTGCCACACTTCGTTCACGACGAGTACATTACCGTGTGCCGCGATCTGTGAAGGCACATTCCAAAGCACACTTTGAGATACCCATCCCCCCCACCACACCCCGCATTCACTGCTTGTGTGTGTCAGTGTGTGTGCGCTACATGCAAAGTATGTGCGCGTTTTTATAGAACTCAAAACTGGAAAATGTGTTAAGGTCGTAATTATCTACGTGCGGTGGCTGTAGGTGGAAGTTCACCTCCGCTTTCTTTTGCTCCTTTTCTAGTCTCTCTACCTAATGTACAATAAAATTATACCATATGTTCCCTAATCGAGGGGTTGCAAAGGAACAGCTATTGATAACTGCTCGACTAGACAAATACATCTTCGGTGCATTGAACTTGAGAGCAACCCACCGGCTGTTAATAGTTGGAAATGTATTGGAAAAAGGAAGATATGAACTTGAAATTGTGTACAAGAATTGAAGTTGTTAAATGGAATACAATTATTCATAACAATTGGCAAAACCATTCAACTTATGAGGTGGTTGAAGTATTTTAAAATATATATTTTCTCTTATATTTCTGAATCGAAAAGAACGGGACATAAAATTCTTCCCAAACTAGATTTCCATTAGAAATTAAAATTTCTCCCTCTTTCCTCTTAGAACTCCCGTCTAGAAAACACAACTTTAATCCTTCAGCTGTTCTCATTGCTGTCACTTGGCTTTTCGACAACATATCGATAGTAAGTCCGCACTTTACGCGGAGAAAAACTGAATATAAAAGGGTGATTGAGTGGATTTGTATTGCTCCTTCTGTTCTCTAAGAACTCCCGTCTGGCAAACGCACCTTAAATCCTTTAGCTGTTTCCATTGCTATAATTTGGCTTTTCGATAACATTTCGATAGTAAGTCCGCACTTTAAGCGGAGAAAAACTTAATATTTTAATGGTGAATGACAAATGTTGCAAATGTTGTTGTTGTGACTTCAAAAATCATTGCATAAACAGGCCATCAACACACGAGTCAAGCATCAAGCATTTGGGCACGTGTTTACTTCACAAATTCTGTTGGCAAATGATGCTCGTTTAATTGTTATAGATCGATATGTGGACTCAATTGTAAAGAATCGATTGGTTAAAGTTTGGTTTTCATTAAGAAATTTAGAAGAAGCTGAAAATGTTTTATAAAATGTAAGTTTTAAGAAGTTTTTAACATAATAAATAAATTGGAGTATTAGGTTTAAAATCGAAATCTGAACACAACAGTAAAGAACGTTAGAAAGTTAGAGTTATCCTAAAAAGATGGTAAAATTTCAAACATTATTTTAGGTTAGGAGTTAAATTTGAGATCGTAATGGGACAGGATCGATATAGAAACATTATGTTCGGTTTTTGCACTTAATAAAATACTATTTTCAATAGATTGTTAAGCAATAATTTTATATAGCATAGAACATAATAATTATTTGTATACAATCTCTTGGATTGAGTGCTTCAAAGTGCCGCACAAAAGAAAGGGACCTTTAGTTGTACGTTTTTCAGGACTAGTTACCCTAAAGTTGGCGCCAATAGTTTGTAAAGGTGACCGGGTGTGTAAGTTTCTAAGCCAAAAACTGTTTTATTAGATGTAACGAGGCCCTGGCGAGCCAAAAACAGTTTGACAAACTTCTCTCTATCGATTTGTGGAACATTTTGACATCTTTGATATTCGGAATTAATTATTTAGTCTTTCTATATCTCATCTTATCTTCATTTCCCTTATTAATACTCATTACTTTATTAACTTCCCAACTAAAATCCTACTTTTTCTCCATTTTCTTGCAGGAAAATCTATGATGGACGACAGAGAAAAATAACGCTTTGTTTGTGGTAAAAAAAAAAAGACTGAAACATTTAATTAAATTACGATTTACTGCAATCCTTGTCCCTTACCAAAATGCATAGGAATTTCTGTTGTCAAAAACCAAGTTCAACTTTTATTCGAGCTCTCCTGCCTGTATATAGGGGTGGTTCCAGATGGTCCCTAAATTCCCTTCCGACAGTGTGCAAGCTGCAGACCCGACCCAAGTACAGTTTTTGTGCGAGTTGATATTGAAAATAGGGGTGGGGTTTTTAACAAAAATTTGTGTTGACATTGACTTGGGCCTACGGGTAAGTGCATGCCAATGCAGGAGCAAGAGGGGAGGATGCTGTAAGGTTCGATTCTTAGAATCAAATACGCCCCGTCATAGTTTGACGCATTTGCCAAGTTCCAAAGTTCTGTTATTGATTATTTTGTTGGCCATATGCAAAAGGGGTATCTATACGAAAGTAAGTCAAACTTGTTTATCAGCAAAATGAAATGACTTATCATGCACACACACACACACACAGCCACGTACGTGCTCATATAGATGTGTGTGTGGGTGTGTGTGTTATGGGTATAAATAAGCTCAAGTGGAGAAATTAGATAAAAACCTGTCTCATTGCAAAAGGGTTGGCTTTTTGCTGAATTAAGCACACACACACCAAAACCCAAACCCCCTTCCCCAGCTCCGCTCAGAGAAGCCACCACCCAAAAACCGAGCACCAATCAAGTGGCCACCCAAACCAAAAGCCTTTGGCCTGCCACTTTTACTTTCCATTTACACATCCCCCGCCGCCCGCCCCCGCCTTACACTGAGCCCTAAGTGTCCTCAGATTTGAAATAAAATTCTGTGCAATTTCTCCTTTTCAATTTCCAGAAAGACTTTTTGAGCGCAAGCAAAAGGATTATTAAACGAAAAATTGAAAACGAACCACTTTTTGAGAATTATATCAAAGCAACACGAAACGAAAACAGCAACAACAACAGCAAACGACAACAACAACAAATTTAAATCAAATTAAATGCAAAGGACATTCGCATGTGTGTGGTGGTGGAAAGCAAATTCAAAACAAAATTCACAATTAGAAAACGCAGAAAAAAACGTAGAAAACGTAGACGCAACAGCGAGAAGAATTTTGACCAAGGACTACAACTAGGCACAAATTTCAAAAAGTTTGGCGCAGATCACAACCTTAAGTTTTGCGGCGAATTCAATTACCCAGAGAGCGTGGAGAGGCACACCCGGCGAGCAAACACACCACACAGCCAATCGCGTGCCGGAGGAGAAGTGACAGAGAGAGCGCGCTGCTGCTGCTGTTTGGCATCATCTTATGATGTCATCAGAGGAGTACGACGCGGACTGTTTTGGTTTATATAGCAATGAGAATGAAGTGCTGCTAAAGGCCAACGCGGAGACAACAGCTAAGCAGCAACCACCGGGAGCAGCAGCAGCAGCATTGCCACTTCAGGCCAGCAACGGACACACAGCAGCAGCAACAACAACTAACGGCAACGACGCGGCGAACGCCAGCCAAGCGGAGAAAGAGAAACGAAGCAGCAGCGGCGACGACGACGACGACGACGACGACGACGACAACGACAACAACGACGACGGCGATTCCGACCACGACTCCGACGACGTCGTGGTAGTACTCGAAGGCTCGGGCTCGAACGTACGCAGTCGTCGGCAAATCAGTCAGTCAACGGCCGTCGGTAAGACAACAACGTGCGCGGCTAAAAAATCCACGACAGCAACAACCACCGCCAACTCAAAGACTCACGTGAATAATAATACTAAGTTAAGTCGTCGTGCGCGTCAGCGATCCTTGAGCAATCACAATAGTAACGGTGGCAATTGCCAACATAGCGGCACCACAACAACAACAACAGCAACTACTGCTGCTGCTGCTGGTGCTGCTGCCGCTGCCTTCATGAGTAGCGCTGCTGCGGGTACCGCTGGTGGAGCAACAGCAACAGTCACAACATCATCCACACATCCAGCTCCTTCCACATCGCCCAGCAACTCGCCCAGCTCCAGTTCCGCCTCATCCCTGCTGACCGCCGCCTTTGGCAATCTATTTGGCGGCTCTTCGGCCAAAATGCTAAACGAATTGTTTGGCCGACAAATGAAACAGGCGCAGGATGCGACCAGTGGTTTGCCACAGACCCTGGATAACGCCATGCTGGCTGCGGCCATGGAGACGGCCACCAGTGCCGAGTTGCTGAGTGCAGCCGGTTTGGTGAATAAACTGCAGTTGAATAACAACAGCAACAACAGCAACAACAACAACAACAATAACAGCGGATGCAATGGCACCCAAGCCTCCTCCATATCACCAGGATCGGCGCACAGCTCCACACATTCCCAGGCCTCGCCCAAGGGCGGCAATAGTCGTCGGGTTTCGGCCAGCAGTGAGCGCAGTTTGCCCGAGGTGGCCGGAGGATCCCCGCCCAGAGCCAATTCGGTGAGCTCACTGAATGGTGGAGTCGGAGCTGGCAGTGGGGAACAGCAGCTGCAGCACGAACTGGTGGCACATCATATGTTGCGTAATATATTGCAGGGCAAAAAGGAGCTCATGCAACTCGATCAGGAGCTGCGCACGGCCATGCAACAGCAGCAACACCAGGAGAAACATTCCAAGCTCAGCAACAACAACAACAACAATAGTGTGGCTGCCACGAACAACAATAATAACAACCACATGGAAAGCATTAGCCTCATCGAGGATAGCGAAATGGTGGATATCAAAATCAAAAGTGAACCCCCCGGTGTCACCTCACAAGCCCCCGGCTCTCCCCATGGCAGCATACACAGCAGTCACTCCAGCAACAGCAGCCTGGCCAGTGAGGAGGAGGCCGGCAGTCTGAGACGCAAGTCCTCAGACTCGCTCGATGACTCTCACGAAGCCGAGGAAGAGGCGCCCGCACCAGCCACTGAAAGTCTAATGCCCGAAGAGGCTTTACCCACCAAAAAGGAGTCGGTGGAGGATATGCTAGATGAGGTGGAACTCATGGGTTTACACTCACGTGGCTCGGACCTAGATTCACTGGCCTCACCCTCCCACTCGGACATGATGCTGCTGGATAATAGCAAGGATGATGTGCTCGATGATGAAGAGGATGAGGATGACAAGCGTGAGACAAACTCAAACAGTGGCTGCCTCAAGAAACCGGGCATGGAACTGAAGCGTGCGCGTGTAGAGCATATAGTGTCCAGCATGCGTTGCAGTCCCTCCTCGGCGGCGGCACAGGTGCAGGTGAATGGCTGCAAGAAGCGTAAGCTCTACCAGCCCCAGCAACATGCC
The DNA here is from genome assembly GCA_035044965.1 of Lordiphosa andalusiaca. Classification (NCBI taxonomy): domain Eukaryota; kingdom Metazoa; phylum Arthropoda; class Insecta; order Diptera; family Drosophilidae; genus Lordiphosa; species Lordiphosa andalusiaca. Next base: position 124,469 of record JAWNNM010002225.1, read on the forward strand.
ATGGAACGCTATGTGGCTGCAGCAGCCGGTCTTAATTTTGGCCTAAATCTGCAGAGCATGATGCTCGATCAGGAGGACAGCGAGTCCAATGAGCTGGAATCACCGCAGATACAACAAAAGCGGGTAGAGAAGAATGCTCTCAAATCTCAGCTGCGCTCCATGCAGGAACAGCTGGCCGAGATGCAGCAGAAGTATGTACAATTGTGCACACGCATGGAACAGGAGTCCGAGTGTCAGGAGCTGGACAACGATCAGGAGCCAGAGCAGGACAACGAGAGTTTGGAGCAACAGCTGTCACCCTCACCCACTTTAACGGGCGGCGATGTGAGTCCCACACCCAAAGAGGCCACACTGAAACCCAAGGCCCAAGTGGAGGCACCAGCCACCCAAATGCTGACGCAAATGATGAGCAAAATGATGTCCAATAAACTGAACAATCATAATCCTCTAATGAATGTGGGAGTGGGTCATCCCGGCTTGCCACAAGGATTCCCACCCCTGCTGCAACACATGGGCGATATGTCCCATGCAGCGGCCATGTATCAGCAATTCTTTTTCGAGCAGGAGGCACGCATGGCCAAGGAGGCAGCCGAGCAGCAGCAGCAGCAACAACAACAGCAACAACAACAACAGCAGCAGCAGGCCCAACAGCAACAACAACAGCAAGAGCAACAGCGTCGCTTCGAGCAAGAGCAGCAGGAGCAGCGTCGCAAGGAAGAGCAACAGCAACAACAACAGCAGCAACAACAGCAGCAACAGCACTTGCAACGCCAGCAGCAACATCTGCAGCAATTGCAGCAACAGCAGCTCGAGCACCAGCAGCAACATGTGGCCTCGGCTCCTCGACCTCAGCTGCATCATCCAGCTCCTGCACGCTTGCCCACCCGTCTGGGCGGTGCCGCCCACAATGCTTTGAAGAGCGAGCTATCCGAGAAATTCCAAATGCTGCGCAGCAACAACAACAACTCCATGATGCGTATGTCGGGCACAGATCTTGAGGGTTTAGCGGATGTCCTGAAATCCGAGATCACCACCTCACTGTCCGCTCTGGTGGATACCATTGTCACCAGATTTGTGCATCAACGACGACTCTTTAGCAAGCAGGCGGATTCGGTGACGGCTGCGGCCGAGCAACTGAACAAGGATTTGCTATTGGCCTCGCAGATATTGGACCGCAAGTCGCCACGCACCAAGGTGGCCGATCGCAGTAGCAGCAGCAGCAGCGGCAACAACATCAACAGCAGCAACACTGGCGCCCAGAATGGTCCCACGCCGGCCACACAATCAGGTAATAATGGTTCACTACTCCTAGCTAATAATCAAATGCCCTCCCAAACGCCCACGAGCAACAACAATGCCAACAATGCACAGCAGCAACAGCCCACGTCTGCACAGCAGCAACAGCCCACGGCTCAGCAGCAGCAGCAGCAACAACAGCAGCCAGCGCCTCACTCTTTGGCCCTGGCCAATTGCCAGCAGCTGATTGCTGCTCCACGTCTGAATGGCAATCAGTTATCCTTTGCCTCGCCAGCAGCTGCTGCAGCCGCTGCCATGGGTCTGCAAATGCATCATGCTGCCGCTGCCGCGGCCATGTCTGCACAGCAACAGCAGCAATCAGGCGAGCCCAGCTCGAGCACTAACCAATCGAACCCAACTAACAATAGCTTAAGTACTCTAAATATACCACCTCCTCACATACGTCCTTCGCCCACAGCGGCAGCCATGTTCCAGGCGCCCAAAACGCCACAGGGCATGAACCCAGTGGCCGCTGCAGCGCTATACAACTCGATGACCGGACCCTTCTGCCTGCCCAGTGATCAACAGCAGCAGCAGCAACAACAGCAAGCCGCCGCCCAGCAGCAACAGCAGAATGCCCAGCAGACACAGCAGCAACTAGAGCAGAATGAGGCTCTCAGCCTGGTGGTGACGCCCAAGAAGAAGCGTCATAAGGTCACCGATACACGCATCACGCCACGCACTGTCAGTCGCATACTGGCCCAAGATGGCGTTGTGCCTCCAAATGCCCAGCAACAACAGCAGCAGCAGCAGCAACAACAGCAGCAGCAACAACAACAGCAGCAGCAGCAGGCCAACGGCAGCAACAGCAATGCCACACCCGCCCAGAGTCCAACGGGGCGTGGCCAGTCGGGAGTAGCCGGTTCATATCATCCGCAGCCTCCACCACCACCACCACCACCCATGATGGTGTCCTTGCCCACTTCGGTGGCCATACCAAATCCCTCGCTGCACGAGTCCAAGGTCTTTTCGCCGTACAGTCCGTTCTTCAATCCGCATGCAGCAGCCGCCGGACCACATGGCGGTCAGCCAACAGCCGCCCAAATGCATCAGCACCACCATCAGATGCAGCTCTCCTCGAGTCCGCCCGGCAGTCTGGGTGCTCTAATGGATTCGCGTGACTCACCACCCCTGCCACATCCGCCATCGATGCTGCATCCCGCACTGCTGGCAGCCGCCCATCACGGTGGCTCGCCCGACTACAAGACCTGCCTGCGAGCCGTTATGGACGCCCAGGATCGTCAGTCGGAGTGCAATTCGGCCGATATGACGTTCGACGGCATGCAACCTACTATATCCTTTTTCAAACAACAAGAACAATCCCTGGAAATGGTCAAGTGAGTTTCCATCAAAGTCCCCAGGCGAGCAGCAGCAGCAGCAGCAGAGCACCGAGGTGGGGCTTAGCCTCGCTTACAAAACGAAACCAATCAAGTGTCTTCTTTAGTTTAAATTCTTTTTATAAAATGTAATCAAAACCTGATTTATTGCCCAAGCTCAAGTAAGTCGTCGTCTCTGGGCCGCCACCGCCGCCTCTTGGCTTGAGTTGCATTTGCCAGAGAAATGGCAAAAAAAAATCAATGATGAACAACACCCAAGCAATTCGCCTGCATTCAGGCCACTTACCCCAGCCAATTCCTCTTTCGGTTTGTGCCTTTCTATTTTTTTTTCTCTGATTTTTGTTTCAATCAGTCAGAGCCAAGTGGCACCCTTTAGACGTTCATTATTGGCAACACTCAAACGTTAGACGTGCCACCTCACACTGCACTGGTGCTGCTGCTGCTCTCTTTGGAAATTGGGAAACAACAATTGACTATTGACTAACTTGCATATGTAACGTTTGTGTATATATATTATTTAATATCCTAGCAAGCATTGCATATCCTTGACTCCTTTGCACTCTTCTACATTGACACCGATGCACCTGCGCAAGGCCAAACTGATGTTCTTCTGGGTACGCTATCCCAGCTCAGCGGTACTCAAAATGTATTTCCCAGACATCAAATTCAACAAGAATAATACAGCACAATTGGTGAAATGGTTCTCGAATTTCCGGTAAGTTTTTATAAATATAGAAAACTAGATATTATATTATATTGCATATAGCAAAGAACGTTAGTGTCTGGTAGAAAAGGGGAAACTAAATTCCAACCAAAACTGGAGTAGATCAAAATACTTATTAATTGCTATAAAATGATCCTAAAAGAAGGTACAAAAGTCCCAAATTATATGTAATTTTTAGCGAAAAAGAGAAAGAATAAAGTGGAAAAGAGCATAAGACAAGCATGACAAAACATAGCAAAGAGACAAAGGAAAAGAAAACATGTTTAGAGTGAAATGGAAGACCAAAAGCAGCTCTAAAAATGCCGCTGAGTTGCTGCTGCCTCGCTTAGCTTGAACCTAAGAGAGCTGCGACAGGAAACAAACCAACTCCTAGAATAGAATTTCAGTAAAAATATACACAAAAAACATTAAAGAAAACGTGGAAAGCTTAAAATAAATCTAAAAAATTACACGGAGCATAAAACGGATATTTTTTCTCAATATGAGTGAAAAATTCAAATAAGGCTTCTTGAAACTGGCCCATTTAACAATTCCGATTCCCCATGATTTGATCGAAATCGAAAACAGATACTGGCATGTCTTTCGATATTGATGAAAATAATGAAAAAGCATACACCATTGAAAACATAGTATTTTATATATATATTGGCCGGGTGTGGGGCAGCGGGTAGCGTGTGTTCCTGCTATACTGTAGGGTTCGATACACCGGATCGGTGTATCAAATGAAAAATACTTTCTTAAAAAACTTACACACCCGATAAACTTTACGACTAGATTGGAACTAGATATGAAAAAGCTTCTGAAAAGCTTTTTCTCTGAAGAGCTCGACTCGAAGTATATGTATATATACCATGTAGGTTTGGCGGTTATTTCAAAAAAATCTATATTGATATTTATTTCTATATTAAAAGCATCATTTAATATTAAAATTTTGGAGTAAAACAATCGATATTATCAGAATTAAAAAAAAAAAAAGTGAAGTTTATTAAAAATTTTGTTCTCCTATAATATCCGTCCTAAGGCGATTCGTCCTAAAATTAAGAAAACTTTTTCTCATTTATGGAAAAAATTTCTGAAACTTTGAAAATTTTCCATTAATGTGAAAATATTTTTCTTAATTTTAGGGTGAATCGCCTTGGGACGGATTTCACAGGAGAATTTCAGGTTTTCGGGGCGAATGTTTTCTGAGTGTAGAACCAGAACAGAAAGAAGTAGCCTATATGGACAAATAGATACAAGGACTTCTACGACTTCTTTCTCGAACCATTCGATTAACCATTTAAAGGCTCCAATCAAAAGAATTTAACACAGATTGTGGACTTTGTTTGTTCTCTTACAATTCACAAACCAGACATAATAAAAAATTCCGCCAATTGAATATGAATTAAAAAGACTTACTTAAGAAACGAAAACAAATTTTGCGTTCTACGATTTCAGGAAAGCAGATTTCTTGAGCCAGACTTTTGTAGAATTGTTCCTAAATTATGTTAAAGCTTTGGGTTTGCTTGAAAAGTAGATGGTCCTTGTTAGGAAATCCAGTTAAAAGCTGAAATAGTTCAAAACTAAACAAAAAATTTACCAATAAAACCCAACTTTAAGCCCGTCACTAACGTTCTTTCACAAAATCTCTTCGAAACAGCATTCATTTTTATGATTTCGATTTAAAACTTTAGTTTACAATTTTTTCGATTTTGTTTTTCTCTGATTTTTATGCATTTTTGGGGGGGTTGCGGGGTTGTACAGATAAATTCACACAAATTGATTGCCAAAAAGTATTTTGCCACCTGTCGAAACTCTTGACTTGCACTCAAGAAATTCAACAACTGACGCTGCCTACATGCAAACCGCTCCACACTCCCCACACACCCAACTGAGTGTGGGCTGTCATTTTTGCACAAATCCATGGCGACTGTAGCCTGTCAGTTGTCTAGATGTTGCCCGAAAAAACGACAGCTGGGCGCTGAGGTAGGTGAGGTAGGCCCTGTGATTTTGCCCGCCAAATTTCAGGCACATCTGTCCACCAGAAATACAACAATAGTTCACCTGGATTTGCGTTTGCTTCAATTCACCCCTCCGCTCTGGGCTTAGCAGCTGTCCCCGGTATGGCCCGTGTTTGTCTAAGACATGCGCAACGTCTTAAAGAAATTGTGTGCCTTGGCTGGCTATTGTTGTTGTTGTTGTTGTTGTTACCTGCGCACTGGCACGTTCGGGGATTTGTTTCATTTCATTTGCTGGAATTTCCCGCAGCTTTTGTTTGGCAATTTCAATAGGGTTGCTTGAGTCCAAGGGGTGGAACCGCTAAGCAAGTAGGAAGTTAAAGAAGTCTTCCTGTAGGATTTCGACTTTTTGCTTGTCTGAGGTTAAAATGGGTGGGAATATTTTTGTTGATTTGATATATATTTTTTTTTTTCCAAGAGGGTTGCAAGAGTAACGGAAAATATATGTCTATCTCACTCATTGGGAGTTAATAATATGAGTTTCACACACACAGGCAGACAGAGACTGAAGAGGCCACTTAAGAAACTTGCAAAAAATGATGATGAGCCTGGCGCCCACTTCATATGTGAAGTGTGAAAGTAGCGCAAAAGCTTAGAGAAAGAAAGCTTATTATTAAAAAAGTGCTGCATACTTAAGTGGGCAGACATTTCTTCTCCCCAAGCGTTGTGTGAGCTAATTAACAAAAGTGGCTTTTGTATGAGGTCTTCAAGCAGGCCACTTATATAAATGCATTAAAAGAAAGCACACACACTCACACACACACACATACATACACTGAGAAAAACAGGGATGCGAGATTCATGTTAGAAACAGAATGCAATTTATACCAATTTAGACCTCTACAAATTGCTGATTTATCTTGTAGGTGCTACTCTTAGGTCAAAATAGTTTTGAACCATTTCGAATTACTTTTGAAACAAGCACTTTTCATGCTTAAACTGTGATTTTGGTTCCTTAAAATAAGCATAGGTAATACAAAATCTAGATTTCTTGTATTAGGTAATAAATAGACTCAGAATGAAGGGGCAAAAGATGAAAGTTCCTTATACGAATATGTTCATGCCATTACCAACAAGAATACACTCTTGAATCAAACATTTTTGATGCTTAAATTAAATCCTTGGATACTAAAATCAAGCACATAATCAAAATATCTTGAATTAAGTAAAAAACAACTCTTATTTCAATCTGTTATCTGTTTGCTTAAGCCGAGAATTTTATTATCTTAGTTGGGATTTACACGATGAGGTAATGAAGTAATACATTTTCATAATTTGTCGCTGAATTTCGCGTCTTCTAAGAAAACTTCCTAAAGTTTGCTTCATCGTGTAAGTGTAACTTGAAACATGAATAATTCTTAATTCGTTGTAGGTACACAAATACGTACAATCTAAGTATAAAGAAATTTGTTTCAATAGTTTTGTTAGTCAAATCCTTTGTTGTTTTTTTTTTGGGGGGTTTTGGTGGTTGGTTTTATTTTGGTTCAGTTATAGTAAGATCATAAAGTATCTAGATGCGACATCAAGCAGTTTCATAAAGCTCTTTCAGTAGCCCAGAATAAACTTTAACAATCACAAGTTAAGAACAGTTTCCTTAATAAGAATTTCCGTACTTGAATTCAGTATATTCACACTTATTTCAAGAATAAATCGAACTTGATTTCAGAACTGTTTTTATAATGAGAATTTCTGCACTAGAATCAAGTATTTCCATACTTCTCTTAAGAATGTATCGAACTTGCTTGATAAAGCCTTAAAGAATAAAAATCGTAGAAGGATGTACTAGGATTAAGTACAGCCGTACTTCTTATTAGAATAAAACAGAATTTACCTAAGAAATATAAAGGCTTAAATGAAGAAGGAACATAATTGAAGTATGAAAATGCTTTTTTCAAGAATAACTTGGATGTCTTAATAGCATGTACTAGGACTAAGAATTCTCGTACTTCTTTCAAGAATTTTTCAAAATTTACTTAAGAAGAAAAATGTCTCTAATGAAAAAAGTTTGTTACTTATTTTAAGTATAATATAATTATACTTGTTTCAAGAGTAAGTTGAAAATCGTTAAAGAATGTGCTCGTATTTCTAGTATGTCCGTACTTCATTCAAGAATGTTTAAGAAATTACTTCAGAAATAAAAAAAAAAACATTAATAAAGAAAGCTAGATACATCTTACAAGTATTTTCATACTTGAAAGTAAGTAAGTTGGAAATTGTCAAGGAACCTAAAAGTAACACCAAGTAAATAGCAAGTTTTATACTAGGATCAAGTCCACAAAACACTTGATTTTTTTCTGACTGCAGTTGCAATGACTGCGTGTGTGTGTGTGTGTGCGTGAGTGCATGTGTGTGGGTGTTTGCTTATAAGGGCGCCAGGCTAATTAGTTTGTTTGCTGGTTTCTTTTGGCTGACTTTTCAATGGCAGCTACTTGAGTGTTTTTTTTTTCCAGGCATAATGGCCAGGGGTACCTACCTGGCAAAAGGCGCTCAAGGATACGCTCTCTCTCCCTCTCTTCTCTCTCGCCCAGTCTCTGTCTTTTTGTTGTTGTTTTGTTTGTTCATTTTGTTTTTTTTTTGTATATGTTTTTTTGTTGATGCATCAAGCTTTCTTTCTGTTTTTGCTTTTGTTTTGAGGTTAAGTGTCCTTTTGGCATCATAAACCACCAAATACAAATACGTATATCTATATATACATACACACACACATGTATTTCTATATATATAGACGTATATGACCTATACAAATGCTTTTATATATATAAAGTGTTGCCAATTACTTCATTAATGTATGAGGTAGAGATGTCTGCATATGTGTGGGTGAGTATGAGTGTGAGAGCTTATTAAATGAAAAGAATTTCGAAGCGTACGAGAAGAAGAAGAAGTACCCACACATACACATACGCCCACATACACACACACACACACACACACAAAGAAAAGTGCACTTCAAAGGCCATGCTACCAAATAAATAAAATGCCAGCTCATAAAAATGAAATCTAGAACTAATTAGTTGCCACTGCAGCAGCAGCACTTCCGTTTTGTTCATTTCCCACCATATTTTTATTATCTAAAATTAAGTGGCACATTTGCATACTTATAACGTACGGGGTGTTAGCTAAGCTGCTTCCTTTTCCTGCCCCTCAAGCTGCAGCTAATTGCATTTGAATGACGGCCACAAACAAACCAAATGTGGCAAAACACTTATCAAATCCACATGGCACTGGCTTTAATAATAATGCAAAATGCAAAAAACAAAAAAAAAAAGAGAAAAAAAAAAAGAAAATGAGAAAAATTTCAATTGTAGGAGCCGCCGCTTCAGTCCCCTGTTCAAGTAAGCATGCCGCCTCCGGGGAGCTTGACAGGAGCAGCAGCAACAGCAAAAGATTTCTATTTGCACATTCTGCGCTTATTGTTTGGAAAAATCAACATGAGCCGAGCCGCCCGCTCGCGTACAACACGAGAAATGCATTTGGAGGCTGCTCCTGCTGCTACTGGGAAATCTTGAAATTAGCGCGATTATCGGAGCGTTGTCAAGTGGGTGGCAAGGGTAGGGAAAAAGACAACAATTAGTGCGCGCGTCATACACAATGAAGTCTCAGTCTGGGTGGGCTGGGGGTGGCTGGGCTCCAGCAAAGACAAGCAATCACTTACACACACACACACACTCACACAAATCACTTGACTAAACAAGGCAACGCCAAAGCACACTGCACTTGCTAATTAAATCCCCAACCACAAGAAGACGCTCCTGCTGCACATTTGAGATTGATTAAAAGCAAAAAAGCCTAAGAGTATGCTGCAAATTATTAATAATGTCATATGTACCCAATACAATGCATTAAGCCTTTGGGATTTACCCAGCCGAGTAAGAACAGAGCTAGAGCTTCAAGGAGTGACTGCGTGATTGAGTGAGTGAGTGAGAGAGAAAGAGAGAGAGAGAAAGAGAGACCTTTTCAATTCGGTTGCCTAATTTCACACATATCTTTATTTCTTAGCTTACTTTAAGTTTCTATCATTTTCTATTTAAATTTGAATGCTGCAAAAAAAAAAAAAAAAATAAACAAAAAAAAAAACAACTAGCTATTTAGTGTATACTGACCAAAACCAAACATATTCCTCATCTACGCATCTGCAGAGAATTCTACTACATACAAATGGAGAAATATGCACGACAAGCTGTCACTGAAGGCATCAAGACACCCGATGATCTGTTGATTGCTGGAGATAGTGAATTATATCGCGTGCTCAATTTGCACTACAATCGCAATAATCACATTGAGGTATGGCCAAAATAAAAAAAAAATAAAATACAACAAAACATTACACTAACACTAACACTAAGTAAATTTTTCATATTTATATAAGACAATTCCCAAATTTCATTGATTTTCTTTAAGATTGTTTTTGAGTTAAAAAAAAAAAAATTTGTGAAGTTCTATTGAAATAAGAAATTTTAAATCAATAATTTGTTGAAGCTTTTAGGCTGACGCAGCTAAATGAGAAAGCTTAAAGCTTAGCCAAGTCTACTACTGACTAATTTTTTTTTTTATTTCAATTTCATTTTTATGTTATTAGAGCTTTTAGGCTGACACTGTTTAGTGTCAAAGCTAAATGCATAAGCCTTATGGGCTCCTGTTTTATTTATCTATTTTTTAATTCCATTTTACAGGTCTTCAAAGAGTTAATATTGTGGCATAATGCTAGAGCTTTTAGGCTGACATAGCTAAGTAAAAAAGCTTAAGTTTCCAGCTTCTTTGTATTCCTTTTTAAAATATTTTTGATAAGTGCGCCTCTTTACTTGTATTTCCATTTAATATAAAGAGTGTACTTTTGATCAAAATGTTTAAGCTTTTGGGCTGACGCTACTTAATAGGAAAGCTTAAAGCTTTTGCCTCAACTTAGCCATGATTACTTCACTTTTTTAAATAATTTTTGTTATTTTTAGAAACTGTTATGTTTCGTTTCGCCCAAAATTTGTTATTTTATGAAATGTGATCCCTGATCAGGTTCAGAAATCTACTTAAAGTACTTTGCATACTTTCATACGTATAAAAAGATAACTTTCTAATAATAGTGATAACAAAATACGCTTTGAAAAAACTATATTATTAATCGATTCATTACTTAACATAAAAAAAATTTCAAGAACATTTGAATAATATTAGAAATATATATAGGCACTTTAAGACATCAGGGATCCAAATGCTCCACTGAAAACGCCCATTTATTAATTTACATTCTTTAAACATAAATATTTTTTTTTAATTTGAGCCATAAAAATATTTTCTTAAAAGTATTATTGATCTGGAATCAAGTTGATCTGCTGAATGCGCCCATTTATTACTTGAAATAATTACATTACATTACTTTCATTGCTTTTTGAGGCATTTACTAAAGGTTATTCAACGATTAAAAAATCACTTGGCTAATCAATGAATTTTTGATACCAACAATGTTATTTATTGATCCTATGAATAGAAGTTTATATGACCTAGGGATGAATATATATGAACTTAAAACTAAAGGTGTGCATGAGAGTGAAAAAATATAATAATTTTTGGAGTGTTTCGCATCATTCACGACTCATGCACGATTTTATGAGAGAAATGCCATATAACCTTCTCTCCCCATTTTCCTGTGATGATTTGTATTAATCAAGATTATAACAAAATAATTTCGTGAGTGATTTAACTTTGCGATTTTGACTATAATTCACTCACGAAGCATGCTCGGCTCGCTGATGCTCATGAACGAAACTCTGTTAATTCTAATTCACTTCACGCGAACACCTCTACTTATTCCGTGAATTCAGAAGGTTACTATTTCTGAACGTAAAAACTCTATGATCTTTTTATTGAATGTTACAAAAGCTCCCGTTTCGGTGGTATAATTTATAGCTTTAGCAACAGATCTGTTGTCTTGGCAACAGAAACAAAACAAAACAAAAATTTTTGTCTTGGTTTTTCAACTCGCCATCAGCAAAAAGTAAACCAAAACTTTTAAAAATTACTGCGTAGAAATTATATGGAAAATTTAACTTTTACAAAGCAGAATTGTTTAAAATTTGAAACGAAAATCCCATAACTTTTTAAAAATAATTTCCTTTTACCTATGCGTTACAATCAAACGACTTGGGCCATCTTCTTCAGTCTTGAACTGAAAACCAGGAAGATGTATCAATTTATATTTCTATAAAACTAGACTTAGACTGGATTTACACGGTGAAGCAGACTAGTGAAAGATTTTGTGGTCTCTACACCTCTTCCCACAAGCCAGAGCTATTTGAAAAACTTCATGAAGTTAGATTCACCGTATTAAACCACTATTAGACGAGCTTTACACGGCGAAGCAAACTTTAAGAAGTTAACAAGTTACACCAATTCGTATTTTTTCTACAATCATGAGCTTTTTGAAAAACTTTGTTAGTTGTTTCTTCACCTCTGCCCAAATCTATGAGTCACTAATTTCCATTCACAGGCCAGTAAATTAAATTCTAAGCTACTTTGAGCTTGATCTGAGAATGGCTCTTGCTATGAAATTATATTTTAGTAAATGTATATTTTTAAGGATTGTTAATGCTGTGAATACGTTCAGCCAGCTTAGTTTAGGAACTTTATATCCATAAAATAAAATAAACAAAAATGGACACATTCAGCAGATCAGCTTGATTGCTTAAAATGTATTGACAAAATTACCAAAAATAGTATAATTATTTAAATCTTTATTTATTTAACTTAACCTCATCAAAAGTATGATTTTGCATATATAATTCTTAACTACTTTTCTTACCATATTTTAAATCAATTCTTTTAGTGAAAGTTACTAGAAAATACAGCCTTGGGACTTGTCTTCCATATATGAAAAGTTTTACTAACTACAGCTGCCTTTACACTTGCAAATATTTGGAAAACTTTAGCTTTTTTGTAAGAACTACACAGTTGCTTTTTAGTCTACCTAGAGATATATGACAAGTGTAAGGGTAGCTAATCGAACCTACTACGAAAAAAAAAACCCCTTTTAATGAACATGTATTAATATTTTTTACTATCATCATCATCACTATCCCTAGGTACCACAAAATTTCCGATTTGTTGTCGAACAGACACTGCGGGAATTTTTCCGTGCAATACAGGGTGGCAAAGACACCGAACAATCATGGAAGAAATCTATATACAAAATTATCTCACGCATGGATGATCCCGTGCCCGAATACTTCAAATCGCCGAATTTTTTAGAGCAGCTGGAATAAGTGGAGGAGTTGGCTTTGCCAACTTCAACTACGACGACGACGATGACGACAACCACAACAACCAAATCGAAAGCCAAGCGAAAATCCCAAAAATTAAAAAACTAAATCTGCGTAAGAAGTACAACTGGATATGAAACAAGAAACAACAAACACAACAAATGCAAATTAAGCCAGAAGAAAAAAAGAGTTTTAGGCCTCTTGTCGAAAAAAGAATATACAAAAAAAAAAATTCTGTAGAGCCGTTAAAATATTTTTTTAAAAATTTCGAAAATCAACACTCACACACACCCACACGCATACACATCTAAACACACACACACACACACAAATCTCAGCAGTAACCTAAGTTAAGCCTGCTTTGTTGAAATAGTGCAAATTGAAAAAGAAAGTATGAAAACAAAATAACCTGAGCCAGCCCAAAATGTAAACTGTACTCAACGTTGGTTTGTTAGATGAAATTTTTTAAAAAATATTTTCTTCTCCTTAAATAGTTTACCGAAAGTTGACACACACAAACACTCACACACACACAGATACACAAACGCATATATATAAAAGGTACACAGTTTAAACAAAAATGCTTTTCATTTGGGGTTCTTAAATCCAGTTTAGTACCCCAAAGCAGACCATTTTATTTCTTAACTTTTGCATTTTTAGTTTTTGAAGTTTTGTCTTTAAGCTTTACAAAAGTTGAAGCAATTCATTTGAAATCAAAAAAACGAAAAAAAAGTCAAGCCCTGCTAATTTCCTTCTTTAAAATTAAGCACATATATTCGATGTCTATTTAGTCTTATCAAAAACAAAACAAAAAAACGAAATGAAAAATGTAATTTGTATTTGAACTGAGGGCGTTAGGGTAGTTCAATTCTTTAAATATTTAGATTTGACCAAAGTTAATTGTTAATTTTAAATTTAATTTCATTTGATTTTTCCACGCAAACACACACACACACACACTAGTCTGTTATTTATGTACATATTTGATAACATTTAAGTTTACATTTAGTTTAATTTTTACTTGGCCTTAAGTTGCAACAAAATATATACACATGAAAAACAACAAAAAAAATACACACAATTTTAAAACCAATTTGTTTTTATTTTATATCATTTTATAGAGAATTCAGATCAATCAAATGGACTACAGAGCCGGTCCTTCGAGCCGAACCATGAGTTTATAACTTTTGCAAACTTCTACCACCTAAGTGAAACACTTTACGTTTAAAAATCATATTCAAATTCACTTTCGACAACTTAGAGAGAGAGATATTTTTATATATCTGAGTATATTTTAAAGATCTCCTAAAAGCTCTTTTTTTGTAGAAAAAGCTTCATGTACTCTTAAGGCAAGAGATCAAGCCCTATATACATCAAATGATCGATTAAATATATTTTCATCTGAGTTCCGAAGCGGTCATAGGGTTGCCATGCCACTTTCTGACTCCTTTTACCATCGATGTACGTTTGTTATCAATTTAACCTATCGGCATGGTTTTTTTCTTATGAAAAATCTTTTTCAATCCTTTTATTATTTTCGAGTGGAATTCAAACGTAAAACTATTGCAATTTCGAATCGTGTTCACTTTGGTGTTCCCAGTTCCGAGTAAGAAAGAAGAAATGAATGATCGAATCGTTATCGAAGTACAATTCAGGCATATTTCAGTTACCCCATGGTTCTGATCTGACGAAAACTCAGCTCAGAGATCAGTTCGTTTAAATAGAGCTTTATTAAAGCAAAACACATTGATTGAGTCCATTCGTTTGATTCTGAGTTTAAAGACAATCTATTTTGGTCTGGGCTAAGCTGATTCCTTTCATTTTCATAACAGAACTAAAAATATGAAAAATTCAAGTGGAAAGTGGGCGGGTTAAGAGGGATATGTTTGCCTGCTCTCAAAAACCAGGGGCGGGCAAACCTATGTGTGATCTTAATGGTCATACATTTACCAACAACAACATCAATCAATGAATCAACAAACATCCTGGACATTTACATAACTTTGGCAAAGATATTCCTCAAAAACAAATCATAGGCCCAGCCCCTGTTGAACACCCCTGCCCTAACGCCCTTTCTCTCTCTAGTTTAGTATGAGAATCACCGCTTTTATATATGGAGCAACAGCTAAAACAGCAGCAAAACTTTTCGGCCAAAAAAAAAACAAATTTTAACAATAGTTGAATTTTAGCTAAACAAAAACAAACACAATCTTTAGGCTTAAACACTCAAAATCTAAACAAATATAAAACGGTGAGTTTCCTAAACTAAACACACAAGAAAAAACAAAACGAAATTGAAATTAAAATTGGGAAATTCGAAATTAGTTTTTAAAAATCGTACAAAAATATATGAACAATTTTTATGATTTCCATTTTTAAGTTAATACTTGCTTCTCTCTGAGTTCCCACAAATTTTTGAACATTGAATTAAAAAAAAAAACTCGTTGATTGTTAAGGCCTTTACAAAATTAAAAGAAAAAAAACTTTTTGGCAATGAAAAAAAAAATTTATGTAACTGATTTTGTGATAGAAAAAAAACTGCATTATTGTTTCGGAAAATGAAAAAGCATACGAAATTTTTGGATTGTAAAAAAAAATAGCTAATTAAAAGCAAAAACCAAAAACCCTTTAGGCAATTTAAGGCGTATTAACAATAAACGTTTTGGACAAAAACCAAAAATAAAAAACAAACTTTTAGGCAAAATTTTCTAAATTAAGACAAACCGTGGAAATTCAGAATTCAGTTTCTTATTTGAGTTTCATTCACATCATTTTCAACCAAAAAAATCATGATTTACTTGCGTACCAAGAACAAGACAACATAAGTACATACTTATATATATAAAGCAAAATACATACATACATACTACATATTTCATACATTTATACTAACATACTTACATTTATAATCTAAGTCCAAAATTGGTTAATAAACAACAAAAATTCATGCAAAAAAAAAAACAAAAACAAACACAAAACTGACGGCTTTTGCTTTTATTCTTTACAAAATTTTCACAAACATGTTTTTCGGCAATTTCTTTTTGTTGCAACCCGTCTAAACTTTTGGCATTCATCAAAATTGTTAAGCAAACTGGATAACGATTGGCAAAAATCACACAACACACTACGTTTACCAACACTAAAACCTACAAGTTCAACACAACAACGGTAAGCGAAACGTTACATTTACTCGAGCCTTGCACTTGGTCGAAATCAGAGGTTATGATGACTTCATCAAAATCAACAGTAGAAAAATTTGTTAAAACTGGCAAAGAAACAAGAAAAGCCGATTTTTGATATTAAAGCTCTCTAGCTAAATCCATCAGATTATCCTAGTCTTTCTCTCTAAAACAGCGCCAAAAATGCAGCAAGTCGTGTAAAATCTCATCTACAGATTGATTCTTTCGGAATTCAGATTGCATTCCAAATTTTGAATATTAAGCAAAAAATTGACGTTTTAAAAAATGCAGAAATAGTAAAAGATGCAATATTTTCAAGCCTACAATCCACTTTTTTTTCGTTCAATGGAACTACGTCAGTGGTCGGCAGTGTGGGCAGCGAAGTTGCCACTGGCAACTGAGAAAAAAAACTAATTCATATAAAAATAAGATAAAAGCATTATAAAGCTTCTTTAAAAAGCTTTTCCTATGCTCGGCCGCTGCAGACAAAGCTACCCATTCATTAACAACATTTCTCTGATGAAATTCTGTCATTGCCTAACCCCAAACTAAGTAAAACTGACAAGTGCAGGGTTCTCTTCTTTATTTTATAACTTCTCTAACCAATAAGCTGCTAAAAAAAAACACACACACACACTCACAAGGAGTCTTCAGCGCAGGACAGCAGCAAATAAACTCTACACAAAGTTTGGCTTAAGACTTTTGATTCAAACTCAAAACAGAGCTTAGTTATATGCCATACAAAACTTTTTTAGATTGGCTAAATTCTAAAAACAATTGCAAGCCCATAGACCATTGCTAGCTGGCCCTGTGCGAGTGTGCGTCAAACTTAAAGTACAGTTTACATTAGCTAAGAAAGGCCAGGATATCTATATTTTTAACTAGCCTATAAGCCATTTTACCAGCCAGCAGCAGCAGCAGCAAAAACGAAAACAAAACCACATACCAAACTGACAGCAGCGAAGAAGCCAAGGATTCGCCAATTATCACACAGCAAGAAAACCCACAAAATTCTACAGTGGCAGCCAAACCCAATAATATACACAAAACGATTTCATTTACTGGATTGTGAGCGCAAAACCAAGCACAGCAAAAGGAAGAAAACTAAAAAAAAACTAAAGAGAAAACATAATGAAAATAATCCGAAAACCAAAAAATACGAAAACCACATATATCTTACACGTAAACCCAATATAAAAATGCAGAATGCAATTTTAAACTAGATTTTAAAGCATTATTACCGAAATACCGCATATACCGCAGAATCTGAAATTCAACCGAATTGTACATAAATGACACATTTACAAATACATAACAAGTAATAATTAACTATGACTACAGTTTAAGCAAGACAAAAACCAAACTCAACTCAACTCAGGGGCTAGATAAGCACTTCACTCCAATTAGCTTTACTTGACATTGAAAATGAGCGCAAATTAGGTGAGCAGCCAGGTGCCAAAAAGGAACACACGTACACATTGACACACGCCCACACACACTCAACTAAACGTATATATATCAAAAATAAAACTTCAATTTTATATAGTAAGTTATAGTTAAACATCCTGATTTTGAAAAACATCTGATCACAAGCAAGAAAAAGAAGACGAAAACTAAAACAAAACAAACCAAAAAAAAAAAATTAAATATAAAGAACACAAAAATTTGCAGTTTTGGTATATGAAAACTTAAACGAACAACTACAACAACAAATGAAAAAAAATATGATTGCGTTTTTTTAGTAGCAAACGCGATTCACTAAATTCTCAACAAGTTTTGGACCAACAAAAACATCAATGAACATAAATTTTTATCACTTATTTGGCAAAAGCAAAATAGGAATCAGAGAAGAATAAAAACCATTTTTAGTAAGGTAACTTTTAACCCTTCTGCGCTGACCTTTTGAATTCAGCGTTACGCATTAGCAATTGTGTTGCAGCAACTAATGTCTTAGCAACAATGTTGCCAACGGAGTGTTGGAGCAAAAACCTCTTAATTTAGGTGCGAATTTCTGATTTATGAATTGACCCATTAAAAAAGCATCCAAGGTCCAACTTTTGTTTGGAATAATAAACACTAAATACCATTTTGGACCAATAGAACTGATTGAACATTCACTGAATAACTTGTTAAACAAGTAACTAAACTACTCACTGAGTAAAAGTGCCTAAACAACACTCAATGAACAAAAAAAAACAATTGAAGAAGAACATGTTCACTTGTTCAGTTCAGTAGTCACTTGTTAACTTGTTCAGTTAAGTAATAAACTCCATTTAGTTCACTGACTGATGAACAATCCAACAATTACCCGAAGTCTATCAATCTTTTTCAGACTTTAACTTTAAAAAATCAAGAAAATTACCAAAACAAAAGATGCTACAATTGCTGAGCTGATTAAAGAGCTTTAAAATCGTTTGCCAATTCCTAAAAACATCCCTCTAAGATGCTGTATGGCGATTAATCAATATTTTTTATATAATATTTCGACAAACATTCTTTCGAAAAAACAAACTTTAAGAAAATTTGGAGAGTTTTGACTAATGATTTTTGTCGGAGCACCAAAAAGCCTTTCATTTATGTCAAATCGTTCGAACAGCTAAATATTTTGAAGGGTGTTATAACTCTGATTTGATATGATTTACACTTAATGCCTGAAAGAATGTCGGGATTGGTTAAGTATAAACCCAACAAAAAAAATTGTTGAGATATTCAATTTTAAAATGTCAGAGCCAGTTCCCCATCATTGATTTGAACCAAGTAAGTACCAAAGTATTAACTTGAGTACGCTTCGATCTAAAATTCAGTATTCCAACTAAGTTGTTATAAACTGATACCTGAATTCTTAAATTATTCCTAGACACTCTCACTTAAAAGTTCAACTAAAATCGTTTTTTAAAATTTGAATTTTGCTCTCCGTTTATGGTCTCTTTTTTCCGTCTTCCATTTCTTTTCTCTAAAATAAAGCGGTGTTTTTTTATCCCTCGAGCCGGATATTTAACCGAAATGAAGCTCTGATTTAGGAATAAATGTTCAGTTCACAAAAAGGACTTTAAATTATTGCTTAAACAGCATATTAAATAAATTTATTAATCAGATAATTCGTAAAAGTTTAAAAATTAAACATTAGATAAAAGAAAATTTCAATATTTGGTTCAAGAAGTCAAAACTGGACCATAAAAAGCTCACAGATTATGGAGAAGAACCAACATTGAATAGAAAAAAAAAAACAGAAATTCAACAAAATTTAAATCTTCCCAAAAAAAATTGGTGTGATACATTGCTCACCTTTAGCGGAAATATGAGAAATATAAGTGAATAAGCAAAAGTCAAACTTCTGAGCGAGCTGAGCCTACATCTTTTCGACTGGATCAAGTCTATGCTGATATCTTGCAGCTAAATTTTAATGGCTTTAATTAAACCTAAATTAAGAAAACGTTTTCAACTTTAGAAACTTCAAAAAAGAACTTGGCGTGTCTTAAGCTTAGTAAGAAAAAAATTCTTGATCTAAGCGACGCCAATTCTTTGAACTTAGATTTCTTCAAACAAAAGAATGCAAACAAATCAAAAGTCACCAGGCAGAAGGGTTAAAAAATGCCTTATACTTTAAGTTCCCAAACAAACAGCAATAGTGTCGCACAGTGTTTTTTATATATAAACATTCTGGACCCGGCACTGTGCGACAATCAAACAAATGGAATAAGTTTCAAATAAAAACTATGATTTTCTTATAAAAATTTTCAGTTCTTTCAACATCTTAAGCATCCTTAGTTATGAAGTTTATCAACTTTTGGCTTATATGAATACACCACAACAATTTCGGCATAAACAATCGTAAACAAAATAACATTCCAAAATCAAAATTCAATTGATATATATACCTTAATTGAAATGGAAGTAAGCACGTGAGAAAAAAAAGAAAGTATAAAAATATATAATAGTTGCATAACATAATTACAAACATCAAGATAACAAGAATTTGAAATCTAATTTTAAACAGCCAACAATAGCCAGGGAAACATACACAACGCGTATGTGATATTTTTGAGTTGATCACTCTCTCTCTCTCTCTCTCTATCTCTCTCACTCTTTAATTTTCTCAACAACAACAACAAAGTATTTTTTAACGAAATATATATACAAACAAGCCCAATTCAAAAATGGACAATATCTAAGATGAACACTTCCAGCGACAACTTTTATTGGGTTGTCTAAACATATCAAAGAAAACCAAAACAACCATATTTTTCTGTTGATTGTTTTAAGCCATCCTAAGTTCAAATTTTACAAACTGAATATAACAAATAAAATATACATAAATATATAAGTGTTTATAGTTGAATTCTCCAAGCCACAACTTTCAGTTGCAATAGATGAAAAATGTGTGCTCGCCACATAACCGGAATAATTTATAGTACAATACCAAGAAAACCAAAAATAAACAAAAAAAAAAAGCACACCACAAATGAAACATAAATGAAATGAATTAAAATAAAATCCATAAATTTTTATAAAACGATTTATATTTTTATACTAAAAAAAAACAACAACAAACAATAGCCAATTAGCCCAATAAGCCAAAACGTATCAGTTCAATTCAATTTTTCAACAACAGCAACAACAATTTTTATGTTATGATTTAATGAGAAGACTGCAAACTGCCAAACAGAATAAAAACATAGAAATACCAGCCAGTAAAAGAAAATCAAAAAAAAGTAGCCTGCCTGCCACTTTAAACATGCCCCCCTTCCCACTGGCTGGTGGAGACTCAGCAGTAATCAACAACAACAACAATAAGTGATAAAAATACTGCTTTTTGTTTAACTCAATTAAATTATTAGTAAAAAAAAATGCCAAAAAACCACATAAGAACAAAGCGATGCGTGCGTTAAACTGGCCTAATTTCTGGTCCAACAGAATCCAAGAATCCGCCAAAAATGAACTCATTTTGGTTTACTCCATACACACAAACCCACAGACAAGCCATAGCCATATATATGTACATATATATATATGTATAAATCAGAAGCAAAATGGTGCCCACAGCGCACAGACAATAGCCCAGTAATATTATTCTTATTTTAACTGCGTCGCAACTTTGTAATTCTCCGAGAATTAAAGTTGCGCCAAAAACCGAAGTACAACCAAGCAAACCATTCAAACAAAAGCAACACAAATTGGCCAGACCAAACAAACAACAAAAAAAAACCAGGCCGGATTCGTTTGTGGCCCAGAAATTTAGCCAGACGTTTGTCAAAATTCTACAAAAATTTTTTGTACCAAACTGTAGGAGCAAACGAAAAACGCAATACCAAATATGATTTATCAACTAATTTTCATTTCTAATATATGTAAAATATGTAAAGAAAAACCAAAGCATAAAAATAAAACACAGAATATAAAAAACCAAACAAAGCAACAACAATATTTATACAGAGACTGCAAACAAATGTGATCAGATATTTTATAATAATATAAGTTTACAAAACCAAAACAAAAGCAAGTCTAGTGAATAGCCAAATGAATCAAAAAGACAAACAAACAAAAAAGAATAACCACAAGGAGATGAACAACAACCAAAACCACAACAACAACAACAAGTCAATATTAAGCCATAAGCCACAAAAAAAAAAACGAAAACAAAAAACAAACTATATCATATATATTTTACAATAGCCATATACAAGAAAACCAAAATAAATAACAACTAAACCAAACATATAGCGAGGAATGCAGCAGCAGCAGCAGCAACAGCCGCAATATTTGGGCAGCTCCTTGAGAAGTAGTCTCAATACCAATCCTGGAAGCTATAACTGTACCGAACTGCAACTTCATTTCTGGATTTTTGTAAAGTTCAGAAAATTCAGCCCTTTCTAGCGGTTCTCAAAACAATCTTTGCCTAACCGTCAAGAGTTTTTTTTCGCTCTCATTGTACGAAACAGAATCTGCCGAAAGTGCGGTAAACTGCAAGTATGTATGAGTGCTAGTATGCAATAATAACGAAAAAAGTGTGAGTATGGCGAGGCATTAATGTGAAATATGCTCAGACTTTCACTTAGTTGTGTGAGATTGCGTTACTGAATACTCGATACTCAGTACTCGTTAGTTAGTCTATCTCAGTACGAGATACTCAGTTCTCAATACTCTGTACTCGGTACTCAGTGCTCTTTACTTAGTACTCGATACTCAGTACTCAGTTTTTGGTACTCAGTACTCGCTACTCAGTAATCGTTACTTAGTACTCAATAGTTAGTATTCATTTATCGATGCTCAGTTCTTGGTACTCAGTATTCGTTACGCAGTTCTTCTAATTTAGTACTTGATACTTAGTACTCGATACACAGTACTCAATAATGGTTGCTATGTACTCAATACTAAGTGCACGATACTTAGAACTCCGAACTCAATACCCGATACTTAGACTTCGTTACGATATTCACGGCTTAAAACTCGATACGAATTACTCGAAAGATACAATTCAGAATTCAATACTCAGCTAAGTTGTCGATACTCAGCTCTCGAAACTCAGTACTTGATACTCAGTACTCCCTTACTCATTACTCGTAACTCAGTACTGGATGCTAAGTACTCAGTACTAAGTACTCGATACTAAGAACTCAAAACACTGTACTGCATATTCAGACTTTAAACAGAGCTCGAACCTCTAAACGAAGAGTTCAGACTTCAATGGTCAGTTCTTGATACTCAGTTCTCGATAGCTCCAAGAACTCAGAGCTAAGTACTCTAGGAAATATTCAATACTCAGTACTAGATATTCAATTTCACATCAAATTCAAACGACTTAAAACTACAAATTTTACTACTACTCAAATCTTTCGGTTGGGTTAATAATGCTGCATTGCGTACTCTTTTGCTCAGCAAAAGTAAGGGCGAACCCGAAACCGTCAGAGCTTCATCTGTTTCTGTTTTTGATGTAAGCTGTATCGAGTGAAAATGGTTATTTTTGATTTTTTGAATGACAACCACAAAGGAACATTTTCTACACCAAATATTGGAGTGCTTCTTATAAAGCAGTTGGTACATAAGAGACAATCTTCGATAGAGTCCCGTTTTCAATGCATAGTTGCTTAGTATGCGCTGCCATTTCTACGCTGAACAGTTGCCTTTCACAGAAACAATTTACCATTTAAGTTTACAAAATAGTGAAATAGACAAAACCAAGCTAATGACCTAAGTCATAGGCATTACACATAAACTTTTCAGTTGAACAAAGATTTAAATGCCACCACGTATAACAAAAACCTTATTTCTCCTTTTGTTTTGAAGTTCATACAAAGTTTTTTATTCAGTTTTAGGGTTAATAGAAGAAGAAACAGACACAGCAGCAGCAACGAACTAACGAAAGCTTAAAGTATACAAAATGTATTATATGTTTTCAACAGTTTTTCATTTTCAGTTAACATGCAACCAAATTTCGATACGATTCTTTTATAATTTGAAACATTATGACAATGGAAATTACAACAAACCTTTGAGTTCTGAACAATAGTGCCGGTAATATTTAACTGATAAGTATTAATATATATATATAAATAAGTAAACACGTAAAATTATGATATGCAACACAAAAATGGAGTGAAGTTAAGTCACATTTGCGCTCAGTTTTTTGTGTGTGGTCCACACTAGAGAGTCTGAAGTTTATCTAGCCCTGCACAGCCTCTCGACAGACACCTCCCCACATATAAATAATATATATAACTTATTACTTATATAAGGACAAAACCAAAAACTAAAGGTAGTTGCTATTTTAAATATGTATTACCAAACAAAAAAAAAAAAACAAAACTAAAAACAAAATGCAAAAACCATCTTCAAAAATATGCAAAAATATGTTTAAGCAGGAACCAACAACCAAGCAGCATCCAAAAAACAACAAACAGTTCGTTCCACAGCCATCTGATAAAAATATTTGATATTTGTATGCTTTTTTACCTACACTGACACAGACACACACACACACTCACACTCACACACCAACACATAGAAAGAAAAACAAATAGAGGAACTCTGACGCCGCCTTTAGGTTTAATTTTAATGCACACGAAAATTATCAAAAGAAAAACAAAACTAATCGTAAAATCAATTGAAGAAACTGAGAGCAGACATCATATAAATTTATACTCATAGTTTAGCAGTTGTCGTAATTGATTTCTATTTTTCAACCAAAACGAAATGCATAATACTAGGACAACACACATACTCTTACATAGCAAACTAAACAAGAACAACAACAAAAACAAAAAACATAAATAATAGCAAAACCGAAAAAAATAGCAATTTTCCGCCAGCCAACAAAAAAACGATAACAACAAGAAACAACTTAATGCCGTTCAATCAACAACAACAACCAAAAACAAAATCAAGAAGCAGACCTAACAAAAGATCACCTTTCAAATTTGTTTTTAATTTTGATTTATCGGTTTTAGTTTTCAACATACATACACTATATACATGCCTGGATTGTTCATATAGAAGAATTGGGTATACCATATGTAGGATAAAGTCATTTTAAACTGTGAGAAGTATATTTCCATGAATGCTGAAATGTAGGAAACTGATGACAAAAGTCATCGAATGGTGTTGAACGAAAGTAACCACGTAAGTTTTCTTTCGTCTAACACTAGTTCCAGTGAAAGATGCTTAGCTTACCACCATTTCTTACGAAGAAACCTCCAATTCAGATAAATCTTAAAACGCCTTAAAGAAGGAAACATTTTTTATTCAATACATTTCGTCAATATCTACGCATTCATTCAAATAGCTAGTCCTATGCCATGTTTTTATCCCTTTTTGGCAAACTTAAACCACTTCAATAAATACAAGATTTATACCAAATGTTGGTTTTGAGTATTGGGAGTTGACGAAAGTTAAAAAATATTCTATGTAATACCGGAAAGGTACCTAAATGGGAAGAAAAACAACATGAAGTCAAATTTGCATATAAGATGATATATATATGGATATATAAGATGAGATGATGATGTAAGAAAAGCTAATTTTCTTATTCATAGCAATATTAATTTGTCCAGAAAGGCGAAAATCTATCGAACGCGGGGTTTCCTCGCCTGTGGTAGAATCTATAACTATCACTACATCCCATTTGTGAAAGCCGAGTTAAAATCAGGTCACTGATTTCGCCATAATCAGGGTTTTCAACAATGCAAAAACAGTTTCAAATTGAACACTTTTCGACATATTAGTTTCAACCAAAATATTTTTAAAGAAGACCTTCAACTTAACACCAAACTGATTTCTATTTAATTTTAGGTGTTAACTTATTAGATGTTCATATTTCGAGCACTGGATGAACCTACTTGTCGAATACAGGTTCTCAGTTTTAAATAATAATTTGAATGTAGCATTAATCGATTTTTCTGACTGCTTAGGTAGCCCTATAGCAAGTGTTAACTGGCTCCATAACAGGAAAACACAGATTTCAGCTGTTTTAAGAGCCTCTGATTTCTGTCTTCAATATCTTTACCCATTGACTGGGAATTACAAGGCAGCATAAGTACCAAAGCCCAAATCAGCCCAAAACTGTATTACTAAATTCGGATAAAAACTTTTTTGGAATCTACCAAAATCAAGCCCAAAGGAAGATTTATCCCGCGTTTTCAGCAAATGTGGGGTTGTTTTCTTAACTTTCGAATGTGAAAAGCCAAATATTCTGAAAATGCTTAAGATGTCTTGGCTTTAACATATGAAATCTCGCATGTCGACTCAAGCCTAGCTAAAAAGGGTTATTTTTTCTTAAATATCGTGACCACTGCAGGCTTAGACTTGTTTAAAAGATTCCTAGAAATCCGACACCTTGCCAATCCAAAGGAGTTCTTTAAATATGTTCAGTACATTTCATAGAAAAAAGCGATTTCTCTATACAAATTAAAAAAAAAATATTGGAAAATATATTCAAATTGTTCTTAGATTTGCGAAACAAAACAAGGTATTAAACTTGTATAGATACTATTTATTTCTTTGACCCGATGTCCAAGTGGATTAAGAAGCACTTCTATCTAAGAAAAATGGTTATTATAGTTTACCCAAACTTTCTATATATAATCCAGGCATCTCTACTCCTACTACTACTACTACATACATAGTTCTAATAATAAACCAAACCAAAGCAACCAACATACCAAAAATAATATACAAAAATAACAACAACCATTTTTGCAATTTCTAACAAGGGGTAACCAATTTTCGATATCAAATCAATGTGGTATTGTATTTTCGATTAGAGAAAATATTTCGACAATGATATATTTCGGCTTAGATATATACTACACACATACACACACACACCACACATATATATTCAAATATATATATAGTAGACAGAAAACGATTTTCGACAATGCGCTGCATTTTGCAAGATTTGCACGAATGCAAACGGATGAACTCTCTCGGCATAGACTTTGGCGTAAATTTCGGAACAAGAACTAAACGCAAACGAACCAAATTTGACAAACTAAACAAAACTTAAAAGACGCGCTGCCAGTGGACCAAACGTTTTTTCTTACGATAAGAGCCAAACCAAGAAAAATTACGATTTTAGGTATAAGTGTAAAATTAAATATAAAAACATATTTCGGTAATGTTCCTATATATACATATATATATACATAGATATATATATACATAAATTAAACTCTTTGGACACTCGGCAAAAATTCAGCATTTAACATTTTGGGCAAACAAAAAGTGGCCTGGTAAAAACGTTTGGTGGACTGGCAAGAAAAAAAAGTTAAAAACTAAAAAACATCAAAAGAAAATATTAATAATTTACAGGCAGAATTTTGTGAAAAACAAACAATTTCAATTAAATTCCCTTAGTTGTACTTTTCAATCACAAAAACCAACAACAACAGCAACAACGCGTTTAAAACAAAAACTAAAAAGAAAAATGAAACGATAAAAAGATAAAGACAAGAACAAAATTGAAAAATCTCTCGGCCATGTTTGGATAATTCTCTCTCGGTGTAAAAGTTCAGGACAAACAAATTTACAAGCAAAACAAAAACAAACCAAAAAATATTAAAAAACCAACAAAAATGGAAGAAAAAACTTTCGAAATTTAATGCAAAATTACAAAATTTTGGAAAACAAAATTTTCGTATGGAAAAACCCAAAACAAAACATTTTAAATTGTAAGTAAAAACCAGCAGACAGCGTAAACAACAACCACGATTTTGTGAGGAAAGAAATTTTGAAAAACGTGTTGAAAAATATCAAGAAAAAAGTACAAGCTTATTTTAAGCACCTTCGCGCCTTATCTTTAAGAACATAAACCAAAAACAAACAACAAAAAAACGACAAAACCACAAAAAAAACACCTAAATTTAACAAAAAGAAAAAACCCAAAAACAATGTAAATTTTTAAATATAAAATCTCGGAAACTTTGGAAATATGAAATTTAAGTTTAGGTCTTAGTTTTTCAGTTATTGTTTTGTGGAAAATCTGCCTTAAATTATAATAATAAAGAAAAAAAAACACTCAACTACATGACAAGTCAAAACAAAACAGAGCCCAGCGACCTGGATACTGGGCTCTCTGTCCCATTGAAATGCAAAATTCAAAATCATCGCCAAAAGGTGTTAAATAGCAGCAGCAGATTTCAAAATTAAGCAAGAAAGGAAATCAAATTACAAAATTAAAAACAGAAACAGAGCCACAAAAACACTTTTCTGTTCCCCAAAAAAAAAAATCTTTGTAAATGTTTAGATATATGGAAGAAAAACCAAACGAAACAAAAGATGTTTGTAAAAATTACCAAAAGAATCTCCCCCTCCCCCCTCCTCCAATATTATATATAAATATATATTACTATAAACAACTATGGGTATAAATCCCAGGCCCCCTCCCCCCTTTTATATAAGTTGTATTAAGATTTTTCACTCGATTGCCTGGGAGAAAATTTGTCAGTAAAAAAAATAAAACCAACACCAACCAGCTTTCAGTTCGTTTCGAACATTTCTTAAGGACTTTATGCTAAGTTCGTTTCGTTACAGCTCAAAGCAGTTCAAGTAATATTTAGCTTAGTTTTTCAACATTTTCAACACAACTTTTAAACAGAAGACCGACTATCCGACCAAAGTGTTGACAGTTTCTCAAGCCTACAAAATAAAACCAAATTGCCTGGTAGTTAGAAAAGTTCGAGGAACGCCTTTTAAGTGCAGAAAACTCAAGTCATTTGCGATATCTATGTGGACTTTAAGCAACATTAAAACATTGATAAATCGATATGAATTGGCCTAAACTTCAGTGGATGCCCCAACTCGAGGATCAACACAATAAATATTAAGAATAGTAACAGAAAAACTACTGATATATTAAAATCGGATAAATAATTCTGAAAATTTGAAAGGGCTAACCCTCTGAAAGGGCTAACACTTTTTCAGAAGCCTTATTTTCTCAAAAAAAATATTTTTCTAAATTCTAGGTTCTGCAGCATCAACAATGCTATGGAATAAGTTCGATATATTCCAAGTTCAATGTAAATTGCCAATATACATCTAACGTTCTCAAAATTCAATCCCCGATCAGCACCCCCTTGGGCTAAAATCGAACCATGGAAGGTTTAACGTAGTTTTGAGAACCAAGTCTAAATTTAGCATACTACCAAAAGTACTTCCAAGTGCTATTTTATAGATTTTTTATCAATCGATATTCTTGATGTTATCGATGCCGATATTAACGGTCTACCGATATATAAAATATCGATGTCTTTTGAATCGTTTTCGGCACTTAAAAAGCACTTCTCGTCCATGAACCCAAAACAACGGGCTCAGGCCAGGCAACTCAAGGACATCCATAACCGTTTTAGCAAAAAAAAAAAAACACCATAGCACTGAAGGCAATACCAAAATATTTAAATAAAAGGCAGCAAAGCAAAAGACAAGGCAAAGGACAAGTTTCGAATTGAAAATAACTTTCGGTAACATTTCGAACGTATAACAATCTTTCGGCAAAGTTTCGAACCAAACTTTCGATTTAGGCTTTTGTTGTTAATTTGTTATTTTGCTAACTACAGCGTCGTCTCCAAAGCATATACAACACACTACCAGAACAAAAGTGATGAAGAAAAATAAAGAAGAAAATTTTTGAAAATGGGGCCACAACGTCCGATCTAAAGTGCCTTCAAGTAATAAAGAAAAAAGAAACAAAAACTGTTAATTTTTTACTATAAATTATAAACGAAAAATTTGTATAAAGAAATTAAACAATGTAAAAAGGTATAAACTAAGCAAAAACAAATGAAAAATTACAAAAACAAAAAAAAACAAATCTAAAAGTGAAAAGGGCTCCAAATAGACCAGCAAGCAAAGTTAAATACCAAAAAACTGTGTCACAACCTTTGGTCGGACTTATTAAACGTGTCTCAGCGAAATTTCCCTAGGTTCAACATAAAGGCAAGCAAAGGCAAATCGAGTTGACTAAATCTTAAAACCCTAGCAAAGTTGGTAAGCCATATTATATATGTATGTATGTATTTAGTTTTAGAAACGAAAATAAACGCGTTTATGTATGAAAAAGGTTTGGATATACTTACTACTTATGAGGCATATAAGTACACATAAAAAGCTGAGTTGCTCATTCTTACACACACACACACACTCACACACACACATGCCACATACACGCACACACACCCATATACGAGACTACAAGCATAATTTAGATCTTAGGTGGAACATACGGAAAATATTGAACTCAACGTTAAGCTAAAGATTAAACATTAAAAACCGAACTAAGAACGGCATACTTAAGAGGCGGCAAATTAGGTTAAGCTAAACTCAAACTAAATCACAAGATGAAGTCGAATATTTGCATCTATATATATATATATACCATATATATAGAAGCTACTATACTAACCAAAAAACGAAAAAGAAAAATGAAGAAAACCTAAAAAGACTTTCAAAACTGGAAACCAAATATATGAACGTCCCATTTCAGCACGTTTCCCGTTTACTACTACTTTTGTGCTTCTTTCCCCAAAACCATTTTCTGTTGAGTTGAACTTAGAAAAATTAGCAAAATTTAAAATTAAACACCCTTACACCATATGTATATAAGTATGTAAGATTCATTTTGAATGATGCAAATTTCGCAAATATTCGGATACGTTTTTCATTCATAAGAAACCAAAACAAAAAAGGAGGAAAAGTATGAAAAAGAAACCAAGGAAAGAAGAGCCACAACAGGTGTGTAAAAGGGTTTTCATTTTGTTGCTTAGAACAAACATTTTCAATGTATCAAATCAGGAAGTCAAATCGTAACTGTAATCAATTGAAGAGAACTTTATTCAAAGCTGCTCTTAGTTCTTTAACTTCGTGCATGCTCGTGTCAACACCGAAAGACACGAATAGGCACTAAGAAAACTGCCTACTTTTTTGACTACCAAGTTTTGGGTTTGTAATGAATGCAACTACAAAGAATGCCACTTAAAAGAAGCTAAATCGTCGTTTAGGCAGAATTATAGATCGTTTCCTTCGATTACAGTTCTGGTTTGCTTTCCCGATATTAAACCACTTTTGGACCACAACATTTTCGACACCAAGAAATATCTTTTGGCCAGGGCATCATTTTGGCTTTACTAGATGCCAAAATCAGCTAAAAATTCAGCTCTGAAAATTGACTTTAAGTTCATTTTAAATGAAACAAAAACCAAAAAAAAAAATATAGAAAAAATTGAAAACAATTATTATTTGAACCACAATAGACCGGATTAATTTCCAAGAAATAGTACAAACAATTTTAGAAATAACTTTTATAAATGTAATTATATAAACTAAGTGGTAAAACCGAAAAAGGCGCCTAAAACAACAACTTTGAATGCAAATTATAAACACTTTTGGATTAATTTAGAGCGCTGATATCTCATACAAAACTGAAAAAGTAAGAAATCCAACCAGTATGCATATACCATTTTTTTAAACTTCGTTCAGAAAATCCACACACACACAATGAGTTCCAAACTATGATTTTCTAAATTCCAACTGGACAGACTGTAAACGCATGTGCAACCTATTGCATGTGTCAGACATTCCTTTCAATTTACTAAGTGAACAACAACCAAAAAATATAAAAAACAAGTGGAAAGCTAAAGCAGTGAGAACATTACCTTAAATTATAAGTATATGTCATAGCAATAGACGATCCCTCCCTCGCCCCCCAAAAAAGACCCCATTAAGAAAAAAAACCAAACACACTTTACTATTTACCACAATATGCATACCAAAACAAACAAAACCAAAACTACATATATGAATGTAATACGCAAAACGAGAGTTGGGGAATTACTGTCAATTTCCCAACTCTATATATACTAACTTTATATGATTAACTAATTCCATTAGCCATGTCTCGGTTTCGGTTCCCGGTTCCGTTTTCACTTCGGTTTTATTTAGTTTGGTGTACAATTTTTGGAATCTTCGAAAACGATTTTCTGGCCCCCCACCCAAAATGGAAAACTAAAAAACAAACACAACGTAAAATTGTACATTTCGCACAAACAAAATTCCAAAGAAAAGACCCCATAAACGAAAGAGGAAAATTCAGTATTTGGCATATAAGCAAAATATAATTACATCAAATTTATATTTATGCGTAAAGGAAAAGAAAATGGTAAAACAAGAACAAAAAAAAACACTAAACTACACAATATGACATTTTTAATCGAAAAAAAAACAAAAATATAATAAAAACAAAACTTATTTTATTGAAAATTATGTAAAATTTACTAACGAAAAAAAAACCAAAAACACACAATAAAAGTATATTGTTTATTTTCATCTTTAAAAATAAAGTTTTAAAATCGTATAAAAATAGTAAAAAAAAAAAAAAAACAATATAAAAGACTTAATTTTCTGGGAGGAAAGGCGATATTAAGAGTCATAAACATTTCGAGGCGAATACTTCAGACCTTTAAACTCTATATCAAAATTAAAGTTGTTTTTTTTATAAGTCTGGCAGGACTTTGGACAAAGAGCTGGTCATTGGATCCGGATCACCATTTTGGGTTTAACAGCAGTCACCGTGTCTTATAGCGGGTTCACAGGGTTGTTAATCATATCATCAATACCTGCGAAGTTTTATGTATAAAATGATGCCAATGCTTTCAGAGTGTCTTTTTTGGTAGACAGATCTTTCTCAGTTTCATACTCTTATTGATTCAGGTGTCCCACAAGGAAGTGATTTTGGCGTCTCTTAGTGCCACCAATGCGGATGACACTGTGTTTTTGATAGGGTTCCAGAATATTTCAAAATCGATATTTGTGGCGATATTGGGAAAGTATCATTTCAATCATCAGTAGTATCAATATTTTTCATATTTTCAACAATTAGTAATTTCGTTAGAATAATTCGGTCATTAAGATAATTTAGATGTCATTAGACACGTTTTAAAAAACTACTTTCTAGCTCAGTTTAAAATCTAGAGATACAAGCTTCAGAGCACTACAAAATGTCAATGGGGCAAACCTCTGAAATTCTGAAGAAGTTTCGGTCGGGGGTTCGAACTCGTTAAAAAGTCAAAGGTTCCGATCTCAAACCTTTACTTATAAAACCTAAGAATTTGGTTCGAAACTTGGATCACTAAATCTATGAAACCTCTGAAATTCTTGAGAAAGTTCGGTGGGGGGTTGGAACTCGATGAAAAGTCTAAGGTTCAGATCTCAAACCTTTAGTTCTGAAACCTAAAAATATGGTTCGAACCTTGGTTCACTGAATCTAAGATAGTAGAGACGTTTCGGCTAGACCGAAGTTTGTATACCCTTGCAGCAAGTCTTTTAAACTAAGAATACTTTTTAAACCCTACTTTTCTATGGGAGCTATACTATATGGATGTCCGATTTTGACATGAAATCATGGAAAAGCGTAGCAAACGATCAAGTAATACATTTCAAATCGATTCCATTTTAAAACAATAATTTTTTTCTTAATAGAACTTTTTTTCGTCCGATCATTCGTACTGTAGCTACATGCTATAGTCATCTGATTTCGGCAAAACTTCGTCGAATTGTAAAGAAAGCGCATCAAATAGATAAATGTCAATTTTAAGCACATTTCCATTGAAAACAAAAAAGTTTTTTTCACTAAGACTATTTTTCAGACTCTGCTTTTCTATGACAGCTATACTACATAGATGTCCGATTTCGACCAAACCTAATGGAATTATGGGAAAGCATTGCAAATTAAGAAATGCAAAGTTGGGGGGTGTTTCCATTGAAAACAAAATAGTTTTCTCACTAAAACTAGTTTTTTGACCGATCATTTCTATGGCAGCTTTATGTTATAGTCATCCGATCAGGCCGGTTCCGACAAATGTGCAGCGTATTAGCACTCAAAGACTGCGTGCAGAGTTTGGCAAAGATTGTTTTCAAACTGACGGAGGAGATAGCATAGAATCAGATGGACGGACGGAGAGGACGGACTTGGATACATCAACTCACCACGAATATATATAGTCAAAGCAAAAGACAAGAAAAAAAGGTTATTTTAGTTGTTGTCGCAGCAGTGCCCTCGCTTTAAAATCTGCTGCCCACCCCTGGTACAGAGTATAAAAATAGTTGACTAATGTATTATATAACAGCTAAATAAATTGAAAGTTCATACAAGCCCAGTGTGAAACTTGGTTTGCTGCAATGTAGCTTTTAAAATTTAATTCCAGCATTTTAAGATAGCCCCCCGTATAAAACCACATGCCCATATTTTAGTCTGTCTTAAGACAGCAAGCATTCATGACTACAATGCCCCTAAATTTGCCACGGGGGTCACACAAACAAAATTGCATTAGGCGAACAACAAAATACACTTACCGAAAGAAAAAGAAGTGCAGCACAGCAAAACAAAATCAGCTACACATTTGTACCGGTACCGTTGAATTATTTCAAAACACAATAACAAAAACAAAAAAAAGGAAAAGCGCGGGCGCGACGACGGCCAAATTGATGGTAGAATTGATTTGCTGTTGCAACTGCAATCAGAATCACCATGCAGTTTGAAATTACGCTAACAGATTTCGTCATCCCGGTGCGGTTAGAAACTAATAGAAGAAAAATCTGTTTTAATAAACAACAACAAGTTCACTTTGTTTGCAAACTTTCAGCATTGTCATTGTTGGTTTTTTTTCTTTGAAATTCAAGTCACAAATTCACTCAACACTCAACACTTGTCGCTCTCTCGGAGTCGCGTAGTCGCGAAAGCTCTCTCGGAGTCGCGAAAAGCTCTCTCGGAGTCGCGAAAAGCTCTCTCGGAGTCGCGAAAAGCTCTCTCGGTTTACTCTCTCTTTACTCTTTACACTCTCTTTACTACGCGGCGTGGCGAATACAACCCAACCCAATTTGTAAAATGCATGTTTTTAATGTAATATAATTTTAATGTTTTTTTATGTAATAAAGTATAATTTTCTGAGTCGCGACTGCTGCTTTCTTCTCGGCCCTATTCTTTCTATAAACTAAACTAAACTTAAATTAACTTAACTTAAATTAACTTCAATTCTATTCTAAACTTTTATACTACAGATAACTAAACTTAAAACTTATCAAATAAACTAACTAAATTAATGCGAGAGCACATCTTGCGAACATCTTCCTCGCTTATGTTTTGTCCCTCTTGGTCAGTTATTAATTTAATATGTACATCATGGCCTGGCAAAGCTTGACAAACATCGGCTCGTTAGCTTTAATGTAACGGAAAATTGTTTCCCATTTTTCCAAATCACTCATCTCTTCCGACAGGTATTTTTTGAACTCCTCCCTTGTCCTTGTCCCCTTGTCCGCCTCCGCCTCTGTGTTCAACGCATCCGTTTTCTTCATCTTCATCCTCTTCCTACTCATGTTCCTTAGCTTATTTCTATAATTCATTTTGAGTCTCCGACTGTGTTTGAAGGAGGCACAGTGGTCCCTCCTGCTCTCCTCTGAGGAAAAGGTCTCCTTGCAGGGCGTGCAGATCCACTCAACTCAGAATTGTCCTGCCGAATTTTCCATTCGGCACTTTCAGAATGG
Organism: Lordiphosa andalusiaca; assembly: GCA_035044965.1. NCBI lineage: Eukaryota > Metazoa > Arthropoda > Insecta > Diptera > Drosophilidae > Lordiphosa > Lordiphosa andalusiaca. Next base: position 159,275 of record JAWNNM010002225.1, read on the forward strand.
GACATTGAATTCATATGTCTCTGGAAGCCCTTTCTTGACTTAAATTTCAAATTGCAGTCAAAACAAATCAATTCAACATCCGCAACTGAGCAATCCATTTGGTTTTTGCAATTTTTCATATGATGTTCATACGATTTCAGCATTTGCCTTAAAAAATCGGCTTTGCTTAGCACAAATTGTGACCGGCACTGGAATGAATATTCATTTAATTATTATTTATAATTATTTGTTATAGTCAGTTATACCTCAGCAACGGGCACAGCAGCAACGGGCACAGCAGCTGATGCAAAAAATTCTTCATCCTTCAACCTTTCCTCAGCAACGGGCATCGTGGCATCACCTAAATCACTTCCTAAATTCGAATGGCAAATTAAATATTACAATACAATTACTGTGATTTTTTTGAGAATTTGGCTTACCAGAATCCTCATACGGTTCCTCATCCGTTTCTGATGAGAGATCATCACATCATCCACCTCCATCGCCACTGCATCAACGGCAAAAGGAGCATCCTCCTCAGCAGCATCAGCACGATGATCGACGGCTGGAGGAGCAATGGCACTGCCAGGATCTGCCACAGCATCAGCAGCCGGAGGAAAGTCTGCCACAGGAGGATCTGCCAGAGCAACGGCAGCAATGTGCCCCTTGCTCTTGTAATGTTTCAGCAGGTTATCCTTGCGCGCAAAAGTAAGTTGTGTGCACACAAAGCAAGGAAATGTCTTTTCGCCGGTGTGTGTCCTCTCGTGCTTCCGGACGTCTCCCTTCTTCAACGAAGTGTAATTGCAGATGCTGCACTTTTCCATCACGATGGTAAACGCGGGGGCTTAGCGAAACGGGAAAACGAAAACACGGCGAACGCAAAAGCAAAAGAAGTGGGAGCGAGAGCTGCAGAGAGTATGCACAACGCAATACAGTAATTCAATTCACACACAGAAACACAAGTAAAAACCAACAAAAAAATAAGAATGGCCGCAAGACACAACAACTAAGGTTAGGCGCACACTTGTTTCTTTAAGTACAGAGCTTTTGCGCAAAGAACCTCACGCTTCAAGTTCCTTAGTTGTTGTATTTGTATCACGGATGGCCGCTGCCACGAGAGCCAGAGAGAGAGAGAGAGAGCCCCTGAGCCGGTAACATAACGGGAAACCAAGCACATTTCGCAAACGCGGCCAACTTATTTAACAATCATGTTAAATTGTTCACTAAATGCCGCAAACAGTTTTACTTTCAACACAGGAGTACGCTATGACCCAACCGAAATCATTATATTAATTCAAAATGCGTTAAGAAACCAATAAATTAATAAAACTTGGGAGCCGGAACAGCACGCCGCCGACTTCAATGATAAAAAGTATCGAACTAGTCAGCAATCGATATCGATCCATCAGTCCATTAGAGCCAGCAGCAAGGGCAACCGTGAATATTTTATAATTATACGTCTGTACTTGCCAAAGCCAATAAATCTCGAACAAAATAAAACGGCGCAGTCGCAACAAAATTTGCTTGAAATTATAAAGAAGAACAGTGGGCGCTAAAGCTACAACAACAATTATTTGACAATTCTTTCTCTGCCTACTGTTGTTGTAACCGCAACAAGTAGCGGTAAATATATTTCATTAGTGATGCGAGTAATAGCGGGCCGGGTGCACACATCAAAAGCTGACAACATCGCGACTGCTCTCTGCCCTCTAGTAACGGTTGGGCGTATGAAAAATTTTATAAAACGAAATTTGTTGCAAATTTCATGATCTACAGAGAGCTGTAGAAACCGAGATAATCAAGAAAAACTGTAGTTATCTTGAATAATTTACAACCCACCAATTAGACTCTAATTTGAGCCACATTTGCGATCAATCGGATGATTTATAGTTTCTTAGCGTGCAGAATTTCCTGGGAATTTCCCAACCCTAGTGTGGCATTTTCCAACATCGGATGACATCTCAATTTATTTCACCTACTTTCTATACATACCTTGTTTTAACTCAATCTGAAGAAAAATTGTATTTGCATGCAGAATTTTCCGACCCTACGGTCGAATTTTCCAACATCGGAAAACCATATCTGTATTTATTTCACCTCCTTTCCTTACAAACCGAGTTTCAAGTCAATCGGATGAACAATATTCATTTGCATGCTGAATTTTCCGACACTGCGGTCGAATTTTTCAACATCGGAAAATCACATCACATCTTTTCTTTTTACTACAAATGCATTGAAAGTTGATGGCCTCATATATAAATTAACGACGTTTGAGTTTGCGGCCTTTTTAAAATTCGTTGAATTTGAACGATTAATATCGATAGTTTTGCCATTCTCTGTTGCACGCCGAATTTGGTATTTTTGCCGTCACACTGAAAGGTCTCACCAGTCTCGCACATTACGCAAATGTTTATTAGAAAAATGTCGCTACTCACCGCATTTGCCAGGTAAATAACTTAAACAACTGCTTGTCTTAACTGAACACTCCAACTCTCTTCCTACCGCAGATTGAGTCTTCAAAACAGCGCCGTGGCCACACGATTCCTGCACACCACACCAGTTCTGTGTGCCGAACCGTTGAAGAAGAAGAAGAAATTGGATCCACAAATTATCAAACAGCGAGAAGACCGCAAAAAAAAGAAGATTGAGAAGCAAATACGCAGGCTAGAAAAGAATGCACGACAACTAAAGCCGGTGGATGAGCTGGAGGTGCCGATGGAGCTGATTGATGAAATGGAGTAAGCAGCGGCCAGTCATTATACTTCATAGTTGTTGGTTAATCAATCCCTTTGCTTGCAGCAAACGACAGCGTAAGCTAACACCTTTGGGTAGTGTAGAGCTGGAGCAACGTGCACTGTTGAAGAAACAATGGGCACGCCATAAACATGGCGAAAAGGTGGCCGATTTCCAAATCATTGATCGTTTGCTGCAGTCCCAAAACAAGGCACTGGACGAGTTGCGACGCGAGTCTGAGGAACTGTATCAGGCGGCCATTGAGTTGGATCCAAAGCTATTGCCGGTGTCACTGAAGGGACCCGTTGCCACGCCCGCCATCAAGAACTATGCCAGTCCAGATGGCGACTACATAAACCAGTCCATGAAATGGGAATAGTGGCGGAGGCGGGAGGTGTGTGTGCACGCGCGTAGGTGTCGTATAGTTAAGGTCAAAGATTGTTACATTGTTTTTAAAAATATAGAAAATTAATTAATTGCCTTCAGCAATGCTAAACACAAAACCTGATAAGCAACACCTCTAAAAAGTAATACATATTCTAATGAATTTTAAATCAGATTAAAATCAAAATGTATGCACCGCTGGCATTTTGGACACTGCTCTGCTTGGTCCAGGGACTGTGAGTAAGAATGGTATTGAAAAGGATTCACTTGGAACTCCAACTTTTTTTTAGACCCTTCACGCCCACGCCTTGCAGTTTAACTGGCTCGAGGAGTATACCCAATGAGTGTGCCACTACTTATCATCGAATTGGTAAAGGAACTTGCCTCAGATTTTATTGCAGACTTAGTTTACGTCAAAAATGTGTAGCGAATCAACAGGAAGATGTTTGCTTAGAAGGACTTAAATGTGTTTGTGGCAAATGCATGGGTTGCACCAAGGACCTGAAGGATTGCTATCAAGTGTTGTGTCCCCAAATACAATCATTTTAATGCTTAAGTTAGTAATCGGGCGACTTGACCAACAACTTGACTGAGTTTTAGTTGCATACTTTATTTCTTTTTAATGGAGAACAAGAATAAAGCAGGTGAAAAATGCAGTTTAACGTTCACCTCTCGGTGAACTTTTGCTTCCTTTTTTGTTTTAAATAAATAAAATGTTAGACACGATCTCTCCAGACTGCTCCTGGGGGGGTTGGATTAGGCTGGAGTACTACTGGCATTGGTTTTGGCCGCGGCCATCCGCTTTTTAACGCCCCAGTTGTAAACGCGTGCCATATTCACCTCTGTGGTGGTTATTTGATCTCTGCAAGCCCAAAATTTATTCCATTATTTTCCAATTTATCTTTAAAATAAGTCTACTCACCTCAAAAAGTCTTGGTCATGCTCCACGGACTTTAGATTGCCCACAGCTGATGTGATGTTTTGCTTTAAGAGCGCCTCGGCCTCATCCAGCGGATATTCTAGCATTACGCTGGCTCCCAGCCATAGATAAACCGTTTTCGTGGGCGGCACCAGTGTCTTTATGAACACCTGGTCACTGAGCAGGAATTGTGTCTCACGATCCTCATCCTCCTTGCGCAGCACATTCACCATTTCCAGTGAACGCTCCAAATCGGGTATTTGGGATTTCAGCTTGCGACGACGTGCCTCCAGGTTGTAGGCCATGAATCGATATTTGCCATGCTGCTCATCCAGACGCTGTAGCACCTTCTCACAGTTCTCATTCTCCGGCTGGGTCATAAATGTATCAATCTCCTCCTGCAATTGGTTAAGAGCAGACGTTGATGATTAATTCGGGTTTGCAGGCCGACGACACCTTGCTAGGTTAGAAACGACTGGGCAGCGGCAGCGACGCCAGCTGCTTGAAGTGCCGTTGACTTACCAGAAATACTGCCTCTGGTATGCCAGCAAAGGTTTTCTGATTTTCCGGCAGCTTGGGCATTTCCACAGTGTCCATAATGCCAGTCATTGTGTTGGTTTTTCTAATTTGTAAAAGCAGATATTAACAATTTAATCAACAGCAGGTTTCAGCTCAGCAGCAGCAGCAAAAGTCGATAGCTAATTGTGTGAGTAATCGATGTGAGGCATAAGTTATCGATATAAACAAACAGGGTTGTCAAGTGTGTGTAAGCTGAACCGGTAATTGAGGTACTGGTTCTGGAACAGTTTTGATGTTTTCAATTTTGAATTCTATGAAATTAGTTATTGTTCACATTGCGTAATTTAATTTAGTTTTATTTCGTTATTAGCAAAACACAACAGATACTTAGGGACTTTAAATTAATGCTTTCGTCACACAAACATAAAGGACAAATTAGACGACATAATAAAATTTGTAAATAAAAACTAAGACTCCTAGCTGAGTAACAACATTCCACATCTTCAGCTTAAATGCTTTATAACTATTTCCTATGCCAACAAACATGAACCACTTCGGATATGCAATTTTTTATGAGGCCCATTAAGTTTAAATTTCTATTTACTCTAATTTCTTTATTTTGATGGGATATACTTTGCCACCAGCTACTAAAACCGATTCTGAGAACTCAATCTGTTTTCCAAATCCGATCAATCCAATGTGAAAATATCGTAGTCGAAACATCGTATTTCAGTGTTGCAAGGCCACTATGAACCGAACCAGTTCAAAATTATGAATGTCAAATATTAACGGTCCTCTGACGTCGCACAGTGGGGCGTTCAGAATTCAAATAAAGTTGCAAAAATCATTAATTTTTTTGTAATATTTGATTGATAAATTTTATATATATATATTTGTTTGCTTCGTTTCTAAAAAAAAATGTAGTGCTTGCCTTATAAAAATGGCTTTAACTCCTAACAACTTGTTCCACTCCTGAATATTTTTGGAAAGATGCAGCTTTAACATATATTTTTTTTGGAAAATTTTCGAAAAACGTTATTATTTGCTAGACCAAGCTTTCTTAAAAAATCATCGTTTTTTAAAATTCTCTTTTAAAATTTTTGATTTTTTTTTCGAAGGAGATCCAGGTCCCTAGTATTAAAAATAAATTCATTTTTCTTGCTTTTACCGTTTTCAAAATTTCGACTTTAATAAAATCGAAATTTTCACCATTAAAAGCTTATAATACCTACAAAGGAGCTCCGATCGAGCTCAACATTTTTTGCAAGCTTTTCTAAGCATAACTAAACTTTATCCGAATCGGAGATGTGGTGCTCAAAAAGTATTTTTTTTCACTTGGAGTGCCCCATATATTAATATTTGGTTAAGTGACCTTTTTATATTATTTAAGTACATCTTTATATATTTAAGATGCACATAAATTCTAAAATACTAAAATTGTAGAAAACAGTTTGTATTTTAGTTACCATAAAATGGATTTTTCCTAAATTTTAACTCATAAGTAAGCACTTAGAAGGCCTATCATATTTTCCAAATATTTATTTTATCATATTAAATTTCTTGACTGAAGCGCTTAACTCTTTCGACAGAGATCTATTCCAAACTAACCGATTTGTACTTATTTTGAGATCGCATAAAAAATATGACTGCGTACCTTTTTTCATGTCTGCGAGGAAACGTGAAGTTGTGGAAAAAACACAAAGTTTCGAATTGAAAGAATAATAACTATACCACCGATTATTATCTTATGTTTGTTCATAATATATTCTGGCTGAACGAATAAAGTTATCGATAGTTTGAATTAAGCGCTCTGTTAGTTTATTTTGCTGAATTATGGATTTTGCCCTTACTGAAAAGGGGCACACTGGCGATATGATTTGTAAATCGTTTCAAAAAATATTTTAAAACCTCACCACAGGGTATAAAGTGACCTAAAACCAAAAAAAAAAAAAAAAAAAAAAAAACCTCACCACGATAATATTAATCCCAAAATAATCCTCACTACGATAAAAGTTAGCAAAAACACTTTTCCAAAAAGCTATAGCTTAATTTTCGAATCCAATTTATTATCGAATAACAATTTTTCACCACCTTATGAAAGGTGAGGGAACAACAATTCATACTGCTCTTTTATCACATCACTTCCTTATAGTTTAAACTTAATTAATTCTCCACTTTTCACACACTCAGTGACTCAATTTTCGCTACCATTGCCGCCTTGGTCACCGACTTGGCCAGCTTCACTTCAAAATGCTGCTCAAGTATGATACGCAATTGGGCCACAGTGCAGTTATTTAAAAGCTTATCCTTGATCAGCTGTTCCACAAAGTCATAGCTCTTAATTTGATCTTCATTGATTTTGGCCATTTTGGGTGCACTGGCTCCCAAATCATCGGCAGATTTTTTTGGCGCCGCCCGTTTCTTGGCCGGTTCAATTTCATTGTCAAAGAGCTCCTCGTAGGCGGGCAAAAATTTGGCTATGCGTTCATCCTGCACCTTCGGATCTGGCAATTGAGTTTGACCCTCATCATCCGTTTTAATGTCCAGAGACAGAGCCAGCAAATTCGATTGCAGCACCTCCAAATTGGGATCATTGATGAGATTTGGCTGATATTCAATGCGCAGCTTTTTGATGATTTTCTGAAAGAAATCGACGCACTCATCGCTGGCCGTATTGGCGGTGTTGTTCCAGCCGTTCATGTCGATGTGGCGTATGTGCTTGGCCTCCGGCAGATAAACCATCTTGAAGCCATCGCCCGAGAGCAGAGAGCGATAGTTTTTATCCTCCGACTTCTGGGACGCTTCCACCGGCACCAGGGCCACATAGCGCGGCACCGATTTCTTCTTGCACATGAACAAACAGATGGCTATCTTCTCCCGTTCCAGGCAACGTTGCCAGAGGGCACGAAACAAACGCTTGGACCCTATGATATTCTGATCATCGGGATACATAAAGTTGGAGGGTTTGCTATAAATCACCTCCGGCAGGGCCGAGCGATGCTTGAAGCCCATTAACATCATGCCGGGTGGATGTAAATTGCGTACTCGATTCAGCTGTTCGGTTGAGACGCGTATGATCTGTTCACCCAGCTTGCATTCATGCCAGCCACCCGTACTCTTGATCTGGTACTCGTGCGTTATCTCTTGCGTCTCTCCATCCTGCTGACGCACCATAATCAGGCGCTTCTTACGCAAAACGCTGTTATCCCGACGCATAATGTGGACTTTGTGTGGATAGGCACGCCGCTGAAAGTAGTTGTAGTACTGCACGGATATGCTGAGATTGGGGCCCAGCGAGAATGTAAAATGACCCAGACAGCGACGCAGGAAATCCTGTTTAAGTTTACGATCAGCCAGGATTTCTCTCAGCAGCTGGGCATCGGGCACTTGAAAGGCATCCAGTTCAATGGCTGCAAAGTGGAAGGGAATTCTTAGCAGAGTCCTGGGAATATGGAAGCGAACTGTAAGCAAATCCAAAACCACTGACCAATAGCAACTTCACTTGGAGGCGGGTGAATGATTTGCTCTGCAATTTTGCTCTACGAAGCCTTAAAACCTAAATGGCTATGACTTTGGGCCATCGAGGGGAACAGGCTTCGCAACTAACTACTAGCCTAGACTTTAGTGATAACTCACCTCGCGACAGCGTAATGAACTCCTTGTAAAACGGCTCATAGTCAAAGTCATCAATCATGGGAATGACATGAAACTCAAACTCTTTGCCCTCCAGATCGCTGGCCTTTTGCAAAGCCGACTGAAACTCATTGCTGGCAGTGGGATGTGGTGTCTCCTTATCCGTGATATATACAATCTTGGCATTATTCAATTTCTTGCCACACTTCTCCAGCAGTTCGATGCACAGTCGTGTCATGGAGGCAAAACTACCATTCTCCACCCAGCCGAAATCCGTCTCGAACAGCTCCTCAGCCGACACCATGAACTGTAGATAATGCTCCACAATGGCTTTGGTGAGCTGTCGCAGGGGCAGAAAAACGGCGCAATTGGTGGGCACCACTATATTCTCCAGGCAGTTGGTCTCGAGTGGCAAGGGACTGTGCTTGGTATTGGCAAACACCAGACCCATCAAATCCTTGTCATTCACCATCATGCCAGAGATGAAAGCACTCCGAATGAGTTTGAACGCCTCCGTGAGACGTTCGGACGCCTGAAGATTGGCATCGACCACAAAGAGTATGGCTTCGCGACCATGAAAGTCACGTTTCATGGCCACATTCTCTTCATCCTCAGAATCATCGGTCAACTGGACATCAATGTCCGGATTCCAGGTGGTCGTCATTTTGCCGTCGAATTTCACAATCTAAGAAAAAGCGCAAAAATGCGACCAACGACAAGTAATCGATAGATAGATGTTATCGGTTATGGTGGTGACGATATTTAGCTAGTTTAGTAGCCAAATTAGTGAGGAGGCCTGGACGAGAACAGTTTTTAATTTAGAAGAGTGAATGTTTAATAACTTTTAGCTATGCCAACATTTTTAAGCTTTTGTTTAATAGAAACTTGCTACAAATATGGCAAACTGTGGTCCAGCAAAGTTTTATGACTCATGATATACCCTTGTTCCACTGTCACATTCTTGAGGTCATTCACTGAATGAGCTGAATGACTTCATTCCTCCTGTGTACTTCCCCATAAGAGATAAATGTCCATTCGGTGCGGATGATCAAATCGCTGTGATTACATTTGACATTCGCCCGGGCATTTTTAAACCTTTTCCGCTATAAGGCCAAATTTTCTATCCATAAGTCCAAGTATCATCAATAGAACAGCTAATTGTGAGAGTTCAAAGTAAACGGCAAAACTTGAATTAAAAAAAAAAAATTGTATGAGAAATCGAATCGAAATTACTTTAATTTAATTTTGACCATTCGCGTGTAACCGTTAGAAACATTCGTCAGTGGGACAAGGAAAATTCACATCTACAGAATGGACTTTAGAATGTGCCAATGGAACAAGGGTATTAGATGTACTCAGTCTGAGTAGGCTACGATGCGGTAATAGCTAACAATCAGCTTTTTTTCCATTTATAAAAAGGCAGATTTTTGGCTATTAACCATTTTATTTTTAAATTAAAAAATTAATAATCAAACTCAAAAAAACTTTTGAACCCATTAATAATTGTTGTATATAAATATATGTAATAATTTTTGCCAAAGGGCGTTTTTTGGTTAAAAAGTTATTCGAGTTTAGTTTTTTTCTTAAATAATAAATTTGTTTTACAGTAAAATTTTTGAATAGAAATTTTCAAAATCTAAATCGAAAGTAATTTTTGGCTTCTTAAATTAAAATATAACTATAATTTTGTAATGTATTTAATAAAAATTATAGCAGTTACGCTCCCAGGAATCAACACATAGAGCAAACTATGCATTCAAGCATTTCTTTAATGCATCGCTTCGCTGTGCTTGGTGAAATTATTTTTGGAGTTTATTGTTTTGGCAGTTTTTTTGTTGCAGTGTACACGAAACGATACTTTATAATTTAGCTTTTTTTTTGTTGGCTTTAATTACCAAGTAACTATCGATAGATGGCGGCAACACTGATCGGTAGCAACTCGGCAAATCTCAAAGATTATCACATGTAGCCGTGCCGGCTGGTAAGGAATCATTCAGAAACTCAACCATGTCACTGCAATTTCAAAACGACTGTGGCGACTCTGTTAAGCTGGCCATTATCGAGGAGCTGCAGAATTTGCTAAGCTCCAGCACAAGTGTGCTACAGCAGGCGGAGAAGCGTACCAAGCAGCTGGAATACACGGAAGGTACGTTTGCATCTACGTAAATTGTGCGGGCCCTTAACCAAACCCACTTGGATTCCAGGCTATGGCGTCTATTTGTCCGAGATAATCATGAATCAGTCGCACGAGCTGCCGCTGCGACAGATTGCCATCATCATGCTCACGCGCTATGTGGAGAACCATTGGTCCGAGCTGGATGAGGAGGGAGGCAAGTCACACAATGGCTGCCTAGCCAGTGAGCAGGCCAAGCGAACCATACGCAACATACTGCCCAATGGCCTGTACGATCCCAATTCCAAAATACGTTCCTCAGTGGCTCATACCATCTCGACGATAGCAGCCACCGACTATCCGCAGGGTTGGGTGGAGCTGTTCGATATCATAGTCAAGTGTTTGGGTGGCAATGAGGATTCCATACATGGTGCCATGCAGGTGCTACAGGATTTCAGCTATGATGTGGAGCAAATCAAAGAGCTGGGTCCGGTGGTGATACCAGAGGTGTATCGCATCTTTGACTCAGAGCAGAACTACTCCATCAAGACGCGCGTGTCGGCCATACGCATACTGAAGCCGCTGTTTACCTCGATTGGGGCTTTGATAACCAACAAACAGGAGCAGAGCACCATGATGACTTCCATTTTGAACAATTTCATGGACAAATTGATGCACTATTTGAGCATGAACAGTGGGGTGGGTTCCAATTTTCTGCTACGATCGGAGATAATCAAGGGTAAGAGAGTTGCTACTACTGATGGGCTCATAATCAATCGTCTTGTCTGCTTGCAGTCTTTACCCATCTGGTCACCGAGATGCCCAAGTATATTAATCCCTTTATGGATCGCATTTTACCCATTATATGGCAGCTGCTCACGCAGATAGCCGAGACCTATGTCAAGGTGTCGGTTAATCAGACAGAGAGCAATCCCCTGGCCAGCGGCGACAGTGAGGATGACGATGAGCAAACCAATTTCCAAACTTTAATCATACAGATCCTGGAGTTTATCAATTGCATAGTGACCTGCGGCAAGCTGCGTGGCAGCATTAAGAATGTGCTAACCGATCTGATTTACATTATAATTGTGTACATACAGCTGAGTGAGGAGCAAATCGAGGATTGGCAAGAGGATCCGGAGAAGTATGTGGATGATGAGGATGATGGTGGGGTGGAGTTGACGGTGCGCATGTGCGGACGCGATGTGCTGCTGGTAAGGGTTGAATTTCTGTTCATTTAAATAGTTTCCCAAGAGTATAGAAGCTTTTCTCTGTTTAGGCCATCAATGATGAGTTTGGCGTCAAGGCCATTCAACCCCTGCAAGAGGCACTGGGACGTCACTTTAGTGTGGCCGAGGCCGAAAAGGCAGCCAATAATCCCAACTGGTGGAAGATTCAAGAGGCCTGCATGGATGCCGTTCATGGTTTTCGTGATATAATACTGGAAGGTGACTCGAAATTTGATTTACTCAATTACCTGACCATTGTGCGGAATCTGTTGGTGCATCAGGAGTCACCGCATTTGGTGGGCCGTGCGCTGTGGACCCTCAGCACTTACTCCAAGTCGGATTTGTATAATCCACAAATGTTGGCAGAGATTCTGGATGTTACACTCATCAGTCTATCGCCGGAGAAGTCGCATATATTGAAAATTAGTGCTGTGCGCACACTCCATGGCTTCTTGCAGGCCAATGAAACGGTGGAGGGTGAGAAACGCACTTTGTTGGTGTCCAAGCTGCCAGGGTTTTTAGATGGCATCATGGCTTTGGTGCCGGGTTGCAAAGCCACTGTGCTAGCTCTGCTCATGGAGGCGCTGACCATCATGGTCAAGGTTTGTGTTAACCTTAAATTGAATATCACACGGTTTTACTGTCTACTCTTCTATCCACACAGTTTGATGCTGATTTTGCTTATGCAGCCCATGGCAAGATTACCCCCTTGGCCATTGCCGTGTTCCTTAAATACGCTGAGGATCCGTTTGTTTTGGAGAATGTACAGGATCTGATCAAGGCCCTGTGCCAGCGCAAGGAGTGTTTGGGTCCATTGCAGGAGAAATTTATACCCACCATTGTTAGCATACTGGCGCTGCCTGGCAAACAGTCCACAGAGAAACAGGACATAGCCCTGGATGTGCTCAACACCATTGTCAAGTATACAGAGCCACCACTGACCAGTGCACTGCTGGAGACTGCCTTTCCGGCCTTGTTGAACTGTGTACTGCACACAGATGATCATGCTGTGATGGTGGCGGGTGGAGAGTGCCTGCGTAGCTTTATAAATGTCTCACCCGAGCAGATATGTGCCTATAAAAATGGTGAGGGTGTCAATTGCATCATGCAGGTGGTGGCCACCGTGTTGCTAAATCCCATGGACAGTGAGATGACAGCCTCGGGACAGATTGGTCGTCTGGTCATTACCATTATTACCAAAATGGGCAACATGTTGGGTCAGAATGTGGATATGCTGCTGAAGGCGGTGATCAGTAAGATGCAGAACCTGGAGTGTCTGAAGGTTATAATGAATTTGGTTTTGATATTCGCCCATCTGTTTTTAACCCAAATGGATGCGGTGCTCAATTTTCTGTCCACCGTTCCGGGGCCAAATGGTGAGCCGGCTCTGCAATTTGTGCTCACCAATTGGCTGTTGCGTCAGAACTCCTTCTTTGGCATGTACGAACGCAAGGTAAGTGCTTGAATCCGGCTCCTAAATGACATATATACTCACATCTTCTTTCTGTTAGGTCACCACCATGGCTTTGTGCAAGCTGTTTGAATATGGTGTGGCCACACAGGACAATCGTCTCACCACCATTACCTACAAGGAGCTGGTCGATGATACCAACGATGAACGTCGACGTACCCGCTCGGTGGCCGCTGCCACCCAAAAGTGGGTGACCATACCGGCCTTGGTTAAAATCTTCAAGGTACTTATCTCTGAGTATCAGCATTTTCAAGAGGGCAAAACGGATGAACCGCTTACCGATTCCGAGGGCGACGACACAGAGGTAGATGCGGATGCGCCCGGCAGTGCGGCCAAACCGCGTTACATTTCCGATTTATGTTTTGATTTCGATGAGGATAATGATGAGGATGAGCAACTGTTGCAGGAATTGCTTAAAGAGTCCAACTATCCGGGCGATATAGGCGATAATTTGCAAAAGTTTTTGACCAATTTTACACAAAACGAACATTTTCCTACATTCTATGAGCATCTAAATGAGGGCGAACGTCTTGTGCTGCTCACCAAGGTGCAGCAGCAGAAATAGAAGGATTGTCAACATCACAAGTTTGTTTAAATGTTATCACACACACACACACCCACATATATACATACAGAAATCATTTGTGTTAATCGTATTTAATTGTTAGTAAACATTTATTAATTGTATATTTTTCTAACAACTAAATGAGAATGGAAATTCGATAGTTAAAATTGAGTGCCTTATTATTCTTAACTACAGTTCTACCAGGACAAAGGATACTTCAATCATCTCAGGGATTCTTAAAAACTTGCAGTTTTTTTTCTGTGTAGCTAGATTTCTTTGATTATACCAGTGAAAATCCAATTGGATGCAAACCTTAACAAATTGATTAAGAATTTAGGAAAGCCTCACCACAACAAAAAGTTATGCATTTAGCATTGCATTGCAACTCTCTCAAAATGCTCATCGTGTATTTCCTCTGTCTTTGGCCTTTCTGTGCCGGACTATCTGGTAAAGCAGTTAAGGAAACCACAATTGCAGCGGTCCCTTGGCAGGTGTCTGTCATGCGTAACGATGATCATATATGTGGTGGAGTTATACTTAGAACAACCATCGTTCTAACTGCCGCCACCTGTGTAATAAATGGTGGAAAGTTAACCGTACGTGCCGGCAGCAATATGCGCAACTCTGGTGGCACAGTGTTCATGGTCAAAAGATATGAATCCCACCCATTCTATCGGGATCTTTGGTATAATATTGCGTTGCTTTCTCTGGCCTATCCAATCACTTTGGGTGCATCAATAAAACGAATCCGTATAGGCAGTTTATTCCTGGAAACTGGTACCAAGGCAGTGGTATCAGGTTGGGGAGAGATGGACATTAATCTGCCGGATGCTGATCAACTGCGGCAAGGTGAAATGACAATTGATTCCCGTGAGAGATGTGCCAAAAAGTTGGCTTTTGAATCGACTAATCAAACATTTATATGTACCGATATGAATGAAAAAGGCAACGATATCTGTCCGGGTGATTATGGTGGTCCCCTTACCTACGATCAAAAACTATATGGAATAATGAATATTGGTCATGGTTGTGGTTATGCTGGACTTCCCTCATTGTTTACCAATGTGGTTGCATTAAAAGGATGGATTGATAATCGGTCCGATTATTTAGAGGATGTGGACTAAACTGTTGATAATAGAGTTAATAATAGGTAATGCAAATATAAAAGAACTTACTTTTCGAAAAATCTTGTATATTTTTAGCTATACTTTTTGGATCTAGGAACCAAGCGGAGTCCTCGAGTCTTTCATTCTATTGCAACAAAAAACGAAATTTCTTAAGCAAATTTCAGTTAAAACATATTGCAGGAAAAATTTGGGAAACGCTTTACGTTTTTTGAACTCCTAGTTGATAGAACAGCATATAGTTTAAAAAAAATGTTCTACATAAAACTGAAAATATGAAAAAAAAAAAAAAATGTAAAGTGTAAAGTTTATTTCATAAATCGCATAAATCTATCAAGTTATCAGTTGTATTAAAAAACTTTGAGCAAGCCTGCTATGAAAACGCCCTTCCAAAACTGTAAGCTAAGAAGCTAATGCGGGGTGTCCCAGAAATCTGTAAAGATCTTGTATAAACGTTCCGACTTTGAACTAAACTAGGAAAGTGACAAGCTTTTAGGAATGGCAACCCCCCGTACGCATTTAATTTTCTTATCCTTGAACAATCGGTTTCAAATCTCTCATTTTCTGTCATATAATCTAGTAGCCTAGCATTTTGGAGACACTTTACATACAAAAGCAAATAATTTTAGTTCCAAATGAAACCGTTTGTACGAATATAACTAAAGGATTTCAGGGACAACCCCCTATTAGACATTTTGTTCGCTTTGATTACAATTTTATGTATTTGCCGGCATCTCAGCCCACACGACTATCAAGCACTCGCGCGGCATTGCCGCAAATCACTGTTATAGTTTAGAGAGCGCACATGGTGCAATTGAAGGACCACCTTCTAAACGAAAACCTTAGCTTAGCTGTACTCATTTCGAGCTACAATTTTCGCTTAGAATTTCCACAAGATTATTTTTTTTTTTGTGTGTTTCTTCAGGCCAAGTCCACAAGGTTTTCAATACCAAAACCTAAATTTCTGTTTGGTATTCAGATGGCTGTTTTCTATAACTAATTTTCGCTAATTTTCTCATATCGAAAATCCTTTGATGTAGTCCACGCGGCTTGTAACTTACCCACATGCCACGTTTAACTTTCTGTTTTCTACATTTCTCTCGTTTTCTCTTCTCTGCAAATAATAGAACCTTCTTTAATCTAAGATAAGCTACTGTTCAGCTGTAAATGTTCTTAAAACCATATATGGAAGAATTTATTGATTTTACGAAATGATTTTAAAAAAGGAATCACTAAATTCTTGGCTCATTGAACTTTGAAACTTGAAACAAAAGTTTTTGGGTTCGATTCCCAGACAAGCCCGATGAGTCAATCAGTTAAAGTGGGTCGTTGAAGTTGTGGGTCGGCGATGTGTCTGATCCTATGGAGTATGGCTTCGTTTTTTAGAGCTTTTTTGGTTGTTTCCTACACTGAGAAAGAAAAAAGACAAGATAATAGTCTCGAAACCAAAACGAAACAGTAAGAAAAATGCTCAAAGCTGGCAAAATATCAACTTAAGATTATAATTTGAATTAAATTCGTATATTAACAATGTTGTTTAAACATAGTTTATTCTCGACTTCAAGATAAAACAGTTCTATTTTTAGTTTGAAAAAAAAATTTAAAAAAAAATATATAATTTTTGAATATTTTTTTTGATATTTATGGAATTTTTCTGTTTTGGAAAAATTTAAAAATTTTCCTCTTCTAAACGTCCACCTATTAGATGAAGCTTCACTGAGAACTGTAGGAGGGTTGATAACTAAGTTGAGATATGAAAAATCTTGATTTTGAGATTTTCCATATCATTTCAAGTTTTGTAAACTATTTTAATACACTTGCAGAGGGTATATTGAAATTGTCCAGATGTTTGTAAAGCTTAGAAGGAAGCATATCCGACCACATAAAGTATATATAATATATTCTTGATCAGCATGACGAGCTGAGTAGAGTTAGATATGTCCGTCCGTCTGACCGTCTTTTTCTATGTCCGTCAGTTTTAAAGCTATCGCGACCAAACTTTGCACGAAATCCTCTCCGGCCGGATCGTGTGACTATATCATATAATTGCCTTAGGAACGATCAGTCGAAAAACTATTTCTAACTAGAAAAACTTTTTTGTTTTCAATGCAAACGTTTCCAAACTCCGTATTTACTAGTTTTCTATGCTTGTCCATGATTCAGCCAAGTTTGAACGAAATCGTACATCTAAATAGTATAGGTGCCCTAGAAAAGTAAGGTTAGAAAAATAGTCTTAGTATAAAAAACTTTTATGTTTTCAATGTAAACCTCTTTAAAATTGGCATATATTTATTTTATAAGCTTTCACAGAATTTTTCAAAGTTTGGTAAAAATGGCCATAGGAACGATCGGTCTTGAAACTAGTTTTAGTGAGAAAAACTTGCTTGTTTTCAAAGGTAACGTTTCCAAACTTTATATTTCTTAGTTTGCTTTGCTTTCCCATGATTTTATTAATTTTGGTCGAAATCGAACATCTATATAGTATAGCTGTCATACAAAAGTAGAGTCAAAAAGTAGTCTTAGTAAGAAAAACTTTTTTGTTTTCAATGTAAGCCTCTTTAAATTTGTTAAATATTTATTTTAAAAGCTTTTACACAATTCTTCGAAGATATGTTGAAATCAGATGACCATGGGTTATAGCCGCCATAGGAATGATCGGTCGAGAAACTTGTTTTTGTGAGAAAAACTTGTTTGTTTTCAAAGGTGCAGCTTCCAATCTTTATATTTCTTACTATGCTATGTTTTCCGTTGATTCCACTAAGTTTGGTCCAAATCGGACATCTATATAGTATAGCTGTCATAGAAAAGTAAGGTTAGAGAAGTAGTCTTGGTGAGAAAATCTGGTTTATTTTCAAAGAAAACACCTCCAAACTTAGTATTTCTTAGTTTGCTGTGTTTTCCTTTGATTCCACTTAGTTTGGTCGACATCGGACATCTATATAGTACAGCTGTCATAGAAAAGCAAGGTTAGGGAAGTAGTCTTAGTAAGAAAATCTTGTTTGTTTTCAGGGAAAATGCCCTTCAAATTAGTTTGTAACCGTGCTGCAAGGGTATACAAATTTATTCGCTTACTTATCACTTCCTTCGTTTTCTTTTCCATTCTGGAATGTTCTCTATGTGGACCAGAATTCACTCAACGAAGTGTTATGTGCTGCCCCCTCAGCAAAAGTAAATGTAGAGGATTAACTTTTGGTTTAATACAAAGTAAACTTAAAGCTCTTGCAGCAATTTAAATTTAGCGCCTCTTTTTGCCTTAGCAAACCAAAATCAGAGAGCACCCAGGCCCGGGCCCATTTTAATTGGATTAGACCAGTTGTATGGCCGTTTGCTAGTTTGCCCAGTTTCCCCCTATATGAGTGCACCACCACCAGTTGGATTTCGTCATCGTTTGGCAAGACATGGCAATGCATTTAAAGAGTAAGTTAGGGCAAATAAACCAAAACAACAAATTGTTAAAAATTCCTGTACCTTCAACAGAGATCCTTTTGGTGGGCGCACTGGTGATTGCTGGCTTGGCAGCCTTGCTGATGCTGGTTAGCCATTTGCTAGAGGAATCAATACCCAATGTGTTGACACCAGAGGAACGTAAATTTGCCTTTGACTATGTGATAGGTGAGTGGAAAAAGAAACACAGTAAAGTTGTTCCCAAATTCAAATTCTTCCTCCTTTCAGTGGGTGCGGGTACAGCGGGCAGCACTTTGACCTCCTTGCTGGCCAAGCACAGTAATGGTAGTGTGTTGCTCATTGAGGCTGGCGGTGCTTTTGGCCTTTTGAGTCGTATACCGCTTCTAGCCACATTTCAACAGAAGGGCCTCAATGACTGGTCGTTTCTATCCGTGAGCCAGAAATACTCCTCCCGCGGTCTTCTAGAGCAAAGACAATGTCTACCACGAGGCAAGGGTTTGGGTGGCTCTGCCAATCTCAATTATATGCTACATTTTGAGGGTCATGCTCCAGACTTTGATGACTGGCAGAAGCAGCACAATCTCTCGGACTGGAGCTGGAGTCACATGCGTACATTTTTAACAGCCGCCACAGCCAAACCCATGGAGCTCTACGAAGTACCACGTGGCTATTCCAAGTTAACCCAAGCACTGGACGAAGCTGAGGCGGAGTTTGCACACAAATCCTGGCTATTTCGACGTTCGCGCTATAACATCAAACAGGGTTTACGTCATTCGGTGGTACAACAGTTCCTGTTGCCTGTTTTGAAGCATCATCACCTAAGATTGCTGCCCCAGGCTATGGTCAAGCGTATACAACTAATCCAAGGCCCTAAAACACTTAAAGCCAGCTCAGTTTTGGTGGGCATTAAGGATGAACATCAAAGAGAAATGGAATTTAAAGTGGAAATAAGACGAGAGTTAATACTGGCAGCTGGAGCATATCAAACACCTCAACTGCTTCAGGCCTCGGGTATAGGCAATAGTTCTAAACTGGCCAAGTTGAAGATTCCCCTGCAGCATGAACTACCTCTGGTGGGTGAAGGACTACACGATCATCTCAATGTGCCGCTATACGTGTCCATGGGCATCGTAGGACCCACTCTGAATCAGCGTACGCTGTTGAGTCCCTTGAATTGGTTCAACTATTTGAGTTCTGGAACCGGTCCCTTTGGTAACTTTGGTGTGGTGGGACATGTGGCCAGTCATGCTGAACCCTGGCCCTACGGTATCACATTCTTTGGAGCAGGAGCCATAGATGAAGGTGCCCTCATGTCTATTTCGAATTTCGAGGGTTCCACCTTTCGAGCGCTTTTTCCACGATATTATAATGCCTCCCAGGAGGGATTTGTGGTCATTTCCAATTGCCTACAGCCCAAATCAAGGGGAACGGTGCAGCTGCTTAACAAAAATATGCGAAGAAATCCTTTGATAGATCCCAACTATCTGAGTCAGGAGCAAGATGTGGCATGTACCAGGGCGGGCATTAGAAGTGCTGTTAAGGTAGGTGAAAAATACACTCAAAAAACAAAAAAAACAGCCAAAATCGCTCTGAAATTTCGAAAAATGTGTCTTAAAAAAGGGATCAAAGCTGATTCGCCATATATTTTAGAAAAATTATTTTTAAAAATGAAACTAAGGGCTGATATCTTATCTTCTAATTAGCTGCTATGTGTCGGATAAACTTAGATTTTGCTCTGTTATATGTAAACGGTTCTAGGACTTTCTGAAATTAAGAAAATGTTTAACTATAATCTAGAAAATATTTTCTTGAATGTAGAAAATCTTTTCTAGATTCAAAAAAAACTTTCTAAATTTTAGTAAAAATCTTTCTAGAATATAGAAAAAAAAAATGTTTAACTATTATTGACAGGAAAGAGAGAGGGGGTGGGGGACTGAAGACAGAAGAAAAAGAGACTACAACACCTAGCAGCGTATAACCCCCTTATATATTATTTTTATACTCTGTACCGAAGGTACATAGCGTATTATAAGTTTGTGCAAAAGTATGTAAAATCCAGAAGGAAGCATCTCCGACCCCATAAAGTATATATATTCTTGATCAGCATCAACAGCCGAGTCGATATAGCCATGTCCGTCCGTCTGTCTGTCCGTATGAACGCACTGATCTCAGAGATGGTAAGAGATAGAGGTTTGACATGTATGGGACATATGCTTCTTATGTCTGCAGGCAGATCAAATTTATTTTCAATTTTGGCCACGCCCCCTGCCGCCCCCGCAATTTAGAAAAAACCTCATATCTCCCACAGTTAGAAGATAGATGGCTTGTTCCTTTTGGACATATTTAGTTATTAAGATAACTTATCGATCCGCCAAAGGAATGAAGAAGATCGGATGAACGGTTTTCGAGTTATGATCAAAAGACAAATTTTCTTGGTACAGAGTATGTTATAGTCGGGCTTGACCGACTTTCTTTCTTGTTATACCCTGGCAAAGGGTATTATCATTTTGCCCAGAAGTTTGCAACGCATTTCCGACCCCATAAACTTTATATATATTCTTGATCAGGGTGACGAGCTGAGTCGATTGAGCTTTGTCCGTCCGTCTGTCCGTCTGTCTGTCTGTCTGTTTCTACGCGAACTACTCTCTCAGTTGTAAAGCTATCGAGCTAAAATTTTGCACAGAGTCTTCTTTTTGCTGCACACTACTAATATATCGGAACCGACCGGATCGGATGATTATATCTCATAGCTCCCATAGGAATAATCGGTCGGAAAACTAGTTTTAGTAAGAAAAACTTTTTCTTTTTAATGGAAACGTCTCCAAACTTTGTAGTCCTAGGATTTGTATGTTTTTTTATAATTCTACCAAGTTTTAATCAAATCGGACAACTATATGGTATAGCTGCCATACAAAATATAGGTCTGAAAAACAGTCTTAGTTAGAAAAACTTTTTTGTTTTTAATGGTAGCATCCTGCAATTTTGTATTTGTTTGTTTCACATGCTTTCACATAATTTATTTAAGTTTTGGCCAAATTGGAAAACTATATCATATAGCTCCCATACGAACGATCGGTCGGAAAATGGGGAAAAGAGTATTTTTTGACACAGACGAAGTTAGCTTTGCTTTCTCGGTGTTTTTGACTGAGAGTGGCAGACATACAAACAATTACCCTGTTTATATAATCATGATAGCTGCCCTTCAAAGTATGCTATGCTTATAAATATTTCTGAAATCAGATTTGAGCGTGGAGTTACGCTTTTTGTATTTAATCCGAACTCGCAACCTAGTTTTCTATATTCAAGGGCGAATTCGCCCTAAATTTAAAAAATTATTTAGGAAAATATCTGGAAAAATTACCATAAATTTAAGAAAAAATAAATCAAATTTCGAAATTTTTAGAAATTATTTTCTAAAAAATCTTTTTTTGGGCTGTTTTTTCTAAGTTTAAGAAAAAACTGTCTAAAAACAAGAAAGAAAAATTATTTAAGGATGAATTTCTAAAAACTACCAAATAAATTTTTTGAGTGTAGTTATAAATTTTTGAAAAAATTTCTGTTCACCAAGAATATTCTTCGTGAACATAGCTTAAAATGAGCAATCTAAAGTCTCAAAATACTCATAAAGTAGCCAAAACAGCAACTTGAGATAATGGCTCTAAGTTTAATTTGTATAATTAAAACTTTTCCATTAAAATAACGTCTATAATTTTCATAAAAAAATCCTACTTTCTACCCTCAGCTGGTCACTTCGCACTCCTTTGCTCAGCTTCAACCGCGCATACATTGGCCCAAAATTCAGGAGTGCTCCAACTTTGGTCCCTTTGAGAGGGATTTCTTTGAGCATCAGCCATCTGATCATTATCTGGAGTGTCTAATACGTCATATTGGTCTTGGTTCCCATCATCCGGGCGGCACCTGCGCCTTGGGCAGTGTTGTGGACTCACAACTTAGGTAATATCTTTGCTCTAGAGATGTGTTTCTAAATATAAACTGATTTATATTTTTAAGATTAATTGGTATTCCGAATCTACGAGTGGTGGATGCCAGTGTTTTGCCCAGGCCCATCTCTGGGAATCCCAATACCATCATTTCGGCCATTGCAATGAGAGCAGCCTCTTGGATATTAAAAAGTGAATTGCAAGATACAAGATAAAAGCTAAACTTTAATAGTCCTAAGAGTCTTTTTTAAATATATTTTCAAATTTCGTTTACTTCAAATATATTTACATACATACATTAATGTAAAAGTTTGTTTATATGTTTTAACTACACAGACAAAACAAGAAAGAAGGTCGGTCAAGCCCGACTATAACATACTCTGCATAAAAAAAAGAGGAAAGCAGCATAACTCGACAACCATTCATCCGATCTTCACAATTCCTGTGGCGGATCGATAAGTTATCCTGTTAACTAAATATGTCTAGCAGAAATGAACCATCTATCTTTAAGACTGTGGAAGATATTACGTTCTAAATTGCGGATGCGTGTCCAAAATTGGAAATAAACTTGAACTGCCTGCAGAAATAAGAAGCATTTGTGTCATACATGTCAAACCTTCCGCATTACGTACAACTTGTTCTCATGAAAGGCTGGTTTCAAATGGAACTGAATTCAGTGGTTTAGAGCTATGCGTCAGAAAGGACTATGCCATGAAGGTTATATTATTGGAAGATTATAAAAAACTCTCACAATGGCATTGACAATATCTACTTTGTAGAATATATGTACTTGAATACGTTTCTATATATCGAACCTGTTCTAAGGGCTTCAATTTCGAACTTTTTTGAACTTGTTTAGTTTTCGAAAAGTTTCGATTTTCAATCCATTGAGTAATTAGACGGTCTTTGCACTTTGATCTTGCACTTGAAACTCATTCGATTGATTCTCTTGGCTAATTGCCCATTGTATTTTCATGAATGGCCATTCAGTTCGTCACAACCGCACAGCTCTCTCAGTTCTTGTGCAACGCGATATGCAGAAATACTCGAAATACTCAAAAGTAACCACTCGTAAAAAGTAACGAAAATACAAAAATATTGGAAAAAAAACAGGGAAAACCTACTTACCTACTTCCAACTTAACTCACTAAAAGTTTTCCCAAAAAAAACCCGATTTATTATGTCGAGTTCAGTTGACTTGCTCTTTAATGACATAATCCAAGATTAAGTGCAAATGATGACAATTCTCTTTTGGGGGACAAGACAATTTCAGCTGCCGGAATTACGGTTCCATGTGGCAAGTGTTGGCTTAACTAAAACAAATCCCCGTCCCCTGCGTGTGGTGGGAATTCTGTGCGGTGTCCAAAAAAGAAAACCAAAACTAAATTGCTCGACAATTGACAATTGAGCGAAATTGAATTGAAGCGCCCTGTGGACCGCGTTGCACATGGATCCAGTGAATCACAGACAGCACTACAAGTTGGATTAGCTGGTTAGTTAGAAACGGGCGCTGCCTGAGCGAGCACGAACACACACCGAAAATGAATAATATCGAGCAAATTCTGAGCGATTTGCAACGCTTCTCCTGGCCGGACTATGTGATCTTTGTGGCCATGTTTCTGCTGTGCATCTGCATTGGCATTTACTTTGGTTTCATCAATAAATCAGTATCCGAGGATGATTATATGCTGGGTGGGCGTAAAATGTTGGTGGTACCCATTGCCTTCTCATTGGTGGCTAGCTTTATATCGGGTATAACATTGCTGGGACTGCCAACTGAGGTGTATTCGTATGGAGTGCAGTATCTATATGTGGCACTTGGTGTGATCGGCATGGGTATTGTGATGGGTGTTTTCTATTTGCCAGTATTCCATGAACTGAACATAACTTCGACGTATGAGGTAAGTCTGGGAGGGAATTGCTGAGTACTTTTTGGAATAAAACAGAAGTTTTTTATTTTATATTGCAGTACCTGGAAGTGCGTTTCGATCGAAGATTGCGTTTGTATGGATCCTTTATGTTTGTGATCATGAACGTGAGTATATAGCAGAAAGCTGAAAGCGATGTATATTTTGTGAAGTTTGCTTTATTTAAGTTTTTGATACTATGAACGAGAGGTGCCAAACAGCACTGTGCGCTCACGCATTCACTAACACAAGTAACTAAGTGTTTGAGTTTGCTTGTGGCTGTCTGAGGCACGCGGCAAAAATAATATCAGCGCTTCAACTTCGCTAGAGGCATGGGAGAGAAAGAGTAGCGAGACACATACGAGGTTGTTGCTGCAACTTTTTTATACGTGAGTCCTATTCGCTCATCAATCGATTTGCGCGAAAAAACAACAACTGCGCATGTAGCGTATGTAGCGCGGGCACCTGTTTTAAACCATATTAATTTCTCTCTTGGTTTTCAAACGAAACTAACAAGAATTTCTAAAACTACGCAATCACTTTCTGACTGCATACATTCAAATTTAACGGGCAGTTCTAAGCTCGAAGTTTCAGCATGATGCCAAGAGCTTGATTTAAGCTCGTATAATTTGGCTTTCATTACTTTTTGCAGTTCCCAACTGCTTTTAGTGATGCCTGTAAGGAGAGACAGTTGGCTTACGATTAAGCTTTATGGAGATGAAATTTGGCACAGAGTCTTCTTTTTGCTGTACGCCACTAATATGTCGAAACCGACCGGATCGGATGACTATATCTCAAAGCTCCAATAGGAACAATCGGTCGATGAACTAGTTTTAGTGAGAAAAACTTTTTTCATTTCAATGGAAACGTCTCCAAGCTTTATATTCATAAGTTTTCTATGCTTTTTTATAATTTTGCCAAGTTTGATGGAAGTCGGACAACTAAATGGTATAGCTGCTATACAAAAGATAGGTCTGAAAAACAGTCTTAGTTAGAAAAACTTTTTGGTTTTTAATGGTAGCCTACTGAAATGTTGTATTTGTTTGTTTCATATGCTTTTACCTAACTCTACAAGTTTTTGTCCAAATCGGATGACTATATCATATGGCTTCCATACGAAAGTTCGATCTAAAAATGGGTCCTTGTGGAAAAAAAATATTTTTGAAAATATTTAAGCGAGCACTTGCAAATTTCGGCACATAAAAGGTTAGCTTAGCTTTCTCGTTCGTAACTGTTTAAGAAACGAATTAGAAATCAATAACGGTTTCCCATCATACACACCCTGACCGATCTTGAGATTGCATACAATCAAATACAAACCTTAACCTATGTATACTGATATTGATTACCCTAGTCAGAGGGTGGTACCTTTAAGACAAGCTTTTACGAAGTTTTAACAATCTCTTTCATACTTTTGAGTGTTTATAAACATTGTATTGATGGCCGTTTTATGGGAGTTTTCACCATGGAATAACGGCATAATTCAGAAAAAAACGTTAAAATTAAAGCTAAGCAGTTCCTTAAAAGAAAAATGGTCTTGAATTCTAACTTCAATGCAACTTTTTTTACCTAAAAGGCCAGATTTTGACCTAAATTATACAATTTTTATAATATTTTTGGAGGAGATGGTCTTCTAATTATAAGGTCACTTTTCCCAAACGTTTGTAAAGTCAGTGGGAGGCAGGAAAGAAGCCGCATGCATCAGATGTTAGAGTGTCGCCTTAGCAGGTGGCTTAAAGAAGCTGAAAACTAAAATTTATGTAACATCATTACGAAGTTTAAGGAAAAGTGACCTTATATTTTTGGTAACTATTTCCTCAAAAGTAGAATAAAATTGCTCCTAGTAAAGCCATCCTCTGTTCTTTTTTTAGGTCGCCTATCTACCCATTGTGATCTATGTTCCCGCCTTGGCATTCAATCAGGTGACTGGCGTAGGTGTCCATACGATAACACCAATTGTTTGCCTCATTTGTGTCTTCTATACCAGCTTGGGCGGACTTAAGGCTGTGGTATGGACGGATGTGGTGCAAGCGGTGTCTATGCTGGGTGGCCTCGCCTTGGTGGCCATCAAAGGTAGCCTGGATATAGGCGGTGCTAGTGTGGTGTTTGAGCGTGCCTGGAATTCGCAAAGATTGGAAGCGCCTGAGTAAGTGTATATATAATAAAAATGATTATAATTCAAGATTTTAGCTTATCTTTTGCTTGACAGTCTCAGCATTGATCCCACAGTGCGGCATACCTTCTGGTGTTTGTTTTTTGGTGGCATTGTCTATTGGACACAGACCAATGCCGTTTCACAGAATATGATTCAGCGATATTTGGCATTACCCACGCTGGGGGATGCGCGGAAGGCTTTGTTCATCTTTTGTGTGGGAGTACTGATCCTAATGGCGTTGTGTGGCTACAATGGTTTGCTTATCTATGCCACATATCAGAATTGTGATCCATTGACCACTAAGGTGGGTAATAGAGATGGAGGCGTGAATGGCACGGGAAGAGCACGAAATGCGCTTTACAATACAGTTTTCGTGTTTCATCGTGTCCGCGTCCATCTCTAGCAGCTGTAACTCTGTTTTTATACCCTTGCAGTTGTTTGTAACGAATAGAAGGAAGCATTTCCGACCACATAAAGTATATATATTCTTGATAAGCATGACGAGCTGAGTCGATATAACCATGTCCGTCTGTGCGTCTGATTCTATGCTATCTCCTACGTCAGTTTTAAAGCTATCGCCACAAAACTTTGCACGAAGTCTTCTGGTACAAATATGCTGCACATTTGTCTGAACTGGCCGGATCGGATGACTATAACATATAGCTGCCGTAGGAATGATCGGTCGAAAAACTAGTTCCAGTGAGAAAAACTTTTTTGTTTCCAATGCAAACGTCTTCAAACTCTGTATTTACTAGTTTTCAATGCTTTTCCATAATACTGCCAAATTCGGTCGAAATCGGACATCGAAATAGTATAGCTGCCATACAAAAGTAAGGTTAGAAAAATAGTCTTAGTACGAAAAACTTCTTTGTTTTCAATGTAAACCTCTTTAAAATTGGCATATATTTATTTTATAATCTATTACACAATTCTTTAAAGTTTTGTCATATTCGGATGACTATAGGTTATAGCTGCCATAGAAATGATCGGTCGAGAAACTAGTTTTAGTGAGAAAAACTTTTTTGTTTCAAATGAACACGCCTCCAAACTTCGAATTTCTAAGTTTGCTATGCTTTTCCATGATTCCACTAAGATTTGTCCAAATCGGACATCTATATAGTATAGCTGTCATAGAAAAGTACGGTTAGAGAAGTAGTCTTTGTGAGAAAAACTGGTTTGTTTTCAGTGGAAATTAGTGGAAATCGTGCTGCAAGGGTATACAAACTTCGGCGTAGCCGAAGTTAGCCTTTTCTCTGTTTTTAACCCTTTATTTACTTATTTAGCTGGCCAAGGCACGAGATCAGCTGCTGCCCCTCTTTGTGATGGACACTTTGGGCGAACTGCCGGGCATGACGGGTCTCTTTATAGCTGGTGTCTTCAGTGCTGCCTTAAGCTCACTCTCCACCTGTTTGAACTCCATGACGGCGGTGGTATTGGAGGATTTTGTCAAGCCATTTGTGAAGAAACCTCTCTCCAGCACTGCCATCAACTGGATTATGCGTTTGGTGGTGGTGGGAGTGGGAGCTTTGTGTGTGTGTCTGGTCTATGTGGTCGAGCATATGGGGACTGTTCTACAGCTGACCATGAGCCTGGAGGCCATAACAAATGGTCCATTGTTTGGTATCTTTACCATGGGATTGTTCTTGCCCTGGATCAATGGCACGGTAGGAGGAGCTATCCGTTAGTTGAATGAACTCTAATCATCTTTTATCATAGAGCGCTCTAGTGGGTGGCATCATGGGTGTTTTAGCCATGTCCTGGGTCAGCCTGAATGCCCAATGGGCCATTACCTCGGGTGCCATTAGCTATCAGACCAAGCCGCTCAATGTGGAGCAATGTGATTATAGTTTCGATGCAGCTAGTCTGATGTACAGCTTGGCGAATGCCACTCATCTGAATGGACCCACCGCTGAGTAAGTCAAAACTCTCTCTAAGCTCATTCTCTTAGTTTACTAAATTCCCGATTTCAGATCCATTTTTCCACTGTACCGCATCTCCTATATGTGGTATACTACGTTTGGTGCCTCCATTACCATAATTGTAGCTTTGCTGGGAACTTTTGTTTTTGGCAAAAATAATCCCAATAAAATTGATCCTGTTCTACTCACACCCTGCATACGAAAGTACTTTAGTTTTGGATCTGAAAAACACATGGTAAGTACCTGGAATAATAGTGTTAGATGTTATATAATGTTTTCTAATCTTAGGATGCTTACAAACCCGACATTCCACTGCAGCTCAAATTGCGCCATGATGAGGTGGCTCTTTGATTTGGTAAACTTAATGCTAAGATTGAGAAATAAAAGTTAATTTGTATCTTTTGTGAACATCTGGGGGATTTCTGGGAGTCTCAATTGGACTAAAAAGAGAAGGGAGCAATACCATATAATCTATCGATCATTCTGTTTCCTAATATTTTTGGATTTGCCTAAAATTACGTGAAAACCCATGAACGGAGTTTGATTGGCACTTGATGTTAGGCCATAAAACTGCTTTCAGTAAGGTCGTAGTTTTTCGAATTTTAGAGATAATATAGGGTCAGTTACACTAGCTAACAAAAATATTAAGAAAATAGCTAATTTCTGCCACAATTCAGAAACGTAAGATAAAGTCAAGCATAAAAAGAAACGAGAGGTTATTGAATTTCTATTATTCGAGTGAATCATTGTACAAATACATCATAATAGTTTCAAAAAATATTTACAATTTTATTTTCTTGAATAATAAGAAATATATTTATTGAAACTTCTATGAAAAATATGAATTACTATGACAAAAGGATTATGAATTTTTATTTGCTCGAATAATATGAAATTTTCGGTTTTACACTTCGAGGAAGAATATTAATATCTACGACAAAACTATTATTATATTTCTTACTTAAGAATCGCCCCTCTACGAAAGCAATAAGATTTGCAAAAATTATATCTAAGGATCTGAACAGTAGTTGAACAGTTCTGACTCTACTTTTGTAAGACAGCTATGCCGATATATATAGCCGATTTCGACCAAACTTAGTTGGAACCATGGGAAAGCCTAGCAAATTAGGAAATAAATAGTTTGTAGGCGATTGCTTTGAAAACGAAAAAGTTTTTCACACTAAAACTATTTTCACGACCGATCATTCCTATGGCAGCTATATGCTATAGTCATCAGATTTTGACCAAAACTTTGAAGAACTGTGTGAAAGCTTGAAAAATAAATATTTGCCAATTTACGAGAGGCTTATATTGCAAACAAACAGTTTTTCAGACTAGGACTATTTTTCTAACCTTACTTTTCTATGACAACTATACTATATAGATGTCAGATTTCGACCAAACTTGGCAGAATCGTGGAGAAGCATAGAATATCATAAATACGGAGATTGGAGACGATTGCTTCAACAAAAAATAAAAAATTTCTTACTAGAACTAGTTTTTCGACCGATCGTTCCTATGGCAGCTATATGTTATAGTAATCCGATCCGGCCGGTTCCGTCAAATGTGCAGCATATTTGTAGCAGAAGATTTCGTGCAAAGTTTGGTGGCGATAGCTTTAAAACTGACGTAGGAGATAGCATGGAAACAGCTCGTCACGCGGATCAAGAATATATATATACTTTATGTGGTCGGAAATGCTTCCTTCTATGCGTTACAAACATCTAAACAATTTCAATGTACCGTCTGCAAGGGTATAAAAAATAGGTCTTCTACTTTCATTCTGCATGATTTGCTTTCGCGCCTTGGTTTGATTTGGCGCCTGTGGTCCAGTTTGGTCACACTGCCAACTGTGTACGAAATCTAAATGAAAAAGCGTCGTTTCGTCAACTTATTTAGATTTGCTTATACGAATCTAAATCAAATCGATAGATATTTGATAGATGTCACCTACCTTAAGTGGTGTTAACTGCTCTAACGGTTTTTGTTTTTTCATACTTTGAATTCGCTCAACAAGTTGTGCCAACTGGT
This sequence comes from Lordiphosa andalusiaca, assembly GCA_035044965.1. Classification (NCBI taxonomy): domain Eukaryota; kingdom Metazoa; phylum Arthropoda; class Insecta; order Diptera; family Drosophilidae; genus Lordiphosa; species Lordiphosa andalusiaca. The sequence continues at coordinate 189,302 of JAWNNM010002225.1, forward strand.
CACACTAACATATGTTGGGTGCCATTCACATTGAGTCGTCGTCGGATTACGTTGTTGCTAATGCTCCCCCCCACCAACTTAAAAAAAAATTGTAAATATAAGTAGAATTGTGCAGTTTATCGCCACTGGCAACTGCTAAGCACAACAGCGCCGCACTTGGAGAGGTAATAACATGCGGGCGACGATTATCAATCGCCAGTTCCAGCTGTTGAACAGAAAACAAAAGCACGAACAATAACAATAAATAGGCCGCAGCGGCAGATAATCAGCAAAGAAAAAAAATACACGAAAACAGACGGTTTAGCAGTGCAATGATCTAATTGGGGCTGGGGCAGTGTCACAAACGTAGTCGTCCGTCCCTGTGCAAAGTCAAGCAACAGGTGGCCTTTAAGATGGCCTCTATGGAACAGGATGTGGTTCAGCTATTGGACTTGCTGCCCCAGGAACAGCAGCAAATTTTGAAGGTAATATCTAAGCTCTTATCAAAGTATGCTACTTACACTCCCCCCCTGGTGATCTCTACTTGCAGTCATTCATACTTAGCCTAAGGAGTGGCACTTCGGTCAAGTCTCACTATGACAGCGTACAGTCTCTGCTGTTGAGCTCGCCCTATCCTACGCTGCAAGTGCTAAATATACTTCACGAGCATTCCAAATACCATGTGGGCTGCATCATTAATCGAGCTGTACAGCACATGCTCGACCAGGAGGCAACTTACTCAACGCAATTTCTTTGTGTTTTAGCAAATTTACCAGAACAAATGCTGCTAGAGTCCAAGCTCTTGGGTCGCCTGTTGAGTGACTCATGTAAAGGCAATGAGCATTTAATGCTCACCTTATTGGCACGCCCGGATGGAGAATTTCTACGAGATTTGCTGCATAAACAACAGCAGCAGCAGCAAGGCTTGTGGGATTTGCCACCTAACAGAGAGTTGGTCTTGCTGTTGGCCCTCAACCGGAGGGAGCATTTCGTGCCCCAGCTATGTCAGCAGTTGAAGAATTTTGAATCCATCCCAGATCGTACCTTAAGGAATACCTTGCTCATCTTGAAATTGTCCAATGAGTTTGTTTTGGCCACACAAACTCTAGATGAATTGGCCTATTTGGAGCGCACGCTGGAAGATTTTGATGTGTCTGCTGTGCCCCCGGAACTGCAGCCAGTTCATCAGTTTTTCTATGCAGATTTTCAACGTCTGGCCATTTTACTCAAGTTTCTGAGGCGTCAGGAGGGCATTAACCAAGTCATGAAGGTGGAGCAATTGCTGCGTGCACCGGGTGTGCTGTCGCTGGTGCATGACTATGGCCTGGTGTGTGAGAGTCAAGAGCTATTCCAGCTCATAGAGGACACCTACAAGTGGCAACAACTGACGCCGGCCCTAAGATGTGTGCGCTCACAGGAAGTGGAGATCTTGAGCTATTACATGGCTCTGTGTCAGGTCTATAATGTGATACTCAATGAAGAGAGCTTGAAATCCAAACTAGTGGCACTCTCTGGCCAGTTGCGTCAGCTGCATAAATTGGACACACTCTGCTCCCTGTTGGAGGACATTTTCCAATTGGTTTTTCTGCGCTGGGAGCAGCTAGATCAGAAATGCCCGTCACCACAGCAGCACGAGTTCGAGGATGACGAGACCATACCGAAACGTTCGTTCACCGCCAATCAGCGACGACGCTTTGGCTTTATATGTCGTGCGCCCGCCCTGCAGGCCCTCTTTACATTCCTCAAAAGTTTTGTCACCAAAAAACTGCACTCCCAGGACTACAAATGCTCGACGGAGCATCAACCGCGCTTCCAGCGACTGGTCGATGCCATCAGCGAGACCCTGTGGAAGTTCGGTGTACTCCAGAAGATAGAACAATCACTGACCAAATCCACCAACGGCTTGGCCTGCCAACTGGAGCCGGAACAGTTGCTGCAATTGGTACAGCTGCATAGCCAAGCCAAAGAGAAGGCCTCCAGCGACGATGAGAGTCGTGAGCGTAGCAATCATGCTTCCAGTTTGACTCGCAGAAAGTCACGCAGACAACGGAGAGCGTCCAGTTTTAGCGGAGCAGCTGGAGCCAAGTGTGCAGCGGATGCTGTGCCCACACTGGAGCAGTGTCGAGCTCATGCCCAACTCTTGAGCGGTACCGCTGTGCAGCTGAGCGAACAACGTTCGATAATACCCAAAATGCTGAGCACACCCGAGCAGCTGGCCATCATGGCATTGGCACTGAAAAATTTCCATGATGTCAAGTCGATCATTGAGGTGAGTGAATGGGGATGGAAGTAGATCAGCGCTCTGGTTAGGAAGCCGGAAGGAAGGAATAAGATTCCTCCTACCATCAGTATATAAATTGATGGCATTCGGTTTGCAATAAGACTTTAAGTTCCATTCCGTAATGGTTGGCGTAATGGTTTGGTGACGTTATATAGTGTGACCAGGCTTAACAACAAACTACGCTGAAATTTGAAGTTTTTGGTATTTTAAATTATCTGGGAGTGATTCATGCTAAGTATAGAACCACACTCTCCCGAAAAAAGGGGCCCCGTACCTATATATGTAATTTAGTGGCGAGTTACGATCTTTCCAGGAACCATTTTATCTTGGATTGAGCGCGGTATTACTGTCGATTACTTTGCCCAAAAGATCGAGTTATAAGTTGTAACATTATTTTGCCAAATTTTTGTTATGGTTCTGTGGACAAAAAGTGTGACCTTGCACATTTCAAAATAATTAGGTCACACTCTTTTCATTGGGGCACGGACACCGAAAAGAAACCGAATCCAAAATATTTACAGTACTTTCTGACAGGAACTCTCCGAATATGGATGATAATTGGCTAAAAAATAAGCTTATTATGAGAAAAGCTTAACCCCAAAACTTTATCTGAGCTTTTTTCCGAAGTTCTAAGCAAGAGAGGGTAACATACAGGTCTGTTCTCGTTTCCGAATTCGATCGATCAAAATAGGCAAGAGATCTAATATCCAAGAATTGATTAGAGAAATCCGTTAAAGCTGTCAGCTATCAAAACTGTTCTATGGAGAGGATTCGAAATTATAAGATTAAAGCTGAGTCAAACAATCGGCTTTACGAAAAGGGAAGAGTTTCCAATTCCGATTTCACATAATTTGATCGAAATCGAAAACGGGAACAGGCCCGATAGTCAATTTTTAAAATTTCATATAATTTAAAAACGTTTTAATATCTATTTTTAAATGTTTGGGTTTAAAAAAACTTTTTAAAGGAAGAAAAATTTTAGAGATATCTTTAAAGAACTTAGTCTAGTTTAGTCAAACATTTGGCGTGGCTGAACATGTTGGTACCTTGAAAATTGAGAAAGTTCCATCCATTTCAATATGGAAAAAGTCACAAAAATTTCTAATAAATTTTATTTATGCATCTCCATTTGCCCAAACATATTTTTTGAGCTATTGAATAAAATTTTAGAACCCAGAAAAGAACGCTTTGGCCTTGAAACTTACAGAAAAACTCACATGAAGAAGTGTCATGCAATTATCATCCAATTCGGAGACATCTTCTTAGAAAATATCTAACATATAGCAGCGCTGCTTTCAGCTGATACTGTATGCTGAGAGTACAATTGCATTAGTACAGAGTATGTTATAGTCGGGCTTGACCGACCTTCTTCGTTTGCTTGGACTCCCTCTGCCCTCTCTGCCGACCGCTGCTGTAGATCATTCGATTTCAGTTTTCTTCTCAATTTCAACATTTTACCTGCATTTTTTTTCGTCCTCCTTTCAGACCTTCCATCTGGAGCACAGCCAACTAAATCGTGAGCTGCAATTTATGGAACAACAGCAGCTGATCAAACAAAAATTGGCCACCATCTATGCCAATTATCAGGCATTGGAAATTCAAGGCAATGCCAGTGACACCACCACCGTGGAGCAGATCAAGGGAGTGGCAGCCAAGGGATTTGAGTTATCAAAAATTATCAGTGTCGTGGACAATTTCGCCCAGGCACAGAAACTGCAACAGAGTCCGGAGCTAAGAGCACTGCTGCAGCGTCACAGCAACAGTGGCCAATACGATTTCCTGCAACAGTTCGAGGAGCGTAATCTGAATGCCCTGATCATATGTGATCTGATAGTTAATCTGAAATTTAATCGTGAGATCACCTGTAATTTGCTCTTGGTCATACGACGGCAGCAGCAGCAGAAACAGCAGGAGGGTACCACAAACTCTGACCTGGGCGCCATGAATCTGTTGCAGAATCTGTGTGAATGCATGCGCCTGATGGAGCGTGCCGGACGTCAGCCAGCACTTAATGAACTACTCTCGCTGCAGAGTTATCCGCTGAGACCAGCTGCTTTGGCCCTACAGCTGCAAAGGGAGACGGCCTTTAGGGCGCTGTATGAAAAGAAATGCCAGGACTATGGCCAATGTCAGGAGTTGCGCAAACATGCAGCACTTTTCCAGCAATTACGTTCGCGTCAGAGCTATTACCTACGTTTCGCCAACTACATGCAACAGTTGAGTCGTCTCATTAAGCTCAGGGATAACCAACTGGAATACCACAATACAGAGTTACTCAAACAAAATCCCTACGAGGTGGTGGGAGACTTGATCTATGAGTGTGATATAACACCGCTAGAGATTGAAGCCAATGTGGCGGCTTTACATCTCAATTTGGTGCATGTGATTGCCTTGAATATATGCCCACAAATGGGAGAGGAGGGTGAGGTGAAAATGAAAAGATCCCGGCCACAAAAGCAAGAGTCCATACATAATTATATAGCCCAACATAATCAGCTACTGGCCCAGTTGCTGTGGGCAGTACAAATGGGTAGACTACCACCCGAAGCAGAGCTTGAGTTGAACTTCTCCTGCCTGGCACAGTTGATGCAGCTACCCGAAATGGAAACTTTGAATAAAAGTAATCAGGTATTGGCTGCATTGCAGGCCTACAACTTGAACATGGCCAACCTTGAGCTGAACAATAAAGAGTTGGAACTGCAAACACTTTTACTGGGCATCAATGGTCCGGCCACTTCAATCCCCAAACTGAAATCTCGCATTGATCAACTCATATGTCAGCTGATACAACAGGATGCTCATCAAATACAGCTGGTCAGGCATCTAAACGATTTGGGTTTACGTGCCAGTTTGCTCAAGGAACACTTTACCAAAATCTCCAGCAGTCAATTGGCCAAAGAGCTCATCGAACGCACCCTCAAGCATCGCCAGGCTTTGTTAAACATACCCCAGGCGCTGCGTACACAACTGGAGCATACCCTGTCGGATATTAGCATTTATGCCGAAGTCTCCGGCTTGCTGCAATTTGAGAGTTGGCCTCAGGCCTATGATTTTGGACGCCAGACACCGAATGTGATCTTTGAACAGCTGTTGCAGCGACAAAGCTATGAGCTTTGCCTGCAATGGTGCCGGGTGGTAGATTTGAACTCCTCCCTGGGTCAGCAACGGAATTGCCTGCTGACGCTGCTGGATGCACTGTTGGAGTTAACAGATGTGGAAGATTTAGACCGGGATCTGTTGAGTATAGTGGAAATATTTCCAGCTGATGTTTTGTTTAACTTTCTGGACACGCACAAGGATAAATTCCGCTCTTTGGCACTGCTGCAGTGGGTTTTGGACTATCTGGAACAGCATGCACGTCAATCCCGCTTGTATCACAATTATCAGTTGTCCTTGGAGCTCATGCGTCAGCTGGCAGCCAATGAGCGTGCACAGTTCTGGCCTCTGTTGCGTTATCCACTGCTTATGGTGGAGCAATTGGTCATGAATTCACGCTTTGAGCTGTTGACACAACTGCTGCAGGCGGCCAGACTTAAGCTGGATGGCCAAAAACCCTGGGGTCCCTGCTCCTATTGCTTTGAGAAGAGCGGACACACCTACGATGTGCGTTCCTCAGCGCCAGCAAGCAAAGTGCGCTTCCATTTGGGACAGAACACTTCGGAGGCGTTTATACTGTTGAATTTCAACTCTTACCAGCAGGATCATTACATCACACACGAGTGCCTGGATCTGTTACTTAGAATCTATGCCAGCAAGGCGCTGGACTATCGCATAGCTCATGTACGTGGCGAATCGGAACAGAATTCGCTGGGCACAGATGTGCAGAACTCGCTCGATTCGCTGTGCGGCGCCTTTGTCATGCCCAAGCAGGCGCCCACACGCGAACAATGGACCCGAGATGAGGAGGCCACACATTGTATGTGCTGTCGTCGGGCCGCCTTTACCATGCTAATGAGACGTCATCATTGCCGTCGCTGCGGTCGTGTGGTGTGCTTTGCCTGCTCCAGTCAGCGTATAAGCATACCCGAATTGTATGCCGAACTGGAGGTGAGAGTGTGCAATGATTGCCACAGCAGCAGCAGCAGCTCTGCGGCGGTGAAGGAGCAACAGCCCTTGAATCAGCTGGACGGTATTACTGGACGACGTGTGTCATCCATGGAGCTGTTCAAATGGCGTCTGAGTGGCATACTCACGCATGATAAGCTGCTGCGCGAGGAATTCTCCTATGAGCATGCACCCAGTGTGGCTTTGAGTCTGACCCTGCTGCAACAGCATCGAGATCAGCGTCTGTGTGTGGATTTGTTGCTTTACCATTGCCGTAAGCTGGAGAAACTGATTGTACCCAATCCGGAGGTGGACTATGAGCTGGTGGCCAAAATGATCAATTGTCTGGCCTTGGCGGCGAAGGTGAGTAATATAATAATATTAATATTTGGGTAAGGAAACAAACATATTTCCAAGTCCTTGACAACTTTTCATGGTAATTACCTGTTACAGTTACAATTATTCAAGTATATATAAAAGTAATTACATTTTTCTGAATAATTCTGATTCGATGTTACAATTACTTTTGCTAAAAATAAGTAAGTAATTGTAAAAGTAATTACATTTGGTAAAATTTACTAAGTAATTGTTAAAGTAATTACATTTTGAGAAGATTATTAAATAATTGCAACTCCAAGTTTCAACTACCATTACTTAAATGAGGTAGTAATTGTAAAAGTAATTACATTTTAAAAATTATCTTCATTATTGTAATTCCCAGTTACAATTATTAATGCTATAATAAGTAAGTAATTGTAAAAGTAATTACATTTTGTGAAGTTTATTGAATAATTGCAATTCCAAGTTGCAATTTCGATTACTAAAAAAACGAAAAAAAATTTTAAAAGTAATTACTTTTTGTAAAATGTACTGAATAATTGTAATTCCAAGTAATAATTACGATTACTAAAATGATTAAGTAATTGTAGAAGTAATTACATTTGGTAAAATAAACTGAATAATTCCAAGATACAATTACTTTTAATTAAATGATTAAGTAATTGTAAAAGTAATTACAATTGTAATTTCATGCTACAACAACTAAAATACGTAAGTAATTGTAAAAGTAATTATATTAAGTAAAATTTACTGAATAATTGTAGTTCCAAGTTACAATTACTTTTAAATCCAAGCTACAATTACGATTACTAAAATAAGTAAGTAAGTAAAAAATACAAAATGATTGTAATTTCAAGTTACAATTACTATAACTAAAATTAGTAAGTAATTGTTTAAGTAATTGAATTTGATCAAATTTACCGCATAATTATAATTCCAAGGCCTTCTCTAATATAAATCCCCTCTTCCAGGTGCGTGGTGCCCCCGCAGAGTTTGAGAACATACGCGAACACTCGGAGATTATCATGTCAGTGGTTCAACAGGGATGTGAATCGCTGATACCCGCCGGTCCTCTCAATGATCACAATCTGCGCAAACTGGCGGATGCTTTAGTCGAGGCCGAACACTGGACTCTGGCCCTGGAGGTGCATCTGAAGTTTGGCTTTGCCACCACTGGTGTGATGGCCGCCCATGGTTTGGCCTGCCTGCGTGCAGGTTGCTATGATGCGGGTAAGATATGAAGTAAAATTCTTTTACCATTTAAATAATTCACCAAATCTTTGCCAGCTCGTGAGAAATTCGGCCACTGTATGACTCGCCTCACCACGGAGGCACTCAATGGTTTGCTGTACAAAAGCATGTTTGGCACTGGACCAGCTGAATCCATTTTACTGCCCAAGAAGCGTCCACAGCGTGGTCCCGCCTTGCTTCAGGAGATACTCCAGTTGATCTCTACACTGCCGCAGGCTCAGTTTCAGCCCGAGACCTTGCAACGTGCCTCGCTTATCCGTAACTCGAATAGCTCACTGGCCTCGCTCTTTTTGCGTCGCCGTGAGCCCTATGTCCAGCAATTGCCACCCCAGGAACCCGCTCTCAATGTCATGAATTCACTGGCCAGTCTCAAGAACATAGCCAGGGGTCATTATGGTGGTCCGGCGCTGGAGAGCAGCCAGGAGAATCGCCGGCAGTCACGCGGTTTTGAGGAATCTCTACACTATGTGCTCACCTATGGCAGCCATGCGGATATTTTAAGTTTCCTAATGCACCGCGAGGAACTGAGAGCCGCCTTGCGCTACTGGCAGCAACAGCAGTTGGACACGGATCTGTTTATACAGTACATCTTTCAGGTGTCACTCGTGCAGGGCAATCTGCCTGCTTTGGTGGAGGAACTGCAACAGTTGCAGCAACCCGATGATCCCACACAATTAAGCGCCTGGCGTTTGCCCCTGCTGCAGACCTGCCGCCACTTGGAGCAGCAACAGCAATTGAATTCGCTCTATCAACTGCAACTCCTGCTCAAGGATCCCATAAGGGCCAGCATGACCTGTGTGAAATTCTATTCGCTGAACTGCGAGAATTTCCAAAAACTGCATGCCAATGCTCAACATTTGATCTCGGCCCATATGCATTTACAGGGTGAATTGGATTTGGCCCAGTGGGAGCATCTGCAGCGGGAGCAAGGACGTCGGGTGAGTGTGGTTAGCGTCACCGGTGGTGGTGGTGGTGGCGCTTGCTTTGCCATGCAGATGGATGCACGTGCACTGAATGGTCACATCAATACCATACGCCGGCAGATGGAGGTGGCCAAATTTTTGGCCCATTGCGAGCAGGAACAGTCTGCGACAGAAACGCTGCGCACACTGCAGATACTAAAACAGGTAAGGAACGAGTGGAACATCTTTTAAAAGAAACTTCAACAAAGCGAGTTTAAGTAGATACGTCAGGATGCGAATCGTGGCACATTGCCCACACTGTTTGAAGGTGCCACAGACCGAATTCAATTATGCATCCTAGTACTGCTCTGCGGCAAGAACATAGACGAGGGCTTCGGCTTGGCCTATGGGTAAGTACCTTTTCTTTAACTCTTGAATCCTAATTAATCTATTCTCCTTAGCATTTTGCAGGACTACAAACTGGCGCCCATGAAAATCTTTGGAGCTACAGCCAAATATTTGGCACGAAATCAACGACTGGGCGAAGTGGATCGCTTGCTGGACTGCATAGCCAGCAACAATGGTGGCACTAGCAGCTCTTCCGAATCGGATGAACTACTTTCCATAGCCATCAATGCCGCTGTACAGAGTCATTTGCCGGAGACTAAACAAATTTTGGATAGATTAATCAAGCGCATGGTCAGTGTGGAGCTGCGTATATCCTCCTACATATATATGGGTCAACTGAAGTCGGCCTATTTGCTGGCCAATAAACATGAACGTTTGGGGGATATACGTAAGATACTGCGACAGGCCGAGTTGACCAATCAGATTCATATTAAGAAACTATGCGAAATGAAACTTCATATACAAAATTCAACGCCCACGGCGGCACTGTGATACGATTAAACCCTGCCCCTCTTCCTCACCCTCTTAGCAACCCCCTATTAAGTTTAATAACTCATTTTTAGGTGAATTGTTTTACAAAAGAAAATCTTTCCAAAATGAAAAGTCACTCAAGTATTTTTTTTTCCGCCAACTGCTCAAAGACTTTCCCAAAATGTACCAAAATTATATTATATATACAAAAAATATTTTGCTTGTCAATTGTATTGTCTAAATGTAATAGTTTTTAAATAATTTTATTAAAATGTGTTCTAAACCATTAATGCTTTGTTTGCCCGTGGAACCGATATGGCTGAACCTTACACCTTTGTACAATAACTACAAGGTAGCGCTACCGGAAGTGGCTCTAGACTTAAAAGTCACACCAAAAAATTGAAATAAGGTAACTTCGGCTCTGCAAGGGTATAAAAAAGGGTCACAAAGTCGTTTTTATATGACAATTTAAACTTGCCGCGAGATTTACTATTCTCTGACGGCCACTGTTAACCAACATTGGACAACAACCGTTAGAAATTGTGCAGCACTTTTTGTAAAAAACAGTAAAATGAGAATTTAAACTTGGCGCGCTATTTGCTATTCGCTTACAGCCACTGCTAACCGACACTGCACAAGCCGGTTGAAATTGTTCAGCACTTTTTGTCAGCTGCTTATTAAAAATTGCACAAGAGTAACGGTTTTACTTCCGCTCCCATAAACTGACAATTCAAACTTGGCGCGCGATTTTCCATTCTCCAGCTGCCACTGCTAACCAACACTGTGCAACAGCCGTTAACAATTGTGCAGCACCATTTATCAGCTGTTTATTAAAATTGTTAATTTTTATCAACAAAACAAACCATGCGTGCCATTATACAAAGAGTAAAGGCTGCGCAGGTGACCGGTAAGCAGGAATATGACCGCTGTACAGGCGTAATCCCCTTAATATGCTTCTCTTCTGTTTAAGTATTGGATGAGCTGGTGTCCTCCATTGGCCCTGGACTGTGCGTGCTGATCGGCATTAAGTCCAGCGATACCACCACCGATGTGGAGTATATGTGGGTAAAGAAGCCATATTCAAACTGTAAATTCTTCTTTCTAAGTGATTCTCTTTAGGGTGCGCAAAATTCTAGCCCTACGTTTGTTTGAGGATGAGGCGGGCAAAAGATGGCAAAAGTCCACCAAGGACCTGCAGCTAGAATTGCTATGCGTGTCTCAATTTACTTTGTATCATCGCTTAAAGGGCAACAAGCCTGACTTTTCGGCCGCCATGAAGGGTGAGGAGGCGCAGCAGTTGTATAAGCATTTCCTGGAACGTCTGCAACAGTCCTATGATCCCAGTAAAATCAAAGGTGGGTCTGTTTGAACTTTTAATGCTCTTTAACTGTGTGTCTGTCTTCCTACAGATGGCAAATTTGGTGCCTACATGCAGGTGCATATAGAGAATGATGGTCCCGTGACCTTGGAACTGGAATCTCCGTGCAGAAAGCAGGAGGAGCAGGATTGTGTGGATAAATAGAACTAAATAAACTGATTTGTTTTTACTATATTCTGCATCAGTTAACTTAAATTCTACATTCTTCCCCCTTAAGCTTCTAACATCTCCAATTCCTCCATGGTCATGCCCTCCTCCAGTTTCTTCTCCAATTCGCGCGCATCCACATACGTGATCTTCTCTTCGGGCAAATCCTCTTCCATGAGGGCTTCCTCTTCGGCCAATTCCTTGGCACGGCGCTCCTTAAGGCCAGCAGCGGGTGAACGTATCAGCGACATATTGCGTTGCACATCCTTGACATCCATTTGAATCTCAATCTGCCGTCCCTTACGCAAACGCTCCATGACGAAGTGATTCTCGCGACGCTCCTTGATCTCGGTGACCTTCTTGATGGCTTCCAGGGCCTTCTGCCAGGTATCGCGGCTGTATTTGATGGGCACATTGCGGCGTTTCTCGAACTCAAAACTGGGATCGATGGCCAGCTCCTTGCCGGCGGCCTTGCGATGTGCCTTGGTCCAGCCTACCTTGCGTGGGTTTTTCTTGCGCTTGAAGGCCTTGTGACATTTTCCACGACAGAATTTGAAGATCTGCAGGGAAGTGGGAAAGTCAGTTTCGAGTGCGTAAAAATGGAGGTAAGTGAACGTACCTTGCAATCATTTCGTACAAAGTTTACCCCATGGCCGGGATATATTTTGCTGGAGCAAAAATAACACGTTTCAATGCGCATTTTCTTTTAATTAAGAAAATAACAACGCAATTCAGCACGTGTTTGGCTGAAGAAGAAGAGAGTTACAGTGTCTCGATAGACTAGTCGATTTATTATCGATTAGTGTGACCGACCACGATGACAGGTGTGGCAGTTGAAAAAAAGCTAAATTAAAATAAAAATGGCTGAAGTCGTTTTGGGTACATGACTTGCCTAGGAAATATTTATATTTCTATTTCTCTACAGCATCCTCAAGTATGCTCAAGCAGCTGCGAAATTATATCAAAACCATAAAAGCTGACTTGCACCAGGAGTGCGTTATGCGTTAACAGCCAACTTTTAGCTTTTTTTGTATGGAAAAAAACTGTTTTTTAGCCTTTAACGCGTAGCGCACTCCTAGTTTAAACAGCTTATGAAACTGTTTTTGAGAAAAATTCGATGGTAGAGAACCAACTTATTTTATCTGTTCGAATTGACAACACCAAAAGTAAATTTGAGTTGTTTATTCCAACTGTTATATATTCAAATAATATTTTTTTTATAGTTTTTGTGTAATTCAATTTTTACCAAGGCATTAAAAGGTAGAAGATACCCTTAATTTGTTTTTTTTTAAATTACCCGCTAATTTTTTTCCTTTGATGGTTTGGACAGCTGACATTTTAGAGCTATATAGAAAACAGCTAAATTGTCAGCACTGTTTTCCACCCACTATCCCTGCTGTTGCCCGGTCAGCTGTTCTGTACTCTGACCTGGTCACATTGTCTATAAACAAATAATCCACATCACACATCTCCAGCTTTTGCCACACATTAGAAATCCGCCCATTGCTCTTAAATGCAAAGCCCGACCTTCGCGTCATCGTACAGGGAATTGGAAAACTCGCCGCGCGCGAAAAACATGCGCGACTGGCGATCTGCCCTGCTAACGCCTACCTACGGATATCGAATCGGTAATCGAACGGTTCGTTTTAACTATCATTTTGCCCTCCTGCTGGTCTGCGTTGTGGTTTTGGTGTTGCTCTTCTACTATGCTCGACATGGAGAGGGCTCCAGATCCTCCTCGGATGGCTACTGGCTGCGGCGAAACTATGCCGAGGCAAAGAGTTTGGAACCGATGATATATGTCTACAATGCCACATATCCACTTACGCCGCCTATGATGGTGCGTGGCGGCGTTATCAATTATCGCATTGCCATGATAGCAGATCTAGATACCAGTTCCAAGGTTGTGAAGACCGATGGCAGCACCACTTGGCGTAGTTATCTCAAGAAGGGCTATCTCACGTACACAGTTGCCAAGAGCGAGATACAAATCAGTTGGGACGATGGTTCGCCCACGTCACTGGAATCGTCGTTTGCGCTGAAAGGACGTGGCATGGAACTATCCGAGCTGGTCACCTTCAATGGACGACTGCTGAGCTTCGATGATCGCACTGGACTGATCTATGAGTTAGTCAATGACAAACCTGTACCCTGGGTAATACTGCTTGATGGCGATGGGCATAACGCTAAGGGTTTCAAATCCGAGTGGGCAACGGTCAAGCATCAGACTCTATATGTGGGCTCCATGGGCAAGGAGTGGACCACAAGTATGGGTGACTTTGAAAACAATAATCCTATGTATGTCAAGGCCATCACGCCGACGGGCGAGGTGCGCTCTCTGAATTGGGTGGATAACTATAAAAAGCTGAGGCTGGAATCACAGCAGATCACCTGGCCGGGCTATATGATACACGAAAGTGGGGCCTGGTCGGAGGTGCATCAGCGCTGGTACTTTCTGCCGCGGCGCTGCTCCCGAGAGAAGTAAGTTGAAGTTTTAATCATTTTTTTTAAGAGACAACTAACAATTTTATACGCAGATACAACGAAACCCGCGATGAGCACATGGGCTGCAATGTGCTGGTCTCGGCCGATGAAGATTTCACTGGCATTAAAACCATCAAACTTGATCCGGACAACACCACACCCACGCATGGCTTCTCTAGCTTTAAGTTCCTGCCGGCCACTGATGATAACATTATCATAGCCATCAAATCTGAGGAGCTCAATGGCAAGACGTCCACATTCATCACTGCCTTTGATGTGGCTGGCAAGACGTTAATGTCCGAGACACGAATTGAAACGGACTACAAATACGAGGGCTTTGAATTCATTTAGCTCTCTGCTAGTTGGCAATATGAATTGTACATAATTATTGTATTTATTTAAACCTAATCCTAAGCTTTATACGATTACGTATGTATATATAGTTCAATTATGTAGGTTAGTTGAGAGCTGCTCATTTTGCCAATGCCATTTTAATGTTGCTAAGAACTCACAATCTCTGAATATTGTATCATAACTAGTTAGCACAAGTTTTATTATTACAATTATTATTATTTATGTAGCATAAGCTCTCGGTTAACTAATTCGAGCACTCGATTATGCATATTCTTATCAGGGACATCCGCTAAAAGATGTGGCAGACTTGGACTCATTTAAATTATAAAACTAAAGAAGACACTACGTTTGATTTTATAATTATTCTTTTGAGTTTGACTTGGCTTAAGGGAATAATAATATGTCTGACTGGCTGATTAACAAGCCACAGCCTAGACCGCTTGTCTGCTTATTATACAAGACTTGATATAAACTTTTATTTCTTTTATGTAGAAAGAAAACTTTCGAAATTTAAAAATTTTGATATGGCTAAAAATTGCCGAAAAAGTTTGTATGTGCAAAAAATTGACTTAGAACTCAGGTTTTTTAGCGAATATTGTACATGAATTTTAACAATATCGGAAAAATCTAGTCTAAAGCTTAAAACTCGGTTTTTTTTTTAAGATTGTATGCGAAATAATTTCTGATGTGTTTTTTAAATGTGGAAAATTTTCGGCTAACTATCAATACAACGTTTTTTCCAACCGATTGGCTTGAAACTTAATTTGTTAGAAATCATTTCATATTTTATAGTGATAATCTGTCTCCAGGGTGAAAAAATTCCCAGAAAAATCTGCACTCAAAGACTATATATCATCCGTCTTACTTGAAAGTCTATTTCCAAGGCTATTTATTGCGATATAATACGTGATAAGCTTGAATATTGATCAACAAATCAACTTGACTGATAATGCACGGTAAATTGGTATGGTTAAAACTGTTTCCATAAGAAATAAGTTGAGATGTGATTGTGCGATGCGGCATAATCTGCCTCCAGAGTGGGAAACTTCCCGTAAAACTCTGCACTCAAAAGACTGCATCTCGGTTTTCAAGGCTGGTTTCTGGGAATAATGACTGATACGATTTTACATTGGTATTTAAAGATTGGTATGGTAAAATCGTTTTATCATCCAAATAACTTAAAACTCGATTTAGAAGGGAGTTTATCGAAACTTTGTTCGGGAAAATTCATTATTTACACTCCTAGTGTAAATCAGCTTTTAGTGTGCGAAATAATTTAGGATGAATTGTTAAAATCCTCCCCCAAAAGAATTAAAGTGCACAGCTATCGATAGATGTTACAAGGAATCGATATGACGGACTGCAACATTGAATCAAGAAACCAAAGCCGGCAATAGATCAACTTCTTATATCATGCTCTGAACCCAACTAAACACCACTAACTATACTCAGAGACAAAATAGAGAATTTCATACTTGTATCAAGAATGTTCGATGTCAGAAGTTCGATAAGAATAAAAATTCTTGATCCAAGTATTAATTGTTGATCCCTTTTTTCTTGATAAATGAGCTTTAATACTTGATCCAAGTACGAATAGTTCTTAAATCAATCAGAGTAGTTCGTGAACAAGTGCTAAACATGCTCAAATTCAAGATTTGATCGATTCGATTCTTCAATCAAGAACATACAGCATTGTGAAAAACCGAGAATGTTCCTTCTAGTGCCAAGAGCTCATCAGATTCAAGAGTAAGATCGTTTACTTTTAAGTCATACACTCATAAAACATTCGCCCAGAAAAGGAGAAATTCTTCTATGAAATCCGTTCTAAGGGTATTCACCATAAAATCAAGAACCAATTTTACTTATTTACGACATATTTTTCTGAAACTTAGAAATTTTCCATAAATGAGAAAATATTTTTCTTAATTTTAGAGTAAATCGAATTTGGACGGACCAGCTATGCCAAGCTGGTTGGGAATTTCAACGCAACATGAGTGCAAAAATGGATTCCGCTCTCCGCTCGATAGCTTCCCCCCACACACACCTCTCTACGATAACAAAACTAAGAGAGCGAGCTCAACGCTGAGTTCTCTCAACTGTGCTTGCTCTCCTCTCTGTTTCTTTAACTCAGTCCCCTTGCCAATAAAACACCATACTGGGAACGAATTTAGCTCGATTTCAAGAGAGAAATTCATGCAAATTGTAAAACGTATATATTTTTATTAAGAGCCTTCGTTATTAAGGTATTCGTTCTGCTTTTTTCTGGGTGTACAAAAACTTGCATTTTCATAAAATTCATTTTAAAATTTTCTAAATTTTGACATTATAAGGACAACTCACCTTATCCATTAAGTTCAGTTGCAACTTATCGCGGCACCCATCTATGGAACTTGACCTAAGCAAAAAAAAGCAAAGCTCAGAAGCAGATTTTCCAAAAATAATACTTAAATTTACGTTTAAATCAGTAGCCTATTTAAAATCTTTCAACCAAAGTAAAAAACAATTGCAATCAACGACCATGTGGTATAACAGCTATGGATATGCTGTGTTGATGCAGCTGCTACTGTTTGGCACGGCTTACGTTATCTATTTTCGATCTACAATCATATCGGGCCTGCCCACATTGCCCGAAGCAACAACAAGCCAACAGGAACAGTTTCCGGCCGAACGTCTGGTGGTCTTCATCACAGATGGTCTGCCGGCCAAGATATTCTTTGAGGAGCGTTGTAAAAATGTGCCAAATTTGCAGAAGCTGTTCCTCCATCAGGGCCTGATGGGTATCAGTCGTACGCGTGCTCCCACCGAGTCGAGAACTTCACATGTGGCGCTCTTTGCGGGTTTCTATGAGGATCCAGCTTCTATAACACGTCTCTGGAAATATAATGCGGTGCCATTTGATACGGTGTTTAATCGTAGTACACGCAGCTATGCCTGGGCTGCGGAGACAATGCTTTCCTATTTTCCACACATCCACCAACCCTTCAAAGTGGAAGTTGAGAACATTACCAGGGAGACGGCTTACATGGTTGATCAGGCCATATTCCAAGCGGTGCAGCAATTCCTTCAGTCTAAAGAGGCAGCACAATTGCAATTTTTAAGTGGTTTAATATTTTTTGTACATCTGGAAAGTTGTGACACCGCTAATCATGGTGAAGACCCCGATGTGATAAGGAAGCAACTGCGATTTACGGAGCGTGGTGTGGCTGAGACGTATCAACGATTTGAGAAGGCATTTCCCGATCAACGTACAGCTTATCTGGTAACCGCTGATCATGGCATGACAGAAGAGGGTAAGATATATTACAAAAATCTACTTAAGCCAAAAAAAGGGGTTTATATTTCGAAATTTAATCAAAATGTAGATGAAAAGTGACAAAATATGAGAAAACCAAGGAAAAATTCTCTAGTTCAGGGGTCGGCAGTGTGAGCAGTTAAGTTGCCATTGGCAACTGAGAACATTTTTGGATACTCTAACAGCTTATATTTATTTCTGCCCATGGTACAACCATGAGACAACAATATAGGTAATGCGTGATGAGTGTGATGAGTACTTTTGCCAAAAGCTTACGCTTCAAGAGTTCGCGCAGCACTGAAGGTACTTTACAGAGAACTCACACTGACGCCGCCTTACCTCTCTTGTTGTATCATGCTACAACCATTGGTGTGGCAAAGCTTCAGTTCCTAATAGTTCCGATTAGTGTTTTGCCAACTCTCGGAGCGTTAGGTAGCCTCCGTCGTTTTTCCGCCGTTCGCTCTCTCGCACTCTTAGAAAAAGCTCAGTCAGCAAAAATGGGCATCGCCTTTAATTATTGTCTCATGTCTCAGCCGAAGAAGAAGCCTAGGTAAAAAAGAGAGCTTTAAAGCTTGTTTTGACTAAATCTCTGTCAAAATCTCTGCTTTTATTGCCGACCCATGCTCAACCAACTCGAAATGAGTAACACAAGGTAAAAGAATTGGACTTTTCTCTTATTTTGAAAGGTTGGTAGTGATTCTAGTTGATTTTCGTGGGCTATGCATGACTCCTTTTTCAGGAATGGAGCAGAGAGCAGAGTTGCAAACCGTGACGTGAATTTCACCTAGTCATTCACATAGTTATTCGTTTTTTTACTCTGTATAGTTTCCATTTTGCAATCTGCTTTTTATTTTATGTGCAGGGTTCGGAATTGCTCTTTGCTCGCAGCTTTTGAGAGCCAGCTCTTGCTCTCAGCTCATAGCATTCGGCTCTTGGCTCTGAGCTGAGAGCCCCACGTCGAGAGCCGTGAGCCATCAACCGGCTCTCCGCTTGTGAGCCACTTTACACGGCTCTGAACTAAGAGCCACAGCTCGGGAGCCGTGAGTCCTTAACCCGCTCTCGGCTTGTGAGCTATAGCACACTGCTCTGAGCTTGAAGCCACAGCTCGGAAGCCGTGAGCCATCAACCAGCACTCGGCTCGTGAGCCATAGCCACTAAATGTGCAAAGATTGACATATTTGGGACATATACTTCGTTTATGGGCATTTCCATGATGTCGTACGCATTAAAATTTGAATAAAAATCAAAATACATCGTTTTAAGGTTGATTTTGTGGCTCACGAGTGGAGAGCTAAGCCTCACGATCCAAGAGCAATGGCTCACGAGCTGAAAGCTATGGCTCAGGAGCCGATAGCTATGTCTCACGAGCCGAGAGCTATGTCTCACGAGCCGAGAGCTATAGATCACAGCTCAGAGCCCATAGGTGTGGCTCACGAGCCGAGAGCCGATTGATGGCTTACGGCTCCGGAGTTGCGGCTCTCAGCTCTGAGCCAGAAGTTGTGGCTCGCGAGCTGTGAGACGTTTAGTGCTCCCGGCTCTCGAACAGCGGCTCTCGGATCTGTGAGAGAGCCAAAAAGGGGCAGAGTGTATAAGTAAACTGAACCGCTGGATAGAGCCTGCTCTAGTATATCAATAGTTTGCTCTCCTGTTAATACATTTTTTTAAATAAAACGCTTTAATTTTGCCCCCACAGGTTCTCATGGCGGTGACAGCAGAACGGAAGTGGAAACTGCCGTATTCCTTTGGGGCTCGGGTGTTAATCATTTCAAATCAATGTCCGGTCGCAGTTTTGTGGCCAATCAGGAAGAGCAACGCCTGCCGCTGCATATCTTCCAGCAGAACCAACTGACTCCACTGATGACGGCCTTAATTGGCAAACAGCCGCCAGTTAACAATCGTGGCAGGCTACCCACTGGAGTTCTGAATGCCAGTCGACGGTATGAATCCCAAGCCGTTTTCACGAATTCCCTGCAGCTGTTAAACCAAGCTCGACATTTGCTAGAACGGCATGAACGTGGCTGGTTTTGTGGCCTAATGCCCAACTATTGGTTGAACTTTAAATTGATGGACAGTTTTGTATCCGCCGGCCAACTGTTGAGCAGTCAGGCACGTTATGGAGCCTTGCTGGAGTATAGTGCCAATTTTATGCCCGTTATATTGAAATGCATTGACTATCATAAGGATTACTATCAAAGATCCATGCTGATCTGCAGTGGATGGAGTTTTTTGGGCTGGCTGTATCATGTGAAATGTCAGCTGGGTGTGCCTAGGACTAGCACGAAATCGAACAGCCTGTGCAGGATATTTATACAGGCTTTCATACGTTTGGTAACTCTGCTGATGTTGGGATTTGTGTTGCTGCAGCAAGTGCCTTGGCTGGTGATGTACGTGCTACTGTTACCCACTCTTATATGGACCCTCACGCTGAGCTTGGACAAACCCGGAGAAGCTGCTCCATATCGAAAGTTGCTTTGGCCCCTAACTTTGACCCTAATTTGTGCTTCGGGTTTTAGAAAACGACATGTACTGGGCCTGGGCTATTTGTGTTTTGCCTGCTATAACAATCGTCTGGCCTTTCGCAGACGTGGCACACTGTTCTATGTGTGGCTACCCTTGGTGCTGGGTTTAACTGGCCTAACTTTTCTACCGCCCAGTTTGGGTACCTCGGAACGTTATCTGCTGATGGCTGGCATTTTGCTTACACTGCTGCGTCCTTTTTATTTGGAAAAAGTTCATTCCATGAAGAGATTACTGTTTAATGTGCTCATCCTACTGGCAGCCTGCATACACATCCATCATGCACCCATCCCTTGGCTAATGCATTTTGCTTCTTGGACCTATCTCGGCTATGTTTGTTATGCTCGTGGCTCACCTCGTCATGAACTGTTCCTGAATCTGAGTGTACTTTATACTTTGACCAGCACTTCGTATGAGAGTTTGGCCATTCAAATGTTGGCTCTGGAACTGCGACTGGGACTTAAAATGAAGTTGTTGACCCAACTGAAACTCGATCGATATAATTTGAGTTTATACATTCTAGTGTATAGCTTCTATGCCTTCTTTGTGCTGGGTGACATCTCTGCGGTGAGCTCTTATCGTTGTTATTTGGACTTTACTTGCTTTGGCTTTAACAGACTAACCGTTGATATACTTGTGGTACTGAAAACGCTATTGCCACAACTGCTAATGCTCTGTACGTTGGAGTACATGAATCCAGATTTGTGGAAACATCAACGTCTCATTTTCCATTGGCTGCTGTTTATGGGTAATGTCATTGCCATGATCTTTCTATATCGTATACGGAATGAAGGATCTTGGAAAGAAATGGGCACCAGTGTGGTGGAGTTTGCTTTGGTGCAAGTTTGGCCATTTCTCATCATATTGCTGCGATTTGTGGCAAGGCATCTGTTGGGTAGCCATATGATGGCGGAACTACCCAAGTGGAATATGTGAAGGTAGATTTAAGTTGAAATTAACTTATAATTTTGGAAAATGTCCAAATGCTTAGGAATGGTTTTAGAACTCAAAGACTTATTTCAATTTCAAAGTTATAATAAAAACTTGCATTTAATGACATCATTTGGGGTGGATTTAAGTTTGTATATCTTGAATTTGTTATACCTATTATATTAAGTATAACAGACCCCAAAATAGTTTTTGTCAGTTGTCCTAGTTTCTAAAAATTGTGGACTTGATGCTTTGCAAAATACTTAAAACTTCATCGGTGTCGCAGCACTTTGAAATATGTCATATTCTTATTGAAGAGGTCTAAGTAGAAAATCAATTCAAACATTCAACATGATTGTTGCTTATCAAATTGGTGACTTTAGCTAGATTTCTTTGCAAACCATAAGAAATTTTGGTGATGCCTCAGACATCCTGGTCCGGAAATAGTGTAGATAAGGAGCGATACAACAACATTCTGTTTTGTCAACGTTTATGAACTCTATTTTTGGCTTTGCAGAGTCTCAGTACATTTATTTTATTGTTGTATAAACTTAATTACTTCTTAAGAAGAATAATGGAAGATGCAAAGGGGGATGTGGATGTATAAGGAATAAAGTTATAAGTAAGTAAAGTGACTAAGGATTAGGGGTACCCTAGACGGACAATCGGTAGCCATGCCCCAAATCATAGCAAGATTAACCAAGTCACATTACAGAGTCCAAATAGTCAAGCCGAGGTCCTAATAATCTCTTGTCTTGGGTGGTTCCAATTTTCGCACAAGGGAAAGGGACCTACAGCTTAACGCCAAATCCGAACGCTATTTTAAGGCTAGTTACAAAGCTGCCGTAAAAAGCTGGTAACGGTGACCGGGTGGGTTAGGGAAAATACAAACTATTTTTAAGCGAGTGTGTTTTTGAAATTCCCAACTGATTCTAATACTTTTGCTATGAAGTGAAGGTATATTTCTTTGTTTTTGGTTTATTCCTGACTCTTGCATATTTCCAGTTTTTTTGGCTCAATAAAGACACCTCGTTTTGAAAAATATTGGAAATAGATGTACAAGTTTATGGGCTCAAACCAAGAACATTTTGTACTCTTTTGAATTACTCTAATTTCTGTCTAGAATAATTTTGGGTTGACATTAGAAATTACAAGTCTATAATAAAGCATATTATGTACTTATTTTGAGAGTTGATCGGACTTCACTGAAGACTATAATATTATATTTTGTACTTATTTTAAATGTTAGTCGGACTTGACTTAAGATTAACAGCCTTAAATTATGACTCAATATAGGGGAAAGTTTGTATACCCTTGCAGCACGTTTTTCCAACTAATTTGAAGGACATTACCACTGAAAATAAAAATGTTTTTATCACTAAGACTACTTTTCTGACTCCACTTTTCTATGACAGTTATACTATATAGATGTTCGATTTCGACCAAACTTAGTGGAATCATGGGAAAGCATGGCAAACTCAGAAATACAAAGTTTGGAGGCGTTTTCTTTGAAAACAAATGTGTTTTTCTCACTAAAACTAGTATCTCGACCGATCATTCCTATGGCAACTATATGATATAGTCATCTGATTTTGACAAAACATTGTAGAATTGTGTGAAAGCTTATAAAATAAATATATGCCAGTTTTTAAGAGGCTTACATTGAAAACAAAAAAGTTTCTCACACTAAGACTTTTTTTCTAAACTTACTTTTCTATGGCAGCTATACTATATAGATGTCCGATTTGGAACAAATTTAGCAGAACTATGGAAAAGCATTGAAAACTAGTAAATACAGAATTTGGAAACGTTTGCATTAAAGACAAAAAAGATTTTCTCACTAGATCTTGTTTTTCGACCGATCGTTCCTATGGCAGCTAAATGTTAAAGTCATCCGATTTGGCCGGTTTCGACAAATGTGCAGCGTATTTGTACCAGAAGACTTCGTGCAAAGTTTGGTGGCTATAGATCTTTAACTGATGGAGGAAATAGCATAGAAACAGACGGACATGGCAATATAGACTAAGCTCGTCATGCTGATTACGAATATATATACTTTATGTGGTCGGAGATGCTTCCTTCTATGCATTTCAAACATCTGAACATTTTCAATATACCCTATGCAAGGGTATAAGGTATAACAAATTGTTCAAAGTATACTAAAAATATCCACAAATCCAAGTATTTTCGAACTGAAAAAACTTTCTTGAAATTAGAATTTTGTGCTTGAATGAAGTATCTTTATACTCATAGTACTATTTACACCGTTGCTTCTTAATTAAAGTTTAAAGATCTTGGTTTTTTTTTTGAGTCTAGTTTCTTACGGACAAACATGGCTATATTGCCTGGACTGTTGATGCTGAACAAGAATATATATATAGCTTATGGAGTCGGAGAAAAATATAACCAATAAATGGTCTTTCCATGACTAATAGATTCCAACAAGTGACCAATATTCTTGATCAGAATCAGATGTACCTATTTGTATGTCTGGGCATCCGTTTTTCCGTCTTTAGAACTTCTAGAGTGAGTACATTTGGCTAATAAAATTTTCACACACCCGCTCAATTAAAAATTGTTGAATAATTTCTTCAATATTACAAATGTTATGCAACTATGTTGAAACTTTTAACATTTCCGGTTTTAAATACCATATCTAACAAATCCCAAGCATATCGAATAAGTTCTGTTCCACTGCAATTACCCCAATTGAATATATAAGTCCACTGTTCCATTCGAATTCTATTGTAAGAAAAATGAAGTTCTTAAAGTCCATTTTGGTTGTAGTTTTGTCAGCAGTTTTCCTGGACATGGCCACTGCAAACCCCGATTGGTGCGATTTAAATTTGGGTCCGGCTTGGGGTGGAAAGGTTTGTCGCCCATAATATGCAGTGGCTGGTTGTCACAAAGGCCACTTGAATATACATAGCATAATAAGTGAACGTTGAACCATAATAAATTCTGGAAAAATGACAATATTGTGGTGGTACATTACTTTTCGACAGTACATCACTAAAAAGTATTCCCAGGATGAGACGCTTATGCTCTACCAAGAAGGGAATTCTGTAAGCATTATCTCCTTTCCAGCTTATTCAAATGTACCCTAAGTACGCGTTTTTTGGGTACTTCTGTGGCAGCAACACACAAGTTCAAGATAACAATCTCAAAGTTCAGGATTCAAATTTGATGTGCTTGGTGAATGTGGTGAAGAGGACCAAGCGACCAGACACTAATCCTTTCCACAAACAAAAGCTGTTGACGAAAACTCCATGTTCATGTGGAAAAGCATAAATGTGAAAAGCTTTTGGTGGAAATCTTGGCTAAGAAAGTACCAAGTACCTAGGCTTATAAGTCCTTAAGCTTGGCTAGAAGGAATTTGATACTCAAACTCACCCGGACATATGGCGTTGAACCGAACCGGTTCGAAACCGGACATCAGCCTTTCAGTTTACTCTGGACTGAACCTCTTGAGGTTTAAAATCTGAACCTTGGTTCAAGAAAAAATCGAGACATGACAAAATTTTACCTATTGTCCAGCGACTTTTTCTTACAATATGTAGTAGAGCTTATTGAAAAATCCTTTTAGAGCATTCGTGCCATTACTTTGGTAGTGTTTTTATTTGTAGACTTCGAAACGGATTTTTACGTGACAGCAAACTATGTTTTGAATAATCCGTATGCCGTGTTTTAATCACTTTCGACTCAAATTCGGCACAATTTCCATATGATTTGTATAGTATTTAGGTGGATTACCTTGTAAACTTGCATAAATCATGGTCTGAACTAACAAATCCTTAGCCCAAAAACCTTGAACCTTAAATTTCCGAACCCTAAACATTGGTGAATTATGGTTCGAACCCACGAATCGGAGCTTATCAAATTTTGTTGGTCTTATAGCCTTGATAAAAACTGCATGAAAACTTAGCTTTTCTACACGCTTAACATGGATTTTCCACATATTACGTTTATGCAGGTTTTCATTGTATATGCCACCATTTTCTATAATCATTTCTACTTGCGGCATGAAGCTTTTCTACATGAGACAATTAAAGCCCAAATAACAAAAGACAGTGTAGGGAGGAAGGGGTACGAGAGCCTCCTCTTCCCTTTCTGTCTTCCCCTTCTGAAAAGCCTGCACCTTGGGTTTATTTGTTGTACTAATCTTGTCTGCGGTTCGAACTCACAACTTACTTTCCAAATCTGTGCAATTTAAACACAAATGTCTGCACCTCAGCGCATGCGACCAACAAGCACTCGCGCGGCAGTGCTGCAAATCATAATGATAAAGCGAAGCAACAAACGACGATGAGTAAATGGATCAACAACCCGATCCCGGTAGATTTTCTATAGGTAGCGTTTAGCATTTGAAATTTTAAACTAATATTTAGAAAACCTGCATGTTAGGTTTGAAGAACAACTTTCTAAATGGAAAGCATAGCAAGTTTTTCTGAACTTCAGCACCAAATTTCCATATAGATTTTAAGTATCCAAAGGTTAATGTATAAAACCCGAATTAACTTGTAGTATTCAGTTTTCTGTATGAAAAATGTAGAAGTTTCATTTCGAATATCCTTTTTCTTTGTCCCCGCCGCATATAACTTTTCAACAAACCTTGTTCACTTGTTTATTTCTACTTGTAGCATATAGTTTTTATACAAAAGTTTGCCATTTTAGAATGAAATCCAAGAAGAGTTGCTTACAAAATAGTACTCAACGAATTCGCAGTTTTAGTTTCCTAAGGCTGTAATCAAAAAAAGATGAAGAAATATAGGTTTTATGAGTCGATTCCAAACTTGTGAACGCTTGACGGCTCATAAAATGGTTGCCACTCTCTTGCTGGCTTGCATCGTTTTTTGATTGCTTCATAAACCGAGACGCGAAAATATTTATTGTGTCATATAATGCGCCCCGTAAAAGGGCCACTACGTGCCCAACTCTGTAGAAATGTAATGAATTTAATAAGCATTAAGTAGAGTAGAGAGGACTTTTTATACTCATTTTGTTGACACATTTTGTTTAATCATCAATTAATCGAATTATATGCATCAACTCTTTGTACATCAGCTGTTGTTTGTGTCACATCTGCAATGACACAGATCAACTTTCGCCTTTGCCCTTCACTTTCACTTTCACTCTCATTCACAATGAATGAATGAATGGGAATGGGAATGGGAATGTGGAGCCAGTTATCTCGTAGAACTTTTGTAATTGTGGGCCATTGTTCGCTCCGAGTTCGCACCGAGTCTGAGGAGGCAAACAACAAATTATGCAAATCCCCGTTTTGAATGGCTTATCCTTCATGAATTTATATCGAATCGTAAACCCAATGACGATGACGACGACGACGACGACGACGTCGGCCCCAAAAGAACCATTGGAACAATAAAAGCTCATTTGTTGCCATTATCATTTCACTAACAAATAACAAATCATCGAGCGACCGAAACGTGCACCTTGGCAGGAGGCGCTGCCCCTGCTGCCCCTGCTGATGCCGCACAAAAACGGCTGCCAATAAATTCGGTTAATAAACCAAAAGTTGTTAATTTAAATGATTTATATCTGAGCAGGGGACACAGGAGGCGCTGGCCTGCTATTGCTGAGCCTCAAAAATTTACGTAATTTGGCATAACCTTTTGCCTGGTTTCCGGCCTCCTCCTCCTCCGACAACGACGAGGACTTTGTGTTTGCTTAGCCCGCCCGTGCCTGGGCAATGGGTCAAAGTCGGTTTGGGTCGGTAGGCTGATGGCGGCTTAAACCAATTTACGTAGCAGACATCTTCATTGCCGGGGCCCAGTGCCGTGTGTCGTGAATTATGGCTGCACAACTGTGCGTATGCGTAATTTTTGGGTCTCCCGCTGTCTATTCACACTGCGACGCGTCCTTCCGTTTTAATACATATATAAATTTATGTCTTATTGTTTGCACATCGAAATTATTTCATTTGTTTGTCTTTATAACAAAACGAAATCATGTTCAATGCCGCCTTCCGTTCATTTTCCACAGCGTTTACTTTTAATGGTTTCCGTCGGCTGCTTTTCGGGGGATTTTCCACATCTTAACTTTGGCCGAGACCCACAAATATTTGATGCCCGTTTCGTTTCGCTTCGTTTTATTGATTGGCGTCCGTAGCGGGTTTATGAGGCCCAGTTTTTTGGCTGCTCCATTTGTTTGGTATTTTCAGCTGGATGCTGTCAAGCGTGAGGTAGCGCTACATTGAAAAGGATTTTGCTGCGGCTTAAATTACTTTTCCTATGGCTAGGCAAGAGGCTGTCATTGAATGTTTTCGCAATGAATAGTTGTTAGTTTCTTTTAAGAATTAATTACACTCTTAAGTGTTTGCTGGGGGGCAGTGGCCAAGGGGGTGGATGTCAAAAACGGCGTTTAGAAGATGGCAATTGCTAAAGACTTGCTTAAAGTTGTAGAAGTGAGTTCCCTTCCCACACTTTTATCTGCTGTAGTATATTTTAAACAAGCGTTTCTTATTTCTGGCATCGATTTATAAGCTAAGAGTATGTGCTTCTCAGCCTTTTGTTGACAACCAAAAAAGTTAATAAATCGACACAGTTTTGCAGTCAAAGGGAAACTGAGTGCAAACAGTTTTAGAAAATGAACTTACACTTGTTTTTTCTTCAATTGTGGCCACAAAAAGTGCTTTCGCGGAATTTACAACCTCTTAACACTGTGCAACAATCATTTTCGGTCGTAAAGCAAGTCAGAAGTGTAATGAGACAAGCAAGTTAAAGTGGTCTTTTCAGGATTTTAGTTCATTGACTAAAAACAAAGTATTCATCTCCAACCAAAAAACCAAAATTACTTTGTATTTTCTGTCTATCAAGAAAACTACCTAAAATTTAGTGCAAATCTCAACCATGTTTATCTAAGCTCTAGCTCTAGATTAGCTCTTTCTAGTAAAAGATTGGAGCTCTTATAAGAAATCGTCCCTTTGTCATGTATTCCGGGTGTCTTTAATTGACACGCTTGCTTTGTTTTCTCATTCGTAAGATAAAATCATCTATCGAATAGTATAAAAGTGGGACAAAAAGCTCAAGGACTCAATCAATTTGGTCGCTGAGCCCCAAATATTAACGAACGATGACTTTTGTATGCCAAATTAATGTACTCATTTATGAACAAAGAAAAAACATAACCACTTTAGTAAAATAAGTAAAAATTGAGAGATTTTTGTATGCCAGATAACTGGCAATTCAGTCAGACTGAATGAAATGCTTGTGAATATTGACAGATTTGTCTGACCAACTATGGCAACAGTCAACTGGCATGCGTTCACACATGCCTGACTGCAACTGGCACATTAAACTGTGGCAACCTGTGCCAGTATGTCTGAACGCACCTTCACTCTCTCCAAATCAATTCAAAAGCAGAGCATGCAAATATGCTCAATCACTATTTTCTGTACTATCTGCTCACCGAAAAGGCAGGTACAAATCAAGCAGACTCTCTCACTCTCTGAAAAGAACACTTTTTGTTGTTCTTCGCTTCATGGTTCTTCAGAGAGAGTAAAACAAAACATATTGAAGGAGATTCCCAGAGGCCTTGAGATGAAAGAGGTTGTTCGACAGCATGCAGAACACCCAGTTGCTTACAAGGATTTGTCCAGATTCAAGGTTGTGAAGTATAATACTTGTTAAGCTACTGGTTTTCGCTTTCATTTGTTGTTGTTGCTTTAGAAGCGTACTAGCACGCACACACACTTGCAGTTTACTGAGGCGCACTTGGGCTTAATACTGTCCAGAAAAGTGTGTAATGAAAGCAAATGAATAAACTGATTGAACTGGTATTTAGAAAAACGTTCTAATAAACAGAAAAAGTTTTCTGAAATTCTTCTTTAAATCTTAAATAATTTTCTTAATTTAAGGCGGTTCCTTGAGACGGATTTTATAGGAGATCTTTGAATTTTTAATGAGTGTATCTATGTTTGAGTAAACAGGTCCTTGGGACAATGCAGGGATGAAATGTCATTTCGGTTTGCTTCTAAATGATGTCCTGGGGAAACTATATATTTAAGAATTACATTTTTTTCTTTTGCTCATAACCTGACTTCAAATAATGCATCGTTAAGTAATGATGATTACTAATTATGTCTATAGCATTTATGTGATTAAGTGCCGACATCTTAGCTCCTAGCTTCTAGCTAGCTTCCTAGCTGCTATGTATCAGATTAATTAAGATTTTGCTCTAATATTTGTAGACTTATGTGACAGATAGTCCTACAGTTATATTAGCTTAGATATCGGCCCTAAGTGACTTTTGTGATTGTCAGTCAAACTGTATGTGATAGCCCTCACCTATACCAATACAATTTTGTTGCTCTCGCTCACTTTGTTTGTGAGCGTCCAATTCAATACTCTCACATTTTTGTGCTCTCTGTTCGCATGAGTATTAGAAATGGGCAGGAGTCATTGGCACTGCATGAGCGAAGCACAGTTATGCCAAAAGTAGAGAGAATAGACTGCGTATTATGACCCGACACCTCCACTCCTCACCTCTACTGGACAGACGACTGCATCTAAGCTCACATGACTAGCAAGCAAGCAAGAAAGGAAGAGGTTTCAAGTCCCCTTCGAAGCATTGTTTTGGTTTTTTAAGTTGTTTTATTATTTTTTTAATATAGGTTTTCTTTAGGTCTTAAGACCTTTTCTACCACTAATTTATATGGCTGTTATGTATACGGGCTAACCTAAATTCACGAATTAAATGTGATAAACATTTTTTTGGGCCTATCGTTATTTCAGAGTTTCCTTTTAGTTCTAGTTCGCTTTATCTAGATAGCTCTCATTTCTTGCCCCTTGAAATAATTTTTTAGCTCGTGGCTTCAAGACACAGAAAATAGCAAAAAGTTGTGTCAAAACCCAAGAAGTACACACATAATCCAATCAACTAACAAACTGGAATAAATGTCACCTAGCATACCAATTTAATCAAAAAGTTTTCTACTATTAAGGAACAGGCACAAAAATATGCTTAACCTTTTAAAATGAGTCTGTCAATTTGACATTTGATCTGTTTTATAGCCGCAATCAATGTGCTGTGTGAGTGTGTGTGTGTGTTTTTTCAGAATTATGCAATAAATTTTTGCGCAATGCAAAAATAAAATGAAAATAGAGGAGAGTGAACAGGTAAACCAATTTACACAGAAGATTGCATCGACCATATCAAAGGCAATCCTCCAAAAAGCTAAATGAAATGTAGAAGATGTGAAGAGAGTGTAAACACTACACTGGGAAAAATGATCAAGTATTTTGTAGTTGGAGCAACCATAAGAGGTTTCATTAGTTTGAAGAACATAGTATTTAAAACAGACTTGATTTCAGACCGTACTTCGGTTTGTTTGAAGATCTTAAGATGTTACAAACTCTAGGTTCAAGAAATTTGGAATCAAATATAATGTATAAACTTGGATTAAGAACTTTAACATCGAAAATACTTAATCTAATCTATGAATTAAAGAACTTTAACATCGAAAATTCTTAATTCAAATTGAAATTGTAAATATATTTCCTTCTCAATTCAAGAAATTTTGACATATTTTATATATGTGATATTTGATTCATTCTCTGACCATTCATAATTTTTTCGAGTGCACTTTTCCACCCCTTTTTAGGACGAACAACACGCACAACTTCTGATGGACACACACCGCATGTGTCCCATTCCAAAAACCCCTGGAGTATCCCCCCTTGGGCTTGGTTTTGATTGCGGAATTCAAAGCAAAACTCTTTGCACGCAATTTGTCATATGGAATCCATAAAAACGCTGCCAACGATTTGGGATAAGCTCAGGCCACACACCGAACCGAATTGAGAATTGCCAGTCCTTTTAAACTGATTACAAGGCAGTTTCAGAGTCTGGCTATCAATTGCAAATTTATTGGCAAGTCCTTGACCTGGCACCGACTCTGGCATTAGGATAGGTTCGTGACTCATCACAGATGCCGTTGCCGCCACCTTTTTGTGTGCACACACAAATCACTAAATTTACGAGCTGAATTGCAAATTTCTCAGAGAGCGAGAGAGTTTGCATATGAAACAGCAAATTTCATTGAGTGCCAGAAAGGAACTTTGCCTTTGGCCAACTTTTTGTCGCTGACTTTCGCTTTCACCTTCGGCGTCAACTTCGGCCAGTGTGCACTGTAGAAGTCTTTTCAATGTCAAGCTGGCAAACGGCAGAGTGTCACTCACATCTTGTGTTTGCTCAATGCAACCTCGTCAACAGCTTGACTCTTATCAGCTAAGTTTTCTGCATAATTCATGTATTTTATTAAAAAATGCAAACAACTAACAAGTAAGTAGATTTCATAAGAGAATGGCGAGTGCTTGTCAAATGGCAGCTGTAAGCTTATGTTTTGTATTCATTTATGCGAAAAGTAAACAAGAGCTGGAAAGTTGTGTTAAGTAACACGGGGAGAGTTTTAAAGGTGAGATGCAGTTTAAGATGGTTGGCATAAAACTAACGGATATTACATGGATTTTGGCAGAATTTAAATCACTTAATGGGCTAAATACAATGTGATGTATTTTGCACCTATCTTAAAATGAAGAATATTGGAAGTTTTTGCTAATAATCGTTTAAATTGAAGTTGATTGATCCTTTCTAAGTACCTACATCTTTAACTAGGCTTCTTTTTCATTATTCTAACTAGCTTTTAGCCTATGCCCTGTCACCAATTGTTTTTGAAAAGCACCCAAACATAGTCTTCACTTCACTTATAAAAATTATCCACAATTTTCAACTTGAATCAAGTAAAATCAGTGCAAATGCTACTCTTAACTCCAGAAATAGAACTTCACTCAGAGAAATAATCACAAATTTAAGACTTGAATCAAGTTCAAACAGTGTTAATAGTGCGTTAAGTCGTTCAGTACTTAATTGAAATACGAAATTCTCAATTCAACCTCAAGAGAATTTTTATTTAGATAGTAACAAAATATATAAACCACAAGTCAAACACTTATTTAACCTTTTCGACGTAGTTTTTAGTCATAATAATCTAAAATAAATCCTGACTAACTCTTAAAACAAGCATGGCATACTTAAAATAGGTACAAATTATTGTATATTATCTAATACAGTTTAATACAGTCATCGGCATAAGTATTTTGACAAAAAAACATACTAACATAAACCATTATATCATAAAACAAGAAAGCTAAGCTAGCTTCGTGTGTGCCGATGATTTTATGCTCTCTTAAATAATTTCAAAAAATCTTTTCCCACAACGACACCTTTTCCGACGTATGGAAGCTATATGATATAGTCAACCGATTTGGACAATAATTTGTAGTACTAGGTAAAAGCAAGTGAATCAAAGAAATATAAAATGCCACCATCAAAAACAAAAAAGTTTTTCTAACTAAGACTGTTTTTCAGAACTATCTTTTGTATGGCAGCTATATCAAATAGTTGTCCGATTTTCATCAAACTTTGCAGAATTATAAAGAAGCAAAGAAAATCTATAAATACAAAGTTTGAAGACGTTTCCATTGAAAAGAAAGAAGTTTTTTTCACAAAAACTAATTTTCTAACCGATTGTTTCTATGGGAGCTATGAGATATAGTCATGCGATCGGGTCGTTTCAGACAAGTTATTAGCGTGCAGCAAAAAGTAGACTCTGTGCAACATTTGAGCTCAACTTCGGCCGGCCAGACAGACAGACGGACAAAGCTCAATCGACTCATCTCATCGCCCTGATCAAGAATATATGTAGTTTATTGGTAGGAAATTAATAGTTCTATGCGTTGCAAGCTTCTGGGCAAAATTATAATACCCTTTGCAAGGGTTTAAAAACAAAATTAAGAACTATTTGCCTTGCAATAATTTTAATATCTTTTTTTGATAATATAATAACCATGATGATTTTCAGCTCCGTTGGGTAAAAATCAAAGATCAATTTCACATTAAATGGATATTTTAATATGCAATAAAGAATAACAAAATATTCATTCCAAAAGGATACCAAAAACATCCAATGGAAATTTATCAGTTATTCTTTTTGCGATTCATTTATATTTTAGAATTATTGGGTGAACTTTAGGGACCGATTCGAGTTTATATACTTGACTTTTTCCATTGCATACTTTTTTGGGATATCAGCTTGTGCTTAGTAAGCGCCAATTTCTCAAAGGTTCATTGAGGTAATCTTAGGTAATGGACAGGTGACTAAGTATTTTGGCTTTCTCAGCAAATTCCTATCGCTACAACAGGTTGAACGTGGGTTCACCCTATCGAACGAATCAGCTGTGAATGTTTAATTATTTATTTCAGGTTAATGTTTTGTGATGATTATTGTTTGGCGAAAAAGTTGTATACGATTGATTGCGACGAATCAAAAAAAGGAAAATACTTTTCCGTGGCTGATGAACATTTGCTTGTGAACCTTGCTGAAGAATAAGCAGTTAGATGGGGTGAATTGGAAGCAAACAGCCGAGGCTTGGCAGCGACTTGAAGAATTATATTTGGCCTCTCATGCCTGAGTTTAAAGTTCTTGGAAAGACTAGGACAATTGTACAGTTTGACGAATAAAGGCTGACTGCAAAAAAGTCAAGCGCAATCATAAGAAAGCTGTCATTTGTATAAAGTCGTATCGGTACCAAAGTTGGGCTCTGACAACAATGCCTGAATAGTGTTCACAATTCGAGTCATGATAGATTGAGTTTAAGTTCTAATCCGATTCTCTGTTCTCTTCAATTCCATTTCCACTCAAATTCGGCTAAACCCAGATTAGTTTGACTAACCGTACATTGTGGAATCAGGCCTATTCAACTTTTTTATTAAAAAATGTTTGTAAACTACTTTTACACAGAAAATAAAAAATCTGAAAACAATCCGAAAAGGGATTGAAAACAGGGTAGTCCTGGAGCAGTATTAAAGTGATCCTGTTTTTTAGGATTAAAAAAAGTGTGAGGCAAATCAATCTTTTCTCGGATCCCCTCAATAGCTTCCGAGATTACCCTGTTTTCAATCGTATTGTTTCGTATTGATGTCTTTTTTCAGTGTAGTTATTCAGAATAATTGATTTTAAATCAAGCAGAACAGTTTTTGTCTCATTCCCCAAATGAATCGTTTTCTATTCTTCTACAAGAAACTGATTTCCAACTTGTAGCAAAAACTTTTCTTAACTCCCAGTAATGTGTCACACTCTTTCCTAAAAGAAGATGCAGTAAGTGGATATCTAAGCATACGCTTTGCGGAATACTTTGACGTAGTATTTCAAACATAAAGATTGACAATTTTGAAACTTTACTCGCTGTACCAAAGGTAGCTCAACGTTTCGCTTATGAACTATGGACGAGGCTATTTAAAAGCCGCATGATGCAGCAGAGCTACACTTGGGAACACGCACCATTTACCTCACATTACCGAACCCACATAATGAGGCATTGTAAAATTCAATGAAATTACTAAACGCGTCTCAAAAACCAATAATTTATAATAAACGTGCTGCTCCGTTGGTTCTGAAATTCGAAAATTGAATCTGAACAAAACCCGAATGAAAAATGCGCCCATTAATCTGCCTATTAATATCTTAAAAGTCCGCACAAAAAACAAAAAAAAAAAAAATCACCCAAGAAACCATTAACAGGCAGCAACAGCCAGCTGAACCAAAAAATATGATTGTTTCGATGCCCTTTGAAATTTAATTTCCTCTTTACGAAAAGTCCAAGGTCTTGATTTTGCATTTAAATTGGCACGTGCCAACGTGGGCAAACAATTGGGCGACACAAAGGGCTGTGCAAAAGTTGAGAATGAAATCAGGGAACAAGTTCGACTGAGGCACGTGTATGTGAGACTGTGTACATGGGGAGGGTTTCGTTAAGTTCCAAGAGGAACATGTGTTGGTTTCTCAAAACTTGGCAAAATATTGTGATGAATTGACAGCAAATTTATTACTTCAGTTGTTGTTTTACAATTACACAGTTTTAACTGATATTGAAACGAGTGTGGCAAGCTAGAATGAAAATGTTGTACAATCATTTGGTTTAGGAATAACAGTAGGAAGTACATA
Organism: Lordiphosa andalusiaca; assembly: GCA_035044965.1. Taxonomy (NCBI): domain Eukaryota; kingdom Metazoa; phylum Arthropoda; class Insecta; order Diptera; family Drosophilidae; genus Lordiphosa; species Lordiphosa andalusiaca. The sequence goes on from JAWNNM010002225.1 coordinate 224,102, forward strand.
CTTGTCCTTAAGCTGGCATGCATCTAACAATTAAATGTGGGAGAACTCACAGCAGATCTTAGATGGCAGGCTAAAAGAATTAGTTTTAAGTTATGTGGTGGAATTGGTTTTACTGAACAAAGCTTACCTTTAAAGGCAGAATCTTTCAAAAGGTTACCACAAATTGAAGCTTAAGAATCAAATTAATAAATTAACGAATTTCTGGTGTATATGTAATGTATTCACTTACGATCTAAAGTTAAAGTCGAAGCGCTTAGTACAACGGCCATTATGATAAGTAAGTGTAACTTCATTTTATATCAAAGATGAAAAATGTTCTAGCTTAAAGGTAGGGCTATGATAAGAATGTTGCTAAAAGTTAGTGAAACTAAATGATGTGACTTAACTTTTTAATAAGTGTGATGAATGCATTCGCAGAGCTGCAGCTTTCAGCTACTTCTACTTCCCTCACTCCGATTCCTATAGAATATCTAAGATTATTTTTTTTTTCTATAATCTACAAAATGTTTTTCTAGAATTTAGAAAATACTTCCTAGCTTAAAGTAAATGTTGGCTAAATTTTAGAAAGTCTTTGACTTATTATAAGATATTATTTTTGGGAAATATATGGTGAATCGCCTTTGACCCCTTATTATAGGCGTAGATCAAAATTTTAGGCCGATTTTGGGTGTTTTTTGAGTGTATGTCCCTTTTTTTCAATCACAGCTTTTAAACCTTATCCAGATTAAATCAAAAATTCTTCGTTCTTATAGCAAGTACGTTCCAAAACATCTTTATGTCAGTAAAAGTTTTGATTTAAGTACGAAATTCTTGATTGCAGTACAAATCGAGATTTTTTTAATGAGTAAATTGGGATTATATTAAGGATCGGCATTAACCTGATTATATTTAGTAACTTTCGTTCTTATTTAAACATTAAAGTTCTTAGCCCAACACTTAATCTTCTTCTTCTTAAACTAAGAACGTAAAGTACTTAACTTGAACTACATCAGGCTTATTTTGAGCTCTAAAAGTTCTTGAAAGTAAACTCGAATCGTGCTTACCATGTAAAAAACGCGATATCAAGAACTTATTATCAAAAACTAAATATCAAAAGCTTGGGGATTTTAAAAGGCGCGTTTGAATCAAGAATTTTTGCTCCTAAACTAAGAATTTCCTGGCTTATGGAAGGTTTTAGACTGAAAATTCTTAATTTATGTACTAAATTTCTTGATTTTTCTCTCAGTTTAGGCTTCCCAGGTAGCTAATTTGTTGAACTTGCCCAATCTGCTGTTTGTTCGAAACCAGATTTTTGGATTGTTCGCTGAGCGCATTTGTCGTTGTGATGTTGAGGCTTGCCTATTTGCCCGACGGCATATATCGTTATTAACCACTCTATGGAGCTTTTGTTGGGAGCAGGTTGCATAATAGTTAGGGACAGTAGCAAACAGAGCATATTCCTGCTAAACAACTCTTAAGGCCGTGAAGCCCCCACACTGGGTGCTGTCGTTTGTCGCTCATATTAAGGAAAATAGTTTTTCCAGTATTCCACTCCTTCGAAAACCCTACCATATGCACGTATACGTACTATGTGCCATGTGCAGGTCTGATCTGTGCTCCGTGCATGGCTCAATTATGATGTGCACCATGTTTGTGTGATCAGTGAACGAGCCTTTTCTGATTCCGATATGATCTTTGCCTATGAAGTCTATAATGGTGCAGGCTTCTATTGAAATCGCCGGTCATATTATTATTTTCATATCATTTCATTAAGGAGGTAAGTAAAAAATAAGTATAAAATTCTTATCCGATTCTCTTAAACTATTAAAATACTTAGCCAAAAAAGCAAAGTGAAGTGCAGGTTGTGTATGTTAAAAGCATGATTAATCTGTCATTTCCCATATAATTTTTAACAATTGTATCAAAATGACATTATTTAATATCAATTTGATCCTTAAATATGGATTTTATCTGCGCGAAAATATCAGTTTGATACAAAATTAGTTGCAATACAGTGAACTTTAACAAAGGGATATTAGTCATGTAAGCTTTGAGCACAAAATGCACAATTGCCTTTGTAAAGCACGCAGATATACCAGTATCTAAGTCCAAGACAACAACAGTTCAAAATGTTTGTTAAAACATTTAACTTAAAAGACATTGTCAAAATCAACAAAAATTCCCAAAAATGTATAATATAAATTTTCCTAGCAACTCAACGTAAACTTTAATATTTCCATTTCTTACCCATTTTGCTGTTTGCTGAATACAATTTAATATGATTAAATTGATATCTCTGCAAATGACACAGAGTTTATTTGAATCTCCGGAATTGGAGCAAAGCCATTGGCCATTGTTATTGACGATGTCCTACTACCAAAAGTTTCAAAATCAATGTTGATGATCATCTTCAGAAAGTTACTTTCATTGTTATCTCTGGCCAGGATGAGGTCAACACTGGCCGTAGCAAAGTGAAAGCAAAGGACAGAAATTCGGCGAAATGGAAAATATAAACAAAATCATTTGTCAAAACATTTCGAAACAGGCCCCAAAATCGATGTGTTGAAGGGAAAGTTCACAATGGCGAGGCAGTGTGAAGGCGGATGCGGAAACGGAAGTAGGCGAGTGGCGCAGCGAAGTGAGTTGCCAGTGGAAAAGCTGAGCTCCCCCTCAAACAGTTTGGAGGCCTGACTCTCCACTGATTAGTGATAAGAATGTGTGTGTGTTTTTTTTTTTTTTCTCTCTTCTTTATGTTGCTTTTGCTTTTCCTTTTTAGACATCGTTTGTCAAACGATTTATTTCAATTATTGATGTCGAAGTTGTTTTTTGAGTACATATATATTCTGTTGTGACCAGAAGTTAGATAAGAGTAGATGTCTAGTTTTGATTTGTGTTGTGGTGACAAATGTCAAGGGCGACAGAGAAAAATGTGAACTCACCGAAATACGCAAATCTAGATAATCAATTGTAAACAAATACTTAACAAGCTGAGGCCAAACCGAATCCCTGGCCCAGCATATTTACATTAGAATTTAAGTAACAATAGCAACGGATTTGGCATAAAACATAATTAGGGAAATGTAAAAATTAATCAATTTCGTTATAACCCAATTATTGCTAATGCTAACAACGCACAGCGGTAAAGGTAACCTCCATCCTGTATCACGGTTTCAAAATAATAATAATAATAAAGGCAAATACGGGAACCGGATTTAGTTTCCCCCCAAAATGCGGGTGCAATTTCAACTGATTATAAATATTCTGGTTTTTTGTTTCACATCCGCGACTTATTTGCATTTGGTGTTGGGGGGCGGGCGGGCAGCAGCTTTCAACTTAAATTATGTTGATTTTTTGTCAACTTACCGACTAACCCTCTTTGCTGTGCAAATATTGTTGTTGAATGCATTAAAGTCTAAATAAATCTGTTTTATGATTTTTATTCATACCCAGCGAGAGCCAAGTGCCAGACCATCTACTAAGACTACTACTTAAACTAATTATATGGATATCTCTATTCAATCAGATTATTTATAATGTGCGAAAATTGCTTCCACTTGTGCCACAACTTTGGGTATGTGACAAATCTTATGGCTCATTAAAAGAAAATTTGAAATGCTACAAACAGATTTGTTTGCCAAAATAATAAATGGTGCTTTAGTTAGATCAGAGGGCTGGTCTAAATTTGGCACTGACGAACTTTTTATACTCTTTGCAAGTGAATATTGTCAACAGTCAATAGATTTGTACTATTATTATGTTCGTATCCACTGTTTCTAGATATAAATGTGAATCTCTTGTGGTTTGTTTTTACCCAAACAAGGCACAAGTTTTCGTTCACAAAGACTGTGACTTTGCAAAGACTTAAGCTAGCAATAAGGTAAGAATACTGAATATACACTAGAACTCTCAAAGTTTCAAGAAAAACATGATTAACTATGAGCTTCTAGATAACACACAGTACCGATCATGTCGTTGAATGCAGCAGAGCTTTGAACGCTTATTTGCGTATAGGAAAACTGGATCCGGAATAAACTTAGCTTCCGAAGAAAGATCGAAGCTAAAGGTTGAAATTCTGGGAGGCAGCTAAATCATATCTTGGGACACCATTAAACACCGGTTCAAGCACTTTCCCGAAAATTGTGCTCTTTAAAATCTTCAAAAGTGTTTATTATAGATGACGAGACCTTTGTCAGCGTAGAGGGCCGCGAAAGGACACCTAAGCACTACCCATTGGAGTCAGTCAATTACATGGCTCAGCCAATATTTTCTATACTGTCTGCTCAACAAAATGACAGCTACATATTGAGCAGACTCTCAGAACACTTGTTACAGTGTTTCTTGTTTTCTGTTTCATCGTTCCAGCACCTTCAATTTGGAGAAATTGTCAAATCTCACACAGTTTCCTGTACCTTCGATACATATTAAGTAATCGTAATGGTTAATCGAACCACCAAAGAATTGGATAAACCATAGTCCATAGACCATAGCAAAAGACTGTTCGCTGATGCTGCACTGTACAAACACTGCTTATCGCTGAGACTGCAGCATCAAAATTTATAAAGAGCATACACTTTCGCTGGCACAGAGCAGGGATGCCGAAAATCATATCGATCTCTATCGAAAATTCGTTATTGTTTTGAATAAAGACTATATATAGTTATCAATTATTTTCTTATTGGATAACGAATTTTCTTAGTTTCAGCTTTTCAAATGCTTTTTATTAAAAGATGTTGAAATTGATAAGAAATTACAGTCTTTATGTAGACAAAATTCAGCTTCGGTTGATGTTATGATGATTCTGTGAGTTTTATCTAAGTTTGAAGCTACTAAGTGTACACCACTGTGAATAGTGACCAACAAAACCGCTTTGAATCCATATTTTGTAGTTTTTATCAGTTTTGATTTTTAGATTTTGAGCTCAGTCGATTGACATATTAGTTACCTAAATAGGCCTTAACCTAACCCAAAAAAAAAAAGGACCAAGTCCAAGCATTTCTCAATCTCTTGGCTTTTGAGCTCGCACAAGAACAAGGGACCCACATTGTAGAGCCAACTCCGAACGGCATAGCTGGCAACAGTAGCTAGTGAAGGTGACCGGGTGTGTGTGAGTTTTTTAAGAAAAACCGGGGTCAAACCAAGAACCTCTTGCACAGCAGGCACACACACAACCCACTGAGACACACTTAGACACTATTTGGGTATATCATTTTAAAATATGCATCGATAATAACATTTGTATACTCTGTACCGTAGGTACATAGAGTATTATAAGTTTGTGCAAAAGTATGTAACATCCAGAAGGAAGCATCTCCGACCCCATAAAGTATATATATTCTTGATCAGCATCAACAGCCGAGTCATGTCCGTCATGTCCGTCTGTCCGTCTGTCCGTCTGTCTGTCCGTATGAACGCACAGATCTCAGAGATGGTAAGAGATAGAGGTTTGACATGTATGGGACATATGCTTCTAATGTCTGCAGGCAGATCAAGTTTATTTTCAATTTTGGCCACGCCCCCTGCCGCCCCCGCAATTTAGAAAAAACGTCATATCTCCCACAGTTTTGAAAATAGATGGCTTGTTCCTTCTGGACATATTTAGTTATTAGGATAACTTATCGATCCGCCAAAGGAATGAAGAAGATCGGATGAACGGTTTTCGAGTTATGATCAAAAGAAAAATTTTCTTGGTACAGAGTATGTTATAGTCGGGCTTGACCGACTTTCTTTCTTGTTTATACAACAAAATGTCTATATCAAAGCAGCAACTCCAGTCTGTGGAGCTCGCTTTGACTAGGACTAAGACCTCTGACTTAATGTGTCATCCGGATAACTATAGTTTCGCCTTGTGATTGCTTTTGGTCACAATTGCAAAATGTCTTAGTAGTGAATATGATACAACAATAAAGGTACGGCTGCCTCAGTGCAAGTTCTCTGCAAAGTACCTTCACGATCGGTACTCTTGAAGCGTAAGCTTTTGGCAAAAGTACTCATCACACTGACGCCGCCTTACCTGCATTGTTGTATCATGGTAGTGAAGCCTTCAATCACGAACTCTGCTCTTGAAGACTCGATGAAAGAAACCTTGAAACTGCCACTTTCAATTAAGAAAAGTCTTATAAAGTCAAATATTTTATCCCGAAAGCTGCACTACATTCTAAATGTACGCTCTGAGAACTATGAATCGATTCTCGCTATGAGTATATTCTCAGCATTTGAGTATTAGTTTTAAAATAGTCAATAAAATGTTGTTTGATCTTAAATTTAATTTTCATATTTTATCCTGGTACAAAGACGCTCAGAGTATATTTAGTTTGTGCAAGTGTAGGTTAGAGCTAGAAGAAATCATCTCAGACTCTATGAAGTATCAATTTTGCTATAATTTGGTTATATTTAGGATCATTTATCGATTCGGCAGACGATCAAAGTTTTTTTCCATTATCCTCAGTAGAAAAGTATTGATCAGTAAAGTCAATAGTCATCGATCGAAATAAGTTCCAAGCTTAAGACATTTTATTTCAGTGTTTTCAAGTAATGTTTACCACCTTTCCATCTTTGCTTATATTGCATAAGTTTTTCTTAAGCTATAAGTCGTCAGTTTTTGTTGGATAATACCCAGTGATAATGCGAAAGTACTTTCTTTTTGAATTCAAGAAACCCCGTAAGCAATACTTTAAGTTTTGCTGAATCATCTTTTGAAGTTAAAGATGGTCATTCCGGTGATTTAATAGTTAAGTTCCCGTACCCATTAACATTTCTGCACAGAATCGCCAACAATAATATTGAAATGAACATTAAACACAATCCAAATGTGAAATATATTTTCCATATATACCATAATACCGTTAATCAAGCCGAAAAAAAGTGCACAAGTATTAAATGATATGAAATTGAATTTCACATCAATATATAATGCAATGCACAATTAAATTCATTGACCTCACAAAATTAAAAACCAGAAAACATATTTGCATTAAATATGCAAATGAGATTCACCGAAAATGCTGATATATCTACACACACACATACGTATGGATTCATGTGTATGACAAAGTAAATTGTACATTTTATGTATATACAAATGTTGATTTCGGTATGTTTTCTATTTATACAGCGGCACACACTCACACACTGAACTTTATAGACATATATAAACACATCTAGAGAAGTTCACATATATGTAAGTTTGGATATTTTAATATATATATACACCAAAGTGTACATGGCTGCACTACCTATAGAAAAATTCTGGAACAAATGCAGCCGGCAGCAGTGGCTTTTTTTCACAGTTGACTAAAACGTAAACATAAAATGTCGGAAAAAGAAAAATCATGTTCTAAATATATACAATGCCTCTCGTGAGCATTGTTCAGATGGTACATTTCACACAAAAGAGAGTGAGAGTGAAAGAGTGTGACAGAGAGAGAGAGAGCGAGGGAGGGAGAGAGTAGTGCAGTGGTGAGACCAAGCTGATGACGACGACGTCGACATTTGCTTGATTTAAAATGTTTGAAATATTTTACATATTAAATAAACATTAAATTTTATTCAAAACAATGCTGAAATTCTCTTTAAATTAAATTTTTACTAGGCAAAAATACTGCGATTGGAGTGTTTTTGCAATTCTATGGCTGCCAGGATATTAAAGAATTAAATTTGTAAATCGCCGTATCAGAAAAGCCAAAAAGATCTCTGTAGAATTTGTATATATGTAAACCTTTTGAAGTACTAAAATACCGATTTCACTGGAAAATCAAGAATGCAATCGTTATTGGTGACAATTCTATAACTTTGTCTTAGTATTTGCAACTGTTGATTACTTTTCATACTTAACTAGGAAGAATAAAGTTCTACGAAAAAAATTTCAACATTTTTTGTATACTTTTTCATTTCTTTTAAACTTTGAATAGGTGGTGTGTGGCACAAATGTTCTTCGTTAAAGCCCATAAAAACTTCTTGAAATGAAAGACCTTTAATCATAAAAGACTGCAAGGATTTAAAAACCTAGATCGTATTATTGTAGATCAGATATATATCATGACTTCACAAGAAAAGTGTTACAACCTGTTAAGAATTTTAAGCATATCTTTGCGTAAAGAAATTTAGCTTACTGTAAGTACCAGGGATGCAAACCACTCGAAAATAAGGACTGGTTATAGCTGAATCAGCTCAGAAATGAAAGGGCTGGTCCTGAATTCATGACATCATTTTTATGAATTTTAGCCATGGATTTTACTCTGACATGTCCTACTACGTCATGACCTTAGTTGATTTTAGGCATGAGAACTGAACCGAACCCAATCGTTTTTATTTGTGGTTTTCGGTTCGATTCAGCAATTCTAAAAGGAAGCCGGTTCAGTTTGCGGTTCGGTTCACCGGCTGGAATAAGCGGTTCGGTTCGGTTCAAAACCGGTTCGATTCAGAACTGGTTTGCATCCCTGGTAAGTACCAAGAGTTATTGAATCAACTGTATTCATTCCCTAATTAAAAATATCAACGGTTGTTTTTCGATTATAGAATGATTCGTATTAAATTGAAGTTCTTGCTAGTTCAAAACGTACTTGAAATTTTAAGTACAATCCGGCATAAACTCATGCCCGATTGGCCAAGAACTCTGCCACTCGACTTTTTCCAAGTGTACCTGATTGCTGAAGTAATATCGCAATTAGCAGTCCCTGCACTGGCAAAGGGTCAAAAGGCGACTGGTTGGGCTTAAGTCCGAGTGTGTCTATCGTTTGAAACATCGAAAGTAAGAAATCGAGTACTGTGTACAGAATACTGATTATAGAGTGCTTAAGCTGTATTTTCATTTGTCTGATATGTCAAAGAAGATATCACTTAAATGTAATAGTCAATCTGAGAAGCATAAAAGTATATCAGAAGCTGCATAAGAAACTAAGGTATATTTTGCCCATCTCATATGAGATCTCGACAAGTGCAAATACAGCTTTAGTGTCGAGTTTTGAGTATCGAGTAACTAGTAACGGGTTCTTAGTATCGAGTAGTTAGAATCAGTACTGAATATTGACAGCTAAGTGCCGATTACCTAGTATTGAGTCAGAATATCGAGTGTTAACTATCATGTACCGACTAGTGAGTCTCGAGTACCGACTTTCTACTTTCCTACTTCAATTGGCTCTAAAACAAAAATAACCATTCGGATGGATCCGCCAAAAGTTTGGTAAAGATAGGATAAACAGGAGTCGAGTCGTGAGCAAAAGAATGTTTGCTGCACCATCAAAATGCATCTTCCGCTGGTACAGAGTATATTACAGTTGGGCTTTACCGACTTTTCTACTTTCCTACATCAAATTGCTTAAAATCAAACAAATCAAACGATTATCGCAAATATCTCGCAAAGTTTCCGATAGAACTTTTCATGAAGTTGTCCGTGGTCAACATTGAATAGCTACATTTGAATTCTTGAAGACGATTTTGACTGAAAATAGAGCCAAAAGTGTATCATCTTTGTAAGAAACTGTGGGCCATGGGCTTGATAACTGCAGGAGCCGGTTGGACAACCCATCCTTAGTATTGAATTATTGATTAGAGCTGACAACCCTACAACTCTCAAAGAATGCAACAGATTCTAAAGTTTCCATTTTTCTTTTACATTTCATTTCTTCTCCCTGTCTTCATAGTCCATGGACCCTTAACATTAGTCAGAGTATTTCCAAATGTATAAATAAAATGTGTGTAGGTTTTTTTCATGTCGGTGTTTCTTTTGTGTTCTGCTTGTGTACAGCCGCCATATCCAAATCTCTAACAGCTGCATGACTCTTGGTGGTGTTGTTGGCTTTTGGAAAATCGGGAAAAATTGCTCACGGTTTCCCATTTTGGCTCGATCAGTGCTAGAGAGTGCGTTGTCGAGCGAGGAGGCCCGAAAAAAACGAATCGCAACCCCAAGCAGCAAGACCACAAAGCAGCGAGCCGGCCAAACGGGAAAAGTGTAGCCAAGTGAAAGTGTGCGGGTTATTTATAGACGGAGAGATGACCGATGTACCCGAGCCCGTGCGCAAGTGCGCCAGTCTGTTGAAGGGCGCACGCAATGATACCGAGAAATTTGCGACTTTATTTGCGGTCACCAAAGTGATGAAGGGCAGGGACTGTGATAAGGAGGGCAAGAAGCTGCTGTTTGAGGCCATTGGATTTGCTTTCCTCAAGAAGTTGCTGGTGTCGAAAGACTTGCCCAGCGATTGCCCACCGCTGGTGTACAAGAGTGTGGCCCTGTCCATACTGACGTGTTTCTGTCAGGAGGAGGAGCTGGCCACGCATAAGGATATCATTGATGCCATACCCACACTGCTGGAGATAGTCGAACAGGCCGATGATGAGGACTATGAGGATAATTTGATAGTGGTCAGCGAGGCGTACAGCTGCCTGAAGAGCATAGCCAGCCATGCGCCGGGTCAGCAGGCTTTGTTGGCCACTGGAGCCATACCCAAAATGTCGCAGATTTACTCGGCCCAGAGTTTCCAAACGGATGAGGCACTACACTTGATTGTGCAGCTGGTGAACAAATTTGGGGTGATCTCTTGGCCCGAGGATCCAACGGCTTTTCATGCGCTGATACAGCGTATTGCCCTGGACATGGAGACAGATCACACGGACAGGAAATACGAGCTGTGCCGCATATTGGCGGATATATTGATTACCTGCCGCAAGGATATCGTGTTGAACTCTCTGGAGGGCCAGATCTGGCCCGAGTCGCTGTTCAAGGGTTGTGGCGATATTTTGAAGGCCAAGATTGGACCCAAACAGCGTGATCCGGCGCTGCATTTGATAGCCACCACCTTACAGGTGTTGGGCATACAATGGGTCTTCATGGATGAGCAGAAACAGTTCTTCCTCATGCTGCTCCAGCTGGCGGCCATAGAGGTGCGCATGCAAATGGACGAGAAGAAATTGGAGACGACGTTCAAGCAGGCGGAACTGTTGACCTGTTGCTTTGTCATACTGGAACAGTGTATTGAGTACATGGCCACAGATCAGCTGGATCTGGAGCCCAAGGAGAAGCAGACCACTTATACGGCACTCAAGGGAGCTTTCAATCAGGTCTTGAATGTTTTGAATCGCGTGAGCCAGGACAAGATAAGGGATAGTGCCAATCCGCGGGATAAGAACTTTATCTTTGCCATTGTCAGAATTCTGTCAGCTTGGCTGGCCCAGGAGACCACCGCCATGCGTCCGGCCATCTACAAGCTGCTGCCCTACATGCTTAAGATAGCCAATGAGAGTTTCCATGAGCTGAAGACCTGGCGTGGTGGTGCCAAAGAGGGTGAAGCACCCATCGATGTGCTGCGCATCATGTGTCCAGCGCTGTGCCACTTTGCGGTGGAGGATGAGGCACGTCGTGTGTTGTTCACACACAAACAGGATGAGGTTATGGTGGAGTCACTGGAGTTGTACTTCTCTATAGCTCACTGGAAACGTCCGCCCATACCAAGAGCTGAGCGTTTGAAGCGCATGAATGAGCCCGATCCGGTGCCCACACCCGAACAGCAGGCGGAGATGAAGGAGGCACGCGCCGCCATTGTGGCCTTGTGTAATATATTGATGAACTTTACAGTGCTGGAGCCCAAGCGTGCCGAGGACTCACCCACCTTTGCCAATCTACTGAAATTTGTGGTGGAGAATCTGCCTGAACTGAAAGATACACCCGATAATTTGGTCATACATGGCAATCTGGCCGTACTGGGTCTACTCCTGCTCAAGCAGCAATCGAAGAAGGTTAAGCAAAATGATTTCTCCATTTGTCGTTACATACAGGCCACCATACGCTTCCTGTGGGATGCCTACAACATTGACGAGAGCAACGATCCCACAGCCTTGGTGGTGTCTATTGCCTACAAGGGTTACTGGTCGGATCTGTCCGAACTTTGGTTCCTGGGCATGCAGACCATGTGCGGGGTCTTACCACTGGTACCCTGGCTGTCGGAATTCGCCCTGGAATCGGGTTGGGCAGAGGGCATTGTCAAGACCTTGAAGAAGGTCAAGATTGGCACCTTGCCGGCGAATGTTAAGTCCGCCTATGAGGACTTCCTCTCCCAGCTGGTGGACATCAATACGGATGTGGTGGCTGTGCTGAAGAAGGCCGACGCCTTGCGTGTCTGTCGCAATCACAGAATGATGGATCTGGGCAAGAAACTGTTTGGTGACTAAATCTGAAGTGAAAAAAAATAATCAAGAGAAAAAAAAAAACAGAAAAATAAAAAAAAAAATATTTTGTATGCACTTTTTTTATTTTTAATTAAACTAAACTAAAATAACAACAATTCTAAAATCCACAAAACGGAAATAAAATTTTCATTTCTGCCAGCTGTTGGTCATTCATTTGGGGTGTGTCCGAGTGTGTGTGTGTGTGTGTGTGTGTGTGTATTTCTGCTCCGTTGGATTAGTTGGCAAATTGTTTTGCGGGTGGCACAAAAACACCAAACACGTCACTTTTACTTTTGGTTTCGGTTTTGAGGAAACACAAAGAACAAAACAACCGCCTGATGAGGATGAGGATGATGACGTCCGTCCGCAAAAGCAGGCCAAAATAATAATTAGTAGATTTTAATACAAAATATGAAAACTAAACTCGGCCAAATCTGAAACGGGGCGGTTTTCGCTTTCATAAAATGCAGGTTGATTGTTCAAAAGTTTGAAATTGCAGCAATACACAGACTTAGACTTCATATGATGCTACGGTAATGGGAAACCTTTGCAGTGGACAGCTAGAAATTGAATACTAATCACTCATTTCTAAAGGAAGCCCTCGGGAAGAAGTTTTAGTTGGGGTAAGTAAGACCAGAAACAGTAAGGTTTGTATCAATGAAAGTCGAAATGAAGGCTGAGTTTTGGTCCTTAATATAAGGCTGCCCACAGGAAGCCCTTGTGACTTACCAAACGATCTTTTTGATTTGAAACCAGCTTGTTCTTGCTGTCGCCAGTTGTTCCATTTTTAATAGACTTTCTCCTCAGAATTTGTTCCTTGAAGCAACCTTCACCATGCCTTCACTACACCAAGTACACTCGGGGCTGTTCTTATGCCCGTATCAATGGACAAAACTCCTAAAGCATCCGTGACCGCTCAGTAGCTGGGTAAGATAGAAATTTACCTCTAAATGAGGTCTATCCATTCACGGCTTGAGAACCACGGATTATCCTGTTCATTAAGCGGCCCTTGACGCTTCCATCCGGCCTATCACTCTCTGGCTGCCACTCTCTCTTCAGGGTATGCTCTACTAGGTGACCGCTAGACAATTGCCGATTCCTCTACCAGTTATCCTAGAGGCACCATTTCTGCTACGACCAGCGCTGCTACATTCGAAATGGTTCTAAACGAACTACATACGCGAATTGCGCTGGAACCATAAATAAGTGGGCCCAAACCGGTACAGCATACAGCATAATGGTTTGGCAAACTTCCATAGGGAGTCATCGACGTTCTTGCTAGTGATCTGCACGAATCTGCAGTTTTCATTGGGAAGTGCTCGCGAAAACGGAGCCTGGCGCACTTTCAAACCACCTCTGTCCTGCCCACGTGGATGGTAGCTGTTTTGACACGGTTCAGGCTGCTGTCCAGTTCAGCCTGGGTTTTTTGAGCTGCCAGCTCTAATCCTATTGCCAATAGACATCGATAAGCTATGGCTATGTGGCTTTGCATGCAGACTCGACCTTCTGAGGTTTTTTGGCAGCAACAATCAGAGCCTTATTATCCGCATAGCCAACGACGAGGGTGTCAGCTGGAAAGGGTAGTTGCAATTTGCCGTCGTACTTGATATTCTATAAATAAGACCCCAAGTCTAAGCCTTGAGGCCATCCCACTGAAACATCACGTCTTTTATGCCATCCTTGGGTCGTAATGCAACTATCTGCCCGAAAAGTAGCTTCGTATCATGGCTTACAGGTATGCCTGGATATCGAACAGCTCAGGATGCTCTTCCAGTCCACTGTGTTGAAGGCGTTCTTAACGTCCAATGTCACAATCAGACAGTACTCCTTTTTGACCCTTATGAGTTGGTCTGAGACCGCCAGCCGTCTCTACGGCTGCGTCAAGTCTTGTTTCAAGTGCCTTCGGTTCCGTGTGCCCCGGCAGTCTGCCTGCGTATAGTCGTTTGACTTCAGTAAGTAAGCCTTGAGCCATGGGTCATGCTCCGCTGTGTCACAGAGTTCCAAGAAGTACTCCCGTTGGCTCCTCTTTATAAAATTCTTGAGCTCTCTTCTTTTAACTCTGTCCAGCCGATGGAGTTGGGGGAACAAATCGCTAATCGCTAGCGCGATGGTTGACTTTGCTTTTTTTGCCTTAAGATATGTGTACTACGTTTTGTACAAAAATTAAAAGCGTCAAGACACTACCCAGGCCTAACGACCTGATGCATCACTGGGTGTTAGTGTATCTTTTACGACATATAATGCATCACTAAGCTAGTTACCCTGCAGTTCTAAGTTTCAGGTTTGGATTTTTTTTGGGCTGAATCAGGCCTGATCAGTAAACAGAGGAAAAAAGGATGTTAAAGAATATCCATTGGATGATTTCCGGTATCCATTTAAACGGGATATGTCCTTAATATCCTTGTAATCATCCAGCGGAGCTAAAACTCATACAAAGGATATGAAAACTGATGATAATTTGGATTATTTTGCAGCTCCGCTGGATGATAAAAAGGACATTAAAGAAATATCCATTCCAAATGGATCTTTTTTGGATCCTTTTTTTTCTGTGTAGGCATAACTGAACTTCCTGCCTGAGTTTAGACATGTTTTAGTTCTTCCCACGAAACTCACCCATGAGTTCAGCACTGATATCATGTCTAAAATCAGCGAAGGTCATGGCGTAGTAGGATAAATGTCTGTGTTAAATTCATGGCTGAAACTCATATAAAGTGTGCCATAAATTCAGTACCAGCCCTTACATTTCAGGGTTGATTCAGCTATCATTCAGGTCTGAGCCGAACTGAAGGGCCACCAAAATTTAAATGCAGACTAGTATTGTCTGCACGCAGATCAAATTTGTTTTAAATTTTGCCATTTATCTCTGAAAAGTTGGAGGTCAAATTTCTCTAAAGATTAACTCTTATTAGATAGATCCTATCCTATTTCTTCATAGACTTAAGAGTAATTTGCTTTGTTATTACATTATTGTCAGAGAATCTCTTTAGAGACAAGTCAAATGCAGCTAACCACAATTCTCAAAGGCTTTGCGAAATTTCAGATTAAAGCGTTCTGTTTTTTTCTTAGTGTACTTATCATAAAGTTTCATTTGCCATACAAGTCTATCAGATTATGTCAAGTTCAACATTACTAATTTCCACTAGATTGCAATAGACGTTTTGTGCTTTGTCTTGACATTTGGAAATCAATTCCTCGGCCAATTTCATAAGCATCCAACCAGTCTGGGAATTAAATTTGCTTGTTAAGTGGATGGGAAATAGGGCAGCAGCTGGTATCTACATTCTGGCAAAAGCCTCGCATAAATCTTCAATAAATCTTGAATACATATTTCGATGCTTGCTTCCTGCTGCTAGACAAGAAATATTGCACGAAAGTATAGCTCAATCGTGAGATAACGTTTACAAACCCACCACCCCACCCACCGTTGGAATACACGACGACACCTGGACATTTCGCTGGAGCATGTTTTCTTTTATTACGATATAATATTTTATTGGATACCTTTTGGATATTTGAATATTTGGCCAAATCCAACCCTTTTTGGTCTACAAAATGTGTAAATTTGCCTGAGCCGTTTGTTGTGTTTTGTCATTGAAATTGCTCAGTTGACTGGGTAGGGATTTGGGCTTGGTGGTTGGTTGGCTGTTGAAGTGAAGGGAATGGATTGTGGGCTATTTGTGCATTTGACAAAGGTAATAAAAAAGGCCTTTGGCTTTTGGAACGACGAGGACGAGGACGACGACGGCAATGTTTGCTTGTTGATGTTTGCGTTTTGCTGTGCCTCGGGGCGTTGAAATGTATTTTTGTTTTGTTTTTTTGCCATTTTTTTATTTTATATTTTGGTTTGGGGTTGAGCGAACATGTTTGGAAACCTTTTATGTTTAATGTTGTAGAAGTTTATTTGTATGAAATTAAATCGAAATTAAAAGCCAGTAGATGGAAGATGAAATTGTAAAGTACTTCTCCATTCAGTCAGACACCTTGTCAATCCTTTGGCTGAAAGATGCAACAAGTAAAACTTATCCTGATTGCAATTAGCAGCTTTCTTCTAAATGAAATGAAAACTGAGCACGTTTGCTTACACATAAAAAAAAACTAAATAAACAGAATGTAGAAAATAGACAGAGAGAGAGAGAGAGAGGGAAAGTAAAACCTGAAGTCGCTATTCCCCAGCACGATTTGCTCCCGGCAGCAGTCTAAGCTGTTGTCTCAAGTTAAGTGCTTGGAATTCTTAGACTTTTATTTAATATGAGAGTTGGACGGACCCTTCATTTTCTCAATCGCAATATCAGCGATTTCGATGTGTATTTGATTGCCGTATTCAATTGTCATTTGCCACTTGTTGGTCCTTGGTGTGGACCCCTCTCTCTTAGCTCAGCTCCGGGCAAAAGCAATCGTCTTTTAAGTAAAAAGGGTGCAGAAACTGCACGCACGAGTGCACAGCAGCCCCAACTTAGACTCAGCTCAGACAATAATAACAATAATAATAATAACAATAATATTGCTGACAACATTTTCAATTGCGTGATGGGGGGGGGAGGAGGGCCATACCAATATTTTTATAAAGGGGTCCCCAAACAAATTAAAATAAATGCCGGATGGCAGCTGCTGGAGTTGAAAGTGGCCGAGTCGTAAATTATTCAAGACACTTGTCAGCTACAACTGGTAAGTTTATACCCAAAAGAGAGTAACATGTGGCGGTGAGTCCGAAAATGCAAATAATCAAATTGTGCCCCAAAAAGTATGCTACCTTTTGGCCCGCTTCTTCAGTTTCTTAGCCATGTCGCTTTTCGCCTCACGGGGTTGGGCTATTAAATTTGGTCAATTGTCTTAAAATATTACGCCCAAAAGTAGGCAACATTTTAAGCATTTCAAAAAGAGTACACCTGCTCATGATTCACCAACAAAACAAGGCTCTCTTAAATTTCTCTTTCGAAAGCTTTTACTATGCCTCGAAAAAGCTTTGTTTACCATAATTGTATGTGGGTGGTGCTGGTGCTGAGGGGGGAACACAAAGCTTTCGTTGCTCTTGTCTGTGGCTGCTGCTTCTTGTTAATGATGCGTTAAATTTAAATGGCCATAACAATTAATGATTAATTGGTTTTTAAAGTTATTGCCTGCAAATATTGTTCAGTTTTTTGGGGTTAAGCAAGAAAATCATATTTACATAAAACTTTTCCCATAAATTGGAACTGATTTGCAATTGAATTCCGAGACCTGTTGAAAAAGTCAACAAGAATTTGAGGTTTTGAAAAGTATTTAAGAAAGGGGGTCAAGCTTTGATGGTTCAAATACCTCAGGATCGGATTGATTCTGAATATATATTAAAATTTTTATTTTATTGTAATCTCGAAACTGAACTCGTGGCAGACTTTCTCCATATTAATTTATCATTGGAATGGCATTCAAATCGTCCTTCGGAAAGAAGATTAGAAAGCATTACTTTTATAAGAAAGCGATTCTTTTTTAGGATAGAATAAAGTTTTATGTAGGGAATAAAAAAAACGATGCTTACTGAGGATAAGAAGACCTTTTATAAATGAAATTTGATCATTTCTATATCCACAAAAGGAATTAAAGCCAAGAAAACAAAAGCCATGTGATTTGCTGGTGTTGTTAGTAATCACTAAATTCTACTTTCTAAAAGTCTTATTAAAAATTAATATTTGTAACTTCATCTTATCTAGCTGGGATTCGATTTAAAGGGGGTTCTTCATGTTGAGTCTGTTTTTGTAACTATTTAAAAAAAATCATATTTGAAAACGCAAAGACTTTGTCCAATTCGGTAATCAAACAAGTAAACAAATGAACAATTAAAGTCGGCCCTGCCCGACTTCAAAATATCCGTTACTCAGACTACACTTCTGACTGTACTTTTGTATGACAGCTGTACTATATAAATGTCCGATTTCGACCAAACTTAGTGAAATCATGGAAAAGCATAGCAAAATAAGAAATATAAAGTTTGGAGGCGTTTTCTTTGAAAACCAAAAAGTTTTTCTCACCTAAACTAGTTTACGACCGATTATTCCTATGGCAGCTATAACCCATAGTCATCCGATTTTGACAAAACATTAAAGACTTTTGTGAAAGCTAATAAAATAACTATATGCCAATTTTAAAAAGGGTTTACATTAAAAACAAAAAAGTTTTTCGGACTAAGACTATTTTTCTAACCTTACTTTTCTATGGCAGCTATGCTATACAGATGTCCGATTTCGACCAAACTTGGCAGAATCATGGATAAGCATAGAAAACTAGTAAATACGGAGTTTGGAAACGTTTGCATTAAAAACAAAAAAGTTTTTCTCACTAGAACTAGTTTTTCGATCGATCGTTGCTATGGCAGCTTTATGTTATAGTCATCCGATCCGGCCAGTTCCAACAAAAGTGCAGTGTTTTTTTACCAGAAGACTTCGTGCAAAGTTTGATGAAGATATCTTTAAAACTGACGGAGGAGAGAGCATAGCAACAGACGGACAGAGGGACATGGCCATATCGACTCAGCTCGTCATGCTGATAAAGAATATATATACTTTAAGTGGTCGGAAATGCTACCTTCTATGCGCTACAAACATCTGAACAATTTGAAAATGCAAAGTTATAAAAACACACAGAGTAAAAGTCTACAGGGTATTTTGAAGTCGGTGCAGTGCCCTTACTGTTTTGTGGGGCTGATGATTTGGCTCTGGCCTACTCTAACTTGCCAAGTTTTATCAGATTCTGGGGATGATGTACTACACTATGCAGCCGGTATAAGCTTTGATGATGCAGTATAAACTGAGAGCAGCTTTGCTACTGTGCTGCGAAAGCTAGCATTCTTTTGCTCATAACTTGACCATCTTTCATTCGATCTTAACCAATCCTTCGGCGAATCGATAAATAATCCTGCCTACTACACATTTCCAATAGCAACAAGTCTACTTTTTATAAAATTATTGGAGATCTGACACTTTTGAGAGGGCGAACCTCTAACTCTTACCATCTGTGAGATAAGTGCGTTCATAGGGACAAGCAAGACTATATGAACTCGGCTGCTGTTCAAGATTTAATATACTTTACAGTATATTATATACGTTACGTATACGTATAAGTACATACGTATATCTTATATACGTTCTGCACCTGTATCTGTATACCTCCTGTGCACAGATTATCAAAATGAGAAAATGACTGCCACTTCATATCATGGTTTATCACGGTGTAGCAGAGCAGACATACATTTTGCCTGCCTAGACTTAAAATCATCAAGGTTCATTGCCTTTCTGTAGGTGGTTTCTGCTGCTTTCATTTTAAATGTCGCAATTGGCATACCTATCGTGCTTTCACAGCCACCAGATCAGAGCCCAGACAGCCACACGAGATAAATTTTAAATTATTCAGAGATTCGCTGCACTAAGTAAATGTTTTAGCTTTATATAAGTATTCAAGTCAATTGCTTTGAATGTAGATTGGCGGTGCCAAATAATACCATATATTGCTTCAAATGGAAGAATTCCTACAGTTGGATAACTTCCACCTTTGACTTAATATTTCTATTGATTTCAAATTAATTTAAGTGTTGGGTTTGTTTATTAAGCCTTTGTATGTTGTATGCTCCACAAGTAGCATTTAGTATTTTATCAAAAATGTTTTACTCAATTTGTTTTCAACAATCCACACTTGCCCTTGCTGCAGTTTTGTTTTTAATCCCTTCCAATCAAACATAATCAAAATTGTGCCAAGCACTTTTTCTGCCATAACCCTCATTCAATTCACTTGAAAATCAAAGGCAATTTTCCAACTTTCAGCCAGGACACGCAGGTCAGCTGAATGAGTGCACTTGTTGCCATTCGCAAAATGCTTTTCATTTTTATTACATTTACCATCGAATCCTTGCTGTGGCAAGGACGCAAGGGGGGGCCAGTGCCAACAGGTAAGAGAAACTAATAACTCAATGCAGGGGGGGGGGGGGGGGGTGTTGTTGTTGTTGCTCACTGGAAGCCAAACAAAAACTGAAAACTGAAAAACACTTGAAATTAAAGTTGGCCAAAACAAGAACCCTTTGGTCAAGCAGAGAATTCAATTGCATTTTCTGTTTAGTGCACACGCTGCGTATACGTAATGCCATAAATTATCCAAAGTACACACACACACACACAACACGGAAAATCCCCACGTGGAGCAAAGAAAACACCTTCTACACCAGCAGCACCACCGGCTGAGGCAACGTCAAAGGTTAGCACAATAAATACTGCCAGTGGGCGTTGCGTTTGTCTGTGCTGCCATTTGTTTGTCTGCATTTCGATATCAACAAGAAAATTCAAATAAATGCATTTTAATGCCTGGTGGGTCTCCCCTCCATTCAGTATTCATCTGTCGACACTTTTAAAGCTGGGAGAATGCTACAATTTATTTCTCTTTCAACTGTCAGGGGCAAAGACAGCCCTTAAATTTAGCTTAATATGTTAATAGTTAATACTTAATTACATTTCATTTGAATTCCCGCCAACGAGCTGACAACCCCAATTGAAATTTCCATTACATCATTTGCCACCCTTTAATATTCCTAAGTTTTTGCTTGTGGGAAAAAAGTGTTTGCTTATTTTTTTCTGCCATGAAACAATGCAATTTTTTTATTTTTTATCTCGTCGCACCAAATAAGAGTCTTACATATTTTATTTTATTTTTTTCTCACTCATTTCCATTCAGCTTTGACATAAGCAAGCACCGACACACACACATACATACAGGCACACACAGCTAACCAAAAATATGCATACTCTGAGATGCTTATTCGTTTAATGTAGGAGAATTAGGGTGGACCTTGTTGGGAATGTTTTCTTCGCAGGAAATTCTATTAGTGAATGCAAACAATTTTTGAATCAAACCAAGCATATATATCCATAAAAGTATGCAACGCTTACTGCGAACTGTATAAGAATGAATCTGCTTTTTGAAATTCCCAACCTGTTTTAAGCAGGGACTTATGCCAACCAAATTTTGGGGAAGTACCTCTATTTCGATATCGAAACCTAAATTTATTTATCGATTAATCCCTGAATCTAACATTTTGCTGTTGAAGTGATAAGATTTCCGTTCTGCAGTGACATCTTTGCAGCTCTCCGACTAAGTATTAATGTTTTTAGGGCTGATTCAGACTTGAGCATTAAGAATAACTGAATTACATGCCTGAGTTCAGGCATATTTTAGTACTTCCCATGAAACACATCCACACAGAGAAAAAAAAGGATGATTTCCGGTATCCATTTGGGAAGGATATATCTGAAATATCCTTTTAATCATCCAACGGAGCTAAAAATCATCCAAAGGATATGAAAAATGATGATCCTTGGGATGATTTTTCAGATCCGTTGGATGATTATAAGGATATTTAAGACATATCCCTCCCAAATGGATACTTTTTTGGATCTTTTTTTTTCTATGCATGAGTTCAGTATTGAAATCATGCATAAAATCCCCAGAGGTCTTGACGTAGTAGGACATGTAAGTGTTAAATTCATTTTTGAAACTCATATGGAGGATGCATTTAATTCCTTCTATTTTCTGGGTGATGCAGCTATGATTCAGGTCTGAGCCTACCTAAAAGCTGAGCTGTTGCACTTATTTGATGTAGTTCTATTTCGCTTCACAAATTGTCTCTGATTGACCTTAGAATTTATGAGAGTTAAAGGCTGATTAGCTTGTACTTCGATTTCATTCTGATTTTCAAATGGTAGTATGCCTAACTTTGCTTAAACTTTTGGTATGTATAGCTAGGAATCGCCTTCAAAAAGAAAATATAATTATAATTATTTCCCAAAGTGGGTCATAATCCCAGGAAAGTATGACTGGAATGAGGAGTAACATCTCTTAGGCCTATGAAATAGCCCATCGCGAACATAGGGTACAGTTGAGAAACTGAGAATGAGGTGATGCTTGCAGAAGTCCCTTCTATCAGAATTTATCAGTTTGTCAACACGGGTTTTTATACTCTGTACCGTAGGTACATAGAGTATTATAAGTTTGTGCAAAAGTATGTAACATCCAGAAGGAAGCATCTCCGACCTCATAAAGTATATATATTCTTGATCAGCATCAACAGCCGAGTCGATATAGCCATGTCCGTCTGTCTGTCCGTATGAACGCACAGATCTCAGAGATGGTAAGAGATAGAGGTTTGACATGTATGGGACATATGCTTCTAATGTCTGCAGGCAGATAAAGTTTATTTTCAATTTTGGCCACGCCCCCTCCCGCCCCCGCAATTTAGAAAAAACGTCATATCTCCCACAGTTTTGAAGATAGATGGCTTGTTCCTTCCGGACATATTTAGTTATTAGGATAACTTATCGATCCGCCAAAGGAATGAAGAAGATCGGATGAACGGCTTTCGAGTTATGATCAAAAGACAAATTTTCTTGGTACAGAGTATGTTATAGTCGGGCTTGACCGACTTTCTTTCTTGTTTTTTAGTGTCGTACTGTGTAATAATAATTATAATTGTTAATGTGAAACATCTTAATTGTTGTCAAAGAAATATTCCCAAAAGAAAGTTGTCCAAAAGCAGTTCTTTTTCATAATACAGCTAATTAAGTGAATATAAGAAATATAATTCCCGATTCTTAAGCGAATTGGAGAGCTGCCAAAACATCATAGCAGGCGAGCAATCGATGACAGCAATTTACTGAACACAACAACTGAGACTGCGCAACAATATCAACAGCGGAGTAATAAGCAAAGGAGCGGCAGAATAGGTTTAGTTTTGCAAAAACGCAGGAGCAGGCGAGCAATCGACACTAGTAGCTTGCTATACACATTGCCTCCCAAAGAGAGAGGCTGCTGAGACAGCCGAAAGCCCGAAGCAGGCTGTTTCTTACAGGGCGGATAAAAGTCAAGAAATTATTTTAGTTTGGATTATGATGAAAAAGTTTGGTTAATAAAGGGTTGATGTTAAGCAAAATTTTGAATAAAGTTTTTATTATAAAAAGACTGAATAAATGACAAGTATAGGCTGGTAAATTGAAGATTGGTTCAAAAATTCTAGAAATTTGATCTATTTTCCTATAAGTTCAGAATATTATGATGCCACCCGGGTATTAAAGATGGAACTTTATAACGTGTTTCGATTATTAAGTACTTTTGATAGTTGGCAATTTCAAATTAGCTTCGCATCTTCGTATTTAGTCTTAAAAGACAAAGTGGTCGTTGCCACTCAATTCTGTTAATTGATGGTAAATAATACATATTGTGAAAATGACTGGACTAAGGGCCGATTTCATATCTTCTTGATTGCCCTATCAGTTATATTAACTAACAAAGAACGGACTCAATTCAAGATTTTTATAAATGTTACTGGAAGCTTTGTTGAGAAACTAAAAGTAAGCAATTTGTCACATAAACTTATAAAAAACGGAGTGAATTCTAGATTTACCTGTCACATAGCAGCTTTCTAAAGGATGTGGAGTCGGCCCCAACCATTTTAAACTAAAAGAAAACTATGAATGTTCCATATTCAAAATATTAGATACAGAACTCATGGCTTGGCCTCCTCACGACTTAATATTGTCTTTATATATATATCCATTTTGTAACAAAAACCCATTTCTATGATAATATTTGAGCCACTCTACTGTGAATCAACCTCTCGTCTTCATTGTCTGCCTTCGTCTGTCCTCCCCATGCCCTGGCCCCCCAGTCTAAACTAAAAAATGCAAGCCAGAATGCATGTCTAGATACGATACTACAACTAAATACTTAATTTTGCTTCTCTGCTGTTGCCTTTGATTCTTTTAATTTTCCAACCATGTTGGTCGGTTGGGTGGTGGAGGGGTGCGGAAATTGCCTATGTCTGGCAGCACTTACGGCCTACGCACACACACAGTCGGAGACAGGGGACTACAGAAGGGGGGCTGCATGGGAATGGGCTGGAAGACAGCTGTTTGCAAGCATAGCCAATACACATTCACATTGTGAATGCAGCGGAACAGCAGAATAAGTCGGTCTTTCAACGATAGCGGACGCGTCTAGACGAACCAAATATCGCTCATACGCAGCGTGTGGCGCGATCGAGACGCGAACAATGCGGAAGTGAAATTGTTTTCTGATTGAAATGTAAATAAGCGAAACGCTCAGCCAAAACAAATATTTAGCAGCAACGTTTATCAATTTTGGAAAATGCCAAAACTTGTGCCACAAAGTGCAATCCACAGATTGACGCAGGCTGCCCGCCCCGAAAGGAATACCAAGAATGCAATCTTTGCTTGTGCCTGGTGTCTTGTCGACACATAAATCAATTTCCGAAAGACATTAATATTTGTTGTTCAATTTTGAAAAAATTATTTTCAAATTAAAAACAAACATTTTTAAAGTTGAATCTTTTTTGCAGGAACAATTGGTTTTGGATTACACAAATTGTTTTAGATTTGAGTAGGAGAGTGATTTGTTGACAGACAGCCATTAACAGCACAGTGGGGCGAAATAACTGAAGACAGATGGAAAAACAGCGTTTGGCCTGCATTTACCCTGGCCTTGTGTGCCAATGAACAACTTGCAGATCAACGTTCCAGCCAAAAAAACAAAAGAAAACATCGCCTAGCATTGAATATATCATTCAATGACTTCTATTGGTTGTTTAGTCAGGTGTTTAAAATTAATTACACATGCTCTTGTATAAATAAACATGTGGAGAAAAAGCAATTAGGCAATTTAGACATAAAATGATTTTCAATTAACTTGAAAACGAAAGCACAACAAAAATATTCTTTATGAAAATGTCTTGTCTCGTCCATTTGACAGATTTTGTCTGAATGTGAGGAATGCAATTGGTTGGCATTTTCAGTTCGTGTTTAGTGATTTATGAACTCTTAAAAGTGTTTTGACTTTGAGTGGGTAATTAATTTAATTTTTTGGTTGAGCCATCAAAGATATTAGATTTATGGTTAGAAAATGGTGAGTTAATGGTTAATGGTTCGAGCCATATTTGCTAATTCAAATAGAAAATCAAAGAATATTCCTAAATTATCATTTAGCAGACTCAAAGAATCAGATAATGTTATAACTTTCGTCTGAAAGTGATATTGAGAGCATATATAAGCATCATATTACCATTGCGTCGCTTGGCTTCTGGGTTTTGCTTTAAACTTTGGAGTCTAGAATACATGTAGATGTAGGCCATGATGTATAACTAAGGATGAAGCAAAAGGCACCTTAACTCTGCTCATGCAGGGCTCCTACTCCTAGCACCAAGTCGTTAAAAAAATTCGTGATAATGTCTCATATACGCCTGACTCAGGCGGCCTGAGAACAATCACCTTTTGACGCTTTCCTTGTTTAATAACTATTCAAATGAGGGTTATTCAATAACGAACTATTGATTTGGGCACGGGACGTACTACGATCTCAGATTTAGTAAATGGATTCAGTCAAGATATTTGTACTGCTGAATTTGCTTGGTTTCAAGGACATAAGTCGGTTCTGGGCCATAATCTAACGACTGCTAGTCAACTAAACCGAGAAAAATCCCAATGTTATTCTGTTTCCAAGAAAGGAATTTGATGGTATGACTAAGTGGAAAAGATATGCCATTAGTTAGGTAAGCAGAACTACCTAAGGCAGAGCTTTTAACTCCATTTTTGGTCTAAGTCTTACATAACTATTTAACACAGAGAGTAAAATGATTGGTTTCGACCCGTAAAGCTCCAACCCATAGTGTTTTTGAGCCATTCTAGCATTAAACACAACAAAAAGAAATCCTCATGTAACATTACCTATAAATCAGGCTCAAAGGATCTTTTGTTATTCTTCGCCCTCCTACTATTCAAATGACGTAAAGGCGGAAACACATTGCCTTGTTTTTAAAATCGATGGTGGTTGAATGTCTTATAGAAGTATAATCTAAAAAAATATATAAAATCGGAAACTTTTACCTTAAAAGTTGGGGAACCCGCAAAAATGGCGGGCGAATCAAAAACCTTGGTTTTGCAAGCTATTATAACAATGTTACAAACCAATCCAGATGTCTAAGCAATCTGTATACCATCGAACCAAATCATTCCGTATTCCTGAGCTAGTTGAGTTTAGTTCTTTATGGAATGTGGTCCCCTTTAGTTCGAGAAACCGAGCTGCTATTGGCCCTTTGGGCGGTAAATTGCAGTTAAGGTCATATTTTAGTATCTTTGGTTTGGTTCAATATGAACCGAAGACAAACAATATACATTTATTTACTTAAATAAATAAAAGCGTTAAGGCTAAATAATGTCAAGAGGAATATGGCTTTCGAATGAACTAACTCTAGAACTTGAGATGCACACTGGGTGCATTTTTGAAATTTTGCAAGTGTTCGTGCACGGCACGAAGAAAACTGCACTCGGGAAAAAACAACTAGAAGATTTCTTTATCGATCGGTTTAGTTCGTTCATTACTTAAAATTTGAAGAACTAAACATTCTAAGATTGAAAACTACCGTTATTTCTATTGAAATGAAAGCATGTGTTTTTGAATCCAAATCATTTCGTACTTAAAAGTTCGTTCTTAATTTTAGTACATATGATCTGATTACAACACTGTCATAATACGGTCCAATTAGAAACTAGATTTGGGATTGTTTTATATTTTGTTCTTGTTTGATGTGGTCTAATTTTGCTTAAAGAATGTATAGAGGTTGAACTTAGAGTCAATTACACTTCAATCAAGAATGTTTTGTACTTATTTTAAGACTTAATTGGTTTTGACTTAAGAGTATTAAAATCTTAAGGTAAATTCAAACTTAATATGTCTCGAAACAGTCCTAGATCAAGCACTTTGAGATTGAATAAATCATAGAAGATATAAGTATTTTGAGTTTGAATCAAGTGTTTCCGAAACTACAGTACACTATGTTCAAAGGAAGGAAGTATCACTTATTTCTTGTGGTGCTAAAAGGACAACGCGTGTGCTTGCATCAACAGTTTATTTCCTTTTCAGTTTCTTTTGCATAAAGTCCAACATGCTTTCGTCACTATTCTTCTTATCCTTCAGGTAAAGAAAATGGCAAATATTTGTTGTATATTTCACCAAGTCGCTGTAGTCGTTTTCCAATGACAAGTAAAAGTATTGTATATATCAATCGCAGTTCGATTTGCTTATTATATGGCCCATAAACAAATCCCGCAACGCCAACGATGAGCTCACATTTAAGACGTATGCAATCTCAGGTGTACCGATACAATGTTAAACGTATTTCGATCTGTTTATGTGCCGACATGTCTAATAGGGAAATTGGCCAGAACCAAATGAAACTATTTCCACCTAGCCAAGTACAATCGGACAATTGGTTGTCTGCTTCTGTATAAAATAAACACAAAAAAAAAAAAGGTACAATAAATTGAGGAGAACTTATATGCGTGTGTGTGTGTGTGAGGGAGCAACAAAAGTACAAGAAAATACAAATATCGAACACAATGGAAACAAAATAATGTGCGAAACGATTGGAAAATGCGCCACAGTCCCTGGACGGGCAGCGGCAGTGTCAGCGTCCGCTTCAGTCTCATTCAGAAGCGTCAGGCGTCGACAACAAGAACAACTAAGACTACAATTGAATCGATTAGCGAAACGCGAGTGTACTTTTTTGTTTGTTCAAAGACTTTTAACAATTTGCAAAAATGGTAATGAGAATTGTTAAAAAATGTTGCTTAAATCGCTCTTCCCCCCCATTCGAACCCACAGCTCCAGCTTGGTGTTAAAGTGCAATGTGCTAATTATGTCACACGGGGCGTATGCTTGTTTGTTGAAACCAAATCCAAAGTGAGAAAAGAAACAGAGAGACGACACAAAAGAATTATCGTTTCCCAATACTTGTTGCTTGGAATTGAGTGGAAAAAAAAAGAGGAAGAAGAAGAAAAACACAAACAAATGTCAACAGCCAATGCCCTGAAAGTGTAGAAGCAAAGAAAGAAAATGAAGTGTCAGCCGATTTGACGCCAAATTATCAATTTCTCAAGTGTTGAGAATTTTTTGTGATTTATCCTAGTGAATGTCTTTCGGGCCGCCCCCCTCCCCCCCCTCCTAGACAACAAAAAGTGAAATAATGTCATGCATTGGCTCGACGGCATTTCTTTGGATGACAATTTAATTAGCGGACGCGCCAGCGGCAGCGGCAACGGCGACGACAACAGCGACGGCAATCAACGGAAATCAACGCAAAGCTCATCGCCCACAAAAGCAAGTAGGTTGCACCCAATGTTTTATATACAGTATGTATGTAGGTATTGTGGCAGCAGAGGTACAAAAAACCTGGCCAACACCAGAGCACATATTTGCCTTGTGGCTGGCTTTAATTTGTTAGCGTGAGTTTAAGCGAGCGTGTTTGTTTAGCTTAGCGAATGAAGGAATTTCGCTTTAGTCAAATTTACACAAAAGTGTGTAAGTGGGCAAAAGGGAATGGAAATGGGTTAACAAATTCGGATTTATATAAAAACACAACATGATTCGATCGGAACCAATTCAATTGCTCCCAAATGGTTCTATCAAGTTGCTTAGTTACTCTTAAAAACACACAGAAAAAAAGGAGCACTATTGTTTTTGTAAGGCATGCAGCCGGCAATAACCAGCTTTTCTACATATCCATCTTGTGGTTGTAGTGGTTTTCCCAGTATTTTCTTTAAGAGTATTATTTTCATTTCAAGAAAGCTCTAAAAAATATACCAAATCTTTTCAATAATACTTCAAAATACCAATCCAAGGCAGATCCAAACAAATTAACAGTTTTGTAAACTTTAGGCGTAGATTTACCTTTTTATCTTCGACTTTTTTCTAGGCGATCAAAAGGCTAGCCTTGATTCCACTGCCTTTTACTTATATGCGGTTTTCTTCCCATCAACTTCTTTCTTTCTACGTTTTGGTAACACTTGGTATACCTATAACATATCTTCTGTGAACTCATTGAGTGATTCGACTTTTACTAAAACTTCTCTACTTTAATTTGAGAAATCACTTAGATCTTCTAACTCTTATTTTTCTAATTTTCTAATTTTTTTCTGATCTTTCTTCGAACTCATTGAGAGCTTCGACAATTACTGAAACCGCTCTACTTTAATTTTGAAAATCATAAAGAACTTTTTACCATATTTTTCCAAGAATTTTCACTTTTTACCCAAGTTCAAAAAATTCTTTAAGCTAACTAGTTAATACACCATTGTACTCTTAATTTTACTACACTAACTCATTGTTGATATTGCACTTTTCGATGTTATGGACCAAAACTATTCAACTTTTCGACTTTTTTGTAATTAACTTTCATTAAATTTTTCTTTAAACTTTTTATAAGCTAGGAAGAAATCCAAGTCAAATAACTTTATAATATCAACTCGCTTGTTTTACAATATTTTGGTTCTTATTTCCCAGTTCTAAGAATATTTTCGTGTTAATTATTATTATACCTATGCATAGGTGTGCAAGTCCTTGCTCCGGATACTTCCATTGCTCCCAGAGTTATTTTATGTTAACTGGTGATGCGCAGTCGCTTCTTGGTGCCACTGCGCACAAGTAGATGGAACGACAAGTGCAAGAGACTCTCTTCTAAATCTTTTCTGAATCATTTTAGATGCAATTCACGCTTTTAGACCTTTGTGGCTTGAAACTGGGCCACCAATCTTCGCTTAACATCTTCTTTTTATACACTTTCCTTCGTTAGCTAATCGTAGCACAGTCCTAGGACTTTCTTTTCTACATAACTTTATTATTTTTAATGTTGACTCTTTATAACTTTCAAGTTTAATTAGCTTAGTTGTTCTCCGGATGAAAGTCATCCTTAAGATTAGCACAATCACTTGTAGTACAATGTTCTCACTTTATGAACAAATTTTTGAGATCGCCACAACTTGAAGTGGGTTGAAATGTTCCGTTTTTAAGAACATTTTAAACTTAGCTTGGTAAATAGTGTGCAAGGTTACAAATGTACCTTAGATTTTGGGAAATCTCATTTACTCGGATCGGGAGACAATATTACTCACAAGTGCTGAAGATGTACTTCAATTTCGCCTTCTATATTTCTGAGAATCAGGAATTTTGCTTGTAAGTACAGTAAGTACAGCGATGACCCAAACATGTGACTTGGTTCATTTTATAGAGATCAGAAAACTTTGGCCGAACTTGTCCGGAATCGAGCCCAAGACCTTTAGGCCCTTGTAGAAGCACGTCTAAACGAAAAGTCTAAACAGAAAAGTGCGGTGGCTGAGTTGAGTTGAATTGTGCTTAAATTAAGAACTTTTGGAAACATTTGAGAGATGATCTTACTCATATTTTGAGCTTACAGAACAGGTTTTTTCCCTCAATGTGTATCTGTCTTTTCTTCATATGTTAATTGTCAGTGACATACTCCGATTAAGACTCTTCTGAATATTAACTTCTCTGTTCTCCGGGGAAATCTTTGACCACACCCGGAGAAGTGCAAAGGACAAAATCTTCTCAATTTTTAAATCAATAACATTTTGTTTAGTTATATTAACGCCAATGTCTTCAACTGGCAGTGAATCAGGCCGGTAATAGTGAAAATGGGCTGACAACATAAAATTAAACTTCTGAGAAAATTGATTCATTCAAATTTTTATACAAATATAGCAGCCAAGTTCTGTTTATATGGCTAAGAGTATTCCAGTTTCGGCTTTACTAAACGTAGTTTCACCCTCATGTTTCTCAGGTGCTTAAAATTCCGTGCGATATATTTGGTGCTACCGAATCTCAATTTCAATTATGATGTAGAAATTCTTAGAATGATTTCTCAAAATAAAGTAAATTTCCACACACATTTCCATTTCATTTTAATTTGCTCGAGTTTTCAGCTAATTTAGTTGTGGGTATTATTAAGCTGATTTATATATTATTCCCTCGACTCACACACACACCTAAATACTGGGTCATTCAGTCAGTTTGGGAGGTGAGAGAGCGAACTATATGCTATTTAAAGCTTAGTCCGTTGAGTCAGTTGTAAGCAACTGAAATTTGACTGAATAAGATTTACAAGCGGTACAAGTAAATTATTTCCCAAATACAAACAATGCGTCACACAATTTGGTATTTGCTAATTGAAGTAGCGGTTAGGGGGGATGAAAAACAGCCAGATCAATGCGATTTTCTGGCCCCGATCCCAATGATCAAGGTAACGGAAGCGAACCAATTTAATTATCGGAAAACAAAATTAACGCAGCGCACAATCGTAAAGAAAACATACGAATCGTTGTTGCCTCAATTGGGCCAAAATATTCCCCCCCATCACATATTGGCCATCATCCGTCGCAAGTTCAACGAGCCGATGCGGCTTTTTATGAGCACAAAATGAAATGCAAATTATTTTCAAACGTTTTTCCCATTTTAATTTCATTCACTGCTAATTGCACAGACTAAATGGAAATTGATGAATATGTTTTTAATCATAATTGAGTATGGAAAAATGTGGATGGAACGTATACAGAGTTGCAGCAGCAGTCAAAATTTAAATACAATAAATATTTCCCATTCGGATTCGGATTTTAGAGGCGAAAACCTCTAATAAATTCATGGCAAAATTGTCTCGCTCAGCTTAGGGGGAAAAACAATTTAAAATATTTTCAAGTACATTTTGCAAAAGTAATTGAATGCTTTTAAAAATGTATTATTTATGTAAACTTGATCTTATTTCGATTGAAAATGCTGGTCTGCTGGTCAGGTAATCTACTCAGTGCTTAAAGACTTTATAAGTAAAGCAGAGTTGGTTGGAAGTTTCAAGTTAAGTGAAAGCTACTTAAAAAAGTGAGAAGTTATATCAAAACATAAAAGTCTCACCTTATCTAGCCAATGTGTGATACATTTACACTTCCGATCAATCAAATAGCATCATTTCTGACTTAGCCTTATGACGAAGCCCTCTAATCCATTTTTTCTAAATTTGACTTTTAGCTATTGATAGTTGACAGTGGCAAGTCACCGACTCAATTCTTAAGAACTAAACAACTTTAAAATGTCACATGTTGGCAATTAAAATAGAAACTGTAAACTGCAGTTGGCTTCAAATAAACTTTTTTTTATGCGTTTGTTTAATAAAAGATTCTTACATAAATTATGGCATCAAAAATGAAACGCAAAAGTAGGCGCAAAAAATTATTATGAGCCAGACGAGACCCACTGCCCCCATAATAGAATCATAAACTGCAACAGGCGTTGGCCCAGAGAGAGGGGTGGGTAGGAGGGTAGAGAAAATAGACGGAAAATCTTGTGCGTTTTGCTTATTTGTTCGAGTTTGCTTTGGTTGTGCATTTTGTTTGCTTGTTTCGGTTAGCTCACGCATGTTTTCGTTACATGGGCTTCACTTTTGTTGCCACACCCCGCATTCACTCTCTGTTTAGGAGTCGTCTAGCCAAAGTCGAAGAAAAGCATAAATATTTATATACACATATACATAAGTAGACAGTAGAGGGTAGGAATATAGGGACAGGGGCTTATTTGTGTTACAAAAAGTTAAGTTGTAAGTGAACTACAACAAAAATAGATGCATTGTGATTCCATATAACTTGTAAATTTTACTTGCTTACAGTTAACCACGTAGAACACATAGCACCAACTTGAGTAGCAAAACCATTTCTATTTCTGTGACTGCAGAAATTTTAGATAGAAAATGCTGAACTAGGATAAAATTAAGAAATAAGCCTTAATAACGGGGTCAAAGGAGACTCTCCATTTATTTTAGAAACAAATTTTCTATATAATAATCCAATTTTTTAAGTCAGAAAATATTTTCTTAGTTTTAGCAGGGAAAAAATATTTTCTAATTACAGTCGAACTTCTCTATTACAATCTTCAGTTCAATAAAGTTTTCTTTTGCTGTATAGAGATTCGACTGTGTCATAGAGGAAATAAAGTGAGAGCAGGGTGCAAGTGGAATTACACATAGATTAGTAGCCTTCGCTCGTAAATGAAATGGTTCGTTTTAGGTTTTGGAACATTTTCATCCCCCGTTGGCTCAAGCATGGTCTTTCCTCTCTGAAAAACTTATACAAAGTAGCAATAATTTTGTATTTCAACTTTTTATTGTCAGGGATTTGAACTCTGGATCTTGTGGATACTTCTACATGTAAGGCATTCGACTATCTGAAGCATTTGCGTGAGACGCAGTACAGAACGCAGTCAATGCACTTAGCAAGAGGAATACAAGTTTGCCTTTTTATATTCCACATACTGGCAACTCGTTCTTGAGAATTAAGAGCGGTGTTTTTTTTAAATTTTCCACATTAAAATTTCTAAGGTTTACGGCGAAATTTCCAATTAATTTTTCTAAATTTATGAAACGCATTATCCCAAAAGGGCGGTTTACTAACTTCAATGGTAGTCGCCCCAATCGAAGACAATGCAATCTATTTGCTTTCATAAATTAAAGGATACATCTGCCTTAAATTGAAGAAAGTTTTTTGAAAAATATCTAGAAAAGTTTGAATAAATTTATGAAACAAAACATCGAGTTTTCAAAATTAACAAGATTTTTTTTATATTTCAATGTGGCTTGAAACGAACAATTGGCACTCAGTGCGCCGACTTATCGAAATGACAAATTGTAAACAATAGTTTTTTCTCAAGAATCACGTTGGAAGAAGGGACTGAAAATATAAAATTAACTAGTTTTATTATTTTTGATCAGGGAGCAAGTTGTTCTGCTGAACACAACCATGCTTGCCGCATTCCATTATCACTGAATATTTATAAGAGACAGACAAACATATTTTACAGTCCTCTATGCCAGCTATGTTCAAGAAGAGAGGCTCTCTGTAGCTCGCTGTGACACTCACTGAAGCATTACTTCGGCAAGCATTCATCATGAATTGCCTAAAGTGTTCGGCCTCTGGGGGCTATGGATGAACATCGCTGCTCTATGCGCATCGGCCGCATTTGTTGTTGTTTCGGTCACTGTCATTGCTGCTCTTATTGGACTTACGTATATCAAAACTGCAACAACAACTTCGTATTTGTCTCTCTTCTCATTGTATTCTATGGCTCTTAAGAAATTGAAGGCAAAAGCAATACGGAAGGTCTGTTTGCAGCGTTAGTTTTGTTTTGCCGTGTGCTTCAGACAGCCACAATCAGGCAATAATCGGGTTTCTTTTTCGTTTTCTTGTAGCTGTTGTTGCTTCAGACTCTTTTTATGCTATTTGTGTTGGCGAATGCGCGAGTATTAGGTGCTCCCCTGATTTTTAACCTTGATTCAAACTCTATCAAATTGACTGGATTGATTGATGAGCAGGTGTCAGGAAAATATTATAAACGACGTTCTACATTTTTTGTGAAAGGCTTTAAGCGACAATTTTTAAAAGCGGCATAGAGATGAAAGCATGATACGTATATTGGTATTGAAATAATATCAATATACAGTTGTAGGCATAACTGTTGCCTCCATACAGCTCCTCTATCAAGAAACGTTTAAGTGGCTATTATAATACCGTATCAGTGGAGCTCAGCAGACAATATATGATTAATCAATTAGCAAGTTGTTCTGCTGAACGCGTCCAGTTTTTGTGCTGCTTTCAACTTTGTGTTTATTGCTGATCACACATACCAATGGTAAAGTGTGATTGTGTTTTCGGACGGAACTTGATATAAAGTCACAGTTCTCTAAATTAAAAGCGGTTTCTCAGAAAAATTTTCGCTGTGAAACAGTCTTGAAACTGGGCTCCTTAGTCTCTGACATTAATGCTATTAATGCAGATGTGCATGATTATATCAAATCGGCTGTCGATGCTAGTCAAAATTTATACTATAAAGGGTCTGAAATGATTGGTTTCTCCATGGTACATATGTACTTTTGTACAACTTTATGATTCTCTTAAATAGCACAATATTTACTAGGTTTTTTCGTAATTCTTTGTACCTGCCAATTAAAGAAAAAACCAACACACAAATAACTTTTAAATCAAGTGATGTAGATCTCTTAAATTTTGTTTAGCAATTCCACAATTTGTTGCCCCAGACTGTATTATACTTTGGTTAAAGAGCCTCACGCACATTTCGGCAGTTTATTGGTTTGCCGT
Organism: Lordiphosa andalusiaca; assembly: GCA_035044965.1. Lineage (NCBI taxonomy): Eukaryota > Metazoa > Arthropoda > Insecta > Diptera > Drosophilidae > Lordiphosa > Lordiphosa andalusiaca. Next base: position 259,243 of record JAWNNM010002225.1, read on the forward strand.
ATGCTTGCTCCCCCCCTTATGCAGTGCTCCCTGCCCTCCCAGCTTAACACAAACACAAACACAAATCTCAAAAACAAAAAAAAAATCAACAAATAAATTTCGTGTACGCAAATATTTAACACAAAAACGCAGAATACAACTCAAAAACTAAAGCGAAGTGGTTGCAGTTCCCAGTCGCGTGCCCGTCAGGTCACAACGTATACGTATCCGCCCGTGTGCCGTGCCGTGCCGTTCTCAAAGATACTTTTTAATACTCATGCAGCTGGCAGTGTGTCTCCGCAGCTGCAGCTTTGTCAACGCATTCGTGTAATTGCACAGGTCGTGTGGGTGTGTCGTCTTTAGTTTTGGTATATTTTAAAAATCCGGGAATTACCTACAATTAAACCAGCATTCTTTATGCGCGGTTGTGGAGTGTTAATTGTGGTTCATTATAAATTATTATTTTCCAAGAGCATTTCATTAAATATCGCGTATTTGTAAATATTTATGAGTTCTTATTACGATACGGAGTAAGTTTATTTATAAATTCAACCCACGACTGCTTAAATATGATTTGTTTATGCCAAAAATGTTGGTGTTTGCGTATACTTAACATATGTGGGCAATAATGATACAAAAATATGATTGGATAATGGGACATTTAGGCCAAAATGGAAGTATTCGAAGAATGGGGAAAATATGCGAAAAGAATGTTTACTGTTTAATGAGTTTCTGTTCGGAAACCGGTTCGGGCTTATTTCTTTAGATTCTATTCTTTCTGTGTAATAAAACGAAATTAAATTCATCATAAAAGTATACTAGATTGACAATGACCAGTTGAAGTTAATTTTATGGGGGTTGTCTCAGAAATCTCTAGAGATTTTGGTACAAACGTTTAGACTCTCTGCTAAATTATGAGGACTTTAAATGTGAGAAAAGTGACAAGAATAATGTCGGCAAGTAGATTTTAGGTAAGGAAAACCGTGGACACTAATTCTACTTGTTCTAAAACAGTCGGTTTCAAGTCTCTCAACTATTAACATCTAATTTAGTTGTTTGCATTTTGTAGAAACTTTACATACAAAGGCAATTAGTTCTAATTCGAAAGGAGAACGATTATACTGAAATCTCCCGAGATTTCTGGGTCACCCCCGATAATGACTATTTCATGGAGTTTATATGCATCAACAAGCAAAACTTGATTTGATTACAGGCAGCTTTTAAAGAAATCAGTGCATATTAAAAGACTTATTAGTAAGAAAGTGTATCTTTTCTTTCTCATTTAGAGTATGAAAAAGAAGGATGACTTGTATTCTCTATTTTGCCTTAAAAACATCTGACCAAAATCTCGATTTCCTCTGCAAATGTGTAAAATCGAAACTGTATTGGTACTGCCATATGGATTTCGCTCTGGCATTCTCAGATTCAATAAAAAAGGTTCAATGGATTTCAGTTGTTAATAATATACCACATCCAGTATGTGATTTGAAACGGTTTATTTTGATTCAGGTTCCGATTATACCATTTCCGGTAGGTGATTTGAAACGGTTTGCTTCGGGTACGGTTCGAGTTATAACACTATTTTTTAAATTAAGACTGATATTCTTAAAAGTAAAAAAGACTTTTAAGTGTTCAAGATTTATACGATTATATATTGACCATATGTTGATCTAAGTAAGTTAGAAGCTTTATATAACACTGCTTTAATATCGCAGAGAAAAGAAACTTTTCAAAGAAACCTAACGGCTTTCAAATATTTGTATACCCTTGCTGAGGGTATATTGAAATTGTCCAGATGCTTGTAACGCATAGAAAGAAGCATTTCCGACCACATAAAGTATATCCATTCTTGATCAGCATGACGAGCTGAGTTTTTTTTAGCCATGTCCGGCTGTCCGTCCGTCTGTTTCTATGCTATCTTCTCCTTCAGTTTTAAAGCTATCTCGACCAAACTTTGCACGAAGTCTTCTGGTACAAAAACGCTGCGCATTTGTCGAAACCGGTTGGATCGGATAACTATATCAAATGGCTGCCATAGAAACGATCGATCGAAAAACTAGTTCTAGTGAGAAAAACTTTTTTGTTTTCAATGCAAACGTCTTCTAACTCCGTTATAACTAGTTTTCAATGCTTCTCCATGATTCTGCCAAGTTTGGTCGAAGTCGTACATCTATAAAGTATAACTGCCATAGAAAAGTAAGGTTTGAAAAATAGTCTTAGTTAGAAAAATTTTTTTCTTTTCAATGTAAACCTCTTTAAAATAGGCATATATTTATTTTTTAAGCTTTCACACAGTTCTTTAAAGTTTTGACAAAATCGGATGACTATAGGTAATAGCTGCTATAGGAATGATCGGTCGAGAAATTAGTTTTAGTGAGAAAAACAATTTTGTTTTCAAATATAACGTCTCCAAACTTTGTATTTCTCAGTTTGCTATGCTTTCCCATGATTCCACTAAGTTTGGTCGAAATTGGACATCTATTTAGTATGAATGTCATAGAAAAGAAGAGTCAGAAAAGAACTCTTAGTGATCACTTAGTGATACTTTCCTCTATTTTTGACCTTAAAATATCCATTTTTCATTTCCCTTAGATGTTTTTAGGATACGTTGGATGAAAATTTAAGATCCATTTAACATTAAACGGATATTTTAGTATGCAAAAATAAATATTGAAAAATATCCACTCCAAATTCATCCAATGAATATTTTTTAGCATTCTTTTTTTCTCTTTGTACTGAACTTATATATAATTTCAATACTAAGAAAGAAGTGGCCTGATCGCCAGTCAACAGAGCAGAGTGAAGAGCGGGTTGCATGGGATGAACATTGCATTTTCAACATTTTTTGCATTTGTTGTATCAAATGTACATTCTAAAATATCAAATTGATCTTAAAATATTCATTTTGTATCAATAGATAAGAATTAAATGATCGTAGCAATCCTTCCTCTTATTAATAAACTTTACAAAAAGAACTTGTTTTGATGGCTTGCTCTTTCTTCACAAATTCAAGGCATAAATTAATAAAAGTTATCACATTTTACATTTCCACTACATAAATATTGTTGTCCTCCGTGTGCCAGTTACATCATCAAGAACAAGACAATCCTTTTCAATACAAACCAAAAAAAAATAAAAAAAAATCATAAAAAATCTACCAAGCTCTTCTTTTTCAATGCTGCACAAAAGCGAGAAAAGAGAAAAGAAATCTTCCAGTGGGGAGGAGGAGGCTTGAAACTGTGAAGGAGCCCGAGCCAGCAGCGTTGAATTGTAACACATGTAAATATGTATTAATGAAGGATGACAATGTGTACTTGACAACTTAATCGATAAATCAATTGCCCTGCCAGATAATGCTTTACCCTTTTGAATAAAATACATTCCTGCTTCTGCGTCTTGTGTTCCACGGTGTGTTGTCGGCACTTTGGAGGGAGGGCAGAGGTCTGCCTGTTTGGTGCGTGTGTAGCATACATCCAGGCTCTGCCGCCAGCAAAGCCATAAAGTATAGAATGTCATTGAACATCAAGATATTAAACTAGGCCTTAATATTCCACACAAACACATTTTAAAATGAAATTGTTAGACTTTCCAAAAGTTTCCCCAGCGCTCGCTTACACACTTTGGTCTTTTCGTCTAAATAAACACGCTCGCCTCACTATTTGTAAACTGAAAGAAAACAAATTCAAACAACAAAATAATTTTCCACTCTTGTTATTATTTGGTTGTTTCATTAAAATTTTTCTTTACTGTTTATGTTGGTTTCTTGTTTTTGGGTTTTTGTTTTGTACTTTATGTGACTTTTGCTTTTTTTGTTTTGTTTTGTTGGTTTTTCTTTCACATGTGGAAAACTAATGCACGACTATGCTCCGAGAACGAAGACGTCATGCACACTATAAGCTAAATACCAGGTAATTCTAATGAATATATTTAAGTTAAGTTTGTTTTTCTAGCATAAGTTGAAATGGTATAAGTATCATTTATCGTTGCAAGGGAGATCAGTATAAGAGAGGGAAAGCTTATGAATAAAGCTTTACATTTTTATGAGAGAAAAATGTTTTTTTTTTAAATGATTAAGGATCATGCGCAGTTTATAGCTGGAAAAACTTTTGTGATCGCTAAAAGCTATTAGTAAAAATCAAATAAAGATGGCGCTGTCAATCTGAAATAAACAAAGTACTCATAACTTTTCAATACTTTTCAAATATATATCTAATAACAAAAAAAGTCCTTCTTTGAACCGAACCCAGCTTAAGTGATAGTAACGATAGGCAAAATTAACGCTATTCTGTTGAGTCACTGCTGGAAAAGTCGAGTCACTGCTCGAAAAGTCAAGGATGCAGGTGCATTCAAATTGGATGCAACTTGTTTACCACCATTTACAGCATATTTTAAGGTAATCGATTAACTTTTGCGGAAATTTCACTTGGAACCACTTGTGAACCGGTTCAAGCAGGCTTAGAAGCATTTCGAAATGGAACAAAAATATCATACTCAACACATAATATGAACCTACTAGCTCATACTTGTAGTTTATAGAACCAAGATTAAAGCTAACTCCAAAAAAAATAGAAGAAAGTTAACTTCGGCTCGGCCGAAGTTTGTATACCCTTGCAGTACGATTTTCTAACTAATTTGAAGGACATTTCCACAGAACAGAGACAAATTTTTCCCACCAAGACTTCTTTTCTGACTCTACTTTAGTATGACAGCTATGCTCTATAGATGTCCGATTTCGACCAAACTTAGGGGAATCATGGGAAAGCATAGCAAGCTAAGAAATACAAAGTTTGGAGGTGTTTTCTTTGAAAACAAAAAAGTTTTTCTCACCAAAACTAGTTTCTCGACCGATCATTCCTATGGCAGCTATATGCTATAGTCATCCGATTTTGACAAAACTTGAAAGAATTTTATTAAATCTTATGAAATGAATGTATGCCAAATTTGAAGAGGTTAAGATTGAAATCAAAAAAGTTTTTTTTACTAAGACTATTTTTCTAACCTTACTTTTCTATGGCAGCCATACTATCTAAATGTACGATTTCGACCAAACTTGGCAGAATCATGAAGAAGCATTGAAAACCAATCAATACGGATTTTGAAGACATTTGCATTGAAAACAAAAAAGTTTTTCTCACTAGAACTAGTGTTTCGACCGATCATTCCTGTGGCAGCTATATGTTATAGTCATCCGATCCGGCCGGTTCCGACAAATGTGCAGCGTAGTTGAATCAGAAGACTTTGCGCAAAGTTTGGTCACGATAGCTTTCAAACTGAAGGAGGAGATAGCATAGAAACAGACGGAAGGACAGACTGACATGGCTATATCGACTCAGCTCGTCATGCTGATCAAGAATATTTAAACTTTATTTGTTCGGAAATGCTTCCTTCTATGCGTTACAAACATGTGGACACTTTCAATTCATTGCAGAGTCTGCAATTATATGAACATCATTCAGATCGTTTCAAAGCTTAAAAATATTCTCATCTCTTATGAAATCTTTACAAGTGCAAATACAGCTTAAGTTATGTTAACGATAGGCAAAATTATTGCCACCCTTCGGAGACACTGCTCGAAAAGTCAAGGATGCAGGTGCATATAAATTGGATGCAATTCTGCTACTATGATTACCCTATGATTTTTGTGTACCGTGAATGCTGCATTTGACACAAGAATGCAGTAATGCGGTATGATGTTGAGCTTGAAAGACTTTCTTGCTTGTTTTATATGTTTTCACACAACTCTAGAATGTATAGTCAAAATCGTGTGACTATAGCCATAGAAGCGATTGTTTGAAAAACTAGTTCAAGTGACAAAAACCTTTTTGTTTTCAGTGGTATCGTCTCTAAATGGTCTAATGTCATTGATTGATCAATATCGGATGAGCAATCACACAGGCCTGTCAGCTTATGAATTTTCTCAACTATCAATACTCAAAGCCATAAACAAGTCCTTGCGTAAAAATCATTTAAAACCTTTATTTAGTTTCCTTCCTTCATATAATATTTGCTTTCTTTTAATTGTTAGTATTTGTTTTTGTTTGTTCTACTCAGCTTAAAACGAACTAGAATAAACCAAATCGTAAGTCAGCTCACTCACACCTTTCAAATTGTAGTTTTACATACCTTTCTCTGACATCAATGTACAAATAGTTGAGCTGATTTATATAATAAATTTACGTCTTAAACTCCCTCTCTAATTGTCCAAAAAAAAGTTCAAACCAAATGCCATTCCTAAAACCAAATATTAAATTGTTAGCACTTAAGATTAAACTGTCCACGTCAAATTTATGTCAAAATAAACAATAGATATTGCTTCATAGAATGACAGCTGCGATTAGCCTAGTTAGCTAAATTGGCACAAGTTGGCCAAAAGTGGCCGACTTATTTGATTTTTCTACCGCTGCGTTGAAAATTAATTGGTTTGCATAACCTTTGCTAATTTATAATTGCCCGATAAATAATACAAAATTTAAGCTGTCTTCATATTAAAAAATATTATTTATTTTGAATAATGACCACCCTATGAACCTCACACACTGAATACAAAGTGTGCATATTTTTAACTGAATTCTAGTTCCAAATATAGTTTCAAGATTAATTTGAAAGCTTCTTTATTGTCAGTGCCATGACACATTTCACATTCACATGTTCATATGTTATACAAGCTTAAGACTTTACAATTGAAATTAATTTAATATATATATATCTGTTAATTTAATTGAAAATGCGGTTGTTGGTAATTTACATCATCTGTTGTTAAAATAAATTAAGTTTCGTTGTAACATTTTTTTTTCTGCTTTTTTTGAAATTAACTAAACCAAGCATTGAATGCGATTAAAGGCTTGATTAATTTCCATGCAAGTGACACCAAAAAACTCAACAAATTTATTTAAAACGGAAATTCGTTTTCAAGTTAATAAAGTCAATTTACATGCAACCAGAAAAAAGCGAGGTATTTCTGTTTAATTAGTTGAATAATTGGTTGTGTAAGCACTTCGATTAATTTGTATTATTTATTAAAGTCCAAAGGATATTAATTGGTTTCTAAAAAACATGAAAATTAATTGTGCAGAAAGTTTTATGTAACTAATTTCAAATGATTTATAATATTATTATACAAATTTTACCTTCACATTGTTTGATTTACTTAGGAAAAACCAAATCGACAAAGCTTTTTTTGGTTTTTGCTTTGGCTGATTACGTCAAAAAGAAAATTTCTCTTGCTGACGCTTAATCTGTTTCAAATGCTCTTTCAAGATGGCTAAATGTGTTTTGTCATCCATTCAGCTACCCTTAACTCTCTGTGGGAAAGCATAGAAACCATGTCATGGAACAGTCGGTGCAATAGGTTAAAGATTGGCGTAGAAGGCCCATCTTATATAGAGGCGAATTATAAGAAAGGGTCAGTAAATAAGCTTTAAGGTTCCAGAACTCTTTCAATGTGAACCCAGAAGAAATGATATTGTTAAAATCAAATCTTCTAAAGATCCAGAAGCAATTCTGCGTGAGACGTGATGATTTAGTAAGCCTGCATTTTATACAGTTTTTTACTAAGAGTTTGACATGCTTTGCATACCTATTTAGAAAACTAACCATACATATGTTGGCCTACTAGACTATGAGGAGAGATGTAGCTTACGAACCGATGGATATGGCTCACGAGAAATATGGCTCACGAGAGCTATGGCTCACGAGAGCTATGACTCGCGAGAGCAATGGCTCCCGAGAACTGTGGCTCACTAAACGAGATCCGCCTAATAGCACACGGTTAACGAACTGTGGCTCTCAGTTCAGAGCCGAGTTCTGCTGCTTACGGCTTCCGACCTAGCTCCCGACCTCAGCTCAGAGCCAAGTGCTGAATGTTATGAGTTAAGAGCAAGAGCTGGCTCTCGAGAGCTACGAGCAAAGAGCGTTTTCGAACCCTGCTAATACCCCGGTTATACACAAAACAAAGTTTCATGACTAGACAGCTGATTTTTCATATTTTTAAACCCATTTTAATCCCAGTTGACTCGGAAAAATGTGTATTCGACAATATTTTCACATCATTTTGTCTTTTGCTGACCTATTCATTAAATAATTAGTTTAGTCATCGTAGAATTGAGTGCGGAATTTTTGGAATTTTATAAATGTAAAAAGTCAGTTGTGCACATTTACTTTGGCATACTTGGATGAAAATCTGTTTGAAAATATGCAAAATCCGCTGTCTTATCATGACAAATTTCTTAAAAAGTATGACAAATTGATTTTCTTTATTAATTCTTACTTCAAAAGCCGATTATTTATCTTCTACATAGACATAACTGTCACATAAACTTACAAACAACAGTTTAAAATCAAAGTTTATAAAATTATGTACCTATAGAAGTTAAGAAATCGGCCCTAAATGAGTATGTAAGAGTCAGTTTTGACAGCGTAATACATATTCCACATAGTATATACTGTCATTCAGATAGTCAGACCAGTTTTAGGTATTCAAAATGAACCAACCGTAAGCGAAATATAAGAAAACTTGTTCCTGAAACTTGCTTATATTCATAAGCATAGCATACTTTGAAGCGCATTTATCAGGATTATTATGGAGTGTATAATTAAGGAGTATAATGTCTCACGAGTCAAACTGTGTAAACACAGCCTTAGAAGATAGCTTTAGTGCAAGATTTGGATGTCACTTTTATATTTAATTAGCTGAAACCTGCTGAGCATATCATAGACATTCCATTTAACCGTCTAAAATTGCTTTAAATTAAAACTGCATAATAATCTGAACTCATTCTTTCGATCTTCACCTAGTTTCACTTAAATGCATTTACAGATGACGCAAATCAAAAAAAAAAATCTAAAAATAGAATAATAATTGTATTTAATTGTGCAATTTAAGGCTGCACGTTTCACTTCGGAGATTAAATTTAGAATTAAGATGGTTTCCCAACACGGGAACACGCCACGTATATCATGTCACTTCCAGCTGCATGCCGCACTTTTCCTACGGATGCCCTTGTGACAAGATTATGTTCATCGCAAATGACAGAGTCACTGAATTAAGCATACTTCTCTCTCTAAAACAGCCCTTTCGAAGTTCATGCCACTAGGATATAGTTCATTACAACATAATACACCACTTTTATATAGTCCATCACCCAGCGGTGCTGGAGCCCATCAAAAGATCGATGTTCTCCGTAGGAGGCTGACGATTGTTTTAGTTTATTCGTAGACTTTGAACAGAGCAAACAAAATATATATTTCGGCGAACTAAATATAATAAAATAGTATTGTGTTATTGTTGTGCGTGAACGGATAGTCTGTTAGCCTTCAAATATTGATTATAATCCTGCATGAGCTGGACCTCCTCAATTCAGAACGGAGTTCTATGAAATCGGAAAACTGGGCGTATAGCAGAAAACACTTCGACTTTAGACTTAAACTCAATGTACAATTTGAGAATATGTTGGCGAGGAAGTATGCGTTCAGTTCATTTGGAAATTTGTGTGTGGACTTGTGTACTAACTGTGCCCGTTGCAACTTTACCATGAACTCTTCTTGTCATCGAAACAAATATTACTCTGTATTTCACCTAGTTTCAACAGACTGCCATTATGAATTAAAGTTAGTAGTTAAGACAAACTTGATTATAAATTTGGCTAACTAGGCCTACTAAATAGGAAACTTTTTGGCCTTGTTTGATCAAAATTTATTTGCGAATGGAAACTCAGCTTTAGTTTTGAATCATGCAACATCTATCATCCTAAATATTTGGATAAATTTCCATTTGAAGTGGTTGTAATTTTGTTTCTAGATTGATTCTAAAAAGCACTTACTTATAGAGTATAAGTTTTACTTGATTGATTCAGCAACTTAATCAAATTGAACCGGTTCAAAAGTGGTTCAGATCCCCATTTTTAGCAACCTATGGCGTTAATGTTGTGCTAAATATAAAGTTGAAGGTTTTCTTTGATCAAAATCGAAAAAATCTCGAACCGGCATAAAACTGGTCCAAAATAATATAAATATAATAGAAAGTATGTACACAGATTTAAAAAAATGCCAAGACAAAAACAAGCTCAAAATAATTGATTTTAGCTCGACCTTCAGATTGAAGTTTAAAGCAAGAGTCGTGCAAGATCCGAGATTTCCGTCAATCCACTTGGAATGAATACATCCGGGATTGGCCGACTTTTGACAACGCTTGGGATTGATTTACACCCAGATGTCTAGATTTCTTTTTCTGCGTACGCTTGAACTTTCCTTAAAAGGTTATAGAACGCTGAACCGAATTGCATGAACTTTTCACTATTTTAATTTCGATAAGGAACGAGTCTTAGAATATATCTCTCAAATCTGTCGTGTGGTTCGAAAGCGCTTAATATGCGGTTCAGAGCGACATTGGTGTTTATGTAAGAAGTGCTCAGTGGTGGCGCAATGTGGTTAAAAAGTGGCTTAGAGCCGAATCTCAGAAAATGTTTAAAGCTATAACCGTGATTCTTGGTGTTGGTAGTTGAAAACTGATTGGATTTATTCTGTTTTTAGCTAGTTGGCTGAAAAAGTGGTTCACAAGAATATCTCATAAGTTTTTTAAGCTTTCAAACAGAAATTTGTAAGGAATTTGTGTGGAGTTATATGTTTTCATAGAACCGATTTAAAGTGGAGCGGTTCAGAGCCATATTTTAAAATATATTTAAGCCTTGAACTGTGGTCTGTGTGGTCTGTAGGTTGGTAATTTGTGTTTAATAATGCCATTTTTTTTAGGAACGATTTAGAAACGGTTCAATAGTGGTTTAAAAATTCTTTGAGTAATGATTTTAAATTTAATTCTTCGAGGTTTCAGTTGGTAGAAAGCAGTTAAAAAGGGTTCAAAAGTGGTCACGAGACTTATGTCAAGAAATATTAAAGCTTTGAACTTGAAATTTATTGTTTGGCTTAGTAACTTTGAGATGCAGATTCCACTGGTTCAAGAACAGCTGCTGAAATAGTTTGAGCCGGTTCATAAGTGGCCTGAACCATATCTTAGAAACTATGTAAGTCGTTATGTTGGCTGATAAAGTGAAGTTCGAAATGGTTTTTAGGTGGTGCCAAATCATATTTCAGAGATGATATTAAAGCTGTGAAGCTATGACTTGTGTGTGACAATTGGTAGTACATATAGTTATATGCTCAGTTGAAAAACGGTTTTGAGCCTGTTCAAATGAAGACAATGATTTCGAGCCGGCAGAACGACGAATTCATGAGAAATATTGAAACACATAAGTGCTCTGAGAATATATCTCGACCTTTAAGCCTGCGGATCAAGCTTTCTGTATAATTTTGCGTTGTTTGATAAATATAAATAAATAAAGGATTCATTTTATAGATGAATTCATTATTAACATTAAAAATTGAACCTTATCATTAGAGTATTTTCCATTCGCTTCTCTTCAAAATGTGAGTGAGTGGAAAGCGATATTTTGTTGATAATCTTATAAACGAATTCTCAGCACAGCGTGCGTACAGTTTCATTGAGAACGATGATTTGTTGTTATACGTAGTGCCTTTCAGATGTGCCTCGCCGCATATTGCTTTATGAAACTTTTGTTCTGGGGTCTTTTTTTTTTCTCCTCCTTTTTTGTTTGGTGCGTTCTTTTAATATTAATAAAAATTGAACCAGTGAGGCCTTCGTCATAGACACAGCTTGTTGCTCTTGGCTGCCGCATTCAATGCCAGTCGTTGGCGTTCGTTTGTTGCTCCTGTTGTTGTTCTAGTCGCTAGTATTTTCATTATTTTTTTTTTTTGCCAAAACTGATCTCGCCTAACTGTCAGTTTTCTGTTCATTGTCGAATCGTGCGGTTTGCGTTGCGGTGAAAATTTTAGTTGTTGGCCAATTTTTCATTTTTGTCACCAAAAAAAAAAAAAAACAAATCGAAAAATCCTCAAATTGACAATTTGTTGTACAAAATGTGAACAACTTACAAATTGTGTGAATTTGTTAATTAATCAATGCAATTTGACGCCAAGTGACTTACTTACTGAATTAAATGAAAGGTGCAAAGCAAACAACACGAACTCATTATGAAAGAAGCCGCAAGAGCAACAAACGCTCGGAAAAGTCCGCCAAGTAAGCAGCACTCAGTTGACTTCGATTTTGCCCACTTTCCATGTATTTGCAACTATTTTTGGTTGCGGACATCTGGTTCTGGTGCCAGATATCGATAAATAATAAAAGTCATTAAAATTTCGACTATCCATACACACTTCAGCGATCGTAAAATAAACAAATAGAAACACAGAAAATCTAAAATTAAAAAAATTATTATTGTTTATCAGCTCTACTCTGCGTCGTCGTGTACATTGTCCAATTCCAATTTTACACTCCCCTGAGAAAACATTGTTTTGGCAAATGTTTACACGCGCTTCCAATGAACCGTCAGAATTGCTGTATGGACAGCTAAACAGAACCCAAAAACGAAAAGAAAAGAAAAGATGAAAACTGCCAAAAATTTATTCTGGCTATCGATCAAGCGTTTATCGATTTGCTTGTTGTGTTTTGTGTGTGTGTGTGTGGGGGTAAAACGTGCTAAGGCTGAATTTTGTGTATAATCAAATTGAGTTGAAAATAGATTTTTGAAAACAGGGCTGGATTGTCCAAGTGGTTCCGGAGCAGAAACTTGAAATGCTTAATTATTCTAAGCGATTTGTAGATTAATTAGGTTCATTTTTAGTAGAAATGTTAACTATTATTTTGAAGGGCTTATTAAATATACTGGGCATATATATTTTTGGAAATTTTAATTGTACATTAGTTACTAATTATGCATATTTATAACCTTGTAAAGGGTATTATAATTTTGCCCAGAAGTTTGCAACGCATAGAAATATTAATTTCCGACCCCATAAACCATATATATTCTGGATCAGGGTGACGAGCTAAGTCGATTGAGCTTTGTCAGTCCGTCTGTCCGTCTGTCTGTTTCTACGCGAACTTGTCTCTCAGTTTTGAAGCTATCGAGCTGAAAAATTGCACACAGTCGTTTTTTTGGTGCACACTACTAATATGTCGGAACTGATCGGATCGGATGACTATATCTTATAGCTCCCATGGGGACAATCGGTCGGGAAACTAGTTTTAATGAGAAAAACTTTTTTATTTTTAATGGAATCGTCTTCAAACTTTGTAATCGTAGGTTTTCTATGTTCTTTTATAATTCTACCTAGTTTTATTAAAATCGGACAACTGTATGGTATAGCTGCCATACAAAAGATAGGTCTGAAAAACAGCCTTGGTTAGAAAAACCTTTTTGTTTTTAATGGTAGCATCCTGCAATTTTGTATTTGTTTGTTTGTTATGCTTTCTCATAATTCTAGAAAATGTTTGGCCAAATCGGATGCCTATATCATATAGCTCCCATACAAACGATCGGTCGGAAAATGGGAAAAAGAGCATTTTTTTGAAAATATTTAAGCGAGCACTTGCAATGGTATAAAAACTTCGGCACAGACGAAGTTAGCTTAGCTTTCTCGTTTTTTAGTTCAAAAATTTATTTTGGAGGTGTCGATAGTCGATAGCATTGCCTAGATCTTAACCGAAAAAATGTCAGAAATCGAACTTCTAGACCAGCAAATTAAAGAAAGAATTGCTTAGGTAATCATCGTTTACTCTGAGGAAGTCAAATAAACCATATTTTACTACAACTATAGGAATTTTTTTTTATCGATTTTAAAGCTATTGGAAATATCTTCAATTGAATTCTCTCTGATTCACCGTTAAGCAGAGTTTTTATTGCTTAGACTTGTCGAATGATTGCAATTTTGAAAAAGCATCTTGAGTTGAATATCCAAAACTTATAACACAAATTGATTGAACTTTTAACTGGAAATTTTGTTATGTTTTCTGGTAGTATAAAAGTGGTAATTTCCAGTTTCGAAATCAGACAGTTGAACTGGTTCAAAGTCATATTTTAGATATTATTTAAGCTAAGGAACGAAAGGAACTTGAAATGAGAATTTTGTTCTCTGATTTGGTTATGCCAAATCTATACCCCATTTATACGCAAAAAATATCATGATAAAAACCTCTAAAAAAAACTCCAAATTTATTACCCTTAAATTATTTTCAGCTTAAATGAAATAATTTACAGTGACTAATGTACATCCATTCAGTTTGTAGGTCCTGTTAAAGGTATTCAAAATAAACTAATTATAAGACAAATCTAAAGAGGAATGTTTACTGAATTTTTCATGGCATACTTAAAAGGGCATTTATCATGATACATTCTTGGTGTATGAACATAGTAAAAGTTAGATGTAGCAAGAGTTTTAGCTGGAATTTCCCTGGTTTAAACATGGAGCTTTTGTATGTAGAGTTATGAGTGTTATGTTTGCGAGTCGATTGTTGTCACATAATTCCCCTAAAATTGGGCAATTAGGCTTTTGTTTGCTACATAAGTCAGCCAATTGGTGAAAAAGTTTGTTGATATCAGAAATACTAAGATATTCATTTTAGCAATACTTTGTACAACCTTGCCCATAGCTTTCATAGATATATTTGTATGTTTGGTTTTGTCTTATATGTATTTCATTACAATTCCATGCTCAAACATTTAAACAGTGCATCGAAAAGTATGCAACAATTTGCTTAAAACAAATTTACAATCTAAAGAGACAATCTTATGAGCACATGAAACTAAAAAGCTCTTTCCAAATTGAAAAGCATTTCCAACTCTTTTTGGTTTTGCCATAAAAAATGTCAGGTTGTTCGTTTAAACATGGGCGACAACGCCATCCCCAAATATTGGGGCAATACTTTTTTTTTTGCGTTCTACGCAGACACCGCAGACCACGAACCAAAAAACAAGCTACACAACAAAAATATCCGTTGACATATGTACAAACTTATATACGGAACATTCCATGTGCCTAGTCTTGACAAAAATTGTTAAGAGTTGGGACTAACAGATCGGCAGTTTGTCAAAATTCCTAGACCAGACAGCAGTGTCAAAAAAGAAATCGCATTCGCATTCCCGTTTTTCCGTATTCTCTCATTTTTTGTTGTTTTCTTAAATAAAAATCAAGTAAGTTATGGAATATTTGAATGGCTCATTAGGGGATATCTTTTAAGTGGACAAATTTAATCAGCAAGTATCACGAATAAAGCATTTCATACGATTTAAATGGGCTGGCGAAAAGTTTCACGCAAATATTCTGCTCATTTATGAATGAGAAATACATAATTTATTTATGCTTTGACAAGCTGGCTGTAATTTATAGCCTTGCTTATTTTCCCTACCTTCATGATTTTTGAATATCGGACTCCTCTTCCCAAAAGCATAAAATCAGTGAAATATTTTTATTTATTTTTTCTACGTCGCTTTTTTATGATAATTTCTTTATTTATATTCCGCGAGTGTGGAAAAGGCCGCTGGCCTGTGCTAACAATTAGGCAAAATAGCATAACCAAATGGTCGAAATGCTGAATCTAACTAGCTCAGTTGACTTACAGCACTCGTTGAAGCAGGGTTCCCATATATAAATTGTTGAGAACGTTTTTTTGAGCAACTAGAATGCTAATAGGTCGCCGTTCGCCATGGCAACCGCTTACAAATCAAAGGAAAATATCCTTAAGCTCAAAATACATTTGCGCATTGCTTAATATTAATTTCAATAACTTTACAGATTGGACAGAAAGTCATCGCGTGGCATGATATACGAGAATGAGGAGCTCAGGTTGCGTACCATCAACATAAATGCTGAAGTTGAAAGAGGTAAATATTCGCCCTATAAAAATAAAATGTGTGAAAATCCAATTAAAAAGACATTAGAAAGTGGAAAAAGAAAGCAACCGAATACACCCACACAAACATACATACAGACAAAAGGAATCCGTATATAAATATATATATACAAAAAAAAAATACGAAAAATAAATATTTTCATTGCCAAAGCCAAAAGAAGATAAGCGAATGTAAACAATGAGATTTGAGGTGACTAAAGGTCTGACAGCTCTGCGTGATGCCCCACGTGCTGGAGGATTTGGCCAAAACATAATGAGAAAAATTAAGAAATCTTTGTGATATTTGAACAGGTCTTAAGGTGCATAGAAAAAACTGAAAAAAACGGATTTAGAAAGGGAATGGGAGGGGAAAGTGGAGAATTTATAAATGATTGATGCAATTGGGCATTAAATTGTTCTTAGTAGAGGGAAAATCTGGTTGTTTTGAAGGGTAGCATCCTTAAAGTAGGTAATTGTAGGTATGATACTGCAGTTGCAGCTAAAAGCAGCACTGCTACGGCGCTGCAACAGTGAACATTTTGTTGCTTATAACTCAAGTGTCGTTCATCCGATCATTATCAACCCTTCCGCAGATCGTTTAGTAATCTTGATTACTAAATATGCTTAGAAATAATGTAGCTTCAATCTACAGAACTGTCGGAAATATAAAGCTTAATGTGACGTTTAAATTGTAAATTGCACCAGCTTGGAGACAAAGGATCCAAGTATATAATGTAGCATCCAAATCTCATCTGGAATCTATCGGGAGCAACCTGGTATTTGTGCACAAGGCATTTGGAGAGTGAACTCAGTATGGCCAAGATTTTCAACGTTTTAAGATTAAGAAGTCACCCTAACACACCAGCCAAAAGACTCTTGCTCAGACAAAGGAAATCAGGAAGTAGGATAAGGTGCCCAGCGGCGGAGAGCTAAATGTGTTCTGTCGAAAGTATGCATTACGTCTGACGAAAAAGTAATGCACTATATACCTGCTTCTAATCTATAAAGGGATAGCAAACAGACTGCGTACGAGCTGCATTACAATTTTGATAAAGCAATACGCATTTGTAATGGGAATCCGATACATCCTTTATTACCAGTAATGCAGGTTGTGCGCACACCGTTTACAAAGCGGCCATGCATATGGCAAAGTAAACCGGACTGTATGGGATTATTTCCGGCATACAGAAGGCAAAGTAATGCAGGAGTAATCCATTATGTAATGGCAATTTCCGCCGCTGGGTGATGATTGAAGGATCTTTTTTCCCAGACAGACAAATACCCTAGCAACCGCCTCATCTTCTATTCACTAGACAGGACCAATATACTGAATATATTTTACATCATCATAAATCTACTCTCCAATACTGCAAAGCCGAAACACTAGTAAGACTTACATAATAGAATAGGTATAGGGTATTCAAATCAAGTTGCCAATCTGATGGTGATAGAAAAGTAACAAACAGATTTGAAATAAATGTTCCCTAATATGGCTTGAGCACAGATATCACAGAAATATTGGAAGCCACTGTTTTCGGAAGTGTTTTGGTCACTGTTTTGGTCACTGCTGTGGTCACTGTTGCGATCACTGTTTTGGTGATTTTTTTTTTGTATTTGTTTCGGACACATTTTGGTCATTGTGTTGGTCCTTTGTTAGTTTGCTGCTTTGTTTAGTCACTGATTTGACCACTGTTTTGGTCGACCAAATGGACATTGCTTGGTCACTATTTTTGTGAATGCTTTGGATGGTGTTTCTTCACAGCTTAGTCACTGTTTTGGTCACTGGTGTTTTTGGCAAATTTTTGTAGCTTTTTTGGTATCTGCTTAGTCAATGAATTGGTTATGGTGTTGTGATCACTAATCGGTTATTGTTTCGGTCAGTGTTTTGGTCACTGCTTTGGGCACTTTGTTGGTTGCTGTTTTGGTCACTGTCTTAATATATTTTGGTCCTCCCCACACAATTCACTTGCAGTTTTGAAATTGTAAAAGCGGCTGACTTTGCAAACCGTAAAAGAGCTTCGTTCTAAAAACCAAAGCCAGAGCTAAAACTTTTACTTCACCTGGAGTAACGTAAGGAGATTCCAAACAAATACCGTGTTTGGGGTGAAGAGTGGCCAAAGGTCATCTCTACGGGGTGTCTTCTTAGATGCAAAAGAATATTGGAGAGATATGCGACAATTTGGTAGAGGAACCGATGGGTATAACGTGCTTCTGTACGTCGAATTAATAGAGTTTTATGTATATTTAAATGGCGATGAGAGAACTTTTCAACATGGCAATGCGTCAAAGCATAGCGCTCGGCTCTATCTCAAAATGCACATATAAATATTTTCTATGGAAAATATTTTTAATTAATGTTTCTTTTCACATTAAGTTCATACAATGATATTAAGAAGCAAATAAAGTTTTTAATTTCTGCATCACCTTCTTCAATTTCAGGCCAATCGGATATCAAGCGCTTGCGTCGTGAAAATGAGCAACTGCGTCGGGAGATTTGGACGCTGCGTGATGAGTGCGACAGGCTCAACAAGCGTTTCAAGCGGAATGAGCAGGAGTATGCCAGCTGTCGTGGAAGTGGCGGAAGTGGAGGTTGCAATGTACCACGCTGCAGTGGCGGCCGCGGCAGTGGAGGTTGTGATGCTAACAGTGATGTGAGTGGACTGTTTTCCCTTTACCGTGCACTTCTTAGACTATACTTTCACTCCCCAGGACTCTGATTCATGTGATACTTGTCGCGGTGCCGACGATGGAAACTGCAGCGATGATTGCTGCCAGGAGGGTGGCTCCTGTGTGCCCAATAAAGCACCACTGCCACCAGAAGTGCCAGTCGAGGAGAATAATGGTTCGAACAAGACCGAGAATCAGCCCATGCATTTCGATCATTTGTCGGTGGTGTCCGAGGAGACGCTGAGTAATCCGGAACTGCTGCTGGCACAGCAGCATGAGCATCTGATGATCTGTACACCCGATCTGAATAGTTCGCAGAGTACTCTACCCAGCTTGATGGGTCCACTGACACCCTTGACGCCAATTGAATTGGTGGCCAATCAGCTGAATGATTTGCAGGCCATGGTGCCGCCTTTGTCCTATTTTGAGAACATACTGTCGCAGCACATGAACATTGGCCGCAATGCGGGTGAGTGTCTAATGATGGGAAAACTCTGGGCACGAACAGTTTTATAAGCATTTTTCAAATTTGCAGCTCTAACACCCACACCAGAATTGGGCACCAGTTCCAGCACCACGACAGGCAAAACTATGCGTCACACCAATGGCTGGGACTACAATCTGGAATCGCCCTTCACCCAACGCAAATACTCGAATCCCTCATCGCCATCCCGCTCACCACCGCCACCCGGTCCGTTGACCACCTTTGTGCCCACCGCCACACACCAGACCATGCCCAAGATTGCCCTTAACGCCCCGCCCCAGGGGCATGAGATGGGCGAAACGGTGGCGATAACCACAAATGCAACGCAACAAGCGCTCAACAGTCCCAAACATTTTTTTGCGCCCATCAAGCCGCGCCTCAAGCTCAACACAAAGCTGGCCAATCAAGGACAGGACACGCTGCCTCCGGGCTCCCCGCCCCCGCCATTACGCGACCCGCCGGACATATTTGTGAACAATGCCTTGGCATCGCCCTATCAGAGACAGCAGCCACAAGTAAGTCCGCGCCATCGTTCGCACTGCCAGCACACGCATCCGCACGCGCATCAGCATCGCCAGTGTCCGGGCCAACAGCACGACCCCCGCTCAGATTGCGCCCTCCATCGGGCGGTTGTCAATGTGGCTGCTGCCGTTGGTCTGGGCCTTGGTGCTGCCAATGCGGGCGTCTATCCGGGGAGCGTGGTTGACATCTACACCGTTGCCCTTGCTAATGCCGCCGCCGTCGCCGCCGCCGGGGCTGGTAAATCTGCCTCTGCGCCGCCAACACCGCTGCCCCTGATTCGCTCCATGGAGCCCATCTATGCAACCGCACAAAAACGTTGCCAGACCACTTGTCTGTCGGCCACTGCATTGACCCAGCCGGTAATGACCGCCACCACCAATTCCACCAGAACCACAATGTCACCGGTGCGTTTGCCGCCAAAGGCAAGTGGCAGTGGTGGTGGGTGCCAGATCAACGCTAGCAACATAAATAATGGCTGTCAGGTGAGGGAATGGGATCATCAAATGCATTTTGGATCAACCCACACAGCCAAATCATTCGATGTTTGTTAATGTTCTAGATTCTAGATGGATGTATTCAGTTGTAGATGTCGTTTCGAGTATCATTTCGTATGCTTTAGTGAGTGTTTTGCGTTTCCTAAGAGTTGATAAGATCTACAAGCACTTCAACAGCTTCTCCGTTTGTTCAAAAATATTGGAGATCTCCCCTGAGTTCTACTAGCAGGGATAAGGGAATGCTTCCAAGCCACCCTTTTATAATATTCTCATTAAGGAAAAGGAAAATGTCATAATCTAGTCCTTATGAAAGGAACTTAAGGAAAACTCAAGCGATAAATGTTTGATCAAAGAACAGAAAAAGATTTTTCCAATTTTTTCGGATTGACGATATTCACAAATAAGGCTTTCCGTAAAGATTAAAGGCATATCCCATAAGCTATGCTAAAAACTATCGTTCAAAAACAGATATCAATTACTGTGTGCTTAAATTAAGTTTAAACGATGTCAAGTACATTTTAACTTCTTCAATTCTAAAATACTTGATCTAATAATGTTTCGGGATACAACAATAGGATTTCAAACTATTTTAAAATCATTTAAGTGAGTCTATTAAAAAAATTGTATTGCTGAAATATACTTGATCTGAGAATATGTCAGTATCCTTGTAGATCGGCTGCACCGATACGGCATTATCGAATGCCCCAACTCTTCCTAGTGAACAATCACCAGTTACATATTTTGTATGTACCGATCGGTTCGACGTCGCATTACCGGTCGTTAGATTGGTGATGGGTGCATTCTCAGGTTCATGTATTGAACTAGCGCTGTGATGCATCACCAGTGCTTAGCAACGGATTAACGCTCAGTGATGCTTCAGGTCGTTAGGCGTGGTACTGTCATGAGATTCGGAGAACTACAAATTATAATAGGAACTCTTTTAAAATCTCATTGATGAGTCAAGCAATTAAATTCTTTGTTGAAATTTAAAAATTTCTAAACTCATACTCAATACATGCTTGAAAGAACTTGAGAGAAAATCAAAAAAGAAAAAGTTATCGTTGCTTAAGCCCATAACATACTAAAACTCTTTCCAATTCCCATCTGATTCGGTAGAGTTAAGCTAATTTTAACCATTGAAAAAGGGTTTTTGTTTTTTCATTTGGGATTTTGTATCTTTGAAAGCTAATCAAAAGTATCTTGAGGAAAGACTTAATTGATGGGACGTTATAGAACGTATTTGAAAGATGAGAATCGACGGCCCAAGAACAGAAAAGTATCCTTAACAACGGGTTTTTGTAGATTCCTGCATACCATCTTTTATTATGTGGAACTAGATAGATATAGAATTTGTAGGTATTATCCTTATCCCATTGGATATTGCTACCATCCGATGGATTTCTGGTATCCTTTGCAAATGAGTTCAGTTTGAACTTGGATTAAAGCAAAAAAGGGTAGTCCTTCCATACTAAGTTGGTTGGTTTTTTTTTTTGGTCATTCATGGTATTTTGTAGAGGCTCAGTTTCAGAATCATAGTTATGCTTAATCATGGTTAATTGTGGTTTTGAATTTAATTTTCTTATGTATTTATCGACTATAACCATGAAGAACCCTTAGATCTCGAATGTTCAAACAAATGATCGTCTTTGAAGTTTCTACTATTGTTTTTAATCAAGACGAATAATGGCTTTAAATACGATTCCACACACTTCTACTCCCATACTCTAATCTCTATCGATTTTCTCAGACAGCAAAAGCCATATAACTGGATCGCTCGGATCTATGATCATTTTACTCTTGGCATTTTAAGAAACATTCACATTTTCAATGACTCTGTCGAATAGATCTGGGCTATAATGAATTTAAGTAATAATTTATCTTGAGACGACCAAAAGCCTCATTTCAAGATACTGTTGATTGAAAGTTTTTCTTGATTTCATAGCATATTGATGAATCCTAAATTTATTAAAATTTTATCATTTGGACGTGTAGCTCAATTGTCTAATTTGGTGTTTTGGCATGAGAAGCTAAAGATTATAAGTCACAGCAGTCAGTAAAACAACCAGCAGCTCATTTTGAAAGTATAAAAATGTGGTCAACATTTTTCTCTTATATATTAAATTTTTAGATATAAATTATATTTAAATCTGTAGAACTTTGTTTTGTAAGGCATCAGTGTGTTATATAGAACCTCCACCATTATAATCATACCGCTTGGTCCCCACCCAAACCAGATGGCCCCCCAACTACCAACTAGTAATTGCCAACTGCTTGCAAATGCTTTAGATAAATCTACTTAAAATCCATAGATTATTTGAAATTTCTAATATTTAAAACAACTCTTTCCCCCACAGACGGACTCGGTCAACCTAGAGTCCATACTGAATGACATAGAAACAATTTCAGAAGATATTCTAGCCATACAATTGGAGCGTAGTAAATCGCGTGACAATCTCAACTCTCAGCAGGACAATGATAAAGTGAAAAAACCCTATCGCTCTGAGATGAACTTGTATCTGCAGTATGATGGCACAAATCCCACAAATTCAGCCGCCACGGCCACCACAGCAACTACGTCCAATTCCAAAACCACCGACTCTGGGAGTGGTGGCAAACTGATGCGACGCACTCGCTCCCTGGAACGAGAGCATACAGATAGTCCAGTTCCGCACATACCAGATGCCATGGCACCATTTCCAGATAAATGTTCATATCTGGGCTTTGAGCAGGTCAACCAGGCGGCTGTCAGTCAACAACAGTCACCAATTGTGGGTCAACGTCCGCCGATAAGTGCCAAGCCAAATTTGCCAGTTAAACCACCGCCACCCTTGCCACCGGCCAGGCGGCCGCCTGCAATGCCAACAGAACCACCACCACCACCACCACTGGCCTCCGCAGTGGGACTGTCACCCAACAAGAGTCAGTTGTACAAATCTCTGGCCTCGGCAGCGGCGGCTAAGCGGGCCATCTTTCGGTCCTCACCGTCGCAAACTCAAACCCGATCTCTGGATGTGAATCCGGATGAGAAGGAGGCGGAAGGTGATGTCAATGCAGAGGCGGCAGTGGAAAATGTTGAGGTAGGGCATGACTTACATTTAAGTGGAGGAAACAAGGAAATATCCACCTGGTTGTACTAATCATTAATGTTCTCTATTTTCCTAGGCGGATGAGGCAGCCAAGCGTAAGGCACGTCGCGTATCCATTGTCTGCGGTTCGGGCGATCACCAAGTCACCAGCACTTCCCAACCCGTGACCACAGCACCCACAGTTACAGCCAGCTGTGTGGACTTGAGCGCCGTGCTGGCGCATCCCAGCATCAAGGCCTTCAAGCAGATTAGTCACAGTACACCCAGCTCACCACATTCCTCGCGCCGGCGCACTAACAGCAACACAATGACAGCACCAGGAGTAGCAGCTGCACTGGCAACGCATCCTGAACTAATGGCCACCGCCTCGGCACCACCGAGCACCACCCACCATCATCATCATCGTAAGGAGGGTAGCGATCCGGCACCCATGACGGCGACTGTTAGCCGCACAAAATGCTCGCGTCGTCACTCCGAGGGCACCGTGCATAATGTGCATCGCATCAGCAATTCCAGTGGCGGTGGTGGAGGACATCATCATCATCATCATAGTCATCATCCGCTGATAAACCATAATCCACATCATAGCCATCATTCCCATCAGGATAGCAATCATGAGACGGTTACATCGCTATCAGACAGAAACTCAAATAGTTTTACCTCCTCCCGGGAGTCGTCCACTAGTTTTAGTATGCGTTCAAATCGCAGGAAAATATCAATCAGTTCGCATACGGGTGGGAAGATACCCTGGTGTGGATGCTGGGGCAATGGATGCCTCTAAAAGGAAGAGAGAGGGAGAGAGAGAGAGAGAGAGAGCGTGGGAATTGAAATCAGTGGGGCCGTCCAATATTAATAGAATCATCATTCGCACTAAGGTTGAGGAGCGCGATGGAAAAGTGACCAGGGATGACAGGTAGAACAGGAATGTGGCTAGATAAGGTGCTGGTAGAGTTCTTAGATCATAACAAATAGTGATTCAACTGTCTCTCTTTGGTCTCTTTATTGATCCTTTCCTGGTCACTTTTTGTCTCCATAAGCTCTGCAACCGTTCACTAAAACTAGTCAATTCGTTGATCAATTCTTCGTCCTTGGTTATTTTCCCTTCATTCTTCAAATCAAGTACAAAAAAATAGAATCCCCTTCTCCCCCACAATTCGAATCATTTAACTTTTAGGTAAAAACTTCTTTTCAAATTAATCTCAATTAAATAATTCCAAAGCGGAAATTGATGCAATTAATTACATTTATTATGTTTGTACATACCATTACCTTTTTTTTTACCATAAACTAATTAATTATAGCATTTAATTCATCACTTGAAGAATTGTAAATTATAATTGTTGTCCAATAGAGGAAATATATTTAAAAAAAAAAACTGAACCATTTTTTGGAGTAATCAAAGAGCTGGGTTGAGATGCTGGCCAGGGTTAATTTTCATATATTAAGCATTCTTTATTCCAGTTTTGATTGTCTCATCGAATTCCATTTTGAGGAGTAAGTATTCAAACCAAAATTATCCCCAAATTCTCAATTAAGTGTGCAAGTAAGTGAAGACTGACTACAGAAATGATGCTGTGAAGCATAGTCTTCAACTCTGAAATTCTCTATTTTTTCTTTAATTTATTAACATTTGTTTATATTTAAATAAATCAAAGTTGCTTAATTTCTGTCCTAAGCGAATTGATAAATCGTTTGAATTCATAAACCTAGAACAATCTGCCATAATACTTGACTTTCAGATGGCCACAATTGTCAAATGCAATGAATTCAATTGTTCAATGTTGCTAGTTTTTAGTTAATTTGGCTTAAGTGGTACATTTTGGTCAATCATATTCCATTGTTATACCATATTCCGTATCAATTTCAAACCAAAATGGTTGCTTAACAGCAGAAATAATCATGTATTCTATTCAAAGTAATTAAATGCTTTGATGCAAGCTAAAAATGAAATATGACGGAGCAGAATATCAGCGATTCTAAACTTTACTTACAATTTTCTAATATTAAGGGCTTATAGCCTTCTGGTTAAGAAATACATGCGTTTTATCTTCAATAATCTTTACTTAATATTAAGAAATTTTTTTCTTAGATTAAGGTTGTACATTATACCAGAACTTAAGGTTCAATATGAAAAATTCCCTACAGTTCTAAGCCTCAGTACTGAATTCAAAACTGAGAGGTGGGAATAACTGAATTCATGACTGATTTCAGTTCTGTCTTCAGTACTTTTCCTGACAATGACCCATGAACTTAGTACTAAATTCATGCCTGAATTTAGCTTATATTATGATGAAGTGCACTGAGAGGAATAGCAATCTAAAACCAAAATTATAGTTTCGAAACAGAGAGTCAAAAGTGTACAATTACTAGGAAATCTTAACCCAAGATAATAATCTCAATTTAATCAACAATCTTGGATGTAGATCAATTATACTCGACCTTAAGATGAAACAATCTCATTAAACTCTGTTCGAAAGATGTTCCAGAGGTAAGTTAAGTTTGTGCAAAGGTGTGTTTAAGCCCAAAACAAGCATCTCTGACAACATTAAGTTTCCATATTGTTGATCACGTTTATTTTTATTTTCTGCCATGCCTACTCCCGGCTCCAGTCTTTATAGTAAAGTCATATCTCTTACAGCTTTAAAAGTAGTTGATTTGTAACTTTGGAACATATTTAGTAATTAGTATTATTTGTTGATTCGCCAAAGAAATGGTGAAGATCGGATGAAAGATAGTTGAGTTTTGGGAAAACCAAACATTTATGCTGGGCAGCACCGGCTGAAGCAGCAAGGGGCAGCACTTAAAAACTTTGGAAGGTACAGAGTATGTTAGTCAGGCTTGACCAACTTTTTAGATTGTTTTTTATTATAACTTTCTCTTAATTTAACTATCATTTATTTGATTCTGAAACCCTAGTACAAATCTTTGCAGCTTAACTTCTAGGTTATAATATAGGAACATTTTCCTCAATGCGCGTGTGCAGAGGCATTTTAACATTTGTCATACAACAATCTGAATACCATATCCCACCCAACATTTGGAAGATTATTTTGGCAAAATCAGCTTAATGAGTATTTTTCGAGCTCTTTTAATGATTCAAAAATGATTACTATATTGTGCGATCAAAAGAAGACTCTAAAATGGCTCTTGCAACTGCTCAAACAGTGATTTATTGAAATATAAATTGAAAAAAATAAGGAAACGGGTTAAAAACGACTCTTCACGAAGTTTCGCGGCTAGGGTACTATTATTTCCCGACAAAAGTATCATTTGCGATCAAAAAACGAGCACATTTATGTCTGTTTTAAGCAGATTGACGACTCAAAAGAGACTCGAATGTGATAAAAAATTTAATAAAGTGTTCGCTGGGTGGTCACTTGTCGCTTCCCTGCATTTATTGTAATTTACGGCAATACCGCGCGAGTGCTTGATAGTCGTATGCGCTAAGTAGTCGGCTTTTGTTTTGAGGTACCTGAGACAAAGTAATTGAGATCAAGTTCCATACAAGGTAAGCTGGAAAAAATGTAAGCTGTAAGAGTTTATTCCACTCCCGTGCCCCTCCCTCCCCACCCTGCCAATTCCGCCTCATTAACATTACTTCCTTGAGTAAATAGTTGTATATAGTTGTTTGTTGTTCTAATAAAAGTAATGGGTGGAAAATTCCTGTTAAGTCGTGTTAAAACCTATATTTTCATTCTTTGTGTATAGAAAATTGAAGATATTTTGTACTTTAATTAAGAATGCGCAAGTACTAAAAGTTCTTGATACATTAAGGTATCTTCTAATTTTTAAAATATTAAAATATTATTGATTTTATCGTAGAATAATTCGTACGTAGTTAAGAATCTTCTATTTCGAATGCAATAGAATTTAAGCAGCGCCTTTTTGTTAAGTGTAGCTTCCAGGACAGAAACACGCTCCTATTGGTAATTATATCCGTGAATCTTCAATTATGGGCACGATATCAAATCGTATACAAGCTTCAGCTGTGGTTGCCAATGTACATTCAGGTTTCAGGTTTGGACATTTGCATTGGAGTCCCCAAATTTGAAGTGTGCATATATGTGTCTGTGGAATTAGGTTATCAAACCGAGAGACTGGCTGGACTAGACACAAACTCCAGCATCTCTGGGCAAGTAATCGCAACTGCAGACAAATTATAGTTCTAAGTAAGATTGATTCATTTTTCATGAAAAGTATATTAAAGATCAATGTGAAGGGAGAACTTTTATGAGCGAAATAATGAGTTCACTTCTTAAACTGACTTAAGTAAGCTTGAAAGTTTCAACATAATTATGAAAGTAAATTCTACGTTTTATTTCTCTTTCCAAATGTCTTGGCCCACCCCTTTTTGCAGTTTACTTCACTGCATAAGTCCATTTAAAACAGTTTTTTTTTTTGTATTTAACATTTTCAATTTCACACTCGTTAGTTGCACATTTTCCAGGCGCTTAAAAATGTTAAAATAAAAAAACGAGCCTGCATCGCGTTGGTGTGAACACAAAACCGCATTTGCCAGAGCAGGAGGGGGCCCGGTTGAAGTGGCTGTTGGAACTGCAACTGAAATTGCGCAACAAGCGAAAACATACAATATGCAAATTAGCCACAAATTAAGGTGTAAAAATGCATGACACACAAAACGCCTCTAGGATATGCACGAAACAAATTAAATTCCGCCATGTAACTGTGCCAAATTACGGGTTGCTCGGGGCGGGCGGAGGGTTCTCACCCATCCATCCCATCCCATCCCATCCCCTATTTATTTAAGACTTCCATCTAGAACAGGACACTGGCCAGCTGCCAATCAATTTCATTTTAGAAATAACAAGTTTATGGCATCTTCGTTAAATCTAACACAGACAGCAAACTTTTCCAGATTGCCACGAATTGGATTTTTATTGCAATTGTGTTTATTTTTCGATTGGCTATCTGGTCACTGGACTGTTTCCAGATGCACATGGTCATTTCGCTCGGAACATGAGAAATCAATTTGTGATCATTATGGGTTTTGTTTATTTGCCAATGAAATTAGCATTGAGTGAACGGCCATAAAGGCTAAGTGAATGCCAATTTATGGCTTGTTGAAAAGGACACAAAAAAAATAAATTTACAAAAAAAAAGAAGGTACATGCCCCGGGTGAGGCTCGAACTCACGACCTTAAGATTATGAGACTTACGCGCTGCCAACTGCGCCACCGAGGCCGATTGATGGTGCCAGTTTCTAATCCCAAACACACAGATATCGAATATATTTTTAGCCCACAAATGACATTTCCAACTGCAACCAATATAAATTACGATTTCATGGCCACAACGCAATTGAATTGAGGATGTGGGTCGAGATTGGGCGAGCTGGGTTTGTTTGTTTTGAGCTGGGAACTGACACCAATCACTAATTGCCTCCAAGGGAAAGGGGGGGAGGACAATCTGTTTACAAACCATTGGTTACCATTCACCAGTCCACATTCACATTGCCATTTCCATTTCCATTTTAGAGCTAGCCAATCTGCTGGCACTTAACACTCTCTGTGGGTTGTTGACATGGAAACTGACTTAAGGTTAGTTTTCAGCTTGCTGCCCGTAATCCGGAATGAAACGCAAACTTCGCTGGCCCCCAACCAAGTTTACGACAATTTGCAGAGTCATAAACTCGGTACCCAGCGGGAGGACAGTCGTCAGTGGCGCAAGGAAGTTTTGTTTCGGATGAGCAAATACTGCCACACGTATGTGTGTGTGCGACGGCCCTCTCCATTACGAGCGACGACTTTATGTTTATGGAAATTACAATTCCGGAGTGCAAAATATGATCAGTGCGAGGGCACCTACACCCCATTGAGAGGGGCACCATAAACTTTCAAATTGTTAAGAATCTTTTGTAAGGCAAATAAATAGTGAAACAAATAAAACATACATCAAAGTTCCATTTGCAGATGAACAGGGAAAGGAAAGGAAAAACGAACTTGGGTACACGCATTTCCTGTACAGAAAACAATGTTTGTCATTACGATGAAGTCGTTAGAGTGTTTGGTACTGGGGTGTACCTATGTAGATGTCTCTCTATACATGTATTATTTTTGAAGCTAAAGCATCATTTGCATTTGACAATTGCGCGCCAGTGTTGTAAAATGTTGCAGTGAGGATAAAGTATAATGAGACATGGGCTAACATTAAAACACACACAAATGTACACACACACACACATACTCATGGACTTCTACACTTGAGTTGGTACCATGGGATGCGAAGTGCTTAACCCACTAACAATCACTTAAAGGTCACCATAATGGCATGTCTCTAGAAAGCTATTGCTGGCGTCGATTGCTCGCCTGCTTCGTTCAGATCTTAAACCAGAAAAAAAACAGAACGAACAATTTCAGCTCGAAGGCTCATGAATTGTTATTGAATTTTAAAGAGTTTGATAAGCTATTTACACTAGGAGTGCGTTATGCGGTAATAGCTAACAATCAGCTTGGTTATAACGCATAGCGCACTCCTAGATTAAATCAAATTTAACTCTTTTAAATCGAGCTAAATTCGCTCTCAGTTTTGTTTTTGTAGGCGAGGGAAGTAAGGTAAAGAAACCGAGAGAGGAGAGCAAGCACATTTGAGAGAATAGCCTTAAACCCGCTCTTACAGCTTTCTTATTTATAAGAGAGTAGTGTTTGGTGTTGTTAACAACTATCGAGCGGAGAGCGCCATCAATTTTGCACTTATGTAGCATTTAAATTCCCAAGCAGTAATGGCAGTGCTGGCATGGAGAGTTGGTCGATGCACTGATGGGTAACAGGCAAAGACAGATGCTGCTTTTTGGTGTTGATTGTTGCTCGAGCCGTCTTAAACTTGCTCTACAGTTTACCCATTAATTGCCCATGAAATAAATAACAACAACATAGGAAAAAACCACTAATTTGATATTATAGTTGCAGTAAGGGCGCCCTTTCTTTTGTATCTGAGGAGCTTAGTGAATGATCTTAAACATGAACCAGATTAGCTCTTGATACAAGAACGAACATTCATTGATTTTTGACAATGCACTGTGCTCTTGATTCACGAACTAGCAATCTAGGATTTGCGTATGCTTTGCAATGTGTTCAAGTATTTTACTACTTGGTTTGAGAATGATTAGTACTTTCCTCAAGTATTAAAGCTTTTGGATCAAGAAAATTGCCTTAATACTTGAACCAAGTACGATTCATTCTCAAAGCAAGTGGTAATTTTCTTGAAACCGTGAAGTATGCATACATATCCGACATAATCGGATCCGACATATCCTAAAAATTATTGATGCTAATATAAAATTCTCTATTTAGTCTATGAGTGTCTGTGGCTGCGATTGTTCCATAGTCTCAGAAGCACGCTACGATGCGACATGTTTCACAATTAGCTGCCATCGATTGCTCGCCTGCCCTGACGTTTCAACAGATTTCAGATTACTTTGATAGCTTATTTGTGATATATACCCAAGCTGTGCTTGCGAAGAAGTTTCGTATTTATTACACTCATACCTCTTTGTGTGTGATTTGAGGCAAATTAGAGCTTTGTTCTCCACGCAAAATCTCTATATACACAAATTTGAAAAGAAAGTTACATGGTGTACCTACTTTTCCTGGTTATGAACTATCTGTGTGCCAACTTTCACCAAATCCGATCGGACATTTCTGCTAGATTTCATAACAAACATACATACTTTCATATATAAACACATGACCTTATGATAGTAATACCGTAAGGTAGTGAAATCTGCCACGGTGAACGATAATGGTTGGTTGAAAAGTTCTTAAGATTGACATTTTCATGCCATATTCTGCACTCTAGGCTACATAGGGCTTCTACACAGGCCAAGGAAGATTTACTTTCAAGGTGACGTCCTCCGTAGTGTTTGTCCTTACATTTTGTTTGTACCTCGCTCTCTCTACTTAGATGACAGCATTTCTGAGAGTCAAAGCTCCATACAGTTTTGCTAACAAATCAAAAATAGGGCCCCTTTTGGTTGCCAACTCTAGCGAGCAGTTAATAGTCGTGTGCGCTAAGATGCAGATATCCTACATCTCAACCAACTTGCATCTATATGTACTAAAATTAAGACGCATTTGATTGCAGTAACTACCTACCTCTTGTGCTCTTAAATCAGCCCTGTCTAACATTTTGCACTCCACTTCCATAGTGCGGGTTCTTGCAAAAGCACGACAAACTAAAACCCTCACACACACATGCACATACACTTACAATATAAGAAGGCGGGGGAAATAGGAATGGAATATACATAGACACCTCCTGGCAGATGCTAATCCAGTTGCGCTTTTGTGTCAGCTCTTGTTGTCGCATTGCTGGGCTCTCGTTGATAATGGCCCCGAAGCTTTATTGTTCCTTCAGACAAACGCCAGTCAGGCAGCATCCTCCTACCTCCCGCCGCCGTCGCATTACACACGCCACTTGGCAAAACTCATCTCATTAAGCTTTTCATGTGCACAAATTGAAGTTGTACTCCAATTTGCATTTGCTTCCATTTCAAGGCAAATCTTTTCTTTGAATGTCGAATAATTGGTAGATGGGGGGGTTTTTAAAGCCCATGTGGGCCGGCATCTGCAATCTTTATACAAATACTGCAAAACTACAAATAACGCATCATTACTGGCTAAGGACAAACGGACCAGATACTGGTACTGCCCTTTTGTATTGGTTTGCTGACCCCCCAATCGGAGAAGAAAACAAACATTCAGACTTGTGCAAATAAATTAAATTAAAATGTATACAAACATAAATTATTTAGAAGATAATGTACTTGGGGTCAGGCCACCAACCGACCGACCAACCAACCAACCGACTTACTACTAACAATAACCAGCAATAAAAGCAAATTCAATAACGAATCCGAGGCAACCGGCAAGACAAATAAGCGAGGCACCGGCCAGGAGTCCCAAAAGTGAATTCCGAATAAATCACCGAAAATGAGAACTACCAGCCCAGAGGATGGAGCTGGAAAAAGAAATATGTACGTAGGCGATGAGGCTGGCTTTTTGTTCGTTTCATTTCACTTTTGTTTGTTATTTTCTGCTTTAGTGAGTTTCGTCCTGCTGCTTCTGCTGCTAAGTCATTCCATGAGAATAGTGAGCAAAAATTTATTGAATTGGCCGAAATAGATTGGTAGCCGGGCGAAAGTGTTGGCGTAATTGAAAATGGCGGAGATGGGCGAGTAAAGAGCGAAAAATTTAAGAAAACCAGACATTTTCCATTTCTCTCGTGTAATGTGAGGTAAGTAGAAAAACTAAGCTGCTTTCTTGGGGTTTTCCTTGGCCCAGCAACAACTTATTTAAATGCAAAAACTCAAGAAACTGAGCAACAATCGAGCTGCAGCTGGCTTTTTTTTTTTTTAGTTGGCCATACTTAAATCTCTGAGTTCCTTGCACATTCTGCTGTTACTCTTGGCCTTGCATTCAATTTGAATGTACTTAGGATTTGTGTTTGTCTGTGCAATTGTCAGTTATTCCATTGCGCAGGACTTTAGAGTGCTGCTGGGTTTTTGTAAATGTACAAATTTAAGTGAATATTAAAATCCCAAACCAAATTCGGAATAAAAGTAGATTTAAGTCAAGATTGGAATGGAGTGGGCGCGATTTCCGTTGACTGGCACTTCTCATATATATTTTTGTGCTTCTCAGATTGTTTATTAGACTTGATAGACTGATATCTCATTTGAGAAACTTTTATGAGATATCAGAATAGTAAAAATAAAGCTTTAGGTATTAATACCTCCTTGTCAATAAGGTTCCGTAGTCTTTAGTTAGGCCCAATCTATTTGAACATATAATTTTGATACGCACATTGAAAAACGATATCAATCCGAAACGGGATTGAAAACAGGGTGATATCGGAACAAGATTACAGTGATCCTGTTTTTTGGGATTAAAAAAATGTGTGTGGCAAATCAATCTTTTCTCGGACCGGCTCAAGAGTATCTGGGATTACCCTGTTTTCAATCCCGTTTCGGATTCATTTCAGAAATTTTTTTTTTCCCTTTATACGCTTGAAGCTCTGGAAGTAGAAGCTCGTGAATAATTTATTTCTTTGGAGTCTTTATCCTATACGCCTAAGTCTATATCTTTCAAAGAGCAAGTTCCCATGAGTGGGGTGCATGATTTTGTAACATAGCCAATTAAATAATTGTGGGTGTGTGAAGAATGAATTTCTTTGTATTCTTATCAAAACAGTGCTCTTTAGACAAACTCCTTTTAACCGTACGCAAAGAGTATTGAGCTGTAAAATCTCACTTCACCAAATATACAAATGTAGCTGAGAATCATGCAAGGGATATGATATACCAATAATCATCAATTGGATGAATTTCAGCTCCGTTGAATAACCAAAGAGATGTTAAAGACATATCCAGTTTGTGGTTATTTTTTTCGAAAAAGGAGAAGTATTTCGGATGTTGTGCCCACTGGAAATCTACCGTAACTTTGTGTATCGTACCGAGATGTTATTTGAGGATACCGTCGGAACAAAATTAGGATCGAAATATGGTCGTCCGCGCACTGTGCGAAAGCTACAAGACATCAAAGCCGTGAAACATCGAATTCGTCCAAATACACTGCGCAAGCAGAAAATGTTGTCTCGTGAGATGAATATCAGCAAAGACGGCATGTCGTGCATCAAAAGTCGAGCCTTGCTCCCAACAGCATTGCAACAGAAACGCAAGACAAAGTCGTAGACATTGCGTTGCCAGTGCGCGAACAATGTCCACAAAACGAATTCTGTTTACTTAAGAGCTATTTTTCACCGCACAGAGAAAAAAAAGGATAAATTGGATGATTTTAGGTTTCCATTTGGAAAGAATCTAAAACTCATCCAAAGTATATAAAAAAATAATGATCATTTGGATGATTTTGCAGCTCCGCTGGATGATTAAAAGTATATTAAAGACATGTCCAGTCCAAATGGACCTTTTTTTTCTGTGCTTAGAGAAATGTTTCAACAAACTGAACGATAGAGTGTATGCTGTATTATCAAAACAAGCATCCGAACTCATTGTGCGAGTTTAGAAAGCTTATTTAATGGTTTAGTGGGAAGAAAAAGGAGTCAAAACTGCGACGAAAATGTATCAACCCCACTTTTTGGTGGTTTGTAAAGCCTCTCAACTCGAAACTTTTGCCAACAAGCCGTGGACCTTTCATTTGAAAAAAGTTTAAAACCGATCCGACCACGGCTACCTCACCGCCCAAATGGTTCCACATGGCGGATACTTAATATAATTATATTTCGTTAATTTTTAGTTCAGTTTTTTCATGTTTTTTGTGATTGTTTCTGTAGGATCCTACTTTTTGCATGCTGATTTGTTTTAAAATCCTTTAAGAAGGATCGTTTTAATCGATTAATAATCAGCCTTAAATTGAGAATATGTCCTAGGCTGAGCTGTGTTTCGACTCTACCTTAAGCGGACGACATCTGCACATACGAAAGCAGAACATAAAGTAAGTCCAAATCTCCGAATACTGTTTTCCAGAATACTTCCTAATAGACATACATATATTTGCAACTGTATAGAGTCTCCACTCTGCTCGTCTAGGACCAACTCAATAATCAACCTTCCCTAAAAAGTATGCTACAATATTGAAGACTTAAAGACTCTTCAAAAAGCCCACCACTATTGTGCTGCGCAATTATCTATTTGGCAGTTGAACAACATCAGTAACTGTTATTTATTTAATGCAAATGACATATTCAATGCGACAAGTTTCCCCCCTCCCCCTCCCCCTCCCTCCCCCCGTCTTGAAGACCAAACTGAAATCTGTCGCTCGTTGTGCTGCTCTTAGTTGGTTCTTATATTTCGCCACCGCTTATCCCTCGCCATAGGCCAGGCTTTCCGGCATGCCGTGTGTCCAGTGGGGAAGGGTGCCCGGCGGCAGGCAGTTGAAGTAAAGACGAAGTACTTGCCAAGTTCATAAAATATTCAGCTGCACTTTAGCCAACAAACTGCCGCTAAGAAGTTGCCTGCAATAATGTTATTTTCCCAGCCGCACCTTGAGTCGAGTCGGAAGGGTAGCGGAAGTGAAGATGTGGCAAATCCAAGCGGTGCCAAATGGCAGATTAAAACGGTGTTAAGTTGCGGGCTGCCGGAGATTTCAGTTGCGGCTCGGAGCGGCAAGTGCTTGAGATTACGCAAAGCGAATAAATAAGCCGACTCCGCGACTTTTGCGGGGCACCCCCCTCCACCCAGCCAGGCACATGCGATTTTATCTGCCCCCCTTTTGAGTTATGAAGTAAATGCATGAAGCCGGGTACTGGCACTTGGCACTAATTGTGCTAAAATACCTGCCATTTCCTTTATTGAGGTCGACATTTGAATGTGGAACTCAAAAACAAGTCACAATTTATTTCGAAAATGCTAAATGACTAACGACCAACATCAAAAGCGTTGAGATACACTGAAGAAATTGTGCGTACAATTAAGTGATAGGATATAGAACTAGTAATTTTTATCTCAGCAATCAGAAATTTGGTGTCCTTTTATGCAGTTCTTGGTTTAGTTTGTTCTTTAGCTTACTAGGGTGGCATTATTGCTAACAGATGTATCCCTTTTTAGAGGATTGGCTGTCAAAATAAGAGCAAAATTTCAAAAATTTTTGAATCAGAGTATGTAGAGAACTTTCCTATTAATAATGAAAAGTATGCTTCATATTTTTCCACCTACATCAAGTTTATTTCCAAGTGTATGCAAATGGTGTAGGGATTATAAGAGGGGGGGCGGTCGGCGACACCTTCAGAGCCATGTCATCAACAGCAACTGAAATGCTCCCCAGCTGAAGGACAACGCATGAATGCAGAAACGTCGTCGGCATTTGGATTGTGTAAACATTTTAATTTCTGCTGCAAACAAATGTGCAAAGCAGCAGAAGCTGCATCAGCAGCCACAACTGCCAGGCCAGCCCAGGCCAGGCCAGGCAATGGCAACGGCAACGGCAATGTCACCTTGTTTTGTAGCTTCCAACCAAGTGGACCACATTCAGACTCGTTGACGTAAATGCTTTGTCTCTGCGTGCGACAAGAACCAAGACAAGTGCGCTGGGGTTCCAAAACATTTCCAGCTTCAATTTCAATGCTTTCGGAAATGTTGAAACCAAACAAAGTTCGGTCAGAGAGGAAACAAGGTGTCCAGGCATAGAAAGTCGCATGCCAGAGATGTGATAAATGAATTATTGCACTTAGATCTGGTGCGATTATTATTGCGTATGGAACCAATTGTACATGCATTGAACCTGCTAGCAGGGACAATGCCAGCATGCAAATCGAATTTGGGTGTGGTTTGCAAACTCAAAAATGTTGAATTTGAAATTAAGATTTATATACTGCAGTGCTGCTGCTTGAATGAATGTTTGATTAGCTGATTTGAGTTTTGTTTGTTTTTTGAAAATCTTTGTTCTAGCTTGAAACATTTCTTTCTAAATCAGCGATGAGAGCGCCTTGGCATGAGGATCTCAACTAGATTCTAATTCAAAATTTGAAGTCGTTTTGAGCAGGCTTTGATCTTTTTTGCTGCGAGTTTGCTCAAAGTAAGCCAATTGTTTGGCGAGCTAATTAGAATACCCTTCTTATCGTTCACTTTGCATGATTTGCCGATCTCTGAGCTTAGTTCTTTCCGTTCAGCAGCAATACTAGGACAGACTTTGGGAACTGAGACATGAGAGGGATTCTTTTTGCTTTCATTGGGCGGGGATCATGAGGAACATGTCCTTTTTAAATTCATTGTCTGCTAGAAAGCCCTGCACAGTGTGTGCAAAAAGTATATCCTAAGGTAACTTATGGAAAAATTTTTAGTAATCAAAATAGTTTATCCAACAGCCAAAGCATTGGTGAAGATGGGTTGAGCGGGTGTCGAGTTATGAGCAAAACAATGTTCTCTGCTGCGGAGTAGAAAGAAAGGATCCATTTGGAAGGGATATGTCTTAAATATCTTTGTAGTCATCCAGCGGAGCTGCAAAATCATCCAAATGAACATCATTTACTTTGGATGATTTTTAGCTCCGTTGAATGATTTAAGGTATATTTAAGACATATCCTTTACAAATCAATACCGGGAATCATCTTATGGTTATTTTTAAGATCCTTTTTTTCCCTGTGCGCGCAGTAGCAGCGCTGCTTTCAGCTGCATCAAAAATGCTGCTGTGCATACACTTTTGTTGGTACAGAGTATAGTCTAGTCCGGCTGGAACGACTTTCTTTTTCATGTCAGGCTCAAAATGTGCTTGATTTATAAGTTTTGGTTTGTAGTGGCGGTTAAAGTCCTTCTTAAAGCTTGAACCGAACCGGTTCTGAAAAGTTTCGGCTCTAAGCCCGCTGTTTACCTGATTCCGATTAATGAAATTGTCCTGAATTGCACTAACTTTAAATGGTGCTTCAAGATGTATTCCTTGAGAAAGTATCAAGCTGAGATTCATTCGAAAATATTTCAATTTTTCATGGAAAACGTGAACTTCTTTAGAAGGCAGGAATTCTTCTGTGAGTGATGGAGAGCTAAGACTTCTGACTGGTTCAATAAGGCGGACCCAGAGTGATCCTAGTTTACTGCTTACCAAATCGACTCACACCTCCTCGCCCGTAGCCACTGCTACAAAAACGATGCACCCGCAAAGCTGCTGGCTAACGTAAGCGTCAAACCCTCTCTACTGTGAATAGGGTTTGCTACACACCATCTTATAAATACTCCAGTAATGAAAACAGTGACAAAAAATAGAATATAATTAGTTGACATACCACTACTTGATATTTCCTATATCTAAGTGTATATAATTCTATATAATGCATAACTTAAAGACGGCTAATGTGGTATCAAATAACAAAGAGCAACACTCACACACAAATTTCTGCTCAAGAACACAATTGAGAGATTTGTCCATGCTTGAACAGTTTCTTACTTAAGACAATGCCATCTTGGCCAGCATTTAATTAACATTTATGCAGCCATGTGCCAGCTGGCCATTGAGTGACCATATTTGTGTTAAACATTGTCTGGTTAAAGGTGTTTAAGATGCACAATTAGATCCATTGTTCTGCCTTTGGCAAGTACCCAGCCATTGTTTACTTACTGCACTTCCCATTCAAGCTCGTCACAGTTGCATCGTTAATC
Organism: Lordiphosa andalusiaca; assembly: GCA_035044965.1. Taxonomy (NCBI): domain Eukaryota; kingdom Metazoa; phylum Arthropoda; class Insecta; order Diptera; family Drosophilidae; genus Lordiphosa; species Lordiphosa andalusiaca. The sequence goes on from JAWNNM010002225.1 coordinate 297,335, forward strand.
TCATGACTCCTGCAGTATTCACATTGCCATCACTAGGCTTAGGACCTTGCGAAACAGTCTATGAAAATCTAAGCTTCTTGTACGTTTTCGTTCTCGAAATGCCCGTTTAGCATGGACCCACTCATTCACTCACACACACAGAGAGAGACTGCGAGGGACGCTGTTTCGACACACACACACACAAACAGAAGAATATGTTTTTTGTTCATTTTATGCCCTTTTCCACTGCCATAAACACGAACACCTCGAAACCCTCCCCCTTCCACTGTAAACCAAACCATTTTCATGCAAAATGGCAAAACGAGCAGAAGACATTTGAAAACCGCATTTGGTTTCAGCACACACAATACATATTTGTATGTACGTGTGCATGTAATGTTTATATAAAATAGAGGAGAATGCGGCTGCAATGCTTTTTGTGAAAAATGGCTGAAATGCATTTCAAGGATACAATTACAAAAGCGAATGGTTTAGCGTGAGACGAAAGTTTGCTTTGCATTTCGCTCATCCTCATTGCATTTGGCATTGCACAATTAATGTTGGAATTTTCCGAAATTTTCACCATTCGCCTTCATTTGCCTGACAGTTTATTATTTTTAATGAGGCATATTATAATCCGAAAGCTGAGAATGCCAGTTAGTTGGCGCTCCTGACGGCATGCTGATTTTGACAGCGAAATTAAAAACAGCGACAAGTTTCCATTAAAATATTTATTAAATATACCATATGCAAAATTAAAACAACAACAAAAAGTGGTAAGCTTTGTGATATGGCAAATACTTTCATTATGTTTTGAACTATGAACTGGTAATGAATTGATGTGTGAATGCCAAATAGTATGGAGTATGGCAAACATTTGAGGGATATTTATGGAAAAAAAAGTATATTTGAATATTGGAAATTTATTTCAACAACTTTTTATTGGACGGTAACTGAGTTTAATACCAATCAGTTGCATTTGATCAAAAAATGTAATGGTTCAGAAATGTAATCATATCTTCTGTAACTTCAGAATGTACAAAAATTAACATGTATTGAACACAATAATAACTGAATGCATCCACTCGAACTTGACGGCTATTTGACAAGTGACATTTATGGTAAATAAATTACTTCTGCGAAACTTTGTGAATCGTACTGTAAAGTTATTTGACTTATGAAATACAGCTGTCAGCTTGTTGTGTGAACATCAAAAGGCCTCAAAAACCGTGACAGATCGAATTGGTCGAAATCCACTGCTCAATTAGAAAATCATGTCACGTGATATAAATATAAGTAAAGACAGCAAGTCGCGCATCATGAAACAGGACTTGCGCACAACAGCATTGACACCACAAAAGCAAGTCAAAGTCTAGAGCATTGCGTTGCCTGTGCACGAACAATGTTCACAGACGGAATCTGTTTGCTGACGAGAATATTTTCCCCGTATAGTTATTGTTAAACAAACTGAACCATAAGAGGGTATGCTGTGTCAACCTATCCAGCGTCCAAGTTCAGCGAGTTCACCATGCGGCTTATATGAAGCTTTGGTGGGGAGTCATCTATGATGGGGTCATAAAGCTTCATTTTTGCGACAACGGAGTCTAAACTTCAGCAAAAGTTTATATAGTTAAGCAATCGCAAACTAAGTATGTCAAAAGTCAGTCAATCCCCAATTTTCTTAATCCAAATACGAGTAGGATTGACGGTAGCTCAAATTTTTTAATCCAGGATCACAACTGATCCGAACTTTAGAGCATCACTGTTATCCGAACAAAGCTTGATTTCTTAGTAGGATCAAATCAGCAAGTCCAATATTGATTTAAGATCGATATTCGTTTTTGAATTTAATTTTGAAACCGGCTTGGTGCAAGTTTGTCCGAGAAAAAGTTGACCTTGATATACGAACTGCACTCATCCCGAAAATTTTATGGTTTCAAAATGTCAGAATTTGACTTATCCTAGATTTTAAAATTTTTTCCAGTGTTTCCCAAGAGGAGAGCCTCTCTCTGTCTCTCTTTCTGACACACACTGATGCATTATTTCGGTAATCATTTGGTTTCATCTGACATTTATAAAAATAAACGCCGCTTTCGTCGCAGTTTATATGTATATAAATGTTAGGACCACCGTAGCTATAAAGTTAGAAATATAAAACCTAGTTGTAATATATGACCACAAGCTAAACTTCGTGAGCCATATTGAGCATACTCTCAGAAGTGCTAAGATTCAACTTAGTCACATTAGGCATATATTTAAGTCACTGGCGGCAAATCCAACCGTGCCAAAGCCTGAGTTAATAAGAACATGCTCTCTTGTGTATAAGAAACTAGTATAACCAATATTAGTTTAGGCAGATGGAAGAACTACTGCTCTTTGAGAGGCGGATCATCCATCAAGCCCTAGAAGCTAGAGACCCTCTCACGCTCCAGATAATTTCAAATAGGGTTCCCAACGTGTAGATACACTATAGTATACCAAATAATAGAAAAGTTCATAGATATCCAAAGGCAATAGCCCAAACCAGCTAATTGCAGTTGCTGTGGCACAGATAAGGCTGCCGTAGCATTACTTTGTCCACCATCTGACGATCAATCATATAGATAACCTTAAAGAATTAAGAATTATTCACGATTCGGAGGGCAATCTCATCTTCTATCATAGAAATCGATTGACCCTAGATCCGAATGTGTAAGTCTATAATATGGCACAATAGCAAATGTTGACCCCAACACTCAGAAAAAAAAACCAAGAACTTTGTACTTGAATTAGGTACAAACAGTGTCAATAGTATATTTTTTGAATGATATTTTTGTAGTCATACTTTTAGCTTATAATTGGAATCTTAATGTAAAGCCCGATTATGTCTCATAATAAGTACAAAACATTCGTTCTTAAAGTGCAGTAATTTATAATACCAGCCTAAGAACTATTCTAGGAAGAAAGTAAGAGTATTTCAAACAAGTACGAAAACGTACTTGATTTTGAGCCCATATTTCTGTATGCGTTTTCCACTTTGTTCTTGAGCGAGGTCTCTGTATTGAACCAAAGAAATATCCAAGGCCCATAACGCAGAGTAGCAAGCTAGAGACTACTGTAGTTCTTAAATTTACCATTACGTCCATCATACAAATAGTGTTAGAGCTAGGGCTTAAGATTCTATACGGTTTAGCCTTTTTTTCTGAGTCGTATATGTCGATTGGCTCAACTTGACCCGAATGACCCTTTCTTTCTTTCTATATTCCTTTCCTTTCTATAATTTATGGTAATGCAGGTTTTCATCGGTTTTCCAGCGGGGTTTCCTGTAGCTTAAGATTACATTTGACATGTATTATTGTAACTTTTTAAACATATATAATAATCATTATTTATCACCAGACATAACTCTAAGTGGCTTCACAATTCATTGCCTTACGACCTATGCTCTCGGTTTCCATCGCTCTTTTGCTTTGACATAACACATCTGTGCTCACTTCAATCTCGAGTCAGGATTATGTGACTTTCAAGTAGGGAATCGGGATAAAAAGAAGTATTTTAGGATTGATACACGCTTTTCAGGATTGCTTAAAGAACTTCGAGCTTGTATCAAACTCAATCTGGTACATTGTCGAGACTATGGCCTGCTCTACTTGACAACCAAATATTGAGTCTTTGAAGCGCATCCTTGTCCGAGTAGTGGACAATTCCCCAATGCATGAGCTGCGCACTGCGATCGATAAGTGGCCAGCAAGACTTAGGTACTCGATTAATAATCAACCTTCCCTCTCTTAAGGAATCTAACCACTTCACACTTTCGTACGTTTGAGAATCAACAGATAGAAGTGTAGGGCATCAAAATGTCACGACTTTAATGCAAAACTTGTGGAGAAGCTTCACACAAATCTCCTCCCATTGAAGATTGCATTCTCATCAATGCCAGCTGGCATAAAAAAAGAACTTCCTCGCTCGTATTTGTTGAATTGCAATTCCCACAATAGTTTCATGAAAACAGTTCTCCTGCCTTGTCACTTCTTATAAAATGGCAAAAACTACTCTGTCAGTCAAAATCCTTCTTCTGGCTGCACTTAATTAAACTTTTTTACCTACTCCTTGGTTCACTCAAAAAGCTGTCAGCTGTTTCAGCAAATGAAAAATAATAATAAATCAAAGGTAAATGGCTTAAGGACTAAATATAAGAGTAAAGCAAGCAATATCAGTGCCTGTTGCTTAAAAGTAATCCAATCTGGCCACGTAGTGAATAGTTGATAGAATATTTGTTTATGTATTGCAAAACTCCAAAAGTTTCATACCATAAATTAATACTTAATGTAGGGCCTTTGGTCTCTATCTCACCCTCATTTTTTTTTTGTTTGTCATAAAGTAAATTGACATTTATTATAATTTAGGTGAAGGCGGGAGAGTAAAAGTAAAATATTTTTGCAAAATATATTAGATCTGCCTGCACTGCAAAAAAAACCAAAATATAATGCCGCAAGCATACAAACACCAACTCTGAAATTGCCCATAAATATGTGTTAGATAATCGCATCGACCACTTTGTGGCAGTGCAGATGCAGGGATGTGGGTACATAAACTGGAACATAATATGCCAGTAAACACCGCCCGCATCCAAGCAATTTGATCTCTAACAAACAATTTCGACTGGGTCAAAGACAAAGGCGTCGAAGTACACCAGAAGCCACAATGTCCACCTACAGTTGAGATGTGCGGAGCCGTGTGACTATTATCCTTTGACCGCTTGTCTTGCCGCTTAACCTTAACCATAAATTGGCTAAATAGCCACGTTACATGCCAAGGGTTGACAGCGGAGTGTACTAGGATGCTATAGCATGTGTGCGTGTGTGCGTGTGTGTGGGGTCCAATCAATTTATCACTCGAACAGCGACCAGACACAACCTTCTGGCATCGACAAAATACAAAGAAAAGAAAAAACTTATAATTTGCCCTCCATTAGAACATTTATAAACAAAAGGATGGCCACGAGGACGGCAACAGCCCAGGCAAGGTATTAGAGCGCACGTTATGAGGCTCATTGAATGTGTCGCCAAAAGATTTAATGGAGCATGAGCAGCAGCTAGCTGATGTTGGCAAAGGTAACATTCATACATATATGTATGTATGTACATACACATTTCAGCTCCGGCCACGTTCGCTGACCAAACACAATAAATCATACAAAATCAGGCGACCTTTTGCATGGGCTTTATTGATATTGAATGTATAAAAGTCGTATTACATGTCCTTGTTTATGTATGGAGCATATATGCACAGGGAATGTCGTTAATATTCATCAAATTTATGTGCTCCAAAGAGGGCATATTGATTTCTAAACAAAGTTTGCTGAATGCACTCGACCACATAAAGCATGATTGAGGGAAAAGGCTAAAAGTGCTAAAATATTCAAACATATCAAATTAAATGCAAAAGAAATGGAAAAAAGTTGTAATAATAAACTATTTGAATACCCGGCCTTACCTTTGCATTGTGAGAAACTGATGCTTATGAAAGATTTTAAAAGTAAGTTTTAACTAGCTGCAAATCGACTTATGTTCAATCCATGCATCAAATTTCCATATAATAGTTTGAATAAATTGTGTTAGCAATAACATAAATATACCAGTCTTTCAGGTGACAAGCTTATGTATCAGGAAAAATGTCCTTTGGGAGAAGGTCCTTAGTCCTTAGAAAGGACACAATTGCAAACCATTCCTTAAGCTGCTGTCAATCTAAGTGTAATCGCACTTTTAAACAGGGATGCAAGCCGGTTCTAAACCGAACCGAACCGAACCGCTTATTCCAGCTGGTGAACCGAAGTGCAAACCGAACCGGCTTCCTTTCAGAAATGCTGAACTGTACCAAAACCCATTAAGAACAAGAAAGAAAGTCGGCCAAGCCTATATAACATACTCTGTACCAAGAAAATTTGTCTTTTGATCATAACTCGAAAACCGTTCATCCGATCTTCTTCATTCCCTTGGCGGATCGATAAGTTATCCTAATAACTAAATATGTCCGGAAGGAACAAGCCATCTATGACAATATTTTCTAAATTGCGGGGGCGGGAGGGCGCGTGGCCAAAATTGAAAATAAACTTGATCTGCCTGCAGACATAAGAAGCATATGTACATGACAAACCTCTATCTCTTACCATCTCAGAGATCTGTGCGTTCATACGGACAGACAGACGGACAGACGGACATGGCTATATCGACTCGGCTGTTGATGCTGATCAAGAATATATATACTTTATGGGGTCGGAGATGCTTCCTTATGGATGTTACATACTTTTGCACAAACTTATAATACTCTTTGTACCTTCGGTACAAAACGTTTCAGTTCGGTTTGATTCAGTTCTCTGAGGAGTTTTAATACGAAAATCGCTTTGCTCTGGCTAATGATACTTAATGATGTCGGATCGATATATCCCTAAGGGGTGACTAAACACAAGTTAAACAACATTTAATCCTGTTATTCATTTGCCCTTGCCAGCCGATCGATTAATATACCTGTCATCAATCTGCATTCTTTCATTTGGAGGACAATGTTTTCAATTTTCTGTGGTACACAAATCTTTACCTTTTCAATCAATCTTAGCAAGCAGAACTATGATAAATATGGCGTGAAAGTTGCATAAGTGCCATATTCTTGTTTATTTCTTTTCTTTAAAAATATCAAATATTCGGTGGTGCCTCAGAAATCATTGGAGATTTTCGTGTAAACGCTTTCATTTCGAGCTACAACTGCTTGCCTTCAATTGTGAAATGTCTCCAAAATTATGGGCTAATACTAGATTAGATGACAAAAGTTGAGAGATTTGAAACTGAATGTTCAAGGCCAAGTAGGTTTAGCGAAAATAATCGCATGGCCTAAATCTACCAATATGTCGACAGCATTTACAGCAAAATGGTCCCAAGGAGTTCGAAAAAGAAAAACACCACTGGGATGACATCCCCCACAGACTTACTACAAGCTCAATGTTTGAATGACCAAACGATGGTAGAGTTGCCAAAAAGTGAGCTTATCATAGTCTCGTCCACGAGTTCCATGGTGACATTGTTACAGTTGCGGTACAGAGTATACAAATAGTATTACAAATGAATAAGTATGAAAAGTTCAAAACTATTATGCCTTCCTCACATTTTCAAAAAAGTGATCGTCATCACTGAAAATAAAGTTTGCTGTCCTCATTATTCAAAACATCTGTTCTCTGTTTTCAGTTAACAAACTAACTGGCAATAAAAAATACAAATTGAAAATGAATCAAATATTATTTCGATGATTGTCACAGAATATTAAATATTGGCAAGAGTCTGGAGTGCTTCCATGTTCATATATTGCAGCAAGCTCATGAAAAACAGGAACCTTTTGTACCCCAAAACTCAAGCGAGTTCTTTAAGGAGAGCTATCGGTTGTGCTGGTGGCAAGGAAAGACACACCATTTCGACTGGCAATACCACTGGACAAAAGGATTGCCAATGCGTTATATACGTTGGGCTCATCCGCAATATACCTAACAGTTGGAAAACTGTCGGTCGGATGATTCCGTAGTTTTTGCCACCAAACTACATGACACAGCAAAAGGTTATTGAGTGTGTGCAGGGATGCCCAAAGTTAAGATTCCCTCAGTGCTTTGGTGTCTTCTGGCATCTGGTTCGCAACTAATTCAGTTGTTTTTGTTATTTTATTAATAGTGACAGCACATTACAAAGCAAAATGTGAATGCACATATATCTATTTTACTGAGGTGTGCTTGTGCTCCGAAATCTGCGCAATCTAAAGGCATTTCGACTGTCCACTGTTATCACCGCACAATATTCCTAAGTTCCTCGTATGAACCGAGTTATCATGCCTTGATTGCGTCCCCCGTAGACGAAATGCCTCATTTTTTTGTACTATTGCCAAATGATATACACGATCCCTTCATCTTTGGTTTATAAAGGAATGTCAAATGTGTTGGTAATGAAAGGGTATTCAATCTTTGACTTCATGTCCGCCAGTTTGCCAAAAAATTATATTTACTTTTTTTTGTGCTTAAATTGTTCATGTTGAAGTATGGACAAACTTTTACTCAGTTTATTGACTTTCAGCTGTGGCCTAACAATACATTTTGTTCTGTCTATGCTGCTTAGTTTCTGACAAAGTTTTACAATTTGTTGGGTTTCTTCTTCTTCTCTTTTTTTTTTTGGTCTTCGTGTGCGTGAAGGTCCTGTTCACAACTAAATTATGTTAATTTAGTTTTCATGTGGCTCCCAGGTTCAATAAACCGATGTCCATAACTCATGGCAGAGGCAAAGGAAAAGTTATTAGTGCCTTGGCTCAGGATTAAGTTCGCGCGAACCGCCCACCGCCCCTATCGCAGGCAGGAAATGTGCGTTTTCATGCCTCTCACTCACACACACACACGCATTCTTGGGGCCACATATCAAATCGCATTTGAAGCATTTAGCCAGGACGAAAAACGACTGCAACAAATCAACAGACGAGTTGAGTTTTCGGAGGCCCAGCTAGCTGCTTGACAAATTGCCGCCACTCAGGTTCACGGGCTGGCACAGGCATCAGGCATCAGGACTCAGGATCCATGGGGTGGCCGAGGGCGTTGTTTATTTGGTTTTCATGTCGCGCATGTTAAATGCAAATTATTCAAAGTGCTTTTAACCTGCTAAGGCTCACAGCTTAGCGTACACATTCGCCGTTGACCTTTTCGACGGTTTGTCCAACGACATTCTTGCCGGCGTGTGTAATTTTTGACATTTTGTTTTGCTTCGTTTTTATTTTACAAATAAGCTTCACGCGATTATGCAAATTTCAGTGTTCACTCACCGGTTGCCAGCTCTGGGGCGTCCAAAGGTCGCTTAACTTGCAAAATGTAATCTTAAAATAAATATGAATTTCACCTTATCTGCTGCCCCGATGTGCGTCTGGTTTATTAACACAAACAACAGCAACAGAATGACCAAACCAAATAATGTTATAATAAAGTGCCCTTTGGTCATTCTCTGTGTGCATTTGATATATTTCTTAATCAAAATATCCGGCAAGTCCAACCATGTCAGCAGAAGTAGTCGAGCTCATGTGTCACCATGGAAAATGAAAAATGATCAAAGTGAGTGTTTGACTCAAAGCTGGAAACTGCTGCACCAGCAGCTGCTGCTGCTGCTGCTGTCTGTGGTGATTGTGTGCCAGGATGCCCCACAGGGACATCATCAGTTTGCCAGCAGCAGCAGCAGCAGCAGCAGCATATGTGGGCAGGTCCAAGTCCATTCAGCTAATGCGGGCAAACAAAAGAGTGCAGGAGTGCAGGAGTGCAGCGGGGTCCCATCTGTGGCACAAGCAGTAATCAGCAGCTGAGTCAGAGCTTCCTTTGCCAAGTAATTAGTTGCTCCGCATTGATTTTTATGTGGCTGTCGCTGCTGCTGCTTAATTGCGCATGACAAATTGCTAATACGTCAGAAGCTCTTACCGCCACTGACACTTGACGAGACTCCGGCACAAATTTATGTTAATAAAAGCCATAGACATGGCCGATGTTAACAAACTCCATAAAACTCGCATATCTGTGTCTGTTTCGCCCGCTGATTAAGAAATATGCGAGCAGACACAGTTGGTTTTTTCGGAGGCGCCAGCCGGCGACGCCTTGTCACACAACGAAAAATCATAAAAAATAAGTATACGCCGTGTGTACGGCTGAGGCATAAATCATTTGGCAAAAGCCAGCCGGGGCATCACCTGTCCGCACCCTTTTTTTTATTTATATTATATTTTGGTGGATATTCGTGAATGTTTATGGGCCCAAACAGAAGCAATTACTTAAACGCAAATAATGCGAGACGTTTGCGTGCGGTTCAGGACCATATAAATCCTAATGGCGGTGTGGCGAGAAGTGTATGAATTGCTTGATGTTCATAAAGTGTATTTCAAATTATACATTGAAATTTATGGGGGGCATAATTTAAAACACAAAACATTGATCTGCCTTCAGAAGAAGTGTTTCTGAGCATCTCCTAACATCTCTTATATATTATATGTTATACAGATGGACATGGCTTTATAGACTCAAATATCCATCCACACCACAGTGCTTCTTGGTTGCTGATTGCTTTGCAGAATTCTTTACTATTATTTGTCAAGCTATCACACGTAAGGTCGATAGTCGTCTGCGTTTAGATGTCGACTTGGGAGTGTACTTTGTCATGGTGGCTAGGTGTGGTGCAGCGGGTAGTGTTTTCGCCTGCTGTGCCAGAGGTCGTGGGTTCGATTTCGCCTCATGACATCTAATGAAATAGTTGTGTCTAAAAATCATACACATTCGGTCACCTTCACTAGCTATTGGCTACAGCTTTGAAGTAACTAGCCATGGCACTTTGCCTTTCACATTCGACCTTAAACTGTAGGTCGGTAGGGAAAGCTCTTGTGCGAAAATAAGATGCACTCAAGCCAAGAGATTAAGAGGAGTTCAGCTTGATCCCTCTGGCTATGAAAAAATTAAATTATACATATTACCGTCTTGGTTCAGTGAATCACATAGTTTTCGAACCTGCGTTTCGGTTCATTGCTTTATTTTTAGAGCTTACTGAACCGCGGTTTCGGTTCGCCTCAGTGGCTCACTCCTAATTTACTATAATGTAATGGCCTGTTCCCCTTTTCTGAGTAAAATTACACAGTAAAACGCTTGCAATTTCGAATCGATTTCATTTTTGTGTTCCCGTTTCCGAGTGAAATATATAACAATTTACTTGTCGAACGAATGTTCAAATCGCTATCGAATTATAGTTCAGCAATCTGGTAGCCTTAACAATTTCGATCAACACTGCGCATGCGCCGATGCGGAACTGCGAAAAGTTTGGTCTTCATCAGTGTTCTCCTCTGTCTGATACAAGCAAGCATTCGGTGTGAGTTGCCGAAAGGGTTCGGCCCCCCGGTTCATGACTGGGGAACACTGGTCTACATGCAATTTTTGAGGTACAAGATAAAAAAAAAATGATGTAAATCAAATTGTATGCTCGATATATTTTGGATACTTCAAAATCCCCACAATCTCCAATCACCGTCGCCAAAACAATTATTTTCATTTACTTTTCATTCCACTGACTCTAAGGCATAACTTTTGAAACCGAATAACTTGATCGTTCTTCTGAAACGTGCCTGTATAGCTTCACATACATTCTAATCCTAATAAGTAGCTCTGAATTTGTTATATTATATAATTTTCACAAACATATGAAGTTGAATATTCAGGAGGATTACATTGCGAGAATAGTGCAGTGTTTGTTTGCATTGGATTAAGTTAAAGAAGGATTAGAGAATATGGAGCAGGAAGAGGATTTACTCACTTAAATCAATAAACCACATGAACAAAGGGCCTACAGTCCGATAATGGGTGATCCTTAATAGCATCTTCACTCAGAAAAAAAATCAATCCGAAACGCGATTAAAAACAGGGTGATCCCAGATATTCTTGGGCCTTCCTTTAATGTAATCAAAAGTCAGCTAAAAATAAATGTTTGTTATTATGTTTCACACTTTTTTTTCTGGCTTAAGCTAAGTATGGAGATTCTTGCGAAAAGAGTGTGCAAATCTCTGCATTTTATTTAATCGATAGAATGTACAGAGGCATCTCCATCTCTACATTCATCGATGCTCTCCTCTAGTTGTTTTGTTTACAAACTAAACTTGGAGGGAAATTTAAAGTTAATCAACAGCGAAGGGTTTGGTGTCCTCTAATAAGCAGTCATCGATAGATAATCATGGGATACGTTCTGCAACGGGTGGCCACACTGTGCGTTCGAATTGAGATTTCGCACATCAGCACTTTTGAAAAGGCAAAACTGTGACTGTTTCGCAAGTCTCTCCGTATTTAGCTTTATGTTATTGTCAGTAAACAAAACCGCACTAAACGGGTTTCCATTGTGATTTTCGGTTCGATTCATTTGGAATAAGCGTTTTGGCTTCGGTTCGGTTCAAAACATCTTTCCAACAGAAGATAAAATAGGACTTAAATTTTCCAAAATGTTCATATTGTTTTAGGTAATTTTTTCCTTCATTAAAGCACATACCTATAAATACTGGTAATTTTTACCTCAATTATGGGGTCATAAGGAGCATATAACTTTTTGGAATGGAATGTCCAGCAATTTAGAGCTCCCATGTCCTTGTAACCCGTTTTAAGTAACATTTCCAAAATTTCTATGTTATTTTTTGCCATTTATAGGCACTTAATTTTAGATAGAGAACCGGTTTTTTCGATAGATCGCTACCTAGAGAAAGTTTTTTTTTCCATTTGGATTTATGATGGATTTTTGACGATCAAAATGAGTTTGGTTTGTTCCATTTCATAAACAAGTTAAGTGTTGCTGTGTATCCAAATTCTTGTTGGCCATTTTAATGGTATAACGATTAGTAGGGTTTTTTCCACTGAGTCGAAAAGATCATAAATCTAATATATTGGCTGCCATGTGTGGTGTTTGATGTCAGTTTATTCTAACATTTAAATTCAGGCAACTCCCGCAATGGAGCAATGTGTTAAGGCGACATTCCAATTGTGTTTAGTCCAAGCACCCCGAGTCTAAATACCACAGTTAGTCAAAGGCGAAATAAATTATATAAATTTTCTTGTTGTTTTTCAAAACAAAAACCCAGTGGGTAATCAAATGCCTCTCAGCTCTTTCTTTCTGTTGCACACTCACCCATTGTCCATCAACTGTTAATGTTATAATTAAACATGCTGTGTGATTTTCTTACCCTAAGAACTAAACATGTGTCTCTCTCCTAATCGGATACAAATCAATGTCCCACCTACTACCCCAATAAATTACTAAACTACCTCAACTATTAGGCTTAAAACGTTTGCTTGTGGTTTTGGTGACCGTAATTATAAGTTAAGCTGCTATTAATTATGGCGCCTAATAGAGAGACGAGTAGAGAGGCAAGTTGAGTCGAGTCAAATGGGGGGGGGGGGGGGCGTTTTTGCCCCACATATGCTAAACCGGCTCTCCACCCCCCTCCCCCCATTCTCGCATTGGAAAATTGTCGGCATCAGCAACAAAATGTATCAGCGACAGAGCAGAAGACTAATCTGCCTGACAGGCAAAAGTCGCATTTTGTGTGGAGGGGGGACGCGACCTAAACGAACCCCTAATTAATTTGCCAATGTCGGAAGTTCTGTATCAAATTTGCATGTCAGAGTGTGGGAGTGGCACATGTGTGCGCGTGTGTGTGAAAAACTTTCGCAGCTAATTAGTAATAAATTTGAAATTCGAACACGAATTGATTGAACAACCCTTTTTATGAAAAATTTACCTGCTGACGAAGGTTAAAATTAATGTTTCACTTAATGCCCAGCTGATGGCACAGTGGTTTGAGATGCAAATTGAAATTGAAATTTGTTTGTATTTAGTTCTTGGCTTAAATACTCCATCCGCCGTCACACCACTGTGCCCTGCCTTGGGGTTAATTAGAGAGAATAGCTTTTTGATTATTTACCAAATGGATTATTATGTATGCCATGTGTCATTAATGGCCGGGCTCCTGCCCTGACCTTGCTCAACGGAGATTAGCCTTACAGCAGCTGCCGGGCCAAGCAATTGCAAAAGTAATCAAGCTCCTGACTTCTTGTCTTGCCGCGGAATGAGAAAGAAACGCAGGAATAAAAAAGAAGAAAAGCCTTGCATAAATCAATTTGAAATGAAACGAACACTTCGTGTACTTTGTCTGCTTGTCGCTGACGCTTATTTCGCTACTTTGGCCATAGTCCCCAACCCCCAAACACCGGCCCACCCCACACACGGATCAGCCAGGCAGAGCTACAATGTATCCAGCATGGCTCTACATAAATTTTCTGTTGAAAATCTGCATAAAATCAGCGCTAACAAGCAGTCGCTCTCTTTCGGTGAAAACAGCCAACATCTTTGCCGACTATACAAGAATTTCCGTCTGCTTGACTGATTCTGTTTCATGAGGCGGTTGGGCGGGGGGTTGGGGGGCAGACGCGTAGCAATTGAAGTTAGAGGAGAAGGACAAAATTGCTACATGAAGTAAGTACAATGTCTCAATATTGCAATCTTGTCAGGCAGCCAAAGAAATTGACTAAAAGTTACAAAACTGTCAAACAACATATTCATTTGACTGAGGCGCACGAGTGTTCAAGGGTAGAGATAATGACTGGAAAAGTTTCAGAGCTGTGATTGAAATTTAACTTGGAACAGAAAATGTAGCAAGCTATACGAACACTTCATCAAAAGAGCAATCACCTAGACCTGATTACAACAAACTTCACATATCGCAACTCAAGCTCAGCTATTGAAAACAAGTCTTCACAAGTACTCGAATGAAAGAATCTTATCATGATGACCTTTTTTCCCCGGACGGTTCATTAAAATTCATTTGTTTTTCAAAAGCCATCTCAACGCAGACGACTATCGACCTCTCGCGTGCCAGTGCGACAAATCATAGTATACAATTCAGCAGATCAATCAGCAATTAAGATGCTTTGTGGTCGAGATGGCAAGCCCCTTGCACATGGGCGGCCTAAAATGCTGTTTTCTTTATTATTTGTAATGTTTTAGCATTTGATCAATATTTTAGAATGTTATCTTAGCTTATCTTTCATAAATGACACAAAGGAGCCAAGAGATAATCATCAGGAATGCTCTTTTATATATGATTTGGTGTATTTGTGGTATTTCCACAGGTCATATAAAAGATCCTTATAAGTTATCCCTAAACAGAACAGTCAATGAATTTAATAATTTTGTGTAAATTCTTACAGTTTTTCTTCTAACCCTTAGCACGAGATGTCGCCTGAGTTGCTTCCCATTGAGTGGTGGAACTTTTTTGGATCTTGGTAGATTGTCAAAAAGAGAATGAATCGATACACTGATTCGAGAATGGATTTATTGGCCAGATCTACTAGACGGTATTTTAGTGCATGTTTTGAAAACGAAGACAGTATCTCCCAGTTTTCTTCGTTCAGCCAGCTTATAACCCCGATTTCCAATAGGGTAGGCGTGTAGGGGTACAAACTTCGTAGTTTGCTCAGGATTGGACAGTTTCGGAACAGATGCACCACGTTCTTCGTTCAACGTAGATTGAGCATTTTATATGGAGCGCAACATATTGAGGAGACCGTTTGAATTTCGAGCGGTTTTGGACGGAGTTCAGAGTTCTGAAGATGTGTTTCAGTTTTTTTGTGGATACTCTGCATGGAGTAAGTCCAGAGTATTCAGTATCCATTCTATTCTTTCCCGGATTTTAAAGTTTTCCAACATAAGTTTATGTGAGGCTTTCCAAGACTCAGGACAATAAAGGTTGATATATTAACATTATAAGCGAAAGCTGTGTACTTCCATTTCCATTTGCTAGCCAACGTCATGTCTGCTCTAGTTTGGAGGCTTGGAGGAAATAAATGTGGAGCGATGGCCGGCTGATTTCAAGTTAAAATTGGGAGTAGTTAGGAGTTTTATTTGCCAGCTTAAAGATACATTTGATAAAGAGCCTTTAAAGTCTTTCCACTTCTTTATACCGGCTACATCCTCTAACAGTAGCTTAAAACAGGCCTAATTTGGCACTTGGCAGGATGTGCGGGTTTCCTAAAAATTTTCTCCAGAAAAAAATGACCCAAAAAAGATCTATTTGGAATGGATAGGTCTTAAAACCATCCAGCAGAGCTGCCAAATCATCCAAATGATCATCGTTACCCATGTCGATTGGATGATTCGATTCGATTTGACCACCAGTACCTTGGTCTTCTGCACAATCCGTTCAAAATTTACCGAAATCAATACCATCCGTTGACAAAATTGAACTGCGGTGTTATCCAGTTGCTCGATCTTCATCAAATTTCGTTGTTGCGTCAAGATATACTTATAATTTATGGGGTCAGATCTGGCTGTTACATACTTTTGCACTAGCTTAATACACTCTATGTACCTTTTATACAGAGTATAATAAAGTTGAATAGCTTCCTTAGTTTTTTAAATATATGTCGCCAGCATGCGCTCTCTGTTTACATAATGTTAACAAATTAACATTAATGTTAAAGATCTTTTTTTTAACCTATGGTATGGCTATTGAACTCTTCTTTTCCTCTGATGCTAGAATGTACAGAGTGAACTGAATTACATTTCCAAAGATCCATAGAGTTTGAACCTGTTCTGCAGTAACAAATGTTATTAAGCAACATTTTTAGCCATGATTTTCATGGAAAACTATAGACTGTTCTTGGTCATATTTTCTTAAAATTTTGGCTTCTGTCAAATTATTTCACTATTCCTTTCTCTTCTGCTTTAAAGTTTTCTTGAAATCTTCTTGAAGTCTTCTATAAGTCTTCTTGAGGTCTTCTTGAGGTCTTCTTGAGGTCTTCTTGAAGTCATCTTGAAGTCTTGTTAAATTCTTCTTGAAATCTTCTTAAAGTCTGCTTCAATTCTTCTTGAAGTCTTCGTGAAGTCTTCTGGAAGTCTTCTTGAAGTCTTCTGGAATAATTCTTGAGATATTTTTGTCCCTTTTAAGTCATTTTAAAGTCTTTCGGATTTCTTCTTGAGGTCTTTTTGAGGTCATCAGTCTTCTTGAATCTCTCGAAGTCTTCTTGAAGTCTTTCTGATTTATTCATGAAATCTTCTTGAATTCTTCTCGAAATTTTCTTGAACACTTCCCGAAGTCTTCTTCTTGCTGTAAAGTGTAGCATTTATGTGAACAATCTATGATATATATCGGCAAATCTCTTTTGCTTTCTATTTGTGTGATAAGTCTTCGAAATTTCCTTAAGAAAACAAAACTAAAGTTCCTTTTATTCCGAGAGCAATCAAATAGTTTCAAACTGTTTGGAGCATCATTAATTTTTATATATTTGTTCCTCTTAAATTATAACATTTATAGTAATGGAATCTATCTTACCAATACCCGGTGACCTTCTCCTTCCCCCTCCCATCCCGGCTATGTGCTTCATTTCAATTTCCGGCATTTTTCGCACACAATGCGATAAGTTGCCATTTTGGCGACACACAGAGGAAAAAACAGAGAGAGAGAGAGAGAAAAAAACTTTTGAAATAACTTCAAATGTGCGCGCCCAGCACAGGGAGAGACAGAGTGAGAATGAGTAAAAGTAAGAGACAGCATATTTGAGATATAAAGAAAGCTAGAAAGTGGGCAAAGTGTTTTTATGCTGTTAGAAGGCAACTAAGCGCGAAAAGTTTCCCTTTTTTTTTGGGCAAACGAAGCTCTAAATAAAATAAATTCGATTCGCATTTGGAGCGGCCTGAACTCACAGCTGGAGGAAAGCCGCCGTCGCCGTCGCCGTCGCCGCCAACAGGCCTGAGGCCTGCGTCTCGGCACCGCCCAACAATCAGGGCCATTTTTTTTTTTTTTTTTGCTTTTACTTTGTTTCCTTCTCGTCCTGGTCCTGGCTTTGCCTTGAAGACGCTCGGCTCGCGCTGGCTGCCACATTAATTTCACTTCTTATAAATCTCGCTAGATTTTCTCCAATGCCCACGGTTCGGTTCGCTTTCAACGCCGCGGCATATAAATTTAAGTCGTCGCTTTAAGGTCGTGGATTTTGCGCTGCTCATATTTCATTTCTTATCAGTTCAATTAGGAGAAACACTTTCTATGTTTGCCATATTTTCAATTAGTGTCAATATTTTAATCGCATTCGATTAATTTTGATTTCGCTTGTGCAATTTTTCAAAAAAAAACAAATTTGTTTTGGCCCGTAAGCGGGCAAATATTGACACCAGTGTAATTCAGGCTAAACGTTGGTAATGGCTTGATGGGAGGGGGGGTAGAAAAAATGTATGGCTCGGGAGGGAATCGACCACCTGAACGGGCCCATAAACTTCAACAGGCAAATATGTACATTTGCCTGCACGACTGTGTGTGTGTGTGTGTGTGTGTATTGTAGTTACAAGCATTTAGTGCAACCAAAAACAAAAAATGCTACCAACTTTTATCTGGTTTTAATACACTTTCAAAAGTGTCATTAAAATGTAACTGAGAGGAGGATATTACAATTTATGTGAAACTTAACAAGGCACATTCTTTCTATCTTGCATAAGAGAAAAGTAAACATATAAAGTTAAAGAAAAGAAATGATGCAAAAGCTGGTAACTAAAGTTAGTTAAGAACCAACCAAGAGCATTCAATATTTGCCCACAAAACTCACAAAAATATCCCACCTATTTTCTATTTGTTTCAGTTAAAACCAGGGCTGCAAACCGGTTTTGAACCGAACCGGATCGAACCCGGAATTCCGACTTTCAGATTACAATGAACCGAACCTCTTTAGAAATTAATGCTGAACCTGAACCTGTTCTGAACCCAAAATTTCGGTTCGGTTCAACAAAACTGACAAATATTTTACCTTCTGTCTACCGACTTCATCTGTTATTTGGTGCAGGAGAGTGGAAAAAAATCTGGCAAAACGATTAGATTTACTTATAAAATCTGTACCCAAAACGGTCTCTGTTTTTAAAGCTTCTTAAATCATTCTCAAAAGCAAGAGTCTAACAATATTTTGGTAATATTTTTCTATGTAAACCATGAAATGGAATATCACTAAACTATAAATTATATAATATATTAAATATTACCATGTTTTGTACCTAACAATTCCGACCCAAATACCACTCAGTTCCCAAACAATTTGGGGAGTTTTTAGGTCGAATACTGTTTTTAAAACACATAGAAAACAAAAATTAGTAATGTTGTATAAAGCTTGGACTGAACCAAGGTTCGAACCAAAACCTTCACCCAAAAATTTCGAACCTTAAATTTCCGAACCTTAACCATTCGTTAATTTGGGTTCGAACCAGTGTACCGGAGATTCGAATATTTTTTTTGGTTTGCAGCTCTGGTTAAAACACCCAAAGCAATCAAATTTAAATTCATTTGCCCGCTTTGTTGTAGGTTTTTTTTTTTGTATGTGTTTATATTGGAATGTAAACAAATTTGATACAAAAACAAAACGCAACACTGAAACAGTTTTACTCTGTTATTCTTTGTTTTTTTTTGCCCACCAAAGTGAGAGTACATAAAAAAGCTAGTTTTTAAATGAAATAACCTTCTAATGTCGCCGGCCGTAAAAAAAAAAACAAAATAGTAACAATAAACACATTTACTCAAAATGTAATGAAAACAAACAAAACTATAAATTGCCAATCCATAAAAACAATGGACATTTTATGGGTTTTTGTATTTGCACTTAATTATGTTAAAAGCTAAACGATGTAAACGACTTGACGGGCCATACTTTTAAATGCTTTTGCACAGAACTCCGCTTACCACGGAGAAGTTTGAGTCGTTTAAGGCACTTCCTTTTTCTTTCCTTCCTTCTGGGTTTTATTTTTTTTTTGTGGTCTCAATTTTTCTAGACACAAAAATGCTAAGGATATGGGTCAAATATACCAAATGTTGGCCTGTCAAAAGCTGACAAAATTGGATGTGTGTGCGAGTGTGTGTGTAAGAAAATGATGATTTTCCGTTAGTCGAGCATAAAAAAAATGTTCAAGGGAATGAACTGCAAAATCCATTCGACTGCATAAATGCTGACAGCTCGATAATTGTAGTCAAAATATTTGTCCGTTATTGACAGTTACTTAAATTTTTGTGTGGATTGAGGTAGTCTGTTGGCATCAGGCCATGTCACTGGGCAAATTAGCTTATGAAACATACTTGTGAGTCGAGCTGAGGTAGTGCATAAATGCTAAACCATATAGTAGCATAATTTCATCAATAATATTTCTTGAAATAGGTCAGTACTCTTCTCAACATCAAGAGATCAGTTGTTGCTGCTAAAATATTATATAATGTATTTCCTTTAGGGGGTTGGAGATGCTTCCTTCTTTTATAACTTGAATTCAGTGCTTATATAGGTTATGCATAGTTGAACATCGTAGTGGTGCTTGACCAGTTCAGGAAAATTGGTTCGGAGTTACAACCCAAAAATATTTGAAGGTAAGAACTCAATATCGGAGCACACTCACTGCGCGTTAATCATAAATATTCTTGTTTAGCATCAATAGCTGAGTCTATGTAACGCTGTCCGTCTGAGTCTGTCCTCCAAGTGTCGACCATTTATTGATGCATCGAAGAGGAGTCAAAAAGCAGTTTCACTCCATAATGGAAATACGCTTCTTTCAATTCCATTGGCATAAGGAAATCATTTTAAAGAAACCCGTAATGTTCTTAACCACTTTCTAGTTAGCACTCAATATTGAGTGATTATCCTTTACATATCCAGTCCAAATGTATACGGGAAATCATCTCACGGATATTTTTTCAAATCTTCCGACTGCGTATTCATTAGTTTGATGTGATTTGCCATAGGATCACTAAGTTTAGCTGATTTCGGACCACTAAATAGTGAGGCATGGCAGCTATCAAAAATATAGGTTTTAAGAAAAGTCTCATAAGACTTACTCATTTTTTAAGTAAGATAACACTTGATAAACGTACCTGATTATACTCTGTACCGTAGGTACATAGAGTATTATAAGTTTGTGCAAAAGTATGTAACATCCAGAAGGAAGCATCTCTGACCCCATAAAGTATATATATTCTTGATCAGCATCAACAGCCGAGTCGATATAGCCATGTCCGTCTGTCCGTCTGTCCGTCTGACCGTCTGTCTGTCCGTATGAACGCACAGATCTCAGAGATGGTAAGAGATAGAGGCTTGACATGTATGGGACATATGCTTCTTATGTCTGCAGGCAGATCAAGTTTATTTTAAATTTTGGCCACGCCCCCTGCCGCCCCCGCAATTAAGAAAAAACGTCATATCTCCTACAGTTTTAAAGATAGGTGGGCTGTTCCTTCTAGATATATTTAGTAATATGGATAACTTATCGACTAGCCAAAGGAATGGTGAAGATGGGATGAACGGTTTTCGAGTTATGATCAAAAGACTGTTCGCTGCAGCAGCGCAGAAGCAGCGCTGCTTTGTAAGTATGGCGAACAGGGTGGTAGTAATTTAAGACTCAGTAGACCATCAAGTTTGGAAATACTGAGTTCAAGTACGGAACACTTGATTTTTTCTCTCTGTGTGGGAAGGAGGACTTTTCAATGGTATCGTATTCAATATTTTCATAAAATAATTTTATGTACTTTCACACATTACTACAAAGTCATATTAAAACTGGATGACCATAGCATCTATATGTCAAAGGAACGATCGGTCGAAAATCTATAGTTTTACTTTTTTTTTTTTTATATATTATACAACTTTATTCAAATCATTATATGAAAGTAGTTTTACTGAGAGCATCTTACTTTCCAATTTTCAGCATCTTGAAACTTGTCAGCTATTAATAGTATCTGCTTCAGCATAATTTTGCTCATATGCATCGAAATCGAAATCATACAATAAACAGGTCAGTCGCTAGTAGATTATAGTAAAGGCGCCATCTATTGGTCAGCTTGGGAAATCACTCAACTAGCATTCTTTAAATAGAAAATGAACTTATTAAAAGATACTCATTAAAAATCGTGACTACCATTGAGGGTATATTGAAATTGTCCAGATGCTTGTAACGCATAGAAGGAAGCATTTTCTTCTGGTACAAAGACGCATCACTTTTTTCGGAATCGGTCGGATTGGATGCCTATTACATATAGCATCCATAGGAACGATCGAACGGTCGAAAAACCTGTTCTAGTGAGAAACACTTTTTTGTTTTTATTGCAAACGTCTCCAAACTCCTCCTATTAACTAGTTTTTAATGCTTCTTCATGATTTTGCCAAGTTTGGTAGAAATCGGACATCCATATAGTATAGCTGTCATAGAAAAGTAAGGTTAGAAAAATGGTCTTAGTAAGAAAAACTTATTTG
This sequence comes from Lordiphosa andalusiaca, assembly GCA_035044965.1. NCBI lineage: Eukaryota > Metazoa > Arthropoda > Insecta > Diptera > Drosophilidae > Lordiphosa > Lordiphosa andalusiaca. The sequence goes on from JAWNNM010002225.1 coordinate 319,131, forward strand.
TTTTCAATGTCAACCTCTTTAAAATTGGCATATATTTATTTTATAAGCTTTCACACAATTCATTAAAGTTTTGTTAAGATGGGATGACTATAGGCTATAGCTGCCGTAGGAATGATCGGTCAAGAAACTAGTCTTAGTAAGAAAAACTTTTTTGATTTCAAAGAAAACGCCTCCAAACATTGAATTTCTTAGTTTGCTATGGTTTTGCATAATTAAACTAAGTTTGGTAGAAATCGGACATCTATATAGTATAGCTGTCATACAAAAGTAGAGTCAGAAGAGTAGTCTTATTGAAAAAAAACTTGTTTGTTTTCAGTGGATATGTACTTCAAATTAGTTTAAAAAACCTGCTGCAAGAGTATACAAACTTTGGCCGAGCCGAAGTTAACTTTCCACTACTTTTTTTTTGGTATGAGCTTAAAATGTGGTGTGTAGGATGACTATATGCAGTTTTATTTATGAAACCTATGCGTTCTGAACCAAATTCAACTAGTTTAGATCCATTTTCTATAAAATAATTAATGCTCCAAATATGAAATTTAGTTTGAGTTCAAACAAGATGTTCAACATCCTTATACGGCATCAGCTTAAATCGATTTAGAAGTGACTCAGTAGTTTTTTCTTTAATTATTTTTGAAGCATTATATGAACTTATATGAACTTGAAGTTTGGTAATAAGGTATGAAATTTAAAATGGAACATAGATAGTTTAACATAACTCTTTACTGTGCTACTATTTTAAAATATTTTGTAATATCTCGCTTAGTATTTTTTTTTGTACCATCCCTTCCGTTCACATAATTTGTAGCACATACATTAAGTCACTCCAACCAGCAGAAATATTTGATCAATATTGTTAAACTTTTTGACAGATTCATTGCCATGGCTATGATTCACGTTACTGTAAATATATATTCACTTATGTATACATGTTTGATGTCTGAAAACCACCCTCTGCATATTGTTTGATTTGCTAAAAACTGATCCAATTGAACGCCTACATCAAAGTTGACGTGTCTGCATTGAATGCCGGTCGAATTTTTATAAATCATTTGCAGTTTCAATGGCATTTCTTTATTCTTGTTGTTGCTCCCTTTTTCTGGTTGTATTTTTTGGGGGTCTGTGAATGGAGCTGAGCGAAAAAGCCACAAAACACATTCATCAAATCCGCTAGAGTCATTCATCATGGGTAATATATTTGACATTGTCAGTGATGGATAAATACTACTATGCGTCGCATGGAGCCAGGGAAAGCCACAGCAACAGCAACAACAACAACTAGGCAGAGGAATATAAAAGATATTTGGGTACAACATATGAAGGCCGGAAGCCTATCGTCTGCATGTTAAACTCGAATTTTTCGTTTCAATGCTGCAAAATTGGCTTTAAGTGAATGACACAAAAATGCGGGTGTTAAAGAGAATTGTGGGGGATTTTAAACCAATGTTAGTTGCCACAAATGCTTTACTTTAAACTTATCTTTATTTAAATATTGAATAAAAGTTGGCATAATATATAGAATTATGTTAACTCAACATCTGCATCTAGCTTCCAACAGTAACCACTTCACTTTAAGCAGCAAACTTTGACCAATTCAATTTCCAATGGTTTCACATTACCCAGCTCTTAATAAGACACACCTGCCCTAATTGCACTCCCACACACACTCCCACACACACTCCCACACACACGCACACACAATTTCTGCTGGCAATTATAAAGCTTAATTTCCACTTTAATTATCTGACTGCATTTTCATTTAGCAACTACAAATATTATTGTTTTTCTTTTGTTTCCCTTTTTTATTTTCTCGCTGCCAACTGCACATGAAAATTAATGAAGGAACCGAAAGGAAATGGGCGCAAATATGAGAGATACGAAAAATATATGCGGAAATTCCGTTTGTAGTTCATACAACGGTGGGAAAATGCTAAATAAATAAAGTGTCCCGCAACAAAGCAAGAGGGAACTATTTAAGCAAGCATCGAAACGGAGTTGAAGACGCCAGGCGTATAAATTATGCTCGAAGCAAAAAGACGGCACGTTCCTGTAATAATGGCTGGTCAATTTTAATGAGAATACGTAAGAGTCCTGCCGACGGACACGCACACGCACATTTGTAAGAGGCAGCCCACCCATTCTCCCATGCAGCTGATGAGTCCATCTCGCCAATTGAACGAGTCAGAGTGTCGGGAGTCTGTCAGTAACAGCATCCTTTGGGAATGAATGGCTGAGTGAGCGTGTGTGTGTGCGAGTGTGTGTGTGCGAGGGTGCGTCTGTATCTTGTATAAGAAAAATGTTGCGGTAATTACATTAACTGCACCCACAGTAAGGAAATGTTGTTTATTGAAGCAGCAGCAGCAGCAAAAGTGAAACTATTTTCATTAAGATTGAAATATGTTTATTATAGTTAAGAATTGTGTTTCTGTTTAGGGTGTTGGCATTTATGTGAGTAATTGCCGAGTGCTTAACTCTGATAGCAGTCAAATTATAATCAACATTAAGAAAAGCAAACACATAACTCAGCCAGTTTCAATTCAGTGAAATTTTAGGGATAAACCAAAATGTGGTATAATAAATTTTGATAAAAACTGACATTAACCACGCATCGCTGGTGCGCCTTGTCTGGGAGTTAAGATCTATGCAACACGTTTTTATACCATGCAGCCATTGAAAATGGGTAAAAGGGAATCATGAAGTTATGCCAACGAATGTAGCAGCCGAGTAGATATAGCTAGGTCGGTCTGTCTGTACAAACGCGTCGATCTCGGAGACTGTAAGAGAAAGTGATGCAAATTTTTGCATGTTGGTAAGTGCATACCATATGCAGATCAAGTTTTATTCAGATTTGGTAGATTTCGAGTGTGCCGAATGTAAGTAAAAACAATCGATACCGGGCACTCGGCCAGTGACTCCTAGAAGTCGTACAAAATTTAAAAATATGCAGAAGCTAGGCAACACATCCACTTTACTGGAAAGATCTAAGAGAAGAAAGTATGAAAGATTAGGGCAAGAAGTATAGTTCAGTTTTCAAACTAGACATATGTACAAAGGGCCCCCACCACAGCAAAGAGAAGCTGAAAACTTACCTTGTAGTCACAGTGTTTATACCGTACTAAACTGTTAAAGTCTTTGCACAAAAATGTAGCCCACCGTTCAGCAGAAACTATTCGATGTATCAGAGTTTTCTGATACCTGCTCAGCGATCAATCCTGCTGCTGAACGAGACCATTGAATTAGTTCAGTTCAAATAAACAAGAAGCATTTTGTGATTTGTGAGAACTATTATTCAAAGCTTGCTGTTGCGGAGCGTTTGGTTTTTGTTGATGTGAAATGGCAGCTGATATTATGAACTCGGAAGCTAAGTATCTTAGCGTTACCTAAAGTCTTTCAGTTGATGATATTGGGTCTCAACCATTGCTTTTTGTTTGTTATTGAATTAAAGGCTGGTTTCCATAACGCACAAAAATACATTTTCAAATCGAAACACTTTTCACATGTTTTGAAATCACATGAACAGTATGACCAGTAGACTTATTTGAATAAAGTCATCTGGAATCAAGCCTTAAGGGTGCACCCATGGAGTACATCATGTCAATTGTTTGGCTCTCATTCTCACAAAGTTTTTATTCCTTGTTAGTCTGCGACTGATAATTTAGGATCAGCTCGTCCAACAGCAAAAGCGCTTGGCCTTCAGCTTATTCTCATAATATTCAATAGTTAAAAAGCCAAAAAAAAATATCGCTAGCATCTGGCCCTAAACTTTAGATGTAATTTTTAAAGATATCTTGCTGGAACGATACAAAGTGAAAGCGCACTCGTCATGTCTCAATTGTTGAAAGGGTTTCTTCCCAGAATTAAGAAAGCGATTCTTCCTGTCTCTTCTGCTGGGGCTCGAAGGCGAATCTTCTTTGAGGTACAATATCCAGTATTCCTTAAGTTAAGAAAGTTGTAAAAGTTCACGAACTATATAAATTTTTCTTTTAAAGCTTATACATACTAACTCTGGGAATTGAGCTCGGGACCCTTAAACTGAACCAAATGTTCCATTGCAAACGTTGGTTGCATCACGTCAGGAATCTACGTATTGAATTGAATCGTACATCGGCTTTAAAAAATTTTACAATATATTTCTTGCATATCGCATAAATTTGACAACTTGTACACTCTCAATATAAATGGCGAAACTGAAATCCGGGACTACTTTGGGTTTTTTAAGTCGTGCATCGCTAATTTAAAGATTAAATGTTGAAAATGGAAGGAAATTTACCAAGTGAACGAAAAAGGCCGCACCAAATATAGCTAATATATCGCTTGTAGGATAAGAATGCGATACCTAAAGTATTTTGGTTGTGTAAATCGCCAAACTATCGAAACTATCATCAAACTCTTTCTTTGACAAGAGAGATAAGTAACACGTCCCAGGTTTTGCAGGATAAGGCCGATAGTTTTTACAGCGGTTTGAAGAGGGCTCAACTTTTATCTGATGATACAACCTTACCTGCCACCTTTTATGGTGTTGTGCGTTTCTATTTGAGGTCGTGACTTCGAAACCGGTTGAAATCAATATTAATTTTATGGAGCAATTAAGTAAATGAAATTGTTTGTCAATCCGTCTTTAGACAATAAAAATAAGCTCCATGGTTCGCCCACGCGAGAACATGCCACGTATAATTAAAAAATAATTGACCTTATAGACCCAAAAGGGTCATGTCGAGCTTCTCTTAATCGCTTGGCTTGAGTGTTTATACAGTTTTACAGCCTCAAGCTGATATTGAAAACTTATCATTTTTGTTGTGTTTTATACAAAATGTAAAATGAAATGTCAAAATCGTGCAACGTTTCATCGAGTGCATGTGTAGCTGAAAGACGTAACGCCATCTGTCATTTAACCACATATTTCAAGCCCCATTTTCATACCCAGCAGCGGTAGCATGAGATTTAAATATGTGTTTGATTAGGTCGATAGAGTTTAACTATCTCTTTAAACTACTTTATGTGTTGGAGTTCAAGTCTTTGAACACCTCACGATTGCCTACCTACATTTCTGGTCATAAAATTGAGGAATCTAAAGCAGACATTCAAAATACAAATGTGTCTAAATACCTTAAACACAATCTTACTTAAACTCAAAGAAAAAACTACAATAGTTTAATACCAATTAGTCCCCACACACACACACACTCGCATGCATCTCGACTCTGATTTTACTCTCACCCATCCACATCCCATCCACATCTCATCGAGCACCATCGAAAGGGAGGATGCCACAAGTGCGTTTAATGATTCAAAAGCTAGTCCGGCTAGAACCAACGGATGGGCCATTAACTACAGCCCCTGGGCATGTTTTATGGCCATGGAAACACGTTGAAACTGAAAATGGTTACCCAAACAACAGAAAAGTTTTCAAAAAAAATAAAAATATTTTTTAGTTCTCAGTGCTGAGCCTCTGCATGACATTTGGCTATTAACATTTTATTTTATTTTGTTTTTTTTTTTTCCACTTTGGTTGTTGTCGGTTTAATGGCCTTTAATTAAATTTTATTGAATTATTTGAAGCGTTTTCTTTTCTTGAATTGCTTTGCGTGCCTGCAATTAGGAATGTGCTGGGGAGTCCTCGCTGTGCGTCCTGGACACTTGCCAAGTTATCAGAAAAACATTAATGCGACAATTACGACAATTTTAATTGTTTTTCAAGTCGTATTTTGCTATATTGCTGTCAAGTCCTGGCATTGTCCTTGCCAGTGTAAATGGGTAATTAAAAACGTGTCATAAGGCCGTGGCTGTTAATTGCGAAAAGAAAGAGACTGAACCCACAGAGGAGCAGCGTCAACTCAACTGAAACTATCAGCCAGCTCCAGGCCAATTATTAGTTTTCGGTTGAAGGGAAAAAATGTCTAATGCAAAAACCAGGGTGGAGAAAAAAACTGTAGAGAAGTTGGTGGAAATTTCATTAAATTTTCATTTCTAATTTTCCAAATGGATTAACGCTAAAAGATGCAGAAATCTTTCATCATAATTAGCACGCGGCGCTGGCCACGCACCCAGGCACCAGGATGCTGCTCTGGACGGGCATAGTTGTCCACTCCCTGCACTTACACACACACACACACACACACACTCGCCCCATTTTCATTGGGATTTTTCTCTCTCATTTTCCATTTCTTTTTCTTTTTTTTTTGTACCATTTTTGCTTACGCTTTCGTTTCGCGTTTCTATATGCTTTGAGCCTGGCTGCGGCATGGCCTTGGGCTTGTTTGACTAACTCATTTTCAACATTTTACGCGTCGTCCTGCCCCGCCCCTTCCTCCGTCGCGCCTTGTCCTTTTAATTATGCGAACAGATAAAATGCTCTTAAATATGCTTCAATTTTGATTAAAATGGAAAATTACGTCTAATGAGCACTAAATTGTAGGGTCAATGACTTGAGTCTGTGCTCGAATAACAACACATTAAAGCTGCTCCAGACGGGCGACATGCTGTAAAGTTTTTGCAGTTTTGATCACAGTTTGTGTAACAGGATGGCGGTGCCGGTGTACCCCAGGAAGACTAAAGCAATGAACTCAACTTTGGAGACAAATATATAGGCAGATAGTTTTATAGAATGGTGGACCACTTGGTTGATGTCTTGGTTTAGAAAGGAGGACCAGTAGTTGTGATTTCCAGCTGGTTGGATTAGCTTCTTCTTGCAGGCCAATGAACTTAGTTGAGACTCAAATAATCAACAGAGATTGATGACTTATCATGTGTAAGTGATCAGATTGTTGCTTTAGCTACTTATGCACCATTTATACATCATAACTGATGAATTATTAACCCTTTTTAAACAGGAAACCAAAGAATAAAACTCTTGAATGCCAAACATTTTATGAAATCCATAATCCACATTTTATGAAATAAAGCAAGAACCTAGGACTAAGGGGACATCTGAACTGACTTGTCAGACGATTGTTGAGAAGACGAAGGAGGAGAGGCATTATTTTTAAAAAGAAAACGTCTAAAGAGGTTACGTATCTATAACCTCCCAGCGAAATGTATCTAAAGAATATTGAAATATTGAGGATCATACTTTGTGGACTGCTTACCCTAGGTCCAGAAATTCAGTGCTACACTTATTTATATGAATAGTAGTTTTACACAATATTATGGCTTACCTTTCTAAACAAAACTTAAAACCTAAAAGAAGTTTTATGGTTTATATGTGTTCCCATTAAATGTAAGTTGCTCTTAATAAAAATACAAAATTTGAAATACTTTATGCAAAAATAAACAATAAATGGCTCGAACTTTGTCTATCCTCAATTTAAAATCAAATTTTTTAACTAAAAACCATAATTGTTGTTAAATTCATTAAATAACTAGGATGCATAGCTTAAAGTTATTTGGTTTATGCCCGAAAGTTTGAGGTTCAAGGTACTTGAATGCAGGATCTGTTTCGAAACTTTAGATTTAGCCAAGTTTAACAGATGTAAGAACATCACGATTACACGCATCGGAAGCACCTGTCCCCACGTATCTCTAAAGGCTACTTTGATCCCGCAATCAGCGGATGTTGTTAGCTCAGGTGTACACCTCGATAGAAGGCTCACATAATGCTAAATGCCAAAAGTCTTCGCTGGCTTATTAACTTCCAAAGCAGGAATATAAAGTCTTACTGCACAAAGGCAACATAAAGCCTGTCTGGACGTATGGCTCGCAACTATGGGGAAATGCTTGTGCAAGCAGTATGAACATCCTCCAAACATCACAATCATGAATTCTTAGAACAATCCCTCTATTGCCATGGCACATTTGTAATGAGTGTATCCAGAATGACTTCAGCATTCCATTGGTTGAAACTGAAATAGAGAAACTCAAGCGCAAATATTCTGAGAAGCCTCTTGCCCACCCTAACCAACTTCCAAAATCTCTCGCCATGCTAGAAACGCATTCTCGTCTCCGAAGAAAAGAGCTACCAACATAGAATCTGACTTGAAGGGCAGCAGAACACAAACTAGCTCCAATCGGGGATGGTTTTTAAGATAGTTTCTAGATAAAGCTTTGAAAAATTATTGTTAGTCTCTTTAAGAAAAGATCCAATAAATACCAAACAAGCAAAAAACCAAAACAAAACTCCAAATAGATGACCAATAAATTTGTTCATTATCTTTTTATACCCTGTTCCCATTGAAAATGGGAAAAGGGGGATCATGAAGTTGTGCGAATGTATGTAACAGGGAGAAGGAAAATTTTCCGACCCCATAAAGTATATATATTCTTGATCAGCATGAACAGCCGAGTCGATATAGCCATGTCCGTCTGTCCGTCTGTCCGTCCGTCCGTCTGTCCGTCTGTCTGTCTGTATGAACGCGTCGATCTCAGAGACTAAAAGAGATAGAGCCACAAATTTTTGCACGAAGGTAGATTTATGCTGTACGCAGATCAAGTTTGTTTCAGATTTGAAAAATTCCACCCCGTCCCCCTTTTATCCCCAAAAAACCTAGACCTCCTCTAGAAATCCTAGACCTAAATAGCAGTCAGATCCACAATTTTCAAGTAAGAGCCTCGTGGTTTAGTACACATCAAACTAGGCCCAATATCTATCTATTCTGAAAAGTACAATCAGATCGGACAAAAAACACCGGAGTTATAAGCGAAACAGTTGAGCTGATAAGAGCACCCCCCCACTTGTTGGTCAGGACTAGAAAAAAGTGTTGCATACATTTGGGATAATGTTGTTAAATTCAAAAACAATTAAATGAAAACAAATGAACAGGGTATTTTGTGGTCGGGAAACTCGACTGCAGCGCCCTTACTTGTTTAATTTTGAATAATCTATTTATCTAAAACATTCAAGATTCATAGATAGAAGACTCTAAGTATAAACATTTAGTTATTTTATAATATTAAAGTTGTTTTAAGATTGCTTTCCAGATCTTCAACTTCATATAGTTATTGTGATTCCTTCGTTAAGGTATGAATCTAGGATCTAGAATCATAGCCTTTAAGCCATTTAGCTTAGCCTGTCAATTTGTCGACTCTTCTGCAATATCTTGACCAAATATCAAAAACAATTACTACGCAATACATTAATTTTGGTCAAGGATTATTTTTGTTGAACAGAATTGAAATCATAGGCTTGGAACAGGTGCAAGTTCAATCATTTGTTCAATCTTGGTTCAATTTATGGTTCGGTTGACATAATTCCGGTTCTGAGCAGGTCCGGTTCAAAACCGTTTGCGTCCCTGTCTAAGATTGGTAATTTTTGGAGCAAATGGAAGTTAGGAAAGTTTATATACTCTTTTATACATTTTTGGGTTATCATTTGTTAGCTTATAGACCCGAAACTTTTTATAAGCCACCACAGCGAAATGGTTGTTTAGATAGCTGTGTCTTGTAATCAGAGGCATTTTCACAGCAAAAGCTAAAATACATTCATGAAATACAGTAAATCGAAGTCTAGCACAAGGCTGCAAACCGGTCCGAACCCGAACCCCTGAGAACCGGTTCGGTTCGGCTTCTTTGGGGTTCGCGAACCGGACCATGAACCAGGCGGCTTACATTTTTTACTCCTCGAACCTGAACCCGAACCGGACCACTTTTTCGAAAAATGAGCTTCGGGTCACCAATTTAATATGCTTACTGAGAGTTTTCAAAATTCGACAAAACAATGACTCAACGTCTGATTGCGAAGTCGAGAAGCTTATGAAAGCTATAAACAAATATCAAATATAAAATCTGTGAATGATGTTAAAGATTCCTTTAAAAAATTATCCAAGATTACATCCATTGACAAATGTCTCAACATTTTGGTAAGGCCATAATAACAAAGGCTTATAAAATATACCTTTTACTATACTAGCTGTACCAGCAACTTAGGTATCAGTTTAACGAGCAGTTAAGAGCAAGTATAGATGAACAGCTCCTGGAAGATCTAGTGCCAATTAACCTAAACTAAGTTAATTCTAAAAGCTGATAATTGAAATAAATTAAGTAACAATCATTAAGCATATGGATATAAGGTATATATGTTTCATTTTCAACGTATTAATGATTCAACGAACCAAGGTTCGAACCAGAACCTTGGGCTCAGGGGTTCCAAGAACCGGCCCGCGAACCGAACCTTCGATTTTACAATGGGTTCGAACCACCGGACCGAACCTCATGGATAATTTTAAAGGTTTGCAGCCTTGGTCTAGCACAACTGGTCACCGTATCTATTATAATAGATAATTATCATAGTCAAAGAACAAGAGTCATTCAACAAAAATGTTGATGAAAAAGAGTCACTGAACAAACATATCAAAACATATTAAGCAAAAATGTTTACTAATCCAAACTTATTTAACAAAAATGTCTGCGAACAAAAGTCACTAATCCAAACTTATTTTATAGAATAGAGCGGTTGAAAAAGGAGGGGGGTGGTTTGCTGGTAAAGTTTCGTGATCAACTCGCTATTGTTCACCCACTCATAAACCACTTACCACCTAACCAGACCAGCTGAACTCTCGTTTAGACATTGGGCAGGTTTGTTTCAGCTGAAGACAACTTAATGTTCACGTTTCAACATCAAAATGTTGTGTGCCAATGAAGGGGCATAATTAATGCAGAGAATTTATAAGACTTTTCTTGGCATTTTGCTATTCTCACATAAATCTCTGGACATTTTGTTGCTCGCAAAATATAAATAAATAACAGCAAAATGCCAACCCATTGTCACAGCGAGACGCAGATTTCTAAATTATGCAAAACGTAATGTAAATTCGTGTGGGAGGGGGGGGGTGGACCTGGCACATGCAACAACACCGTCCCGCCCCGCCCCGAACATTCGGCAAACACACAAATCGAGGCCCAAGGGGTCACTAGCCCAAAAATTACAAAGTTTCCGCAATGGCAACAAGGGATTAAAGTTGGATTCTTTTTTTTCTTTCCAAAGGAAGCGCAAAACGTTGACACCGGACATAAAATAATTTCAATTTTTGGCCATTTCCTTAAAGGAGAGCACTCGCATCGGGAATGGATTGGTTCAAGAAAAGGGCAAAATGGTATTTAAATTTTTTTGTTTTAATAAACTTTTTGCTGCCAGCCGCAAAATGCCTGAAAGCCAGACTGCCGACTGGCCAAGTGGCCCCCAGGGCAAGGGGAAGAAGGCGGGGGGGGCGGCAAGGGGAATGAGGCGTCATTGCTTTACACTTTTCTTTCATTCATTTAATTTTACCCGTTCTGCCGTTTTTCTTTTGGCCACTCAAAGGTGGGGCCCGCCTCCCCACCCCGTCTCGGCAGATGGCACTTGGGTATTTAACGTTTCGCTAATGCCTCCGGCCTCACAGCTGCGGTGTAAATGGGGCGTGGCTGCAACCAAGGCGACAGTTGGCGGCCGTTTCCTAATTACAAATCAGTGGCCGGGCAGCACACAAAAAAAAAAAGAGAGAGAAAACCAGAAAAGTAGGAAAAAGTAGGAACAAAAAAGGCGAAGAAGTATTCTTGCTCTGAAATTACATTCTTTTGGTGTTTGTTGCTGCTGCTGTTGCCGCTGCTGCTTTCTTATGGTCTTTCTGGGTCAACAATTATGCAAAATACTGTTATTTTAGAAGCAGCCGCGTCGCATTTATCTGTCCTTTTTGGTTCTTCCGTTTTATAATTAGTTGCCCAACGAAGAAAGAAAGGAAAATTGCGGGGAAAACAGCTTTTAAACGCGATTTAAAGAATTAATTGCTTAAAATTTGGTTAAGTGCGTAGCGCGATTATTGCTGTTTCTGCTGGACCCATTCCCAGTGCCCAAAATGCTGAAGGCTCCGCACTTGGGTTTGAGTAATGTAATTGTTTACGGATTAGGATGCTTACAAATTAGCCTAATGTTGGTCAGCCCGCTTGCCAAAACGGAAGCTGCTGTGTCTAGGATAAGTTTGAATTTGAGTCATGGAAGGATTTTTGTACAAGTTTCCCCCTAATTTCAATGTGATTTTATGTAAATACATTTACGAATTTGTGTTATTTTACAAATGAAACGGTATAAATGAATGTGGCTAACAAAATCATTAACTGTATTTATTTATGTAACATTTAAGGTCCTCTAAATCAAGAAAAAAGTATAAAAGCTTAAGGGTATATTGTAAAAGAAGAGGGAAAAATTTAACCATAGCCAGCGATAGGTGTATATGAACAATGGGCCGCAAGCAGTGTGTCCTGACGAAAACCATATTGGCCGCCAACACGTCCTTGTGTCGCGAGTATGTAGTGTTGACAAATTTCGCCTAGCGAGAATGTAAACAAACATCAAGGACGGACTTAGCCTGTTGCAAGGAAACTAATTTAACAAATATTATTGTTGTAAATGAAACGACTTTAAGTTGGAACACTCGACAGATTTCACACATACTTTTGGAAAGGAAGTTCCTTGATGAAGACACTGATTCGCCTAAAGATTGAAGGTCTTTGCTGGTAAAATGTACAAATATGATTACTTTTTCAAAGTATCTTTTTATACCCTTGCAAAGGGTATTGTAATATTGCAACGCATAGAAATATTCATTTCCAACCCCATAAACCATATATATTCTTGATCAGGGTGAAGAGCTGAGTCGATTGAGCTTTGTCCGTCCGTTTGTCCGTCTGTCTGTTTCTACGCGAACTAGTCTCTCAGTTTTGAAGCTTTTGAGCTGAAATTTTCTTCTTTTTGCTGCACACTGTACAATATGGCAGAGCCGACCGGATCGTATGACTATATCCCATAACTCCCAAAGGAATAATCGGTCGAAAAACTAGTTTTAGTGAGAAAAACTTTTTTCTTTTCAATGGAAACGTCTCCAAACTTTGTAACCGTAGGTTTACTATGTTTTTTTTTTATAATTCTACCAAGTTTTATTAAAATTGGACCACTTTATGGTATAGCTGCCATACAAAAAATAGGTCTGAACAAGAAAGAAAGTCGGTCAAGCCCGACTATAACATACTCTGTACCAAGAAAATCTGTCTTTTGATCATAACTCGAAAACCGCTCATCCGATCTTCTTCATTCCTTTGGCGGATCGATAAGTTATTCTAATAACTAAATATGTTCAGAAGGAACAAGCCATCTATTTTCAAAACTGTGGGAGATATGAGGTTTTTTCTAAATTGCGGGGGCGGCAGGGGGCGTGGCCGAAATTGAAAATAAACTTGATCTGCCCGCAGACATAAGAAGCATATGTCCCATACATGTCAAACCTCTATCTCTTACCATCTCTGAGATCTGTGCGTTCATACGGACAGACAGACGGACGGACGGACAGACGGACATGGCTATATCGACTCGGCTGTTGATGCTGATCAAGAATATATATGGTTTATGGGGTCGGAGATGCTTTCTTCTGGCTGTTACATACTTATGCACAAACTTATAATACTCTATGTATCTTCGGTACAGAGTATAAAAACTAGATTTGACGAGAAACAAGCTGATGTGGCAACACTGTGGAGGTGTGCTGCCACTTGTGAATTTTTCCAACTTTTCATATTATGCATGTACTGCAGAGTCGCTCAGAAATTGTATCGCTCTCCATTATCCAGCAAAAGCTCTGTGTTTGACCACTTCCAGTACTAGTCTATCTACTGTTGTCTTCTTTTGGATACTGGCCAATATTCTCGGCAAATACAAATACTCTCTGACCCCATATTTAGTCAATACCAAATTACAGACAATTTACATTTATTCTTAGAATCCAAACACCACTCAAATTTAAAGCACTTTGTGGAAACAAATTCTTGGCCCTTTCCAGAAACTGAATGCTTTGTACAAGCTTCCCCCCATTGTTGATTTTCCAGCAGCAGTTAGAAATTTTACCTCCACATTTATTTAATAGAAGCTTAGCCTTAAATTGGAAAGCAATGCAATTCAATAAAATATAGTTCCATATATAGTTCTATCGAACCCCACTTATCCACAATTCACCCAGCATTTTTCCCGAGCTGGGCTCTAATTTAATAGTTTTTATTTTTATACACGCCTCCTTCCTTCTCGGTGTCCTGTGGTCGAGAAACTTTCTTCCAATCGAAAGCGGTTAGCTTGAAGTTTTCATCAGACAAGACTTCGCTCTGTGTGTGTGTGTGAGTGTGTTCATGTGTGTCTGAGCAGCCCAGTGGCAAGTGGAAGTGACATCATTAACTTTTCCTTGGCTGAAATCAGCTTCGATGCAAGTAAGTATTTTGGGCTTGCACCTTCCCTGCCCTGGCTTGGCTTGCAAAAATAAAAAAAAAGAAAATGTGGAAATAAAGTGTCTAAAAAGTTTTGCAGCCATTGTAGGCCAGCCTCGACCATGTCGAAGACTGCAGGCGAAATCCTTTTTTTTGCCTGCAACTTGTTTGGTCCTTATTGATTTGTATATTGAAACTTCATTACAAGTTGAGTGTTGTTGGGACGTAGTTTATTTTCAACTTTTTTATTTGGCCAAAGTTTGTTCGTCTTTCATTCTTTCTTTTTTTTTTTTAATGGGGTCAATGGTTGATGTATGAATTTTTACCCAGCTGGAGCTAAACCAATGAAGCATAAAACTAGCTCCTTCTGGCTTAAAAATGCTTACTATTTACTTACAAAAGGATTTGGTTGCGCCTCTCTGGCCTGGCCTCAAAACTCAGTCAAGAATATACGATTTTGAACTTGTACGACATACCGGGCGACCGGCATGTGGACCTGACATGAAAATACCTAAATGGGGCTTGGGTACGTCACGGCGGTCGTGTCTCACGCAAAAGGCCACATCACACAGTACAGCTGGGATGTGTGAGCAACGTTTACACAGGAGCATGATGATACCCGTGACGCAGCCTGCCGCTTTTTAGCAGCCTCAACCTCATTTTGTCCCTCCAGAGACAATGGGTAAGAAAAGTAAAGTAAGGTGGAAAATGTTTTAGGCACTGAAATGTAAACAACCTATTGGAATAAAATTGGAACGATGATGATGACTAGACAGCGGATTTTGCATATTTTCAAACAGATTTGTATCCAAGTAAGTAAGTATCAAAAAAATTCTGCACTAAATTCAAAGATGTCTTAAAAAACTATTTCATGAATTGGAACGTCAGCAAAAAACATATTTTTAAATATACATTTTTCCCAGTCTACTAGGATTAAAATTGGTTTAAAAATATGCAAAATCCGCTGTCTAGTCATCATCATCATCTCGAAGTAGAATTGCAATTGAAAGAAGAAAAGCTTTCGTTCTTGATTCTTGGAACTTAATTCACAATAGTGTGCCCATACCATTTTGTCAGATCAATGTCATGAAACACTGTTAGAACTTAGTTCACTCCCGAAACACATAGATAACGCATGTGATTTCTCGTGCTAACGTCCCGACTTGTAGAACAACACTGTGACACGTTTAAATTCACTTTTTGGGTTCCACTTTAGTACAAACCCACCCAACATTTGGCTTCATTGCAAAATCAGCTTAATGAGTCCTTTTCGAGCCCTTTAATTGATTCAAAAACAAGAAAGAAAGTCGGTCAAGCCCGACTATAACATACTCTGTACCAAGAAAATTGTCTTTTGATCATAACTCGAAAACCGTTCATCCAATCTTCACCATTCCTTTGGCTGATCGATAAGTTATCTTAATAACTAAATATGTCCAGAAGGAACAAGCCATCTATCTTCAAAACTGTGGGAGATATGACGTTTTTTCTAAATTGCGGGGGCGGCAGGGGGCGTGGCCAAAATTGAAAATAAACTTGATCTGCCTGCAGACATTAGAAGCATATGTCCCATACATGTCAAACCTCTATCTCTTACCATCTCTGAGATCTGTGCGTTCATACGGACAGACAGACGAACAGACGGACATGGCTATATCGACTCGACTGTTGATGCTGATCAAGAATATATATACTTTATGGGGTCGGAGATGCTTCCTTCTGGATGTTACATACTTTTGCACAAACTTATAATACTCTATGTACCTTCGGTACAGAGTATACAAATTTTATAGAATTGTCTTATAGCCTGAGTCTTGTCTCCTGAAGAGATGGGTGGTAGAATATATATATATATCTCTATCTGGGTTCAGGAAGAGATTCGGAACTCTCATAGTAGGCTGGTCTGAATGGAATCAGTGTGAGACACAAGAATAATCTGTTAGATAAAATAATTTTTTTGTCTCAACTTTAGTCTCTCAGGCTTAGGAACTTTTCGGTCATCCAATTCAGCTTCAGTACCCCCTAAAGGAAACATTATGTGAAGCAATTCCATTACCTCAGCATTAAATTTAAAAAAAGATTTGAAATAATAATCAAAATTTTTGAACATTTTTTTTTTTAGGCTGATTTATTCATTATATCCCATTTACCAGGAGCCACTACTTTACCTTCACCGCCTAAGCCTCAACAATTTCAATTGTTGTAATGCACTCAAGGGTCGTCGCTGTCGACGCTGCATGATTACACAGATCCAGCCCATCACCCCACCCCATCCCACCATCCAAAATCCGTCCTCTTTTGGACTCTCCTTGTGCGTTGGCATGACAGCCAGCTGCTCCTCGGCTCCGGCACGCATGGCATTTGCTGCTTATTTTTGTTTTGCCCAGCGGCGCTGCATTCCAAGTGGCCGCCAAAGGAGGAGCGATGCAGATGATGAAAACGGACGGGGTGAAGGGGCCTAATCTTACATCGCTGCATATCGAGGTTAAAACTTGACAATAGTTAAACTCGACTCGGTGGCGCACTCCCACGTCTTTGTGTGTGTGCGCGCCCCCGCTCGGGGTTCACTTGCCGTTGAATATATGCCAGGGCTTAGCCTTATCCTAAACCAGCTTCAGTTGTCTCCTCCTCTCAGTTCGTGACCCAAATTATTTGCACAAATACAAGGCGAGTCAAGTGTGCGTGTGGTGTCTCTGCCCTGCCAAGTGTCTGCCAGTTCCCTTCGTTTCTTGCACCAATCGGCATTTGCTTGTGCGCAGATTTTCGAGGTTAATGCGTGCGAAAGTTTGAAATTAGTAAATTTCCGCCCCCCAATGAACGACCCACCGCCCCATCGCCCCACCGCCCAGTGCAACTAATTTATTTGTATTTTGAAAACGACAGCAACACTCGTTTAAATTAAAGTTTTTGACCCAAATTTATGTTAGAACTTGATATGCACTTTCCTTGGGCATTAGTTTCGTCGCTTCTTGTCTTTTCAAAGTTCTTTGGCTTTGGCATAATATTCTAAAAGGCAAACACATACGTGACAGTATTTTGTAATTTCGCAACCGAAATGAGTTCATTTCAAAGTGGATGCCGGGCGGCGGAGCAGGAAGCAGCTGCAGTTTTTGTCCAAGGCTCAGATTCAGCTGGTGGCTTTTTTGTGTGCAGTTGTAAAAAATAAAACATATATATATATATATATATATATCTCCTTCTGTTTGTTGACAACACGTGCAAAAGTTGTTTTCAATTAAATTGGATTTAATGTGCAGCAGGGAAATGTCTTTTTGATCCGCTTAGTTAAAAAGCTAAGAAAGTATCTGCTGCTGTATGTGGATATATATGTTTTGGAATGGAGGTTGTAGCGACAGGGACTTTTTCGAAATAAGTTCGCAGTTTTTTTGTATCCAGCGAGTGAATTTGATGTTGTCTCCTACTTGATTTATTTATCAAAATCCTCATGATTGATAATGCAATGCTTAATCACCATTTTCCATCAAAGTTTCCTTTCTCATTAACAAAAGTCTTAGAACCAGTTGGGAATTTCAAGAACAGATTCACTTAAAAAATGGAGAAAAGTTAAGTTAAGTTTGTATACCCTTGCAGCACGTTTTGCTAACTAATTTGAAGGATATTTCCACTGAAAACAAGATAGTTTTTTGTACTTATATTACTTTTCTAACCTTACTTTTCTATGACAGCTATACCAAATAGATGTCCATTTTCGACCAAAATTGGTAGAATCATGGGAAAGTATGGCTAACTAAGAAATACATACTTTGGAAAGGTTTTCATTGAAAACAAACAAGTTTTTCTCACTAAGACTACTTTTTTAACATAATTTTTCTATGACAGCTATACCATATGGAAGTCCGACTTCGATCAAACTTGGTGGAAACATGGGAAAGCATAGCAAACTAAGAAATACAAACTTTGGAAGTGTTTTATTTGAAAAAAAAAACAAGTTTTTCTTTGTAAGACTACTTTTCTGACTCTACTTTTGAACGACAGCTATACTATATAGATGTCCGGTTTCAACCAAATTTAGTAGAATCATGGGAAAGCATGGCAAACTAAGAATTACAAAGTTTGGAAGCGTTTTCTTGGAAAACAAACATGTTTTTCTCACTAAAACTACTTTTCCGACTCTACTTTTGTATGACAGCTAGACTATATAGATGTCCGACTTCGACCAAACTTGGTGGAATGATGGAAAAGCATAGCAAACGAAGAAATACAAACTTTGGAAGGGTTTTCTTTAAAAACAAGCAAGTTTATCTCACTAAGACTACTTTTCTAACATTATTTTTCTATGACAGCTATACCATATAGAAGTCTGATTTCGACCAAACTTGGTGGAAAAATGGGAAAGCATAGCAATCTAAGAAATACAAAGTTTGGAGGCGTTTTCGTTGAAAACAAACAAGATTTTCTCACTAAGACCACATTTCTGACTCTACTCTTCTATGATAGCTATACTATATAGATGTCCGATTTCGCCAAAACTTCGTGAAATCATTGGAAAGCATGGCAAACTAAGAAACACAAAGTTTGGAGGCGTTTTGTTTAAAAACAAAAAAACTTTTTCTCACTAAAACTAGTTTCTCGACCGATCATTCCAACCGCAGCTATAACCTAGGGTCATCCGATGTTGACAAAACTTTGAAGAATTGTCTAAAAGCTTATAAAATAAATGTATGCCAATTTTAAAGAGGTTTACATTGAAAACAAAGAAGGTTTCCTTACTAGAACTATTTTGACAGCCTTTCTTTTCTTTGGCAGCTATACTATATAGATGTTCGATTTCGACCAAACTTGGCAGAATCATGGAGAAGCGTTAAAAATTAGTAAATACAGAGACGTTTGCTTTGAAAACAACAAAGTTTTTCTCACTAGAACTAGTTTTTCAAACGATCGTTCCTATGGCAGCTATATGTTATAGTCAACTGATCCGGGTGGTTCCAACAAATGTGCAGCGTATTTGTACCAGAAGACTTTGTGCAAAGTTTGGTGGCGATAGCTTTAAAACTGACGGAGGAGATAGCATAGAAACAGACGGACAAGGCTAAATCAGCTCAACTCGTCATGCTGATCCAGAATATATATGCTGTATGTGGTCGGACATGCTTTCTTCTAGGCGTTACAAACATCTGCAGAATATCAATATACCCTCTGCAAGGGTATACATAGATTACAACAAAATCGCTGCACGAAAAATATAACTAAATAAATAAATAGAATATAAATATTGCCATAAAGCAGAAGCAGAAGAAAATTATATTTTGCATTTGCATTTTTATGGTGTGTGAACATTCGAGACGTCTCCTTCAAGCGTTCATGATTCGTGAGTGAAGCAAAACTCTAAAATTTTATCGTCGTGCGTGCGTAGATTTTCTTTACGTGCATCGTTCGTGACTTGATGTAAAAGGAGGTATCAGCTTTCTGGCTGATGCTTTCTATAGGAGTACCTGCTTGTCGGTTACTGCATTACATAACAAGATTTTAAGAATGCATAATTCATAGTTCAATCCTTTGTTCCTAAAGCCACATTACTACCGACTATTTGTTCATATCCAAAACAAACCAAAGAAACTCGATTGAAAAATGGGCAATGCTGTTTACCTAATCTCAATTTGTGATGCTGGAATTCCCACAAAGTGAGTTCAAAGGTAAATACCAGCCTAAATTAAAGTGTAACTGCCAGGTTCAAACAATGGAAAGCGAAAGTAGAATCTCAACAACAAAAAAAAGAATCAAAAATCCCAAAAAAAAAACCCACAAGTGACCCAACTTTGGCTTTCAACTGCAAAAATATGCCACACAAATCAGAAACTAATGAGGAACAGCAGGAAGCTGGTCGGGCTGGGGGGGGGGATTTTGTTTTTGTGGGTCAAACTAAAGTAGGAAATGCAAAGTGCATTCACATTTTGATTTCATTATTGCCATTTTATGTGCGCGCCAAGCTGAAAAAAAAGGAAGAGATTCTGACTTCCGAGTGCAACGTCACCGCCTCAGGATAAAAGTGAAAAGGTTTCTCCTAGTTATACATACTCGTGTGTGTATATATGAGGCCTATTATGGAACACACACTCACACACACTCTTATTTACTTACAAGGTGAAAGCATTGAAATGCGCTCCCCCCTCCCACCCCAAGTAGCTGCCTCAAAATGGTAGGCAAATCCTTTTCAAAAAGTTCTTTTGGCTGCCATAAAAGGAATTTCTGCTGAGGATTATGCTTAAATTCCGGAGGATATCTTTTCACTGAGTTCTTGCTCGCCGGTCATTTGAGCTTTGCCTCAAAGTCATCAAATAAATCCTAATGGGCTTTCCAGCCACAACGTCTTGGGCAAAACTTTGAGTTCAATTAGCAGAAGTTAAGCACAATTTGTTGAGTTATTCAATTTATTATTTTTATTTAATGCAATAAATTTTCTCAGTTAAAGTTTCACATAGTTTTTAGTTCCGTTTACATATATGTAAGTATTTAGTTGGTACTTAACAATAATTTCGCTATATATTTTGTATGTACTGGTATTTAAAATTTATTTATTTTGCGGCTGTTTGCATCTCGGGATTATTTACAATTAATATAGATGAAATTGGATGCAAACCATTTTGACTAGATTTAGTTTAATTTAATTATATGAGAAACACTTAAAAGCTTAGAAATGTATTTTGATTTCGTTCTGAAGTACATAGACTTATTAATTAAAATGTATTTAATGTTCAATACAATTATGGGGAGGGGAATGGGGTTGGGGGGGGGTCGCCAGGCATTCGAAAATTGGGTCAAAAGTTAAGCCCAGGGGCGGTTAACCGCAGCATAGGCAGCTACCGCAAAGCATTTGATATCGAGACAACAGGGAACGTGTTAATTTCCACGCCTTCAGTTTTAAAATCCCTCTGATGACCGCAACAAAGTGGTTGACTGTGTGTTTTTTTTTCTTCACACCCCGCCGAGTCCCTGTCGCTCAGTGGTAAAAGTGTTTGCACACACACACACACACACAGAGAGAGATGCTTGCGGTTGGCATTTTATTAATCACTCAAAGGTCCCAAGAGTGTGACAGGCATCATTATGGCTATAGGCTGGTTCAGTCTCGGTGGCTCGACCCAAGGGAGAGGCGGAGCACTTTAGCGGTTTTGAAATACATTGCATTTCTTGATTAAATTCGAAGGAGTTGGAGTTCCAAAATACCAATGGCCAATAAATTGGAGTTGATTTTGGTTTAAAGCATTGAAAAGACCATGCAATTGTAGGTATTTGATATGGTGCAAGAGTGGCCAAGCAATTGAAATGCTCCCTAATTCCCATCTCTGAAATTTAACACTTTTTGTATGGGTTCCGCTTACTCCGACGTTTAAAGTATGATATACTTAGATGTTGGAAATCGAGTAAAACAATAAAGGTTTCTTTGTAAGATTCAAAATAATCAAGGCTCACATTCAGCCCAAACCACTCAACTTTTTTTTGGGGTTTCTGAAACCCGAACCTTTACTCGATCCGGATCTTATCTGGGTCGCTTTAAAAATGTTTACTCAAGTCACGAATATAACAACTTAGATAATTTTCTTGGTATTAATTAGTCAAGATGCAGGCTTAAGTTCATAACAAAACTCGTTACAACATGAGTTTGAAAAGGAATTTGAAAAGGAAAGTATAGCAAAAGTCACGTTTTGAAACATCAAAGACATACAAGAGAACGTTGCGAAGTATAACACTAATGGACATGGTCGTTAGATTGATGAAAAAAATATCTTGGTAAAATAGAAACGTCCTCGTTAACACCTTGTTTTTTTACGACTTTGTTCAAATATGCCGAAAATCGGGGAATATATGTGTGTTGGAATATTGCAGTCTCTTCCAAAATTTCACTATTACAAAGATGCAGCACCTTATTTCCGTAGACAACATCATGAAGAACAGAACGAGAAGTAATTCAAATGTCAACCGAAGTACGTAAGAGCCAAACGACGTCCGAGAGAAACCAAGCAGCAGATCAGCAGAGAACTCGATGAGGGCAGAACAACAACGAGGGTAGAGAGACGAGGGCAGTTGTTGAGTTTTATCGATCGAAGAAGTGGTAGACGAAGTTCGAGTCGGTTCAATTCGTTAAAGCCGTTCTCAAGTTGTGCCAAATCCTATGTAACAAACCATAATCTTACTTTTAAATAACACTAAAGTATCAGCATTATTTAGGCCATTAAGAAAACCCCACATATATTGGTATACCATTCCAAGATGTTATTAACCAAGGTTCGCACCAAAAACTTAGGTTCGGCGAGCAAAGAAACCGGTTCTTCTTCTTGAACAGAACCTTTGACTTTACAATCTGAACTGCTGATTTCTAGGTTGATTTACAGCCTTGATAAAAATCTGGAATTATTCAAAGCAGCGGTGGGCATGAAGATAGAGTTTGGATAAAGTCTATCAACAATAACAGCAAAAAAACAGTCCGTTTAAGTGAGGGCCAAGCCGAGTTTGCAAAAGTCTTGATAGATCAAACTGCGCCTCATTCGCCGAGTTAATTTGCTTCGAGCTGGAGAAGTGAGTAGATGAGCAATGCATTTGTTGTCTAACTCACTTCGAAGCCAGAAGGCAGTTTTTCACTTTGTGTAAAAGGAAAATCACGCGTCTCGCAGATATGCCACATTTTGTAATGTTGGTGTATAGTGGTTCACTGTGGTCGAGTACTGAGTATCGGGTATCGAGTACTTAGTATTAAGTACTTAGCTCTTAGTATCTAGGACTGCGTATTGCTTGCTGATTATCGAATACTGAGTTTTCCTTCACTTTTTGGATTATAAGATCTATCCAGGAATTTCTGTTCTTACCTCACAAAGTTATTGATTCATTGAATTAAAGTTCAGCCCAACAAAGCAACCAAATCAATCAAGCTCAGTTCAAATAGCTCATTGGATACAAAGACAAGAACGAATAAGCCAAATGCATAGTGTAGAATGTGCAGACCAGATGCTGCGTGTGCCTTTATGGTTTGCAAGCGACGCTGCACAAGCAGACCCATGGTATTTTCACGATTGGTAGGCTATATGGTATATCCAATCTCAGTGGGCCAAAATATTTGCCAAGGTGAAAGACGTGGTGTCAGATGTCTGCATATTATGGTTTACTGTGATGTAAACCTTGAACCGAACCTCTTAAGGTATTAAAGCCGAGCCTACAATTTTGATTCAGTTCAACGAAAAATAATAGACATGTAAATTTTGACCTCTTTCCCAGCGACTTCTTATGTTATTCTGATGTTACTGGAAGACCCAGTCATACAATCGGTTGGAAAGTATAATGTAAACATCTATTATAATGTTCCGAATTACCATTGAAGTCCCAACTCATATTGGCCCCTGTTTTTTTTTGAGATCCTCGACTACAAAACTTATTGAATGATTCACAAAATATGAGCTTCAATTCAGAACCTTGAAAACTGGTAAATTTTGGATCGAACCCTCACACTTGAGCTCCCCATACTTTGTTTGGCTTGCTATAGTGCAAATAATTGTATCTCTACCTGTACTTTTGGGAAAGAATTTGTATAAATTATGTTGTTTTTACCGCCATTTGCTGTGCCTGCTCAGTTTGTTATAATACTGTCCTCTCGATATAGATTCGTATCGATAGTTATCGTATAAGTGTGAACAAAGAGTTGTCAAAAACAGCGTTCACCTTTATTTGGAACTCAATCCGTGGTCTTCGATAATCGAACGCTATTTTGTCAAGGGCATTACAAAATTTTCACAAATATTTGAAGTTTGTATTGATTTTGATGCAAAGATATATGGCACTTAAGAGTACAACGATGTCTACACGATAGTCGGGCAGTCTTACTAAAATCATCGAAGCTGTCATTATTGTATCCTATTTAATGGTCTTGCATAAGCAAAGAAAGGGTAGAATTTTTGCAGGGAATCTGCCTGAGCATGAAGTTATATTCCCTTGAGGCTTTCTGCAGGGTTTTTTTTGTAAATGCCCCTAGCAATACAACTACAATAAGATACATTTCCATTACCCCAAATGAACTTACGCTGCTTTGGAATTCCCAAGCAGTTTTAGCATCTCTGAAGTAGAGAAGCAAACATCTCGATTCGAACCTCGTTTAAAAGCATTGTATTTCCGTTATAGTTGTTAGCTTCCTCTCAAACTCAACAATGCTGCCCACCACTGCTTTAAAGCATTGTTGGGCATAAAAAATGTTCAACCTTGCAAAAACACAGAGCCAGAGCATTTCTCTGCATTTTGCCACACCTGTCCCACCTACAAATGGAATATTTAATTCAGATTGCATTGCAGTTGCTTTTATGTGATTGCAATTATATTTTATATTTTTTTCTTAATTTGTCCAAGTAAAATTAATTTTAAAGAATTCGTTTGGATTTTGTGAATCAATTTTCATATTGGTGTATAAATTGTATTTTATTTCCTTATTCCTGGTTAGCCCCAAACGAAATGCAGTTGAGATGATGTTTAAAAACTGACATTAAGTGATTTAAATAAATATTATGCGATTATTTTATGCAGCATTTTGGCGATGAGTTGTATTATTTTGCTATATAGTCCATGTTTAGGTATGTGTGATTTTTATTTTGTATCGATTAAATGCAGTTCATTAGTATTTTGTTTGTTTTTTCAATACTAGTCGACGTCTTTATTTGGTTGGGCTGGCCTGGCTGTTTATTATATTGGTTTTTTTCTATCTTTTATATATATATATATATATATGTATATTCAATTAATTTACATGTTTTTTTGTTGAACAATTTTTGCCATAAAGTTACCACCATACATATATACAACATGCGATTCTCTTAGTATAATAAATTTACTAACATTATCAATTAAATTGTGTGTGTTGTGTTTGTTGTGTTTGTACCCCATCAATGACAATATGTAGTTCTATTTTATGAGATAAGAGAACATAAAGTAGGGCGCTTCATTAATTGGATTCAGTTGTCCCATACAGTTTATATATGTACTATATATATATCATTCCATGAATAGTTCAACAAATAGTTTTCGAATTGGGAATTGGGACGGTCTATTTCTGGAAAAGATTTGGTATACAAATGTATTGCTTTTTCGCCAGTTGCAAGTTTAAGAGAGAACACACACATACCTAGTTTTTTCCGTTTCCCTTTAAACTGAAACTGAGTAGCTGCTGTTTTTTTTTTCTGCGTCATTCTCAGCACCGCAAAAAAAACGAAATCATTTCATTTAAAATATTTGCAAAAATATTATTATTTTTTGTATTTGCTAGGCAGTCAGTGCTAATTGAAGAGCACATCAGCACACAACACTCTGTCTCCGCACATATCAATTTTTGCATGCAAATGCACTTTTTGAGTTTGTTCAACATTCCAATGTTTGATTTGATATCGGTTGCAATTTCAATTTCATGCCACACACATAAATATTTACGTTTATGCATTTATGCAAAAATATAAATAACTGAAATTTTGGTATTGGGAATCTTTGATCTCTTATACAACTAGTTGCTTAGAGCCGGTAGAACTTACAATTAATTGGATTTTTCAATTTTGGGGGGGGGGCTCAAAAAGTTGATGTTGAATTATTTGTATTGGTTGTAATTTCCCTTTATACGTATTTCCTTTTTTTATTATTTAGTTAGAAGATAAAATCAACTAGCTTACAACATGCACTGGATTATTTGGAGATTTTTGGTTTTCTTTTTTGTTTTTTCTTGTTTTTGCTTTCTGTTGGCAGAGTAATGTTATGCTTGCTCCGTTTTTTCCATTCCGCTTCAGTTTCAGTTTTCATGCTTATGGCCTATATAGATGGTTTTGGCTTCTGGCCTTTGAACATGTCATGTTCGATGGCCACCTCCGATTAAAATGACACTAAGTAGTAGGGCCATGATGCACAGTGTATATGCACGGGTTGTGGGTGCCGATGAAGTAACCGCCGATGCCGATGATTCACCTGCAATGGGGAAATTTGGGGAAAATTAGTCAAAAATAGTAGAGGAAAGTTAGCTTCGGCTTGATCCACAGAAAACCAACAATTTTTTTTCACTAAAACTACTTTTCTGACTCAACTTAGGTATGCAGATATAATATTTAGATTTCCGATATCGACCAAACTTAGTGAAATCAACCGAAAGCATAGAAAACTAAGAAATACACAGTTTCAAGGCGTTTTCTTTGAAAACCAAAAAATTTTTCTCACTAAAAATAGTTTCTCGACCGATCACTATAACCTATAGTCATCCGATTTTGACAAAACTTGAAGAATTATGTGAAAACTTATAAAATAAATATATATGCCAATTTTCAAGAGACTTACATTGAAAACAAAAAAGTTTTTTTCACTAAGACTATTTTTCTAACCTTACTTTTGTATGACAGCTATACTATATATATGTCCGATTTCGACCAAACTAGGTGGTATCATGGTAAAGCCTAGCAAACAATGAAATACAAAGTTTGAAGGCGTTTTCTTTGAAAACAAAAAAGTTTTTCTCACTAAAACTAGTTTCTCGACCGATCACTCCTATGAAAGCTATAACCTATAGTCATTCGATTTGGACAAAACTTTAAAGAATTGTTAAAAAGCGTATAAAATAAATGAATGCCAATTTTAAAGAGCTTTACATTAAAAACAAAAAAGTTTTTCCTACTAAGACTATTTTTCTGACCTTACTTTTCAATGACAGCTATGTCCGATTTCAATCAAACTTGGCAGAATCATGGAGAAGCTGAGAAAACTAGTAAATAAGCAGATCGGAGACGTTTGCATTAGAAACAAAAAATGTTTTCTCAAAAGAACTAGTTTCTCGACCGATCGTTGCTATGGCAGCTATATGTTATGTTCATCCGATCCAGCTGTACCTGCTAGTCAAGAGCTTCGGCAGCGTAGCGTATTGAGCTCTAAATTTTACTCGCAAAACACTATCCATAGTTAAGAGCATTCTGCTTAAAACTTTCAACGGTACCTCCATCGAACGAAACGAATACAATGCAGTATGATCTTTTGACAATTGGACATAGTTTTCAGTCATTCACAGTCACTCTGTACTATCCCAGCGGCGCAAAAGCCCATTACAACATCGATGTTCTCTTTAACACTTTGTTTTTTAGTATTAGTTGATCTATTATTTCTTAGTTGATCTAAAACTAGGCCGAAGAAGTTTCGTGTGTTCAAACCTCGGAGTGAACTCTTCTCGAAACTTAAGGAAATTTATAGCCCTACATGAAGCACTGCGATGAACTTTGCTATATATTGCCCCCACTGAGCTTACAGCTTTCCTAGCAGCTGTATTTGAAGTACGAATGTCAGGATTTTCGTGGGATTCAGGCAACTAATCTTGCTATGTTCCACAAATCTGTTGCGTCTTCGCTTTACTGAAACATCGCAGTGTGCTTATCTATGACTCAGAGGAGTCCTACAATATCACAGTATATACATAATCCGGATTTTCGTTATTTCCAACTTGTGCAGGTGACTCCACAGTTTGCAGAAGTCCATCATTCGTTTCTTGTATAATCAATTTTGGAAATCTTTTAAAGTTGTATTAATTAATGTACAGTATTAATGGGTGTTTCTAGGTTGCGGCTCTTATCGTATTCTCTTAATTTCTGAAAAACTCCCTAATGATTTGTTGGCCTATGCCGCAGTAGCTGTAGCTCAATAGCTGTATCCTTTCGAACAAATTCGTGGACATATCGCTGTGTGGGGGTATCGTACCCAGTGCACACTGGGCTGAATGGCCTAATTTTTCGCATTACAGTCGAATTTTTTATGATGTTTGTCATTTATTCTAAAGGAGGGTACTTCAAATATAACAATTCCAAAAATAAAAGCTGTCGGAGGGCAGTTGTCGACTTTTAACTTTTTCTTTAGTCTGAGAAAACTTACTTAAAACACCTTTCCCCTGTGGACTTAAAACTAACTTTCGCCCACTTTCGGCCAAAATGTTTTTATGTTAAAGGGTTCTTCAAAGTATGCATTCACACTTGTTATTAACAATTTTTGCCCGATTTGGCCTGTTCTCTGACTTTTAGGAAAGATTAAGCCTAGCCTAGGACGTATTTTCAATGTGAGGCAGATCAACAGTGCAGAAAAACTTAACTTTTTAAGGGATTTTAAAAAAAATGAACATGCAAGACGTAAGCTCTAAAACAAAAAATTTTATAAAACATGCAAAAACAAATTTTAAAAAAAAAAAAGGAAAAATTATATTACGTATCCGCCTCGTGGGACTATATGGGCGGTGAGGTAGTCGTTGTAGGATCAGTTGAAAAATTTTTCTAAATAATATTCTGATTGTTGTTATCAAAATCAATAAGTTTCAACTCCATGACTGCATTTGCCGACTTTATTCAGTGGGTTTTCTGCCCACTGTGCAGTGTAGGAACAGGTTGTTTCTGCCGCTTGCTTGGTTCAGTGTGTTTTACTCATAGATCAACTTACTACCTCTAAGCTCATTGAGGTCTGATTATGGTAGTTCTTTGCCATATTAAGGTCTGCACATGCTTTTAAATGATTGTAAACCATTCAATTACAGGTCCTGCAACCCCAAGTCTAGCTAATGGGGTGGGGAGGGGTAAAAGATCCTTTTGTGTAATACTGAATTGTGTGTGGTTGCATTTCTAATGAGATTCATTCTCTTTTATAAGTTTGTGTAGAGTGAAATTGCTCTTGAAGTGGTGCTATGCCACCATTTGGTCTCTAAATACGAGAATTACAGGGATTTGCTTCCCCAGATTCTCTAAACATCAGCAGTAACTTGATTTGATACCTCAACCAAGAAAATCTATACCCTAATTATGCAAGTATTACTTAAGTTCGCAACATTCTTGACTCAAACATGTTTTCCTCTTATTGCAGCAAATGTAACAAGTACTTTAAACCATAAATAACCTTCTGTCTAAAGTGAAACTGTGACACAATGCCCACAGACCGCACTTACATTTCACACTCCCCTCTCTCTAATGTATGCAAATCTATTCAAATTTTAGAAGAAAAATAAAAATATATACATATATTATATATGCCAAGGACCTCACTTACCATTTATAATGTTGAGCGTTACGGTCGCGCTGGGGCTATTTGACGGGCTACATGTGTAATTGCCAGTGTCCCGCTTCTTGGCCGACTCGATGATTAATGAGCCGATCTGCAGTTGTCACAAACGGAAAATGGAAAATGCTATTAGGTTACAATGTAAAGCCAAAACTTTTCCATCCTGGGCCCCGATAAGGATGTAAGTAAGTTGTGCCGTGACGCCCCCCGCCGCCAATTAGGCGCGACAACTGAGTTGAAAGTTTGATGAAACACAATATGATAATTTGAGTGCCAGGTAGTAGCAAAATGCTACGTGTCGGCGAAATGCCATTTTGAAATTGAGTGTAATTAAATTAGAATCAACAGGGGAACAGCTCACCGTGCTCTGACCCTCGCCATTGGCCTCCGGCAAATTTGGATCCAATTGCGTGCGATGGCGTCGCGAGTCAGCTGCCAATTGCTCGGCCCCATGATACCACATTATGAATGTGGGCGGCTCCAGTGCGCCACGGACAATGCAACGGAGCACCACATTGCTGCCAGCCTTCACGTACCGGTCCGGCTCGCCCAGTATCTCCGTGCGGGGTACTGCAAAGAGAGAGAGAGAGAGATGCCAAAAGCAAAAAGCATGATGAAGTCAAGAAGAGAATTGTGTCATTTGGGCTAATCTATTGAATTAACAGCTTGGCAGTCACGTAGCGCACGTAAATCTGGGCACCTTTTTAGCTCCGAAAATCCGCTTTTCAATTTTTCACTTACCGAACTTTTTGTGCCACAGCCCGCAGATGCGCACACGCACATGCATAACCAACTAGGAGTCGGAGTTTGGATCAAAAAATGTATATATATATATACATATAGTGGAGGCGAGGCCAACGCCCACCGAGGTGGAGCAGGAGCAGGGGGAGGAGGAGGCATCTTCATTTGCTTGTTGGACGACGTCGACGTGAGCTTTGAAATTTGACAAAATCACGTATACGCCGAGTTTTCACTGCTGTTACACAAAAATATGTGCGAAATAAGTGCGCTGAGAATTCACACAAAATATTCGAGTGGCTATGCGAGTGAACACGCGCCTCGCCTCCTCGTTTGACACCCGAACTGTGTCAGCTTGTCAAAATCATCATGCTGGTGCATGTTAGTTTTCCAGCTGCTTGACTGAAGAGTGGAGCAGCATATGAAAAAAGTACAGCAGGAGCAACTGCAATGTTATTAGCAAACGTTCCACTTTGCGCACAGACACACACACACACCCAGATATCCACACCCACACACACACCCACACACACACCCCTTTAGGGACTCAGGGTGTAATTTTTTTTTAGTGAACTGCAACATGAAATTTGTTGCACACAGTTTAAAGTTTTGCCACGTGGCAACTGGTTAGAGAACTAGTTGCAAAGGGGGTCTCTAATTAAGTAGGATTTTGATAAGATAACCCAAGTATCACTTGGAATTTGATGACAGACATTAGAGAGTAGTTTTCGCTTTGCTTTGAGTTCAATTATCTTGAGCAGATATTCAGTTTGTTTAACAGATTTTATGGACATGTCATGGTTGTCAAACAAGCAGGAGGAATCAACTCCAGTCTTAGGCGTATAGCTTTGCTTTTTGAACTGAACTGAAGTTGTAGTATATTTATGAAACAGAGTTTGATGTTCCTTTTCCATATAAACATCATAGTTTGGTGCAGTGAAAAACCTTCTCGTGGTCATAAGGTGCAACACCATTTCATCAATGTTTTCTAGCATTCCAAATTCAAAGAGATGTGTCTATTCGTACACCGCATATAGTTTCCGAAATCAATCAATATATATTAGAATTTTTTCTAGGCTTAAGAAGTTTTTTTTTGGAAAAAAGAATGAGAAAATAGCCATGTGTGCCAACTCTAGTGCTGTCTGTGGTCTAGTAAGCTTCTCTTGGTCCTGATCAACAGACAGTTTATCAGCAGAGTTGCTCCAAAACTACACTCCAAAACTACACTCAGAGAAAAACTAGAGAATTTCATACTTGGATCAAGAATTTTCGAGATCAATAGTTCGATAAGAGTGAAAGTTCTCCATCCAAGAGCGAAATTCTTGATCCAAGTATGCATTTTTGAGCCCGGTTTTCGTGATCCAAGAGCTTCAATACTTGATCCAAGTACGAATCAGTCTCAAATCAAGCACAAGAGTTCTTGGCTCAAGTGCTAAACATACTCGTTTTCATGATTGCTCATTCTTGAATCAAGAGCATACTGCTTTGATCAAAAACCGAGAATGTTGTTCCTATTCCCAAGAGCTCCATCAGATTCAAGAGTAAGATCGTTTACTCTTAAATCAAGCGCTTCAAAATCAGTTGATTTTCTGCATTTTGTTTAAATTTTGTTTCATGGAAAATGAATTATTAAGCCATGTTGCAAGTTTTAGCCGGCTAGGGGAATTCACACCTCAAAGCAGCATCAGTCCTTCTGTGTCAACTATCAGTCGAACAGAGGACTCTACAAGCCAGCAATGCCATAACTGGTTGGGAATTCCAAAGCAACATGAGTGCAAAAATCCATCACGCTCACCGCTCCCCTCTCCCATAAAATACAAAACTGTATGAGCAGCTTCAAAGCTATTCTCTCAAATGTGCTTGCTCTCCTCTTTATAAATTTATGCTGAGCGTATAATTTCCTTGGTACAGAGTATGTTATAGTCGGGCTTGGTCGACTTTCTATCTCATTATTTCAAGAACCGTTCGTAACATGACTGAAAGTTCGGTCACGCGTCTAGCTCTAGTCAATACATAAATATCTAAAGTAGATAAAGAACGTGTTGATTCTTTCAAACGACACTACATATAATATTAAGAGGCAACTAAAAAAGTTTCCTTTTGCAAAACATTTCCCAGCCCAGCATACACTTTTGCCTTGTTGTGTGTTGTGTAGACCCCAGTCAGAAACCCATAAAGTTCAGATTGTAAAATCATGTGTGTCATAACTTCTAATCGTTGACTTTCAGTGCATTTTTTTGGGGACCAAAAAGTCAGCCCAACAGAGGCTGAAGTAAATTTACAATTCGAGCAAACAAAATTGAATTTTCTTTGGTTTTTTTATGAAAACGCAGAAAGGGGGGCACACACCACATGCTGGGTGGCATGCCTGGCATAAAAGGGGCTAAGTGCCAAGAAAAATAAAGGGTGCAGATTGAGGGAGGCGGCCATAGACTGGATAATGGCGTTTGCCAAAAGTGATTTTCGCATTTCCGCCTCAGCTAATTTGTATGCTAAACACTAAGCTGTGCGAGTGTGCGAGTGTGTGTGTGTGTGTCAGGAATCGGTACACCCAGCGGGCGGCACCCAACAGGTATCCAAAGCAAAAAAATTTGTATGCGCGGCCACATTTGCGTTAATCTAACGACAAGTTTAAGCACAAAAGATTTCTATTCATGCCGGAAAGAAGACTTCCTGACAATAGATTCAGTCAGCCTCTTCTATTCTAGAATTTTTTGCCATTATTTGCAGTCATTTGGCAATGTCCGTGTCCAAGTCCAATCATCCTTTGTTTGATGTTGGCCTTTCTTTCCATTTCAGCCATTCGTTGCCATAACCATTATCGGCAGCACCTACTATATACTATACCCTAACCATATATAACCCCGTCGTGGTGGCATTTTTTCGTCAGTTTGGTGCTTGATTCTGTGTTTTTTTGGTGTGTGTGCCTTGGCCATGTAATTTGTATTTATTGCCTCGTTTTGTCTGTGCCAACGACTAAAACTCCCTTTGCATGTTTCGTTAGCTTCAGCCCAACTTGGCCACTGCCAATGGCATTCATATTGAGGCCTGCTGTTTGATTTCTAAGCCGTTGGGCTTCTTGTTGGGGGTAATGGGCTCGTAGTTTTCGGTCAATTTGTTATACGTTATTTGGGAGAGCGAGCGCAAGAGATGGCCTATTTGTTTTCCTGCCTTTCTGGTTGGTTTAAATGACAGTTTCTTTGGTTTTGGCTCATTTGCCTTGAGCCAGGGATAATGGGATAAAATTGAAAATCAAAGAAATTTTACTTGAAACTAACACAGCTTCTCTCGTTTGTTGAATTTGCTCACTGCCATTCAATTCGCACCCATTGTACCCTCCCACTCACACATGCCCACTGCATAAATGAATGAATATATATTGTTCTCTTTCTTTTTCCTTTTCTTCAGCCTCATTGAACGACAAACTAGATTTGGTTTTATGAGATTTGTTTTCGGTTCGTCTCGTTTGGTTTGTCTGTATATTTTTCCACTCATTTACAATCCAACCGTCCGGGGTTTTTTGGGTGTCTGCTTATTTAATTTCTGCTGCTAATCTTGTATCTTGGCAGTAGCCAATTTTTGTCTTGTGTTTTATCTTCTGGCATCAAAAGTGACAATTTCCCTGTGATGTTTATAGGCGACACCTCTGCTCTGGCTCGGGTAGCGCAGTCCATTTTGGAAACTCAACTAATTTCCCTAAAAGCATTTCGCCATAAACTCAATTAAATTAAGTTGCTGCAATTCTCTTGTCACTATCTTCGGTTGCTTTGCTCGTTCTCGCTTTTAACGAATTGGAGGAGTCTGTGTGTTTATTTTTTCTTTTTTTGTTTCTTTTTTTTTTGTCCATTTTTGGAAATTAGCTAAGAATGCGGTTAGCTTTGTTGAAAGTTTTGTGGCCCCGTTTATTCTTAATTTAAGCTAAGCCGTAATTAGTTGGCCAATTTGTGTGCACTACAATAATTAAGTAGCCGAACCGCAGTTTTGGATCGGTTGAGTGGCTTAGGCTACAATTTGTGTTGGCGTCTGGTGTCCCCCTTTGAGACTTTGGAGACTTAATAAGAGCAATTTTAAGTAATTAAATTTATAGGAAATCCAAAATATGACTCTTAACATAAATTCAACAAAAATTATACACTCAGCAAAAGAATCAAGCACTTTGTTCTTGAATTAAGTGGAAGGAAAGGTACGAAAATACTTAATACAATTCAATTCAATTTCGAAATACTTCACAACTGTTTCGGTATATTTTAAGTACTAGCTGAAACACGCCGGGCATGGCTACGCCCCCTTTAGAGCTCCTTTTCACCAGTTAACATTGGCCTTCATTCAAATCTTCAGAAGAATCTTGAGAGAAGCTTGACTCTGGTACCTTTTGGGGCTGTTTAAAGTCAACTTTACAAGTATTCAATCTTCGTTGATTGAAATTTTATCGACCATTCTTAATCGAAAATAAGCTACAGCTATTATCTACAGAGCACTCAAATCTTAAGAAAAGAAAAGAAACACTCATTGTATTCATTCCAATGCTGATCCCCAGCTCAAATTCAGAGAGCGGAGGTGTTGCCCACCCGCGAACATGCCACATATGGCAAAACATTTCCAGTTTTCTGACTTCGAAAATGACGGTCTTACTAGCAACTGTATACTTTTGAACTGAAACTGCAAATCGATTGATTGGACTTTTGGACTTTTTCTGATTTACAGCAGCTTTATACTGTTGGAGCAACATTCACATATTCGTATACAGAACAAAATATTGATATGATCTGGGGCTTAATATAATTATTTACTCATATCAATAAAAAGCCCATATTTAACAATTGAAAATGAACTGTTCAAAAATATTTATAAGATATTTTCGAGCATAAAAAATTCAAATATTAAGATCAAATTTATATTTTACAATGTCATTTTGTCACCTAATAAACGACAGGTTAATCATCATATACAACTAGCACTTTACTCTGCTTTCGTCCCTTTTTATACCCGTTACTCGTAGAGTAAAAAAGGTATACTAAAGTCAGTACAAATGTATGTAACAGGCAGAAGGAAGTATCTCCGATATCATAAAGCATCAGCATCAACAGCCGAGTCAATATAGCCATGTCCGTCTGTCCGTCCGTCCGTCAGTATGAACACCTAGATCACAGAGACTAGAAGAGCTAGAGCAGGCAGATCAAGTTTGTTTCTAATTTTGGTCAATATGGCTATATGGCCAATATGTACAATCTCACAAATTTTCATAAAGATCGGATAATAAATGGCAGAGTTATAAAAACGTTGCATACTTTTTTGAGCATGAGGTTATTAAACACTAATTGCCTTGAATAAAGGGTATTCCGAAGTCGGGTAGGGCCGACTTTAACTTACGCTCTCGTTCTTTATGGAAATGAAAAAGATGATATTTGCCAAAATATTATATCAAATTAACCAGCATAGATCAATTTGATATTGACATTTTTTGCCTTTGTGTTCTCAATGGAATGACATCTTATAAAAATAGTTGCCTTCGCAGCTCCCCCAAAGGACCAAGCCGAGCTTCTCTAATTTACAGTTTAACTACAAATCGGAACGGCAAAATTTGAGAAGTTTTTTAATGACAGCTGGTGAAGTGTTTTATTACCAAAGCGACAATGGATATTGCTCTAATCTTGCAATACTCCATCGAGTGCTTCTAATGAATGCTTGTGCGCCATCGTACACTCAACCCTTATGATCCATTTTCAATTTTCCAACACTTAAGCATTAGTTCTCGATTATTTTTAGCTTAACCAGAACCTTCAGTGCTGAATGTGCCGTTTTTCCGCCTTCTAACAGTGATGCATCAGTTCTGGTTAATGCAAGAGTTTAAGCAATGTTCAATTCTTTTAGAAAATTCAAGTCGTGGCGCAGTAGGCGGTCATTCCAATTAAAAGCTCAGCTTTAGAGAACTGCAAAAATTACTTGTTTCTTGATTGCATTAACACAAAAATGTCTGTGTAAATTAAGCCTTGAATAATCTCATTTTTATTCCAGCGAAGGCTTCGAGTGGTTGAGTACGAACTGATCATCCAACCAGTATTGTGTACAGTTATGCACACCGCAAACTAAGCTTGGAGTGAAATAAGCGTCATTCCGGCGAATGCTTCGTGCGGTGGAGCGAATGTCGGCTGGTTGAATATATTTCAGCTTTCGTGCTCTCCAATACAAACACACTTTTCTGTACTCTCCATTTGGCTGGGCCAGCTTAAAATGCTGGAGCAAACTCACTCTTTCTCTCTCTCTCTTCTTATCAACTCTTTGAGCAGCTCTGACTCAGTCCTTGCACAAATTCATTTCAGCTGATTATCGCCCATTCGACTTTGAAAACAAACGAACAAACAACCACATGGAGCCACGTAAAGTTGATCAAAAAGGTATGATTTTGTGATTGATTTGCAATCACTCGAAGCTGTTCTCTTCTCAGCATATGATAATTCTTAGCTGTTTTCAGCATTTCCAATTGCATCTATTTCTTTCTTCTTCTTTGCTTTCGTTATTTTGGCCATTTCAAAGTTAAATTTTCATATGGTCCTTAGACCAAACTGAACTGCTCTTCAAATAGGTATAAAATATTCTTTCTTCAAGTCAAACCAAATACATTCTTAAAACAAAATAGTCTAAAAATCATTTGTTCTTGAAATGGGGTCTGTGTATTGAATCAAAGAAGGCCGAAAATATCTAAATTTAAGCAAATACCAAAACAGTTTTAAGTCAAGGTCACAAATCTGCGCTCACTTCATAAGAAAAGTATAAGAAACAGCTCTTACAGGTCATTTTGTAGTCGAAACTCTTCCATGCAGCATTCCAACTTGTTACTTTACAATTTATTGCAAATTGTAAAGCAGGTAAAATACATTTGAAACCAAAATACTGTGTGCAGTTTCTAATCGATGCATTCCCCATTTCGGTGATCTTTTACTTCTATTCAAATCCAACTTTATTTCTTGTGAATTATTTTGTCCAGTTTGTTAGAAAGTAAATGCCTAAATATCTTTATGCCTCAAATATTTGCATTGATTTTCATTTCTCTGGCAAAAGTTTTGTTTATGGTGCCAGATGATGACATTTCCTAGCTTGAGAGGATGTGGTCAGTGCGGTTGTTTGTCACCCCAATGCACATACACATATTTGTATCTATGCAGAAAAGTACTAAGTATTTCATATCAATTACAGTACACATTCCCTACACTGGTTATTCGGTTTGCTTTGTGCAAACATAAAATTTAATTAACTTTTTCCACAACGCCCAGTCAACTGTGTTCTATGTGTGTGTGTGCAACCAAAAGTTTTCTCGTTAAAAAACTTGACCAAGCAAAGAATTTTGCTTTGTGGTGAAATGTAAGGAAGAAAAAACAGCATTTTGGGCAATGGCAAATGCAGCTGGTCAGAATTTGAATGCAATTTACCGAGTAATTTCAAAAGGCAGCATGCCACATGAAAGATGCAAAAGATCTCGGCCCCCAAAAACCAGTTTCCCCGGCCCCCCACGTTCCCTCGTTCCTACGCTTTGTCTAAAGACCTAAAAAGTTTTCGCATATGCTGCCGTCGCTTGACCTTTCACTTTTTACTTCCTAATTGCATGTGCACAGAACTTGGGCCTTGCCGCCAATTCATGTTCATGGCCATCTGGACTCGGGAACTTCCACTTACCCACAACTTGCAGCTGGACACGAGCACTGACTTTTGGCTCGGTGGAGACCTGACACTCATAGGCACCCGCATCCCGGGCCTGAACATATTTGATTTGCAGCGTCCAATATTTGTCGGGCTGCTTAATGGCCAGAAAACGCTGATCGGCAATGAAGACCGCTCTGAAATGGGAAAAAAATTGAAAGAAAGTGATTAAATGGGAAATGTTTTGAAATTGTATTTGTAGTATCTTAAATATTTGAATGATTCCTTTTAACAAAAGGCTTGTAGCACTTGTTTAAGGTCCCGAGAAGCTCAAAATTATAGTTATAGTGGAGGCATTCACCAAATTTTGGGAAAAGCAACTAACTGACAACACCAAATCCCACCTAAACAACCTCCATAAGGTACAAAGAGCAGCTTGCTTGGGCATAACAGGATCCCTGCGCTCCCACTGGGGGGTGGCCCCAGGCGGCCCTGGATGTAATTCTGAACCTGAAACCAGTAGACACTTTCCTGAAGTATGAAGCTTCGAGAAACTTCTTAAAACATCTACTTCAGGCCACAGCAGTATCCTACAGGAAGTAGGAATAAGTGCATAGGCAAAGGGAAGTGACTACTGCACACCAGTTCAGAAATGGACCGACAACTTTGGAACACGGTTCCCGGAGAGAGAGGAATGGTAGCCAGACACTACCATCAGGGAGAACGAGCTATCCATCTATACAGACGGTTCAAAAACGGACGAAGGCACAGGAGCAGGCATCTTCGCCGAAGAACTTGCGACACAGCTCTCATTCCGTTTACCAAACTGGTGTAGCGTTTTCCAGGCAGAGATTTATGCTATCTGGCAGGCGGCTAAATTGATATACACCTTGGATGAAACTCCAAGGAACATTTGAATCTTGGTCGACAGCCAGGCGGCTATTAAGGCTCTGTCATCAAATGTAAAGCAAAGATGCCCAACTGCTTCTAATGCTAACGTAGTCACAAACACAAGTAAAAGTTTTTGTGTGTGGTTGTGGCCAGCAACAACAAAATCCAGGCTGCACACGAATAGTTGTTGCCTTCGATTTCGCAAGAATCAAAGAACAAGAAGAGAAGAGAATCACATACGAAGTTGTTGCTGCAATTTCTTAATGCGTGCGTCCCATTCGCTTGACAATCGCTTTGCGCAAAAACCACAGCACATGCTACTGAGGCGTATGCAGCTGGGGCACCCCTATGTAAAGTATTGTCAGAGCGAACTATCTCCCATCTGGACACTTCATTCATTTCAAAAGAATTTGGAAAATTATGCCGCAACAACAATGTTAAGCATCTGGGTAAACCATTCTTTGGAGACCTGGGCCGTCTGGCAAATGTACCCCTGCCCAGACCTGGCTCTTTCTGTGGAGATAGCAATAGATTAAGCATTTTAACTCAGCATGTGGAATGTTAGATGTAAGATATGCTGAGTGTTAATAAAAAAAGGCATATTTATGTAAGGTGGCATCACTGTCGAGCGCCGCCAACACTCAGCAGCGCCATAGAGAGAGACGGTTGGCAGAGAGAGGAAGAGAAGAGCAACTGCGAGAACAAAATCAATCATCGAGAGTCTGCCGTAAAGATCGAACGCGCGTAGCTGCTGCTCATTAAATCATCAAGTTGAATATTAATTATCCTTTTCTGTGTACTTTTCCCATTCGGGTATTTTATATTTAATAAACTATTAACCACTGGATATTCATAATCCTACATTTATGCCCTATGTGATAATTTTTTAGTCAAAATTACAACCCGATCTTAGCCAGAGCTCTCCAAATATTAGTAACAAAGCTTTTTTATGCTGTCTGCTCATCTAAATTACAGGTACCCACTAGACAGACTATCAAACTCTCCAAAAAGAAACACTTTTTTGTGGTTTTCTTGAGTTTTTTTTTTTTTTTGGTTCTCGTTGAGAGAAACACACAATGCTGTCTTACGCTAACAGCTTGGAGGGTATAAGGTTGTTCGGCTCTCAGCAGCTTAGCATAGGCAAACGAGCAAAACGAGTCAAGAGTCGGCTCGAAATGTGGATTTTGTTGTTAATGCTTTGGAAGCACGCAGGCACACTAGCAGTTTATTGAATTAGAAGCTCAATACACACATGCGCAGCAGACACTTTGGCAGATTTAGCCTCTAGAAGTGGTTTCATGGCATTTTACTAAGAGATCGAGATTGATTGAGCAAACAGCATTTGGGTTTCCCTTATCATAATGTCCTAGGGTAACTGTTATATTTCGGAACGACTGTAGAAAGGGACCACTTTTAGTAAACTTCAATATAAACTCTCATATGGATTTCATTTTCAAAACTGTTTATTGCTTATGAGAATAAAGTTTAAGGGGGGTTGCTATTCGCTTGCCTATTTGAAACTATTCGAATCGATTAAAGGTGGCGGTTTAGCTTTTAGCCTTCCTCGCTGCCTAAAACCCTGCCACACATTCATAATTGCCCAACTATTTCGTACTACCATTAAATGGGCATTACCAACTTGTAGCCAATTTCAGGAATTCAATTTACTATTCCAATGGACCAGAAGTCAACAGGCGACTGGCTGACTGGGTGGCGGATTATTCGAAACAACAATGCTAAAGTCTTCCCACAGCGGCGGCAGGAGCAGGCCTCACTTAGTCGCTAAGTCCTCGCTACTAATGGCCACTCAAAAGACACTCAAAGTTATTTAGTTGCGGCATTTAAACAGCTTCTTCTTCATCTGCTGCCGCTGCTTTTCCTGCCTGTGTCGAGGAGTAAAGGGGAGTGGCTGAGGAGAACAACAAAGTTGTGTTGTGTGTTTTGCTGCACAGAAACATGCAAATGTCGTCCAAATGGTTGGGGGGGGGGGGGGAGGTACTAAAATAAGTTGCATTTAATGTCATTGTTGCAATATTTTTGTTTCCCCCCCCGTCGCCCAAATTGCCCTCTGCACTTTGCCTAAAGTGCAAAAATGTTTCCGTATTTTGCTCAAAAATGTGCAACGAGCCAAAGGGCCACGCCCCCCTCCCTCCCGCTCCTGGCATGCACACATGCGTTGACACTGCTTATTATGGGCACCCCTTCACCTCGTCCCTCCCTCTGAGCACTAACAAGTTTTGATACTAAACCCAGATTAGACCCTTGCGTTTTGCACTCGTAAAACTCGACATTTTATGACTTTTGCCATTTCCTTGTGCGCCCTCTTTTTTCGTCTAAGCTGCCACCAGCGACTCCGACCCCTGGCCGCTGTATTTCTTATCAAGATTCTGTAGTTACTTTATAATTTTCATTTCGTTTTAAAGTTTTCCCAGTTGCGATGACTTTTCTTGCCAGCTTTTGTGGTTTGCTTTCGCACTCAAGTGGTGGGAAGTGACCCGATGCTGCATAACTTTTTCGTCTGCAATTTATTGTTTGCTTTGCCACAAAGCGACAAAAAATGTGAGCGAGCCTCATAAAAAGTTTCGCAGATCTCTAGGATGGCAGACCACAAATAGATACATGAAAATGAAACCAATGCACATAAAAACGTGTTAATAAAACAGTAAAAACAAGAACAATATGTGAGATGGGGGGGTGGGTGTTTGGGTGTAAAGCGATGAAAGAGCAAGTTAAGTAAGTGGGGGTGGATGGTGGCTACCAACTTTATGGCCGAGCGGAGAGTTGGGAATGGTTATGGGAGAGAAGCGTTAACAAACATCCGTGTGTCACCTTGAAGCTAACTGACTGATGTCTGATTGCATTTGTTATTCTGATGAATCAGTGTTATTTGTTACTTATGAGTGTTTACTTTTTGGACTTGGTTTTACTGGAGTCATCGCTATCCATGACACAATGAGAATTTTTTTCATTCTATTAAAGCGTTGATGGTGATGCTGAATGATATGGGTTAGTATGTCGTGTATACCTTCCATAAATCAGGCTAACCATGAAAGATTGTAGAAGGAGAACGTACTTCTTGAGCGCTATTGCTCTTCTAAGAACTGCGTGCTTACTTCCACTTTGATAAGATAGCTTCCATTTCGAATTTCCAGTTATTATCTTTGAAAATATGTTTTTGTAATTGTACTCAGTCCCCCTGGATTGGCAAAATCTTACACTTAAAATCGACCATACGCGACCATACAGTGCGACAAATCCATGTAAAACATGTAGCCCCAGGCTTTATACACCGGCAATCAAAAAGCTCGTTTATGCAGATGGTAAAATCCCCTTTCAGGCATAAATGCTTCGTTTTTATACTCTGTACCAAAGGTACATAGAGTATAATAAGTTTGTGCAAAAGTAAGTAACATCCAGAAGAAAGCATCTCCGACCCCATAAACTATATATATTCTTGATCAGCATCAACAGCCGAGTCGATATAGCCATGTCCGTCTGTCCGTCCGTCTGTCTGTTCGTATGAACGCACAGATCTCAGAGATGGTAAGAGATAGAGGTTTGACATGTATGGGACATTTGCTTCTTATGTCTGCAGGCAGATCAAGTTTATTTTCAATTTTGGCCACGCCCCCTGCCGCCCCCGCAATTTAGAAAAAACGTCATATCTCCTACAGTTTTAAAGATAGGTGGGTTGTTCCTTCCTAGATAT
This sequence comes from Lordiphosa andalusiaca, assembly GCA_035044965.1. Lineage (NCBI taxonomy): Eukaryota > Metazoa > Arthropoda > Insecta > Diptera > Drosophilidae > Lordiphosa > Lordiphosa andalusiaca. The sequence goes on from JAWNNM010002225.1 coordinate 361,297, forward strand.
ATTTAGTAATAAGGATAACTTATCGATCAGCGAAAGGAATGGTGAAGATTGGATGAACGGTTTTCGAGTTATGATCAAAAGACTGTTCGTTGCAGCAGCGCAGTTGCAGCGCTGCTTTCAGCTACTACTGCAGCATCAAAATGTATGCTGAGCGTATAATTTCGTTGGTACAGAGTATGTTATCGTCGGGCTTGACCGACTTTCTTTCTTGTTTCTGAGTGTGAATGGGTGTTGAAATTTGAAGGCAAGATATTATACTTTTGCCCTACTCTTGATTTTGGTGCCCACCGCTGATTTGAAAGAATTTTCGTCTCGACTCGACTCGATTTGTAAAATTCTGCCTTAAATCTATTCTGAATTCTTTTGTTTTCATTAAAACGATACTAATTCACATAAAGTCGGATTATATCGATTTTCGCCTTAATCAGCGCAGAAAATATCGCATGGTGAAACCAAAATATCAATGTATCGATAAATAATTGCAAACCCTAGTGCATATTTAGCTATCGTTCTCTGAATCTGTTTAAATTGGATATATTTTATATATAACCATTTCAATTGTACTCTTATAATTGAAGCGAGATTGTTATTTCTGAACTAAAATGTGGGCCGCAGGATAGCATGCCTTGTCTTCGTCTTCGTGTCACCCAACTCTTCTGCTTAAGTTGAATAAGTTTTGGTTTTCAAAAGAAGACCATTTTAAAATTCATTTCGTTTAACTTGACTAAGTAAATGTTTTATGTGCAGCTTGTGGTTTCCATTTGAGAATTCCATTAAAGGCAGCTCGTCGTCTGTGGCTTCACAATGAATTGCACACGCAGGTGCGAAAGATAAGAGATAACCAGCCAGTAGCCAGGGTGGCGTAATTATTCTGCCCCAGGTTCTTGTCCAACCAGTGCAAACAGAAATAATCTATTGTGTGGCCATAAATCTCCACAGCTCGTGTGAGTGTGAGGGGTTGTGTCCTGTGGACAAACAAAAGATCGCCTTGCACGTGACATTTATATGATAGTGTAAACACATCATTTGAGCTATTATACAATACACAATTCCTGGTCTCAGTGCCCGACTCCGCACGCGAGTGGCTGGAAGTTTACTTTGTTCCCTTTTTTAGTTTGTTTTTTTTGTTTTTTTTTTTTTTGGTTTGGAAATCTACTCCCATTATGCTTGATATGCCGTGAAGGAGCAGTTGGGTTTTTCTTTGAGGCAGCAAAAAAAAAAAAGAAGGAAAACTTTCTAGATAAATGTGACAGAAGACATTGGAGCAGGAAACTCTGGACATACACACACACACACACACACGGTCAGCGGAAAGCGCTCTGCACTTGCACTGCAGGAAGCAATCAGTAAGGACACTATCTCAGCTAAATTTCAATGGTCTCCACAGTCTGTTTGCCCCGCCGGTCATTCATTCCTGCTCAGCCATTCATCCGTTTGCCAAACACACACACACACACACAGCCGTCTCCTTATCTAATGCGAAAGGTTCATTGGTTTTACTTTTCTATCAAAGTAATAAGCTGGAAATGTTTGCAGCAGGGAAAACTACAGACAGGTAAAGTTTTTACTCTGGATTTTGTTTAAAAAAAAAAAAAAGAAGAAATGCAACGAAATTGCACACTTGTGTTTCCGCTTCGCATGTCATACACCAGGGGATAAAATGGACATCCACATTTGCACAAACTGAATTCGTTGATGGCCTCCCCACCTATTGGTAATTGAAAATTCACTTAAACTCCTGTAAAAAGAAAGTTTTCGCTCTTAATTCATCCCGATTGACATCTCAATTGAATTGAAACTTGCCATTTTTATTGCCAATAATTCCTACTCTAATTAGATTTGAAACACATTCTTGGCCAACTTCAAACAATATGTGCATTATGCTCTTCTCGTTAGCAACACATTCGGTGTCAATTAAGGCAATCAACCGTCAACAATCAAAACATTCTCTCCTAGAAATCAACAGGAATTTTGATATCGTCAGACATTTATTAACATAAATTCGAACTGACACAGAAATACCCCGAAGCAGCTACCAAAAGAGAATAATTAAGGAATTTATGTAATTTGTGTTTAATTACCTGTCGACAGTGAGTATGTGCTTGTCCCTGAGACGAATCCAGGATACAGATTTGTTGCCAAGTTGCTTTACCTGTGGGAGAGAATCAAATAAAAAAAACAACGAGGAATTGAATAAAATTGATTTTGAAATGAAATGTTCAACAAAGAACATAGATAAATGTACAGAACATAAAAGACATTTGTATTGCTTACACTTGGCAGTTCGATAACATTTTGATTGGCAAACTAAGGCTTTTGTTAAAGAGAAGCATAATTGGGTGTAGCAGTGAGTGGAAAATTATTATTTCATCGTTTTCAGAATCATTTTGAACCCAAAAGACATAAGCGGAAAATTTTGTATATTAATTGAGATTGATTTGAAAATTTGATAGCTAGAAGTTTGTTGAGTTAACTTAAAACTTGATTTTAGATATTTAATTTGACAATAACTAAGTTGGACTCATTTTGAAAGTGCAGCCACCAGTGCAATGTGAACCAGAAATCTCTTTGTTAATTAAATCTCAAGAATTTATACATCAGTCTAGCTAGAAAGTTGAAATTTCTTCACAAAATTATCTTTAAAGATTGAACACATACGGTTCAAATGCATAACTAAGACCAGACAAAGATTTCATTTCAAATTTCAAATTGATAATCCAAATGGTTTTGCTGATGGATTTCAGGTTATTTTCTTGTCATAAATAATATACAAAAATTTCTTTGCCAACTTTTCATTTTGTTCATACTCAAGTCAAAGTTAGTTGGCTCTGCTTGACTTCAATATAGCCCCTACTCAGGTTAATAAGTGTTAAAGACCCTTGCCTTATGATAATTAACAGCGCATTAACATTATGTTAGCAAGCAGTGAACACTGCTTCAAAGAGTATGCAGCGTTTTTAATAACCTTTATAAGTTAAAACTACGTTTCATGCCTTTTATTATTCGATATTTATGAAAACAGTTAAAATAGTAATAGAGAAATGATATCTTCAATTAAATTTGAGCTATTCAACAATTTTTATGGTTGCCTCTAGTCCTTCCCCGCAAACATTTTATGTAATTTTTCATGACATTCGAGTCTTTTTCGAGAAGCTGATTAAATCAGTCATAAATGCGCTCGTTTTGTGATCATAAATGATACTTAAATCGGTAGAAAATGGTATCCTAGCAGCGATTCTTTTTGAAGAGACGTTTTTAGCACGATCTTCTGATCAGTTTCGATGTCCAGTTGTTTATAGCGCACAGAAGGAAGCATTTCCCACCACTTAAAGTATATATATTCTTGATCAGCATAACGAGCTGAGTTGATTTAGCCGTATCCGTCAGTCGGTCCGTCTGTCTGTTTCTAAGCCATCTCCTCCGTCAGTTTGAATGCTGTCACCACCGAAGTCTTCTGGTACAAATACGCTGCACATTTTTCGAAACCGGCCGTATCATATGACTATAACATATAGCTGCCATAGGAACGATCGGTCGCAAAACTAGTTCTAGTAAGAAAAACTTTTTTATTCTGCATGCAAACGTCTCCAAACTCTGTATTTAATAGATTTCAATGTGTCTCCATGTTTATGCTAAGTTTGGCCGAAATCGAACATCTATATAGTATAGCTGCCATAGAAAAGTAGGGATAAAAAAATAGTCTTTGTAAGAAAACCTTTTTTGTTTTCAATGTAAACTTCTTTGAAATTGGCATATATTTATTTTAAAAGCTTTCGCACAATTCTTCAAGATTTTGTCAAAATCGGATAACCATAGGTTATAGCTTTCAAAGGAATAATCGGTCGAGCAACTAGTTTTAGTGAGAAAAACTTTTGTATTTCCAAATAAAACGCCTCCAAACTTTGTATTTCTTAGTTTTCAATGCTTTCCCATGATTCCACCAAGTTTGGTCGAAATCGAACATCTATATGGTATAGATGTCATGGAAAGGAAGAGTCAACAAAGTACTCTTAAGGCCGTTTTCTAATCTACTACATAGAGCTATCTTTCACATAAACTTACACAAAAGAGAGCAAAATCATAGTTTATCTGTGTTGAAGCTAAGAAATCGGCCCTTAGTGAGAAAAGCATGTTTGTTTTCAGTGGAAATGTCCTTCAAATATTTAGAAAAACTTGCTGCAAGGGCCAAGACGAAGTTAACTCTTCTCTATTTTTATACTCTGTACCGTAGGTACATAGAGTATTATAAGTTTGTGCAAAAGTATGTAACATCCAGAAGGAAGCATCTCCGACCCCATAAAGTATATATATTCTTGATCAGCATCAACAGCCGAGTCATGTCCGTCATGTCCGTCTGTCCGTCTGTCTGTCCGTATGAACGCACAGATCTCAGAGATGGTAAGAGATAGAGGTTTGACATGTATGGGACATATGCTTCTAATGTCTGCAGGCAGATCAAGTTTATTTTAAATTTTGGCCACGCCCCCTCCCGCTCCCGCAATTTAGAAAAAACGTCATATCTCCCACAGTTTTGAAGATAGATGGCTTGTTCCTTCTGGACATATTTAGTTATTAGGATAACTTATCGATCCGCCAAAGGAATGAAGAAGATCGGATGAACGGTTTTCGAGTTATGATCAAAAGAAAAAATTTCTTGGTACAGAGTATGTTATAGTCGGGCTTGACCGACTTTCTTTCTTGTTTGATATTCTAATATTTTAATGACTCCCTAAACTAAGATTTAATTAAGATTCGAACCGTTTCTTATTTTTACCAATTTATCAACCGCCCATCTCAAGTAATTATCCATCGATCTCTTAACATTAACCCTAAAAAAAACTCTGTTCCTCTGGGAAGTTACCTGTGTGTCATATTTTACGACTTCAAAGCCAACCTAAGCCAACTACTTTAGAATTTTAATTGTTGGCTAGGCCAACAGTACGTATACCTGATATACTTTGAGTCCAATTCGCAGACACTCACATCCACTTCATCAGCGGTATATTGTGGGTCTCATTGTACTCCACAGGTTACATGAATCGGCACATTGTCCTGCTGAAAAATGCATTCATCTCCATTTTGAAACCTCTGCAAGTGGAGTACACTTAAACTTACACTGAACTTAACTAATAAACGTCGTAAATGAAGTTCGAATTGGTTAAGTTTATGAATTTTAAAGTATTGTATGTAATCACATAAAGTAAGAAAGTCTCATTCAACTCTCATAGATACTATAGGGCCGACTTCCACCATAATTGTTGTCTTCAATCAGATTCGATGTCCTAGCACATTCTTAGAATTAACATATAATGGGAAGGAATATCTATATAATAATGTCTGCAAGTATTTTAAAGCTTAAAAATACTATTTCCATTTCTAAATACCATTTCATGACTCAATTCAAAAGTCTTCAAAAGAGGAAAACTTGCACATCTAATTACGACTCTATACAGCAAGTAATTATCTTTGGGAAGCTCAATTTCAGTCCTCATTTTACCCACCAAACTGCATTAGTTAAGTCTTGTCAATGGCCGCCACACAAGCTGCTCCATGCACCATTAGCGAAACATTGGCAATCCTCAAGTGATTTTGCTCAACAAGTGGAAGAGCCCAATGTCAGAAGTTCTATCCACAGATGAGGCAGGGGTAAAATTAGTGCACCCCATTTGCATTTAGCCCCCCCCCCCCCCCCATATTCCATACCAACCCACCGCCCACCCCTCCCGGCCACAGCAACTACATTGAAATGTAATTAAATACCAAAATGAACATGGAACTCGACAGTCAGACAGACGGAGAGGATGGGAGTCGGGCATCCGCCTGTTTCACATATTATCGAAATGTGTCGCAGTTAGTAAATCTAAAATGCATTTGCAGCAGCCTCCGTTCTCTATTTACATTGAAATTATTTTGTCTATTCAACACTTTGGTTGTGATTCTGCCATAGCAACGGGATCCATTAAATGTTTTAGGCCTGTCAACGGACTTTGTAATTTTGTTGTAATGGTTCCCCGTAATGAGGTTCGATGCATGTGTCGCATTTAATTGGGGTTTGTGACTAAGCAGGTGGTTGAATAGCTGACTGGAGCAGATGTGTGTGTGTGTGTACTTGGATAACTGGTAGTGCTTGCATGCAAATGATGGGTAATTTATTTAGCAGGAAATACTATTGGGAAACAACTTTTGATTGGTATTGGGCTGATTGAAAAGCAAAGAGAGAAATTGAGACATATCCGGAATTCGTAGCACAGCTGCTGCATTTCAATTGGGAATTAAATGTTGTTCTTAGTTGTAATTGGGGGCCTACAGTCAAAGAAAAGGGCAAAGGAGTTTACATTTTATTGTCTTTAACTAGAATGCGTTACAAAAATATAAGGAATTTATAGAAAATCCAGACTAGAAGTCTGCAATTTTATGAAAATTGGTTATTTAAATTGGATTAAATATTATTTAAGTAAATTTCAAGCCTTTAAAGCGCTAGCTTCTAGGTTTGCAGCGAAACTTTGTTTTCAAAAAGTGTAGCATACTTTCTTGGGACTTAGAAAAAATATTTATTTCTGAACTGCAGGCAGAAAATTCGATGGAACATTTAACATTGAACAAGATTCGATGATTTTGGGTAAGTGATTAAATTCGAACCTTGGTTAGGTTATGCTCTACATAGTATAAATAAATGAAGAAAATTAAACAATAAAATTATTTAGTAATCGACTTTATCTTTTCTACTCTACAAATAGGCTTCGACATAACCCACTCAACATTTGGAAGCTCAAAATCATCTTGATGAGTCTTTTCCGACTGCTTTTGAAGATCCAATAATAATTGAGACTCGAAAATGTCTTAGATAAAGATGACTAAAAAAAATAAAGGAGAGTTAACTTTGGCTCGGCCAAAGTTTGTATACCTCTTCTAGTACTAATTTGAACAACATTTCCACTGAAAAAAAATAAGTTTTTGTTACTAAGTCTACGTTTCTGACTCTACTTTTCTATGAAAGCTATACTATATACATGTCCGATTTCGACGAAACTGAGTGGAATCATGGGAAAGCATAGAAAATTAAGAAATACAAAGTTTGGAGGCGTTTTATTTGGAAACACAAAAGTTTTTCTCACTAAAACTAGTTTCTCGACCAATCATTCCTATGGCAGCTATAACCTATAGTAATCCGATTTTGACAAAACCTTGAAGAATTGTGTGAAAGCTTAAAAAATAAATATATGCCAATTTTAAAAATTTATACATTGAAAACAACAATTTTTTTCATACTAATATTTTTTTAAACATCATTTTCTATGGCAGCTATACTATATAGACATCCGATTTCGGTCAAACTTGGCAGAATCATGGAGAAGCATCAAAAACTAGTAAATACGGAGTTTGGAGACGTTTGCATACAAAATAACAAATTTCTTCTCACTAGAACTAGTTTTTTGACCGAATGTTTCTATGACAGCTATATGTTATAGTCATGCGATCCGGCCGGTTCCGACAAATGTGCAGCGCATTGAAGACTTCGTGTCAAGTTTGGAAGCGATAGCTTTAAAACCGACGTAGGAGATAGCATGGAAACAGACGGACAGGGCTTAATCAACTCAGCTCGTCTTGCTGATCAAGAATATATATACTTTATGTGGTAGGAAATGCTTCTTTTTATTCATTACAAACATCTGGACAATTTCAATATACCCTCTGGAATGGTATAACAAGAAAAGAACAATAGTTCTATCAAGCCCGTCTGTAATATACTTTGTACCAGCGAAAGTGTATGCTCATTATGAAGTTTCTATTGCTTACTACGGTAATATCATTCATCCGATCTTTAGCAATCCCTTGAAGCTACAAAACTGTTGACAGATTGCTGTAGTTTCCAATTTGCGGGACAGATTGGGGGCGTGACAATAATGTAATATCTCTAAGATCTGTACATTCATATGGAAATATAGACGGACTTGGCTTTATCGACTCGACTGTTGTTGCTGATAAGGACCTAAATTTATAATGCTTTCTTCTTTGAACCATGTTAAAATACTCTGTGTAAATTCGAACTAATTAATTTATTAGTATATAACTGCACTGGGACTCGAAAAACGAGATGGATGAACTCTGGTTTATGCCTGGAATCAAAATCAAGTCCACGTCGGAAATACTCTTTGCTTGTTGATGCATGAAAGCTCCATGAAATAGTCATTATATAATATATAACTGCACTGAGACTCGAAAAACGAGATGGAACTATTTTTGTTAACCAATCTAACCTCAACTGCTTCCATATCACAAGTACCTACCATTTATTTGACATTTGATCCGTGACTGAACAAGATCGATGATTAGCCAGTGAATTGTTAAAGTATAAAGAAAATGTTGACATAAATTGTGGAAGCATCAAACTTATCCCTAACCAGCAAGGACGGGTATTGTGAGCTCGTGGATAGTTTGTAAGGCCCACAGGGCAAAATAAATATTAGTTGATTTTCATCTTGACAATATTTCCCCTTCAACCACTCTGCCCAGCAGCAACAAAGTGGGCAAGCGGCACTTGGCTTTGGTTCTCTCATTTTACTATACCTTAATTATTTAATATTTCGATAATCCTAGTAATTGTGTGGTCTAGTATGTAAAAGTTGCAATCCAATATATCAAAATAACACCATAAGCTCTTCGAAAGTATTCGATTCAACTAGCTACGCTTCCCGCATCACTTTCGGCTTTGAAATAGTTCAAAGACCTGTCTGTTGAAATACCTGTCTCCGAAAACAACACCATTCCATCCAACTTTTCGTTTCTCAGAAAACAACAGTATTCCATCCAACAATTTTTTTTCTTTGTTGTGTCATACCTTTCACTAACCCTATTAGATTCCCTTCAATTTTTTTTTTAAACCGATTTGCTGTAGAAATTCATGAATAGTTTGCAATTTCTTGCAGCTTTTTTTTTTCATTACTTTTTGTTTTATCAAAACATACGCCTCAACTGGGGAAACACTTTTTTTTTGTACAGTTTCAGATTTTGGCATGCCATAGTAAGAAAAAATACCAAAGTGTAAGTCAGAAAAATATTCTGCTCTTAGCATGGGGGGCAGGCTGATGCAGCCAATTTGAAAGATTTTACTTAGACAACAAATCATTTTAACATAAGCAAACGTTATTAGTTCGAATCTAAGCGGATACAAGAAATTAGACTCAACGAAAGTCTACCAAACAGTGCACTGTGGGCCAGAATTGACATATTTTGGCCAAAAGTCTGTCATCTCTATACCAGACTAGTTAGGAAGCTGACATTTTTTACAAAATTTTATAAATAGATTGAACTTGAGGTACATAACTTTGGAAAATGTATAAATATTTTTTAAAATATTTTTAATCCAATTCAAATTTCGAAAATTTTTGAACATTTTTAAATTAAGAAAAATAAAATTATAATTAGAGCTGAGCAAGTAAACTTAGCAAACTGCAAGCCAGCTCTGTATACATTAGAATAGCGGGGAAAATAGTATTAACCACAAAAATAAGTTCTAAGTATGGATAGGCCTAATAAACTATTGGAAATCGAAAACAATTCAAACATGGTTGGAACTTTCTTACCCCGAATTGTCAGTCCAGCCTCAAAAATGCTTCAGTGACACAGTTTTTGCTTAAAGCCAGTTCAGCCCCTTTTCGCTCTAACTTTAAGTTCTAATAAACCCAAAAAAATACCTGTTTTAAGACCGAAAACTATAAATTTTAGATAAAAACTTCAAAAAACAAAAGCTTTTTTGATTTTGGTTTTATTCAACAGAACAGAATGCTTGAATTTGTATCATTAAAACTGAAATGTCAGGTAATTTTGTAAACATTTTAATTTTCTTAGGCCAAATCATGGGGCACTTCACATTTTCATTGTCCAACAGCACAAAAGTGAAACTTCAACAATTACAAATAAGCTGCCGTTGTTGCTGCCGTTGCTGCTGCTGCTTGGCATATTTCAAATAAGCCAAGCCGAAAGGATGTGCTCCATGGCCCTACTTCACCTGCTACCCGAGGAAGCAGCGTACAAGAGAGGCCAATTTAAAAAGGGAGCCCAAGTCCTGGAGTCGCTCAACTGTGGCACTTAATGCAGCATTTGAACAAAGACTGGAATGAAAGGACTATGATGGGCGTGGTCCTCGCCAGACGGACAAGCAGTTGGATAAGGCCTACAGTGTAAAGCGAACGAGTAATTGACGAAAATTGAGATGCGAGTGTGGGAGGAGACATGCGTTTGCTTACGAAAATGCTGTGGAAAGCAGTTAATTGACCATGACAACGAGAAATTACCACTGTGGCGGGTGGCAGGAGGCGGTGGGAATTTAAATTTCATTCTATTTGAACTTAAATTAAAATGTTTGGCCAAAGTTGTCCAATATTTATCCAATGCTTTGCCCCACAGAAATAATTAGCAAACAAAAGTTTTTGCCGGCAAACGAGTCACGTAATGTCACCTCGGACCCTCATAAAACTAATTTGCTTAAATTTAATTTTCAGTTTTCAGTTTTTGTTATGCAAAATGTTAAACATATACAAGGTTCTCGCTTTGCTGCGTGCCCAGGGCCCCCAAAGCACCTGTACAAACACACTGCAGGGAGGGGGGTGGGGGGAGGCTTTGTTTTCCAGCGGTCACACCTCAAGGAGTCCACAAATAAATATTTGCACATCCAAATTTAATGTGTTTTCTATTAGAAGAAGCCACAAGAAAAATAATAATAATAATTACAAGGAAAAACACGCAAGTGAAACGCACGCAACCCCTCCAAAAGAAAGTCGGTCAAGCTCGACTTTAGCATACCCTTTATCTATCCATCTATTTCCCACTGCACAGACTCATCACACCCTTTCTTCTGCCATGTGGATGTGCAGGGTACAAAAAAGAAAAACAAAACAAATAATACTCAAATTATGGTACATTTCAGATTCCACTTACTCGACATGGCAGATACGCGTGTGTTCCAATTTGCGTGGTCACATTGGATGTGGCATAGCCATCCAGATATGGCTCCACCAGAGTCCCTGTCGCCAACAGGGCGGCTGCCTCGGGCAGCATTGAAGATACTTGAGTTAGGCTGGAGCTGGAGATGGAGGTGAATGCGGCCAACGATGATGTGTCGCCACTGCTCTCATCGAAACTGGCTGATGTGGATGCTGATGCGGCTGCCGCTGCCGCTGCGGCTGTTGTCTGTGGATGTGAGGCTGAAATTGATTTGTGGGAAAGAAGAAAAGAGAAAAGTGGTTTTGTTGTTAATCGAAATGACAATTTTGGGCAAACGAATTCGACCCCAGAAAGCACACGTCACGTACATGAGTTGGGAGATTGTGTGAGTGTGTGGAAGAAGTAAAAGCTTGGGGTGAGTCGAAATTGTTTATTAAATTTGTATGACGATTTACTCAACTTAAGTTCGGTATTCATGTGACCTTCATTTAAAACACTTAAAGGGTAGCAAAAACAAACTAAGTTTTAGACTTTCAATTAGGGGAATATAGTTTATATTAGCAACTATGTTTAATGATCTTGGGACCGTTTTCTAAAACTTTACATTGAGCTGTCACCTAAACCATACAAATAACAGAGCAAACTTTAAGTTTCTCTGACACATCGCAGAGAAGATGAGAAATCGGCCATTACACCCATAGTTGAGGAAGAACTCTTTCTTAAACCTATTTCGGTCATACCTAAATCAAGTACGGTTTCTTTTTAAGAGTGTACGATAGCCCATGGAGCTACTTTGTGTTTCATTTATAGATACTTATATGCGGAGAATGTAAGCCAGTTAACTCAAAGATAAATTTTTTGATACTAAGAAAGTAGCAAATGTTTTTCTAAAATATATGCTAAATCGCCTTTGACCCCTTTTGTAACCCCTTCTTAGTTTTAGATCGATTTCGCCTATTTTTATTGATATAAGTATCTTAAGTCCTTAATTGACTTAGAGTTTCTTGCGAATGTTCGTTGCTTAGTTCCGTGAATGATGTGAAATGTCTGAGAGATGGAGGGGGAGCCAAGGACTAAATTAAAAACCAAACACACTTAATTTGAGACTTTTCCATTCTTAAGGAACTCCTTGTCTTAACTGAAAGTTAAACAAAAATATTCAACCAATTTTATTTTTGGCACTTTCAACACCCTTGCAAAGGGTATTATAATTTTGCCCAAAAGTTTGCAACGCATAGAAATATTCATTTCAGTACCCATAAACCATATATATTCTTGATCAGGGTGACGAGCTGAGTCTGTCTGTCTGTTTCTACGCAAACTAGTCTCTTAGTCTTAAAGCTATCGAGCTGAAATTTTGCACAGAGTCTTCTTTTTGCTGCACACTACTAATATGTAGAAGCCGACCGGATCGAATGATTATATCCCATAGCTCCCATAGGAACAATCGGTCGGAAAACTTGTTTTAGTATGAAAAACTTTTTTCTTTTCAATGATAACGTCTCTAAACTTTGTAATCGTAGGTTTTCTATATTTTTGTATAATTCTACAAAGTTTTATTAAAATCAGACAACTATATGGTATAGCTGCCCTACAAAAGATAGGTCTGAAAAACAGTTTTAGTTAGAAAAACTTTTTTGTCCTTAATGGTAGCATCCTGCAATTTTATATTTGATTGTTTCACATGCTTTTACATAATTTTACAAATTTTTGGCCAAATCGGATGACTATATCATATAGCTCCCATACGAACGATTGGTCGGAAAATGGGTAAAAGAGTATTTTTTGAAATTATTCAAGCGAGCACTTGCAAGGGTATAAAAACTTCGGCACATACGAAGTTAGCTTAGCTTTCCTGTTTAGATTCCTTTTTAGCATTGAGATCAGACCCTTGCTATGACTCGACTAAATCAAGAATTTTCGATCTAAAACTCAAAATTCTTGTTGCAATGCCGATTGTGCTTAAATAGAAGACAAAATCGATTAAGTTTAAGTTAGTATGTTCATATTTTTGTACTATTTCTAATGAAGTATGAGCTTATATATGCTTTCAGACTGAAATTATCTTGATAAAATCTTTTTTTCTTGAATCGAGCTCAATTACGCAACTTGAAGAACAACTCAGTTCGGCTCAGTCTTGCACCATTGCTGAATCAGACCTGAAATGGAGGTGCTAGCACTGAGTTCATGGCATCCATTATATGAGTTTCAGTTTTGAATTTGTTGTTTTTTGATGTCCCATATCAGTAAGTAATAAGATGTGCTATAAAGACTTTCTGTCTGTAACGTTTTTAAGATGTATTCAACTAAATCGCACAGAAGCATGTTTTCAAAAGATCTGAGGCATCTTCCACCAATTTAAAAGCCGATTTTGGTTTTAAAGCGTTCTCCAAATTGATATTTGAACAAAATAAGACCAAACAAATTCCGTAGTATTTAAAATTTGTTCTACTTTGAGCCCTAGCTAAAACTAAAACAGAGATAAGTTTTGATTACAACAGGACGGTGCCAGTACACGCTGCATGGTGTGTTCCTCGATCGCCCAGTTTAAAATATTTGCCTTTACCTCTTCCGATTTATTCCCTGGGTTCGTAAAAGTCCAAAGATTATGAGAATTAGCTTATGAAGCTGTGAAGCTTTCTTAGACACTGCTTGATGGTCGCTATTCGGCCCAAATCACTAAGAAAATGATGAAAATTATGAATCAAGTAAAAAAGTAAATACTAAATTGTACTTTTACTTTACTTTTATGGCCTTATGTCAAACTTCATCTCCAAGTTTATTGAATTAAGAGCAAATGTTACTTTTCTTTTACGCTCGCCGCAGAACCGCCCTGAAAGGCAACAACAAGTTAACAACATTAATTGACGTTGTGGCAAATGAGCGGCGCATAGCATAATGTTGTGTTCCCCCCTACACACACACACACACACACACCCACACTCACTTACACTTGCTTACACCAAAACCGCCGAGTCAGTGACGAGATATGATGGGAACCACATTAAGGGCGGGCATCTGCAAGTGATGGGCCAACGTGTGGCTTCCCTTTGAAACATCCTCACACCCACCGGCGCCATGTTGTTTGTGGGCCAAATGTCAGTTTTCGGTTTCAAATTAATCAACGCCGTTTAAGTGGCTTCTGTGCACGCGTCGACGCCAATTGCCACCGAGCGAGCACTCCGCCATGATTTTCGCACTGCAAAAGTTTTTTAATGAATGCCGTTCATTAAAATTGATTGTTGTTTGCGGCCGTCGATGAGTTGGCGAAATGAGTGCGGAAAACACACACACTCATCAGTGGACAGATTGAAGGTCCGCTAAAACGCATGGTATTTGCTGAATTGCCAATTAACTGGCAATTTCGGCTAAAACGAATTCTCGGACCAGGCACCGGCCCCGGCCCACAATTGATTTTTGCTCGTTGAGACGGTCGCCTGTACTTTTTTTTTGGTACAATGGCGAATGTCGAACGAGAGAAAGGAGGAAGAGATAGCAACGCTTTTTTATGCTCCAACTCTGACTTTGACATAATTGCTGGTGTCGCTGACAGTTTCCCATTATTTTTTTTCACTTTTATTATTATTTTGTAATCAAAGTTGATGGATATGAAAGAAAGATCGATTCTGGGGTATGTATTTTGGGAATGTTTCTCCTGGGGTGTGTATTTTTTTTGTGACCCCAATGCGCATTGAGTTGGAAATGCAATTAAAAAAAAAAAAATTGTATTTTCTTTAGCACTGACCGTGGGTGAAATTTGCAACTGAAAATATTTTCCGAAATATGTAAAACTAAAATGGAACGATGGGAATATGTAACAAAATCTTTTAATTCACTGCACTGCATATTGAAGGGTGCGAGGTTGTTAAGGACCCTTGATTACATAGCAGGGGTGGGGGTTAAAAGGGTTAAACTCGTACCGTTTTGTACTCAAAATTTCAATTAGGTTTTGTTCTTGGAAGCTCTTTAATTCAGTATGAAACATTCTCAAATCGAAAACAACCTTTAATATTATTAAAATGAGAAAAAAACATCTTGAGTTAAGAACTTTTCGTACTTGCAGTGAGCCGAAAAGTACCACATATCAAGGATTGAGAACAAAATAGTCTCACAATGCAAGAGAGAAAGAGAGAGGAATTGCGATTTTTGTATATTTTTTTTTTATATTTTCTTAAAATTCCCAACTAATTCTGACACTTTTACTATGAAATTATGTTCTATTTCTTACCCTGTTTATACGCAACAAAATTATCATAATAAATGCTCTATGAAGTATGCTATGTTTAATAATATTACTAATTCAGGAAATCAATCCTATATAGTTGGCTGACTACTAACTCAATTTGAGGCATAGCAGACTCTCAGTTACTTATTTAAATTGAGAATTAATTAAGGAAATGAAAATGGCAGGTCAACTCAGCGTAAAGGTCTCAGAAAAACCAGTCACATAAAAATGGCATACTTTTAAGGGCATTTGTCATGATATTTTTTTGGAGTATAAGCAGAGTATATGACCGACTGTAATATCATCATGGTGTTTGTTTAATTCATGGCTCTTAGATACTTTCAGCTTTCTTTGGTTTAATGCAGAGTCCTCATTTCAAAAACAAACTGGGAATATCTTTCGAATTATTTGAACTTAAGCCAAGAAGATTTTGTACTCCTTTGAGTCATATTTTGTTTTCAAGAATGTTTTGGGTTTAAATTAGGAACTTGTTTGACTTTAGGAAAGATTACTGAGTACTTATATTCAGAGTTATTCGTTTTTGACTTAAGACCATTTCAACCAAATACCAGTCCACTCAAGTCCACTCAAGCCCAACTATTACTTACTCTGTAGAACAGATTCTGTACCAAAGAGAGTGAAAAAAGAAAACATATTTGTTCTTATACAACCCAAAGTGCGAAGCCTAGCTCGTCACAATCTCTTGGCTGTGTGTGTTTCTTTTTTGGCACAAGAGAAAGGATCCTACACAGCTTCGAGAGTAGGATCCGAGTCCGAACAGCAAAGTTTGAGAAGCTTTTACAGGGCTAGTTACTACCATGCTAATCAAAAGTGTTTGCTCAGTATATAAATTGATGGTGCAGTAGCAAAAGACAATCTTAATATACTTGATATACCCTTGATACACAGTGTAATTTATACTAGAATTAGAAATTATGTACTTGAGTGGTGTATTTCCTTAGTTGGCGTACTTTTGACACCGTATTTACTTAATTTTAAGTACAGAGTGCTTGATTTTAATCAGAGTGTAGTTTTCTGAATTGAAAGATGTTTATTCTGTTAGCTTGATACATTTAGTTAATAACTTTCCAATATATTTAAATAAGAATTCAAGGAAAGAAAAACTTCAGAGTGTCCGTATAAGTGGTTTTTCTTATTCTAACCGGAACTGGTCACACTTAAAGCAGATATAGGATGAAAATAACTGCTTTTTATAGGTTTCAAATGCTTTAAATATTATGCAAGGCATCAAAATATATTACAGGGTATTCTTTAATGGTCCTTCACCTCCAGACTTAATCAAATTAGAGCTTAAAGTTGCTTAACATGGGTGTATTTGTAGCATTTTTGGAAACAATAGGTCTTATGATATGATCGTAAAGTATAAGTTCATAGCATCATAAAAAACTTTTCCCAACAATTTTGGGATTTTTTTATGCCAAGATTTACCATTTTGAGTTCAAGGAATCAACATCATTGTATTATTGTTTATTGCCCCAAAAACTATGCTATGAAAAATCAATTAAGTTGAAATGAGTAGCCCATTGAATTTGAATTCATATGAAAATGATCAGTAACATCTATTGCATTTCTAAGTGCAATTCAAAATATGTTTATTTTGAACTCAGGGGTTCAAAATGGTTTATCTTTGCTTACTTTACGATAATATCGAACTGAGCTAGAACAAATTTGAATGTTACCCATAAAACTTGTCTAAAAAGAACTCAAAAGAGACATCTCTTAAGCAAGCTTAAGCTTAAACTATGAAAAATCTGGACTTGATGGAGCATTTTCCATAAAGGATTCTCCTAATCAGCCCTCAAAAATCAGGTAGAATTACTACCAACCCTTTAATATACTGGATCTTGTTGCCTAACTAAAACTAAAATTATTTCATTCTTCCCTTTCATTGACGTTCAAACCGAATTCTCAAACTGCCCTCGTTTTTAAAGGTACCATCCTTCGTTCCCATCAAACGTTGGACAACCGCTTCGTGCTGAGTTTGTGTGTGCTCCAATTAAAACGACGATTGTAGCGTAAAATGATTTCGAGTTTGACAACTTGTACGTCAATTTAATTGGTACAATCTTTCTGATGGCGACAGGACGCACAAGGATCCGGCTCTAAAGGGGCGGCAGGCACACAGCGCCGGTTCATATGCATGGCCTGAAATCAGCAATCATTTCATCTATGCCTATTTTTTGTGTGTGTTGCCTCGTTTTGCCTCTGCCTCTGCCTCTGCCTCTGCCACTGCCACTGACACGACACGAGAGGAGCAGGGAAAAAATACGTGAAAGTGGAATCGACGGCGTCAACGTAATTGACAAAAGGTTTCATGCGTTCAATGCCAGTGCCAGTGACGCTGGCGTTGTCCTTCACTGACAAATGCACGCACGAGTGGCTGGGCTGGGCTCGACACTCCCCTCCCGCACACACCAACACACACACACACACACACACATACTGAAACGGCTGCCGGCAATCGACACGCAAAAATTTATAGAGGAGCGCTGAAAAGATCAAAGTCGTTCAATTGTCAGTGACGACAGTTCGAGAGCCACACTTTGTGTATTGCGAGTGGGACTGGGAGGGTGAGGGCAGGGGAGGGCAGACTGGGTTCTGCTCATGATTTGTCAAAGCACGGCATGATTCGGTTTTACCCTGAAGGCGGCTTCTAAATATTTTTACATCGCTTTTGTTTGGCGCACTCTTTTATACAAATCAAACAGATTGCACAGAAATTTGCCTAGTTTGCACATTGCCACACAAAAAGGCGGTTGATTAACGTCTAAGATGTGGCGTTTTATATACAAGAAGGAGTTACATGGGTGAATGAAAATTGCGATTGATTTTAATACTAAAAAGTTGAAAAAGAAACGAATTTAAAGCCAAGTCAAGTCAAGTAAATTAGGACCAGAAATGCATAAGAGTACTACAAATCTCATTAAAATGAAAACTCATAGAACTTTTATATAAGCAGGAATGATTCCAGTTGATCCTAATGCTTGCAACCTTAAGTAAATATTATCAGGTATCAGTTTTCATCAATGCGGAAACTTGTTTTCCAAAATTGATAAAAAGTTTTAAATATTATATTTTATAAAATATTCTTGTAGCTAATCGAATAATGAACAAAATACACATTGTTGCTACTGTGAGAGTTTGATGCCACAGTTTTCCCGCCATTTTCAGGCAATTTGTGTAGATTTTCCCCTGTGCTAAAGTCGCGTATGGCAATATTTTCCAGTTGTAGCTTCGAATATGTGAAGCAAGCTAAACGTTTCTTTCGGAAAATGCAACAGTAAAACCTTTCTCCAACCTGAAATTGAACCTGATCGAATGATAAACTAAGAATCTCTTTTTTTGGAAACTCACGTATGCCAGGTCCTTGCTTATGATTCTCTGGAAATGAAGTTTAAGCTTATCGCGTGGTATAAAACTTTTGTACATGTCACCTTGATCACCCATTTTCCACTTAAGTCGGTGAATTTTCCCAAGACATTGTTCAATTTTAATATAGATCTTTGAAAATGAATTTGAATCTGTTCAGTTGCAAGTGAAATAAGTTTCATAAACAAGAAAAAAAGGGTCAAGCCCGACTATCACATACTCTGTACCAAGGAAATTATATGCTTAGCGTAAAGTTGATGCTGCAGTAGCAGCTGAAAGCAGCGAGGCTACTGCGCTGCAGCAGCGAACAGTCTTTTGATCATAACTCGACAACCGTTCATCCGATCTTTACCATTCCTTTGGCTGATCGATAAGTAATCCTGATTTCTAAATAAGTCTAGAAAATACGGACTATCTATCTTTAAAACTGTGAGAGATATGAGGTTTTTTCCAAATTTCGGGGGCGGTAGGGGGCGTGGCCAAAATTGTAAATAAACCTGATCTGCCTGCAGACCAAAGAATACATGTCAAACCTCTATCCCTTACCATCTCTGAGATCTGTGCGTTCATACGGACAGACAGACGGACCTGACTCGGCTGTTGATGCTGATCCAGAATATATTTATATATTTTGTGGTCGGAGTTGCTTCCTTCAGGCTGTTACATACTTTTGCGCAAACCATACTCTATGTACCTACTGTACAGAGTATAGAAAATTCTCGCACTCTTTGCTACAGTTTCTTTATAACAACTTTGACCTCTCTATTTCCATTCAAAGGGGTGTGTTTTCTGCAAACAGGTTCATTCAGGACTCTACGGTTGATTTTCCAAAATATTAGACAGATTTACTCAGATGTTGGTTCGGCTGCAGGTTCCGATTGCGAGCATGAATTAGGTTTGGTCAAACAATGAGCGAAGAGTCTGAGTAGAGTGCAGTAAAGAGTTAACCCTAAATCGCCCCCGAATAGCCTTTCCCTTAAACATCAAATATCATTTCACATGTAGTCTCAAATACACACACACACAAATACACCCCAACAAAAGTTTGAAATTTAAACCAAAATTTCTCTAGCGGCTTCGAGGTGAGTGGTTATAATTGACATTGCAGATCCATTTCGGTTCTCCACTTTCGCAATCTTAGATCACACGAATCGAAGATGTGTAACTCCTGCTGTTCACCTTGCTGTGGCCCATGCTGCAGTCCCTGCTGTGGTGACTGTTGTGGATCCTGTTGTAGTCCCTGTTGTGGACCCTGTTGTTCCCCCTGCTGTGCCCCATGCTGCAGTCCGTGCTGCAGTCCGTGTTGCAGTCCTTGCTGCAGCCCCTGTTGCAGCCCCTGTTGCAGCCCATGCTGTCCACCGTGTGGAAAATGTTGCACGCCCTGCTGTCCACCGAATTGCTGTCCACCGAATTGCTGTTCACCAAACTGCTGTCCACCGAATTGCTGTCCACCGAATTGCTGTCCACCAAATTGCTGTTCACCAAACTGCTGTCCGCCAAATTGCTGTCCACCATCCTGCTGTGGCAAGTGTTGCGGACCCTGCTGTTCCCCATGCTGTGCACCCTGTTGTGCACCCTGCTGCAGTCCATGTTGCAGCCCATGTTGCAGCCCCTGTTGCGGACCAAAGTGTTGCAAGTGAGCCCAAGGAAAATACACAAACAACACCATAAGTTCGTTATAGCCCGTTAGAGAAAAAAATACCACCAAATTATTAACTCAATGTCAGGACACTACCGTAAAACCAACCACCCAAAAACCCTAGAAAAAGAAATGTGTGTGATTATGGGAGGGAAGATTTGACAAGGGTCGTCTGGCAACAGGTTCAGAGCCTCAGTCCAAGTTTTTTGCGACTTCTACCTTCAACCTTCCAGGCTAATGAGCTGGTTGAATCCAAGCCAAAGCTTTTATAGAAGCTGCAGATTTTGATAGCCAAAAACAACAGCTTTTGAACCATATTTGGATGATTCGCCACATTTAATCAGTTCATCATATCTAAAACTCAATGAAAGTTCCAGCAATTACTTGTGAAATATGGTTATCACCAACCGATCTACCTTTAGTTTTAGGACAAAGTTTCAACTCCTACAGCATACACATGTAAAAACGAGGGTCCACATTACGAAAATCCCTTAAATTTTTCTTGACATTTACTTGAATCGAATACACTCAGAAAAAAAGGGAACTTCATCCTTGGATCAATAATGTTCGATTTCAAAAGTTCCAAAAGAATGAAAATTCTTGATCCAAGAGTGAAATTCTTGATCCAAGAGTGAATTTTTGATCTCCAGTTTCTTGATCAAAAAGCTTAAATATTTGATCCAAGTGCGAATCATTCTAAAATCAAGCATAATAGTTCTTGTATCAATTGCTAAACATACCCAAATTCTAGATTGCTCATTCTTGAATCAAGAGCATAAAGCATTGTCTAAAAACGAGAATGTTCCTTCTAGTATCAGATTCTAGTGAAGGATCGTTTACTCTTTAATCAAGACCTTTACAGATTCCAATCATTCAACGATTTAAAATCAGCCTTTTTTTTCCATTTTGTTTAAATTTATTTCTCAGAAAATTAATTGTTAAACCATGTAGCTCGACGAATACACAGCATCTCATAGGAGGATCAGTCTTTGCCTGTTAACTGTCAGTCGAACAGCCGTCTCCACATGCCAGCAATGCCTTAACTGGTTGGGAATTCCAAAGCCACATTGGGGGCCAAAATCGATGGCGTTCTCTGCTCGATAGCTTCTCCACACACCCTTCTCTCGGAGAGAGCGAGTTCAACGCTGTGTTCTCTCAAATGTAATTGCACATCTCTCTGTTTCTTAACCTCACTCTCCTTGTCTTAAAAACATTGAGAAAAACTGAGAGCGAATTTAGTTCGATTTCAAGAGAACAATTCGTAAAAATTCAAGAAGTATCTTTTGTACCTTTCTCATCCGTGTGTTCTATCGTTGTCCGTTGTGCCTCCGTGATAATGTAAGTGGAGTCCTCATTACGGCCTACCACTTCATGTAGTGCTACCCTTTACCCTCTATTGACTTCTAAATTTTGTAATTGAATCTGAAAATTACTGTTTCGAGATGAACACCTCTTCCCACATTTCACATAATTTGTACACAATATATACATATATTTAATTTTCAAACCAACACAGCATGTCCATCCTTTGTCACCGATAACAACCAACAACCAACATCAAACAGCTGCATTCACTCTTCTCGGAGATAAACATTTCTCTATATACATATTTGACCTCATTTTCCAAATACACAAAATTAAATTAACTATTAAAAACATACATTTTGTTCGTTTATTAGCACATTTCCAATTACAAAACAATGATGGAGCAAACAAAAGTGTTTCATTTTACACTGCTGCAAATGTCAAACCGATAAATGCAACTGAAACGACCACAAAAATAATTTGTGCCTTCCAGCTCCGTTTGCATTTGCGGTCGCCTGGCTGACAGTTTTAGTTTTTGCACACAAAAACACTCACAATATATATTCCCCCCCCCCCCCCCCCCCCTGCATAATTGATAGAAAAATTGTTTAAAAATAAAAGACAAAGGGAAACTGGAAAACAAAATGTATAAATGTAGGCGGCAAATCGTGTGTGTTTTTGATAGACAGTCTGACGGACGAACGACCACAGACTATTAGGGTTTATTAAACGCATTCTAATGCCTGTCAGTTTTCCCCTGTTCATGTAGAGACTGCGGTTTTTTCATTTAAGCGTAAATATTTATTTATTTATGCATTAAACTAAGTGCCACCGCTTCCCTTCCGCTCTGCAAAAATACAAAAAAAAAAAAAAAGCCAGAACATGAGTTGGCTTTGTGTATTTTGGGTCTATAATTAAAAGCCGCAATGGGAAAAATATGTTTATATCAAATATTTATTGACAACTGGAAATATACATGAAATTTGGTTTGTATTCTGATGCAAAAGCATTCAATTTGTACATGGCAGGTGAGCACAAGTGAGCAACGATTTGCTGGAATTAATATGGCGTGCGGTAATAAATTTACATTTATAATTTGTATTTACCAATATTTATTAACAAAAAATTGGCAAAAAGAACGTTTAAGAGAGGAGAGGAGAGGGCAGTGTGATTTTCAATTAAATTAGCCTAACTAGTAGCAGTTTGATGAAAGATTGGGTAGCCGAATTTGATCCATTTAGAACCACTTAAGGCTGAGAAGCTTTCGAAAAGCAGTTATTTGCCTAAAACCAAGAAAAGACTTAGTGAATAGAACGAGTACTTTGCGCCTTTAATCCTTGCATTGGACTTCGAGCTGCATTAGCAATCTAGATTTTGGCCACTCCAACCATATACAAATCTCAAACCAGTACAGAGATTTGACCACGTTCAGTAATGGGCTCAAACCCTCTGCAGAATTTTCCAGGTTTGCTCGTCAGAAAAAAATATGCCATCAAGACGAATAAGTAAACAAGTAGTCTCACTACAGTGTGACTTGATCCCGACTTTATTTCGGAAGAGCCTGACTTAAGCACTATTTTAGATGGATATCCAAACTCGTCCTAATCCCCAAGATAAAATCAAGAAGGCCCGATATTAACATAAGCTTGAAACTCATCCATTATTAAAAGTAAGGTTAGAAAAGTGGTCTTAGTAAGAAAAACTTTTTTGATTTCAATGTAAGCCTCTTTTAAATTGGCATATATTTATTTTATAAGCTTTCACACATTTCTTCAAAGTTTTATCAAAATCGGATGACTATAGGCTATGGCTGCCATAGGAATGATCGAACGAGAAACTAGTTTAAGTGAGGAAAACTTTCTTGTTTTCAAAGAAAACGATTTCAAACTTTGTATTTCTTAGTTTGCCATGCTTTCTCATGATTCCACTAAGTTTGGTCGAAATCGGACATCTATATAGTATAACTGTCATAGAAAAGAAGAGTCAGAAAAGTAGTCTTAGTGAGAATAACTTGTTTGTTTCCAGTTGAACTGTCCTTCAAATTAGTTAGGCTGCCTTTACACAGTTCAACACATGAAACATGACGACAAAAGAACTATAATTTTCAAATTGACAAATGAGATTCGATTTACACTGAATGTCATGTCATAATATGCTGTAAAATGTGTTCAAGCTCTTGATAATGCACCAGGTCAAACTGTGATCCTGTGAAAAAATTTATTGCTGTTGACGACGACGAGGAGGAGCCTATAGCCAAGCGCTCTTGCTGGGTGGACGAGCTAAACTTAACTAAATGGTGAGCTGAACTTACAAACTTTTTGCGAATGAGCGCCAAAACATTTGACGTGCTAAAACAAATTGGTTAGACCCAATATCACCGGGTTAAAGACTTGTGGTAAGTATGGGATACCTAGCTTCCGATTCAAGAATAACGGAGTTGTCATTTAGAAATCAGGATGTCTGGAGCAATCATATCCTATATAATACCCGAAACATGCGATGCAAGTTACATGGTGCTAAAAGACGAATACCTGAAGGTAAGTGTTTGCATTGAATTCCTTTCTAGACAGTTCCTGTGAACCAAAGGGGACGTGAACTGAACTGACTCATTAATACATTCATGCATCATGTGTATTTACACTAAAAGTATCATTCGACATTTTCTCATTATTCAAACATGACAATTGATAAGCTAGTTACATTGAAAACATGACAACATGGAGGCCTAATAGATTGGCAAGTGTAACGGCAGCCTAAGATAAACTTAATGCTAGGCCGAGCCGAAGTTAACTTTCCTCAATTTTTTCCATGTGAAGTTCGACCTGAAAATTTATTTTCTAGAAATCAGCCTTTGCTTCTCATTATCAACAGCTACCTTTCACTTAATGGTAAAAATGAGATGTTATAGTTTTCAATGTAGATCTTTGCAATGCCCCTTTTCCTCTACAGTTCCTTAAAAAGTGAAAACTTCCCATCTTCTCAAGAAATTTTGTACAACATTTTGAAATAGCGACTTTTTATTCCCATAATAAAGTGCACCTGTGCCGAGAAAAAGGAGGATATTAAAAATATATTTTAGATGATTTCGGTATTTAAAATATCTTTAAAAACTTTCCATTCCACTTGAAACTGTTTGAATCTTTCCCTTATGACAAAACCCTCAACCCATTTCTAGCCTAACACTTAAAACGCTTTGTGCTCGAAGGAAACAAGCTATATTTTCGAAATATACCTGTCATAAAATTCGTTTACCACAAAGTTGCTTTTCTTTAAATTACAATTCTGTTTTCCAAAGACACGCCTCACTTAGCTGCAGTATGTGCTGCAGTTCAAGAATATTGGTTATTTACATACCACATATCCTTTTTCACTTTCCATTCATACACACATACACACACGAGTGTCCTTTAGATGCGCCTCAAGGTATGCAACAACTTGTGCCAAAAGCAAATTTGCTCAAACTAGAAAATTTGTTTTGCCTAGGATTGAAATTGAGTGAGCTAGAGTGACACGCCCTACTGTCACCTGGCCTCACCCCCCAGCTGGGGCGTGGCATAGGGGCAAAATTGGATTTGCCACGTTACAAGACGTAAACATGGCAGAGTTCTGTTTCTTTTTTTTGTTGTTGTATGCAAATTTAAGGTTCATAAAGTTGCAACCTTGCTACTTTTTTTTTAAGAGAAAATATTGTAAAAATGTCGATTGCCAGAGCAATTAAGCATCCACCTTGAATAGAGGAGGATACAAAGCAACTTACATAATTGGAGCCTTCCGGCCTTTGAAAACTCATTTCCTGTTACCGACTCTGACTTCAATTTGCCTTCACCGATAGTGTGTGTGTGCCTGCGTGTGTGTGCGCCTGTGTGTGTTTTTCTAGCATTAATGAACCCTAATTAAGTTGGCATTGCCCAGTAGCTTGTATCCACCCTGCAGCTCTTTTCAACATTATCAAGTCCATGCAATATGTAACTTGAATTTGTATTTGAACTTTTGCCATGTAAAATGTTTAATTAAAGTATGCCAAAATGATGTCTCAGCTGCCGCCAACCGTAAATAACTTCCGGTTATTCCAGACTGAGCGTATCATCGCCAAGAATTCCATGTAGTTGTTCTTGTCATGTTGCTGCTGAAATTGATATTTTAATTAATTTTTTCATACACACAGCCAAGTTGTTGCTTTTACTAATTCACATAACTTTTTAAAAATGACCAACTTTTACCTGCAAAGCCGGAGGGAGAGGTGGGGTGAGAGAGAGAGAGACACACACACACAGAACACGCACAACAACTTATTTTCTTCATTAACATGCTGCCAGGAGCAGTAGTCTTAAGCTTCTGGGAAATGCTTTGAGAGCTTCTCTCAATATTTACTTGTTAACCTCAAGGTACATAAGAGAATGAAAACAGTTTCTGGGGTAATTGAAATGAAAGTTAAACGGAACACGAAAGTTTTGGCGCCATTCAACACCAATGCACTTCGTATTTGCAAAATGAAGCTGCAGTTTTAATTTGATTTCTGCCAAGCAATGAAATGCCAAACTCAATAGCTAAACCAAATGTATGAAAAATGCTTCATATCTTGCGGAATACAAGAATTACCTCTTTATGACAAAAAACCAAACAAGGAACTCTGATGTGGCGAATCGTTAAAAATTGGGTTTGATGTTCAAAATAGTTCTGATTTCTTAGTGCAAGTTCATTTTTTTTACCTGAGCTTAGCTAATGTTTGAAGACTTAAGCTATAAAAAGACTCTATCGAAATGTCAAGAAATTATTTCATAGTAAATTAATATATATGCAAATTTTATAAATTATCTTATTTCATTGTTTTAAATAGGAATTTGACTTTAAATGTTTTAGTTTGAGTTGTTCGTGTACAACATAAACCACTATAACAATTAATGTTGACCATAATGAGAAAGGGAACTGTAGATTATGAAAAGTACCCAGCAAACATTTCATGAAACTATCGATCACACTCGAGGCCCTTTCGAGTACTCAATCTGTCGAAAAAAAAATTGGTACCCCAGCAGCGACACTTCGTGAAGAGTCGTTTTTAAGCTGTTTTTCTGATCAATTACGAGTCATAGGAGAGAATTTTCCGAGTCGTATTTTGAACAAGCTCCTTTTGATGAATCAGGTATATTCATTTTTGAGTCTTTATTGAATCTCACATGACAGTAATCTCTTTTTAATTATCAAAGGTCTCGAAAAAGGACTTTTCAATGAGATTTTTGTCTATATGATCATCCAAATGTTAGAAGGGTAAAGGCTGATTTCTATAAAATACATTTTCTTGTCGAACTTCACATGGAAAAACAGCTTTCAACAGCTGAAGAGAACATCCAGAAGAGAAGATCAATATGAGTAGAGTTGCCACATCGATTCACTTTTTTATTAAACTGGGCGAAAAGTCCGACGAGATGTGGGTCATATGTCCAAATTTAATGTGGAGAGTTCCCAAGTTAGGTAGGTATGTAGGTAGTATATGTGGTAGACTTGGAAAGCTAAAAGGTGATTTTTGAATTGTATGAACTTGAATTTAATAATCGTATTTTGAATACAAGCGGTCTTCAAATCAGTGTAACCCTTCCTTTCGGCAACCGTTTTGGGTATTTTTTGGGCTTTTTAGGACTGTGTGGCTCTAATAGAGATACCAATTGAGGAATCTGAAGACCCGCGTGTCCGAGGGTGGAGTACGCCAGTGTAAGACGCCATTCCATTCGTTTTAAGTGCAAAAGATAGCGGTTTTGATCCACAGACAAAGGGTTAAAGTAAATAGAAATAGTACAAATTATAAATAAATTGTTTTCTGATTCTCTACATCAGCGGTGGGCACACCCTGCCTTGCTTCTATTACTAACATTGCTATGAGAGATTCGTCTGCGGCAACTTGCTTTGCACAGTGGCATAAGAAGTTGTCTCGCTTCGTGGTGCCAACACGCACAAGGTAACGTCACAACAAGTGAAATTACCTCGCTTCGAACTAGTTGCTCGAACGATCGTTTCTATGCCAGCTATATGCTTTGGTCATCCGGTTTTGATGCATTTTTAAAGAATAGCGTAGAAGTACATTAACTACATACAAACAAATATTAAGGAAATTATAATTGAAGTCGAAATTGGTTTTATAACTAAGGCCGTTTCTTGGAGCTAGCTTGTCTATGGCACTGATATATATATCTCCGACTTGGATAAAACTTAGTATAATTATGAAAAAGTATAGAAAATGTGTTAATACAAAGTTTGCGTACGATTTCAGAGAAAGCAAAAGGATTTTCTTACCACATTTAGTTAGACCGATAGTTCGATTGTCAGCAAAGTGCCGCAGTCATTGGATCTGGTCGGTTCCGACCAAGGTTTAACGTATTTGTGCTTCAAAACTTCGTGCAATGTTAAGTAAATTTAAGATAGCTTTCAAGCTGACAGAGAAAATGGTATAGAAACAAACGGACATGTCTAAAACCACTCAGCTCTTAATGCTGATCAAGAATATATAATATATACTTTATGTGTTTAGAGATGCTTCCTTCAGGGGACTATAACCACTTGGACCATTTAAATATACCCTGCGGTTCTAAAGCACCTTCTAAAGCCCATGTATCTCATTGAGTTCGTTTGACTAAGAGTGAAAAGCAACAGAGTGGCAAATGATAATCCTTACTTAAACACTTTCCCTCAAAATTCTTCATTTTTTCTCCGTAATAAAATTGCCTGTTTGGTAATTAAAGTCAAAGGAGGTTTTGGTATCAAAATGTAGACATCAGAGCTTACTACCTGTGGCTCATATTCATCCATCATTAGTGGAATACAAAAAGGATTTTATGACGTGGTAATGGCAGCATAAAAAGCCCGGCATTTTTTATGTTTTATGCCTTTTGAGCAAACAAGTTGGCGTATTTTTGAGCTAAGCTTGCCGACATAAACTGCCGGCTGGCCTTTTCGCACACATATCAGTACGTGGCCTAAGCCACAGCATCACCCACATCATTACGAGCCTTTACCCACACACACTCGCACACACAGTTACTGACACTACGTGCCTTAGTGTTGACAGTGTTTTTAGTGTGCAGTCACCCAAAGTAGTGGCTGTTGTTGCTGTTGCCTGAGCTTTCGACATAACTCCATGCAGTGTCGCATAACTTAGTTTTCTCTACGCTTAATACAGTTTTACGGGGCCGGAGCCCCCTACCCCCCTCTAGATCCCACGCCACGAATACTTTAAAACGCATAAAAATTCCAACACGTCGTAACCTCAGTGCTTTTAACGGCTTCTCCAACAGCAGGAGCATGAGCAGCAGTCGGCAATCAACTGCTGAGCGGTGGGACAGAGGGACACAGGGGGCAGACTAGAAGGCCAGAGTCCCGCTTTGTTGCAAGTCATGCACAGCAAGTGAAGTTGTTGTTGTTGTTGTGGGAGTCTCGTCTCGCCTTGTCTGTTCCGCTGCAGTTAACCTGCAAAGTAGCGCAATTTGTTGATAGCAGGTGAAATTTCATTTGCGCGCAGTTTATATATTTTTTATACCATCTAATGACGTTCCTCCGGCGGGAAAAGGTGCTACAAAAAAAAAAAAAAAAAATGGAGAATAACTGGCGACTGCATGTGGAAAATGTGGCGCATCCGAAACACGTTCTGCCTGAATAATAAACGTAATTGTTTTTCTGTGTCAAAATTATGCGACAGCAAGGAGACACAGATAATTATGACAGAATTTCACGACAAACACGACAGCTAGAAATTTAATTATACGCGGATTTGTGAGTTGCGGTGAGAGGGTTTAATCAAATGAGAATGGGTTTAGAATGGCGTTAGGAAAACAAACAAAGGATCTATATGTAGGTTCGAGATGAAATTCAATAACATAAAGTGTAATATTCAGATTGATCTCCGAACTACTTCATTTAACGGATCGAGTTCTTTGAAAAGCTGATTGACAAATTTGACAACAACGATCTTTCCTAGCAATATCTATATCAAGTAATATCTATATATGTAACTAGCTAAACTAGCTAAAAAAAATGATAATGTTCAATTGATCTTTAAAGAAAAATCGATCATTATGCAGCATTCCATTTATCCTAACTCGGTTTGAACAATTTCGTGTCAGCTAAAGTTTAACAAATAGGTCAACATAATTTTAAATTCATTTTATAATGGAGAAAAATATAAGAGAGCCGCGCATTTTATCGACTTATTGATAAGATATTGATAACTTTAGCTTACAGAATGAAAGAAGACAGCGGTAGTTTTGAGTTTTTATATACATATATTATATATTTTTATTTTCTATCTACACCCAGGCTTAAATAGTCATACCCAGCCAGATCTTATAGATAGTAAGAGCTACACTCAAAATAAATCAAGAATTACTGGATGAACTCAAGCTAAAGCAGGAACAAAAATAGCCAATCCCATATTTAACAGAATTCCAAATTTTGATCCGAGTTTCAGCCTCTCTAAACTAGAAATAATTTCAATAATCAAAACTTCAAGCGACGAAGCGTTCGCGTGTAGAGCTGTATTACTATCGATAGTACTATCGAGTTATCTAATATGTGGTTTTGTCTCACACTTTCGATGATAAGTAATCGGCCCTAAATTTGTTCATTCTTTGGTATTGTTGCACTTGGGTAGGAAAATATAAAAAAAAATTGCAATAGTAATATCTTTATATTCTGGTTTTATTCATTTAATTACCCTTGCGGTATCGGCGTTTTGACTAAAAACTATCGAAAATCTCAAATAGCGTCATTATTGACAATTTGGCAGCTCAATTTGAGAGAGTTATCGACTGAATCATAACATTAAATGTAGCCATAGTGGGTAGCCTACTGCACAGGTCGGAACGTAACATATTATAATACTTTTATTTACAATTTTAAATTTTTTCTAAAAATAATTTCGATACCATTAAAAACTCATATATCGATGTTTGTTGGGCTTTAAAACCCGCTGGCAGCCCTATTATGTAAACAGTTATTGTTCGTTGATATTTGTGTTTTTGAGTGTGAGTGGCATTTCAAAATATTTTAAGACACAACAACCCTTAAAAATGGGACACATATGTTGGCAATTATAGCACCCAAGTAGAATATCGTGTATAAAGTTATGAGTGAATTTTACCTAGCGAAAACAGATCTTTTAGTTTTGAGTCAATCTACTTGAGTGTTCTATTTTTGAAATCCTAGTTAAAGAAATTTGAAAATATGATGTTTTAACCAAAACCTGCTGCAGCATAACTGAGATATGTGGCTCTTGCTGAAACATGAAAATGAACCTAAAAATTAATATACTGAAATATTCCCATTTAACTTGGAGACAGCAAAAGACAGCAAATTTTACACAACATAGAACACGATGTGGAAACAATTTTTGCATCCTTAACCCAAAAATCGAGTATTATTTTTGAATTATGACAGAGTGGAAGTAAGTGAGGTTTATGTATATTTGTTATATGTTGCCTAGGTGTCAAACCCAAATTGTATAAAAAGGTATTCTAGGGTTGTTTTTATCGTATCGATAGTTCGATAGGTGTGGGGATATAGTTCATAATCGTTTACAAAATTTGGCCATTTGAACCGTTGCATTTGATGAATTTCAAAGAGGTCCAAATGGTTCAGTCTCGTTTCATCAATTTAGATAATGTTTACATGCTAACAGAGTTGATCGTTACCAACATTTCATACCTTGGTATGTAAACCATACAAAAAATCCCTGCTGAGGGGACTACCTAAATGGTTTTTTAACTTTGTGTCTTTAAAAATGTTAAATTTAAGCATATTCTAACCTGCAGATCTATAAGAATGGGTACTAGCAATTTCAGGGTCTTCCAAAGGAATTGGGAAAAGGCAATCTATCGATACTTCGTGGACCTGATATACTTAATATCAATTTTGTGAGTGATTTTTTTTTGATATTTTCGAACATATCGATTAGCTTAATCCTTCCAACCTATATTATTGTAGTATGCAAGTGAAAGGGTGCTTTCACACACACTGGCAGGTTGCCACATTTGTAGGTGTCAGTTGCTGCCATACATGTGTGAACACCTGCCAGTGTAGTTGCAGTTGACTGTTGCCATGTAAAGGTTCAGAGAAATCAGTCAATACTCTCAAGTATTTTACTTGTCTATACGGGACTGCCAGTAAAGTAGTAAATGTATAACTAAATAAACTTCCTAACTAGAACGAAAATGGATCACACATATTTTTTAGTTGGAAAATCACTCGCAAGCAAGCAGCAAGTCGTACACAGTTTACTGTGTGTATGCCACTGCACCTCAACAGCAAGTCAGACGAGAGTCTGGATCGAGTTGACATTAATATCACTTTACCTCAATCTGTCCAATTTACCAATAAAACTCCTGAATCTCAGCTGAAATTGCTTTAAACTGGCAGGGGGC
Source organism: Lordiphosa andalusiaca (assembly GCA_035044965.1). Classification (NCBI taxonomy): domain Eukaryota; kingdom Metazoa; phylum Arthropoda; class Insecta; order Diptera; family Drosophilidae; genus Lordiphosa; species Lordiphosa andalusiaca. The sequence goes on from JAWNNM010002225.1 coordinate 393,203, forward strand.
AGAAACTGTGCTCTCCCTCTCTCTCTCTCTCCTTCTCTGTGTGTGTGTGCCCGTGTGTTTGTATTTGTATGGGTTGGTGCAACAAAACTGCCTTTTAACTTTGCCATAAAAACAACGCAGCCGGCAGCAGTTAGTGTATGGGTTGTAAAGGATGCAACTTTCCAGCTGCTAAACGAAAATATAAAACACTTAACTTGACTGCTGGGCGTCGACGTTCGCTCACCGAAGCCACCCAATCGAGAATGGGGGACATGCCCAGAAGTATTCTTCCAGCAGACCTGCAAACTGCACTCCACTCTGGTCTGGTGCTGGCGTCGTCGCCAGCCAGTGGCAACAATTTGAAGGCAGTGTCTCTCTCACTAACGCTCTTACGCTGTGGCAGACAGAGGACCACGACGGCACCTCCGCTGGGTTGGTTGTAAATTTGGGTCACTATATTTTTTTGGCAACAGACTGCTTCAACTTTCCGACAGTGGTAGAAAGTTGACAAAATTTAAAAAAAAAAAGTATCTTCTCAGGAATTTGATGCTGCAAATTTAGAGAGCTGGAGAACTGCAATTACAATTCCTGGAAACTGGCTTCAAAATATATATTCAAATTTCATATTGTTCTGGCCCCACTGTGCTCGAACTTGAGTTGGTGCAGTGCATTGAAAGAGCGGCTCACAATGACCAACATTCCCGCAAAACTGAAGCTGCGAAGGACTTTTGCCAGGCTTTAATAAATAACGGCTCAAGTTTAAATTGCCGTTAGCATAAATTATGAACAGTTGGAGATGCAGCTGCTGGTGCGACTGGTGCGTCGGCATCTGCATTCAGTCAAAGCCCAGACAAAGTCGAAGCCAACTTCTTTCTTTATTTTTTGGCAGGCAACAAGAAAACAACAACATGGCCCACACTCCCAGCCACTCGCTCTTTTATGAAATTTCAATTTGCCTGCTCACACTTTATGGCGCAGAATGGGTACATAAAGCATTTCCTGCACTCAAAGCCTTGGGCCCTGCCTCGGTTGTACCCAATATTGTGAATGTGTTTACGCCAAAAGCCTCAGAAAATGGAACGCCGCCTGGCTGGCATCCCGACGCTTCCTTGGTCTGGGCATAATGCGACGCCGCGGGCGGCCATTACGTTTATGCATATCCCCATCCCACTTTTTCATACTTTCAGGTCGTTTTGTCTCACTGTCCTCAAGTATTTCGCCTATTGTGTTTGCCAGCTTATAAAATAAAGCGAGAAAAACCACAGCCAACACATCTTTATTTGTTTGCATGGGCAATGTATGTTTGTGTAAGCCATCGCACCTTGGAATGCACACCGACTGGGATATACCTGGAAGTGAAACGTCCAAGACAATGTCGAGTGCTTTGGCATTTTTGTGTGCATTCCCAAGGCACTTGGGAGAAATGAAACGCTTGAATTTCAAGTATTTTCGTAGCATTTAGGAACGGGCCATAAAGAGTTGCTTAAATGTGACATTTAGACTTGGTTCAAATTGTCATAAAACCAAAATTTAAATTACTCCAAAACATTGCCCTAAAATGTAGGCAATAGATTTTGGATAAATTAAAGCCCGAACATATAATATTATGTTAATTCAATCATTTTGTATCTAAAAAGATAAGAATAATGTTCTTCCATTTCAATCGATATCGCATTGATATATCATTCTGATATTCCAATTTGGAGAGAAGTGTGGCTTTGTGACACTCCTGGGTGGTAAATAGGGGTTACATCTGGGAGTTTAGGAGACAGTCTCTGCTCTAGCGATTAGAAAGCAATTCTTCCTGGGGATCAAAACACATCATATTGAGGGCTAAAAAAAAGTTCCTGTTGAAGTTAAGAAAATCGGTATGCTATGCTATCGACCTAGCAGGCTGAATGTCGCATTCTTACATCTTCCGCGATCAAAAATGTGATATCCATCCCAGACGAACATGACCTATTCTTCATATCAGTTGGAATAAGTGTTAATAGATCACCTGGTATGATTTAACCAATAGGACCTCGGAGTGAAACCATTTAATAATAAAGCTGGAATGTTCAAGAACTGAATGCCATTAGTGACCTTTCACATGCGTCGTTTGTGTAGCATCAGAATGACATGAATCCACTTATTTATCGAAAGTTGGGTAATTGTTTGTCCAGATGAGGTTCTGTCAACGAACAAGAATATGCCAAGTTTCGTCTAAAAAGCAGCTAGAGGCTAGTTCACTAAAGCAGCTGATAGTGCACACTCGAAACAATGTGCTGTACTTTGGACCGAACTATTTCAGATAACATAATGTTAATCGCAAGCCGAACGGACCACTTTAGGAAAGTACCGTGGGCTAAATTACTGACTTTAAGCTTCTGTCCAGAAGTGGAGCTTTCTTGACCTGTGGTTTCAACATTTAGGTAATCGGTGAAACCGAAAACTTTATTGCCTATGGCCAATAGTTCTGAAATCTCGGAACCCATGAACCAATATATAGCAGTCGAGCTTTCCATGTTAGAGAAAGTTTTCCATCAACCATATTTTTGGGCCAGTGGATTGATCATATGATTTACATACCCACAATAAATATATTATTAATGTGGGGCTCATGTGATAGTCCGTTGTGTATCGAGGGATCTAATCCAGTCACAATTGCATGCCCCGGAAGACAATATTGACAGCAGCCATTGGTCGAGTTACCGTCAGAAATGCATGGAAAGGGCTGTGCCAGATAATCGAAGGAATCGAAGCTAAGTACTAGTTCTGCATTGTAGTGGGTCATTATTTGGCGTGTTTATCATGTCCTTTGGCAACTGATTTTTCAAGTTACTTTTTTAAAGAGGTAACAGACTAAATGTTTCAGATACATTTAGTCCAAATTAATGTCGTATATTCTAATTCCAAAATGTTTCATTTATAGACTAGAAAACCTTCTTAAGTCAGTTGAAGATATTTTTTGAGACTTTACCCCACCTTAAAGCTTAGACTAGGCTGAGAGTTCTTAAAGTTTTCATACCTGTCAGTCGATGCTAATCGACGTGCTCGTATATTCTATTTCAGGAAGCACAAGCATCAGCCCTTCAACTACAATATGCTACTTAAATCATATCTCTGCATCTTTTAGCAAAAACAAAAGACATCAAACATCAATACCTGCTACATACATACATACATATTGTATATCAATATTAATGGATTTGCAGTTCAATATCCATCACACTCGCACACACATGTGGCTATAAAGGAAAAAAGTGTTGACAGCTGCTTTTATTCACCTGTCAGGCGCACAAGCCGCTAAACTGTTGATAAGCAGCTCAGCATATGTATGTGTATATCTGCTCCCATCCAGCTGGACAAGCACACATTGCCAGTGCCTGGCCATAAAACTCCATCGCATTCATTTATCAATCGGTTTAGCTAGACCTGAACAAGGACTTGAAAAATGCAAACGAACAGAAAAAAACGGAATATCAAAATTTTCGTGTATAAGAGCCAAGGAAAATATGTCAACCATCTTCCGAACAGAAGCGACCAAACTTGGAGATTGTCATTTCGCCTCCTGTCCGGCTGCATAAATGTCACAAAGTTCCTGCGATGATAAATGACATCAAGCGCCACTCGCCAATGGATTAATTTTTGGGCGACAAAAGGGACTGGCGATTGACAGCGGCACAAAAGCGGCAAAACATGGTGTTTAAAGAATCATCGAGAAAAAAACAACAAAATGGGGAACTGTTCCAAGCTATTTCCCAAAATTCAACACCAGACTTTTCACGGTATTTTAATTAATTTTTATCTTTCGCCGCTCAACTCACCCCCCCCCCAATGCCCTTGTCTGTCATCTGTTGGCGCTTTTTAGCATAAAGTGAGAAATGTAATTCAATTTCGATTCCACTACCGGGGGCACATTGACTGGGCGGCAGAGGCTGGAGGGCGTGGCGCGGCGACTGCAGCTGACAGTTCAATTCCATTTCGTACAAGTGTCTCTGAAAGTTATTTGCTGTCGCCTCACTTTTGTTTACAGCGATCCGTGTACGGTCCGCTTGCCTTTTGCAAGGCAAATGAGTGCCAAAAATGCCACGCCCATATTGCAGCAACACTCATGCCCGTCCACACCCACGTAACACCGACACAGAGAGGCCAACAGGCGACAACAACAACAACGACAACAAGAACAACAACAAATGCCGAGCTCTCAAACAATATCTGATAAGCTACATCATACATTTGCATACTTCCGGCAATTTGTTTTTGTGCGAACCAAACGAATCGAGACAAATGCAATAAGCGTGCAATTCGAAACAGTAAGGACACAAAACGAAATAGAAAAAAAGCCAATGGGATAAAAAAGGATTAGCTTGGTTACCCCAGAGCCGAATTGGATATGCTCTGAATAGTCAATATTCCGAACAACATCACTTTTTTCAAAGTAGAATGAAAAGGCAGGTTCATTTTGTCATCAGGGGAGTATTTAAAATTGTTGAATGGTTCAGTTTTTTGGGAAATTTTGAACCATTCAGCATCAAAGACAGAAACAAATGAAGCTCAATCTTTACTTTTTTCAAAGACGAATGAAGAGGCAGGTTCATTTTGTCATAAGGGCACCCTTTAAATTTGTTGAATTGTTTCGTATTTTTTGATCTAGGGAAATTTTCAAGCATTTAACATCAAAGACAGAAACAAATGAAGCTCATTCTTTACTCATGCCAATAAAAAGCCCAAATAATATGCTTTAAAATTATCTGTTGGAATATATATCAAAGTGTTCTTTTAGAGCACATAAAATCCGAATTTTAAGATCAAATTGATATTTAATAATGTCATTTTGATACAATATATAAAAAATATATCCGAAATAAAAGTTTAATAGCACTAGGCAACAAGGTCCAGTATATTGAAGAGTAGGTAGTTATTCTAGATGATTTTAGTGTACTAGTTCTTTAGTACTTTGAGCTAAAAGTTGCTAAAACTGACTATTTTGACCCATTTCAGGAGTGATTTGAGGGGAATCCATTTTATTGTTTTGACTCTCTTTGAGACTATCGAAAAATACCACACCTTAGCTTTGATATGAACTATTCAAAACAATTCTGCAATTTTTTAATGGACATAAACCTCCTTTAAAACTTGAGTGGAAATCCAAAAATATTCCATATATTTCTGGTGCCCGAAAGTATGCAATGGGTGTTAAAGACTCTAATATGTTTTCGTATCCAACAACCAGTCGAATTTTGTTGTCTTGTGTAATCATCATCCTACACAATCTGCACTAAATTGTTTTAGAAATTCAGAAAACAACGAATCGATAGTTTTTGTTACTTTTCGGATTGAAATGGATCTTATTTTTTGACTGGGCAGGGTTAATCAGAGGCTCTGCTTAAGCAAAAGAAAAAGACAACTTGACCACAGATATGCCAACCAATTATGTAAGTTTTCCAGAAGAGGAGTTTGAATCTGTTTGATGGAAAAACTGAAAAGTTGTATATTACACTTCTTCGCCCATTTTTCTATTTTGGGGGTAGATTTTTCCATGTTTCAAAGTTACAAAAACCATAGCTTTGTATGTTAAGGTTTGAAAATAAGTTTAGATAGTAGCTACATCTTCAGTCTAACAACCTAGACCACTATGTAGGATTAATTTTCCCTAAAATAGGTGATCAACCATTGTGAAACTTTCATACAAACATTTAAAAATGAGTTTGAACCTACTCGAATGATAAGCAATAAAATTCCATACAGCAGTTTTCTGCAACGCTACCACATATCCCACAGGAATTTTCCAACTGCTCACTGTCAGCTTAAGATCAAACCACTGTGACAAGTTTAGTTTCCTCTCCATGACTCATTCATTCATTCATTCAATTGGAAATACCTCCAACATTTTAAATTTTCCATCTTCCTTGCATACACAAATAAGTTGGACACAAAAAAACCAAACTTCAACTAAAATTCCTTTGTCAAAGTTTACATAAACTCCGATGAATATCCAAGTCTGTCCAAATTGAGCTTTGCTTTGAACATTTCGCGAAAGTCACAATACCCCCTCACTCTCCTTTTAGAGTATTAAAAACAAAGAACATGAGAAATAAAGATAAAAACCGAATAAGTTCACTGGCGCATGCTGCTCAATTCAGGATTCGTATACGGAGTAGGAGGCTGGTGGTGGTGGCATTGTGCATACAAATTACGCTGCCGCATTGTTCCCGCTTGAAACTTTTGCATTCACATCGAGCACATCCTCCACACCCTGCCCACCCACCATACACTCCGAATTCCTCTGGCCACGAGCGCGCGTTGTTTATTTAGGTGCCTCGTTTCGAGTTGTTTGCCATTTGCTCCATGCGCCTTTTGCATTTCAAAAATATTGTTAGCCATAAATTTGGCAACACACAGAGAAGCAGCAGCTAGCTGCATTTGTATTCACAAATTCCTGACATTTGTTTTTAGGGGGAAGAACTTTGTCCATATTGCGTATCCATGTAATGTCAACTTTTGTCCAAGTCAAATGCTTGCACTTGAGCTACTGCAACGGCTTAGAGATAGGGGAATTATTAGGGGGCGGGGGAGAGGAGATAAAAAGTTAATATATGTGACCTTAGGTTAATCTTATAAAACGGGGCGAAGTTTTATGAATGGGAGTTGAACCCAAATGTACACAAAACTGCCTTGGCCTTAACATTTGTCTTTGTAAATGCTCAGAACGAGATTCTCATCAATAAGTTACCACTGGTAACTAGTGTTCCAGCTAGCCCGATGAATGAGACTAGTTGAGACTACTACTTGTGCTTCAGTAAACTACAAGTTTGCATGCGTGCTAGTGTGCTTCAAAAGCATCAGCAACAACAAAGTCCCTATTTGCTCTGTTGCTTAGAATCAGCTGCTGAGAGCCGAATGAAGTTATACGCTTCAAGCTGTTCTCTCATCGAGAAAAACGAAATACTTAGTCTCAGCTTCCGAAAGAGTCTAAGGGCCGATTTCTCATCTTCTACATAGCTGCTATGGGTCAGATAAACTAAGATTTTGCTCTGTTATTGGTAGGCTTATGTGACAGATAGCTCTATGTAGTAGATTAGAAAACGGGCCTTAGGGCTATATAGAAGATGAGAGATCGGCCCTAAGTGAATTATCCTCCTCAAGCTATTTTTTTGTGTTTCTCTCATCGAGAATCATGCTATAAAAACATGAGAGATAGAAGAACAAGTGTTCTGTTAAGAGAGTAAGCGAATCTGTTTATATTGTACCTGTCATTTTGTTGAGCAGACAGCATAGAAAAAATTGGTTAACCATATTTTGAAAGATCTGCCTTATTCACGTTTAAAACTTAGCGAAATGCAGTCCTACTAAATTAACATGTCTTCTGTAAAATTGTGGCTATTTATACACTCAGAAAAAAATAGGGTTAAAGATATAGATCAAAACGTATAAAATTTGTACCCGTTTGTATACAGAGAAATAAAGGATATTAAATTAATATCCCTTGTATGATTTCCCTTATCCATTTATATAATTTAAGTATGAGAACCTGAAATATTAAGTACACAGAAAGAAAAGAACCAAAAATTATCCATCTGGATGTGTTAAATATGCTTTTGATCATCCAATGGAGTCGAAGATCATCCAAATGAAATGAAAAATTATCATCTTTGTATGATTTTCAGCACCTTTGGTTGATTAAAACGATATTTTAGACATAACTAAAGTTTTAATTATTTAAGCACTTAAATTATGTACAGCACATCTTTTGAGCAGAAAATGACCTTTAATGTGATAACTTGAGCTCGTTTACACCAAAATCGTCTCGAAACCGGAACAAAATCCATAATAAACTTTTTTTTTGAAGAGTAAATCGAGCTAAATCTGACTTAAAACTATCATAGTTCAAAATGTACTTAGAAAAACCCTGAAAACTCTTAAATCTTTATTTCCAAACAATATTTCGGAATCAAAACTCGAACTTGAAGTACGAATTTTGTACTTAAAATGGTTAGCGTGTTATTGACACCATTTCAACTGAATTCTTGATTTTTTTTCTAAATGTAAAGGTAAATTATCAACTGTTCTTTGACAAAAACCTTAAACAACTATGAAAAAAATGTCTAAATTTTAAACCATTAACATTTTCACACAACTCCGACACAGAACAAACAGATTTACACTTAAAAGGGAATTTTTTTTTTTTTTTTGTTTTGTTAAAGAAAACCCAGGATGAGTTCCGCAAGCTTTACCTCCGAAGTGTTAAGGGGTAAGAAAAAAGATCCAGCGAAGTTTGATGATATAAAGTTGGCCCAACAAGGTGAGTTCTGCTACACAAAACTTCTAGTTTTCTTCAATCAAACCTCACCCACATTCCTTAGATTTCTCCTCGGTGCGCACCACACAAATCGGTTGCGTCATGGGTGTACTGGCCGAGTCCATAGAGCGTGTTAAAATCTCTTTAATTTTACCCCGACTCTTTGAAGACCCCGATCATTTGATCAAAGCTCTTACGGGCACCCAATACGAGCCGGCCATACCGCTGGTTGAGGATTTTGCTCGGCGACGTGAGTTTATTGTCAAGGAAAGGCGTCCACCTTTGATGGATCACGGCTGCATACGGATTATCGATTATTTCCAGTGCAATAGTGGAATATACAAACTATTTCCCCAACTTTTTAACAACATGAAACCGGATGAGAAAAAACTACTGGCGGCCTTTGAAATGCTGTACGAACTGGCCCAGGAGCGTTTTTATCGCACTGCAAAGGACGCCATTGCCCAAGAGCGCAAACTGCATTCCATGTATCTGGAGAACGAGAAGATCAAGTCCAGCATCAGCGAGCTGAAGCGGGAGATACGTAAACAGAAAGTTAATCTGAAATGGAAAATGACTGCCAAGGAGATGTATCTGAAGCAATATGAGTTGGAATTGGCCAACAGGAGGCGCTCTGATAACGAGCGTATCCATAGTGAAGTGTAAGTGAACCTTCGAACTTTTGAATCCAATAACTAATCGGAGTTCATTCAAAGTGAGCAGTGCTATCGAGTTATTCGAGTCAATCAGAAGACCAGTGCGGATAAGCAAAATGAGCTGGAAGAAGCGCTGGAGAAAACTCTATTTGAATATCAGAAGGCGACCAAAGAGAATCAAGCTCAGGAAAAGGAGGCACGCGAGGAAAAGTGAGTTTCGCCCACTATTGGATAAAAGTTGCTCACTTCCATTCCTTTGCAGAAACAAACTGTTGCTGCAACTGCAGAGTCTGATCAAGAAATACGATCACAGTGTGGCCGAAAAAATGATTGAGAACATGGAACTGACCAACCAATACACTGAGGCCAAAAAGGAATTGGACAACTTTATGGTGGGCTATCGCAAGGTGGAAACTGTTTACAAGAATATTGTGGTCAAACGTGAGGAGGAAGAGCGTCGTGCGCATCAACAACGCATTGTATTATTCTCCATGAATCGAGCGGCTAGAAAAATACAAAAATATTGGAAGAAATGGCGCAAGGATCAGCGGAAAAGGACCAAGCGATTGCGAAAGAGTTCGCCCAATTGAGGGGACAATTATAAATAATTGATATGGCGTTTTGGAAAAATTAGAGAAATTAATATGTCGTGTAAAATAGAGGAAATGTAAGCCAATTCATATAAAAAAACCGAAATGTAGTGGCTAAATTATATACAAAGCTAGATAAGTTCAAGTACTCAGCAAATAAGTTCGAGAAATTCGAGATATCCGGGATTTAATCAACCCCAAACCTTTTAGAAGTCGGTCAATCGCGGATTTCCTCATTCCAAGTACGCATAGGATTGACTTGATCACAAATTTAGTACCACTCTTGCTTCAAAATTTCAATCTGAAGGTGGAGATAAATATCAATTTTTTGTGGCTGGATTTTATTTTGGCATTTTTTTGGACTTGTGTGCAATATCCTTATCGTAAGTTTTTCAAGTCCCGAAATGGTTGATCAAAGACTGTTTAGGGATATTTTATGTACAAACGCTTTGACTTAACTAAGGACCAAGATGGAATTAATGTGGGTCAGATATCTACCATCATTTCAATAGTGTTAAAAACATTTGGAAATGTTTAATAATAGATTCGCTTAAGTTTGTTGCATACTTTTTGTGGTCTATTTCTATTCATAAGTCTATTCTGTTCTTAATCTAAGATATTTTGTACTTCAACTCGCAAAAGCGCTCTTATGGAAGTTCTCAAATTGAAGAATGCATGTTCTCATTTCATAACAACAACAAATAAACAACAACAAAATGTTTCGTTCATTATTTAAGTACTTCCATGTAGTGGGTGCGTGTAGAATATTTTCGAGCACGAATGGCATATTTGAAATAATCACGCTCAACAATTATCTTAAAACTGTACGACAAGCAGACTTTAGCCTTTATAATCATCAAATATTTGGAATTTTTAGAAATTTTGAAATTTTTTTAGAATTTTGGACTACATTTTGTTTCTCCGGACTAGAAACGCCTCACGTTTATGTATAAATGTGGGATGCAGTTTGCTCACGTAGCACAAGCATGCCCATTCCTTATTAAATTAACGAATCCCTAGACTAGAGTAACGTAAAGAGAACGACGAGAAGACGAGAGAGACGAGAACGACGATCGGCAGCAAGAAGACGGCTACGAGTCCCGAGGGGAGTGATTCCGTGGCAGCCCACCGAGCTCGAAAAGCGGATGAGATTCAAAGACGAAGGACAAAGACGATTTTATGCATGTTTGACAGCTTTCGATAGAATTTACTTCCTACACCGAAGAAATCGAGAGCGACCAAGTCAGTTCGATATACTCGATTACATCGATGCAAGGCCAACTGAGCCTACGGACTTATTACCCAGCGGTTTTTCTGTGCTACACAGAGAGAAAAAAGCATATTCAAAAATATTAATTGGATGATTTCTGGTATCCATTTGGAAGGGATGCGTCTTAAATATCCTTTTAATCATTCAACTGAGCTAAAAATCATCCAAAGGATATGAAAAAGATGATAATTTGGATGATTTTGACGCACTAAATGGATATTTAAGACATATCCCACCCAAATGGATCTTTTTTGGATTTTTGTTTTTTGCTGCGGTCTGACCCTTCTCTAGTAACCACATAGCAGCCAGTTAGGGCTAACCATTAGACCGGCAGATTGGCACAACTATGCCAGAGATCAAGCCGTGCGAGTTCCTTCTCTTCGCTTTTTATTTTCGCATAGTAGAAGGGGACCTATAGTTGAATCGATTGAACCCACGACTACTCATGCCACACACACTACCCGCTGCATCACAATTGTCCCCGTTTACAAGAGACCTTAAATGAAATAACAGGAAATATAGCCATTGGATGGCTTATTCTCTTTAAAAGACTACCCATTCTTCATCTTTTTGACTTTCCTTCACAAGCAAGAGGCAGCTATTTCGATGTGCACCCAATAGGAAGTCAAATTCGAGCAACATCGTCTATAGGTAGTGAATTTTCATTAAACTGGACGAAAAGTTGGACGAATTGTGGGCCTTGTGTCTGAATTTAACAACATTTTAGTGTTTTATTTCGATGCTTACTACAATTAAGTTTAGTATGTGCGTTTTGTCATGTCATCACCAAAGTCTATAAACATTCTGCATCCGAACTGGATTTCTTTTCATTTGGCTTAAAATCGCTTTCCATTCTGAAGGAGAACAACCACCCGCAAATTCACAATTAAAACTTTAATTATCTTGCCAATCTCTTGCAGTTTTCCATATCCACTTCAAAGTGGGCACCACAATCTCAACCGCCATTTGCCAACTAGCTGATTCGACCAGGCTGATTGGCTTATTAGAAAAAGAAAAAAAAAAAACTAATTTCACTTTTAATCTACACGGCCCCAATTTGAATTTGGGCAAAGCCAAAGTTCCGCTCCGAACTCTTTTTGGGTGTCATTTGCATTTTAAATGCAGCAGCTAAAATGCATGGAAAACGAACGAAATTTTAGCACAATGTCCAAATGAAAATGTGTGACTTCGTAAGGGGGTGGGTGGGCGGCTAAGTGCAGGCAAGTCAAAGCCAAAACTGACAGCACAATTCACCAGAGATATTTGTGGTGAAAAGTGCTGTGAGTGAAGGAGATTCAGTGTAACGACAACGGGGGCTAGGCAACCAGCGGACCAACCCGCCAGCCAACCAACCAACCAACCAACCAACCATCCAGCCCAGCCCAACTCAACCCAACCTAGCCCAGACCAGCCATATATGCAAATTGCGCACAGTACTCTCTGTCATGAATTGTCACCCATTTTCCAACTGAGATGCTTCGACACGCGCTGCGCCCGCGTCCTGTGGTGACAGGAGGCGGCCCTAGACCACAACCATCCCACTCCAACTGGATGCAGTGCCTATATGCCTCTTTCCGCCTGATGTCAGTCGACATGAATATATTTGCTGCTAATGTCCCACCTACTCGCAGCACTGCCCGAACAAACCAAATGGTTTCGAATTGCTAATTTTATCAGCACGTGCACATGTGGAAAAATTTGGTTATCCCAGGATCTATGTTGGCATTTTACGGTGGCGGCCATTTCAGTTGACCATAAAGATTGATAATTATGTCGGGCTAAATGTTGTCAACCGTAAAAATGTATCACAAAAAGACAGCATTTTATGGCAAATGCACAATAAAATGTTCATCATAATGGCCAAGTTGTCCGCAACAGAAGCCCATGAATATAAACAACAACAATTGAAGTAATGGCAGACAGCACGAATCCTTGCAGCAGCAGCAGCACAGCCCGGACTGCTCACCGACGATTTAATCGCCGTAATGGAAATGTCCTTTTTTTTATGGGAGATTCTCATTTGGAATGGGTTTCCTATTTCTATTTATTGTGCGGCCGTCGATGGCTTTTGGGTTGATTGAGATCGAAAACAAACAAATTGCAACAACAAATACACTTTCACTATGCATCAACCGGTTGGCCCAAGTCCAAAGCGTCCAGTGCCAAAATACTCAGTTGTGGTTTGGTTCAGTTTCTTAAATTTGTTTAAGTCTTTAAAAGGAAGACTTTGGTTGGAGCTACACCTTGTTGGAGACTTCCAGTTCTTGCATCACACTCCCACACAGAGAAAACAAAGGATATTACAAAAATTGCATTGGATGATTTCTATTTGGAATGGATCTTTCTTAACTTTTTTGTAGACTATCCAATTTTTAAGAATAGTTTTTACAGAGTTCAAAAAATATAGGGAAAAAAAGATCCATATTACATCACATCTCCTCTGAGATTTAGCAGACGGTTTGGTCCTGGAGTTCGTACACTTTGGGCTCTGCTCGCGGAATCTTGGATCATGGATACATTTTGTGCTAAAGAAGTTTACAAAAACTTTAAGCTACTCTACCTAACCTTAAATACGTTAACTTGTTAAAACTTTTTACTACAACTTGGCTTATGCTTCTATTATTTTCAAAATACTTAAATGCCAAGCTTGAAAATGTTTTTGAAATAATAATGCAGCATAAAATTATTTTGCTTTCGGTCCAGATATTGTGATAGTCTCGATTTTCTTCGAACTGAAAATTTTTCCTTGCAGCTGACGATTTAGAAGGTCCGGCTATGAATCCGGCTCGATGGGCGCAAAAACCCTTGGAAAATATAGAATAAAATAACTTGTTCGTGGGTTTATATGGAAAAAAAACTTCGTAGAGTTCGAATTTTGAATGAAATTTTTGGAAATAATTATGATTGTAAGCACTTCAAGACTTTCATATTTAGATGAAGCACACAAAAATCATTCTATCATCTATTGTCTCTTCTTCTTCTATTCCAATCCCTAGGTGGGACATAGGGCATCTATTGTAGCCCCATTTATTAAACATAGAGATGTGTTTACTCTTGAAATAAAGCATATTTCAATATTAAGCATTCGAAAAGTTGTATCAAAAATATCACCAAGAAATCTTCGTAATCCGATATATCGCCTGGGAAACATTTTCGATAACGTTATATCGTATTTTTCGTCCAAAACATCGATATTTCGATTAATCGATATTATTTCTGGCATCCCTAGTTTTGATGTACTAGCGCTATTTGTGTTGTTTACAGTGAGTCAATCAATTTGGCTTTAAAATGGAAATTTCCTGAAAAGGTTTTCGTTGGATATCTTTTCACAACTTTTAAAGTGGATGAACTTAGCAAGAGTGTGTCGATGAAGTCAGTTCTTTATATAGCGGTAAAGCACCTTTATATCGCTGGTATTTTAAATTCTGTGGGGATTGTAGTTCGCTCAGTGATGAATTCCGCGAAGGTCGTTCAAAGTCGGTTGTTGTGCCAGTAAACAACGAAGCTGTAAGTGCTTATCCAATGCAAGATCATATGAAATACCCTTAGATTGAGACATCTCTAAGCATTAGTTTCACCTGCATAAGTAAGAGTTTGGCATGAGCATCTCGCTGGCTAGAAAAAAGATTGGTTCGTATTGGATTTCGCGTATTAATTGCTAAACAAACTTCTCGAGTAAAAAAGTGATGAAAAAGTACGATATTCTTTTATTAAAAGACGAAGAATCATGGTTATATGAGAATCATGGCGTATGAGCCGAAAACACGATCATTTGTTTGAGGGAAGTTTTCAGAGAAATTCGCGAAAGAGGAAGAAGAGGAAACATACTCCATTATGACATTGCGTCATACAAAAGATTTTTAGTCGGGCGAAAACGTCGAATTGAAAGGACTTCCGAAGTACAGCCCTGCGTTTGTTGCTCCCAAAATTAAACTGTTTCATGATCGTTTTTCTATGCCGTATGATGCGTTCAAGTACTATGTTTGGAGATTCTAATAAGAGCATAGATAAAAAAAGTACAAAAAAAACCATTTGGAAGGGATATATCTTAAATATCCTTTAAATCATTCAACATAGCTGCAAAATCATTCAAATGATCGTAATTTTTCATATGCTTTGGATGATATGCAGCTCCGTTGGATGATTAAAAAAAAGGATATTTCAGACATATGCCTTGAAAAAGGACACAGGAAATCAGCCAATGAATATTTTCTTAAATCCTTTTTTCTTTGTGTACAAAACGGTTAAAATTCAATCCCTTTTGGTCTAGAACTCATGCAGGCGTTCTTTCCTGAGTGTCACAAAGTAACACTCAACACACACTTGCAACTTGAAGCAATGGCTGTGTGAATAGCTTGGAAAATTGAGTCAGCTATCGATTTTCGTGCTCACCAACACAAGCACATTTCGCTGTCCTCTCGATATGGCCAGCCCCCTTCTAAATCAGATAATACCAACGACTTTAGAGTAAAGTAACAATAGCTATGTCCGTTTGTCTGACTTATCTCCCATAATTTGGCTCTCTAAATTCCATTTGACCAACATCTTATTCACCAGCTGTCATTAGTGCACTGAGCTGCATTCGCACTCCCACTCTCATCATTCTCTTCTGCTGCTTTCCAACTCAACGAACGAGAAGTAAGCCCTAAAATTGTAAATAGAATTTTGGCCTGATTTCCCCCCCTCTTTGCTGTTATAAGCAGCTATTAGTGCACTTTTTATGTTTTGCCACAAGACAGTAAAAGCCAGGCAAAAGAAAACACAAATATGAAAACGAGAACAGCGCAACAAAATAAAAAAAAAGAAGACATAATTCATGAGCTTTGGCAAAATGTTGAATTGTAAATGATCGGTTAAAGGGGGGCGGGAAAATGTTAAGACCAAATGAGCATAGGAAAATGTGGAAAAGAAATATTTATGCTGATGCTACTTACTAGGAGGAGGAGTGGGACGGGGCATTAAGTATTCTGTGGAATTTCCATGTGCAAAGCAAAACTTTGCCTTGCTCACACTCGAGTATGCAGGTGGCCTGGACCCAACATAACATTTTCTTGCAGTTCTTCAACTGTATTGATTTTCTGTTCTTTTGCCTGTTTTTCAGTTAAAATAAATTGCCTGAAATTTGTAAGCATTTAAAAATGATTTGCAGCCGTAGGGCAAAGTTTGTTTGCTCTTTTGATTTGCCTCAGAATGATATAAATCCAGGGATGAAATTATTGAAGCTATGTAAGCGGACCGCCGCCGTCGACACTTAAGTACTCTAAAGCGTACATTATGGCAGTTCTTCTTTTTTTTCTCTCCCACACAGGATATACTCTTCTCTGCATATAAATTATGGCAATAAAAACAAAATCAACAAAGCTGAGGCTTTGGTTTTAGTTTTTCTTTTTCTGCTCTGGCCTTGCGAAATTTCTCTTTGCCAAACTTTTCACTTTCCTTTTATTTTTGGAGGGGATTTCTGTTGGCTGGGACATTATTTTTCTGCTTTCATTTCCGTCTGTTTGGGTTTATTGCAGTGCGCGTTTTATTTTTCGCCAGTGAAACACTCTGAAAAATTTCCAGCTTCCCTTTCCGTCAGCCATTTTCATGGGATTTCTCTAGAACGGGGCAGAAACTGTTTTTGCGCGGAGCAAAACAATGAAATGAAAAATTATGGCCGCCGCCTTTCATCCTGAAGTCGTTCTTGTTTTGTGCTGTGTAAATGTGTTTTTTGCCATCAATTTTTATGGCAAAGCAAAGTGTATCAATAAATTATACATAAAATGCAATCTCCCTCCCCCTCCCATCCCCCTACTTTCTACCCTACTCTACCACTCTCTCTCTCTCACTGTTGGCTTGTTAAGTCGTCATCTTGTTGACCCATTGAATTGATTTTGTGACCATAAAATGCATTTTGGATTTTGCCAATTGGCATTTGAAGTTGTTGCTCAATTTGCCTGTCCTTCAGGTTTTCAGGTTTGCCTTTTTGCCATTGAGGTTTGTTGGAGAATGCAAATTGCCTTTTAATAAGCTTACTCGAGAGGCATTTGCCAGTGAAGCCTTTGCAAAGCCGCTTGAGTTGGCATATAAAAGCTGGCCAATGATGTACACCTAGGTGAAATTAATTTTTCCAGACGGGTCAAAATTGACCATTCCGGGCAAATGTCAGTAAAATTTGTTGGTTATTGAACTTAAAGGTTTAGAAAAAGAAGGGGAACAGAGAAACCTTTAAGCGTTTTCAATCAACAATATCATTTGCAGGTTTGTATGTTTGCATGTTTGCATGTTTGCATGTTTGCTTGTTTCCATGTTTGCATGTTTGCATACTTGCATGTTTGCATGTTTGTATGATTACATACTTACATGTTTCCATGTTTGCATGTTTGTATGCTTACAAGTTTGTATATTTGCATGTTTGCATGTTTGAATGTTTGCACACAAATTAAATTCGAGATATCCGGGACTTTCGGGATTAAATCAATCCTAAACGTTGTCAGAAGTCGGTCAATCACGGATTTTCTCATTCCAAGAACGAATAGCGATGACTTGATCTCGGAAGTCTTGGATCTTCTGAGACTTTTGCTTGAAATTTCAACCTGAAGGTCAAGATTTAATCAATTTTTTTTTAGATCGATTTTATCGCATGTTGACACGCTTGTAAGTTTGCATGTTTGTATTGTTGCAGGTTTTCATGTTTCAAGTTTGTGTGTTTGCATGTTTGCAGCTTTGTATTTTTGTAAGTTTGTATGTTGGCAAGTTTGTTTGTTTGTAAGGTGACAAGTTGGCATGTTTGTATGTCTGCAGGTTTGCATGTTTGCAGGCTTGTATGTAAGTTGTATGTTTGTAAGTTTGCATATTTGCTTGTTTGTATGTTTGTATGTTTGCATGTTTGCATGTTTGCATGTTTGCATGTTTGCATGTTTGCATGTTTGTATGTTTGTATGTTTGCTTGTTAGTAAGTTTGTGTATTTGCAGCTTTGTATATTTGCATGTTTGCGGGTTTGCAGGTTTGTTTGTTTGTATGTTTGCTTATTTGCTTGTTTGTATATTTGCTGCTTTGCCTTATTGTTTGTTTGTATGATTGCAGGATTGGAAGTTGGCATGTTTGCAGGTTTGTACGTTTGCATGTTTGCAATATCTCTAACTCAAAGAAAGGCTAATGGCAATTTCTGTTGCCCTGCGGCCACTTTTAATCTCCCGATTAAATTCTTTAAATTTATGTGAAGACATGGCGTATACTCAACTCTATTTGGCCCCACCATTGAGCCGTGTCAAGGGTACGCGACATTTGCACTTCAGTTGCAGGCTCAATTGCAGCCCCTGGCATACATTAAAAATGAATGAGTGCCTGGCTGAAAGTGATGTTTCAGCCCCATCCTCCACTTCATTCGCCCCGTGTCTCTGTGCGTCTGCTGAATGATGCAATTTTGCGAAATTTACGTTTGTTAGCCTTGTCTCTTCAACAACAATTATAAGTTAATTGCTCTGGTTGAAACAACAGATGAAAACCAAAAAAAAAACAACATGTTCCATGAAGTGGTTTTGTTTACACACACATTCTGCTTGTTCACCCAGCCGGACCCGTTTTCCATCAGCCACCAATTTGTTTCAATTGTGCATTCAACTCGCCACTCCATGTCAAAACAGTTCGTACTCTTAACCAGTCCGGTATTGCAATTTTTACACGGTCTTCTTAAATTTACACCCGCTTCGGGCGTGCCAAAATGATGCACGTACTTGCATTATCAATGGCAATCGAAGCTATTGTATGCCGGAACAGCTGTCTGCTGCAGTGGGAAACATACGTGTTTGATAAGCAGAAGTATCTCTCGTGCTCTCCTATAAACTGATGAGTATTGTGTGGCAGTACATTAACAGTAGAGGGGAAATTACATAGAATTATATCCAACTTTTGGAGTAACAACAATAAATCAATAAATCAATATCCTGTGTCTCACTTACCAATTGCCATATATAGAATACCTCCAATGAGTAACTGTGTCAGCTGTGTGGGACAATATGTGGCGGGCCTGGTGCCCATTTCGTGTGCTCGCATTTTGGAACGATTCTTCCACAAGCGCATTGCCCAAACCGAAGCCTCCCACGAAGCACGCAGGCAAATTGTTCACTTACGCAGAAATAATGTGCAAGTCGGCACTTTCACTGAAATGCTGGATATGCGGGTGCAATCCGCCAGCAAAGATATACAAAGGCATTTAACACGTCGAAACAAGTTTTGCTGTTCTGCTGAAACAGCAGCTGGAGGCTGTGGTGAGTTGGCAGTTTTCACTTTCACGCGTTGACAGTTTATATCAATATAAAAGTTGGTTTTCGGGGACGGTTTTTGTGTTTTTATGGCCAATTTTATTGCACAAATCTTTCATAGTTCGCTGCTCAGTTGCTGCTCTGCATATATTTTGTTCATTTAATGCGATTTCTCTACACTCCCAGGTTATTTATAACATTCGCCGTTTGGCCATTTGCCACTGGTGTCCATTCACTCATTTGTTCTTGCTCAGCGCATTTATCTGAAATGAAACACAAGAGGCAATCAGGATTTTTAATGTTTGCTGTTAATAGAGAATCGATTTATTTAAGACTGCTAAATGCCGAGTGATTTACTAGAGTGTTCAGTATGGAGCGGGTGCAGTATACACCCAAATGTAGCCACGGGTGTGTACGGCTGTGTCTGTGTGTCTGTTTTGTTATTGTCGATAATTGCTTTTGGCCCCGCTTTGGCCGCAACAATTTCATGTTTAGTTTTGCGCTCAATTAATTATCTCAAGTTACGCCATTTGCGGGCTTAGTGGCCGGGAATCCGGGAATTGGCCCTTAGCCTTAGGCCAAACAATTGAGCAATGCAATTTGTATTCAATATGCCAAAACTAATCATGGCAAATGCGGGGAATGCAATTAAGTAATTGGTTAAAGGGGGGCCAAAAGCTGGCGCAGTTTAAGCAATAAAAGCATTTAGATTTCTACGTCAGAGATTATGACTTTATAGCGAAAGACAAAGAAAAAATGTATAAGAAAAGGAAAAAGAATAAGTAAAGTAAAGTAAAGTGAAAATGGTCGAGTAAAAAACCGCTTGCATTAATATCAAAGAAAGTTTTTCCTACTACTTAAAATAAATTTGTTGAATTACTGTTCCCAAACGATCCCGTAAGAGTCTCGTCATAATAGTAGAAAAATAAATGTTTTAATAATGTCTACAAGCCGATTCGGACTCGAACTGTTGTGAAATTGGAACCGGGCCCAAGTCGGAGCAACTGTGAGTAACTGTTTCTGCAACACAGGTAGCAGTCGACGGCTCGTTTTCTTCTCTTAAGTTTGGTTTTTATGCAGAGAAAGCACCAGAAGAGATGCAAAATTATCAATATATAAAAATAAAATTCTAATTCTAAACATTCATCAATTAAATGTTCAATTTTCTATCAGCTAACATAAATGTCTTCCAACTTAGCGGTTCGAACCTGAATCTTGGTTCAGCCATCCACTGAACCCGCTTTGTGAACGCGAAACCAAAACGGTTAGTGGGTTCGATCCCCAGAGTTTACCCCTCCCGATTTTTAGATGTTAAGCAGTAATTGCAGTTGACTTCAAACAAAATGTTTTCATTCTTTCTGATTTAAACTTTAGTTGGCAAATCAAGAAAGGATACCAAATAAAATGATTTGGATTTAGACAAAGTTAATTAGTAAAAATAGAGCAAAATTAACTTCGGCTCGGCCGAAGTTTGTATACCCTTGCAGCACGTTTTTCTAACTAAGCCTTCTGTGGGACCTTACTTTTAAATGTGAGCTATAACAGACGGACGGATAGACGGAATTGGCTATATCGCTCGTCATGCTGATCAAGAATATATATACTTTATGTGGTCGGAAACGCGTCCTTCAATGCGATACAAACATTTGTAAAGTTTTAATATGGGTTATAGGTTATAAAAATGTTTCGAAAACTCAATTTGTGGATCATTTCGTGAAGCAAGTTCGTGAAACTGGAATGTTGGTGGATAAACCAACCAGTATGCGTACTCGTCCGGTGTGCTTGAACAACCATCGACGTTAACTCGCCATCGATCTCAATAATTGGACATTTCGCGCACTTCTTTGATGCGAATTTTGCATAAAGACCTTGCCATAAAGCTATACAAAGTTCAGTTGGTGCAGCAGCTTAAGCCAATTGACCTTCCGAATTGTCTTCTGCGTTCTAAGTATCTTCGAAAAATGAAGAATCAGCAAATATGTAGATGTGAATTGGCCGCCTAGAAGCTGTGATCTGGCATCGTTGGAATATTATCTTTGGGGAGCGGTCAAGGACAAATGTTATACAAACAATCCTGAAACATTGGATAAGTTGAAGAGCGAGATTCGAGTTGCTATCGCTGACATATGTGCCGAAACAATTGAAAATATTCTCAAAAATTGGGTGGATCGAGTGGCCACATGCCAAGTCAGCGAAATTGTTTTTCATAAATAAATATCATGAACCAACCTTTCCAATAAATGTTCAACCTTTTTTTTATAGCAAAATTAAATTCTGTATTTTATTCTGTGTATACAAAAGAATATTCTCAACTGTAAAAAAAAAACCATTTTAGGTATTTGAGGAATCTTAACATTTAACTGTTTCAATGCACAGTAATCTTAACCTTAAATCCTTGCCTTCCATCCAGGCCAGGCAGCTGCCAGTCGCATCTCTCCTACAGTTTTGCTACTTAAAATTTCTCAGTGGCAAATGTGAAAAGTGTTTTGACTTCATTCATTTGGAATAAGTAAGTGCTGCTCAATTTGGTCGTTCAACTATGTGCTTCGTGGTTTCGTCATTAAGCCATTAAGTGTGGTTTGAAGAGCTAGGTACTCTACACTATACACTATGTATGTATGTATGTATGTACGGATGGTGGGTGCCTGTTTTAATGGCACAACCCAAAAACCGAGCACGTGCATGAAAGGGAAACAACTCGGAACCGAATTGAGTAACATTTGTGGCAAAGTTTAACCCAAATGTCAAGTCATTAATATACACACTTGAGTGGAAGGAGGCGGAGGGAAAACACACACAGTTTCGCTTTACAGTTTTCACTCTGAAAACAATTCAATGTTATGATATTTAATTAGAGAGTTGTTTGGGCAAACTTTCTGTCTGAGTTTTCAAAAGAGACGACCCGCATAAATCTACTCCCAACAGGGGGGTGGTGGCAAGGGGGCTTAGTAAACATATGTCGGAAAATGAACGTGGAAAGAAAATGTGCTGCGAGTGGCCCGTCAGCTGCATAAATTTTAAGCGACAGGCAACATTAAAGTCAACATTCTGCCAGTGGCCTACATTTGAAGCTGCAGGCAGAGCGACGGGCTGTTGGGTGGGTGGGGAGGGTGGAGGGGAGAGTGGTGCGCTTTTAGCATTACTGCCTCCGCTTTTCACTTTCGTTGACATTTTGCAGCGTTGCACGTGTGTGTGTGTGTGTGTGTGCGCGCGCTTATGCAGATGAGTTGCCAGTAACGTGTGGAAAATTATGAAGATAAATTCTGTTTGTCTTTTTTCTTTTTTTTTTGCGTTGGGAGCAGCTCAAAGAGCGTCAGTCGTGTGCCACTTGGCGCCGCCAGCTGCTACCGACACACACACACAAAACGAACCAAAAATTCCATGAAAAATTACCCCGTAAATCTAACTAAAATGTGGGCGATAGTTTAGTGAGGAGCGGGGAGAAAGTTAGGCTTTAGTTTTGAAAAGTAGTTGAAAAATACCCCAAAAAGTAGGCTGTGCATAATTGAAAACAAGTAGAACGGGGGGCTTAATTATAAATTGAAACATTTTTGTACTATTTCTCGTAGTTTTTCTTTTTATTAATTTTTACATTTTGACCTTGAACCAAAACTTTGACTCTCCTGTTAAACTCTCCCAACGAAACTCCAAAACTGTACAACCTCTGGGAATGGTTGTTCTTTGCGTAACAAAAACACACTTTTCCCCACCAGTTCTCAAGTGAAAGTGAAGCATATTTGTGAAAGCTAAAGCTTTTAGCAACTGAAAAACTACTCAACCAGACGACAGATTAAGTGCGTAGAAAACTATTTTTGACTAGACCGACTACTCTCTCTGTGTATCCACTGCAGAACAGCAAGCGGTGGGAGTGTGGTGGTATACATGGTATTCCATGTATGTTTTTATAGATGTTAAGATAAACATCTCAGGCAACGGGGGGATTTTCCGGGGCCACAAAGCATTAATTCACCACCCAAGCATATTATGAAAGCAAATGGAGTGGAGGCTGTGCTCCCTCATAAAAATTTGTTGTTGTAAATCTGCTTAGTGGGTGGCGCACATTAATAGCAAACACCCACCGCTCCACCGCCCCACCGCCCTCTACATAATCTGTTGTGTAATGTCTTTAGTTGTGTCAACTTGGTTGCGTGTCGGGAGCCAGCCAATGTTACTGATTCGGAGAGAGTGCGAAAAAAAAATTTGTGAACAACAGAACTCAACTTTCTGCCCAGAGCCACACACACACACACACACACACAAGTTAAAGTTTTGAAACAACATTTAGATAAATTTCCCCAGAGAGTTGGCCGAAGGGTGAGAGAAACAGTGGAGCGTTAAGCATGATGTAGTTTCTGTTATAAACAACATCATGGCCAATTGCAGTCGCAAATTTCTCAGTTAGTTTGGTATATTGTGTAAACAACTTGGAATATTGTTGGCTGTGTGAGAGAAGGAGATGATTGTATACAATTTGTTAAAGTGAAAAATTTTTCGGCAGGATTTTTATCACTTTTATTGACAGTTTGGTTTGGAGAGCTTTTTAATTTGAAGTGATACTTAAGAGCCTTAATAAAAGAACTAAGCTGTGGAACATCCTGTAAAGGCGAAGCTCTTCAATTTTTTATGCAGCTTTCAATTTGAATTGTTAAAGTAAGAGCATAATAAGAGCCCTTGTTAGTGTTGGCAAAACATCAATAGTGAGCACCAGCAGAAGTCTGGAAAATCGATAGTCGATTCGATGGTCAACAAAGAATTTTCCTTGGAGGGGCTTAAGAAAATGTTTATAAGCTGAGAAAAAAACGAGGGTTCTAAACACATCCCAAGAGAACCCTTTTTAGAAACATTTCGTTCGTGAGTTCTCATTCACAAAACAAGCCCAACGTTCGCGGAAAAGTACTGAGTGCTGAGCCTTATGGCTGCATTCTTTACTGTGATATATCGCAAAATTCTGACATGAGGTCGTTAATTGAGACTGTTAAGAAAACGATTCTCAAACTAAGTTCGAGGTCCCAAGTTCAAAGTTAGAAACGTTATAGTTATTTGGTTTATATTTCATTTGGCAAGCACAAAATGGTCTTTAAACATGTCCAAGCCGCTCTATAAAATGTTCGTATTATGAGAACCACAGTTCATGACTCACGAACAAACGGGATTACTCTACTTTTGTCAACGAATGGTCTTGATTTAGGCAGATTTTTAACTTATATTTTTCGGAGTGTATAGGAGCTTTTTTTTTAGTCAAGTAGTTTTCATGTATTAACATATGTTTAGTGGGACTGGCTTAACCCCCAAATCCCCCCTGCCTAGTCCACTGATGCTATGTCATCCGAGGCATTTGAAGATGTAGAATGTTGTTTCGGACCACCCCCGGACTGTACGATCTTTAAGGAACGCCTCCTCAACTTTCGTTGTGTATTGACCGATATTATTTGACCAGAATTCGTGCCTTTCAAATCTCTATCACAATATAATGTTGTCTTGGTCACAGTTTGTTTACTGTTTGGTCACTGTTGTGGTTACCGTTTTAGTCACTGTTTAGGTCACTGTTTGGTCACTGGTTTGGTCACTTTATCAATCATTGTTTTGGTATCTGTTTTGGTCACTATTGTGGCTACTTTTTTAGTCACTGTTTTAGCAACTGTTTTTGTAACTATTCAGGTAACTGTTTTTGTAACTGTTTTGGTCACTGTCTTAGTCATTGATTGTTCATCGTTTTAGTAGTGTTGTAAGTGTTGGTTCACTGATTGGTCCCTGTTTTGGTGATAGAATTAGTCATTTTTTTGGGTCATTGATTGGTCACAGTCTTAGCACCCGTTTCGGTCACTGTTTCGGTCACTGCTTCGGTCACTGCTTCGGTCACTGCTTCGGTCAGTGCTTTGGTCAATGCACGTGGCTGTATATGGTTGTTTCTATCTTAAGTAGATTTTGCCCTAAGACTGTAGGTCTACAACAGCTTCCTGATATTGCTCATAACATTATGGCCTTATATTTTTGACTCTTCGAACCCAAACCCGAACCGAACCACTTCTTCGAGAAATCAAGTTCGGCTCACCAATTTAAGTCATTTTTTAAGCGATGCATCCTGGGAAATATCGAAAGTCTCTTGAGATTTTGGTTTAAGATCGAAGTGGGAATGATTTTAATGTGAGGCGACACAATCTTTCTTTAAATTACTAGATTATGCGGAAAGAAACCCGACGCGCTGTTTGCTCTCTTGCCACAAGCCTAAAAGTATGCGCTCGGTTCGAGCCTGCGGGCCAGGCATGTAGTTCGCCTGGCCTATAGAGTAATGAATAGCTTTAAGGCAATCCGCGAAGGCCGCATTATCATTGGCAAGCAAATACATTGTGGTAGATAGTCTTCTATGAGCCGATTTCACATCTTCTAGATAACCCTATCTGTCACTTAAGCTTACAAATAGCAGAGTAAATTCTGGATTTATCTGTCACATAGTAGCTATCCATAAGAGGTGAAATCAACCCTTTTTTTATCCGACTTTTCGTCCGCTATGTGTCAGATTAACTCCAATTTTGCTCTGTTGTTTGTGTCATGGCTATAGTTAATCTATTAGCTGTTGTTTTTGCCCCAAAAATTTCAATGCACTTCCCAACTTAAAGTTCTACTTAAAATCTTTGCGCTAACCATTTTCTAAACGCATTCTAAGTGTGCCACTTTTGCTTACCGATTGTTATCCACCGACTAAATGTGGCTTTCTCTTCTAGTCCGAACATCACAAAAACAGAAACGAGTCCACTTCAAAACTTTTTCTAAAGCGCTTTTCCCCCGTTATCTTTCCATTACGACTTGCACGGACACAGCATGCCAAACTTGACTCGGACTTAATCGGAAGTTCAGGCTTACGTTGTACAGGCGAAATTTGGCAAGTTTTCTTGCCTTCTGTCCGGTCCAGTCCATGGTCAGTCAATTACTCTTCAAGGCACTGCACAGGCAGAGTGCGTCTCTGAGCTCTGATGAAGAGCAAACACATCAACACACAGGCACTGCAAAACTGGCCACCGAAAAAAAAGGAGAGAAATATAAACCAAAGATTTTTATAGTTGACTTTATTCTCCGTTATTTGTTGTTGGTTTGCCTCTGCAAGGAGTCCGGCTCACATTCGGTTTTATGGACTCTCCGTTTCGTTGTGGTGGCTTGTGGGGCCTTCGCACATATTTTTTAAAGCACAGATTACTTTTTGAGGGGAAACATGTGCCAAACTTCTTAATTTCAACAGCTGAACCCAAATTAACCAATTATTTATAACCCCAGAGGCAAGAAAACTACAAAGATTAAGCCAGGAATGAACTATGAGCTTTGGTTTTGGGGGGTCAGAGATTGGGGCATAAATAAACAGAAAGCGCACACACGGAGCGGCCGGGATGGATGGTTGGGTGTCTAGAAATTTATTAGCAAACAAAAGATTTATTAATGCGAAAATTTGCAGCATCAGCACACACAATGTCCTGTTTGGTATTTGTTGTTGTGTGGTAAAACAAAGACAAATACAGCTTAAGCTGCATCTGGGCAAAATCCAAATACACACAAATGAGCAAAAATGTGAACCCCCAAAAATGTTGCCAGAATAAATGCACTTTGCACTGATTGGTTTACTTTATGGCCACATAATTAGGATGCATTTAACCGGGGGAGTCACTTACTACCAAATGTTCCTCGCCCTCCCTATGGGCCATCCCCCAGTACCCTTAATTAGAGGTCCAAAATTCCAGCGACACTCACGCACACACACACACACACAAAGTGGCTTGTATGTGTTAATTGCATTTGGGCTTCTGGTGCTCCGGCTGGCTGACCCCTGGCCTCTGTGCGTTTTTGTAAAACAAAACGCAAAAAAAAGGTAATTTGTCCCCATCTCATTCTGTGGGCTTAGTCATTAATTCAATTTTTAGCATTTAAGTGCAACTTCTTCAACTTTAGATACTTACAATACATATGTACACACGAGTGTGTATGTGTGTATGTATGTGGCTTAACAGATTGGCTGCGCAAACTTTTTCTACCCAATCTCGAATGATTAAGTGCATGCAATTTATTAGCAGATCAAAGTTTATGGCAGGTGTGTGGTGTGTCTGTGTGTGTGTTTGTGTGTTTTTGTGTTTGTGTGTGCTGTGATTTATGACGCTTCGTCTAAAGAACTAAAAGTCAAAGTCTGCACTGTGGTTAAGAAACTTAAAAACTTCTTAAGGAATCAAACATTTTTGTTGCGAAAACAAATGCCAAACTTTTCATTTCGTATAATTCTTTTCTCTTACCAAACACAAATGGCTCAAGTTTTCCACTTAAAACAACAGGTCATTTCTTAATTTTCTCAGTAGCAGATAAGACTGGAAATGACGTTGAACGAGTAAGATGTCATTAACTAAATTGAAGCGTGTTCCCCTTTTTGAATAAGAAAAACACCAAATAAAGGTGTCAAAATAAATATTTGACTTTATTTCATGTCGTAACGATACACTCAAGTTCTCACAAATCTATTTGGAGTAATGATCAGTTCCAAACTCATTCATCCGAATTCATAGAAAAACTTGCAAGAAAGTCAATTTAATATAATCTGTGCCATAGAAAGTGTATGCTCTATTTGAATGCTATATATATGAATGCTGTATGCTCTCTATATATGCTGCAGTAAGCAGCGTTGCTAGTGAACATTCTTTTGCTAACAGTACGAATACCGCTAGCTTGTTATCCGAAATCGACTTGATTCCTTAGTAGGATCTAATGTATGAGGCCAGTTGGGTGCAAAGTTTCCCGAGATTAAGCTAAGCTCAATTATAGAACTGCAATCAAACCGGAAGGGTATTCCTTCAAGCATAGCAAAAAAAACTTCAGCTCGATATTCACGCTTGATGCTACTCCAAAAAAGGTTTACCACAAAGCCACCAGGTGACTAAGACGGGTTTACAAGGTGGAGTAAACTCAATGAAGTTCTTGAAAAAGCTTTAGTTTGTATTAAAGAGCTATAGAGGGGCAAGCTTCGCTAATAAACTGCTCACCTACAAGCATTAGCTTTTTAAAAAACTTCACAAAGTTTGCTCCATGTTACAAAATTCCGTCTAAGATGGGCTTACACGTTGAAGCTAGCTTTATAAAGTTTTTGGTGTCACATTTCTCGCTGCACCACTAACCTACAATCAAGAACATTTGAAAAAAAATGCATGATATTCGCTTCACCGTGAAGATCTTTTGGGGAGCCCTTAAGCCCCGTGAGTTGCTACTCTAAAATGAAGGCTTGCAGCTGTTACTAGAGATTTTTTGATATAAACCACATATAAAACAAGAATGAAAGGCGCTCAAGCCCAACTATAACATACTCTGTACCTCCCAAAGTTTA
The DNA here is from genome assembly GCA_035044965.1 of Lordiphosa andalusiaca. Classification (NCBI taxonomy): domain Eukaryota; kingdom Metazoa; phylum Arthropoda; class Insecta; order Diptera; family Drosophilidae; genus Lordiphosa; species Lordiphosa andalusiaca. The sequence goes on from JAWNNM010002225.1 coordinate 421,575, forward strand.
TAAGTGCTGCCCATCACTGCTTTCACAGGTGCTGCCCACCATAAATGTTTGTTTTTGCTTTAACGCGACAATCGTTCATCCGATCTTTAACATTCTCTTGGAGGATCGGTAAATAATACTAATAATTAAATATGTCCAGAAGGAACGAACCTTTTATCTTTAAAATTGTGAAAGATATGACTTTTTCTTTAAATTGCGGAGGCGGGAGGGGGCGTGGCATAAATTGAAAATAAAGTAATTCTGCCTGCAGCTATAAGAAGTTTTTGCGAACCTTTATCTTTTACCATCTCTGAGATCTGTGAGTTCATTTTGCCTTCTTATGGAACATTTGTCATTAAATATTCTTGATCCAAATAGGAAATTATCAATTTTTTCTTTGAGTGTACTGGTCACTGCGAGGGGCACACAAAAATAGACTAAACTGAAGAACCTTTAAGGAAGGGATACCTCTGTTGGCAATAATATCACCATTATTCTTCCCCCTATAAAAGTACAAACGCCGCCAACAGCTGTGTGACCATAATCGCAATGTTCAAGATTAACATTGAACAATCCAGTCGCAGCCTATGCCATTCTGAGGTGTTTGCTGTCAATAAGCTGCAGGCCTTGTCTAAGAACACAACAATTTGGTAGAGTTACTAATAACAACTCTATGGTTGGTGCCAAAAACAACGCAACTAAGGGCTAAGGGTCGAAATTATGCTAAAAATTTCAAATTAAGAAAATCACATAAAAAAAAAACTTTCGTAACATCAACGGAGGTCGAAAGTGTGTGTCCACAAATGCCTTTAAAGGCATGTACCTGGTTAATGCCAGAAGTTCAATTATGTCAATGGTAGATACCTGCCCCATGCTCAGCCCTATTCATGTTTAAAAGACACAAGCAAAAGTGGGGGTTAGGGTAGGTAGGGAAACAGAGAGAAAGAGGGAGAGAAAATGAGTGACGAAATTGAATCACACGAAAGAGTTACCAACAAGGAATGGAGACGAGGGCAGGAGTCTCTGTGCACTGCTGTGTCAGGTCAAGTCAATTGGCCGAGATTTGTTTTGGGGGGGGACTTTAGGTGGCATGTCCTTGACTACTTGCTGGCGACACGTGTTACCTACTGAGCAGCAATCCCACCCCCCTCCCATTAAATGCGACACGTGCCAGGTGAGTTTTGGAAAAATGTACAAAAAAAAAAAATATATTCAATATTTATGAAACTTTTGACCTTTCACCAGAATTATAGGCCAACTCGTATGCTACATGCAGTTGCGTGTGTGTGTGTGTGTAAATATGTATTTATGTAAATATCCGAACAGAAAGGCAAATCAATTGACCAGAGAGAGGCCACAAACAAATCCCACATGACAATGTCAATTTCGATTTCTGTATGTAAGAAAAAGCATATGAAAGCTTATCTCCTGCGAGCGAGAGTGCGTGCGTGTGTGTGTGCATGGTAATACATTTTTGAATATTTTATGAGCCACTCCTGTTTCCCTTGTCAAGTCTCTCCCCCGCCATCATCCCTTAACCGCACTTAGAAAATAAAAGTTTTAGCTTTTCACACGTGGCCCAATTTCTGCTCCTTTTTTCGTTTCGAGGGAAGCTGTCAACTCTTTACACAAATTATTAAAACATTTTCCCACGAGTGTCAACACTTTTGGCGGTCGCCAGCTGAGCCGCCAGGGAAATGGAAAATGGCAATGGGTTGGTTGGCATAGGGAAGCAGCCCAACCTCGGAGGGGGGAGCACTTTAATATTTAAGACAACAACACACAAAATAAAAAAAAGGGGCAACAAGCGGTTAAGTGTGACTATGAAGAGGCAGAGGAAGCTTAGTAATAAAAGTTAAAGACAAGGCTGGGCTGTTGCGATGGCTTCATTAAGATAAACCCAATAGCTGCTAAATTGTTAACATTAAGCATACATAATGAATTAAAGTTAGGAAAAAATTTAAGTTTTTCCTCCTCACCCTCTCCAAAACACACACATTCAACCCACCACTGGGAACCCATAGATTCTGCGCCTTCAACCCCTGTAAGCTCTGCTGCCTCCTGTTTAGTCATTCGTTTCGCTTGTTAACAATTTCGGGGATCTAGACAGGAGACAGCCGACTTGCCACACAGGTTTTGCACCTCTGTGTGGGTAGCTAAGTATGGTTTGCCGTTGTCTTTTGCAGATGACTGGCAGATTTTGGTGGCCCTTGCCACCCACTGCCAGCTCATCCATTTCCCTCACCTTGTTATCGCAGATGTTTGGCATTTTGGTGGCTTAATGTATTCATAATTTAATGCCAACTTACTCGTGATGCGACACTTTGGCCTCATTGCACATAATTTACTTCAATTTTTGGCAAAAGTAAGTAGGAACAACAGTTTAATAAATGGTTTTGTAATGAATTTGGTTTTGATTTGAGGTTGAGATTTGGAGGGGGCTTATAGGTGAGTGAGGTTTAGGAGGGGAATTATGTGAAAAATGCCTTTCTTTGACCATAAATTAAATAAAACTACTCTCAAGTTTAGCAGCTTCCTTCCACTTCCGCTTTTGTCACAGCTGCTAAGCCCTCTTAATTATTTAAATATGATTTTCCAACTGTAACTGCTGCTGCTGCTGCTGCTGCTGCTGTTAGTTTTCCACCAAAACCACTTTCTGCAGTTTCTCGACTTTCGGTTGTTTGCTTGTCCTGCCGCATTTACAGTGTTTGGGTCTGACTTTAGCTTCGCCCGTGGCCTTTGCAGAGGTCATGTGCCTGCCTTTGCCTCCATTTTCAGGCAATTTCTTACTCACTTGGCTAACATCCGCCGCTTTCTAGTTTGTTGCTGACTTTTTACATAATTTTGTCGCTTGGCTGGCTTTTGTCCTCCTTTCTGGCCGCCTGTCATCCTGTTTTGTGTTATTCTATGTGGCCATTGGCATTGTTGTGGCCATTTTAGCTTGTAATTCACTTAAAACCACACAAAAAGACAAGATTTAGCATTTGTCTGTACAAATTTTGGTTGACAGCAGCCAGAAATTATGATATTACTTCAGCTTGCTTGGGCATTCCAAGCTGAAAATTTCCAATATCCGCATTCCGCCTTAAATGTTAGACTACTAAACGCTACCATTTATCTGCAGGGGCTTTAATTCGCCCGCCCCCCGGACCACCCACCAAATCCGGGGCACGCGTTCCGTTGGCTCTGATTTCGCTTGATTGCTTCGATTGTCTGCTGGGGAGGCGGGGGGGGCTGGAAGTGTTCCTAATACGCACGCCTCTCGACCAATTGAACTTGGTTGAACTTTAATTGGGCCGGGCTCCGTGGGAAATGCCTCTTGGCATTGAAATTTCCACCAACTTCTAAGCACAACTTGAAAGCCCGACATTATTTAATATATAGAAACTTGCTCCTTGCCTCAGGGCATGTGGCGTACAATGAGCCGGGGCTCTGAGATTCATTAAATATTGACACGCGGCACAAAGACGCCACTAAATGCCACAAAAGAACTCATAATGGCGACTTTGTTGTCACTCTAATGCCATTTTATGTGCTTTATTAAGGCCAAAGCTGAAAGCCAGAAAAGTTGATGATGACGATGATGTTGATGGGTCTGAAGTGAATAAGATCAGACGCAAAATTTGTGCCAGGTGAAGCAAATTATTGGATAATGCAAATTATCATTAGGGCATTCAGAAGGGTATTAAGCAGGTTATTATTATGGTCGAGATACTGACAGATTTTGTGGGCCCTGGTCTCTGATAATCACATTTAATGATTACAAGACAAGCCAAAGCCCCCCAAGGTGAGCTTCGCACTAAATAAATAAAGGCAGAAATTAAACAAAGAAACAAACATTTATTCAATTTAATTAGACAAAAACATGGCAGCATAAATCAAAGAAAGGCAAATTCTAAGAACAAATTAGATGATTTAAGTCCATTGTAGGAATTTTGTCTGCGAATCTAGCCAACTTATGTGGCAGAAATGAAAGCGAAAAGCGAAAAGCAAACGAAGCTGAACAAACAATGAAAATATTAATTAATAAATGAAAATAGGAGAAAGAGTATACTGATGAATGGGGTAGGGCGGCTAGTTGTTTGCTTTTTCTCCTGAGCTGTTCCAAAAAGAAACAAATAAATTTTGGGAATATTAAACTGTTTATTAAGTCAAAAAGGTGATTCATGCAAATGTTTCAAATAACATTTATGTCTTCCAGACGAAGAACCAAAAGGTTCTTTAAACAGTTGTGCAGTCGTACCTAGTTCCTTTGTGATGTTGTTTGTCATTAAACAAAAGTGCAAACAAAAAATTCAACTCGAATCAGCTAAAACTTGCTAGGTTGATTATCATGAAGAATGTAAAAACGATCACAAAGCTTTCTAAATTTGTTGTTTATTATCATATTATACTTATCGAAAGGTAAGCAGCCATGTTTTGAATAAAGATTAGCGAATAGAGTTCAAGATTAACATCGAACACTGGGCTTGAAGGCCAAGATTTTGGAATAAATTGGACAAATGCAGCCATAGAAACTTGATCAAACTTGATACCAGAATATAATTCGGATAAAGTTTTAAGCCGATCCGACCAAAGCTACCTCACCGTGGTCCCTCGTGGCGGATGCGTAATATAATTTAATTTTGTATGCATGTTTTATATCGTAGTTTGTTTTGGAGTTTACCATTTGCATGTTAATTTGTTCCAAAAATCCTTTAAAAAGTATCGTTTTTTTCGATTATTGATCACGGATCGAACATACGTCCCATGCTGTGCTTATTTTTACCTAAAATCGGAGAACTGGGAAAAATTGAAAGGGCTAAAAGAGTTGATAAGAAGAACAAGAACACTTCAAAAAATGTGAAACATGCCTGCCTCTTTTCGCCTCTCGCTCAGAGCCGAGAGCAGCTGCTCAAGAGCCTAGAGCACCAATCGTTGTGAGACGATCGTGAGCTACAGCCATCAGCCATCTCTTGGCTCGTGTACGGCAGCTATCGGCTCTGAGCTGCCGATGGCTGTGGCTTATCGGTTAGTGAACTTACAGAAAAGATTGTTGCTACTCTAAGCTTGGTTTCTCTAAGAATAACTAGCTAATTCCCTGGCTACTAGATCTACATTGATGAAAAAAATCAGAAAATATTGCACTAAAAATGAGCACATTAATCATGAACATCCGTTTTTCACTTCAAGAACTTTGTTGAGAATGGGAAATCTTGATGTAAATTGATACAGCACACTTTAGGATCATGCAAAGCATAGATAGCAATACAACGATTCAGAGATAAGGGCACAAATTAATGGGACGATCTACTAGGACCATACAGATTAATTTGGCAAAACAAACTCTGATGAGTCGATTTCTCCATTAAGTAGTCTATTTATGAAGATTACACCAAACGACCAAACTTAGTGGAATTATGCACAAGCCTCACAAACGAGCATTTAAGAAATTTGAAGTCGATTCCATTTAAGACTAGAACGTTTTTCTCAATGGAACTTCATTTTCGTACTGCTGCTATATGATATAGTCATCCGATTTGGACAAAAATTTGTAGAATTAGATGAAAAGTTTTCTCACTAAAACTAGTTTTTCGACCGATTGTTCCTATGAGAGCCATGCGATATAGTTTTCCAATCCGGTCGGCTCTGACATATCGGTAGCAATCAGTAAATAGACGACTGAGCACATCCTCAGCTCGTCACCCTGATCAAGAAAATATATAGTTTGCAAGCTTCTGTGCAAATTATAATACCCTTTGCAAGGGTATAAATATGAAAAACTACACATAAACAACCACTACCCAAGCTAACTTGTCCCACTTTAAAACTACTGCGTCTTAGCAGGGAGCTTGCCTCACACCGTACTGTGTCTTATGGGCAGGCATGCCTATACATGCCATTGTCTAAGCTGTTGCTTAGTTGATGAATAAGAAAACATACAACAACTTTTCTGTCACTGTGCAGCGCTCAGTAGTAGACGATTACCAATCCTAGGTCAACATTTCCTACCTCACATTTCAGCAGTCTCATATTTGTGTTATTTTCTAAGTGGCTTAGAATAGAAAGGTGCTCTTTTAATACGTATACGTAATTTTTCAAGTATACGTATTAAAGTACGCATACGTTTTTCGAGCGGATACGCATTGATGTATGAATTTCAAACGTTTTGAAGTTTTCAAATACAGAGATTATAACAGTCTCGGTTCACTGACTTTCTAACTTGTTTTGAGTGTAAAATTCAGAATTTAACAGGTCTTTAAATAAGCTAAGCTCCCCTCTCTTCAATCTCATCTCTTTGCCAATTTTACTAAATTCGCTTAGTTTAAGTTCAAATAATGTCAAATTTAAAGAAACAATAAGCAAGCATTTAAATCAAACTCCAAACGTTTCCCAGAAAATCCTGAAGCAAAGCAAGTAAAACCAAGTTTATGACTTGGCAACGCTTTGCCTCAACCTCTCTCCCTCTCTCACTCTCTCCGCCCCTCCCCATCCTCTGTTCGGGGCAAACTTATATTGGGTCAAACTGTAAAAGAACAGAAAAAAGATTTCTGGCAGTTGCTGAAACGGATCCAGCTTACTGGCGTAAATATGTACGGTGTGCGGGTGTATACATGGTCATTCTGTAGCGTACGGTCAATTTATTACTTCGCGCCTTTGGCCCATGCATGGCTGCACATTAAAAACCAAATTTAATTAACTTTGGCCAAACTTTTATTAATATCGAAACGTTGGCGAAAGCCAACCCCGCACACAGTCATCTGGGCGTTAACTGCGCTAAGCAAGTTTAAGCCGCGATAATAAAAAGTAGCGCATAAGAAAATAAATAAATAAGAGACACACCATCAGCACGCATTACGTACACAATTTACTTTATTACATAAACTGATTATAGTTTTAATGCGGCACAAAAGGCGGCGGCGACCACGCCGCAGAGGATGCAGCAGCCAGGCTGATGCTGGCACGAAGGCAGGAAAACTTTAATATCCTGACGTTATTATCATTATTAAACTGTGAATGGCATAATAAACGCACAGGGTAGCCGCAGAGTGGCACAGAGCGAGAGCGAGAACAACAACAGCGTCGTTTTCTTCAAAGATGCGCCAGGCACTGTGGGCTGGGAGTGGTGAAAAAAGGGGGCAAAGAATTTTGCTTAATGCATTCGTTTGGCAAATTGATGGCGCCCAATTAAAATTATTTAACGAAACTTTGGAATGGACTTTTGTTTAAGATCGAGTCAAAATATCTAACGAGGGGGCACTGCCACAACCGTTTTTGCAGTTGAATTCGAAGTATTTTGGAACTAAAAATCGCTTAAAAGCTTACAAGCATACAAAGGTGACACAAAGTGAAACGAGAAAGCTAAGCTAACTTCGTCTGTGCCGAAGTTTTTATACCCTTGCAACTGCTCGCTGAAATGTATAAAAAGAAAAAGCGTTTTCCCATTTTCCGACCGATCGTTCGTATGGGAGCTATTTGATATAGTCATCCGATTTGGCCAAAAATTTGTAATATTATGTGAAAGCATGTGAAACCATCAAATACAAAATTGCAGCATGCTACCATTAAAAACAAAAAAGTTTTTCTAACTAAGACTGTTTTTCAGACCCATCTCTTGTATGACAGCTATACCATATAGTTGTCCGATTTGAATAAAACTTTGTAGAATTATAAAAAAAGCATAGAAAACCTACGATTAGAAAGTTCGGAGACATTTCCATTGAAAAGAACAAAGTTTTTCATACTAAAACTAGTTTTCCGACCGATTGTTCCTATGGGAGCTAGGAGATATAGTCATCCGATCCGAACGGTTCCGACATATTAGTAGTGTGCAGCAAAAAAAAGACTCTGTGCAAAATTTCAGCTTGATAGCTTTAAAACTGAGAGACTAGTTCGCGTAGAAACAGACGGACAGACGGGCGGATCAAGAATATATATAGTTAATAGGGTCGAAAATGAATATTTCTATGCGTTGCAAACATCTGGGCAAAATTATAATACCCTTTGCAAGGGTATAGTAACTATCATGATCAAAATGTGAAAAAAACCTCTGTAGGAAGCATTACATTGTGATTTATGCGCATTGCTCAAAGTAAAAACTACATTCCTGGCAACAGGTGCCTGGTTCCTCAAGACTTCACAGCTCTTTTTATTTTATGGTATTTTTTTAGGACAAGACTACATTTAAAGCATAATGTGGGTTAAATTTACTTACCTCATAAGCTTTTTATATGCTTTGTAGAACAAACCAAATGAGTGAGAGCTGTGAAATCTGAGTTCATAATCAAAAGACGAAAAAAATGACTAGCCTATAGTTTTTTCTAAAAATAACGAAGTAAAGTTAAATAAATCTGAATTTTGTTGTTCATTTTGATGAAATAAACTCTTTGGACACGAATTTTAACAATCGAGTAGTCAATTTGACAAACGATGATCTTTGCTTCATAAAAACTACTTGAACAGTTCAGGACTTAGGGCCTTTTTCTAATCTACTACATATAGCTATCTGTCACATAAATCTACAAATAACAGAGCAAAATCTTAGTTAATCTGACACATAGCAGCTATGTAGAAGATGAGAAATCGGCCCTTATTCAGGCAGAGATATTTTGAGTCTAGTCATTCTTGAATACTTTTCTCCGTAGAGTTGCTTTCATTTCAGGCGTAGAGGTGGAGTAAGGGAGATCAAATCAAAGATCTCAAAGCAACTAAAGGACTAAAGGACACTTCTAAAAGCCCTACAGACGTCCCACAGTGCAAAACCTTAGTAAATGAAGTCGCTTATTAAAAGTTCTCCATATTAACATGAGATAAGCTATTGAAAATGTATTGGTAAGCATTTATCAACCATTTAGATTAATTTGGAAAAATTTTACGAAAACTCTTACAATTTAGTTGCACATTTTAAAGAAACTCTCTCCCTCCACACATTTTTGTCATGTTTGTTTCCACTGTTCAAGCATTTGCTGACGTCATAGTACAGTGCAAATGTACTGTTTATTGCCAATGCTTACGGCTTAAATGCAACATTGCCAATGTCTTCAACATTTTGGGCCGTTATCGATGTGCGACATTTGTAGTTATGAGCTCATCTTAATAATCTATTTAAAATGCATTTTATTGCTCATACGCCACGTCGGCCAGGATTGGTGGTGGACTCGCTCAGCTTTTACGAGAAATCGTGAGCTGCACTTAACGGGCAGCACGAGCCGCATAAATACTTTAAGTGCCCTTTTGGCTTTGGCAACCCAAGCGAAAGGCGGAGCTGCTGCGGCCTGAAGGAGTTTGGCCATGGAGTCATAACAGAGAGAGCATGGCTTAACGATGCACTCGAGTGTTGTTGCCAAGCTTTGGCACACGCTAATTTCCAAATGCTTGACTGCTTAATGCACTGCTAGTTGCTTCGCCGGAAGCCAAAAAGCCAAGGATTATAAAGTCTGAGCTGCATCGGCAACTTTGCTAAGTTCGGCATTGATTTTCCCATTCGCAGTTCATTCATTTCCACAGTCTACCTTCAACTAATTAATCGGTAATGATGCATTTCCACACAGTCAGCTCCAAAACATGGCGTGTCGGCACGCACAGTCCGGACTTAATCTTCTATAAGTATTTCGGGGGGCAACACGCAATATGGAAGCCTCATGGAATTGCGGGGAAAACAAGAGCAAGGGCTTAATTAAAATATCTTAGAACTTGGCATATGTATGATGGATCCTGCATAATCCGCAGACATGTTTACATTTAAAAATTTACATAAATCCATACAAAAACATTTGCTTTTGCGTTGCCACATCCGACCATTCTGATTTACATGCAAGGAATATTTTATTTTTTTGAATTTTTAAACATGAAAACGACAGATAAATTTCTTAGACTTCATTTGTTCGTTGTGTGTGTGTGTGTGTGTACGTGTTTTGAGCTGTTTTTTGTAATTTATTTTTGGTAATAAGCTGCTTTGAAATTATTCAACTGATTTGTATATCAATGGAATTATTAAACACAGGTTGACAAACTCAAATGGAAAACGAAGCTATTAAAGATGTGCGACAAATAAATTGCTTAATTTAAACAAGAAATTTAGCTGGAATTAACTCAAGTCAATGCGGTGGCAATAGTTGGTAAGCCCAATAGTGTTCCTGTCTTAGTCTTCCCGAACTAGAACTCATCTCTTTAATCGAACTCAGCTATGAAAGACTTTAAAACGGGGTTCTAATATCCTTGCAATATCCTTGATTTGATATCCTGATATCGGCCAAATTTTTTCAATTATTTTGGAAAACTTTTGTAATTAACGATGATTGAAAAAAGTATTTTTGATAAAGATCCATATTTCGAGCGATAGGTTCAATGACAGCCTTTCCCTTAAAAACATTTGGCATTCATAATGCCTGAGTTTTTTCTTACTTAGACCCATTTCCCGACTAATCGTTCCTATGTCAGCTAAATGCTTTAGTCAGCCAATGCGATCGGTGCAGCGTGCAGTTAAAAGATGATTGTGTGTCAAATATCAGACTAGTTTAAGTAAAAACAAATAGACAGTCCTACAAAGTGTCGGACAAAGCTCAATCGACTCAGTTAGACGCCTTGATCAAGAATATATATAGTAGGTGTGGTGGGAAATATATATTATAATGCCGCTTATAAAGGTATCAAGTGTTAGAAGCAAGTGGCATGAGAAGGCGAGACACTCTCTCCATACTCACACTGCCAAATTGCGATGGATTTTGACATAAGATACAAAAAGTTATACTTGATTTCTTCACTGGGATTTGAACTCACAACCTGGAACACAGAACTGACGGACGATTGAATCTTAGCACACACGTTATTCTGATCACTTTCGACTCATTTTCGAGTCCCTTATAACTCTTTTCGAGTCGTATTTGAATATAAGCACATTTTAAGCATTTGCATTTGTCAGTTTCGAGTCTTCTATTGATGGTGCAAGATGAGCAATAGCTTTGCAATTATCAAATGGGCTACAAAAAGACTAATCAAAAGAATTTTTTAATGATCTTTCGAATGTTGGAAGGGATCTCTCTTGTCAAAAACTTAGTTTGGTGATAGTTTGAGAGGAGATGTAAGAGATATTTTATGCGATTTATATAAACAAAATACAATAGGTATCGCATTTTTATCATAAAGGCAATCAATTAGCGATAAATGGTTTCGCTTTTTTTCGTCCATTCGTTTATTGGACCTGCGATATATTCCTTAGAAATCATATTCACATTCATAATTCTTTATTATTTAACGTATCTCCACGAAGAAACGACTTCCAATTCCGCAAGGAAGATAGTGCCGCATTCTTAACTTTTGCAATACACTCGTACTTTTCCCTGGAAGAATCGCTTACATATCTATCTCTCAGAAGAGACTTTTTTCCATCTTCCATGAGAATCGCTATCTTATTTCCCAAAAGTAGCGCTCTGTTGTTGCAGTTGTTATTGCACACTTCTTCCATAAGAAAGATAAGAATGCGATTTGGCTAGAGTGAAGCGATACCTAGTGGAAGAATCGCATTCTTATCTGCTGCTCTAATGTATGTTTGCTGGATTATGACATCTCAGTCCATTCTGTATTTGATTTAGATATCCAAACTCAAGGAGTTCAAATGATATTTCGATAAGTATATACAGAGTACCTTATACGAACTCCGCACTTTTTAGGAACTGCAACATAGCATATTACAAAAAATAAACTAAGAAAAATATTTTTGGAAAAAAAATTTCAACTGGATATAAAAATATAGAAATATTTTTCCGAGTTTTATTTTCCTCATTTTTTCCGAGTTTTGTTTTCCTCATTTTTTTCCCTTAATTATGTATTCCTAGTTTTGTTTTCCGAATTTTGGCATTCTTCTTATTAATTGTCCGAATTCTTATGGAGAATCGAGTACAGTGAAAGGAAGATTCTGTACTTCATACTCAGGCATTAGTTTGAGTAGAAAGAGGCCTTAAGACATTAACACAAAAATGTTTTCTGTTTTAGCTCTTGGTGTTTGGAAAGTAAAGCGGTCGGATATAAACCTGCACCTTAGAGCTTGGAAATCATATATAAAATGAACCTCTACTTATAATTCTCAATTTCATTGTCCTTGCCTTAATCTGTACAATTTTTCATTTATACCCAAAATTAGCGACATGAATTTTTGTGTAGCTGAGCACATTGACACTTTGACCTGACGATTTGCCATTTACCATTTTTCGCAGTTCGATAACAATGCGAAAATTACGACCTCATTATTTCTGCCATAATTGTATTTGGTTTTCTCTTCGTTTTTTTTTTATTGTAGTTGGCTCTGCTTTTTTTATGATTGCCATTTGCAATGAGCGAGTCAATTTGTTGTTACATAATTACAAGAAATAACGCTGGCGGACCTTTCGACCAGAATAATAATAATAATAATAATAATAATAATTTGGTATAAACAGTGGAAAGTTGTTCGATGCGAAGGCTGCAGTAAAAACACATACGAAAGTTTAAACAACGAAATATGAGGGAATATCAATTTGAAACGAACATCATCATCAATCAGGCATCTGGCATATTTCTGACTTGGTAAATTAATTAATTAAATGTTGAATTTATCAGCAATAAATCTCGCTCTTTCACAATTCTTTTGTTGGACATTAGCTTTGTGTGTGTGTGTGTGTGTGTGTGTGTGTTTGTGTGGGAGCACCTAACCGCCTCAGTGAAAATCATTTGTGCTCAGTGAGCAAACCGTTAATTGATTATAACGAAACGCTCAAAGCAAATGGCGACAAAATCAATTCCTGTTTAATTGAATTAAATTGTTGATTTTATCAAAAGTCCCTGCCGGCAAATGCATATGTAGATATGCGTGCGTGTGTGAATGCATATAGGAATTATATAATTATTGGGAAAAAAAAGAAGGAAAAAACATTCTTCGAATTCGAATTCATATCAAATTTTAATGGAAATGCCACATACGTTAAAAATTATAAATTTGTCATTTCGTTTTTTAAATAGCATTTAAGTAGTACGTTTAAATTTATGGAAGAGCAAAGATCAGGGGACTGCTGACTGGAGGAGGTGGGAGGGGTGGTAATACTAGTACCCAATAAGGTTATAGATAGAACTAACTTAAAGCTCAATAATCACGAGAGTTGAGTCACGGTAGACAGCTAGCAAGAAGCTAACAATCAAGATGTCCCGAGACATTCTCGAAGTCACAACCTCTTGCACACACACACTACCCGCTGCACCACACTTTTCTTTCTTTACGCTCGACCCACGAACAACCTTTTCGTTTTGTATACTCTCCCCAAGAGTATCCATCCTATTTGTCTCATAATAAAATCAAATTTACAACTTGTTCATATTTATGAACTTGTTTATTCTAAATTGCCAGACTTTGCTTTGCCGCTGATCCTATTGCCACTTCCACTTCCCTTCCCCAATGTGCGGTGTGTTTCACGCAAATCTTATTTACCCCCACCAGCCGGTGGCAGTCATTTCTGTGCACATTTCCCCCCCGCTTTTTCTTTTGTTCAATTTGGCCAATTCTAGCCATGATATGGGCGTCCATTATTTGCCCGCTCCGTATGTTATTTATGCAAATGTCAAATATTTTGATATGCCGCTGCCATGTGAATGAAAGCAAACGGAAGTACATTATAAAGTTGCCCCGAAACAAGCCAGAAATGTGCCCCTAATATGACCGCCCACCCAACTTGGCACAGAGACCGACGCGACGTCCATCTCCCACTTACCAGCCACCGGCAACTAGAGTAATTATGGCATTTTTGGAATTCCACCTCGTGCCGTCGGCTTGCCCTCCCCGCCGCCAGCTCTGGCTGGCCTCTTTGTGGGCTTGTTTCTGTGTTTTTTGTGGGGCACGCAAAGTACATTTTTGAAATTATTGGCACGTTAGGTAAATTACTTCGCGGAAAGAATTTTTAATTTAAATTTACCATCAAAAATAATAGTAAACTTGTTGAATTTCTTTGGGAAAGTCTGCGCCGGCCTCAAGGGGGGGGCCTGGAACTTATTTTGGCAATTAAATTGCTAATTGAGTTAGTCAGCTGGAAAGTCAATTAGGCTGTCAGACAGAGGAGGAAGATCAATAGCTGAAATTTGCATTTCTAAGGAAAATTGCCAAAGTTCAATTAGAAAAGTCTATCAATCTCATTCACAGGAAAGACCACAACTTTGCGCTTCCTGCGGAAGGTGATTGACTCGTAGTGATAACCCAGGGCCACATTCGCCTCGCTGCAGTTGGCCAAGAAGGCCGTTTTGATGGGGTCCAAGCACACATAGAAGCAATTGATAAGAAATACCTTGGCCTCAATGCGAGCAACTATCTCATAGGCACTCGCCAGTTTCTCATCCCAAATGCTGACCGAAGTGAACTCCAGTGGTTCCTTCAGATACACTTGGGTGGCCTCTTTGGGTGTGCGAAATATGTGCAGGGTGATGACTCCAGTTGGACCGTTGCCCAAATAATTATGACTCAAGTCATAAACCAGAATGGGCGTGGCATTGGCTGGCACTTTTGATTTGTTACCCACAATGGTTTTAGCTTTCAGCAGACTCAACCTGCTTAGGGTATGCAAATATGCGGGATGATTGGCAATTTGGTCACTCAACTGTTCAAAACGTTCACTCAGCCGATCCTTAAACTCTTCCAGAATGCATTCCTGTACCAGCAAAGTGGCTATGGCATTCTCAGCGAAAGGATTGTGTAGGGATTCGACAATAAAATGCAGAGCACAATTGATATCCCCGCCAGCGAAGAGTATCATTAGACGAGGTGAGTTCCATTTATACCTGATTTCTTCTACTTGCTCGGGCTCCACTTTAGCAGAGGTACTGCTCTCAGAACGACGCGATTTCAGAGTACTTAGAGATTTCAGGGATTTGTTGTGTTTCAGATGTTTGCTGGGCGGGCCATCGCCTTGTCCTTCACTAGATTCATCCACCAGCGGCAGGCTTACTGTGTAAGTCCGCTTACACTCTAGCTTGTGCACCATTCCATATTTGATGAGGGCGGGCAACAGCTGCGGATATCTAGCAATGTGACTCTCTGCCTCTAACTCCTCGGTTGTGCGTTTCTCGGTCATGATGCAGGTTTCAATCAAATGTTATGATGAATTGGAACAATAACTTTAATTTTAATCTTGTAAACAATTCCTTGACAACAATGGCAGTGATTTATTCTGACTCACTTTTAAATACCAAATTTTTTGTCTTTGATTTTCATTCTATCGTGGAAAAATACGATAAATTTTGAGGCTAGTTTTATACCCTTTACAGAATAAATTGATGTTGAGCCCACAGAATGTTCTTTTTGAACAATATTTAGTTCTACGACTGAGAATATTTCATCCAGCTCGAAGGACCAGCTATGGTTTAGTATAAAAAACTCAGAGCGAGTTGACTTTCAAAACATTATACACGGTTCGAAGATCGATATAGTTCAGAATTGAAAATCAGTGTAGTTCACACTGTACAATCAGTGTGTGCTGACTTAGATATCATTTGATCTAGCTTAAAGCTCCGAACAAAGTTCATAAACGAAATTAAGTATGTGTTGACTTGGAAATCTTTTGATCCGGCTCGAAGGACAAAGTATAGATTATACTGAAAATGAAGAGAAAATATGTAGTTCTTATTGAAGATTCCAAACAACATGAGAGGCTCCACTTGCAATTTAAAAACCAAAACTAGGAATCGCTCTTTGCTCGCATCTCTCTAGAGCCAGCTCTTGCTTTCGCAGCTCTGAGCTGAGAGCCCTAGGCCTGAAACCGTGAGCTATAAACAGGCTCTAGGCTCGTGAGCCACAGCACTTTGAGCTAAGAGCCACAGCTCGTGAGGCATCAACCGTCTCTCGACTGTTGAGATACAGCCCTCGATTTGTAAGCCACAGCTCTTGATTCGTGAACTAGGCTCTGTGCTGAGAGCCACAGCTCGGAAGCCGTAAGCCATCAAGCGGCTCTCGGATCTTAAGCCACTGAACTTTCTGATCTTGAGCCACAGCTCACTGCTTCTGATATCGGATATCGGAGCTAAAACGAAATCAAAGAATTCTCCTGGGTGGCACTGGCGAAACATAGCTGGTGTCTTTACCACTTTTTATAACTTCTGACAGAAATTGGTCAAATATATGCAAACTTTTGGGAGTGCAGATTAGTAATCAAGTTATTCTCTGTGGCTCACGAGCCGAGAGCTGTGGCTCACTAGCAGAGAGCCGTGCAGCGCTCCTGGCTCTCGATCAGAGACTCTCTAGCTGACTAAAAGAGGTGGAGCAACCAAATTTGGGTGTAGACTCCTATTATCCTTGTTGGCAAATAAAGAATATTTCAAATTATGCCCAAATGTTATGTAACGCCAAAAATTTTGAAGAAGCTATATAAGCATATATTTTGCTGTGATCTGAAGAGTGAATAATAAATGGGAGTGTTATAAAGGTTATAGAAAACGTTGCATACTTTTCTGAGCCGCATGCTCTTTTTGCTAACAAAATGTCGAATAATGTTAATGCTCTGTTAATTAACATAAGGAGAGGCTATTAAACATTGATTCCCCTGAGTGGCTGGTTTATCGAAGTCGGGCAGGGCCATTTTCAACTATCGCACTTGTTTTTTTTTTAATTTTCTTGCTTATTAAACTAATATTATATGTGTCTAAAACTAGGGGTACGACCACGTCCTTAAGAATTTCATACTCAGGAGGCACGCACTCGTACTTACTTAGGAACCGTTTGATCCGGCTCGAAGGACCCAATGGAGTTTATAACTGAAATTCAGTAAGTAAATCGATTTACCTGGCTCGAAGTGCCAAATTTAGTTTATATTAAATACGTACCATACTTTTTTAACCCTAGTCACAGAGTGTGCAAAGATTTGTTCTGACTTAAGGCTATTCCTATGCTGGCGTTGAGACTTTCTTGACACTTTTGATATATAAATATACAGTTCCCTTAAGGATGTGATGTGATGTCTAGTGATGCCTCTTTAGTTGTATACATTTTCCACAACCGCATTTCCACTTCAAAAGAAAATCTGTATTTCATTTAATAAGTAAGATATCACCCGCACTCTAATCTTTGGCAGTCAACCTTCTTTCACACATCAACCAGATCATTTTTCAAAAATTTCAGCCACACTTGAGCACACACTCGTCGACACACTTGATTTGTTCAGTTGACCGCCCGTATCATTCAGCTTGAACCCTTCGCTGGGCAACCTTCGCTCGATGACCTTATTGTTTGCCAGAGGAGAGATTTACAGTTGATTTAACCATTTAAGCCTGTCTAATGCATAATAATCGTTTAGTGGCTAATACACTCGCATTATATAATAAATGTGGTTGTGTGTGTGTGCGTGCGTAACGCATTCTCAGCTTTTGGTTCGGACTGGGCTCACATTCTCTATTTAAGATAAAAATCATGTGCAGTCATTAGATTGTTTTTCGATTGACGTGACAAGATAATGAATGATTGTTTTCTTCGCTTTCCACTGGCTACGTCGCCCTGTTGTTGTGTTCGCTCGGCGCCTTTTTCCGGTTCGCCAGTTTTTGTTTTTGTTTGGCCTGTGGTTATCCAACAAGTAATTTGTGTTGACTCTTGGCTGGGATACGCCGGCAGGTGTTTGTTGATTGGTTTATGGCTGACCATAATGGCCCGGCCTGCTATGAAATTAACACACAAATTGCAATTAAAATGCGCACGATATTTGGAAATCAACATGAACCGTCTTTCAATTGTGAACGGCTAATCAAGATAAGGAGTAATTACGGTGGCAAGGGAATTCGTTGGAAAGGACATGGCTATGAAAATGAGCTCACTCGGCTCGTTTAAGCTGAATGACATCTGCTGATGGCTGGCAGTGACAAGCTGTCAATGGCTGAAAAGTGTTGCAAGGAATGACAGGATATTTGTATGGAGTATGTCAAGTGCTATTTATAGTCTAAGTAAACTTATGCCAGGTGAGACTGAGCAAGTGCTTGTGTTTGTTTGTTCGCTTAAACGAATGAATAGAAGAGAGAGATGAGAATTTAAATTGAATTTTGATGTTAAATGTTTGTGCCACAAGGACACTTATATGTGTTGGCGTTTGTTTTGAAATTATTGTAAAAATTTGTAAAATTTTGAAGTTTACTTGAAACCAAAACAAACAGGTTAAGCACAAGTTCAGTTCTTCTGTTGAAAGTTCCAAATTTTGAGATTTAATTTTGATACCAATTCTTGGTTTGTTTTGGAAACCAGAAACTAACCAGCTTAAGTTCGAAGTCGAACGGCTTTGAGTCGTTTTTTTTGGGTATTTTAGATGATTCAAAGTGTTTAGTAAACAGTTAACAACATATCCCAATCATGGCCTTGTTCAAGAGAATATTTAGCTCTACAGTCTACAAGCCAACAAATAAATCTACCTAATTAAACCTTAAATAGTTACATAAAAACCAAATTAGCCAAGGAAGAAGAAAAAAACAACACCCATTCATTATAAAACAAAAACGAAATAAACTGTGGCACGTCCAACATATTATAATGACATTTCCATCTCTCAAACAGCTAGACAGAAAACTGAAGTTGAGGTTTTCCTTCGACACAAATAAAATGGCAGAAAACATACTACCTATATATACCGCCCTCCCTCCTTGCCCTTTGCCTCTGCCTTCGCTTTGTTTTGCCTTAATTAATACGCGTTTACATGTTGCCGACTTACGCACGCTTGGCATGTTCCTCGCCTTCCTTGCCAGGCGATTAACGCCCACCAGTAGTGCCACGCCCTTGTGCCAGAGATACGCGGTTGACACGCAAATGCAATTTGTGTGCGAAGGTAATTTTTGTATTCCAAGTATGGGGCCAGACATGAGACGAGGCGGTACATAAGTAGGGACTCTCAACTGTCGCTGCTTACAAACAAATGACTGAAATTAATATTTAAATAGTCGCCTTTTTTCATTCCACTTGTGAAACTTTAATTAATGTTCGTCACACACACACACACACACAGACGACACTAACACTGTGCGCAAAAGTGGGCGAAAAAATGGGAGCATGGACTTAAAACATTTCCATACTTAAGCTAAAGATCAGCTCTAATTAGGTGGTTATGTATGGAAGGGGGAGTAGCTTGAGGTTGAAAGAAATGAAAGCTTGGAAAATGATTTAACTAGTATGATGCTAGCAAAGCCATTCGTTTAATAACCGCCAGTGGGTATAAACCACACTTAATCTTATCAGACTTGGCAGGCTAGAAACAGCTCTACTTCGTTCTAATACCCCGGCAGAGGGTATATTGAAATTATTCTGATGTTTCTTGAGCAAAAATGGTAGTATCTCTTTTTTTGACTAGATTGACAAGCTAAGTTGATATGGCAATGTCCGTCTGACTGTTTGTATGTTATCTCCTACATGAATTTCAGAGCTATTATTACACAACACTGTCTACAAATTTTGTTTTTTTTTTTATTTTGTATGCTTTTTAATGGTTCCATTATAAAATTTTGAATGAAGATAACATGTAAAATGTAAAAACCAAAATAAGTTATTTCAACTTAAAAAGTGCTCGCAACAAAAAATTACTCATACGCAGGGTATGCAACGGAATCGAACTTTGGTTTCGGTCAAGGCCGAAGGCCTTACATCTAAACAATGTCCCTTTCCCATTAAATAGACGACACCAAAATATAGCTATAGCCTAAGCTAGACTGCCGGACCGAACCTGAAAATCGTTTCGGGTTAGACCCACGGAAAATCAACATTTTTCTACGAAATCCTTAGAGCATTTCATTCATTATCATGATTTGATATTCCTAAAAAAACTTCCCTTTTTTTGCCAGGAATGTGTAGGTCAAGCCTTGATAAAATGCGTTCTCTGTCACCTCAGAGCTTTGTGCTTATTATTTGCATCGAATTGCAACATTTTTCCAGAAGTGAGAAAATATTGTTAAGTGTTCGATATAATAGATTGATTCATATGAACTTCTGAAAAAAACGAACCAAACAATCTTTGAGCTTCCAGTTACAAAAAGATCTAAATTCAATCTCCACTATTTTCAAGAGAGTATTTGCATTTGTTGATCATCCGATCTATACCATTTCTATAACTAATCCATCTATTTACAAAATTGTGAGAGATATGACGTGATCTGTCTGCCTGTATAAGAAGGTTATTTTCCATACATTTCGAACCTCTTTCTCTCACCCTCTCTAAGATCTGATTGTTTATTCGGACAGATGGACGCATAGACAGACCTATAAGGACCAGACTGTTGATGCTGATCATAAATATATATAAGGTGCATATCAAAATGATAAGACACTTTTATAATTTGCGTTTCTTCCCTCGCAAAATCGCTTTGAACTAGAATATAATAAAATCAAATATGATGAACGAAAGAATAAAGCATAAGCAATGAAAAATTACCGTTGGTTGTTATTTTTATCATTGCTTGGAAATGTACCGTTAATTTTGCGTTCAAGTAATAGAAATTTGCTAGTTTGTAGTTGTATCACAATTATAAGACACATAAGAAAAATTACAGCCAGACTGTTGAAAATAACTCTTTTTGTAATTTTTTCTTGTTCACGATCATAATTTAAATAATTTAAAATAAAATGGGCCGATCAACACTGCTTTGCGAGAAAGAAAAGGGCTCCATTCTTGCCTTTTCAAAGTGCGGCTTGAATATAAGCCAAATATCGCGTGAAATTGGTCGCAGTCGCACAGTTATTGCCAATTTTTTGAAGAATCCTGAAGAATATGGTAAAAAAAAACGTAGTACTGGACGGAAACCAGTGTTAGATGACCGTAGCAAGCGACGCATTATAAACAAAGCGAGCAATTCAACCGCCTCATGTTCCCAACTTGCTGCACTGAGCGCAAAAAAGGTGTCCACAATGACGGTTTGGAGGGTCTTAAATAAATCTGACCACATTGTGAGAGGTGTACTTAAAAAAATTCCTCATTTGACCGCCCGCCACAAAGCAGCTCGGATCGAATTTGCACTAAAAAACTTGTCAACAAACTGGGCCTCGGTAATAAATGTTCTATTGTTAGTTTTCATATTTCTAATCAATTTTATTTTATTTAGGTTATTTTTTCGGATGAAAAAAAATTTAATCTAGATGGTCCAGATGGATTTCGATACTACTGGCGCGATTTAAGAAAGGAGCCTCTTTATTTTTCAAAAAGAAATTTTGGTGGTGGGTCAGCAATGGTGTGGGGAGCATTCAATAAGTTTGGAAAGCTGGATTTGCAATTTACGAGCTCCAGAATGAATAGTGCAGACTACATTCGAGTCCTAGAAAATAGTTTACTCCCCTATCTAAATGAAAACCGGGAAACTCCTTTTATTTTCATGCAAGATAATGCCAGAATTCATACTAGTCGGGTCACAAAAAACTTTTTACAAGAGTGTTCTGTGGAATTATTGGACTGGCCAGCATGCTCACCGGACTTGAATCCTATTGAAAATATTTGGGGAATCCTCGCAAGACGTGTCTATAAAGAAAACACAAGCTACGATAGTGTTAGCAACCTTAAAAGTGCGATTTTAAGGGAATGGAACCTCCTTGAACCGCAATTGTTGGTGAATCTGATAGATTCAATGAAAAAAAGGATTTTTGATGTGGGAAAATCTAGGGGATCGACGATTAAAGCCTAAATTATTGGTTTAAATTAGTTTAAATGTTATTACTTTTCATACCTATAGACTCTAAGTGTTAAAAGAACGAGTGTCCTATCATTTTGATAAGGTTGAAAAAGTCACTTTTTTTAATTTTGCTAAAAAAAATCATTAGAAACAGTTGGAACAATAAATAAATTTGAGTTGAAACGTTTGTCCACATCATTTTAATATGAGTGAGGGTGGGTTTATGCAATTCGCCAATATATCAGGAAAATTATAGTCAAAATACAAGGTGTCTTATAATTTTGATATGCACCTTACTTTGTGGGTTTGAAATGTTTCTGTTTAGATATAACATACTTTGGTATTGAGGATAAAAATTAAATTGTTTCATCTTACAGCCCACCAGAGTTAGGAAGTATTTGGAAAAAACCTTTTCTTTCTGGAAAAAATTTCATATCTCGCAGGGTTTTACAGATAGAAGGTTCATTTCGTTTGGACATATTTAGTTATTAGTATTATTTAAGGATCTGCCAAATGAATGCTGAAGATCGAATGAACGATTGTCGAGTTATAGGGAAAACGAACATTTATTCTGGGCAGCGATGGGCAGCACTTACATACCTTTGGAGGTACAGGATATGTTCTTAATTGTTAGGATCTGTTTTACTGATGCCCCGGAATCGCTTGATATATTCCACGAATCATCAAATCTATACAATTTTGTCATCACTTTGAGAGTAAAGTGTCAAAATCTTAGGAATGCGAACCACTCCAATATAGGTACTAGTTCCGTTCAGTGGCTCACCAAGTTTTTGAACCGAAGGTTTGGTTCATTAAAATAAGTACTGGTTCGGTTCAGTGGTTCACACACGGTCTTTACATGGTTTTTTGCAGCTAGCCTCCGTTTCAGTTCGGTTCAGTGGTTTATGAAATATTTTGATTTCTCTGGAAATGTGACTTTGTGTACACTTTGGAAGTTTAATTTTTAAAAACCATTTGAAAATCTTAAAAACCCTTAGACGAATGTCGAAAATGTATGATGTCGCACTGTCAGGATTCATCTTTACGTTCCTAGAGGAATGCCCTTCGAACAACAAAGAATGTCGGCTAGAAAAAAATAGGTACCATTTATCATATTATATGTGTACAAACTCTCCTGTCTGAAATTGAATTAAGGTAACAAAATGCTACAGAAAATGCAAAATAGCGTCGACTAAAGGACGACAAATCACTTATAAACTTTCAAGAAAAGAAAAATCTTCAAGATCTGTGCGTTCATACTGTCCGACAGATGGAAAGACTGATCAAGAATATATAAAATGGATCATATCTATATGGTTATTAATTTATGCCTTAAAGAGAACCTTATTTGTACCTTTACCTTGGCTCTGCAACTCGGAATATCGTTTACATTACACCATCTGGGTAAGCTTTAAGAAATTTATCTGCTACCTTTCCTAGGTATTACATTTTATAACCTGCCCAATAACTGAAATCGATTATGTACCATGTTTATTCAAGACTTCAATTGGCTAGATTTGGCATTTCAAGGTCTTGTAGCTATAATCTCATCTTCCTCATAGATCTCATATCTGTCAAATTAAAACTTACAAAAGACCGAGTAAACTCCAAGTTTATCTCACACAAATCAGCTATTAAGAAGATAAGAAATCAGCCTAGCATTATTCCACCAAGTCACCCCCCTTTCAGAGACCAAACAAAATCCGCATGTGGCAAGCGAAAAAATATTGTGAATAAGGGCATGAAAAGAAGTTTATTTATCCGACGAATGGGCAAAAATTAGACGCGGCTGCATGCAAATTGGCAATTAGGAAATCTTTTATTTTATGAATTTGCCGTAGCGCCGATTTCATTTCATTTTCTTCTTGTTGGCTTTCGGTTGGATTCAAATGCAAATAAATGACTGGCTCCCTGCCCCCAAAATGCGGCCGCTGCGGTGTTGAAGGCCCATTTAGGGTTTTTATTTGTTTGCCTGCTGTGCATGTGTGTGTGTGTGTGTGCGAGGGAAGGTTGAGTTAGAGGGGTGTTTATTTTTCACGCTTTTATTTGGCATTTTGTTGGGGAAACGGTTTTAATTTCATTGCCCAAGTTCTGGGTTTGTTTTTATGAATGCGTACGTGAAAAGTTAATAACAACAGCCAACATTTGTGGAGCACTCAATGTGAATGCTCGGACAAATAAGTCAATCAAATTATAGTTTGTTGGGAATTCCACGAAATATGGGCTAAACCTTAATCACATATTTCCGTATTATTCCCTGGCCAGATTCATTCTTTCGAATGAAAAGCAATAACACTCAAGCTAAGCCCACATGTTCTTCGCTCTTGACGTTGCCTACGAAACAAACGACTTGAGTTTTTGTGTTTGTAATTGCCACAAGGTGAAAGCGTAAGTAGAAATGGAGAGAAAAACAAAACACTAAAGGAATCTCAGCCCAAGCTGATGATGATGATGATGATGATCACACATTTTGTTCAGGGATGGAGGGACAGGCGGCGAACCTTAACTAAAAGTCAATTCCCGAATCAACAGACAACAAACAAAAGTAGCTTATTTCAATCGACATCGTTAACTTTGCCCTGTTTAAATTGTGTAAATCCTTTTATTTTCAATATTTTTTTGTAGAAACTTTTGCCGGATTTTGTCTTGTGCCATTTTTCCGATTGTTTGGCATTTGTTTCATGCAAGTTTGATTTGGCAAATCAACTGCAGGATCCCGTTTTCTAATTTGTCCGTAACGTTTCGTTTCGTTCTATACGGTTGTCAAAATACACACAAAAAAAAAATTGGAAAAAAAAGAAAATGTGGGAAACTTGTCAACCTGTTGCTAGGCGGACTTACTCGTGCGTTGAATGCTTTGCCACACACACACACACACACACACAGAGTGAAAGTTTCCACTTTGATATTTGATTTCTGTTTGGACCTAACCCTCCTCCTTGCCCTCACCTACTCCCTCGCCCTTTTTCTCTCTCTCACTGACAAGAAAAGCGGCTGCAGCCACAGCAAAAATCACTCGAATGGAAAAAGGTTCAAATTACCGCGAGTTTTTGGCTCGATTTTTTCAACTTCCTTTTGCTTTCAGTTTACTTTTTGGCTTTTGGTGCTATTATTTGAATTTTCAGACCCATCTAAAGCATTTGTTGCTTTTGTGTTTAGGCATTGAATTCACATTTGAATTGGATGTGGATTTATAGGCAGCAACAACAACATTCGATTGAGTTGATAATTTTGTTATGTGGATGCAAATGTCTGACTTTTGTACCGAAAAAGTTAAGGATTTAGGTTTGAAATTGCAGAGCAATGCAGCCAAGGCTTTAATGTGGCCCTTAGATTGTAAATTGGTAAACATTTGGTTAAAGTAGATGGCTTTAAGGTGGCTCCGGATTCACTTTTGACACAACGGAAATGGAAAATGCTTTCCTTGACTTCCAATCAATATCGATTCAATTAATTTGGCAACAAAAATGTTTCAAGCTGATTAAATGTTTATGCGTTACAAAAGTGAAAGCTTCCTTTTTGATAAAAAAAAAAAAGGAGGAGGATACATATGTGTGTACCTCTACATATTGCCTGACAGCCATTAGGAATATTGATTTCCATATCGCACTCGAAACATTAGCCCAAGTCACAAGGCAAAAGGCAGACAGGATACACACACACACACACACACACACAACTACATAAGCCTGCTGACGTAATGTGAAAATTATGCGTCGTAATTTGCGCCAAAGCAACAGCGGAAGACGCACGACGTACGCACTCCCAGAGTCCGGAAAACAGAGACACACACCATCCATGTACATATGCAGATGTGGACAAGAAAAATTGGAACACTTTAACAGTCAGTCACTGTTGTTGTTGCTGTTGTGTTTTTTCCTTTTTCGGCACTTTTTCACTTTTTGTCTGTCCGCCCGTTTCTGGGGCGGAACGCGAAGGAAGTTGTAAAAATAAAACAAAACACAGCTGAAAGAAAAACAGACAAAGAAAAATAACTACACGAAAATTTGTGGTCGCTAAAGAATGCTGGAGGTAGGTGGGGGTAGGTCGCCAGCTCAGACTCCCCGTTGCCAGGGGAGATGCTCAAATTTGTGGGCACTAAATGTGGCGCATACAAGCCGGAGCCGTAAATGTTTAGAAATAAATTTGTGTCGCTTGCAACGTCGGCAAGAAAATTTAACAGCAAAGCACAGAAATCCTCATAAATGTTAACACCTTGTCAAGGTATACTTGTAGGCGCAATCCATGGAGGGGCGGCGGGGCGGGAGTGGGCGTGGTAGGCTTTGAAACGTGTCAATGAGCGCTGTACTGATAACTGCCGTTGTAATAATGATAATGGCTGACGTTGCATTCACATCTGCACAGTGGCACCAAAATATGGTAAGACGGGAAACAATATTTTGAGAACACATTTTTTGGCTGTTTAAAGCAAAATAAATGTTTTCCCCGAATGGAAATAATTGACCGAAGAAAACGGATAAAGTGTAACCCCAAAATTTGGAATTTTTTAAGCTTTTCCATATGGGAATGGGCACATTTGGGCACATTAAGAAAGAAATATTCTTAATTGCCTTTCCATATTAATATTTTTGAGATTAAAGGACATAAATGGCTAAAACTATATCATTATAGTATCAGACACTCAAAATGTTTGAATAAAAATCGGCTTTTACATTGGTGACTTTGAAAATTTTGGAAGGATGGGTCTTTTTAATATAACTAAATCTAAGTCTAGAAAGAATTTAATAAAAGAAATGTTTAGGAATATGTTTTAAAATTTTGTTTGCAAATTGTTATAAAATTTTTTTGAAAATGTTTTAAAAATTTTTTCTAAATGTCAAAAAATTTCTCAAAATGTTTTTAAAACTGATTCTAAAATTCACCATTTTCTCAAAGTGTTTCCAAGATTTTTCGAAATTTTTTTAATAATAATTCAACATTTTTTTCCAAAAGTATTTTTAAGCCTGATTACTATCTTAAACCGTCTAAGAGCTATTTACAATAAGCTTCCTCTGGGTCGATTATCAACCACTTCGAAGACTTGGTGCCAAAAAGAACATATTATTTTTGCTTGGAACTCCCTATATATATATAAATGATCCCTACTTCCCTCTGTCCGTCTGTTGTTCCTTATGAACTCGCAGATCTCAGAAATGGTTCGACATCCATATGTGGGACCATAAGCTTCTTATACTTGCAGACATATCAAGTTCTTATTTTGGAAAACACATCATATCTTCTATGGTTTTATAGATGATATGTCGTACCTTCAATGCATATTAGGTAATTAGCAAATTTATTGATCCAACAAAAGATTGGCGAAGATCGGTACGGAAAAAACAAAGAACTTCGTTGGGAAGCACTTTACACACCATGACACTTTGTTTGGCATCCAACTAAGATTAGTCAGATATATAAAATTTGGGAGGTACATAGTTTATTATAGACGGGCTTAACCGACTTTCTTACTTGTTATTTAAGTATTGAATGGGTCAAACCCATATTCTAGTTTAGATATCCTTCCGGTGAAGTGTTCAAGCGAAATCTTACATACGCTGGTGGAACTAAGGTTTAAGAACACAAGACGATCTTGTATTAATAGTTCACACACAGCAATACAATTTTACCTCCCAAGAACTTGTCTTAGATGACCTTAACGGAATTCATCGCTGAGTGAACTATTACCAGGATTGTATTTCACTATTGCAGCGATTTACAGTTAAAAGACACTCACTTAAAAGACAATCATTTTAGTAGGAGGTTGGTGCCAATAGCTTATAAAGATGACCGGTGGTGTAACAGACTTAAATATAATTGGACAAAAGCTGTAGTTTAAGTGGGTGGAGAACTGTACGTCCCGTCTAAACCATCCATAAGTGGACTCATACTAAAATATTCCTAAGGAACTTTTACAAAGCGCTGGAAAGAAGGAAAAGTGAAGAAACAGAGCAAACCCCAATCCAAGCCAGCATATGCTCAAAAAATACTGAACCGAACCGAAAAAAGCTTGCGAATCTTTTTCGATTCATTTCACGAACAACTTTGAAGCAAAGATGTTTGTTAATTTGGGTAATCGTGTTACAAAACTCACGTATACGGAAGATAAAACGGACCATACATATTTTAGCTCCGCTAAAGTGTTACAAATGTTTGCCTCGCCCTAAGCACCGGTTCCCTGTTATAAACCATATATATTTACCTACCTACAACTTTTTCTTTTAACCCACTGTGGCTCACAACCATTTATTACATGTATTTGCATTTCCATTTTGTTTTTCTACATTTCTGTTTTACTTGAGCAACTGCGGCCAGATACACAATGGCCACCAAAAGACATTTAAAATTGTTGAGTTGAGTACATAATTTGTTTAATGGTGATTTATTGTTCGGCCACTGACGACGCCGGGTCTCCTAACAAATGGTAGAAATTTGCAAATTTTGTGGAATAAATGCGCACACAGTTCTTTATGTGGCACATTTATCTGTGTGCCATTTTTACTTTATATATATATACTTTTTTTTTTTTTTGTTGGTACAATACAATTTTCTCTTTTCATTCACTTGAACTTTTGTAAAAATTTGTAAAACTTTTCGTTTTGCCCCCCCCCCCTCACGCTTTGGCCGTAATTTTTTTCTTGTTTTAAGCTATTTAATTAAAATAGTTTTCCATTATTTAATGAGCTTAACTAATTTCAGTTTGTTCGACAGCTGAATATGTTTTTTCCATTTTTTTTGTTGGTTTTTCATGAAACAGATTTTGGGAATGAGCTTTGGGAACGAGCAATAAATTTAATGAGTTTCAACCGTTTCGAAGGCTGAAAGCCTCAATTAAATTCATTAATGTGGAAAATTAAATTATGCATGCAGTTTTTAGCCTCCCAGGGGGGACAAAGTTCGTTGCAGTGGAAAAAATATGAAAAAAAAATATAATTACATTGTAGGGATGGATTGGGGTATAGGCAAATTTCTGTATTTGGAATTTAGTTTCGTTGTGTCAATTGTACTGTGCTTCTTCTGGCCCCTGTATTGCCTGCTTAGTTCGCTCTTAAAGGAGAGGAACTTGACTTTATTATCTAAACGAAACTTGGCCTTGGTATTGATATAGCTTATGCGAATAAAAAGGTAAAGCTTGATATTCCGAATTGGTTCGGTTCAGTGGTTAACAGTCGATCTACGCGCCTGGTTCGGTTCACAGCGTGGTTCTTATGGCTAGACAAGCCATGGTTTTTGGGTCGGTTCAGTGGTTTACACTAAATGAGTTGTTGTACCTGTTTCTGTTCTCGGATTCCTAAACTTTTTAGTACATAGATTTCAACTTTTCTCATTTTTAGTTTACCTAGTCATTACTATACAAACGATAGAGAGTGAACTTTAATGTAAGACGTGGTCCTTCGAGACGAATATTCTGAAAGCAATGTTTTGTAGGTAGAGACTCCCAGAAGCCAAATGTCGTTTTAGTTATGACATCTTGAATCAGTGTGAAGTGTTATTGTTCAAAGAAACTTTAAGCAAGGGCATTTGAATCCAGACACCTGCTTGGAGTTCAAGTGTGATTGTCTCTAAATAACTAAATAAATAAGGACAATAATAACACCCAAGCAACATTTGAATGTTGTAAATGTTGCTAGGACAATTCATTATATTGCGTGGGACTATCCCAAAATCTACAATATAAACAACAGAAACTAAATAAAAGATATGCATTATTGTGGTGCCATTTAAACACTTTATTTCCATTTGACTTTATTTAAAAATTATTAAAGCTTCGAGATTCGTTTCGATCGAGGCCAAACTACTTTGTTTTTGATTTTGCTGACTATAGTTAACCTGCAGCTTTAAGTTTATGCTCAGATCTGAGCAGAAGGAAATTTGTAATTCACACCTGATCTCAGGTACTTCCCATGAAACCCTCTCCCGATTTCAGTACTCATATCATACATCAAATCAACATAGGTCATGAAGTAGTAGGACATCATATTTAAGGGATGCCTGAATATAGAAACAGTTCTTTAATTTCAGGGCTGATAAAGCCAAGATTCTGAACTAAACCGATCTGAAGAGTATTTGAAGTATTCAAATAAATGAAAGTGGAATTCTCCTATATTTTTCACACGCAGAGGGCGGGTTTTACTACTTTGGGAAATCATATTACAAATTATTTTTCGTACTATTCGTACAAACTGAGCGTCAGGTCAGGCGGATAGAAGAAAGATTTTTGGCTAAAGGAAGTTTCCATAATTTTCCCACCCTGGGAACATCTTAATATCACACCAATAAACTTTATCATAAAACATGCATCCCAACAGAGTTTCAAGTCAATTGAATGGAAAAAAAAGGCTTAAGCATAAAGAATTTTCCGGGAAACTGCCGTATTGTATATTTTATCATCTTTACTATTCATTCACCTCTCTAGTTTCAAGTAAATCGAATGAAAAGAGTTGATTCACCCCAAATAAGCTTTTCCGAGAATTTTCATCCACTTTAGTACAAATTTTCACATTTTCTTTTGTAACTAAGAGAAGGTCTGTGCCAAATATTAATTCTAGAGAACAAACTGTCTGGGCTGTGGGCTGATAATCAGTCATTTTTATGTGAATATGGAAATTAACAATTTGGGTTCAAAGAAGTTCACCAACCAAACCATTTTCTATTAGTTCACTAAAAGTTCGACTTAACCAGGTTCACCTGTACTAGCAATTGCCAAATGAAGCCTAAAATTGAAGTGAGGTAAAAACATTTTGTAAAATTACCTAATAGTTATTAAATAAAACGAATAATTTACATTTCCAATTTGTGACTCACAGCAAAATTAAGCTCGATTGTTGTTTTAGGTGCGAACGATTAAAGCGAGGTAAAATTTCGACCGGCGCTTATTTTTCTTTCGTTGTGTTGGCTTTGGTGTTGGAGCATACCGAAAATGAAATTAATATTAAACAATGCGTGACATTTTTGTACAGCAGCAAACAAGGCGCCAACGAAAGCAAAAGGCAAGCGAGAAAATGGCAAACAAAAACCGCACCTCGTTAAATTTGTATGCCAATGGCTGGCTGGCCGACTGGCTGGCTGGCTGGCTGCATGCGAGTGGGCAGCAACAACAAAAGTAAATAACAAAAAGCCTGTTTGAAAAAGTTAAACAACTGAACAAAAATAGAAAACCAGAAAATGTTTTTAAAATTCAAGCAAAACTCAATTGCTTGAAGGCACCAAGGTGCTCTCATGTGAGCATTCACATTCCAAACCGCCCCTCCCACCCTCCACTTAACGCCAAGGGCTAGTTAGTTAGTTGGTGTTGCGGAAATGTTGTGACAAATAAAATATTTAAATATTTCAAACATTTTGACATTTCGCACTGGCCAAGTGCGACAAAAAAAAAGTTACAAATTGTGGTCATTGTGTGGCCCAGCACAACAAAAAAAAAAACAGAACGAGGGGGAGCGCAAAAATGTTATGTGTAATTTAATGCAGAACCCAAAACTCGATGACTTGCAGCATTAAAAAATTTGTATGCATTAAAGTTTTAAACATTTTTTCGTTCCCAGCTGGCCCAAAAGTTTGCCTGCCCCACAGCCCCAGGCCATGAAATGGCACAAAAAAAAAAAAAAGCAACAAATCATCATCGTCATCATCATCATCATCAGGGCAACTTTTTCCTGCATTTGAAACGGAAGTGATTTCATCAAATATTCATATTAACTAATTGGATTTGAAGCCATTTCACATTTTGTGTCCTTCACACCGGATATTGCCAGTCGAGTTGAAACCCCTTTTCCATGTTGTTTTTTTTTTTTTTAGTGATTGTTTTGTCTTTTGTTTTTACTGGCGTAATTTAATATACAATGTTTATTTTAAATTAAAAATGTATACGCACATGTGTCAGCAGAATGAACGAGAGCAACCGGTGATTGAAGGCCAACGAGCTGCAGTACCTCACAGTTCCAGGAACCCTTACCTAAAACAAAACAAAACAAAACACAAATGTACAACGGGGAAAGAGTATTTTTTTAGTGAAAGTAGGAGCAGCAATTGTTAATTTAAGGGGTATAAAAAACAATGGAAAAGTTGAAGAGAAGGTATGTGGAGTAAAAACTTTACAAAAAAAACTCAATAATTACTATTTTAAAACAGTGACACATTTTAGCACTCAACACAGTTGACCAAATTCATTCAGAAACTGTGGCAGTTTGATAAACTTGATTGAGTTTGGTTAGCTGGCATTTATTATTTATTGACCTTTTAAGTAATCGCTTATTAAATGGAACTTATAACTAATTTTCTTGTCAGCTTTTAGTAATTTTGCTTTTATTTTTCGAGTAAAGTTGTTTCTTTGGGATTGCTCTATAAAAAAAATTCTTTGTATCAATGTCACATTTTCATATTCAAAACTATAAAAAAAATTTTTCAAAAAATCTAAACAGGGTATTTCAATCTTGCGCCCACGAAAACGTGTCCCAGGGCAATCGTTATCGACCAAGGTTCACTCCATCGCTGCCTTTCTCCATAGGTTCTACTTTGAACTTCTCTTTACAGAACATAATAAAACAATTTAATATCGACATTGATCCAGATTATGGAATCCGTGTGTAATAAAACGAAACTAGGCAAGGACCAGTATATTGGAAGGTTGATCAAAGCGAGTTTTTTGAAAAAAACCCGGAATGAAACCGTTAAATTGTAGTAAAAAGGACTACTGCTATTGCACCTCCTGATTCGTTGGCAAATAGGAAAACGCAGTTCGGTATATTTTTTAGTCTTGATTATGGTGCTTTTCTTAAAATGGATTTTCATCTCGCGTTCTTTTGGCTGATTAATACCATCAACCATTAACGACATGCAATAGCACATTATGCCATCATAGCTTTAGTTTTTAATTAAGGATTAATTGTTTATGGATTGATTTCATTATTTACAATTTTGACAGTTATCGATAGAAGTTAAGGGCTGTATCAAAAATCAGTTCGATTCGGTATATCGATATAAATCGGATTTAGATATTATTGACTAAAAATATTTAAGAAAAGTTGAACATTCGTGGAAAATAGAATTTTTACCTTTTACGGGAACTGTAAGAAGGTATACACAACCACAAGAAAACAAAAGAGAAAACGGTCTTTCTGTGTATTTATACTTATGGCTGCCTAGTCGGACCTGACACCGTGAAATGTACACATCTCTCATACTTCTTTTCCGTAGAGAGGAAGTTCGAAGCCGTGAAAAGTTCCATTTGATTTGTTTTAAGAGTCGAACCCTCAAAGAATGCTACTTTGGGCTCGTATTTAAGCATGTGTTTATGTGGTTGCTTTCAAGGCTCTTTCTTGTTGGTTACACATGCCCAAAACACAATCCAGAGAAGGGACGATTTAATGTTAAAGTGACTTTAAGCCTTCCAAGCACATGAAAAAGATTGCAGTGACGATTTAATAAAAAATTACCTATATGTTGTGACTTTACCTAGTAAAAAGAACTATGAAAAATAGTTCCCATATTCTGTAAAATCCGACTAGGTGTCTAATGCCAACTATATCATTCGACGAACAACTACAAATGTTACATAGATAGATGTATGGAATGAGATTTTGTAGTTGTGTTCAATTATGCAGATTCTATCCTCTGAGAAGAGAGACGCATTGGAAAGGCCTTGCGCGAAACAAGAACAAATGCGGCCGATGTGTATAGCCTGCGGGCACCTCTCTCTCTTGAATATGCAGTTTATTTATAAAACTGTTTAAAAGGTGGCTTGCTCAAAACTTTATTAAGCTCTTTTTTCTCTGACTACAAAAGTTTTTATGAATTCTGTGAAAGCAAATTCACACAAAAAAAAAAAAAAAAAAACACATATCAAAGTATAAAATGAAGCATAAAGTTTCAAGTATTTTTTGACTATTTTCATTTGTCAAGACTTTAGCTTTCTGTGAACAACTTAAGCCAATCAACTGAGAAACAGATATTGGCACTATCCACAACATAACAGATTCTCTGACTCATGCTTTAAATGTTGGTTTCATCAAACTAAATTCTTTCAAGTGAACAGCTACACAAGCGTAACGTTTAATAAAGTAAACGAAACAATGTTTGTGTAATACCCCAGTCTTTTCATTAGCATTCAAGGCGTACGTTTATGGAGCAATGAATAAACAAAAGCAACAACAACAACAGCAAAAAACTGACTAACAAAAAAAACCGCTGCAAAAACAACACCAAAATGTGTCAGTTAAAGTGTAGGGAACGGCTGGGCAGGACTCCAAGGCAAGGCATCCAAAGCCAAATGCAAACACACAGCATGTGGAAAGCAATGAACTCCGCGATGAACGCGGACGCGTAAAAACTTCACAGCTGGCTGGCAACGGGCAACGGGCCACCCTTGACTCAATCCTTTCGTCCTACTGCTCCTCATTGCCATCCATTACTATTACTTGCACGCTCAGTTCTGCGCCAAAAAAAAAAAAAAAAAATGGAAAATGGAAAATAAAACAACAAGAAGAAAACGTGGCGACTATGAAAAAAAATATTTTACAAAAAAAATGTTGCTGGCAGGCGGCAAAAAGAGCTACAAAATGGCATAGAAAATTAATAATCGCGCAATTTTTGCGCCAGTAAACAATGAGAAAAGTCTTGGCTCGTTAGTTTCCTCATTATTCTGAATTTTCAACTCGCAGCTTTCGGTGCTTTCCACTTTTCTTTGTGTTCCTGCAGTTGCAGTTGCTCTCCTTCAAAAAAAAAGGACAACCACGAGCCGAGACAAGAACGGACGAGGAGCAAAAAGGGGACAACTAAGTATCTGACAAGATGAAGTACGAGTCGACACCGGGCAAATAATGAGAGATGCGATTTAATATCATTTTTCATGAAATTTGTTAGCCTTTTGTTTGCAACGGGGCAAATGAGGAGACGAAAACTTAAGCTGGCCAGAATGGCAGCGATATTTGTGGTAAATGAAACAAAAAAACCGAGGTTTAAGCTGCTTATCTTATTTTGTGGTACTTAAGTCCTGGTACGGTGATATAAGTGGGCTGGTATTTGTGAGAGCAGATAAATTGGCATTAAGGGCTATCAAAATAAAAAAAAGGGGTAAAAATGCTGGAAGGACCTCAGGAAATTATGCTTAAGTTCTTGGTAAAACACTCGTTGATCGGCGTACTGATACTTTGTAAAAAAGCCACACGGAATATATATTATGCTTGTGCCAAAGCCAGAAGGAATCATATCCTGTCGGTATGAACAAGCTTCTTATACTTGCGGGCAATTTTTTTAGGGCCACGTCCCTTCCTGCCACCTCAATTTGAAAAAGTTTCATATCTGCCCAAGTTTTATAGAAGGCTCTTGCCTTCTGCACATATTTAGTAATCAGTATTATTTGTCGATCCCTTAAAGAAATGGGAAATATCGACTGAACGGTAGTCGAGTTATGCGCAAAAGAATGTTTGCTGCAGCAGTGCAGTAGCTGCGCTGCTTTTAGCTGCAGCTGCAGCATTAAAATTCGTTTTGAGCATACACTTTGGCTGGTACAGAATATATTATATTATAGTCGGGCTTGACTGACTTTCGTACTTATTGTACTTGAGTTCAGCGCAAAACGGTGTCATTAGTATGGTAGGTATGACAATACTTGATTCAAGTACAAAATTCTAATTATTAGTACGAGGTTTTCAATTTCAAAATACTGGATTTAAGATTATTTTGGTATATATAAAGTACACTTCGAACTTTTACTTGGTTTAAAATTATTTTGGTCTATATGAATTACGCTTCGAACTATAATATAAATGTTAATTAATCATTCTTTAAGGTTATCACAGTCTTAAGTCAATACCAAATAACTTTCATCATAAGTACAAAAAACATTTTCTTGAAGTCTAATAATTCATTTTTGAAACATTATAAGAGCACAACAACAAAGTACAAAACGATCCAGTCTTAAACCCATAAAAAGCTAAAGCAATTGCCAATTTGTTTTGGAAATAAGATCTCTAAGAAGACTAATCCAAGAAGGCTGGAACATTAGCAAGCCAAAGACTCCATTAAAAAAGTGTTAACGCCACTTGAGAATTTCAAAGATAATAAGGCGCACTTTTGTGGCCTACTTAAAGAGCTTTCATTGTAATTCTTAACCATATTTTGTACTGAATAGCTTACTGTAAGTACTTAAAGTAGTTAATTCAAGAACCTGTGTTCCTATTTCCATAATGTTAATGAAAGTTTTACAACTTCAGCATGTTTAGTACTTCCAAGAACAAAACATACTTTTAATTTTAAGTACAAAACAGTATAAACTCTATGCCTATATAGGTCTTATTTGTAACCAACACTAAATTTAATAGTTTCAGCCTAAAATAACCCCCTCTATACTAACCTTCTTCTAGTTATTCCCATTAAAAATCATTTAACCTTTATGCTCACAAGTTTTCCAAATAAATGACGGAATTTGATGAGGCTCAGGCACGCAACAAGCTCATACCAAAACGTTGAACAACGCTTTGTGGAAGTTGGAGAAAGTGCCCGGTGAAACAGAAACTGGAACAGGTGACTCCGAATGGCAAAACTTTTCAAATTGTTTATTTAACAGCAATGAAAAAATCATTACGCATTTTTATCACAAACTTCAAAAGGTACAAAATCCCATGAACCGCCAAAAAAAAAAAAGTTGAAAAGTTTTTAATGCATATCAAAATTATTCAACAAAAAAACAAACTAAATTGGCGATTTAAAATGCAAAATGAAAAGACAACAGGCGAAAGTATCGTACGCAATTTGCCCTCTCGGATTATGTTGGCCCTGGATTGAAGTAAATGTAATTTGTGCTCGTTCAAACATACACAGTACTCGCAGTTCCGCATTCTCCTCTTTTGTTGCTGTTGGTTTTCTCTCTTTTTTTTATGAATTGTTCCTGTTTTCTGGTTGGACCACCGCTTCAAGTTCATTGTGCATTAATAATTTAGTTGTCGTTTCTGTGTCGCGACGAGTTCGCCATGCAAAATCGAGTCGACACGCTGGAAAAATTTGCTGTCCTTTTTTGCAGTTGCTGCTGTTGTTGTTGCGATTGCCGTTGGCGTCGCGATGTCTTCTGTGGTGGCTCCACCATGATGGGCAGTAACAAGGGAATTGTAGACTGTGTCATTTGCATGGCTGCACTTTGGTCTTGTTGTATTTGCTATATGAAATTTCAATCGATAATGGGACGTGTCAGTGGCTCTGTTTATTACTTTACGGCCACCACAAAGGGCTGAATGTGTCTTGGCCATGTTTTGATTCAATTAACTTTCTTTTTTTTCTGGGAGAATAAACTTTCTTTTTAATACTTGTGAACACCCACCCAGTGCAAAAATTGACACCAAGATCTTTTTCCACACAAAAATACCCTGCGGAAGTTAAAAAGTCGGTCAAGCCCTACTATAACATACTCAGCACCCTGTATAATAATATTCAAAGCAAAGCTCCAACAGAGCCAATCACTTACCCAGAACGTTCTTCTCACTTCAACACAAACACTCACACATACACTTAATCACAACAAAAAAAAACCAAAAAAAAAAAAAATAAATCCAACGGCACTCTCTCCCACACTCTCTTTCTCTTTTCAAATTTGTAGCTTTCAGCTTAGGAGAGGTAAGCCACCACAGCGAAAAAATGTAAGCAGAAAGAACGGTAAAAAAGAACCACAGCAGCCTGCAGCAGATCAAAACAAAAAAAAACAAAACCAACGGCACTCTCTTTCTACTTTAGCTTACGCGAGGTGAGAGCGTGGCTCCATAGCAAACGCATGCATAAGGAACGAACGGTAAAACAAAACCACGGCGGCTTGCAGCAAAGATTTACAAAATGCTGGGAAAACTACATATGGCTTTTATCACTTTTGATCACTTTCTTAACTGTCAACTGCACAAACTATTTATCTTGTATTTGTTAGTTTTTATTTATATTCTATCCGTTTTTTTCGCTTAGAATTGAAACCACGCTGGCAGACACCGACCGACTCACATGCCTTGCCTCAGACAACTGACCTCAGTCTCTCTCTCCCGCTGCTGCTCAAGTGTGGGTCCAGTTGTTGTCTCTTCAATTACAGCAATGAGCGAGAGCGTAGCTGTGTGTAATGCTAGCTCAGCTTAGACCGACTATAACATACTCTGCACCAAGGGAAATATGAAAATGTCGCATTTGCTGCAACATGAAAACGATCCTGTAATATAATTTGCTGACAAAATAAAAGATAACAACATGAAAATATTACACGATGTAAAATACGAAAAACAGTATATTTCGGCACCATTAACACAAAAATGGTGTTTTTTTTTTTTAAGTGAGTGAAGTGAAGTACGAAACTTTGTAATAGTTGTTGTTGTTATCGCCATCAATCTGAAGGGCCAACGCTTTCTCTGAAGTATATTTTTAGGGCACCTCTTGGCATTTATCAAGACCGCTTTTAATCTTTTTAGATGTGTCGGGATCAGTGCAACTATATACAATGCACTCCGGTCTTACAACTTTGTATCTACTTATCAAAGATCAACCGATGTCGAACCTTTTCCGAACCCAAAATATCGGTTCGGTCATACACCTTTGTGTCTGCTTATCAAAGATCAACCGATCCGGTTCAAACCCGGAATTCCGACTTTTAGATTACTGTGAACCGAACCTAGAACCGAACCTCATTATAAATTAAAGCTGCTCCCGAACCTTTTCCGAACCCGAAATATCGGTTCGGTTCAAAAAAATTATGGACAATAGAAACTTGACCTTCTGCCTATCGACTTCATCTGTTATATGATTGTTTCAGTGCGAATGACTCCTAAAATGGGTAGCAAAGTGAAATAACAAATCAAGAAAATCGTTTAGAATTACTTATAAAATCCTCACCCATAATAGCCTCTGTTCTCAAGCATATTAAATAGTTGTCAAAAGAAAGAGTCTAACATTACATTGGTATTATTCGTATATTATATTAACATTTACATCGATTAAACACAAAAAATATCATGATTAAAGCCCTCAAAAGTATGCTAGCCTTATTTTCTTAAATAATTATCATTTTAAGGGAGTAATCGAGAGCCAGTTATGCCACCGTCATACAAAGTGCACACTGTACTTACACTCAGAATATCAGGCCAGTTAAAGGTATTCAAAATAAATCAACGGTTAGCAAACTATAAGACAAATTGTATTCTCATCTATTACTATACATAAGCATTGCATACTTTGAAGGGCAGCTATCAAGATAATTTTGTTGTGTATAAACAGGGTAAGTAAAGGATATATTGAATATTACCATTTGTTCTACTAATCGATTCAAACCCAAAAACCACGCTTTTCCCAAATGATCTGAGTATTTTTCAGGTGGAATGTGATTTTTAGAACACATACAAATTACAAAACATTGAACACAAAATTATTAAAATTGTATAACGAATGTAATCAAACATTTCTCTGAAAAACCTCAAACCTTAAATTCCCGAATCTTAACCATATTGGTTAATTTTAGTTTGAACCAGTGAGCCGGAGATCAGAGTATTTTTTTGGTTTGCAATTTCCGAAGTGGGAGAGTCAATTGAAATCGCCGATAATGCCTTAACTTCATATTCATTATTCTTAAACGATTTTGTTTCTTATAGAAATTTGTACACCAAAAGTTTCAAACATGATAGTTAGCTCAAGACTCGCCTACATTTATTTAGTTGTTCAAATGTCTCAACATAAAATCGTTATGCTTTTCAGCGAAAGCTAGGAATTGATTTTGAGCATATAGTCTCCTGGTGATTTTTTTAGAACTCTGAGCCAAAGAAAGAAATCTCTAGAGATTTTCTGATAAAAGTTCCGACTTTAAACTAAAATGTGAATTCGGTGGACAATTTGTTTGTAATTTATAGGAATACAAGCCATTTCTGAAACGAATGGTACGCCGATTCTGAAAAACCATTTACCCAAAGGTTTCGGTTCGGTTTAGTTCACTGACGCGTTTTAACTCTAAAATTTGGGTATTTGCTTTGATTTCGGATCAATTAAGATTCCCTGATGGATCGTCCAAAAGTAATACCTGTATAGACTGAGTTGATCCCTAGCGGAACTGAGTTGAGGTGGATTTTAAGAATAACTTACATACATTGCGTACATTTTCAGACCTCTTAGGTCCTTTTTTCTAATCTTCTACAACGAGCTATTTGTTACATAAATCTACAACAAAAAGAGCAAAATCTTAGTTTATCTGACATATAGCAGCTTTGTAGAAGATGAGAAATCGGCCCTTAATCAGAGCTGTAAGTGAGTCAGTGAGAAAATCGACGGATCTAGCTCGATTATTGTCATGAGCTATTGAAATATGCAATCAGATTGCTAATTTTTGTGATCAGGATGGATAAAAAATACACAAAAACTCAAGCTGTCGTTTGAAATCAACCGCATATTTTAATTTTTTTTATAAATGATTCCTTGTGGATGATTTTTGATGTTTGATGTATGCTACTAAACACACATTTTTACAGCTCTTCTCTCAATATACCTTTCATCAGACTACATTCCGGAGTAAACCATTTCCTTCATGGGACAATATTAACAATTATCTACCATATTCCGCACTTTTTGCTTATAATTTAAGATATTTTTTAAGTAATATAAGATATCTGCTTCAATTTAGGCAACTCTTAAAAGAATTCTAGCTAATTAAGGGCGTTCTACAAGTTGATAAGTGATCAAGTGACCATAGCCAAAGTGCTTACACTTTAACCTCCAATCCCTGACAATATCAATTTACTTTGATCAAGCTCAAGCAGCTACAAATTTCTAAGCTAAATATAACCACCTTCTATTCACCTCTCTCTTGGTGCAATCTTCCTTCCCAGCTAAACCAACACATTCTGAGTACCTACATAGGTTCTTGGGTCCCTGTTTTGTTATTGTTATTTATTCAATTAAGCATTTCCATTTTTATGGGAGCTCCAACCTCACGTTTCGTCGCATAATCTGCTTAACCATTTTAATTTTCAACGTGTTTGTGAAACTTTTCTTCTCACTTCCCCCATATGTCAATCCAGGGCTCACCTTTTGTGATTTCATTCAATAAATTCCCATCAGCCAGCCAGCCAGCCAGAGATCCAGCGCAGTGGCCGGGGGGTAGGCCAACAAAAGATATCCAAAACACGTGACAGATTTGCTTGGATTACATACGCTTACACACATACACCGAGCGGGTGAGGCACAGCACAGATACATCGACCGACCGACATACACGCACAATATTTGGTGCAGATTTTTGTTGTTGTTCAAAATTTTCAGCTTCAGATTCAGGCTGACACTTGGGAATATTTTTACTTTTCACTTGGCTGATACGCACAGCATCTTAATCACTGATTAAATCGAGCAGAAGCGAACACGACACGGCCGCACGCACGAGAGACGAGATCCGGAATCAGAAAGCCGGAATATTGGAGAAAATAGTTCGCAGCGCGTGCACAACTGAAGCCCACGACAACGGCATTCGAAGTGGCTAAGAACGAGGCCTGAAACCGTGCCAGAAGTCCGGTAAGCAGCACCGAAGTTGGTTCGGCAAAACGAACCAAATGGAAGAGACGATTTTATAGCATACCTTTGAGGGCATGGAAGAGAAGTGTTGTGCATTTTGGGTGTGTTTTTTGCCAAGGCACATGCGCCCTGGGACAGCTTCACCAACTTGGAGAGAGAGAGCGCTGTTTCCAATGCCTTAGTTTGGACTGGTCCCAAAACAGAGTTGTCCCAAAAACAGTCAACAGCTGTTCGCTCTAAGGAGCCACCTCGAGTGACGCACTCGCACTCTGTGTCGGCGCTGATGGTGGTGTCCCTTTAGAACCGTGCCGTGTCTTAGGTCAGAAACGTACTGCTGCCGGCATTGGACTGAATTTTTAATTATGATAAATGCCCATTCATAAAAATGAATGGCATACATTTCTGTCCGTTGCGTGTTTATTTTTATACTTGGCATATTCTGCATAATTATTATTATTCGTATTTCTTTTTTCTTCCTGGCAATTTGTTAGCTTCATCTTTCTGTAATCTCCCGCCTCCTCGTGCGCCTGCTCTTCACTCCCTGCACTTGACAGCTTAAGATTTATTTGACTGCAGTTGGTTCGGTGATTGGTTGGATGGTTTGGATGCTAGATAGGTTGGTTGCAGGTGTTGATGGCCCAGATGTGTGTGCTTCAATCAACATCAGCGTCAGTTAATAAAATCGCAGACACACAAATGTGATGAATTGCTGGTGTTTTTGCCAGAGACAGAAGATGCTTTTAAGTGGGGGCAAATCATTTAACAATGCAATGCAACCAATTGAGCGATTATTCCAATTAAGGAACATATATTCATGCTTTTAGTGACAGCTTAATAAAATGTAAATGGAAGGGTTAGGCGAGGATTTGCTAGAAATATAAATCAGAACAAATATTAAGACAAAAATTGTGAAAAGGTTTTAGTAGTTTTAAGCCCAAAACCGACCACAAAATACCTCGCCTTTTCATTAGGTTGCTTCCATACATACTTCCATTATGGAGCATAGTCATAGACCTCATTGGGGTTTTTAAGGCAAGGTGACCGACTAACAATTAGATTGTGATTAAAGTAAGCTTACAATGTTGTTTCCAGCATGCTTCCCTGATGTATTACTTGGCACTCAAATATAAATCCATCAGCACGGGATTACATCAATTCGAAATACGATTCAAAATCCATCACTTTTCAAGCTATCGCCACCAAACTTAGCAGGAAGTCTTCTGGTACAAATACGCAGCACATTTGTCGGTAACGCCCGGATCGGATGACTATAACAAACAGCAGCCATTGGAACGATCAGTCGAAAAACTAGTTCTAGTTCGAAAAACTTTTGGTGTTTGGTGTTTGATTGTTTCACATGCTTTCACATAATGCTACAAATTTTTGACCAAATCGGATGACTATATCATACAGCTCTCATAAGAACGATCGGTCGGATAATGGGAAAACGCTTTTTTTTTATATTTAAGCGAGCACTGGCAAGGATATAAAAACTTTGGCACAAACGAAGTTAGCTTAGCCTTCTCGTTTGATAATAAAGTATGCATTTAATGTTAAATGGATCGTAAATTTTCATTTGAAGTAGATGAAAAATGGACATATTTGAAATCAAAAAAATAAATTAACCACCATCCATTCCTTTTGTTTGTTTTTTAATATTTTTTCCTGTTTAGTTTTGATATATTTAAATCTTCTGAAAAAACACTGAAATAAAAACATTTTAACAGTCTGTCAGACAATTAAACTCACAATCTTTCAGCATTCCATGGCCACGAATGGCATCTCATCACACAGTACCCATAGCACATGCTTATTGGGCCCATGTCTAAAATGTTGTCTGTACTTTCCGTTCTCGTTCCCAACTTCTGAAGATTTGATGTCGAATTTATTAGCTCGTGCCGGCATTACTCCTAGTTTGAATTTATATCGTCGTTTTTATACCCTGTTCCCAATAAAAAATTCGGAAAAGGGGGATCATGAAGTTCATATAGCCATGTCCGTCTGTCTGCATGAACACCTTAATCTCAGAGACTAGAAGAGCTAGAGCCATCAAATTTAAAATGTAGACTAGTATTGTCAGCACGCAGATCAAGTTTATTTAATATTTTGGCCACGCCTCCTCCCGCCCCCGCAATAAAAAAAGTTTGAATATCTCGTACATTTTTTAAGATATCGAGCTCAGATTGCCGTAGCCAATATCTAAATTCTCACAAATTTTCATAAAGATCGGAGTATAAATGGCAGCGCTAAAAATGTTGCATACTTATCCGAGCCGCATGAGGTTATTAAACACTTATTGCTTTAAGCAACGGGCATTTC
The DNA here is from genome assembly GCA_035044965.1 of Lordiphosa andalusiaca. Classification (NCBI taxonomy): domain Eukaryota; kingdom Metazoa; phylum Arthropoda; class Insecta; order Diptera; family Drosophilidae; genus Lordiphosa; species Lordiphosa andalusiaca. The sequence continues at coordinate 464,982 of JAWNNM010002225.1, forward strand.
GAAGTCGGGCAGAACCGATCTAAACTTACCCTCTCGTTTTCCGATAGATAGGTCCTTTTTGGAAGAGGGAGGTACCAAAATACATTAAATTCGGAATAAATCTAAAAAATTACTTTTAATTATACAACAAAAATGATTTTTAAGGTAAAATATTTCAGGAAACGAGAAATTTTTATACCCTTGCAAGTGCTCGCTTCAATAATTACAAAAAAAATAGTTTTTCCCATTTTCCGACCAATCTTTCGTATGGGAGCCATATGATATAGTCATCCGATTTGGCCAAAAATTTGTAAAATTATGTGAAAGCACTTGAAACAAACAACTACAAAATTGCAGAATGCTACCATTAAAAACAAAAAAGTTTTTCTAACTAAAACTGTTTTTCAGACCTATCTTTTGTATGGCAGCTATACTATATAGTTGTCCGATTTTAATAAAACTTGGTAGAATTATAAAAAATCATAGTAAACCTACGATTACCAAGTTTGGAAACGTTTCCGTTAAAAAGAAAACAGGTTTTCTCACTAAAACAAGTTTTCCGACCGATTGTTTCTATGGAAGCTATGAGATATAGTCATCCGATACGGTCGGTTCCGATATATTAGTAGATATATCAGCTCGATAGCCTTAAAAACTGAGAGACTAGTTCGCGTAGAAACAGATAGACAGACGGACGGACAAAGCTCAATCGACTCAGCTCGTCACCCTGATCAAGAATACATATAGTTTAGAAATGAATATTTCTATGCGTTGTAAACTTCTGAGCAAAATTATAATACCCTTTGCAAGGGTATAAAAACGTTCAAAAAATGCATAACAATTACGGTTGGCTTAAGTTCAAATTACCAAAATATCAATGTTAAATACTAATTAACTTATTTAAAGTCAACAAAAAAGGCAGTGTAAAAAATCAATAAATAGCCGATCAACTATTTTCTGAACCAGTTTTGCAACGATCATCTCATTTTCGTTATCGTTCGTCTGTTTTCAAGGGTATTCCCAAAATCGGCATAAGCTTAGTTACCTTTAACTTCTTACTGCCATTGAGTACTTGTAACCTTAACTATTTCAGTTCACTTTTAAAGACACATTGATTGCCTTTACTTTGCTTCAAGAATGTTACCAAATAGATGGATAAGAGCCGTAAAGAGAGAGAGAGTGAAAGAGGGTGAATGTCTTGTGCATTTTGTTGTTACCATTCCCATTTCCAGTTATGCAATTATCCCATTGTGCGGTTGCCGGTTGCCTAACAAATCGATTCCCACATAGCTTCATTGTCATCCAAAAGTCTAGAAGACTGAAGTCTTAAGGCAAACCCATCTCAATGCAATGTCCGGGTGCACTCGACAAAAACCAAATTGACCAAAGTTAATTTAACCACTGTAAACAAGACGAGCACTTCAAATGCTTCGCTGGTCACGGGAAGACGTGGACAAAGGAGGCGGCGTCGGCGGCGGCAGTGAGTTGAGGAATCTGTCAGTGGGGCTGTAGTGAAAATCAATTGAAGTGCCAGCAGCAAACGCTTCAATCAATTTTACTTTGGCAAACATTGAGTGCAAAATAAATCACAGCAAAGCAACGAATGGACGGCAGAGGTAGACCCAAACCAGGAAGATGATGCTATATGGAGGATCTCAGCTGGGTGGGCCACCACACTACACGTGTGTCTGCGAGTGTGTGTGTGTGTGTGTTTATCTTATTTATGCAAAGCTGTGGCAAACAGCATCACCAGCAACAGCAACAACAACGAGCCAGAGAAGCAGCTAAAAAATGAATGAATCTTATGCAATGCGGGTAAAAAGTGCCCGGGGAAGTCTACAGGAGGGGTGGAAAAAAATTGCAACAAACCGATTGGCAAAGTGTGCGAGGGGCTTTATGCTGCTTCGAGGCACATCAAACATCTCAAGCGAAATGAATAATTTATAGACGCATTTGCCGAGCGGCACCCCACGAAGGGTAGAAAGCTAACTGCAGAATGTCACACACTCACACACACACTCAAGCACTCATCTATGTGTATCCTTGGTACTCCAAAGTATTGACAAAATAAAAATGCCAAGGTAAAGTGCAACATTTCAAAAAAAAAAATGCCAGGTAATTTGCCACAAACCCACTTCGCTTTAACATATTTCAAATCACAAAACCTTTAAGCCAAAATCTCTGCACAACACATTCCCACCCCCACCCGGAACTCTGTTTGGGTGTCTCTGCACTACCCTACACTTTGTTTTGTGGTAAAACAAAAAGTTTAAACAAATGACTGCATAAAACTTTGCTAATCTGCTTTTTAAAATCCCAACATGAAATATGAAAACTGACAACAGTTGACTTTGACGTTGACGGTTAAACCGCAAAATTCGTCAATTTCGAATGGGAAAAGATGAACAAAAATCCACACGAACTTTTGTCAATGTGAAAAATATTAATTTAACTTTTGGCATTAGCCGAGCAATGACACTGGCAACCAGCAAATTTAGCAATTTAACGAAAATGCGTGGCCACAACAAGCTGCTGCTGCCGCTGCTGCTCCTCCTTCTTCCTGGGTCCGCCTTTTCGTGTTGTTTGGCGGCTTCTAATGTTTTGTTGTCTATTTGCTTATGCGAAATTTGATGCCGTGTCTGTCTGCTACAACAGATCCTGCTGTTGCTGTCATTATCGTAAATTTTTATGCTAAATACGTTTCGTTGTAGGACCCAAGGAAACACGCAGCAAAGTTGACAAAGAAATACAACAAAAAAGTGTTGTTTATCGACGAATTTGAGATGCTCTAATTTCGGATTTGAGAGAACTGCTAAGAGAAGTGCACAATTACTGTCCCTGGTTACTTTATTCCACTAAAATCGAAATTCAATACATTTTAGCCCTCAGCTCAACTTTGGTGCCCACCGCTGGAGCTGAAAGAAGCAGTTATTTGATTATTTTCAAGCAGCTACACAGAGAACAAAAATGCCAGTCTTTAATATGACTGCCCTATCATTATTCCAGTGGCGTAGCCAGAGTTTTTGAAGAGGGGAAAGTTTTAGAAGAATTTTCTTGAATAGCTTCTTTCTTCTATCTTTTATGTTCAGGAAAGAGTAGGTTCAGCTCCCAAAAAAATCAGTCTGGCTGCAGTATTCTCATGTGTAGTTTGTTGTTTACTTGAATAGGTAAGCTAAGCTAAGCTCGGACTGCCTAGTAGGCACCAAAGCACCGTAGCAGATTCTGTGTCTTTGAAGTTGTAGAGACGTTGTGTATGGAATTCGTGCTTCAAAGTCCTTTATAAGGAGCAATGCAAAGAGCAAGTGAAAACATAATCTCAAACAAGGCACATAAATTCAAGATATAGTATACCAAAATTTCTAGACTGTACCCTTCAAAGCATAGAAGTTTCTCCTAATACGACTATTTCTTTGACCTTTCTCTTCCATGACAGCCATACATACTTTTATATAGATCCAAGGTCATCCTTCTCTAACTATTCACACATCCCTAATTTTGGCAGTAGCACTGGACGTTGCCCAACACTACAAAGGAGGGGAGCAGAGGCAAAGACAGGCGCATAGATAGTCGCCCGTTGTATTAGTTGTGAAACCCAAATATTATGGCTTAAAACGTTGTTTTAGCCTAGTTCTGGATTATCATTGTTCACTGACCCTAATTCGTATATAATAAACTAATCACTTGACATAAATGACCGATTTTCATCAAACTTAACAGAATTAAGCAATACAAAGTTGGGATACGTTTTCACGGTAAAAAAAAAAAAACACATCAGAAAGTCAGTCAAGCGGGACTATAAAACACTCTGCACCTCCCAAAGTTTGTATAAACCACACAAAGTGTTACAGTGCTGCCCATAATAGAATATAAATATAGAATATAACAAGAAAGAAAGTCGGTCAAGCCCGACTATAGCATACTCTGTACCAACGAAATTATACGCTCAGCATAAATTTTGATGCTGCAGTAGTAGCTGAAAGCAGCGCTGCTTCTGCGCTGCTGCAGCGAACAGTCTTTTGATCATAACTCGAAAACCGTTCATCCAATCTTCACCTATCCTTTGGCTGATAGTTAAGTTACCCTTATTACTAAATATATCTAGAAGGAACAACCCACCTATCTTTAAGACTGTAGGAGATATGACGATATTTTTAAATTGCGGGGGCGGCAGGGGGCGTGGCCAAAATTGAAAATAAACTTGATCTGCCTGCAGACATAAGAAGCATATGTTCAATACATGTCAAACCTCTATCTCTTACCATCTCTGAGATCTGTGCGTTCATACTGACAGACTGATTCGTACTTGGATCAAGTATTGAAGCTCTTGGATCAAGACAAACCGGGATCAAAAATTCATACTTGGATGCACAGAATATATATAGTTTATGGGGTCGGAGATGCTTTCTTCTGGATGTTACATACTTTTGCACAAACTTATTATACTCTATGTACCTTTGGTACAGAGTATAAAAATGTGGAAATAACAGGTTAATCATTCATTAAAAATTGTACTTCAGTCAACTTTTCTTTGCCTAAGTATATAGATAATGTTGGAGAACCAAAAAAACAACAATATCATAATTTTTTCATTATATTATTCACTTTGCATCTCCTTGACTAAGGATCAAACTGTGGACCTCCTTTACTTAACAGGAATGGAGCGCCTCAAAGCCTTATTAAATATAATGTCACCTTCCGTATTGAGTCACTATATTTCTCTTTAATATCTTTCCATCTCCTTAAGGTCAAACTGTAATGTTATAGTATCGAAGTGATATGAATAAAATGTTATTTGACAAATCATGAAATTTACCAGTCCTGATCATATTGATATTGACGGTTGTGTAGGTTCAGCTAGAGGATTTTTGTCCGACAATTTTAAATTAAAAGACATCACACATCGAACAATTCTTTCAAAAAAGTGCAAGGGATTTATGCCCACCAAACTGTTTCTGCTTATTGTTCATATAAATGGTAAAAAAAACCAGCTCATGGATTGTCCTATTGCTCACCAAATGCCAAAAGCTTAATTTAAATGGATGACAGAGAAATGCGAAATACTGAAATGGAATTTATACTTTTCCGACATAAAAAATCTAGTATTATTTTTGGAGTGTGCTTACATATAAATGGCTAAGCAGGTGCATAACCGGTTCAGTTCAGTGCATTTGAGTCCCTCTAACCGAAACATGAAACGATTCTTCTTAATTTATAATCTCTCAAGTCTCAGCCCAAAATGGATTCCCTTGGTTTTGAATCAAATTTGGTTTCTTTTTTTTTTAATATTTTTAAAGATTTAAACTTAATATTTTGCATTTCAGATTTAGGTTACCCCAACACGAATCATTTTTAATATATTTTTCAATAATAAATTTTCTTATTCCGATTTCTTAACTTGCTTCAACTTCACAAACTGCATAATTCCATCTATCAAACTTCTTTTTTATGCGGCATCAAAATGTCGCCATTTGGTACAGCTGCCGCCACGTGAATGCCACTCGGACAGCGGCCAGACAACAAGAGGAATAACATAACCAAGGCAATTTCGTGTTCTGCCCCAAAAATGTAAATGAACTCGAAAGTTGAAAGGTTGACTATCCGGGGCTTTCCATGACAAATTGAACGATTTCTGTAACAGCTTATCGAAGTTTATGACTTGCGTCCAGGTTTGAACAGCTTTTCGTTGCGATACAACAGGGTGGTCAGCATTGTTGAACCCGCCCGCTTGCAGTTCAAATGCGAGTCCAACTTGTTGTAGGACTCAAACATGCTGTCGTGCAGATTCTTGCAGTGCAACTTCAATGAATCCAGCATACAAAGTGCCTTGCGTCTATGCAGCTGATGCTCTGCTGTGGGTATGAACTTGGTAAACAAACGCTTCACATCCAGCAGGCTCTGATCGAAGTAGTTGTGGCATTGGGTGAAATTATACTTCTCACGCTCCAGATGTCGATAGCGTTGGGCACAGAATGCCTGCTCCCGCTCAAGGATTCGTTGGAAAGAATCCAGCTGATTGAGTCGCTTCTGTAGCAGGGCAGCCTGTTCCTGATCGCTACAGAGGCTATTCTGCAGATTCGTTAGGCTCAAATCGGATGCCTTGCGGCAAAGTTGAAGCTGTGTGCTTTGTTGCTGTAGCTTATGATTGTTTCGCTGTAGTTCAAGTATCTGTGGATTAACATTATCTTTGTCCAGCTCAATCTCAAGATTCAAACAGAAATCGGGTGGAGGGCATTCGGGTATGTTGAGGCCCAGCAGCTGATCCAGTTGAGAAACTCGCAACTTAATGCGTTCCACTTCTGCCTGTGAGTCCTCCAGTTGAGATTCATACTCGATAGTGGCTGGAGACTCTTCACTGGCCTCTTCAACATCCGGCAATGTTTCCGAGCTCTCCAATTGAGAACATTCGAACAGTTTCACCTTTTTAACAATGGGCAATTCTAAATACTTCGTTGGCTTCTCTAGGGATGATGTATCTGCCGATGGACACTTGGGCAACCCTTTTGCCACACACTGGGGAAAGAGGAGAAAACCCTCGTCTTTGGCTAGATTGACTTTGAGATTCCGGAGATCACTGCGACTATAATATTCAGTAGAATTTTTATTATCTGTTATCCAGCTATCCATGTTTAATAATTGAAACAAAATAAATGGAATGTAATATAACAATACACAATTGAGACAGAAAAAATGTGAATTAACTGGCAAAATGAAATGACACTAAAATCTGTAAACTATTTCTGGGATAGTCAAACGGAAAACAAACAAAAAACTGACTAAACTGATTCTTAGTGATGAAGCATTAGGACGAATTGTCACAAACAAAAAGTTAACTCTTACAGCTCCGTTCCCAGACCTAATTAATCAAAAGTAGTTCTTTCTTTCTTGGAAGTTGCAAATTGAATTGTGTTTGAGATCTGGAATGATTTAATACCTTAAGCAACTCAAATGTTTTCTGAGAACTCTATTTCGAAAGTGTGCTAAGAGTTACAGATTCACTCTACATATCTTAATACTCCGGCCTTCAAATCAACATTCGATAAATAAAATATGAAACATTGAACCGAACCATAACTGCGGTTCAGTAGGCTCCAATAACCGCTAAGCGTAACACTAAGAAATCAGATGGACGAAAAAGTAGTACTTACCCGTAAAACCAAATGAAAATCCGGGTAACAATAAAGAATATGAATACCGAAATAAACTAGAACCCAAACAGAACCGAAATCTTATATAAACCAGGGCTGCAAAACGGTTTTGAACCGAACCGGTTCGAACCCTGAATTCCGACTTTTATTTTACTATTAACCGAACCTCCTTTGATATTAAAGCTGAACGCGAACCAGTTCCTAACCCAAAATTTCGGTTCGGTTTAACAAATCTGACACAAATAGTTCACCTTCTGTCTACCAATTTCATCTGATATTTGGTGCGACTGACTCCTAAAATGGGCAGAAGAATGGAAAAAAAAAATCTGGCAAAACGATGAGATTTCCTTATAAAATCTTCACCCATAGCAGTCTCTGTTTTTAAAGCTCCTCGACTCTAAATCTTCTTGAATAATCCTCAAAAGCAAGAATGGAATTTCACTAAACTATAAATAATATATTATATTATATATTGAATATTTCCATGTTTTCTACCAACCAATTCCGACCCAAAAACCACTCGGTTCCCATTCAATTTGGGCATTTTTTAGGTCGAGCGCTGTTTTTAAAACATATAGAAGACAAAAATTTGTAATGTTGTATAAAGCATGGACTGAACCAAGGCTCGAACCAAAACCTTCTCCCAAAATCCTCGAACCTTAAATTTCGAACCTTAACCATTCGTCAACTTGGGTTCGAACCAGTGTACCGGAGATCCGAATGTCTATTTCGTTTGCAGCTCTGATATAAACTAATTTCATAAAAATCACCTTGAAGAGTCTTTTTCGACTCCTCCTAATGATTAGATATGAAATGCTTACAGAATGAATGGATTTGAACTGGAAATTGACTTATGAATACATTCAAAATGTGATTTAGTGAAATCCCACCCAACAGTTGTAAGATCGTTTCGGCAAAATCAGCACAGAAGACTCACAAATGGCTCATGCAAATGCTCAAAATGAGATTTATTGAAATACGAATTGAAAAGACCTGCAAATGACTCAAGTATGAGTCGAAACTGATCAAAAAACGGGCCAAAAATTACTTAAAATGTTTGCTGGAATACGATTTAAAATAAAATACCCTCAAATGACTTGAAAATGATAGGAAATGAATCAGAAGAAGAAGAAAAGAAATTAATCAGAAAAATTAATGATCAGAAGAATTCAAAACGATTCTTCAAGAACAGTCACGGATAGGGTACCATTTTCTGCCGACTAAAGTGACATTTATGAACAAAAAGCGAGAGCATGTAGGACTCTTTGAATCAAACCGATGAATCGAAAAGGCTTCGAATATGTTCAAAACTAACTTTAAATGTTTTGATCAAATTATTCATCCCATTCGAGTGACACTTCATGAAGAGTTGTTGTTAACTCGTTCTTCTGCTACGAATTGATTCATATTCGAGTCATTTGGGAGTCTTTCTTAGCTCGTATTTCAATTGAACCCATTTTGAGCAAGTGGTTGAGTCATTTAAGAGTCTTCATTCATTCGCTTACGATAGTTACTTTTAAATCCACAAAATGGCTCGAGAAACTGAAATGATCTTTCAAATGTTGGGTGGGTCGGTCTGATTGTAACCCACCCAACATGAGAATTTTTCGAGAACTTTGATGATGAAAAAGAGATTGCTTTCATGTGCGATTCAAAGAAGACTCGATAATGACTCATGCATATGCTCAAAATATGCTTTTCGAAATACGACTCGGGAAATACACTCGAACGACTCGAAAATGAGTCCAAACTGATCACAAGAACGGGTTAAGAATGGGTTTAAAGAGGGGGTTCTAAGATAAAACGTCATTGACTTACACTTGTACCTGTTTAAATGCAAAATATTGTTAGAGCACCACAAATAAATGTAATTAAATCAGCCTGAAGAAAGTTGTTAGCAAATACTAGCCCCTAGAACATAAAATCATGCAATTCTAAAATGAATTTTTGTAAACAAAAACGATCGCTAAATTTGGCTTTAGAGATCCTTCAACGAAATTGTAGTGTTCTGGAAATAAATTCGCTATAAAGAAAACTATATTTATTGTTAATTTGTATCAAATAAGTAAGTTTAATTGACAGATAGAAGAAAATATTCTGTCAAAAATTTCGAATTCCTAAGCAAACCGTTTTTTGACCTATAGGTTATGGGCCCAAGTCCACGATATAATCATTAAACAGCTGCTAAGAGTATTGTGATACTCGAACTAGAATCCATTTGCTGCTTCATTTAGCTATAATATTTCGATGGGTGTTTCATAGTTGCAGATTAGTTGCAGTTTAGTACCTCCTGGCCCTGACACACAGTTGTCTCTTACACCCACAATGCATTTACAATGGATGACATTTGCAGAAGTGCTTAAGCAGCACTTAACCCAGACGTAACTAACCAACAACCAGCACAAACAAAACACACACGGACCAAAGTCACCAAGTGCAAACACATCAGCCTGAGAAAGATGGAGAGAGAGAGAGAGAGACAGAAAGTGTTGCCCAGAATCAGATGCAAATCCAAAGCCCCAGGACCCAGATGCACCGACAACAACAATTCATCTTCATAATGAAACTTAATGCCAACGACAAACAAACTTAATGCAAATTTTAAAATACTTAAATACAGATCCAGAAAATAAATAAATAAAAGAAATGACAAAGCTTAAAGTTAATTAATGAAACAAAATATGAAAAATTTGTACAATTTAAGGGAGAGTTTTGTGGCTTAAAGATTAGTGAAAGGCTCATCCCAATATAAACCCGGCAAACCTGAATAGTCAATTTCCCAACGAATCGTATTCACTAAGCGTTTAGTTTGTACAAAAAAATAGACAGCCCATTGAGCTGAATGACAGCAGAAAATGAAGTAAAATCTAATTAAAACCATTTCTGTCCATTCCAGGTGTAAATCACAATTGTACGCGTCAAATTCACGCACACCTGGACACAGACACACACACACACTCCCAGATAGCCACGATTTCCCACTGTGTGGCCATAATACGCAAACAAATGAAAGCACGAACTTCAAACCAGCTGAAAAACAGACGTTACCTGTCCCTGGAATCTGGCCAAAACAGAAAACTGAACTTTCAAAGGTGAAAGTGGGGGTTTGGTATTGAATGGAATGGTTGCGGATGCGGGAGAGAGATCCTCGCTGGCAAATGAAACGCGCTATTGCGTACAGAAATAACAAGTTGCATTGGTCAATTCATCGAATGTCGGTCAGGGTTGGCACCTGAAGGGAGAGAAGCGCCTGAATTGGTTGGAAATATCAGCTGGTTAGCTTAGCCGTGGCTTTTGTCCCGACCAGAGCATGGCGCCAACAAAGTTTGGTACCCACTCATTTTTGGCCATTGTCCCACAATGCCCAACGGGAGGCCCACGCAGCGAGAAGGCCATAAAAAGACCAGCAAAAATGAAGGAAAACGATGGACAGAGAGCGGGTGACCCGTCGCACAATTTCTGTTTGAATTCAAAGAAATTAGTTTAGTTCGGTGGAAAAAGTTTACAGATTCTACACTGACAAAAAAAAGGAGTCAAAATCGACCTAAAATTACGAAATTTTTGAATCCCATTACAAATGTGTATTACTATTGTTCGCAATCTGATAGAAAAGCAGCAGCTGTAGCTCATTACTTTTCGGTCAGGCGTAATGCATACTTTCGACGCTGTGTTGTACCTGTCATTTTGGTAAGCAAACAGCATATATGTGAGCTCTGAAGATCGCATACCTCTCACTTACAGCACATAGAACGAAAAGGATAGTAGGATGGTATCCATTCGGAATGGATTCGAACTTTTTGCATCTACTTTTATCCCTTTTTTCATAATAGTTTCGAAAAATTATTTTAAAAAAATCAGTGGTTCAGCTTTAATTTGTAATTGCTGCGAAATCAGTCAATAATAATAATAATTTTAAAAAATTATCAAATCTGCCACTTCAATGGAACAACTAGCCACGTATATTTCTCTTCCTTAACAGCAATGCTTTGCACACATCATTTCGATTATTATTTAGTAGTTCATGCTTCTCTCTCTAGGAGATCCTTTAATTAAGCTCTTAAAAGAAAGTTTCTCAACCAAATCAGATAACATAAAGCGGGGCAATACACTCTGAGAAAACATATAGAGAGTTTCATGTCAGATGTCCGATCCAAGTATGCATTTTTGATCCCGTTTTGCTTCATTTAAGAGCTCCAATACTAAAACCAAGTACGAAGCATTCTCAAATCAAGTATACAAATCCTTGAAACAGGTGCTAAGCGTACTCAAATCCAAAATGGCTCGTTTCTGAATCAAGATCATAGTGCATTGTCAAAAACCAAGTATGTTGTTTTTTGTAGCAAGAGCTTAATGGCCAAAGCGTATTATAACTTTGGCCAGAAGTTTGCAACGCATCGAAATATTCATTTCCGATTGAATAAACTATATACATTCTTGATCAGAGTGACGAGCTTAATCGATTGATTTCTACGCAAAAGGAGTCTCTCAGTTTTAAAGCTGAGCTGAAATTTTTCACAGTATGTCGGAACCGACCGGATCGAATGACTATATCTCATAGCTCCCATAGAAACAATTGGTCGGAAAACTAGTTTTAGCTTGAAAACCCGTTTTCTTTTCAATGGAAACGTCTCCAAACTTTGTATTTCTTAGTTTTCTATGCTTTTTAATAATCTTGTCAAGTTTGATGAAAATCGGATAAATATATGTTATAGCTGCCATACAATAGCTATGTCTGAAAAACAGTCTTAGTTGGGAAAACATTTTTGTTTTAAATGGTAGCATCCAACAAATTTGTATTTGTTTGTTTCACATGCTTTCACCCAATTCTACAAATTTTTGTTCAAATCGAATGACTATATCATATAGCTCCCATGTGAACGATCGGTCGGAAAATGGGAAAAAGGGTATAAAAACTTCGGCAAAGTCGAAGTTAGCTTAGATTTCTCGTTTAAGGTAAATTTTCTTTTTGAAAAATCACAAAATTTGAAAATTGAAGTTTTTGAATTGTACCTAATCTGGGACTTGAACTCGGGACTTCGGGGATAGTTCAACATTTACGGTATCATGACGCATTCGACCAAATCAACTCACTAACTGATAAGCACTTAGACAGACGAATATGAGTTGCCTCCTATACCCTGCGAATGCAGGGAGCTCTTGCTTGAGAATTACAATCGTTATCCTTTTTATATTTTACAAAAATTTAGGGTGATTTTCTAAACAAAAAAAAGTGTCTTTGCTCTCCTCTCTTATTATCTCTTACTTACTCCCCTCGCCTGATATCACCAAGCCGAACAAGTAAGGGCGCTACAGTCGAATGCACCGACTACAAAATACCCTGTTCTTTTGTTTTCATTTATTTTGTTTTTTAATTGGAATGTAACCAGTTTTTGTAACAGCTACTAAAGGGTCATCCTGAAAGTAGACCACATTATTTTGTCCTTTTGGCGGTTTCTTCTACAAGCTCAATTGTTTCGCTTATAACTCCGGTGCTTTTTGTCTGATCTGAATGTACTTTTCAGAATTAATATATATTGAGCGTTGCTTGATGTATGTTAAGCCACGAAACTTAAAAACTAACACTAACTTGAAAATATGGGATGTGACTGTTTTTAGGTCCAGGATGTAACGGTATTTTGGTGATAAGGGGGGACGGGGGGAATTTTCCAAATCTGAAACAAACTCGATCCGCGTACGGCATACATCTACCTTCATGCAAAAATTTGTGGCTCTATCTCTTAGTCTCGGAGATCGACGCTTTGATACAGAAAAACAGGCGGACGGACGGACAGACGAAAGAACGATAATGGCTATATCGATTGGGCTTCATGCTGATCAAGAATATATATACTTTATTGGGTCGGACTTTATTTATTCCTGTTAGAAACATTCGCATTACTTCATGATTGCGTTTTTTCCCATTTTTAATGAGATTAGGCTATGTTAAGAGCAAAATTCTTAAAAATTCAAGAACGAATAGACTTTGTATTCATTCAACTTCTGGCATTTACTTAGCTACCTTATTGAGGCTTGAGGTTGAACAACTGATCCATAGTACATTGTGTTTCAAGAACTTTTCGGTCCCATCTAACTTTTTGGTATAATGCTAGGGGCTTTCTGCTGCCAAATATTTGAATTATTTTTGTATCAAAACTTTTTAGAATAAATTGATACAATAAATCGCAAACGAAATACTATTTTCGCGGCTGCCAATGCACAAATGTTAGTATGAATAACGTGGCATAGGAATATTGGAACATTTAAAACACGCCTATCAAAACCGAAAGCGTCGCTGGGCATACAATAAATCTTCGTCACGAGCCCAAATTGACATTTTACAACCAAAACCCAAAGCCAGATGGAGGACAAAGTAAGTTGGCTGCAGTTGCTGCCGCTGTCTCTGATATTGTTGTCAACAATGATGGCCCAAAGCATCAGCCACATGCGCTGCGGCAACAACTCATCGTTCGACACACACACACACACAGGACACACAGGCCACACATGGAAGCTGTCACAACAGGACACACACACACACACTCAGGCAGGGGTTAGGGGCTGGTGTTGTGCGGCTGCTGTTCAACTTTTAACGTCACAAACAGGGGGTGGGGGTAAAAATTTAATATGTGACAGCGCAAGTGTGGGCGTGGCACTAATAGAGTTATGCAGCTGTTGCTGACGATCTGAACGAACGCAACGCATCACATCACATTATCCTTTGTTTTGGCCGCGAGCTCTCGCACCAAATAATTGCACACACACACACACACACACAGACGAGTAAAATATGGTTTCCCTTTTTTTTTTGTTCTTCTGCTGGGTAATCTGTCAACGGAATGAACATTTAGGAGGAAGCTTAATGCAAAAATGCATTAAAGCTGGCAAACAGCTGACACCACAGCGGGTAATTGAATCTCCATAAACAAGGGTGACTCAAGAATTTTGTATATTTCAAACATTTTGCTTGCCCCATTTAAAACTAACATAGAAAAATTGCCGCCAGCCAAGTGAATGACAGTACATCCCAACAGTTGAATGGTTTCCAAGTTACTGAGCGCGATCCAGAGCCCGACCCCGAATCGGACGAATCTCCTTTGCTGTAAAATCAATTAAATTGAAAATCAGACTTGATTATACAATTTTTACCCACCCGTTCTTAGGCTTGGGCACATTCTCTTTGAACCGGCCCTCCACATTACCGGCCGGTGTGTATCTTGACACCACATATGTAACGCCATCCTCGCTGCAAAGCATAAAGTTGTAGTGTCTCCCAAAATTTATCTATATATATATATATTATATAAAAAATAACTCACGCTAAGGCCTGACCAACACCCAACTTTCTCGACGCCTTCCACACAAGCGCCGTAAAGTGTCCAGTTTCCAAGGAGAACTCAGCCTTGTCGAAATCATATAACTTGATTTCATCATACCACATTTGCACACATTTAATGGGGTCCTTTGATCTCAAGCATAAGTTTTCGCCAAAGTCACCATCCGCATGCTGCAGCTTTTGAATTTCGGCCAGATACTGCAAGTATATAATGATTTAGCATCGGTAGAGTCACATTCTATCCGTCTATATCTCCTACCTGTGCATATTCTTTACACTGTTCATTCAGATCGCTGTCTAGCTCCAAATCCGGCACATCGTGTAGTTTGCGCAATCGATTGTGCTCGCTTAAAACGTCCTCCTCAAAGCCTCCATAAGTCGGTTGAAATGCCGAAAGTGCAAGTATGGTTAATAATGCCGTAATATACATTTTTCGGTTAAAACAAAAACAACTGAAATTTTGGTTTGGGTTAAAAATTTTGTTCTTGGGGTGGTACTAAAATATATTTTTAAAAATTTTGTAATGCTCTTTACTCGAAATGATTTCAATGACTGAATTTTTGGGCATACACAACGAAAGGGCAACTTAAAACATGCCTACTTTGAGTACTTAAATCATTTTGTAGACTCCATACCGTACACCCAGAAAAAAGTAGAACGAATAACTTAAGAACAAACGCTCTTGAAAAAATATTTATTAGTTCTTAAATTTTCAAAAATTTCGCTCTTTAAGTCGAGCTAAATACGTTCTTAGCTTGATGCTTTAGGGCTAGGGAAGTGAGGTATAGTAACTGAGAGAGGAGAGCAAGCACATTTGAGAGAGTAACTTTGAGTCTGCTCTTACAGTTTTGTATTACATGGGAGAGGGGTGTGGGGAAGCTATCGAGCGGAGAGCGTAATGGATTTTTGCAATCATGTTGCTTTGGAACTCCCAACCTTTTATGGCATTGCTGGCGTGGAGAGACCTCTGTTGATGCTTCTTTGAGGTGTGTATTCCTCAAGCCAGCTAAAAGTTTCAACATGGCTCAACAATTGGTTTTCCATGAAATAAATTTAAACAAAATAGAAAAATCTACTGATATTGAATTGTTGTATGGTTGGAATCTGTGAAGCTCTTGATTTAAGAGTAAACGATCTTACTCTTGAATGTGATGAGCTCTTGATAATAGGAAAAAAATTCTTGGTTTTTGACAATGCTGTTTGCCCTTGATTCAAAATTGAGCAATCTTGAAAACGAGTATGTTTAGCACTTGATCCAAGAACTCTTGTGCTTGATTTGAGACTGATTGGTACTTGGATCAAGTATTGAAGCTCTTGGATCAAGAAAACCGGAATCAAAAAATCATACTTGGATCAAGAATTTCGCTCTTGGATCGAGAATTTTCACTCTTATCGAACTATTGATCTCGAAAATTCTTGATCCAAGTATGAAATTCTCTATTTTTTCTCTGAGTGTAGGTACATAGAGTATTATAAGATTGTGAAAAAGTATGTAACAGCCAGAAGAAAGCATCGCCGACCCTATAAAGTATATACATTCTTGATCAGCATCAACAGCCGAGTCGATATATCCATGTCCGTCTGTCTGTCCGCATGAACGCACAGATCTTAGAGATGGTAAGAGATAGAGGTTTGATATGTGTAAAACATATGCTTCTTATGTCTGCAGGCAGATAAAGTTTTGTTTTCAACTTTGGCCACGCCTCCCCAATTTGGAAAAAAACGTCATAACTTCCACAGTTTTAAAGATGTATGGTTCATTCCTTTTAGACATATTTAACAATCAGGATAACTTATCGATATGCAAAAGGAATGGTGAAGATCGGATGACATCGGACCAACATTTCGGCCGGTATCTCAAGAATAAATGCTTCAATGTTGTCTTCCAATGCGTCAATTAAAGCGGGCTTGTCTGTACAGACATGACCTTTAACATAGCCCCACAAAAAATAGTCGAAAGGCGTTAAATCGCACGATCTAGGCGGCCAATTGATCGGTCCCGTACGTGAAATAAAATGTTCACCGAACTCGCCTCTCAATAAGTCCATTGTTGCGAGTGCTGTGTGGCATGTGGCACCGTCTTGTTGAAACCACAAGCTCTTGCATTTTGGGCAAACAAAAGTTGGATATCATCTCTGAAGATGATCTCAAAGATCTCATCTTTGAAGAAGTACGGTCCAATGATGCCACCAGCCCATAAACCGCACCAAACTGTGACTTTTCTTGAATGCATTGGTAGCTCTTGCAATGCTTCTGGCTGATATTCACTCCAAAATCGAGAATTCTGCTTATTTACGTACCCATTGAGCCAGAAATGAGCTTCGTCGCTGAACACAATTTTTCGACACACAAACTTTCTTAACAGAGCACGCATTTTGATAATAAAATTCAATAATTTGCAAGCGTTGTTCGTTTGTACGACGATTCATGGTTAAATTATAGACCAAACTGAAGATGTTTGACAGTGAAACAAAACACAAAACATGCGTGAGCTGTTTAAACCAGTGCTGCCAAAAAGATAATAGCTAAAACATGACCCTTTAGTTAGATATAGCACACATAATCATCATCTCTAAATGGTAGCTCCACTTTTTGAACATAAAGATGAGTTTACTCTTAGAAGTCAGCATATTTCATTATGAAGCAGGTGAAGAGATTAATCAAAAATATCACCAAGAAATATACGACAACATCATAACAACATCATAGCTATATGTTATAGTCATCCGATCCGGCTGGTTCGGACAAATGTGCAGTGTATTTGTACCAGGAGACTTCGTGTCAAGTTTGTTGGCCATAGCTCTAAAACTGACGGAGGAGATGGCATAGAAACAGAATGACGGACGTAGAAGGCTAAATCAACTCAACGTGTCATGCTGATCAAGAATATATATACCTTATGTGGTCGGAAATGCTTCCTTCTATGCGTTACAAACATCTGGACAATTTCAATATACCCGCTGCAAGGGTTTATAGAGAGCGTAAGTAAAGCCGACCCTACCCGACTTCAATATACCCATTACTCAGGGAATCAAGTGTTTGATGTTAATTAACAGAGCATTAACATTAATTTGAATATTTCAACATTATGTTAGCAAACAGCGCATGCGGCTCAAATAAGTATGCAACGTTTTTTAAAGCCTGTATTACTCTGCCATTCATTATCCGACCTTGATGAATACGTGAAATTGTAGATATTTGGAGCTATTGAGATCTTGAACGCTGCAACATCTGAGCTCGATATCTTTATATCTCGGGGGAGTGGCCAAAATTTGAAACAGATTTTATCTGCTTGCAGACAATACTAGTCTACATTTAAAATTTGGTTGCTTTAGCTCCTTTAATCATACAGATAGACGGACAGACAGACATGGTTTTATCGACTTGGCTATTAATGCTTTATTATTCAGATTCTGTCGGCTTGAATAGATTGGCCAGTCGAGGGTGAGGCATTTGGGGCAGCGTGTTGTAGCTTATTTGGGAATATGGCAACACCATCCTCTACATCCTGCGTGGTTTGAACATGGTTAAAAGGATTCGAAAGGTGTTGGTATTGGAATCAGGTACAACTCTTCGGTACTCTTGTGGCAAGAATTGGAAGATGATTCCGAGGGCAGGGTGTACAAATCTTAAAACAAAACCAAGTTGGCCTCTTTAGAACTGTCGTGCACATCTTTTATTACAAAAAACAAAGTCACATCTTCTTATAATTCATTTTACAAATTTATACATTTTTTTTCGGCCCCTCAAAAGTTTCAGTTGTTTTTAAAGCGCAATGTATATCACTGTGGTGTTTACTATGTTCGCTCTCTCGAAGGTAAGTATTAACGATAATATTCTAAAACTTGCACTTCTATTTACTTCTTCTCTCAAAGGTTCATCCAATTAATGGAGGCTATCAGGAGGATGTCCTTAATGAGGTCAATCGCTTGCGTGAGTTGCACGGTGTGGGAAATTTGATGCTAGACAACAATCTTAGTGAGGATGCAGCGGCTTGGATTAGAGTACGATAGCATTAAGTTTTGGTCAAAGATTTGTGTAGTGCTGATTAGCCTTTTCTTATTTAGAGTAATTTTGTGCTTGAGCATCCTACGGTTCTTGATACTGACGCTCTATGTTGTGAGGAGACTCCTCTGTACGATCCCCTCCAATGTGTCGAAGATTGGTATGATGACGTCAATGATTATGATTTTGACAATCCATCCGAAAACATAACTGATTTTACAGTAATGATGTGGAGACTGTCCACCTTATTAGGTGTTGGCGAGGCCGCAGGGTACGGTATTTTTCCGACTTGTGATATTAATTTATGGTTTATTAGACAATTTTATTGTTAGCAAGTACCAGAACATAACCCATACGTGTCTTGTAGCACGATTTTTTCCTTCTAAGCATGAAAATGAAACCAACAAGGCGAATGGGCTCAGACGTATGTAAGCTTGAAAAGTTGCAACATTTGTTTTTTCTCCAAACTTTGTTGATAATTGAAAAAATTACAATATTAATGCCTTCGGTCTTTTACCATCAGAACGTCAACTAGCTCCACAACCCCAAGTGGCTCCAGCACCACCTCCAGTTCAATATTTTGGAATACAATTCAATGTTTTGCTCTTTTGGCATTCTCTTGGCTGGGCATACATTGACCATATGAATCTGGGTCAAGTAACTCTCTCAAGCTCACAGTGAATCTAAGTAAACCATACAAAACTTCTGTGATTAAATAATGAATTTTTTTTGTTAATATTTCAAAGTATTTTCATTCATTACATATCTATACCCTTGCAGAGGGTATATTGAAATTGTCCAGATGTTTGTAACGCATAGAAGGAAGCATTTCCGACCACATAAAGTATACATATTCTTGATCAGCATGACGAGCTGAATTGATTGAGAGTTGCCCGTCTGTCCGTCTGTCTGTTTCTGGTACCAATAACACCGCACATTTTTCGGGACCCTTCCGGATTGGATGACTTCTCTGCTTCTTCATAACTCTGCCAAGTTTGCTCGAAATCTGACATCTATATAGTTATAGAAATATAAAGTCAGAAAAGTAGTTATAATGAGTTAAAATTGTTGGTTTTCAGTGGAAGTGTTGTTGAAATTAGTTAGGAAAACTTGCTGTAAGTTGGTATACTTCAGTCGAGCCGAAGTTAACTTTCTTTTATTTGTATACCCACTACTCGAAGCTTAAAATGGGTATAATAAAGTGGTGCAAATGTAAGTAACAGGCAGAAGGAAGCATCTCCCCCTCCGCCCCTTGAAGTAAATATATTCTTGATCAGCATCAATAGTCGATTCGATATAGCCATGCATGTCTCTGTATGAACAGCTAGATCTCAGAGACTAGAAGAGCTAGAGCCACCAAATTTCAAATGTAGACTAGAATTGTCTACACGAAGATCAAGTTTGTTTCATATTTTGGCCAAGCTCCCTCTTGTACGATCTTTTAGGGACGCCTCCCCTACTTTCAATATGTTCTGATCGGAATGCGTCCCTTCCAATACTCGACCACAGTAAAGTCGCTGTTTTGGTCATTGATTTTGTCACTGTCTCTCTGGTCACTAAAATGCTAAATTTTGGTCGCTGTTTTTGACATTTTTTGGTTAGTGTAGCGGTCACTGTTTCGGTCACTGCTTTGGTCACATTTTAGTCCCTGTTTGGTCACTGTATTAGTCACTGATTCGGTCACTAATTTGGTAACTGTTATTTTCACTATCGTGGTCACTGTTTTGGTTACTGTTTGGTCGCTGTATTAGGCACTATTCAGTCACTGCTTCGGTCACTGTTTTGGTAACTATTATTTTCACTGTCGCTGTCACTGATGTGGTCACATTTTAGTTTTGGTAATTATTTTCACAGTCGTGGTCCCTGTTTTGGTCACAGTTTACTCACTGTTTTGGTTACTGTTTGGTCGCTGTATTAGTCACTATCGAGTCACTGATTTGGTCACTGTTTTGGTAACTATTATTTTCACTGTCGCTGTCACTGATTTGGTCACATTTTAGTCCCTGTTTGGTCACTGTTTTGGTTACGGCTTGGTCGCTGTATTAGTCTCTATTGAGTCACTGATTTGGTCACTGTTTTGGTAACTGTTACTTTCACTATGGTGGTCACTATTTTGGTCACTGTTTTGTGCGCTGTTTTGGTTACTGTTTGGTCGCTGTATTAGTCACTATTATGTCACTGATTTGGTCACTGTTTTGGTAACTATTATTTTCACAGTCGTGGTCACTGTTTTGGTCACAGTTTACTCACTGTTTTGTGCGCTGTTTTGGTTACTGTTTGGTCAATGCATTAGGCACTATTGAGTCACTGCTTCGGTCACTGTTTTGGTAACTATTATTTTCACTGACGCGGTCCCTGTTTGGTCACTGTTTTGGATACTGTATAATTCGCTCGGTCACTATTTTGGTAACTATTATTTTCACTGTCGTGGTTACTGTTTGTTCGCTGTTTTGGTCACAGCTGTGTTCATTTTTGTCGGTCACTGTTGAGTCACTGCATCGGTCACTATTTTTTGTTCCTTTTTGCTCACCGTCTTGGTCAACGTTTTGGCCACTATTATGGTCACAGTTTTGTCACTGTTTTGTTGATAGTTTCAGTCACCGTTTCGAAACACTCCTCCACCCACCCATACACAAAAAATCCACTTACTGCTATGGCTGACTTGCAAAGATCAAAGCTACTGAATTTGTAAGGTCAAAAATTGATATATATTTACGGATTTCTTTTATACATTACTTGTTTACATTAATTTATCTTACGAATTTCAGACTTTACTACCAATTTAGACATCACTGTGAACATATTGTGTTCCATATTATTGAGCTGGAATTGTGCTGAAAGAATCACGAACACGAACATGCTCAGGTTCTCGTCTATCATCCTCGGTGCGTTATTCTGTTTGCTAATAATTTGAATTGGCGGATAGGACATTAAACTAAAATATTACTGCATCAAATAACTCACCCCTTAGCTATTTCTTTCCATACGACATTATGGAAACCATCACTCACGCTCTCGGCTTTGTCAAAGTTTTATATCATATCATTCATGTACACATCTTAGGAGCTGTCCAGAATATCCTTCCGACTGCCTCCATGAATCTTATAAACCTTAAAGAAAACACATAGTTAATAAAGCTCATTAATTGTTACTGAATACATGCTAATACGTGCAACATGGCGAAGAAGATCTAGAATCGATATGGCTGTAAGACGCATTTGTCACATAGAATACAAATTCGTTTGGTTACTTACATGTATTGAATGAAGATACTTTGAAATCAATTATAATGCCTTGCGTGCTCTTTTTAATGTTGGCTTCAAATAATTATCCCAAACTGTAGATGAGAGTGGAGGATCATTTGTATATTTTTACCAGATGGCTGCACCATTTTGATTATCTACAAGAATAATTTTAGTTTATTTTACATATTCTCAATTTTAGAAATTGCTCTCTCTGAACCAAATTCTATTTAGTGTACTCTTATGTCAAACTACCCAGCGGCGGAAATTATACCTAATTACATACTGGATTACTCCTGCACTACTTTGCCTTCTGTATGCCGGAAATAATCCCATACAGTCCGGTTGACTTTGCCATATGCATGGCCGCTTTGTTAATGGTGTGTGCACAACCTGCATTACTGGTAATACAGGATGTATGCTAGAGCCGAACTGTCATCGGATTCCCATTACAAAAGCGTATTACTTTTTCAAAATTGTAATGCAGCTCGTACGCAGTCTGTTTACTAACCCTTAATGGATTAGAAGCAGGTGTATAGTGCATTACTTTTTCGTCAGAACACATTTAGCCCCCCGCCGCTGGGTAACGATATCGAAACTTACTCATATTTATTTGACGTCTCAACTGCTGGAAGGTCTTGCTTTGGTTGGATTCCACAGCATCAATCTTAGCTGACTAAATCCAAGACATTGATATTTCTCCAGCTCAACTATATTTCATGAAGAAGTGTTAAATGAAAATATGTGGAAAAATGAGATTAATTATCACGTACTGTGACAGTGAGAGGAATTACTTGACCATATTTGTGGAGCTTAAGATTCACATGATCTATGTAGGGCCAGCCAAGCGAATGCCAGAAGAGCTAAACATTGAATTGTATTACGAACCATTGATCTGGAGGTGGTGCTGGAGCTAGTTGTGGATGTGGAGCTGGCTGTGGTTCTGGAGCTAGTTGTGGTGCTAGTTGTCGTGCTGGGGGGGGTACTGCAACGAGAACGAAGGCATTATTCAAAACTATAATTTATGCGTAATTTGTTCAGTTATTAACAAAGTTTAGCTTACCCTATTCTAAACACATTCCTCTTGTTAAGTTCATTTCTTAGCTTATAAGGAGAGAAACTTACTACAAGACATATTTGGGGTTCGTCCCCGAACTTGCTAAAAATTTAATTGTCTATTTAGACATTAATTAATATCAGTAGTCGGAAAAATAGCGTACCCTGCAGCCTCAGCAACGCCTATTAATGTGGACTTTCTCCACAGCATGTTTACAAATTCAGATGCTTCTTCGGATGGATTGTCAAAATCATATTCAACTATTAGATTATACCAAAATCTAACACATTCAATTGGATTGTATTCAGAATTTTCTAGACAACAATGATTCTGCTGGTTGGGATTTGCCTTAGGGTCCCCACCATTAAAGATAAACTGAATAAGAAAATGGTATTTAGTCATGCATAAATATTTTACCAATATTTAATGCTATCTTACTCTAACCCAATCCGCTGCATCCTCATTAAGGTCGTTGCTTAGCGTTAAACTTCCAACGCCGTGCAGGTCCCGCAAGGTATTGATCTTATTTAGGACATCCTCCTGATAGCCTCCATCAATTGGATGAACCTTTGAGAGAAGACCTAAATAGTAGTGCAAGTTTTGGAATATTATCGTTAATGCTTACCTTCGATAGAGCTAACATAGTAAATACCACAGTGATATACATTGCTCTTTGAAAACAATTGAAACTGAGAACTAGAGGGGCCGAAAAGTTTGTTCTATTGTAGTAGGAAGCAATCAGAAAAAAAGTATAATTTTGTAATTTGAATTGTTAGAAGGTCTGCTATATTTTGGGATAAGAGATGTGAACGACAATTCGAAACAGGCCTACTATTGTACAACATTTTGCTTTCAATATTGTTTTGCGCAAATTATTATTATGAAGTTTGTTTTTTTGTGGGAAAACTAGTTTAATTATACCCATAATGAAATGTAAATCAGAAACATGCATATGTTTCTGCTTAGTTTTCAGAGCGAAGCTCTTTTACGAACGGTCGAGAGGTGACTGAAGCAGTGACTCAAACAGTAACCGAAACAGTGAACGAAACAGTGACCGAAACAGTGACCAAAACAGTGACCAAAGCAGTAATCACCAAATGACCAAAACATTTGCCGCTTTCAGCAGACAAATCCAATTTGCGACTAATTTGCGTTTCTACTATAGCTGCGTTCACGTGAAGGTGAGGTGAGGTCTGCCAACTCGTTTTTTCATACTTAACCGAGTATCGAGTATGAGTATCGATAAGTATCTTTATCGATAGAACAGTTTGATAACAAAATCAGCTGGCACAACACAAAACGGCAATAAAAGGTCAGTTCATTTAAATATTGTTGATTTATTTGTATAACAATTAACCATTTGTACAGGCGGAGTAGGAGAATACGGACGGGCTTCGGGGTGTACGGCGGAGCATTAAAAAGAAATGGCAGAACAAATGGCCATGAAGTCAAAAATAATATGTACAACCTGACCAAATAGAACATGTGGAGTAACAGTTAAAGAAGAACTTGTCAATATCAGAGCTGCAAACCAAAAAAATTATTCGGATCTCCGGTACTCTGGTTCGAACCCAAATTATTGAATGGTTAAGGTTCGGAAATTTAAGGTTCGAGGTTTTTGGGAGAAGGTTCAGGTTCGAACCTTGGTTCAGTCCATGATTTATACAACATTACTAATATTTGTCTTCTATGTGTTTTAAAAACAGCATTCGATCTAAAAACTTCACAAATTGTATGGGAACCGAGTGGTTTTTGGGTCGGAAAACATAGAAATATTCAATATATAATTTACAGTTTAGTGAAAATCCATTTCGTGGATTTCACACAAAAATACTACCAAAATAATGTTAGTCTCTTGCTTTTGAGAATTTATTTAGAGTCGATGAGCTTTAAAAACAGAGACTGTTATGGGTAGGGATTTTATAAGGAAATCTAGTCATTTTTCCAGATTTTTTTCCGCTCTCCTGCCCATTTTAGGAGTCAGTCGCACTTAATAACAGATGAAGTCGGTAGACAGGTCAAATTTGTGTGTCAGTTTTATTGAACCGAACCGAAATTTTGGGTTCGGAACAGGTTCGGGTTCAGCTTTAATTTCTAAAGAGGTTCGGTTCAAGGTTCGGTTCATAGTAAAATAAAATTCGGAATTCCGGGTTCGAACCGGTTCGGTTCAAAATCGGTTTGCAACCCTGGTCAATATGTCATTAATTGATAATGTGAAAACAAAAATAGTTCGTTTTGGCTGAACGACCTCAACTGGGAAACATTTCTACAAGATTCCCTACCAATTGACCACGGGGAGCTGTCGACAACCCAAGGCAAGAGAAGGCGAAACGACAATGTGGAACGGATTTTGGAAATCGAGGAGAAGAAGCTTAAGTCTGTCAACGAGAACATGGAGTCTTTCCATAAAGAACTGTTCAAATATTTAGAAGTAAGGGAAACAAGAGCAAACAGTCTAATATTCAGCTCTCTATATTATTAGTTATAATAAGTTGGACTAAACATAATATCCATAATATATAAAGTTGAATTATGAATTTATAGAAAACATGAATAAAATATGTTTGACTGCATTAAGCAGACCAGATCAGCTGTTGTGAAAGCGGAAGTGAACGCTGAACGTAGTAGAAACCCATTTGGAAACTTATCGATAAAAAGTAGAGGTGGAAATCGGCTATAAGTTAAGGCTATTGTCTGGCTTTTGTACATTTCTTGAACTCACAATTTTTACGGAATCTTAGCAACAATTTCTAAAATTAAAAATTCCTGCCAAACTTTATATAGTTTTTGAGTTTCTTGTGTATTCAGTAACATAAATGAAATATACACTTTCGTCTTGATAGCAGCGTTTCGAAGGCGTGTGTGCAACGAGAAACAGCTGATACACAGCACACGAATATATGTAATTTTTACAATTATTTTGGAAGTGATTTGTTAAAAAAAATGAAGGCAAAAACTGTGAGGAGAAGATTGCTTTCATGCAAGCAGTTAAGGCAAGACCAATAAAACTAAAACACTTTGAGAACATTTCTGTGAAAAGAGCTTGAGAATGCACATATAAATAAAGAAGGAACAATACGAGTTTACTTTTCTGCTGATGGCGAAAGCGAATTTTTATCCAAATAGAAATAGAAGACATCGAAGATCGAGCTGAACGACCCAGTGATTCAAGCAAAAACGACCTTAAATGACATCTGCCATGGAGAAACGAAGAAAAATGAATGAGAAAAAATGTGCTGTTGCTCGCAAGTAACTCACTGATTCCCGAACTAATGAAGCTTACGCCTTCCAAAGGGTCGCGGTCAGGGACAAATTGCATAGTAAAAAACTAACACAAACATATTTGCTTTAACTATGCCCCTTGTGTACTCAAATTAACTAAAAACCACTTTGAATTGACCAAAAAACATATTCAATTGGAAAATTTCAGTTACCCCTTTTATATTCCCCATGCAGGGAATTCCAACTTGAGAATTTCAAGAAGTTGTATTTTTCGAAAATGCCACAAAGATATTTTTACACTCAGAAAACATTCGCCCCGAAAACTAGAAATTCTCCTATGACATCCGTCCTAAAATTAAGAAAAATATTTTCTCATTAATGGAAAACTTTAAAAGTTTCAGAAAAAAATTATTCCATAAATGAGAATCGCCTTAGGACGGATTTCATAGGAGAATTTCTAATTTCCAGGGCGAATTTTTTTATAAGTGTATGAAAAACTGTAGGCTATTCAATACAAGTAGTATTTTATCCGTTCATCAGCCAGCAAACGCTATGGCACAACTGGTTGATGCGGCGTTCCAGAGGTCCCGAGTTCGAGTCCCCCACAGAGTAAGTTAAAACTTTTATAAAATTATAATACAAATCGCAGTTTTTCAGAACCAAATCTAAAAGAATTCAACTCCTGGATTCCATTACAAAGGAAATTGAGAATAGGGGGGTTGGCTGGCAAAATTTTGAATTACAAAAAAAAAAGTTTTTAACTATTTCCATATAAAATTTTACTATTGCCAATGTTAAATTTGAAGTGTGCACTCTTTGTATATATGCGAATTCCATTTTGAACGCTAAATCAATGGTGAAAATATTCAAGTCAAAGTGTAAATATTATATTATATCAGTGTATTTTTCCCTGAGTGTACTCATTACTCATTCTCATTTCCGACCCAATAAACGATATATATTCTTGATCAGGGTGGTGAGCTGAGTCGAGTGAACTGTCTAATTCTGCGCAGTTTTGATACCAGAGAGCTGAAATTTAGCACAGAGTCTTCTTTTTACTGCACGACCGGTTCGGATGACTATATCTCATAGCTCCCATAGGAACAATCGGTCGGAAAACTAGTTGTATTGAGAAAAACTTTTTTCTTTTCAATGGAAACGTCTTCAAACTTTGTATTCATAGGTCTTCTATGCTTTTTTATAATTCTGCCAAGTATGTTGAAAATCGGATAACTATATATGGTATAGCTGCCATACAAAATATGGCTCTGAAAAACAATCTTAGTTAGAAAAACTTTTTTGATTTTAATGCTTGCATCCCGAAATTTTGTACTTGTTTGTTTCACATGCTTTTACCTATTTCTAAAAACTTGTTTTGTCCAAATCGGATGACTATAACATATAGCTCACATTTGAACAGATTACAACCAGATTCACCGGTTCGCTTCATTGGAAGTAGCCCCCAAACAATTATTGGCATTCGTCATAACGTCAGAGATAAGGAAATTGCTCTCAAACTGAGCCAAATTCTCTTTAGTGTTCTCTTATGTCAAGCTAAAAACATCGAAACTTACTTATATTTATATGGCGTCTCAACTCCTGGAAGGTCTTGCTTTTGTTGGATTCCATAGCATCAAGCTCAGCTAACTAAATCCAAGACATCGATATTTACCCAGCTCATCTATATTTCATGACCATTTCAGAAGCGTTAAATGAAAATATAAGGAAAAATGAGATTATTTATCACGTACTGTGGGAGAATTACTTGACCAAATTTGTGGAGCTTAAGATTCACATGATCTATGTAGGGCCAGCCAAGCGAATGCCAGAAGAGCTAAACATTGAATTGTATTACGAACTATTGATCTGGAGGTGGTGCTGGAGCTAGTTGTGGTTGTGGAGCTAGTTGTCGTGCTGGTGGTTTGGGTACTGCAACGAGAACGATGGCATTATTTAAGACAACAATTCATGGATAACATTTTCAGTCATTAACAAACTTGAGCTTACCCAAGTCTGAACACATTGTCCTCGAAAGTGTCATTTTCTTGAATCTTAGGAAAGAATCTGGCCACCAAACATATTACGGTTTCGCCATCATCAATGCTAACACAAAAATTGTCGAAAAAAGCATTAATTAATATCGCAAGTCGTACAAATATCTTACCCTGCCCCTCGGCCAACGCCTAATAAGGTGGACTGACGAAACATCATTGTTGTAAAATCATTTCCGTCTTCGGGTGGATTGTCAAAATTATATTCATTTACTTGATCATACCACTGTTTAACAATTCCAAGGGTATTGTAATCAAAAGTGGATGGACAAAAAACATTGTCTTCATAGGGTTGATCGTTACTATCGATTTCAACATCATTATTGGCGAAATACTAAATAACAAAATGGTACTTAGTCCTGCACAAATATTTTACCAATTTTTAATGCAATCATACTTTAGCCAAAGCCTCCGCACCCTCACTAAGATTGTTGTCAAGCATCAAATTTCCCACACCGTGCAACTCACGCAAGCGATTGACCTCATTAAGGACATCCTCCTGATAGCCTCCATTAATTGGATGAACCTTTGAGTGAAGAGCTAAATAGAAGTGCAAGTTTTGGAATATTATCGTTAATACTCACGTTCGAGAGAGCGAACATAGTAAATACCACAGTGATATACATTGCTCTTTGAAAACAACTGAAACTGAGAACTAGAGGGGCCGAAAAGTTTGTTCTATTCTGTAAGAACATTTAAGTTTGTAATTTGAATTTTAAGAAGATCTGATTTATTTTGGGATAGGAGACATGACCGACAATTCTAAACATGCCTACTTGGTTATGTTTAAAAATTTGAATACAATGCAGCAAATCGAATAAAGAGTCTTATATAATAACCAATTAACACTAGCCCACATCTACCGTCAGAAAAACTTGCCATAGTTAAATTTTGCTCAAAATATTCCCCCGTCGACTGGGGATGTTTCTATCTCATGCTGTTTCACTCGTCGTGAATGAAATATTTCAGTGTCCACCACTAAAAAAAATTGACATTCTCAACGAATACGCAAGCAATGTGAACGCGGCAAGTGATTGTCAAACTTCCAATGCCGACTTTTTAAGAAACGTCTACCAGGAGATGGCCATGCTGATGTAGGAAAAAGAGATTAAAGTGCACTGGACTAATGTAAGGACGAAAACTGGCATCCACTAGGAACTGATCACGAGCAGACACGAAACATTTTGCGGGAAATCGAGTGCCCAAAACGCCTCTCATTTTAAAAGCCACCGAGCTGAAATTTGCACTAAAGGATGATTTTGTTAAGAGCTATAGGAAAGTTTTTCCAAAAAAAAACACATAAAATTCAGAAAAATGCATGAAATCTTTATTTGAATCGTTAGTACGATCCATTTAATTAAATGTTTGAAGATTATTTCATGCAAATGTTGACCGTGACTGCGCCTCAAATGGTTCAAATAGTTCAATATTGGCATACTCTTTCCAACATTTCGGCCGGTATCTCACGAATAAATGCTTCAATGTTGTCTTCCATTGCGTCAATCGAAGCGGGCTTGTCTGTACAGACATGAGCTTTAACATAGCCCCACAAAAATTAGTCGAAAGGCGTTAAATCCCATGATCTAGGCGGCAAATTGACCGAACTCGCCTCTCAATAAGTGCATTGTTGCGCGTGCTGTGTGGCATGTGGCACCGTCTTGTTGAAACCACATGTCATGCAAGTCAAGCTCTAGCATTTTCACCATTCACAGTTACGTTACGATTCGCATCATATTTGAAGAAGTACGGTCCAATGATGCCACCAGCCCATAAACCGCACCAAACTGTGACTTTTTCTGAATGCATTGGTAGCTCTTGCAATGCTTCTGGCTGATATTCACTCCAAAATCGAGAATTCTGCTTATTTACGTACCCATTGAGCCAGAAATGAGCTTCGTCGCTGAACACAATTTTTCGACACACAAACTTTCTTAACAGAGCACGCATTTTGATAATAAAATTCAATAATTTGCAAGCGTTGTTCGTTTGTACGACGATTCATGGTTAAATTATAGACCAAACTGAAGATGTTTGACAGTGAAACAAAACACAAAACATGCGTGAGCTGTTTAAACCAGTGCTGCCAAAAAGATAATAGCTAAAAAATCACCCTTTAGAATGTCGGAACCGATCGGATCGGATGACTATATCTCATAGCTAGGAACAATAGGTCGGAAAACTAATTTTAGCATGAAAACCTTTTTTCTTTTTAATGGAATTGTCTGCAAACTTTGTAATTGTAGGTTTTCTATGCTTTTTTATAATTCTTCCAAGTTTTATTAAAATCGGACAAACATATGGTATAGCTGCCATACAAAATATAGATCTGAAAAACAGTCTTAGTTAGAAAAACTTTTTGGTTTTTAATGGTAGCATCCTGCAAGCTTGTAGTTGTTTGTTTCACATGCTTTTGCATAATTTTACAAATTTTTGGCCAAATCGGATGACTATATCATATCGCACCCATACGAACGATCGGTCGGAAAATGTGTACGAGAGTCTTTTTTGAAAATATTTAAGTGTGCACTTGCAAGGGGAAGTTAGCTTAGCTTACTCATCATTTCTAATTTTGCAATGCACCGTTTTTTTTTTTCAAAATTTCAATTTAGTTTTTCTAATTTTTTTTTTAAAACGAGAGTCGATCCTGCTCGTCTTCGTTATACCCGTTACTCAAGGGCATTAGTGTTTAATAACCTTTCCCCATGTTAATTAACAGATCATTAACATTAATTTGAATATTTCAACATTATGTAAGCAAACAGAACATGCGGCTCAAATAAGTATGCAACGTTTTGTATAACCTTTATAGCTCAGCCATTTGGAGACACACACACTACACTGCAACATATGAAATTGATATCTACAAATTTGTTGGTGTTATTCAACATTTTTTTAATGCGGGGGCGTGGCACAAATTTGGATGCCCCAGGTCTTCTAGTCTCATGCAGACAGAGACGAATCATAACATTCTAATTTGAAAACCTGTACCTGGACTGTAAAAATGTGAATACCAAATTGGCAACTAATTCATTTCGTGCCGTAAATCTTTTAGCCGCACCATACCGATTGTGAAACATTCGATGCCAAGAACTTGCACCTCGAATTAAATTAAGCCATAATTTATATCCCATTGAACTCAGCGCTTGGCAAGTGCCATAGCCACAGAGCCACAGCCAGAGCCAGAGCAGGAGCTCAAAATTCAAATGCCCAACCAAAATATGGCACGACGTAGGAAAAAAAAAAACGACCAGGAGAATTTATTGGAATTCCATCAATTCTGAAACCATGCTCTGGTTCCAATTTCAAATCGCTGGCATTCAACTGTGACCCGCACTGGGGCATACACTGGACAGTGACCCGCAGGAGGCACAAGATGGCGTCGGCTCATCATAAATACAAAGCAGGCAAAAAGCTTTGTCACTGGCATCCTCTGACACTTTTATTGGCTGCCGTTGAAAGGTGGCCATCGATATGCCAGTCGACCAGCCACAGCCAGCATCCTGAACCGGGACCGGGACCGGGACCGCAACACTCTTTGTGCAGCGCAAATGAAATTGAAAATTTTTATGACGCCAGGCAAGGCAGGACTGTGAAATATTTAAGCAGCTGTGTTAAGAAAAGTTAGTTAATCTTGCTGCCTGATTAAGAGGCGGCAAGTTCCTGGCATTAATGGCATAGCCAGTATCATTTTTATGACCTCCGATGCGGGGCTCCTTTGGCCAGCTTAAAAAACACAACCCTTGAACTAAACCAGTTAGCGGCAGGACGGACAGGAGCAGGAGCAGGAGCTGAAGCTGGAATGGGAGCAACAAAAAGTAGCTGCCAAGTAACCAGCTTAACCGCACAAAAGTTTTATATAAACTTTTGTTGTTGCCGTACGAAATATTTCAGAAGCGGCATAACTATAACTTCCGATTCCGTTGGCTCTTGGTTGCCTGCCTTGTAATACGGTTAAATATAAATTCAGAGAATAACTTTTTTTGCACTATTTTCTTTTTCCCTTTCGCTTTGTTGTTGTTTTACTATTATTATTATTTTTTTTTTTTTTTGATTGTTACTTATGCAATTTGCATGAGCGGCAAACACCCACGAACAACTAACAAGTCTGCTCGAAAGCAACAACAACAACAACAACAGCAACAATAGCAAACTTCCGGCTGATGAATAAGTGTCTGCTTGGCTGGCAAATGGGCGTGGCACTTCGGGTGTAAGCCATGTTTGTGTGTTTGTTTAGTTTGTTTAACTGTGCAAAATAAAAATAATGCAAACAAAAAAAAACAAAAAAAACCCAAAAAAAATGCAAAAAAGAAGCCACTTCCTAATTGCAAAAATAAAAATCAACAACTGCCGCATACAGCAATAACAATAACAATACATAACGGCCAAAAATATGGACTATGGGATAAAAAAGCGCGGGCAATGCGAGAATAGCTGGAACGAAATGCCATATAAACAAAGATATCCGGCTCGAAGGACCAAGTGTAGCGAATCGAAGCACGCTTATGTTGCGTTAATGAATAATTAATAACTTGTAGAAATGAAACCCAATAATCTGATTAACAAAAAATGAAAAAAAGGCCTAAAAAGTAGCATTTGTTCAAGGCAATGGGTAGAAAGTTTAAGATATTCATAAAAATTTTCCCAAATGGATTTTTCAAAGTTCAAAGTAGTTTAGAAGATACAGCTCTTTTAGTGACCCGAGGTGACTCAAATTTCGTAGCAACCAGAGCGGGCAAACAAACGAAACGTTTACTATGTTTTGTAGCTGTTACTCTAGTCAGGGAAAACGAAACCACTAACTTTATATTGCCGAAGAGCGCAAACGAAACGATTGGAATATTGTTCTCCCAACAGCTGCACTGCCTTGGAACGTTTCGGAACGAAACAAACAAACAACAATGCTGAGAGAAACAAAGAAGTTAGCAACAGAAAAAAAACAGCAATACAAATACAAATACAAATTGAGCAGCAAACGTTTCCAAACTATTCGCGCTCGTTGCATATCGTTCCGATTCCCTTAGTCCGCAAATCAGGATGAGAGCATTTCGATTTACGTTTAATTTGCTCTCACGAACGCAAACTGAACAGAACTCATTTTTCGTTACAGTTACTTTTCTCGGGTTTTGTTAGTATTTTGCTCTGTGCAAAGAAAGAAACGAAACGATTCAGAAACGTTTCGTTTGTTTGCCCGCTCTGGTAGCAACTGCAAACTTTAAACGTAATTTTCTCGAAACCAGGTTTTTTTGACCAATTTTGATGGATAAATTGACCGATTTTGATTTCGTTGATAACGATTTACTATTTGTTTTGTAAACTGGACTACTAAAACAAGTGTGATACATCATATATTTTATACTCTTGCGGTAACGGGTGCCACATAAAGTATATATAGTCTTGATCAGCATGACGAGCTGAGTCGATAAAGCCATGACCGTCTGTCCGTCCGTCTGTTTCTATGATATGCTCCTTTGCATATGCAAACTTTGCACGAAGACTTCTGGTAAAAATACACTGCACATTTGTCGGAACCGGCTGGATCGGATGACCTTAACCCATAGCTGCCATAGGAACAATCGGTCGAAAAACCAGTTCTAGTGAGAAAAACCTGTTTGTTTTCAATGCAAACGTACTCAAACTCCGTGTTCGCTAGTTTTCTTTACTTCTCCAGGATTCAACCAAGTTTAGACGAAATCGAACATCTATATAGTTTAGCTGCCATTAAAAAGAAAGGTTAGAAAAATAGTCTTAGTAAGAAAAACTTTGTTCTTTTCAATGTAAGCCTCTTTAAAATTGATATATATATATATTTTATAAGCTTTCACACAATTTTTCAAAGTTTTGTCCAAATCGGATGACTATAAGTTATAGCTGCCATGGGAATGATCGGTCGGGAAACTAGTTTTAGTGAGAAAAACCTTTTTTGTTTTCAAAGAAAACGCCTCCAAACTTTGAATTTCTTAGTTTGCTATGCTTTCCCATGATTCTGCCAAGTTAGGTCGAAATCTGATATCTATATAGTATAGCTGCCATATAAAAGTAGAGTCAGAAAAGAAGTCTTATGGAGAAAAACTTGTTTGCTTTCAGTGGATATGTCCTTTGGGGCGACGTGAACTCGGACTTGTACACGATTGGAACTAAATTTGCCTAAAAGTATACTTCACCATATTTTTGACATTTTGGAAAAATATGACGACTTGTAATTCTCAAGTTGGAAATCCCTGAATTGGGAACGTACCAACAGGTAACTGAAATTCGCCGCATTAAAATGTTTTTTATTCAATTCAAAGTAATTTTAAATTAATTTAAATTAAAACAAAAAAGAAAGTCGGTCAAGCCCGGCTATAACAAACTCTGTACCAACGAAATTATACGAACAGCATAAATTTTGCTGCAGCTGAAAGCAGCGCTGCTACTGCGCTGCAGCAGCGAACAGTCTTTTGATCATATCTCGACAATGGTTCATCCGATATTCACCATTCCTTTGGAGGATCGATAAGTTATCTTGATTATTAAGTATGTCCAGAAGGAATGACCCATCTATCTTAAAAACTGTCCAATTGAATGTCTGTCTGTCAGTATGAATGCACAGATCTCAGAGATGGTAAGAGATAGAGGTTTAACATGTACGGGACATATGCTTCTTAAGTTTATTTTCAATTTTAGCCACGCCCCCTCGGACCACGGCAATTTAGAATAAACATCATATCTCCCACAGTTTTAAAGATAGAGGATTGGTTTCTTTTGGACATGTTTCGTAATCAGCATAACTTATCAAACAGCCAAATGAATGGTAAAGATCGGATGAACGGTTGTCGAGTTATGATCAAAAACTGCTTAGCACTGCTTTCAGCTGCTACTGCAGCATCAAAATTTAAACTAAGCGTATAATTTCGTTGGTACAGAGTGTGTTATAGTCGGGCTTGATCAACTTTCTTTCTTGTTTTTTAAGTGTTTCTGCTTTAGAAGCACAATTGTGCACGCATGCACACTTGCAGTTTACAGGTACATACATTCAAACAAATATGCAAAAGCTTGATGTTCAAGATTGAACACATTGCTGATATATGGCTAGTCTAGTCCGATCTACATCCAAGTGAAAAATATACATTTCCAGCCCACTGTGCTGCACATGTTGGAGTGGCCCGAGGAGAAGGGTCAACGATGCCGAGGCCGCAGTATGGCATAAATTTAACGCAACGCAGCTCGGACTCAGACTTCCGTTCTGACCAACCGCCATGTTGTTATGCAGTATGTGCCCGTGCCCGAGCCTGTGCCCGAGCCTGTGCCTGGGCCTCTGTGTGTGTGCGTGTAAAAATACAGTTTAACAAAAAACCAAAACCGACCCTGACTGAGGCCCGACAAGCAAACAAACCAACCAAATGAAGTTATACAAACGCTGATAGCGCCACGAAGCCCGCGAGCTGCAAACAACACAACAACAACTACAACTACAAAAAAAAAAAAGAAGGACAACAGCAACAAAAATGGCGACTCATATTAATTTCTGGTATCTCGGTGACGTTTTACATGCGTCGTGTGCTCGTTGTTTGCCGCTGCGCTCGCCTTGCAACTGTTTGCAATAAATTTGATTTGTTTAGCAATTTGTTGCATATCGCATTGCGCATACGCCCCGCATACATTCATCTCCGCACAGTCACGTCTGTCGTCAGCGTCCTGCGTTATCCTTGTGCAGTTGCAGTTGCTCTAACGATGAATAACGTGTTTGGAGTTCTCTCTTTTTTTTTGTTGTTGTTTTGTTTGGTTGTTTGCCTGTTTTATGCACTCGCATTGACAATAATTTATATTGAAATGTGCTGAAGGACTCGGTTTGCTGTGTGAGTGGATATTAGTTTCTTATGCATAACTATTATTCATTCATGGAACGCGGTGGGGAGTCGTGTTCCTAAAATATGCAGCCACAGACAATTTATAGTCAACTCACTTTTCGGCTGGCGTGCATCGCTGAAGTCATCATCACTTCTTGGGGCAGGGCCCCCACTTCATCAACTATTTATATACACACACACACACACACACACACATAACTTCAACTTGGTCCTAGTTAAGTTTATGGCACGTCGTTAAAGCGCGAAACACTGACAAAATGTTATGAAATCAAATTTACACACAAAGCGTCCCTAATGACGACCCAAGGAAAAGAGCAGCAGCAAGTTGAAGTTGGGAATTGCGAACGGGGCTGAAAATTGTTTAATTACGCGCGCGCTTAATTATCTCTCTCTCTCTCTCTCTCTGTCTCTCTCTCTGTCGCTGTGCGCCGGGTGCTTAAATTGTAACGGCGCTGACCTAATTGAGTAATAATTAAAATTAAGTGCAAGCTAAATTGTTATTAATTATTAAAATGCGAGCGCGCCAAGAGCCAAGTACCATTGATTGCGTTTACATTTCGCACTTAATTTCTGCTCCGCTCGCTGTTGATGGTGATAATTTGTTGCAAGTTTTGCCAATTGCCAGTTCTCTCATAGGGTTAATCTAAACCAGCCACACAGCAGCTGCATTTTCCCCCTATACTGTGTGTGTGTGTGTTTAAAAATCTGTGGTGCAAAATGTTAAATATCATTGTTGGCCGTTGTTAGAGAGTTCAACATTTTGATGTGGCTGTTTCATGAAGGTGGTTCATTGACGCTTAAGAGTTTTTTTTGAATCAATTAGTGACCCAAGTATCCTTTGCCCCTTAAAACGCCTCAGAAACCCCTATTCAAATTAGCCACCTTGTGCCTTCCAGCAACGCAGAAGTTTCTCTGGACACTCATACATAGGCAAATTGTCAACTGCTCGAACAAAGGCAGGCTTCAAAGACTCAAAATTTCTCTGTCGAGTAGAGCAAGTCATAGCCCCTAGAATTAACCACAGTTTGTTGTCCAATAGATTCATATCTGGGCTATCAGCTGACACATCATCCTTAGACATAAAGTTCGGTAAATGGTTTTTGAGACATGATTATGGGTTGTAGCGACCTGGTATGATTTTCATTCAAAGTGGATGTTGGCCGGCTCACGGTCAGATTAATTAGAAGGAAATCAACAAAGATTTTTATACAACGCACAGTTAGAGGTTGCTCAGACAGTACTGTTTCAATTGATTTCCCAAGCTTTCAACGCTGTCACAGCATCAGTTTTTCAGACATGTTTGAGTGGTTTTTGCCTTGTGAACTATAGAGCAGACTTGTTATAAAATCCATAATCCATAAAGTCCTCGAATTGAGAGGCTTCACAACACTTTTCCAAAGATATTCATCTCTTAAAACATGATTATCTGCATTGCGCAGTGGATTTCGACGAATTTTATCTTTCATTGATTTGAGGGCCACGATTTTCGAAAGAGTCCCATTCCATGATTGTAGACAACTGACGTCAAAAACTACTGAGGCAGTAATATGGCATAAATGTCACTTGCCAAATAGCCGTCAAGTTGGTGTGGATGCTTTTAAAGGTTCTCGGGAACAATATTCAATAAATACTTTCAAATGCCATTTTAAAAATCATCTACTTTGTACCTTTTTCCTTTACCTAGTTACTGAAAATTTGGAATTCCTTGAACCAAATATGTAACAAATACAAGAAAAAGTACGATTTATTTGCGTCTGTAGGGTTTTCGCCCTTAACGTTTGTCTAGCTTATCTACATGCTGCGTTTAAATGGCTTATTTCTACATGCGACATGTATGTACTAGCTTTTCTACACGCCACGTTTAAGACCCAGCCTATGTACTATTTACTTAAGGGAGTGTGGGTAGGAGTAGGGGAGGAAGGGGCTCGGGAGCTGGGAAGCCTTCCTTTTAAAAAGCCTACAACTTAAACATATTTTTTTGCTAACTCACTTTCCTCTTCACTTTACAATAAACACAAATACCCCCATCTCAGCCCATACGACTATCAAGCACTCGCGCGGCATTGCTGCAAGTCACAGTAATAAAGGGAAATTACAGCAGATGATGAACGAATTGGATCAACAAAACACATCTATCTCACACAAAAGGCGACTGTCTGTGTTCTACGCTGCCTCTCGATGTTTTTGCACGCATGCTGCTCTGGAATTCCCAAACGGGGATGGAAAAACTGTGGAGTTACATTCAGTTGGTAGGCATTGATCGCTGATGATAGAGGGTGGCTCTTCTTGAAACAGCTGTACGACTTACCAGCCTCCTTTATGGTGTTGCGTCTCTGTTTAAAATTGTGCGAAAGCCTAGCATAACAAAACTGCAGGTATACTTATCATAAAGGTCGTAAAAACCAGTCACATGTACAAAACACGTTTCGCAAAGATTTTGTATAAGTAGCTTTCAGCGCTTGAAATTTTAAGCTTTTAACTTTTAACTCCATTATTTAAATTAACTTAACCTTATAAGGTAAAAGTTGATACTAAAACTAACATAAATGCAGTGCGAATATCGAAATCAGGAACAAATATAACATTCTAAAATCAAGACGAAACATAAAAAACATTTCAAATATTACAAAAAGTTAAAGTTTCAAAGGGGATTTTAACACATAACGCTTCCCGCATAAACAACTTATTGCTTACTGAATGCTTGGGAGAACTCTATAAATTTTTTTTTTTTATTCTGCCACACAAGATGTTAGCAGTCGTCTGCGTTGAGATGTCGACGCTGCAGCTGCGCTGTATTCAGGGTCCTCAGTTTGAATCTGAGAGAAGGGAGGGTAAAGTATTAGAGATGCAAACCGGTTTTGAACCGAACCGCTTGTTCTAGCTTTTGAACCGTACCGCAAGCCGAAGCGGCTTCTTTTTACAATTGCTGAACCAAACGGAAAACCACAAATAAAAATGGTTCGGTTCGGCTCAGTTCTATAACAAATATTGAGGTGTGAATCTCTTTTCTCTAAATAATGTTACTTATTTATTTCCAAGTTTGGATAGTTCGTTTCCCCAATATAATTTGTATACGATAGTTCGTTAAATCCTCTACATTTTTAGCGATGCCATATCAATATAGCTTTTAGGAATGACTTGACAAAAATGTAACAACATGTAATCCTGTAAGTCTTTTGCAATTGCCCACCGATAACTTAATATACCTGTCATCAATCTGTAGTTTTTCTACTAGTGGTCAAAATATTAAATTTTCTGTGTTACTTCTTTACCTTAATTCAATCTTAGTCAAGAGAGCTTTTCTCGTATAATACGATAAGTCGACTATTCTTCTCAAGCCGATATTCTGTGTTTTCTAAGGGCATTCGTCGAGAAACTTATAGACATAATACATTTGGGACATTTTTTTAAGTATTTCAAAGATATTTAAATGGATTTTAGGAATTAAATTTACAAAGATTTGGAAAAATCTAATTACTATACAAACGAACCACTGAACCGAACCGAAACCGCGATTCAGCTCGCTTCAAAAACCATGGAGTGAAACGAACCGGCGGTTTAAAAACTGCTATAAATATAAAATATAACAGTGAACAGAACTAGTACCTATTTTCGAGTGCTTTGCATCCCTGTAAAGTCTAAAAAATAGATGCGTAGATAAAGAAAATATGAAATTTTTATACACTTGCAAAGGGGTATTATAATTTTGCCCAGAAGTTTGCAACGCATAGAAATTTTCATTTCCGACCCAATAAACTATATATATTCTTGATCAGGGTGACGAGCTGAGTCGATTGAGCTTTGTCCGTCATTCTGTTTGTTTCTAAGTGAACAAGTCTCTCAGTTTTAAAGCTAAGGAGCTGAAATTTTGCACAGAGTCTTCTTTTTGCTAAACACTACTAATATGTCGGAACCGACATGGATCGGATGACTATATCCCATAGCTCCCATAGAAATAATCGATCGGAAAACTAGTTTTAGTGAGAAAAACTTTTTTCTTTTTAATGGAACCGTCTCAAAACTTTGTAATCGTAGGTTTTATATGTTTTTGTAAGATTCTACCAAGTTTTTTTAAAATCGGACAACTAAATGGTATAGCTGCCATACAAAAGATAGGTCTGAAAATCAGTCTTAGTTAGAAAAACTTTTTTGTTTTTAATGGTAGCATCCTGCAATTTTGTTTTTGATTGATTCACATAATTTTACAAATTTTTGGCCAAGTCCGACGACTTTATCATATAGCTCCCATACGAACGATCGGTCGAAAAATGGGAAAAAGAGTATTTTTGAAAATATTTAAGCTATCACTTGCAAGGGTATTAAAACTTCGACACAGACGAAGTTAGCTTAGCTTACTCGATTTCTACTAGTTTTACCTTAATTTTTGAGCATTGCTGTTTTCATCGTTAGAAACTCGATATAATTACTTCGGAATAAATGGGTTGCCACAGTCCAACTGCAACTGAAACTACACAAAAGTCCCTCAAACGTGTCTTTAATTTATTCAAAATCAGTTTCCCTACTCAATTTCATGGCCATATCCACATAATCTTTGAGCCAACTACCAAGGGAATTTTTCGCTCTGTGCCTTGATACACAATTCCATTAATTTATTTAACGTGTTCAAATTGAAATTGGGCGGAGATGAAAACAATTTGAATGTCATTAGGCAGGGGACAAAAAAGTAAAGCCAAAACAGTCACACACAGCATGAGAAATCCACATACGGCACAACGGAAACGGCAAAAAAAACACAAAAAAACAACAACGAAATATAAATAAAACTTCATATCTGATTGAATAATAATGTGTGCTTAAGGTTTTAATGCGCTGCTGGCAGCTGCTCGATTCCTTCGTCTGTGACTTCTGTTTGGAGACCATCTTTCTTTTCTCCAAACCAAAAAAATAAAAAAAAACACACACAAATGCAAAATTACAACAGCAACATCATTGAAGCCCATGTTGACACCATGAACCCACCGTTCAACCCAATAGGGAATTCTGTTTGCCTGATGCTGATTGCCAAAGGAAGCGAAAGAAAAGGCACATTTGACTCTAGCTAACTGGTAAAGTCCCGAACACTCCCAGGCAACACCGGGCGGGAAAAAAAAATTGAATTTCCTTATCGCACGTTTTCAAATTAACCCAACAGAGCCACAAGCGACGCCTCCGCCCCCCACCCCATCAGCGTGTCAGGCTTATTTGAATTTCAAATACAGTCTTTTTTCCCCCCCCCGCTCACTAACCCACCCGGCCACCGTTTTGCCGTTTTGGGATATGTTTGCTCCGACTATCATCATTAGCAGCACATTTAGATAGACACTGAGGCCCACATATACTCGCCTATGTGTAGAAAAGACAAAGCATTTCACATTAGAGAGCTCGCAGTTCTGATTTTAAGTATTGAGTTTTGTTTTTTTGCTTTTTTTTTTTAAGTTAAATGTCTGACATTAATGAGAATCTAGTGCTAAGTGAGGGTTGCCTCCGGATTGTAGTTAAATGGTGAAAATTATGTTAATTTGCGGGTACTTAAAGTTGGCTGAAGGCCGTGTATGTTGATGGTCCTACAGCGGCTAGCTTTGGCTTCAAGTGTTGGACAATTTGAATAGCATTTAGTCCGCATTTTCTTTGCTTTTTTTCTTACAAAGGTTGCCGACCCATCTTTGACAGCCACAAGTTTTCAAAACATCTACTCGGCTGTTTATGGATTTGATTCCAAGTTCTTCTTCTATCATCATAGGTTCTACCGGTTTGTGTGTTGACAATCATCAACTGGATTTGCAATTTAATTCACAGTTTTCTAAGGATGTTGAATCTATGAAAAAAATTCGAGATATCCGTGATTAAAACAATCCCAAACAATGCCAAAGATAGGTCAATTCTGGATTTTCTCACTTCAAGTACGAGTTGGATTGATCTGATTGTTTTGATTCTAGCTCGAAATAGGCTTAGTTCAATGACACAAGGGATTGATCTAAGCATGTTTTTCTATCTCAACTTAATACCTTCGTAAGAACCAACTAAGAACTCCGAAAATTGATTTAAGCTCAAATTTCTCTCTTGATTGAATCTTGAAATAAGCTAAATGCAAGTTTACCGGAGATTTAATTGAGATCTTTACTCCGACTGCATCAAATCTGACAAATTAAGATTACCGAGATTACCCTTAACTCAATTTTCAACCCAAAAGAAGCTTCCAACAAGAGCTCATTTGACTTTGTTAATGAACTTTTCGATTTTCAAACCGGCAACTACAAATCCGTGAATAAAGTTACCTTTTTGATTTGACAAACGATCTTCAGGATTGTTCCAAGCCATTCGATCTGGTAACACGCTTGATCTTATTTGACTCGTACTTGAAATTGTAATCCGAAGGTTGATATCAGCTCCATCCTTTTGAGCTTGAGCGCCCTTATTATACCCTTGCAGAGGGTATATTGAAATTGTATAAGTGTTTGTAATGCATAGAAGGAAACATTTCCGACCACATAAAGTATATATATTCTTTATCAGCATAACGAGCTGGCTCTTATCAGCTCAACTGGTTCGCTTAAAACTCCGATGTTTTTTGTCCGATCTGATTGTACTTTTTAGAATAAAAAGATATTGGGCCTAGCCCCTTCCAAATCTGAAACAAACTTGATCTGCGTACAGCATAGGTCTACATTCATGCAAAAAATTGTGGCTCTATCTCTTATAGTCTCTGAGATCGACGCGATCATAAAGACGGACATACGGACAGACGGACATAGCTATATCGACTCTGCTGTTCATGCTGATCAAGAATATATATCCTTTATGAGGTCGGAAATGATTCCTTCTCCCTGTTATATACATTCGCACAACTTCATGATCCCCCTTTTCCCATTGAAAATGGCAACAGGGTATAACAACAATACAAAATATGCAAGTCAGCGTGACGCGTGACGCTGAAATCTGATTGTCACCCCACTAAAAACATCCGTATCGAAGTTAAAGATGTTTTACATCAAAAAAACAGACTTCTTAACACAGAGTTACCATACAGTCAATGTCTAAATGAACAGTCACTGATCAGCTCACTGAACTGTTCACTAAACTAATTACTGAACAACTCTCTGACCGAATCTGTGAACTAGATACCGAATAACTCACAGAGCAAGAGAGACAGACAGATGTACAACTCTGACTGAACAAAAATAAACAATTTAGAAACAACATGCTCACATGCTCAGTTTAGTGAACAATTCAACTTTGTTCACTCACTCATGAACAACCCAACACTAGATCACATACTCAAACAGAGAAGTGTTGTCAGGTTTCTCTCAGCGGGGCACAGGTGGGACGTTGTGACTCCGGTGCATTCAACAAAATCAAGAGAAATCAAACTTTTTTTTGTATTTTTTCTGTATACACAAGAAGTGTGGGACTCGGCATTTCTCACCCACTAAAACCACCCCTACACAGAAAAAAAAAGATCAAAAAAGTATTGATTTTTCCTTCCCAAATGGATACTGGAAACCATCCTTTTTTATCTCTGTGTACTCTACGTTTCCCTCTTGCGGAACAACCGCTTAGTATTACTTCACAAGGGGGAGATGCGTACCAATTGATATGTCGTGAATCGATTGTGATGAAAGTTTGGCAAATATCCGTTTTCATACTCGGAACTCAAAACTGTACCAGTGAAATATTTGCGTTCCTCTATTCGGTTCTATAAATATCCTTTCGAAAATACAAGTTTTTGTTTAAAGTTTCGGCATTTGTTACTTGAA
The DNA here is from genome assembly GCA_035044965.1 of Lordiphosa andalusiaca. Lineage (NCBI taxonomy): Eukaryota > Metazoa > Arthropoda > Insecta > Diptera > Drosophilidae > Lordiphosa > Lordiphosa andalusiaca. The sequence continues at coordinate 508,617 of JAWNNM010002225.1, forward strand.
AGTAACTTTGCTTTGTCGACATGCACCAATGTTTGTTCAAGTAAAATACTTTAAGTAAAGTACTGATTGATGTTGCCATTTAATTTTAAAATAAAAAACCTCATTTGCGGTTTATTTTAATGCACTCATGTGTATGGCGGCCCTATCCGAGGTATGTAGATAAACAATAATTACGCACATTTAAACACACGCAAATTAACTTGAAATGTGCTGGCCGAGTGCATGTCCGTGGTCTGATGTTGGCCAACGCATAGTCGGCGGTGGGCCCTGGGTATGGTGGTTCTTCTTCTGGTCATTACAGATTTATCGCAACGCAATGCCAAACATAATGTAGGTGAGCACGATTTATGCACAGTTTGCTGAGAGCGACAACAGTAACGATACCAACAAATCACAGCCAGGCGCAACAACAACAACAACAATGGCAACCGGAGGCTGTCTCTGCGTGTGTGTGTGTGTGTGATTGTATGTGCGTCTGCTGATTGCCACCCATAAATGCGGCCAGGATGTCCAGAACTACGAACGCCTGCCTCCTGGCTATGATGTCGCTCTGGCTGAGTTTTGGATGAAGCGTATCACTTAATGTGTGGCCAGTGCTTGATGCGGAAACGGAAACGCCCCACAAATCGTGGCCTAATGATCAGGCTCTTATTTAATTAATTGTTGATAACAGTTTCATGCCCAGCGGAAATGCGTCACGACCTGGCAGTGAATCTGCCTAATGTGTAACGACTGGCTGGGGCTAATCCAGGCAGCATTTTCGATTGAGATTTTGATGTGCGTGCGCGGCAGCTGTGTGGGGTTGGTTCTATATGAAATTTAATTAATGTAAATTGAAAGCAAAATGTTGACATAAATGTGAATACAAAATAGCAGGGTACCTCATTTAATGCTAATGAAATGTGTCATTTATTTTGAGGGCACATAAAACTTTAACCTGGTTCAACTGCTTTCAGTTTTAAGCGATCGTTAAGTAAATATGGGAAAAACCAATTGCAACCAACAGAGAAAAAAAAAAACAACAAAAATAGCCAAATGATAACTTTAATAAACTGTTTTACTCAAATTATATTTACGAGAGGTCACAAAAATTGTGCAGAGTGCAGAAAAATTGACATTTGATGGTAGTTGCAGGGGCAGCGGGGTGGGTTATGGGCAGCATATTTGGTGAATGTGCAAACCAGATACGCGGAAATGCCATCACCCCCCCCTCTCTCACTCTCAATGTGTGTGTGTGTGTGTGGCGTCATTAAGTTTTGCCATTTTGATACTTAAAACTTTGCGACGTTTCGCTGGTAGGGCCCAAACTGGCACCCAGCGAACAGAGACGTAATTTTTAATAGTTTCGCAATTAAATCGTAAAATTTAACAACTTTGCGCACTTCTTAACGAAATTTTGCGGAGCGGGCCTTACTCTGACACTGATGCATTTCCGGCAAGTGGAAACTCCAACTGCAACTGGCTGACGTTTAATGAGCAACTTCTTCGAACCGAAAAAAAGTTTTCCGATTTCCCTGCTGTTTGCATTGACGCGCTGCTTGTTGTTGTTGTTGTTTGGCAACTTTCTCCTCGGCTGAATTTTCATATCTTTATTTTTTTATGCGACAGCAGCTTATTTTTATTGTGCGTCTTCTATTTTGCTTCCTCTCTTTTGTTTGTGTGTTTTTTTTTTTACATGAAAATCGTGATAAAAGGGAAAGCAGTATGAAAAAATAAAGCGGTAATGACTTTATTATGGATTGAAGTGGACGAAGTGGAGATATGTAATTGGTATATGGGAGCGTATCTTTCGGTGTGGGAGTAGTATTTCTTTAGCACACATTAAGAAAAAAGCTTATTAAATACTTTGTTCACTCTTTTTACCCTTGCAAAGGGTATTATGATTATGCCCAGAAGTTTGCAATGCATAGAACTATTCATTTCCGACCCCATAAACCATATATATTCTTGATCAGGGTGAAGAGCTGAGTCGATTGAGCTTTTTACCGTCCGTCTGTCTGTTTGTTTCTACGCAAACTAGTCTCTCAGTTTTTAAGCTTTCGAGCTGAAATTAGGCACAGAGTCTTCTTTTTGCTGCACACTACTAATATGTCGAAACCAACCGGATCGGATGACTATATGTCTTGGCTCCCATAGGTACAATCGGTCGGATAACCAGTTTTTGTGAGAAAAACTTTTTTGTTTTCAATGGAAACATCGCCAAACTTTGTATTCCCAAGTTTTCTATGCTCTTTTATAATTTTGCCAAGTTTGATACAAATCGGACAACTAAAAGGTATAGCTGCAATACAAAAGATAGGTCTGAAAAATAGTCTTAGTTAGAAAATTTTTTTTGTTTTTAATGGTAGCGTCCTGCAAGATTGTAGTTGTTTGTTTCACATGCATTCACATAATTTTACAAATTTTTGGCCGAATCGGATGACTATATCATACAGCTCCCATACGAACGATTGGTCGGAAAATAGAAAAAAGATAAATTGTTGAAAATATACTTGCAAGTGTATAAAAACTTCGGCACAGACGAAGTTAGCTAAGCTTTCTCGTTATTAACAACTCTTATGAGCGTTTTGACTGGATGTGGTGCAGCGGGTAGTGTGTGTGTGTGTGTGTTCAGAAAGTCATGTTTGCGTACTTTTGTTATTACAACCAATCGGAAATGATTTCAGAAACTTATTTCTGTTGAATCTTAACTGCCTCAATCCTTTAAAACCTTAGCCTAGGAGGTATAACATTCCGAATTGTCTTTAGATCTGTTCGGAAAGCTTTTTTTTGACATTGGAAGATGGTGAAGCTTAGAATATTTTTTGATAAAAAACATTGATGGGTCTGTTGGATTTCAGCACATCAAAAGGTATTAGTTATATGGTTTTAAGTGGTATTCAATATGGTCTAGCTTTTCTCTCTAGAAAGTCACAAGTTTTAGCCCGAGCTCCTACAAGAACATCTGTTAAATATCCTGGTTCCATAAAATAGCTTTTCTCTCTAGAAAGTCACAAGTTTTAGCCCGAGCTCCTACAAGAACATCTGTTAAATATCCTGGTTCCATATACTTTCCATTGTTAAGGACCAATTTATTAACTGATCCGGCTGTAATAAAAACGAGAAAGCTAAGTTAACGATGTTTTTATACCCTTGCAAATGCTCGCTTAAATATTTTCAAAAATAATTTTCCCGTTTTGCTTATTTTTAGACCGATTGTTCGTATGGGAGCTATATGATATAGTCATCCGACTAGGACAAAAATTTTCTAGAATTATGCGAAAGCTTGAAAAACAAACAAATTCAAAATTTCAGTATGCTACCATTAAAAACAAAAAAGTTTTTCTAACTTAGACTGTTCGTCAGACCTATCTTTTGTATGGCAGCTATAGCATATATTTATCCAATTTTCATCAAACTTGGCAAAAATATAAAAAGCATAGAAAACTTATGCATACAAAGTTTGGAGATGTTTCCATTGAAAAGAAAAAAGTTTTTCTCACTAAAACTAGTTTTCCGACCAACTGTTTCTATGGGAGGTATGAGATATAGTCATCTGATCCGGTCGGATCCAACATATTAGTAGCGTGCAGCAAATAGAAGACTCTGTGCAAAATTTCAGCTCGATATCTTCAAAACTGAGAGACAAGTTCACATAGAAACAGACAGACAGACAGACAGACAGAAGGTTCAGCTCGTCACCCTGATCAAGAATATACATATAGTTTATGGGGTCGGAACTGAATACTTCTATGCGTTGCAAAATTATAGTAAAATTAAATTTAAAAGTTAAAGTCTCGAAATTACCGGGGCAATCAAGAAAACTATCTGAAATTGCCAAGCGACACTTGTTTAAATAAATCAATACTGCTTAAAATGTGTTGTGTGGACCTTTAACCTCACTTTTGCCATCTGTTTGACTCATTGCAACTCATTTGATTTCGCCAAATATTTGCTTCTGTCACTGCACGGATATTGAGGAGAAAGAGGGAGAGAGAGAGAGAGAGAGAGAGGGAGAACGCGTGCGGGTGGAAAGTCCGCCATTTGCATATGCGTTTGTTTGGTTTCATGGAATCATAAAAGTAATTAATTGATATGTGTGTGCGTGTGTGCGTCCACGCGTAATTGCTTCGAACCGGGCAAAACAGAGCCCCAGACAAATATGCCAATGCGTAATGAAAGCGTTGCAATTTTTGCCATTTTTCAGCTTTTTGCTGTTTTCCATAATCCCCAGGCGAAGCGGAGCCAAGGCCATGCCAACGTTTCCACGTAATGAAACTTAACAATTACGTCCTGCGCCCAGGACTTCGATTATAATTTTGAGTTGTGGCCGCTTTTTATTGTAACTGATAATTGCAATGTAATGACATTGGATTGGCCAGGATGCGTGCCCGGACGCGCATCGAAGCTGGAGGTTCAGGTCGCGTTGGCATTGGTTTTGCTATCGTCACATGTGGGTTAAGCTGTCGGGGCAAGCATATTAATTGTCCCATTGTGCGTCATATTGGATTGTCGGGTGCACGAATTCGTTAACAAATAAAATGCAAAAAATCTTTGCATCATTAAAGAGTGAGGAATATGGGTAATATTGGGGGGGAACTTGGGAAGGATGCGTGAGGGCTAGTTAAATAATGGAAATTTGGTTGACTTTAACAGCAACTTAAGCTTTGGAAAGAGCCCATCTGTCTGTTGTCATGTGTTCAAATTGGTATATCTTTGCTTTTAAATATCTTATAAATATATATGTTACTTTCACTTAAAGCTAAGGAATAGTACTTCATGGTAATATTAATGTAAGCCAAAACAGAGGACACAAAAGCAGCCTGAAAAGGGCAAAAATACTGTTTAGAGCATTTAAGCAGACAGATATCATGTGGGAGCATTGTTCGCGCACTGGCGACGCAATGCATTCGATGTTGTGATGCGATTTTTGAATTCAATGCTGTTGTGAGCTAGTGGAATATGTATATGTTGTATGCACTAAGTTCCAAGTCACGTTTTCTGATGAGCGACATACTCTCCTTGCTGATATTCATTTCACGAGACTTGACTTACTGCTTGCGCAGTGGATGTCGACGAATACGAGATTTCATGGCTAGTGGTGCTTGTACAGTGCGCTGAATGCAGTATTTCGGGATTTGAAAAGTAAAGTGGATTATTCTTAATAATAAAAAAAAAAATTTAATTACTACAAATTATTAAAAATAATTAATAAATATAAAATCCTTGAAGAGGCAATTTTACGGCCAAAGAATGTTATGAAATTTGGAATCAATGGGTTTGATGGATTCGTTGGGTTTGTTGAATAACTGAAATAGCTGTGGGATTAAGTCGCTTAACATGCGCTCACTTTAATTCAGTTAGAATTGGATCAGGTTATATAGAACATCGTCAAACACCACACAGGAAAAAAAACGATACGATCTGGTACTCAAAGTTATATATTTTCACCATTCATTTGGCTGATCGATAAGTTATCCTTATTACTAAATATATCCAGAAGGAACAACCCACCTATCTTTAAAACTGAAGGAGATATGAAGATTTTTCTAAATTGCGGGGGCGGCAGGGGGCGTGGCCAAAATTGAAAATAAACTTGATCTGCCTGCAGACATAAGAAGCATATGTCCCATACATGTCAAACCTCTTTCTCTTACCATCTCTGAGATCTGTGCGTTCATACGGACAGACAGACGGACGAACGGACGGACGGACAGACGGACAGACGGGCATGGCTATATCGACTCGGCTGTTGATGCTGATCAAGAATATATATACTTTATGGGGTCGGAGATGCTTTCTTCTGGATGTTACATACTTTTGCACAAACTTATTATACTCTATGTACATTTGGTACAGAGTATAAAAAACGATACGATCTGGTAATCAAAGTTATAATTTTTCATATTATTAAAAAGCCGATATGATATATAATTTTCTGATCAAAAGTATATTAATGAAATATCATAATGATATTGATTAAAAGGAAATGTTATATTTAATGTCAGAATGATATTATTTAGCTACAACTTCACATTTTTTAGCATCAAAATAATATGAAAAAAATTATATGTCAAAATGTCAAATTAACCAGCCCAGATTGATTTGACATTGACATTTTTTTTCTCTGTGTACTTAAATTATTTACCATGAATCCTCTTCTTAAAATTCTGAATTGGCATTAAACACGATTTAGTGAGAAAATGTTCAGTAAATTCCAAAGTGATAAACATACGTCTTCTTCCAACAACAAAGATTTCGTTACCGGTATGCGACACTCTGATTTCCATTATCAAATTCTTTGCACAAAACTTTTGACCATGACCACTTTGCTGGACCTGAGACCTTCCATTGCCAATTTTTGAAGTGCGCCCTACTAATTAAGCTAATAAAACGTTGGACTTCTTTGTGTGTTCTATTCAGAGTTCCTTGAACTGCAACCAAAGATCATTTTAGGATGCTTCCCATCGAAAAAAAGCAAAGGCAGGTCTTTGAAACAAAGGAAAAAGAGGAACAGAAATTAAGGTAATAAAACTTTGGACTTCTTTGTGAATTCTATTCAGAGTTGATTCAACTGCAACCAAAGATCCTTTTGACATGCCTTCCATCGGAAAAAAAAAAGCTGGGACCGGTCTTTGTACTAGAGAAATGATTCCATTATCACCCGAAATCAGAGACTGGGAATATTGCAAGCAAATATAATGCCAATGCCATACTTTTGGCATTAGTAATTAGAAACTGGCCAATATGTACAATCTCACAAATTTTCATAAAGATCGGATAATAAATGGAAGAGTTAAAAAAACATTGCATACTTATCTGAGTCGCATGAGGTTATTAAACACTAATTGCCTTGAGTCGGGTAGGGACGACTTTAACTTACGCTCTCGTTTTTAATTATGTTTGACATTCTTACACTAAGTTCTACAGAGCTTGTGTTGCGCACAATAAAAAATGTAATTGAAACAATGCAGTTCAATTAGAATTCAGAATTAGAAATTGAAACTTATTTTATTTAAAGCCAATTAAAAATTAGCAATTGATATTATTTAATAGCCCATTTAAAATAATAGTTTTCAAGTGTTTTATTTCAATGCCATTTCAAAATTATAAATTGAAATAATTGGATTTCAATGCCAATTCAGATTTATAAATAGAACTTATTATTTTTAATGCCAATTCAAAATTATACTTTGAAATTATTGCATGTTAATGCTAATCAAAAATGATCAATTGAAGTTCAAAATTATCAATTGAAATCATTTTATTTTAATGCTAATGAAAATGTATCAATTAAAATTATTTCGATATAATGCCAATTACCAATTATCAATTGAAATTCAAAATTATCAACTGAAATTATTTTATTTTAATGCCTACAAATATGTATTAACTAAAATTATTTAGTTTTATTGTCAATTCAAAAATATCAATTAAAATTAATTCATTATTTGTTTCAATGCCAAGTCAAAAGGTTCAATAGAAATTGTTTAATTTCAATGCCAATTTAGAATTGCGAATAAATGCCAATTCGGAATAACGAATTGAAATTATCTAATTACAATGCCAATTCAAAAGTAAGACTTATAATTTAATTACTTTAGTTCAATGCCAATTCAAAATATTTCAGTCGGAATTGAAATTTATAATGCCACATACAAATTTTTTGGAAGTATCATTTAAAATTGAATGCTATTTAAAAATTGCACTATTTTGGAGCAACCCTTCTATCGATTATCGATGATTTGTCGACCTTTGCAATACTGCAACCCAAACACGTTTCTCTTAATAGTCGGCCACACAGTTGAGGTGTCCCTGGAGACAATACACGAAGTTCACTTTTATACACACAAATTCACGAAAACAAACAAAAAGGACGCACAGCTTACCTTCCAAAACAGCTGCTTTTATAAATATTTAGTACTTGTAAATCCCTAACACACCATTTCTATTAAGCACTCGCTCTTAATTAGGTCGAACCAAATAATCTGTTCTTAGTCCCCATTCGATTGTTTGTGTGTTTGTATTTGTCCAAGTATGTATATTCACCTAGATATGGTAAGCAAGCAGCGCACTCACTACTCCAGTTACATAGTATGTATTTAGGAGAGCACGTACACATTTATCCCATATGCTAGATATGGGCTTACATACTTACATAGGTACATGGATAGAGCGATATTCACAGCAACACCAACAGCAACTGGTGCACTAATGAATATTTATAATGCAGACACGCTTCGCTCCCGTTCTCGGCCCCGGTCAAAGAAAACTCGTTTTAATTTATTCGTTCGCACGACTTTCATTTGTTTCACTTTTCATCATGGAATTTTCTAAGCGGGCGAAACAGGGGAGGGAGGGAGGCGTGGCAAAACTTCTACAACAAACTATGAACCAGCAGCAGCAGCAGAAAAATAAAAACAAAAATATTTATATATATACAAATTTACTTGCTCGAAATCATTCTGAAGGCAAAAGGAATAAAAGCTCTAGAAAAGATTTCCTCTGGATTTTTGTCTTTTCTCATATTTCAATTTCCTTGCCCATTTTTGCATTTCGACACTTGAGTACCAGGAGCTTAGGAAGTTATTCCGCTTGTTGATTGAAATGCAAGAGTTGCAAATTGAAAAGCTGATATGTCTTTTGCCATAATCAATTGAATTTCGGGCCAGAAACTCTGTGTTAAAGTTATGTTCGATTGACTTTTCAAGTGTTTATTGCTTAACAAATGCAAATAATTGCTATGTGTGTTTATAGTTGTGATTGATATTTGATTTGGTATGCCGCCTTTTCCAATTATCAATTATCAATTGAAAATTAATTAAAATTAAAGCTCAAAGATGTGTCACAGATTAAGTACTTAAATTCCAATTAAATGTTGCAGCCTTGCGTGGAGAGCGTGAAAAGCGTTGCCTACATTTTGGGGCAAGCTCTTGGAAAATGTGTCTTGAGTTAAAAATCCCACTGTTTTTTTATTTTTTATTATTTTTTGTTCACCATCTATTTGCCCAACTCTGCCAGCTGTTGGCAGCTTGCGTCAGAATCTGTACTGATTTCTGGCGCGTTTATTGTCGAGCGACCAGAATAAATAAATATAAATTCTTCAAGATTATAAATTTTATGCAGTTGTAAACAATTTCAGACAAGCGACCACACAGCCGCATCGTAGGCGGCGGCAGCAACTGGAGCATGGAGGATGTGCCACAGTTGCATAAAATTGCATACGGAAAACTGAACACCACAGAACTTTGGGGACGGGCAACGTCGATGGCGGAGGAGACGAAACGGAACGCATCCTTGCTTCCTTGGCGGACATTTCGGTTGCGAGGCACGTTTTAAAGGCTTGATTTATGCGCACTAACTTGGATTTTACAGTGCGCGCTCGGTACCCCCGCCTGCCCGCCATTCTGTCTCCGCACTCTTTGAACTCGTTTCATCTGTGGCTGCCGCTGCTGCTGTTACTCGTGTGCCCTTTTTTTCTGTCAGTGTCGTATGGAAAGGATTATTTAGAGTCAGCAGCGGCTTGCTAGCGTCTCAGCGATAAGAATGCAGGACGAACGACAATGGCAGAGGACGACGAGGACGCCGGTCGACGCCTGATGACGACAAAAGCGCACCGATCAACACAGCTGGGGAAAAGAACAAAACTAAAACCCACGTGGACAGTGGTATGAATTGACGGTGAATGTTTATTATTTTATAGCCCGATAAACTTTCGTGCCATTATAGTTCCATCAAAAATGTTTAGTCTATATAAATTTAGTGGTTAGGCGTGCTGTGCAGCTGGTAGTGTGTGCACCTGGTGTGCACATCTAATGATGAAGTTTGTTCTTTAAAAGCTTACACTCCCAGTCATCTTCACTAGCTACCTGGCGCCTGTTTTGAAGTAGTTAGCCATGAAAAGGCTTCTCAAACTTTGCAATTCGCACTTTTGTGCGAAATATAGAAGCACACAAGCCAAGAGATTGAGATGAGCTAAGCTTACCCCTTTAAATTTATTTTAGCAAATTCATGACTGAATTTACTGCTCTGTTTACACTACATTGCTATGATATTCGTGTATTGGTTTAGTGTTCTTCAGCAAACTTCACGACGGATTAGACGAGACTCAAAAAGGAAATGCCATTAATTCAGTACCACAACTTTTAATTCAGGGCTGATTCGGCAATGATTCAGTACTGAGCTTAACTGAGAGTTATTCATTAATATATATATAATATAATATATGGTGCAAAAGTTCTTCCAATGCTTTAAGCTTTGTTTTTGTGAGTTTTTTTAGGTTTAGGTTCATGTCATTCGGAATCAGTTCAAGCTAAAGCGGTAACAATAATGAGAGCTGTCTGCATCTTAGCTCACACGACTATCAAGCGCTCAAGAGACTAAGTCATAGTAGAAAATGCAGCTTATATAGCCATGAGCTCTGTACCCCAGTGGGAGACTATTGCAAAGGATCTTCAAAATCTTGGGTTTAAGTTCCAGTTAAAACAAAATAAGATGTATCAAATAAAAAATAAAAGCCATAAGTTCAACTTATGGCTTTCAAAACCGTATGTCAGGCAGTACCTCCCTGCCTCTACAAATAAAGAAGATACAAAATTGGTTATACACATCCCCAAAAGGGACCCAAGTCGAGACTTTGTCAATCTCTTGGCTTATGTGCTTCTAGTTTCTATCTAAAAAAAACCCACAGTTTAACCGCCGAATACGAATGTCAGAGTTAGACAGCTGGTGAAGGTAACCGGGTGTACAAGTTTTGAAAGAAAGTGCCTTAGAAGACATTCTACTTCCTCGCATCGGGGGATACCCACATAGTTTGAAAGAAACGGTGATATCTCAGGAAACCAACATAATTATTAATCCAAGTTACTTATCGATTTGCCAACGAAATGGTAAATATATGATTAGAGGTACTGAGTTATAAGCAAATGTCAATGCTTACTGCGGCTGCAACTGATGTAAAACAAATTCTGAATGAGCATACACTTATTTTCGTTTTATTAGGCCAAACATAAATACGGAATATTCGACAGTACTTTGAGTGTTCTTATAATTATATTATATTTAATAACTTGAAGTTCTTTCCTATACTTTATCCGCCCCTGAGTAAGTCTATCGAGGCTATCGAAGTATTGAGTCCAAAATGGGCGCTCATTTTAGTTTAAAGAATGATTAGATATTGATATACCATTTTTTGTATGATTGTATAATGCTGTGAAGCTCGTGGATCAAGAATTTGAATACTAAACCTACTTCTGACATGGAATATTCTTGATAAAAATATGAAATTCTTTATTTTGTCTATGATTGTATAAGCCCAGACAATCTATAAACCATATAAGAATAATATGATTGAATTAGGAACAGATTCAAGTTAGTTTATTTGTTCTCTCCTGGTACGGTCAGTGTTCCAGTTTTACACATAAGACCTTGGTCAAATTATAGGTAATGGTGGAACTAGATAGTTCCATAAAGAATTAAATATTTAATTGTAGTGAAATATGCCAATTAAATATTTTAATTGGGATTTATCACAATTAGTCAATATTTAATTGAAGTGAAATATTCCAATTAAATATTGACGAATTGTAAAAAGTCCCAATTGAAAATGTAATGCAAGGAAAGCTTTGCAATTAACAATTTAATGGAAAGGAAATATACCAAACAAAATTGTGATGCAAAAGAAATAAATAAGATAGTATTAGCTGGTACTTAACTAGGTTCAAGTGCCATTAACAATTGACTTATAGGCTCTAAATAAGATCAAGTCCAGCTACTTTACCTAACCCTTGAATCTCTAACAACATTTTCTAATCCAACCTGAAGAATCATTGATTGGGTCAGCTTGTGCGGCAGCTGGATACACATACAAATTTGGTTCACAGCTTTGTTAAATGTGAAACCACCGTACCAATGCCAGCATTGAGAGTGAGCCTGAGTGTGTCAGCTTGTGCAATTTCCACCAAAAATATCAGCCACTTTAGCCACAGATAAAGCTGTCCTCCCTCGCTCATGTTGCTAAGGGAGGGTTTGGGAGGCGAATGGAAACGACATCATAAAGTGCACCTCGACGGACGCAAAACGCCACGAGTACAAGATTTGAGAGTCAGTGCGTTGCCTTTATAAATTTTGTCATTTAATGTGCACCTACATGCGCTTCGATAAACAATTTTGTGAGCATTTTCTTTTCATGTAGATATATGCACAGTTTTTTTTTTATTTGTTGGCTGAGTGAGGGAAAGCCAAATGCCAAATGAACATCCGCTTCTGTGGTAAACATTTTTGTTGGGGCACGTGCTGAAGAAGCTGCAATCTTATTTCCGTTGACTTGGTTTGATTTACCCAAAAATTGTGCATACAAATAAATAATCTAATCAACGACATGATTCAGGGAAAGTCTAACAACCTGAGGCCACAAGTAAGCAAAAGGACAAAGGCAGCATTCGCATTCCCAAAGCATCCTTCATCCAGTGACTTCCTGCATAAAATATGAAAATTAATTAAAAACTTTGCGCACAACAAAAAAAAACAAAAAAATAACACAACTCCTGCCTGCTGCTGATGATGAAGCCAAAGGTAAGGAAGACACTTGCAAATAGAGTGTCGGCGGTGGGTGGGTGGTTGGTTGGCTAGCAGCAGCTTGGGGTCAACGCGTGCGCCAGACGTTTCAGCCATTAATCCATCCACAATGCACACGCACACACACACACACCCAAGCTCATAACGCGCATATAAAAAGCGCTGCAGGATATCGCTACAACAGACAATTTCCGGACAACTTAAACTTGAAGACGTCGGCCCCTTTCGCTCGGTAGCACCACTCCCCACCCCTGCATCCGGTTTTGTTTGCCAAAGTTTTCTGCTTCGCTGATTCTCAATGCTGACCAACAGCAGGATGCCTGCTGGCTACTGCTGGCTCAGCTGTCCCCAATGGGATGACGAAAGACGCAGAGGCTCAGTCGCGTGTGCCGCCAACAAAAAAAAAATTAAATTATTAAAACATCACCGGATGTCCATTGAGTAAAGAAAGCAGAAGGAAGGCTCCCAAAAGAATCTGTCGCAGCTGCTTGGAAAAGAAGGGGCAGGACGGGCGGCTTCTGACACTCCACTACATAATCAATCGAAATAAAAAATGGCCTAGCTAAGATAATTTCCGGCTGAAGTGCTAAGCTATGCCATGACTTGGGACTAGTTTGAGCTCAGCAAGATGATTTGTTATATTTTTGGATTTTTTTTTTCGGATGGATTACACTTCAAAACAGACTATGGATTTATTTAGTAATGGTGACAAATGTAAGCACGATCCATTGGTCATTACATTTTTAATAACCGCATAAATAGATTTTGTAAATTCATTATTTGCCTTTGAAATAGTCAAAATAAAGAAAGAAAACTATAGGGAATCAGAAAAATCAAAAAAAAAATGTACCGCCTACTGCGCCACATGTAAATTTATTATGGCTTTAGTTCTTGCAGCTTAAAGAACGGCATATACAGTAAGGTGTCCCAAAAAAAAATTTTGTTTGTATTTAGACGAGCTCACAGGTATTTTCTGCAAGCTCATAGAGTAAAGTATTTTTGAGTTTTTTTTTTCATATTTTTCGGAAGACGTTTAGTGGTCGCGCAAGTCGCGCTTTTCACAAAAATCGAGTATTTACCAATTACTTGGTCAATAAGCACGATTTCTGAGTTTTCAAATCAACATCTTTAAAGCCGAATGTCCAAATTTTACTTTTATGAGCATAAACCATAAGCTTTTTCTTTGCTTTTGCTCATTTAGGTACCATTTATTAGATTTTTTCGTAAATTTTTCATAAATGTTGTAAAAAAGGCATTATAACTTTTAAAATTTCTTTGAAAACTAAAAAAACTTGTGATGCAGTTTAAAAGATGGATAAATTTTGAAAAAATTAGAATAATAAAATTTGAATTTGGTCTTACCGTTCCACAGTTATGCGATTTTAATGCTTTTTTCATTGCATCGTGAACCCGATACCAAGAACTTAGAAGTTGGCAGTCAATACTCAATACTTCAAACTCGATACCATACAATAATACAAAGAACTAGATACTTAGTACTCGATACTCATCCCTAAATACTCAGTTCTAAATTCTTAATGCTCAGGACTCGATACTCAGTTCTCGAAACCAAATATTCAGTACAAAGTAAGCGATACAAAGTACTCGATTCTCGAAATTCTCGAAACATGATACTGAGTAATCAATATTAAGTACTCAACAACAAGTAAGCTATATAAATTAGATGATGCTCAGTAGTTGATATTCAGTTCTCGGCTCTTAATACTCAATACTCAATACTCGATACTTAGTATTCAGTACTCATTACCAGGCACTCACTACTCAAAACATGATACTAAGTCTCAACACTAAAAACTCAATAACAAGTACTCGATACTTAGCATTCAGTAGTCGGTACTCGAAACTCAGTATGTACTTCAAACTCGATACCATATAGCTTAAAACTCAGTTCTAGGCTCTTACTGCTCAGGACTCATATTAAATACTCAGCACCAAGTAAGCGCAAAGTACTTGATACTCAGTACTCGATACTCATAGCACAATACTCAGATCTCGGATTTTTATACTCAGTACTCGATACTTAGTATGCTGTACCCGACACTCACTTCTCCAAACTTGAAATTAAGTACTCAACACTAAGGCCGATTTCTGAGCTCCTATGTGACAGATAAACTCACATTTTGCTCTGTTATTTGTAGGATTAGAAGATTAGAAAACGGCCCTAAGTGAGCAATACAAAGTGCTTGATACTCAGTACTTGATACTCATAGCTGAATACTCAGTTCTCGGCTCTAAATACCCAGTACTCGATACTTAGTATTCAGCGATCGAAACTAAGTACTCAACAGTTAACTCAAACTTAAATTTTTCGTACCGAAATAAACGATATTTATTATAGAAAAATTGTCAAAAATACCCAACACATTTCTACCTTTCAATCACCTCCCATTTATGATCCACATGCATCCTTCCAGCTCTCAACCTTCTCACAGAAGTCTTCAAAAGCTGCACAGCAATTTGTTTGACGTGCATTTTAACTTATTTATTTGCTTTCAATTTAAAATGCCCAGCTGGAAGTTTCTTCCCCCTTATTTAACTGATTTCCAAAGTCGTTTTTGCATGTTGAATAGTGTAAATAATTCATATCCTATCAGCCGTTGGATTTGCCTGCGCCGATAATCATTCAATAATAAGCATAAATATGTAAAATAGCTTCAAGTGGGGGACGACGCACAGCGAAAGGAGCAGCAGCAGCAGCAGCAGGAGGAGCAGCGGCGGCAGTTCCAATCCCCCGTGCCAACAGATTGCTCGTACATAAATGCAACACCAAGACGACGACAGGTGCTCTTTGGGGGCCTTGTAAGGGAGCCGATACTTAAGGCAAATATGGCATTACAAATATATATATATATATCCTTGCAGCATCCTTGCAGCCAGGACAGTTGGTGGTCGCCGAGTAAACGCAGATGCGAAACGCCCGTAAGCATCCATTATGCTCAGGATTATGGCAGCTTCGGCTGGCACCTGGGTTACCATAAAGGGCCCAGGTAAATGTAATTCGTTTCATCGACTTGGCGTGTATGAATAATATTTGCACTTTTCGTTTCCCTCTTCATTTAACCAGCAAAAAAAAAAAAAATTCAATTTTCCGTTTCTCCCTAAACACTCGAGCAATTATTTAAAAACGAAATAAATAGTTTTTTCTTTGAAAATTGCACAAAAGTTTCCAAATTTTTTCTAAATATTATGCTGCTGCACACTTTCGCTGGCTCATCTTAGGGTTCAGCCTTAAACATTTTTTACCTCAGCAGCAGCCACGGGGCCCGCGGGGCTAACTTGGCCAAATAATTTGTGCGTTAAGCTCCTGAGCACAAACCGCACCAAAAGTTTTTTAGACAACAATTTCGCAAACTTTTACAAGTGGTGCAGGAAGGTGCGGTGCCGCAAGGATGCCAACTGGCAATGTCGAAGATGCGGATGCAGTTGCGCCAACTTGTACTTTGCCCACTTAGACAACGAATGAGTTAAAATTTATAGGTATTTCGCCTAAAATCTCGCAAAGTATAAACCACTTAGGCAAAAAAAGCAAAAAAAAACAAAAAAAAAACAGGGGGCGTAACGCATCTCTATTTCAACTTTGTGTGCAGTTTTTGGTACTGGAAGCAGCGCGGCACTTGGAACGCATAAATCAGAGTGTAGAAGCAACCAAGTGCCAAGAAGAACAGGAACCACCTCACCAAAATTTGGCGCCCTTTGGTTGCTAACACGGTGAGTGTGTGCGAGTGTGTGTTTGTTTCATTTAAAAATCAGAAGCAGGTAGCAAACAAAATGGCTGCTACAACATGGGTAACACCCTTTTACTGAATACAAAATTTGAAATTTTCATGCAAAACTGAGGAAAATGGAGACCGACTATTTTCATATCCTAAAGTAAAATTCGACAGAATTGATTTGATAGTCAATATATCAGTAAGCATCTGCGTCTTGCCGACAATTTTGTTGTTCTGTATGATTTAGATATAAAGAACTATATATATATGGAGGTCCCATACCATTGTTTTATCTCTCTTTGATAAAATCGTCAACTGTGCACCAAGAAAAAAAACAGAGTATTTCATACTTGGAACAAGAATGTTTGATCTTGATCCAAGAGTGAAATATTTGTTCCAACTATGAGTTTTCGATCTCGTTTTTCTTAACACTAGAGCCTTAATACTTGATCCAAGTACAATTCATTCTCAAATCAAGCATACAAGTTCATAAATCAAGTGCTTTACATACTTAAGTACTTAACTCAAATTCAAGATTGCTCATTTTGGTGTGTCAAAAACCAAGAATGTTCTTTCTAGTATCAAAGGCTCATCAGATTCAAGAGTAAGATCCGGTTACTATTATATCAAAAACTTTACACAAACCAATCATACAACAAGTTGTTTTTGCGTTTTGTTTAAATTCATTTCATAGAAAATAGCTTGTTAAGCCATGTTGCAAGTTTTAGCCAGCTCGAGGATTGCACAACACCTCAAAGCCGCATCGGTTTTTGCCTGGCAACTGTCACTCGAACAGCCGTCTCTCCATGCCAGCAATACCATAGCTGCTTGGGAATTTCAAAGCAACATGAGTGCAAAAATCAATGGTGCTCTCCGCTCGATGGCTTCCCCACACACTCCATTCTCTTACAAAACAAACTAAAAGAGCGAGTTCGACGCTGTGTTCTCTCAAATGTGATTGCACACATCTCTGTTTTCTTACCTCACTCCCCTTGCCTAAAAACACTATAGTGAGAACGAATTTAGCTCGATTTCAAGAGCCAAATTCTTGAAAATTAAACCGAATACAGTTCTTTTAAGAGCATTCGTTCTTTAGTTATTCGTTCTGCTTTTCGGGGTGCAAGATCATTTGACTAAAATATCCTTTTTCAAAAGTTTCTAACATTTATAATAAATCAAATGGAGAAGATCTGATATCTTAAAATATAATTTTAAGAAAGCAAAAGTGATACTTGAAAAAAATAATTTAAAACTAAAATTAATTTCGGATTGAAAATGTACCTTATTGTTTTGACGAACGTTGATCTTTAATCCATAAAATTAATGATTACCGTCGCTATAAAGAACTTTGATGTTAGATTCGATTCTACTTGGATCACCGAACGTACAGAATCAACATAATGAGGTATCTTTCTAGTCCATATGTGTCTACATCAGGCCATACAGTTAAGAACTTTATTCATTTGGCGATTAAGAACACATAAATAAATAAAAGTAATGCTCATGTAGCCTTTTTTACAGAATGGCACCAAATCAATATTTCTAAAAAGCTTTGAACCAAGCTTAGAATCAAAGAAACAGGTCTACAAACTGCGAACTGAAATCATTCGAAGAATTTTAAAGGTTGAAAGACTTGTTAACCTTATAAATTTTCATAGTTGGCCCTCTGCCGACTACAACCAAATCAAATGAACCTTCAAAAACTAAAGTGACACTCATATACCCAGTCTACCCTTTCTGATGTGCATAAAGTTTTTATATTTACCCAAAACTTTTCTTATATTTCATTGTGTTTTCCACACTGCATTGACTTTTAAACGGTTCGAAATTGAAAATACACAAGAAAAAAAACTCATACATAGTGGAGTAGCCGTTCTCACTTCCATAGGCATTTGCAGGCGGCTCCTTTACCTGGGACAAAAAAAATAAAAATAAAACACTACACAAAAACAAAAACAAAAAAAAACATTGCATTAAAGTTCTGTGGTCATCCACATGGAGTGGTCTGGCTCGCCTTTTGAACACACGAGTGGCAAGAAATAATAGTGAACCTGCATTGAAATGGTAAGCGGATGGAGAGGAAGGTCGGTTTATACGATATGGAATGCAACCATTTGCAAGTGGATCCAGATTCCAGCATGAGTTGCATTTGCATACAAAAAGCTTTTACTTCTGGTGTTGTCATTTCTTTATGCCACTCTCTCGATACTCGGGGCGGAGGGAGAGAGAGAGAGAGAGAGAAAGGCGGCGGGGGTGCGCTTCCACTTTGTAATAATTTTTTGAGAGAACACACAGGCAATTTAATAGTTTGCTGGACAGGTAAATATATAAAAAAAAAAATTTTTTTTAATGAATGAAATATTTTACAGATAAATACAACAGTTTTTTTTTTGGATTTGGCTTAATGTGATAAATTAATGCATACAAGTGCGAATGCAAAAATCATACACTCACCCGCTGACGTTAGCCAATTCTGCAGGGATGGAATGCCAGGGGTGACCAAAATGCACTGGCTACATTCTTTACCACGGTTCATAAGGAAATTTGCTAGCCAAACAAATCAAATAACTTAGAAATAGTTGAAAATTTTCTTAGTTCATTTTGAGAATAAGAAAGAAACTCGTTCAAGCCCAACTGTAATATTCTGTGTACCAACAAAAGTGTATGCACTGCGCTGCTATAGTGAACATTCATTTGCTCATAACTCAACTACTGCTTATCCAGTCCTTACCATTCCTTTGGCAAGTCGATAAATAGTTTTGGTTACTCAATATGTCCAGAAGGTTCTACCTTCTATTCATAAAATTGAGGAAGATATGTCGTGTGGTGTGGCAAAAAATTCAAAATAAACTTCATACATATGTCTGCAAGTATTGAAAGCTGAATTTTTAAGAAATTGAATCTTAAGTAAGTAAGTTCGATCTCAGTGCTTGGATGCGGGGAGAAATGTATACAAACTGAGAAAGGAGAGCAAGCGCATTTGAGAGAATGGCTTTAAAGCCGCTCTCACAGTTTCGATTTCAATAGAAGAGAAGTTTGTGTGTGGAAACTACAGAGCGAAGAGTGCCATAAGTTTTTGCTTTTAGGTTGCTTTGAAATTCCCAAGCAGTTATGGCATTGAGAGACGGCAGCTGTTACTGCAGTTCACAGGCCCAGACTGATGTTGCTTTGTGTTCCTCGAGCCGTCTTAAACTTGCTACATAGTTTAAAACTTAAGTTTCTATGAAAAAAGGAAAGAAACAACTGATTTTAAATGGCTGCTGGATTTTAATATGGTCACTCTGGTCGCAACGGGGAGAGCATCTCTCACACTAAAAACGGCAAGACCATGGGGAAAACACACACACACACACACAAACGCGACTGTCTGTTTCTACGCTGCCTTTTTATGTTTTTGCGCGCATGCTGCTTTGGAATTCCCAAGAGGTGATGCCATTGCAAGCAT
This sequence comes from Lordiphosa andalusiaca, assembly GCA_035044965.1. Taxonomy (NCBI): domain Eukaryota; kingdom Metazoa; phylum Arthropoda; class Insecta; order Diptera; family Drosophilidae; genus Lordiphosa; species Lordiphosa andalusiaca. The sequence continues at coordinate 528,348 of JAWNNM010002225.1, forward strand.
GGAGAGACTTCTTAGACACGTTCAGTTGGTAGGCATTGATCGCTAATGATATAGGGTTTGTGGGAGACAAATGGCAGCACTTAAACACACGCTTTCGCTCTCGCTCGATCAGGACTGAGTCGGCTTGGGTTTATTGGCAGTCGCTAGCTTACATACTTATCGGCTAGAATGTATACCGATAGCAAAGACTAGCAAACTTATAGATTTGACAATGTAATAATTACCGGCTAAAAACTGTAGTTTACTTAGTAGAAAGGTCACCGGAAAACCAGTCACATGTGGTCACTCTTGTTTTAGAATCTTTGAAGCCCTTATTTCAAGATCTAACGAACTTATTCTTGAACCTGATAAGCTCTTGATACAAGACCAAACATAATTAGTATTAGACAATATGTCAAGATTGATTCAAGAACGAACCATGTTGGATTTGAGTACGTTTAATGCATGATTTAAGAATTTTTCTACTTGATTTAAGAATGTTTCGTCCTTGATTCAAGTATTAAAGCTCTTAGATCCAGAAAAACCGAATCAAAAATGCATACTTCAATCAAGAACTTCGCTCTTGGATCAAGAATAAACATTTTTATTGAACTTCTGGCATCAAACATTCTTGTTCTAAGCATGAAATTCTCTATTTTTTTTCTGTAAGTGCAAATAAACATTCTACACATTCTTTAAAATAGTTTCAAAGTTATAAAAATTTCATAAAATTATCAACTTATGGAAACAGCTTACCCCATTCACCTAGTGTATTAGGATAGAGTAGGCACGTTCAAAGACTCATGGTCAACCTAACGTCTATTCCCCTTAACATTAACATGGTCATAACATTATTGTACATTGCCGTCTCTTTCTCGCATACACCTAGGTATAAGACTACTCTGTAAAGAAACTGCAACGAGCATGCTTAAATAGACTCGACTAGATCATATCTATCTTAAGCCGTAGTAGAGATGGGAAGTGTAAAGTAAAGAACATTAAAAGAGACTAAAACTGACTCGTCTTTGCTCTCACACTAGCTAAGCTTGCCATGTCTCCGAAATAAAGCAGTTCACCAGAGGCTTACAACCGGTTCAAAAGATCGAACTACCCTAATCAGCATACTATCAAAATGGTTTTCAGTAATCAAACCACGCCAATTATTTAGCCTGATACTTACATAAAATTAAACAATTCTAAAAATCAGCGCTAAATGACAGCGCTTGTCAAATTGCGGTTGGGTTTTTGGTGGTCAAAACACAAAACCGAAAGAGTCAAAAAACAAAAAAAAAGGGGGAAAACGACCACAAACAAAATCCCTTGTAATTATACCCAAATCGCTTAATTTTGCAAATCCACCACGATAATTAACTGAAAGTGTCATTAAGTTTTAAGCAGAAAATAAGCAACAATGTGCGCCTCCGACTCGGACTCCGGGCCGAACTTCAACTGGGAACGCTGTCAACAATAACAAGCAACGTAATTACGTACCGTAAAGCTGGCCAAAACAGAGGCAAACGAAACGAAACGAAACGAAACAACGGAGCTCGAATGACGAGGACGACTTACACTAAACATCCATTTGGGTATTAGCCGACGAGGCGGAAGCCGCACAAAGCGCGCAACCATTTGGCGCCCAAGTGTTTCCCACTGGGACCCGAGGCGCCATTCTCCTGGGGGCTACTGGGTGAAATGACCACGCTAAGTGCAGGTTTACACAGGCCAATGATTATAGGGGACGATGGCGGTGGCGATCCTTATTACAAACCGCGCTAATTCCCGCTGGAAACTGTCACAGTGACATTGTGGAGGAAGGCATTCGGCTGTGAGAGGTGAGGCCAACTACTGCTGCAAAAGCGCATGGGAAAAAAAGTGCCCTGAGAAATGCGGAAGCTGGCCACAAGCAGAAAAAAAAACAAGTAAGGGCGCTGCAGTCGAGTTTCCCGACCACAAAATACCCTGTTCATTTGTTTTCATTTAATTGTTTTTGAATTGAACAAAATTATCCCAAATGTAGGCAACACTTTTTTCTAGTCCTGACCAACAAGTGGGGGGTGCTCTTATCAGCTCAACTGTTTCGCTTATAACTCCGGTGTTTTTTGTCCGATCTGATTGTACTGTTCAGAATAGATAGATATTGGGCCTAGCTTGATGTATATTAAACCACGAGGCTCTAACTTGAAAATTGTGGATCTGACGGCTATTTAGGTCTAGGATTTCTAGAGGAGGTCTAGGTTTTTTGGGGATAAAAGGGGGACGGGGTGGAATTTTTCAAATCTGAAACAAACTTGATCTGCGTACAGCATAAATCTTACCTTCGTGCAAAAATTTGTGGCTCTATCTCTTATAGTCTCTGAGATCGACGCGTTCATACAGACAGACGGACGGACGGACAGACGGACAGACGGACAGACGGACAGACGGACAGACTGACAGACGGACATGGCTATATCGACTCGGCTGTTCATGCTGATCAAGAATATATATACTTTATGGGGTCGGAAAATTTTCCTTCTCCCTGTTACATACATTCGCACAACTTCATGATCCCCCTTTTCCCATTTTCAATGGGAACAGGGTATAAAAAGTGGAAAGCACGAAAGAAACGGAAGCTAAAACAGCTAAACAAGAAAGCAAAGTGAGTTGAAGAAGTGGAGTAACAAAAAATTGGTTTAAATTGCTCCTCAGGACTCCCTCCGGTTTGTTGGCGTACACGTTGCTCCCGATTGTTACAGGAATCTGCAGCAAGCACAAAAGGAAGCGGAAAGTGGTATGCCAAACAAGCAAAGAGAGCTCTAAAAAACAAGTTAATTGGGGAAATTATACAAACATATTAAGCAGAACTGAACTTGTTGCTACCGCTGAAGATTGGAGTATTCCCCCCACTTTTAATACTCTGTACCAGAGGTACCAAAGAGTGTATGAAGTTTGTGTAAAAATGTTGGTTACTATACGAGGTACGCCACATTTCTAGAGTATGCTTAAAAGTAACAAGTTTGGAAAAGTTTGATTGAAGAATTAAACAGAATTAAAGACTTGCACAAATAGTCAGAAGAGACGGCATTTTCCAAGCAGACAAACCTCAATACTATGCTGAAGATTTCCTCCAGATATTCGATTTCGTTGTAAGATCTCTGAGTGAATTTTCTTTCACTTCACGAACGACTTACGAATTCAAAATGTCCTTATGCACGCTTCGCTCACTCAATTCTTTAAGAGATTTGAGTCACTCACAAATTATGCACAATCTGCCCATCATTATATTCATTAATATAATACAACGCACTAAATTCTAGCAGCTTTATGGGAATATTCTCCTGATATTTTTCTAACTAACGTTTTTGTTGACATTTCCTTACATTTTTTTAATGCTCGACCGATTTCGCTTGGTTTTGGTTGAATGCACCGGAGTCACAACGACACCCCGGTGCCACGCTGTGAGGAACATGACAACAATTCATATGCAGAATTGTCATTAAACTTCAATTCGTGCCAGTTAGTAGTAAATGTGGTTTTTATTTATTTTATTTTAGTGTGGAATTTGTGTCGTTTCAAAACAAACAATTAAATGGATTTTAAACACATTTTTTTATGTAAGCTTGAAAAAACCATGATTTTATTGATATATCGTTTTTTTTAACTCGATATATCATATATCGACATTGCATATTTAGATTTTTGACATTATGGGTTCTGATATTTTGAGGAATATCGACAACCCTACTCCATGCCTTATAATCAGTTTGTATGTTCATAATTAGCTCACGAGGGATCACGAATGCTCAACTAACGAAACTCTGTGTTTTGCACGCGTTAAGGTCGTGACACGTTGTGGCACACCGAGACACGTTCAATTTCACGCCACGGGTAAACCTCTAGTCTATGGTTCGGTTATCGTACTAACTGGTAAGCATAAAAGAATCTTTGAACCAGATTTTAGAAACTCAATATATTAAATATCGATATTGCATATTTCTATTTTTGATATTATCGAATTTGATATGAGAAATATCGACAGCCCTACTTCATGCCTAATATTCCGTGTGTTTGATCAAAATTAACTCACAAATCATGTGACACGCTCGATTGCACGCCATGGGTAAACCTCTAGTCTATGGATCGCTTATTGTTGTACCGACTTTTAAGCTAAAAACAATCTTTGAACCAGATTTTAGAAACTCGATATTTCAAATATTGATATTGCACAATTAGATCATTGATATTATCGATTTTGATATGGGAAATATCTACACTCACGAAACACGCAAGGATCATGAATGTTCCCTCTCGAAACTCCGTGTTTTGCAAACGTTTACGTCGTGACACGTTGGGATACACAGTGACACGTTTAATTTCAAGCCACGGTTAACACTATAGTCTACGGATCGGTTATCGTACCGGATTTGTAAACTTAAAAGAACCTTCGAACCGGATTTTATAGCTATTTAGATACACTTATTTATTATGCACTATTTGTATTATATAAACATTTACTTTGATATCTGAAAAGACATTCGAGAACCGAATGGATCACATTTATATATCAAATATATATATATATATTATTCATATGATGCGTACCAAAATGCTCTGGTCTAGAAATTGGAAGGTAAACTTACAAGATAAGGCAAGAATTTGAATTTTGATATGAGTTCTTTTCTTAAAGATGAAAATTCATGAAATTTTATATTAGAGTGAATAATAATTCTATGTCGATTTGAGGTGGAGGGATCCTAAGACGACTCTGTTTATATTTCGAGAAGCCAGTGGCGTACTCAAAATTTTTCCTAGGGTGGAGATTTTGAAAAATGAACAGAAAATCCTCCAGTGGATATTTTTAAATATACCTTTGTTTCTCTGTGTAGTAGGAAGACTAAGACGGGTTTTGCACGGAGAAGCAAACTTCATGAAGTTTTTTAAAAAGCAAATGCTTGTAGAAGAGAGGCGTAGTGGTGTCGCTTGCCCCTCTACAGCTCTATTCTACAAACGAACGAATTCTCAAGAACTTCGTGAAGTTTGTTCCACTGTGTAAGTCCAGTTATGGTCTAGTTTTTGGCATGTGAATCTATGTTAAGCCCTTATAACGCCCCCCTTTAGCGTACTCCAATCTCAAATGATGTAATTAATAAATCTTTGAGAATGTTCCGCACAAATCTTTGCTCATTTGTTTGACTCAAAAAACCAACAAAAATTGTCGCCTGCTTTCATCAAAAGTAACCAACACTAGTTAGTCCTGCTGCAGACCAAAACAAAATCTAAAACTACTAACCCCAAAAAGCAACTCACACACACACACACACACACACAGTCAAGAATCCTCAAGCTGCCATTACACTCTTATTTCTTTATTTTTCTTTGGCACATGGATTGTCCCTTTGCCACGGAATACTTTTGCAGCTCTTTTGGGTCAGCTTAGGAAGCCATTAAACTTACTTAAGGCATTTCTGTTTTTCTTTATTTTTTTTGCTCTCTCCCCCGGCTCCCGTTTTGTTTGAAAAGCTAACAAACGTCAACGTCATCGTCAGCAGTTCCAACTCCAAGTCCAAGTCAGAAGTGCAACAGCAGCAGCAGCAGCAGGAGAGCGTAAATAAGTAACAAGAATATCCAATTATACCATTTCCCTTCAGCCAGCTTCAACTCAAGGATGTCAAAGTAGCAAGGACTTTTTGAGAGGCATAAACAGAAAACGATTAAAATCCTTGTTGGGGCGGCTGTTTTGGCCCAAAGGCTTTAATAAATTTCCACATAATAAAACGAAATCTTTTGCCTAAACTTTGGGCTATTAATGCCAGACACACACACACAAACACACACACACACACATGATTATCCTGTAAGACAAAAGGAGCAAAGTTTATATTCAATTCCCAGGATAAAATGCGCAAAATGCCTAGAAATCCATTTACGTAAATCCTCTATTTAGCATGCATTCAGGGCATTTTCATTGTTTTTTATACCACGCCTCGGTCGCCCCTACGCCCCCCCGCTCGTCATCAAATTTCAAAGCTGAGCTTTTAGCAGGGGAAGGTTTTTGCCTGTAGTTTATTTTGATGGGTTTCCACTCTTTATTTTTGCGGGGGAGAGAGGGCAATGGGGCCTCCTTTTGCTGACCCATTTGTGTGTCCTGCGGCTGCTGCTCTGGTTACATCCTTACCGCTTCTTTTGTTGAATATTATCGAATTTCGATTGTCTTATTCAGACCGGAGGCGAGTTTGGCATCTTTTGGGTTTAGGCGAAATTTGGCGCCCTGTATGAATGTTTGTGTATATGTGCCAAATGCCATCATAAACCAATAGCTAAACCTTTTGCTTAAGTCCCAAAATTTGTGGTTTAGGTTTCAGGATATCAATTGCTTTGGTGTGACTAAGAAGGATACAAATCGTCGTTAGGATGAATATGGAAATTTTTTGTCATATACCCAACTTTCACTTACTCTAACAAATGAACAAACACTCATCTTCTTCCAACATTTGACGTATTCCATACCCAAAAGATGACTAACTTTTTAAGCCAAAGCTATTAGCCAAAGGGCAGCAACTGACTTCTTGTCTACATAACCCATTTACCTCAACTTGGCAAACAAACTTGAAAGCCAAGTTTAAAACTTGAGAAATTTTGGACAATTGCACACTTTGGGAGTGGTGTGACTGCCTCGAGTGTAGCGCACACACACACACACACACACACACATGCGTATGCTTCTGCCTCTCTGTGTGTGTGTGTGTGTGTGTGTGTTTGCGCCACTGTAACTATGTCATTGCGGTTTCCTTAATTCATTTTGTTTGTTGGCGGCTCTACATCTACATTGTCATCGCCCTCGTCAGCATCCACAACATTCACAATGGTAACCACAGTTTTCTGATTGCCGGAGCGAGGCGACAACCGAGTTCCCGGCATTGTTTTAGTCGAATGGCAGCCGCTAAGCGGATTAACGCTGTTATTTTAAGTTCAACAAACGAAAGAAGAATAAATTAATGAGTTTTCACTGTGGTCGAGGCGACGACGCGTCGTCAGCTACGTTGTGTTGCGCCACCAAAAATGGGTTTAACAGTAGAAAGCCAAAAGCATAAACACACACACACACAGACAAAGGGTGGGGCCAACTCCGCCCACTACTAGCCTGGCCCTGGCCATGACCACAAAATGGTTCTCCTTTTTTCACAAGAGACCAGCCATTAAGCGCACTCAGCATAACGGTAATCTGTTTTTTGTATACACTTACCAAAAAAGGCATATACGAAAAAGGAACGTTTCAAAAATGTTTTCTCAAAATGGTTTCAAAATAATCAAATTTACTGTACCAACCCAAAAACACCAAGATTTTTGAGTTAAAATTTGCCTTAAATTTCTCTAAATTGTGATAAAATGTTCTTGCGGCCATCTTTTATAATCTCCGAGTGAGATAAGAATGTCAGTATCAGCAAACCTCGAAAGAATCAGGAGAGGTTCTCTCCGGGTTTCGAAACTGCGAACAATTTTGGATTTGGGTATACGGGCTCGCGAGTTCGGAAGGTCGCTGAACCCAGATTCAGGTTCGAACCATGGTTTAGAAATTATTTTTACTGGTTTTTGTTCTAAGGTCAAAAATTTATCTTCGATCCAAAAAACAAAACAGATATTAGAATTGAGACTGCTCTCAAAATGTGGAAAATATTACAGTATCAGTATCAAGTTGAGTAAAAATCGCTGGGAGGAATATGATGGCATAATATTTTTGAAATGAATAATTTATACAATTTTTTTTTGCTCCAGTTCAGGTTCGGGATTTACAGGGAAATATTATGTTGCTCCGGTTCGGCTTCGTTTCTGACTTCCCTAAAAACCCAGAGTCTTCGACTACGCAGCGGTTCGACTCTTATCCGGTTTGCAGCCTTGGTCAATATATCATTTTACTAATCAATTTTCTTATTTCAGCAAAGGCCACAGACAATATTATGAGAAGATCTTTCGGTTTTATGTTAAGACATCAAATATTCGAATTTTTTTTTATGATGATTAAAAACAGCGATGCCCAAGCTTTATACGCTTCATGCGCTAATGTTGTTGTAATGCGCGAACGCCTCAGCCATGCGCATAGGGCTGACTTATAGGCTTAGGCTGGCTGCTCTTGCGGATTTAAAGGCAACAACAATACGAACACTTATCTTATCTTATCTCTCCTCCTCCCTCCACCCTGCACCACCCCACAAGAAAATACGATCAGAAATGTCAAAGTAAACTTTCTGTGCTTACTTCTTCCTTAGAAACCTTAAATTTTTACTATTTCTGTTATTTTTGTTCGCTGTACATTCTCCTTAAAAACTGTTCGTAGGGTATCCAAGCTTCGCGCTTTAAAAATGCAACTTGATTTCTGAATTTCATTTTTTGGTAAGGGTCAGAGAGACTCGTGGTTTTTATTTGTATAAGGCATTTGTATTTGTAATTGTTATGGTTCTGCCATTGATTGTAAAAATTCAGAACTGTGAGCGTGTGTGTGTGTGTGCCGGACACTGAAATTGTAATTAGTTGAAATTTATGCGGATTGTTCGCTTGGCTCGCTTCCGCTTTTGTTTTCACTCAACGATCACGTCCCCCAACCCCCACGTACTGGCCATTATTATTTGTGCTTTCGCTTGTGTTTTTTTATGAAAATTCTATGAGTTTTCAATCCCAAATCGGATTATGGCATTAGCACTCTGGACTCTGGACAAACAAAAACTTTCGCTCAGTTGTTTGTGGAATACTTGAAAATTTCCGTGATTTGGCGGCCGAGGAGCGTGCTAAAGGAGAACCTTTGCATAATTACTGAGATATGCAATTAAGTAGTTTCCGACAAGTTGCAATCCCACCCCAACTGCTGGCCGTGACAAGACCAATCGCTTGTCCTGTCACGGAAAAGGATGCAACAGCAGGGGAGGGGCAGCAGGCACCAACCGCCGCCACGTTGCTTTGATGAGCACAGTCAACCGGATAATGGAAAACGCTGTAATGCCGCTTATGCCTTTGATGTTTCAGAGCTTAAGGAAATTGCATTTTGCACAAATTTGCAGAAAATTGGCCGCAAAATTGTTGTTAATTAGCAAAAAGTTTTCTGAAATGAATAATTGATGAACAGCAATAGCGGGCAGACGACTAATGATTTACGAGATGAAGAAGTTTGGCTAATTGGCAGTTTGGTTCAACTTTTTCCTTGCCGAAAATACCACTTCCTTTCCTTTCCTTTCCAACAGCAGATCCAGCACAAAATGTTATCTAACATTTTTGTTCGTTTTTTGTGTTAAATAAGTCTTGCATTTCATTAACCACCACACAGAAAATCGAAATCCTGCTGCCGTATCAATGACCCATTCAGTTTGCAAGGCAAACACAAACCTCATTACCATTAAACGTGCGGAAAAGTCAAACTCAGACTTTAACTGAGCAGCCATTTTCGATTAAAATTCCAGTTTGCGATTCAATTAAACTCTAATTAAAAGGACATTTTTTCCACCCTAAGTAGTCGCACTCCTTTCGAATGGCTGACAAGTTGACAAACTGTGACAAATGAGAGGCGGAGAGCGAAAAAAAAAAAATAGAGCGCGCGACTGTCATAAAAAGGGAGAGAAAAAGGTAAAAGAAAAACCAAACAAAAAGAAAACTGAATCAAAGGCTGCATTTTTTTTTTCTTTTGCTGACTTTGCCTTTGACGTGAATGGAAGAGTTAATTTCTGGCCACGTCATCATCATCTTTAACGGAATTCAAATTCCATTTTGTCTTGCCTAAGCTCAAAGTAAATTTCCTTCCTTCCGTTCCTCACTCTCTACGGCTTTTGTGGATGTGGGGAGAGCACTTTGTGGCAAATTAAGAATGTCAACGCTTAACTGGCAGCGATGGCAACAAAAGCAAACACACACAAATTAAAGAGCCGCTTGATATTATGAGGTTCTTATGTCAATTGTAATATTTAGACAGACGAATGCTTAAATATCGCTGGGAAAGGCCACATACGAGCGGAAAGTATGAGAAGCAATTCAATGGCTAGTTATTTTCAAAGCTGACGCCAATAGCTTGTGAAGGTGACCGCGTGTTTGAGTTTTATTTATAGAAAACACCTTTCCATTAAAGGTCACTTGGCGGAGTTGAACCAGAGGAGGTCACTCTCGATAGTTGGGCGCTGCCAAAACGCAATCGATAGTTTCAGAGCAACGCATTCAAATAAAAGAAAAAAGCATATATTTGTTGTTATATTTAAACAAATATCTTTGGCTTACAGAATGGGAAATATAGTTAAAAACCAATTTAAAATATATTTTTTATATTTATTCTTATGAATTTCAACAATATTTTAATTGAAATGTATATATTCTTGCTTTTGTAATACCTAAAAAGATAAGAAACAATATGGAAAATGGAAGTTATGACCAGTATTTAATATTTTATTCCAAATTAATAAAATGGAATACGTTTTTTGTAACATTTTTGTTGGAATTTTATTTAAAACAGGGCAAACCTACGGATTTTTCCGGATCTCCGGCTTGCTGGTTCGAACCACAATTTACCAATGGCTAAGGTTCGAAGTTTTTGGGTGATGGTTTTGGTTCGAACCTTGGTTCAGTCCATGCTTGATACAAAATATCAGGGATGCAAGCCACTCGAAAATAAGGACTGGGACCGTTCAGTGGTTCAAACAGTTTCTGAACCGCCGGTTCGGTCCATTGCATGGTTTTTGTAGCTAGCTGAACCGCGGTTTCAGTTCGGTTCAGTGGTTCACAAAGGCACATTATGAAATATTATGATTGTTGTAGTAATGTGACTTGTCAAACACTTTTGAAATTTAATTCTTTTAATCCATTTAAATATTTTTAAAATCCTTAAGAAGAATGTCCAATGCTTATTATGTCGGATTTCCAGGAGTCGTCTATAAGTTCCTAGAATTATACTCTCGAAAATTGAGAATGTTTGCTAGAAAAGAATACGTACTATGCATCTTAATTATTTTATTTATCATATCCCTTAAGTTAGGCTCAGAACTAAATCATAGCTGAATCAGCTCAGAAATGAAAGGGCTGGTCCTGAATTCATGACATCATTTTTATGAATTTTAGCCATTACTCTGACATGTCCTACTACGTCATGACCTTAGTTGATTTTAGGCATGGATTCAGTCAGATAACTGAACCGAACCGAACCGTTTTTATTTGTGGTTTTCGGTTCGGTTCAGCAATTCTGAAAGGAAGCCGGTTCGGTTCACCGGCTGGAATAAGCGGTTCGGTTCGGTTCAAAACCGGTTTGCATCCCTGCAAAATATACTACATATATTTCCATTTTAGTAGTTAGTTTAGTACTACATATGTGGTCTTAAAATCACTTTCGACCCAAGAACTACTAACATCGTATGGGATCTGGCTCGATTTTGGATAGATAACAGTTGGTGGAACACTTTAAAAATACAATTTATTGATCTTATGACTGGTTCTTAATACAGCACATTCTGGCAATCCTGCATTCTTGTGTCGGATGCAACTTTCACGACATACAAAAATCAAAGCGGCTAGTGGTAGCAAACAAGTTGCATTCATTTTGGATGTGGTTGCATCCGTGACTTTTCGAGTAGTGACTTGACAGCGTATCGATAATTTTGCCTATCGTACCAGTATCGTTACAAAAAAAACAAAAGAAAATCGCCAGAAAGTTGGCCCCCCTTGTTCACAGATTTTGCTTAAAAAATTGTACGATATGTTTTAAATGATTGTTTCCCATTTCATATCAAAAGCAAATTTATTTTATTATTATTATATGCTAAAATGTATCTTTAAAGAAACATTAAGACAAAGCTGCTCCAAGAAGGTGGGGTTCTTGGAAAGCTGGCTACGCCCTTGACAGAAACCCATCACCTCAATCCATTTTGTTTACACCAACTTATCTTTTCACAATGCCGGCAAATCCCAGTCAGCTGCTGTTCAATGCATGCAAGAACATAAAAATGCAATTATGTCGCCAATGCGAACAATTTATCGCATCTTTTCTATAAATCGTGATGTCGATGACAAAATCACGGCTGTGAGAACCTAGCATTAAGCCCTTGCTTTTGTGAATCATTGAAAATGGTCTGGAGTGTTCTCGCCTCAATAACACACTACGTAAGGGGGGGTAAGCTCAAATCGCTCGAAAAAATAAATTTTTTATGAATTTTTTGTGACGACACAGTTAAAATCTCTTTATTAAAACTAAAAGCAGATTCAAGTATGACACTTAAAGAATGTTGTATAAAATTTTCACAAAGCAATATTAAAAAACACGGCAATGGCAGCAAATATTCGGAAGTCTCTCGAAAAAAAGGTGAAGTGCGGTGCCCCTCATAGCTTGGTGCTGGATCATCCGAAATCAAAAAACCAAAACTTATTCGCTGTCGAGTTTTTTTTTCCAAATTTTTCACTTTTTTGGAAAATTTTTAAGCACGATAACTTACAAATTGTAGGAGATATTCAACATTTTGTATTGCGGGGGCGGGAGGGGGCCTGGCCAAAATTTGAAACAAACTTGATCTGCCTACAGACAATACTAGCTTACATATAAAATTTGGTTGCTCTAGTCTCTGAGATCTAGGTGTTTATACAGACGGACGGACATGGCTATATCGACTCGGCTGTTGATGCTGATGAAGAATATATATATACTTTATGATATCGGAGATGTTTCCTTCTGCCTGTTACATACATTTGCACGACTTTAGTATACCCTTTTTACTCTACGAGTAACGGGTATAAAAATTTGGTATAAAACGTTTATACGACAGGTATAAAAATACTCGTAACTTCGTCATTTTTGCTCCAATCGACGAAATTTTGACACAATATTATTTAGGCATTCATTTAAAAAATAAAAAACAAAATTAAAGTAGCGTGTTTGTGAAACGAAAAAATGTCTAGTCCCAACTTAGGTCGCGAAGAGCAAAAAAAAGAAGTTGCTTCGGGTCAGATTCGATTCAGATTTTACATAGGGTTAGTGATTGGGGGTTTCGAATACACGATATATAAATAAGCCTTTCTAGGTTTATTAATATATTTTTTTTGTATTACTCGTTTCTCGCCATCTTTTATGTCATTCAATTTCTATTGTCACCGCTTTGGTATAGCTTACCCACTCCTGGTAAAAGCTAACTAAAAGTAGTCATAAATGCTGATACAGCTATTTTGGCATATTTTTAAGCAGTATTCAATTGTTTAGAAACTAAGTTTTAACTTATCATAGCATCACGTTATGTAAATCTATTTCTTTATAAAAATTTAGACACATCTTTGAGTTGCATATAAGACAACAAGAACAGCGTCGAATAGTTTTGTCTCCACAGTCTGCTTCACTGTTGAATGTCTGAACAATAAAATGTTATTCAACTAACAGAATCATTATCCATTTCTACTAAATAGCTGCTATGTATCAAATGAGCTCAGGTTTGGCTCTGTTATTTGAAAGCTTAAGTTTAAGAATAGAAAACGGCCATTAGTCCAATTACTGCACTTAATTCTCAAAAAAACAATTATCATATTAAAATTTCTATTCACACCAATCAATAAACGATCAAAATTAGCCAAGCAAATTTTTGAGTACATCACAAATGCTTTGACCTAATTGATTATAATTACTCACATGCCCCCAAATGCAATTCATCAAACGCGCATTGTGAACAACTGCTTGTACCGTGATGTAGTCCGTATCCGGCAGGCTCTGCCTGAAGCTAAACCCATGACGATTATACCGTCATTAATGAGCATAATGATGCTGCAGTTAACGCCCACCATAAAGACCACAGCAGGGGCAGGATCCCCTGGAGCGGGGCCATAACAACATTGCAGCCGCACGTACAAATTGCATGATTATTATCAGGGATAATGGATGTGATGCCAGGACAGGACAGGACAGAGACAGTTTGGTAGAGATGCGACATACCTTGCAATAAGATTTGGCGTGCCTTTGGTTATACCTTGAGGGAAATGAACTCTCCCTCTCCATTAAGTTTTTCAATTAAAATAAGGATGCTGAGGAATTAAACTTTTGAATTCTCTTTTAAAGATTGAAAGCCACCAAAGAAACTATTACAAAATCCTTTTGTTAAGGATAATTCTTAATTAATGTCGGGAATCCGCCTTAAAAGTTTAAGTTTAATGTTTGAGGAAATAGTCACCTATATAGAAGCTCACTTTTCCTTAACGTGCGTAATGTCTATATGCCAGTTCAAGCTGTAAGCTGTCAACAAGCCGATTGGCTCAGTGGTTAAAGCGTCGCCACAGAACCTGAAGTTTTTGAGTTCTCGACTCGCACTGCGCTTTTCATTATATTGATAATTTCTCTGTCCCTGCATGCGGGCACAGCTTTTGTTTTACAGTTAAAGAACTCAAACTGAATGGAAAGGATGTTCATTTGGTTGATTTCAAAGCCATAGCCCTTCCCCCCACATATCGCTTAGTAATAATGCCCCACCATACACCACAGCATCCTTCCCATTCCCCCAACCAATTTCCAATTTGTATCCACGAACTTAATACCGCTTACAAAACTGCCGAATCAGTCTTCCGTTGCTTAAATACCCACAAATCGGAATGAATTGTGGCATATGCATTTGAGAAATTGTTTGCTGAATGCCAAGTAAGTAAATGGAAATGCATATTCAAATGAAATGTATTGAAGTTAATGAGCTACTTAACCGACTTTCATCACCAACCAACCAACCAACCAATTGGCGGTCTGTAGTATGCATATGCATGCAATTATGTAGTGTGTGTGTGGGTGTGTGTGTGTGTATTATCGATATGAAGTGGCGGAATTGTGCATAATTAGGTTGAGTGGAATATGCTGGCCACAAAATGGAATAATTTAAGGTACACCCAAGGTGCGGAAAGAGCGAAAATGTAGCTGCTCCGGCCCATCAATCGAGGGTTTATTTTGATAATATAAAATTAAAACTCAACTTGAATTGTTTGCCATGGACACCGGCGTTGGCAATTGTTGGATTGTATTTTAAATTGCTTTAATTAAATATGAGTGGAATATAAGACAACAACAAAAAAAATGCAATTGCAAACACGGCAAATGAGATAGCTGGCAAATATTTATTTTGTACAATTTTATAAACCGCTGAAATAATCAGTTTTTTGCACCATCCAGACGGTGAACGAATTGACACACAGAAACAGCACACATATGTGAAATGATGGGTCCACGATAAGAGTTATGCTGTTATTGAGTGGTATGAAAGCCTCAAAATGTGTCCCACAGCTGCCTACTAAGAAAAAGCTGGTCCTTCGAGGCGGATCTATATGAAATTTTCCGTTATTAGGGTACCGACAACTTAAGTTGTCATTTCTTCGATACTTTTATAGATAGTATAAAGATTATTAAGCTAGAAATGGTGAAGATCGGATGAACTATCATCCAAGTTATAGGGAAAGCAAACATTTATGCTGGAACTGGAATTCTGCTGTCACTTAGTAGTATGAACGCCTGAACTGCGTGTGTATTTAAGAGTTCTTGATTCAACAAATGTCCTACAGCTGCCTACTAAGAAAACGCTGGTCCTTCGAGGCGGATACTTTTGAAATATGCCTTAATTGGGGTACCAACAGATGATGTTTTCAAATCGCCGGCAGTTTAATAGCCAGAATCAAGATTATTGAGCTAGAAATGGTAAAGATCGGGTGAACTCGAATCTAAGTTATGGGAAAAACCAAACAAATATGCTGGAACTAGATTTCTGCTGTCATTTAGTGGTATTGACGCCTTAATTGCGTGTGTAACAGTTTTCGGATCAACAAATGCCATACAGCTGCTTACTTAGAATACGCTGGTCCTTCGAGGCGGATATTTTTGAAATTTTCCTTAATTGGGTGTACCCACAACTTACGATCTCATAACTCTGACAGTTTTATAGATAGAATCAAGATTTTTGATCTAGAAATGGTGAAGATCGTATAAACTTTCGTTTGAGTTATGGAGAAATCAAACATTTATGCTGAAACTCAAATTCTGCTGTTTCCGATAATTGTCATATCTTTGACAGTTTAATAGATAGAAACACATATTTAGTGTCAAAATTATTGATCTTTCCTTCAAAGAAATGATGAATATGGAATGAACTATAATCGAGCTATGAAGGAAACCAAACATTTATGCTGGAACAGCGTTGGGCAGCACTTTTTGCACCAACTTTGTCAGTTACAGAACCCCATATAGTCACGTTCGACCAAAATTCTTACTTGTCTAAGTCCCACATATTGAAAGTTCACACAGCTCTTCCATTTTATGTAGTATTACATAATTTAGGCACTTTAATTAGAAAACTGAAATATGTTTAGTTTGTTTATGTTTGTTGTTCCCGCCCGCATATGTTGCGGTGGGGAAAATTTAATTGCTTTACAAAGCCGCAAAATAAATGCTTTGCCGTCAACAAACAACTTTTGCCCACTCTTACCAAAAAAAAAAAAAAAAGAAGGAGTTGGCACAACAACACGAAGACGACACAGACAATTACATTCGCACAGATTTTAGCCACAAAAGAAAAACAAAAATGGAACAAGACACAGGATACAAGCCCGCAGCAGCAGCAGCAGCAGCGGCCCATGAAAGGCAATTTCAACTTTTGTGTACTTAATAGAAAATTACTTCATTGTAAAGCTTTTGCCCGCCCATTTCACTGAAAATCCTTGTAGGCGCCTATTTTCAACACTTGTGCCTTTTGTTCTTGTGTAATATCTTTTTCCCTCCAAAATAGGCCGAGCATATGTTGTCTACCCCCCCCCCCACAAAATTAGCCGCTGGCGTTAAAATTAATAAGCCCTCTTATGCACAAATAGCCGTAAAAGTATTTACAACTCGGCAACATGCTGTGCGACTTAAATAATCAAGCTTAAGGGGACATGTCCTTACATGGAATATCGCTTTTATTGACTGCCACTGCTCTCTCCACCCATAAACACGGATTCAATGTTGGTACAATGAGCTATCACGGTTCGATCATTAACATCTGGAAATACTTGTCCCAGAAACTCTAACAATCCTGGTTGATTATAAACGATGTCGGAATATTCCTCAAAAGAAATAACACCATCCTTGTCAACATCGAATTTATTGAATATAAATTCGCACATATCCTACCATCAATCAAATATAAATTAACTAAACTAATTAAAATTTGTTAGTCTCTACATACCGCTCGCAGTTCATTCACCTCATCATCATCTTCGCCCACAAAGAACTTCTCTACGGCCAAGCCAACAATCTCACGGTTCAGCACTGCGGTACCCGAGTTGGTATAGACCTGAAAGGAAAGCCAAAAACGGAAGAGATTAGATTAAAATAAAACAGCACAATTTAAGGAAAGGGCAATATTATTTAAAATATTTTTAGTTTAACTCAACTTTGGATTTGGTCAAGTATATTCTCCCATATCAACATTCTGAAACTTTACTTATTGGATTGAAAATTAAAGGCCGTGTTCCCAAAAGTATTCCAAAACCAGGTTCTTACAGGCAGCAGTCAAACTGAGATGAACGAAAAAAGGGCGATTCTTTGCACTTATAATTGATTGAAACTGAACATTTCACATATTTTATGACAATAATTCTTTCTTCAGTTTGTTGGCCCAAAAGAAAACCAGTTTCATTTTGAATAAGTTAAGCAAATATTTCAAAAAATTACCCATTTTGTTTGCCTTAAGAGGGAATGACAAATCATTTGCGTGCAAACATTTGCCAAATGACCTTTCGCTATGTTTGTGCACAAATAATATTAAATAAATATAATATATTTGCCTTGTGGAACGAAGTGAGAACACCAATGCGCAAAATTTATTTGCGTGTTTGAGAGTTTGCTCTTAAAACAAAATTATAAGAGCTCTAGGCTTTCAACTAAGAGCTGTATGCAGGAAGTAGTCAAAAGTGCACAGCTCTTTAGTCTCAGCTCGTGGCTTTGATCTGAGAGGCAAGGCTAAGGAGCCGGAAACCAGGCGACGGGAACCAGAAGCTGAGTGCCAGGAGCTACAGATCCGAGCTGAGAGCCGGGTTGCTAGCAGTCATATCTGGACTCGTGAGTTACAGCTTTTGGCCATTAGCCGAGACCATAGCGGCCAGTTTAATGACCTTTAATGTACTGCTCTCTCCAGCTACAGGCGGTAGCCGGAAGCTAGCTTCAGACTCTGGAGCTTCTGCGTTCAGCTCTAAGTGAGAGATGCTTCTCACACATCAGAGCCAAGAGCTCTGAACTGAATGCTGCTTCCAGATCTCGATGAGAGGCTTTTGAACAGCACACTGCTCTCATGCAAGACCTGCCAATTCCTTTACAGACTTAAGATTATTCAACTTGTTGCTACTTCACTTAAAAAAAAAAGACTACTGAAAGAGTTTTAGATAGTTGGGGACTTAGATTTAGATTTTGTTCGTGGAAGTACCTTAACTAAGCTCGAAAAGTTCTATAAACGAAAATCGATCGTTAATATAATTGAAATGAGGACAATGTTATTTCAAGCTTTTCAACAAGTATATAATATAATACAATTATATAAAAGTTCACAAAAAGTCAATAGATTGAAAGAATCAAAAATTGTTTGGTTTTATGGTCAGCCGAGAAATAAAAGAGCGTGTTCCTAATTCAAGTACAATGAATCTTGTAAAAAATAGACTAACTGTCAAAGCGGTAAGAAGAGTGGAAGGACAAATTGCGAATTTCTTAAAGAAATCTGTTTCAAAATTCCCAACTGGCTCTAACACTTTTGTTGGGATGTAAAGATATATTTCAGACCGACCTTGGATATTTGCATCCTATTTTGTTTAATATCAGGAATGCTGATATGATTATATTTTTATATTATAGATGAATGATTCTTATGCCCTGTTTATACACAACAAAATTATCATGATAAATGCTCTTTAAAGTATGCTATGCTTAATAATATTACTAATTCAGGAAAACAAAACTAACTTACTCATTTTAAATACCTTCAATTAGTCCGTCACTCTTAGCGATTGGAAAGTTTGACACAGGCATAACTAACTCTTAGTTACTTGTTTAAATTGAGAATTAGTTAAGGAAATGTAAATGGCATACTTTTAGGAGCACTCCTTTTGTGTATAAGCGGGGTATAAGAGAACTAAAAGTCTGACAAAAGCCAATGTTAATAAAAAGAACTCTTTCTAATTTATATATCCTGAAACAATCTTAAGTCAAGTGTTTCGAGATTGAAAAATCGTACTTGGAATAAGAATTTTATGCCTAAATCAAGTATGAGTACATAAACGTTTAGAACTTTTCTTCTCAAAGTTGCATTCCAAACACCGGGCAGCAGTTTTCCCAGAAGTTAATAAAAAAAATTAAATACTTAAAGCTAAATTGTTCATTTTAAAGTTGAGCATAAACGCTCTTTAAGTCAGATTATTCAACTTAACTTGGAATCCAGATTATAATCTGGGAGATTTTACCTGCCTTGTGCATTTTTCTAACGTTTCGTCTCAGTTTCTCAACTATAATCTGGGTTTAAGATTAATTTTTTTTTTGTGAAGCCAAAGGGAGTCAAATTAGGCATTTAGGGTGAATGTGGTAGACTTCAGGGTATGACAACACCAGAAACGGATATTTTTAAAAACAACTGGGATGCCTTGTGTAAGTGTTGTACAACGAAACAATTGAAGAGATATCAAAGTTCTTGTAACTTTAAAAGATCAATCATTCTCCAATTCACAAGGTAACCACCCCCCAAACTCCAGGCTTCAAATTAGACAAGATCTTAGAAATCATAATCATAATTCCACTCACATTGTATGCAAACTTAACGCGCTGCTCCAAGTTATTGTTTAAAAACACCGAAAACAATGACATCCAGGCATCTGGTGACACGAAACGCACATCCGATGTGATATTCAATAAAATGCGATCAATGATGGTAACATCAAATATACGAAACAGCACCAAGAATAGATTATACAATTGCTTTTTCGTCATCATTTTGGCTGAGGGACCATTGACATGAACGAACTTGTAATAGACGATTAGCAGGCAGACGACTTCATTGTACGTAAAATCGGTGGTGACCGCAAACTGTTTGATCAGACTGTTGTAGAGCGTCAGAAACTTGGTATTGGCCATGTCATCCATGGTGGAGTCAATGCGATTCATGTTTCTTGGTTTTTTGTTGTGTTTTGTTTGGTCTCTGGTGTCTAAACTTTATTTTAAATTTTTCACTTGTGTTTTGTTTTCCTGCAGTGTTTGTTTAACTGAATAGATTTTGTTATGAAGGCCTACTTCTTTAATATATACATTCATATGCAAAGGCAATGCCTGACAGTGTACTCAAATTGTTCAAGTATCTAACGAGCACAATTCGAAAGCCATAAAAAAGACATCAGGGCGGTGGCTACATGTGTTCGTGGGGATGTTTGTTCATATTTCAATGTGCGCATGAAAAACGCGAATATAATAATCCATACCAAAGTGTCGAGCAGGGTGTAAAGACATTTGAAGCCGGGGAGGGGGGGGCTTGGAAACAATCTGTAATTGTATGCTACGCCACACACACACACACATGCCACAACAACCCAAGCCATAAAAAAGTACAGAGACAGATTTACGCTCCTTAATGCCGGCAAGTTGACAACCCAAAAGTGTTGGCGGATTTACAAAGAATTTTCTTTTTTCCGCAGACAAATTTGATTGATACATTTTGCATTTGGTTTCTGTGTGTGTGTGTGTGTGTGTGTGGAGTGTGAAGAGATTTAAGTCGCCATTTCTTAAGGAAGACAAATTGTTTACAATTTAATTCGCATAAAAACCAGACTGGAGTAGGAGCAGGCTTGCCGTTTTTGTCAGTTAACTGCCTCAAATATGTATATTCTACTATCAAACCCAACTCAGAGAAACAATTCACTTCACATCTATCTATCACAACATTATCAAATCCTTAAAAATGGATTATCTAGACGCCACCATAGATAGTATGCAGAATAGCCGATTTGTTGCCTTATATGGCGGCCTGGCCAAGGAATTGTCCAACAATACCCACCTCTCTCACACGGAAGTCACTTGCCTACTTGTGGTCTACTACAAATTCGTTTTATGCAATGGACCCACAGCCAAAATGATGACCAAGAAGCAATTTTATCATTTATTTTTAGTACTTTTCAATATATCAAATGTGCAGATAATCGATCGCACTCTATTGGCCATCACCAAGGATATCAAATATGTGAGTGCTCAGGCCTGGATAAGGCTCTTCAGTTTGTATACCACAAAGGATCTGGCAACGCGCATGGAGTTTGCCTTTGAGGTGAGCTGTGCAAATCTTTTGAGTAGCAAATACTCATACTCAAATGTTTTGTAGATCTATAATACCAAAGGAACCGGCTTTATCGATCGTGAACAAGTTAGTGTGGCTGTGGACCACTTTTTTAGGGGTGATGATGAAGATGAAATCGGTGAACTAAGAGCGGTAAGTTCGAAACTAACACTTGGTAATCAGTAATCGATTTTTTTCTTAAAGGATATGACTGAATTTATTATCAAGAAATTCGATTTGGATAAGGATGGTCTCATTTCGTTTGAGGATTATTCCACAGTTGTGACCGAACAGCCTAATTTATTGGAATTTTTGGGTTCACTTTTTCCTTCAGTGGATGATGCTGTTATTATGGCACATTGCATTAATATTAATTCTTTACTTGGATAAATAAAAGCAAGTTGGCAAAGTTGCTAATTTCAGGGTTAATTGTGTGAAAATCTAAAGGAATGTATCAAGAAGTAGTCCAGAAGAACAAATCTGTGTTTAGGGTGTAGAGGGCGATTCCGAGAATGCACTCTCATTGTGATTTACTTAACCTTTTTCTAGATAATTAAGTTCATTTCACCCACATTGTAAAGTTCTTGTTCCCTGCGGAAAGAAAATGTCTTTCCCTTTTATTGAAGCCTTCATCCTTGAACCTTTCTGTGGTACAGCTGTAAGCTAATGGATACATAACTTTTCTATTGTTTCACTATATAATAGCTTTAATGCAACTTTACTTTACCCGTTTAACTGTAGAGTAAAAGGAGTGTACTTTGATCCTCCAAGAAATATTAAAACTATCGTACTAAAACCAATAATTTCCCTTCGAAAGCGTCAAAAAGCCACAAGATAGGAACATTTAGTTACAAAATTCCTAATTCAAGTGAGTTTTTTAATTCCTTATGTTCTTGATTTCAAGAATTCTTTGAACAAGCTTAGCTCGATTTGGAACATTGCTCAAAGCTTTCAAGAACATTGTGTTAAGTACTTTATTTACGAACGAATAATGCAATAGGAACTGAGTTCGATCCCCAATCAAAAAGGTAAAGTAAAATAAATAGTATAAATAGTGAAATAGAGCAGCAAGTTTTTCTTACTAATTTGACCGACATTTCCATTGAAAACGGTAAAGTTTTTCTCACTTAACTCCGATTTCTAGATCTATTTCCTAAATAGCTATTATGTGTCAGACAAACTCCAAGTTTCCTCTGTTATTTGTTAGTTTATGTGACAGATAGCTCTATGTAGAAGATGTGAAATCGGCCCTAAGACTACTTTCTGACTCTACTTTTGTATGACAGCTATACTATATAGATGTCCGATTTCCACTAAACATTGTGGAATCATGGAAAAGCATAGCAAACTAAGAAATACGCAGTTTGGAGGCGTTTTCTTTGAAAACAAAAAAGTTTTTCTCACTAAAACAATTTTCTCGACCTATCATTCCTATGGCAGCTATAACCTATGGTCATCCGATTTTGACAAAACTTGAAGGAATTGTCTAAAAAATTATAAAATAAATATATGCCAATTTTGAAGAGGTTTGCATAGAAAAGAAAAAAGTTTTTCCTATTAAGACTATTTTTCTAACCCTACTTTTCTATGGCAGCTATACTATATAGAAGTCCGATTTCAACCCAACCTAATAGAACCATGGAGATGCTTCAAAAACTAGTAAATACAGAGTTTGGCGACGTTTCCATTAACAACAAAAAGGTTTTCTCACTAGAACTAGTTTTTTCACCGATCGTTCCTATGACAGCTATAAGTTATAGTCATTTGATCCGGCCAGTTCCCACAAATGAGCAGCATATTTGCACCAGAAAACTTCGTGCAAAGTTTGGTGGCGATGACTTTAAAACTGATGGAGGAGATAGCATTGAATCAGACGGACCATTCTATATCAACTCAGCCCGTCATGCTAATCAAGAATTTATATACTTTATGTGCTCGGAAATGCTTCCTTCAATGCGTTACAAACATCTGAACCAGTTCAATATACCCACTGCAAGGGTATAAAAAGTGCTAGATTAGTTAATGGTAAGGTTAGGTAAGACTTGGTTAGACTAGCTTACACCCGCTTACACTGGGTAGACTATGTTAGATGAGGGTTACACTAGGTTAGGTTAGGTTAGGCTAGGTTCGCTAACTTTAGTTTAGGGTGTGTTAGGTAAGGTTAGATTAGGTAAGGCTAGGTTAGGTAAGTATTGTTTGACTTAGGATAGGTTAGGTTAGTTTAGGTAAGTTAGGTTAGGTTAAGTTAGGCTATGTGTGGTAAGGTTTGGTCAGGCGAGGCTAGGTTAGATGAGGTAAGTTACTTAAGACTAGGTTAGGGATGGCTAGCTTAGGTTATGTTGAGTTAAAAAATTTTGACTTTGGATAAGTTAGTTTATGAAAAATAAGGTTAGGCTAGGTTAGACTAGACTATTGCCCTGGTTTATACACAACAAAACAAGAAAGAAAGTCGGTCAAGCCCGACTATAACATACTCTGTACCAAGAAAATTTGTCTTTTGATCATAACTCGAAACTCGTTCATCCGATCTTCTTCATTCCTTTGGCGGATCGATAACTTATCCTAATAACTAAATATGTCCAGAAGAAACAAGCCATCTATCTTAAAAACTGTGGGAGATATGACATTTTTTCTAAATTGCGGGGGCGGGAAGGGGCGTGGCCAAAATTGAAAATAAACTTGATCTGCCTGCAGACATAAGAAGCATATGTCCCATACATGTCAAACCTCTATACGGACAGACAGACGGACGGACAGACGGACATGGCTATATCGACCCGGCTGTTGATGCTGATCAAGAATATATTATATTATATATTCTTTATGGGGTCGGAGATGCTTTCTTCTGGATGTTACATACTTTTGCACAAACGTATAATACTCTATGTACCTTCGGTACAGAGTCTAATTATCATGATAAATGCTCTTTAAAGTATGCTATGCTTAATAATATTACTAATTCGGGAAAACAATTGTCTTATAGTTGGCTGACTACTAACTCATTTTGAATACCTTCAATTAGTACGTCAATCTTAGTGAATGCAAAGTGTGGATGAAAAACAAAATGATTTTCAGTTACTTATTTAAATTGAGAATTATTTAAGGCAATGAAAATGACATTATTTATCATGATTATGATATTCTATTTGTATATAATCGGGGTAAGTGTTAGGGTAAGTTGTCTTAGGATTGGATTGGTTGGAAGTTATGTTAGGTTAGATTGAATTAGACTAGGTTTGGGTAGGTTGCGCTTCGTTAGGTTTGTTAAGGTAAGGTAAGTTAAGGTTATGTCAAACTAGGATAGCTTATTTTAGGTTAAGTTTTGCTAGTTTTGAACGGGATAGGATTGGGATAGTATTAAAGGTGTGATCAAATATGATACACTTTGGTTAGTTAAGATAAGCCTAGCTTAAAATAGGTTGGTTCTCTGTCCTTTCTAAGAGTATAACGAAATGTAAACAACATGAATATGTTTGCATATATACACACCAGCTTACACTATTGAGCTGACTCGCACACTCATTCATTCACAGCGTTCAATTCATTTGGAAAATGAACAATTTCATTTAACCGCCTGGAAATGCACTGTGTAACTTCATAAAATGCCAACAGTCCGCACCACAAGATTTCCTACTGAATAAAAAAAAAGACCAACCGAAAGTTTGGCCAACGATAAATGGACTGACGAATGTGGAAGGATAACGCAACAGGACACCGAACGCGAGCGTTTGAGTGTGTGACAAGGAATATAAATGCGAGGGGAAAAGCCTGTTCAAAAACAACAAACAAGCCACTCGAGGTATAAAAGCGCAAAAAAAACAACAACAACTGAACTCTCAACATTTTTTAACTGCAAATGCAACAGGAGGCCGCCTGCATACCCAAATACCAACAAGGGCAACAAAACGAAGGACCCCTTTTGACGGCTGGCAAGTGTCACAGTCGTGACGCGGTCACTTTTCATGCTTTCCTTTTCGAAGCTTTTTGGCCTCACCCAACCCACTCTCCCCACCCCCCGTCTGGGTCGAAAGTCACGGGCTGAATTTTAATGCCCAGGCAACAACCAGCCGTGTCACTGACTAGGTCAGACCTCGATGGCCAATTCCAATCCGATTTGTGACAGTTTCAGCAAAAAGAATTAAGTATGACTCACCTTGGGGCAAAACCTTTTGCTGAAAATTTTGTTGAGTGTTTGTTTCTTAAGACATTCCCAAAGAGCATACTGTATCCCACTTTGAAGATGCATAACAATTGCCCTAATGGGTTTATGCCTCAGGCGAATTCGCATAACGCTGATAACCATCAAAATAATCATCGGCAGGGAGAAGGATCAGGTAACCTGGAATCATTTTGATTGTCACATTGTCAACATCTGCATATTAAGTACAAGTGATTACACATGTCTGACTGAGTCTGGGGTGTGCACGGCATTTAAATCTAGCCAAGCACAAAACGAGTATTGGGAAACGTGGCACGGACACAAAAGCCAACGCAAAAGATACATATGTATCTTTTGTTAACGAGCGCCAGGCACGAATGTAAGGAGTACACGAATGTAAATGTTTTTTCAATGCTGGAGATTGGGAAATTGCTGCTTGCAGAAATGAAATCAGTTTTAGGGGGGGGAAGGCCGTTGAAACCGGAAACGGAATCCATTTCAGGCACGTGAAGCCTTGTTGATTATCCTGGTTATTGTTATACAAAATGTCCGGATTTAAATATGGCTTGTATGCAAATTTAAGATTACGGCTAAGGCATTTCATCTTGTAGAAAGTTAAAGAAGGTTGAACAGATTGAGAGGTAGAAAGTATTTTTTATTGAACAAAAACAGCAGCAGGTAGCTTTAAAGGTTTGGACAACAAATCCGAACCGTTTCCGGGCCTAATAATGCAGCCTAAATTGAGCAGGCAAAATCGTGTTTAAAATTCACAAAGGTATGACCACCGCATCACATGGCACCACATTACGATTGCACCCCCCATATATCGCCTGGCATGGAACCGCAGCATATTTCCGTCTCACCCCCCATGGCAATCCAATGGTGCATTGTGTGTGTGTGTGTGTGTGTGTCTGTGTTGGTGTTTTTGTTTGGGTTTTGCATTGGCATTAAACTGCAAAATCCACAGCCGGAGCAATTGTCGCATGTAATGCTGATGTCGACATTTTGCTGCTACTTTCAGCTTCAGTTCGTGCGGTGCTGCGGGCTCGTGTTTTGCCACAGACAGTGCAACACCTTCTGTGGCAACAAGGCAGCATCGATTGACTCCCGTTTTGGCCCAGGCAACCGACTGCACTTAAGCGTTGCATCTCATGCCCACCCTGCAATCGGCAGCTGCTGCTTCTTGTGTGTGTGTGTGTGTGTGCGTGTGTTTTTGCATTGGCATTGCAATTGCCAGAAGGAGGAGCAAACAGCAGCAACAACCATAAAATCCTTTGCAATCAGTTGCATGCAACAAACACTTTGGCTCATGTTACCAACACCAACATACAGAAACCCAGCACTGAACAAAATATATGAAAACCATTTAAGTTGAAAGGTTCAAAAAAAATATTGATAAAAATGACGGACAAATGGGGGAAAAGAGCTTACGACATTTTTTTTGAATTGGCCCTTTTTAGTATTCGAACATCACAAAACGTAAGTCAAGTATTATTTCTTGAAAAGTAATTAACAGGGCTAAAAGTCTGCATCTTTTTCGAAAGACCTCATCGAAACAAAAGCGGAATACACTGTTTCTTGAAGCATACATATTATATTATATCAAGCATTCCAAGAATGATTGTTAATGTTGTTTTATGTAAAATGCCTGAAAACCTTCTGCAAGTAACTATAATACTCCACACAGAAAAAAATAAGATCAAATATCGAGTTGATCTTCCAATACAATTTCAAAAATATCAATTTTTAAAGATCCAAGACTTACTATTTAATATCAATATGATGCTGTAGTGTTACATTGATACTAAAAATATTATATTAATAAGCGAAATTCTCACAGATCAAAGAAGACATCGAAAATCAGAGGGCAGAAAGAGACAAACAGAGTTTCTTAAAACAAAGAGAGACAGCTATAGTCCAACTCGAAAAAGGCAAAAACAATGTACATGGCTCTGCCGCAGCACGCGAGACCATGGCAAAATAAGTGCTTGTGTATAAGGTAGTCTACTCGGCTGCCAAACTAGCTCTTGTATGATTGCAATGAGTGCGAGTGAAATGGCACATAGTACATGAGTGCGACTGAAAGGCACTGCTGTGAGTTGATTAACCCCTTGTTGCCTGTTGGGGTGGAAAATAGCCTACAATAATGAATTGAGACGATGTTATTTTTGTGTTTATAATTTTATTTTTAATAATTTTGAATTTCCAACTAAACGTTGTTTTTGATTCTTAATAGCTAATTTTTTGTTTAAATATTTAAGTCTAAAATAAATTCTAGTTTTAAAATAAAATTGTTTTACATTATTATCAATTTGTACATGTTTAGCAGCAATTAATAATTTTTTTTTTATGTCTTTAGTTATTTCAATAGTATTGTGAATATTATTTATAAATATAGACTCTAAGTGTTTTAATGTAGCAGTAAACTGGTCTGACGGCTTTATAAGCCCGCCGTGCGATACCTCATCCACATATGTAAATCCAGATTGCGTTGATTCATTAGACAACCTTAATTTTCTAACAACATAACCTGCTAGATATTCCATAGCGTCCTCCGTTAGTTCATCCATGATGTACTCTGCAGCTATGTTGTTGTCCATCTCTATTTCGAACTCTTCGAACTCTTTCGACCACCCTTTCCACTTCCCTTCCATCGGGCTCATTCTCCTTATTGCCATTTGGAGTTATGTTGAGATTGAGCCAGCTGTCGCAGTTGTCCTCGTCAACATTTCCGTTACCGGCTAACAACTCTGTATTCTTGGCTGAATAATATTTAAGGGTTATTAATAAATGAAAATAATCAAATAAACACATAAAACAGGACAACACATAACTACCAACATTCACAATTCAAACTTTGCTGAAACATAAATCTAGACATTTGACAATTATTATTATTAAAATCAATTATTTGCTAATTAACAAATTGTTTTAGTTTTGTCTTACCTACAATGTATTTTCTTAATCTATACTTAAATTGTAAGGGTGACGGATGGTCATGTTGTCCACCCTTCGCCCGCATGGCTCCGAAAAAATTTTCAACAATATCTTGATTCAGCCGACTTGTCAAAATATACTCCATTCCGTACTTTTCATTGCAATAGGCATGCAGTCCATCAAGAGATGCATTGTTTATTAGTATCCCTTTTTGGAATGGGAGCCTATGGGTCTTGCCGCATATCCTATTACTCATAATGTGAGACATCTGTTTTAAAATGTCTCTTTGCAGTTCGAGCTGCTTGCCATAAGGCTGAGTAGTTTCGATGCAGTTGGACGTTGACAGCTTTGAATTGAAAACGTCGAACCAATCGTTGAGGAGTTTAAATAAATCCGAGGTTTCGACTGCATTTTCAACTTGATAGCCTAAAGAGTAGCAGCGTCTGATGGCACTGGCGGTTGTATTCGAAAATAATTGTGTTGCTAATTTGACCTTTTGCTTGGCAAAGGAGCGAACATTTAAATGGCTCTCATTTACTTTGAACAATATTGTTACATCTGTTTTACAACAGTGAGTTATAGTTTGTTCGACAGTCGACTTGGTCAATGTTTGTCCGTTTATATGTAAACCTGTAGCCAAATAATGGTTACGAACCAGCTTTATTAGATGTGGTGCATCTGAAAACACGAAAATTTTCAGATCTTCATCCTCGGGATGGCCAAACCAGGTTTTTCTAAAAAACCGAAAAAACCGCCGAGCTGTCGTACTCGAATGTACCAGCAACCTTCATTTCGTCGAATGCTAATACGCAAAGCTTATCTGCCGTATCCATGTCCATATTGTCCATAAGATCGATGACCACATCCAGGCAACCAGTCTGTATTTCCACGTTTGACAACCACTTGTATAATGTTGCCCGACAAGGTAATGGAAATCCTTTTTTGTACAGATGGTTATATGCCCTAGGACCTGCGGTATGGAGGCACATAGCCCATGATATGTCATCTGAATTAAATTCTGACCTCTTTCCACCACTCTTTAAAATTTTTATTTGGGTCTGAGTGAAGATGGCAAAAATAACAATAGTTCATTTTTTTCTTTTTTTTGAACACGTTAGGGTTAATGCGAAAAATAAAACGAGAAAAAATCGTCCGTAACCAACCTTCCACTTTGACAAGCAAACGTGCACTGGCAAAAGAGCTAGTAAACCCGAAAGCAAAGGCAGCCGAGTAGACTACCTTACGAAGGCACTCGTTTTGCCATGCGCGAGACAGCGAATATTCTTCCGAGTTGTCTGTTTTTGCTTTCATTGTTGAATGCAATTCCCAACTGCTTAAAGCGGTGAGCGCATGAAGAGACATTCAAACAGCGACAGCCATTAGCGAAATGCCTACTGAAGGTTGAATCGGGAGATTCATGAAACAGTACTATAAAGGCAGCTCTTTTTGGTGTATATAAATGCATAAGTTGTTTCCAGTTGTGAACAAACGCAACTTTTCGGGGCCTCGAGCCAGCTAAAGTCACCAATTTTCATTCTAATATATCTTTGACATTTGAACCATGTCGAATGGGTAGCTTGGATACATAATAATACATTATACAATAATACCCCTTTGATATTATAAAAATATGAATACTATAAAAATAAATCAGGGATATTAACAAATATCAGATTGTTGATCTGAAACATTTCACATTGATATGTTCGAAATGTACGAGTGGATATTTTCGATCATATCAACCGGGTATTCTTCAGATGAAGGGCGAATATCGTGATCTTTTTTTTTCTGTGCATTAAAGTTATTTTAAAGGCAATCTACCATATGATCCTTTATGTTATAGATGACGCATGTGAAACTAAAAACGAGTATTCCTGGTACACAGAAAAAATAAATGATATGATCTGGTACTCAATGTTATATTATTTCATATCATTAAAAGGCCGATATGATAAAGATACGAATGATCTGTTCGAAAATATCAATCTGATATTTTCGAGAATATAAAATCTATATTAATAAGTTTACATTGATATTATATAATGTCATTATGATACAATACATAAAAAATATTTTGAAAATAGAACTTCACTCTGTGCTTTTAAATAATTTTAGAGAATCAGAAAATCACAAATAAATTTTTTTATTATTCAATTTACTTTATATCTCCTTGACTGGGGATCGATCTCTGGACCTCTCGCTCTTAGCACGAATGGAATGGCGTCTTATCGGACTGCACCATCGGATACGTGTGAGGGGACATGCCTGAAATTTCGAAATAAAACACCATTTGTCTCTTTCCAACTTCACATTTTCTATACGTCCCTTTCTCTTTATGGTCAAAATGAAATGTTTTATTTTCGAAGTAATATGAAAAAAAAAGATATTTGCCAAAATGTCAAATTAACCAGCCAAGATTAAATTGATATTGATATTTTTTTTTTCTCTGTGTAGCTAAAATTTTGCTTCTAATTTTTGATTTGATCCTCATGCGTCATCTATCTAATATCTATATATCTTTGATATAACGCAGTAAGTGTTTTACCAAAGATTTGAAGATAATATAGATGATGCTTGTAAAAGAAAACCCGACTTTTCCTGTCGGAAATTTGTTCCACATGCGTCATCTATAATATCTATAAGTCTTTGATAGTATGAAAATTTATGAAAAACAAGGTAGACATTATTTTGAATGGCAAACTCTGAGTCGAAAAAGAAATAAATCAAAACGAGCCAATTCAATTCATTCGCACTTCTAGATTGGCATTCGCATTGACAATCAATAAATCTCAAAACCAAAGATGGTCTAGAGCTCACCATGTGAGTGTTAGTTCAAGTGTCTTTGCCAAGACCAAACGATGTCCATTTGGGGTTAAGATTTGATGATGTTTTTCAGACATTTAATTATACGTGGCATGTTCTCGAGTGGGCAAACCATGACTTTTTACAAGTGCAGGCTTAAAGCACCTACTGAGCCACAATCAGCACTCTTGGATATCAGCCCCAAAGCACATTGCAGAGCTTTGACATTAACATTAATAATAAAAAATTGTAGTAGAATTACTATTCTTTGAATACCCATTACCATTTTGGTTCAGTGTATTTATTACTTTACTTAGCAAGGATTCCAGGGCTGTACTGTAAAAAGGGGCACATCCTTATGTCCGTTTGTCTATGTAGTTTTATGCTCATTCTGGTTGCTTTTAGATTGGCACTTCTTAACGTAGTTTTTGTTGTTATTGTGGGTTATGCTGTTGCCAAACACACACACACACACACACAAAACAATTTCCTAATTCTCACAATTGGCTTTAGTGCAATTTACAGTTTTCTCGTACTTAGAAATAATTTGCAATTTCAAGTGTTTGACTGCATTTTCGATAACTGAAAAAGAGGGGAAAAGAAAAAAGAAAATTCAATGTGGCAGGCCGTGTGTTTGGTTGTGTATGTTTAATGAGGATACGAAACATGTTGAGCAATTTGCCACAATTTATGAATGAAATCAAGGGAGATATTTTGATAAGCTTTCGTTTAAAAATAAAATTGGAAAAACGGTTTCCTTTTATGGCTTGCGTCTGTTATGTCCAGTTATCCAGCTTACGAATCGAAAAATATTGATTTCCTAAGCATGACCCAATTTACGCAAAAAAAATATTCAACTGTCAGGTCTGTCCCTGGCACACAAGCCCATCATTGAGCACATGAGTCCACCCTAAACAGACGGATATGGAATAAAAATCCACTGTCGGGCAACAAAAAAAACTTTTTGAATATTTACTACAACAATAAAAACAGTGAAAACAACTGACCGAATCCGTGGCAGACAAAGTGCAGTAGTTGCTTTTTGCCCCGAAAATTCAGAGCACTCACAAAGTGTCATTCCTGGTGTCCCAATGCATTTTTTTTTATTTTTCTGGTTTTGGTGCGCTTTCTGCGAATATGCAGAAATATTTCCGCGCTTTTACGCACCAAAAAAGATAAAATGTCACTACTTCCGGGTTAGCCACATGCACTTTTGGCACAAGAGTAAAATTTACTCACAGCAAAGCCGGAAGATTACAGTAGGTTCGAAATTCCTGCAGCACTTTCTCTGCGTGTGTGTGTGTGTGTGTGTGTAGAAATGCAAGGACGAGGCGGCAATTAAAAAGCAAATTGCTTGATATTCTTCGTATTTTATTGCTACTGAAATGCTTTGGGTGTAATTATTATTTGACAAGCATTTTAACGATCGCAACCCAGTTGAAGAGTGTAATTAGAACATCTTTGGCAGGCCGACAGGAAGGGGAAAACAGCCAAAAGAAAAACCATTGCAATGCCTTGCAGTTGCAATTATAATTTCAATTTTACGATTTTTCAAGTGCTTCCCTATCCAAGTCGCTAGTTCTTACTTTTGTTTATGCCCGTTGCTGTGGACTGTGAAGTGCTTTGTTTTCCAATCCCAAGGGACAAAACAAAAGGAAACCCTAGTCAGGGGGGAGCGAACTGCAACTGTATTTAATGGCCAACTGTAAAACTCATTTTGTGTGAAGTTAGTTTAGTTTCACCTAATTAGTGGAAACTCCTTCGCGAAGTTGGTGAATTGGGTGAAAAGAGTTTTTGTCTGGCCATTGTTATGCAATAAAGAAAACAACACATTTATTGGTTTTAGTGATCTGCGGTCCAGAGAGCAACTTGTTGATGAAAAATATCAAAATACTTGGAGAGAAACTTGTTGATGAAAAATATCAAAAATACTTACTGAAGACGTCTTCAATACATTACTTATCCACCACTCCGGTACTCTTTTCCACACCTGAAACCGACAATTTAACCCTTGACGGTCATCGTTTGTCTCGGTTCGGTTCGTATTTAACATTTTACTACTTTCTCTCCTTACTTTGTTTGATTTGTGGAGTGTGCAATGAACTTGGTGTCAACTTAGTGGGTAAAAGTGCGTAATCGATACGACGAACGATGATCTTTCTCTGTTTTTTGCTCAAAATAAAATCTGCCATTAGTAAAAACGCTTTGAAGCTGCTTTTAATCTTTCGCTTGGGTGTTTTATAAGGTTTTTGGAGCTTACAGAACCGCGGTTTCGGTACTGTTCAATGGTTGTCTCGTAGATTTTTATATTAGATATAGCTAGAAATTAATTGAGTAGCTCTAAAAAGCCTTTGAATACATTCTCATTTAATTTCCTTGAAGATTTGCATTCGCAATGACAATCAATAAATCTCAAAACCAAATATTTGCAGAGCTTACACTCACACTGTGAGTTCTAGGGTGTTTATTATGTATTTTCCCAGCAAACTTTTTGTATTGCGGAAGATAAGAATGCGATTCGCCCAGTAGGTATCACTTTACTCCAGCGATAACGCATTATTATCTGACTCTCATCTCCCTACGGTAAGAAATGTGACACTATGCGATAACTTCTGGCCGATAAGAAAGCGACACTTCTGGGATATAAGAAAGCGATGCTTCAGGGAAATAGAAAAAATACGCTTCTTAGCGATAGGAAAGCGATTCTTCCTGGAGATAAGAACTTGGTTCTTCCTAGAGGCTGGAATGTAGTTCTTCCCCCGAAGTTAAGCCATGCGAATAAAAGGTGTTTCGAATTCTGTTATTTAACAGTACGATTTCGCAGCTAAGGTAAATAAGCGTTACCAAAGAATTTTCCTTTGGTAATGTTGTATAATGTAGTTGAACTCACTTCAAGAAGAATCGCATTCGGGTCTTCTTAGGCAGAGTTAAGCGATGTATCACCAATGAATCGCATTCTTGCCCTCAAGTCGTTTTTTGAGGGATATATCGCCAATTTTCCGAATGGACGGAGAAAATGCGATAACACATATCGCCAATTTATCCCTTTTATTATCAACAAGCGATATCTAAGGTATTTTGATTGGGTAAATCGCCTAACTATCTCCAATCTCTCACTAAAGCTCTCGCCAAACTCTCGCATTGTCGAGGGAGATAAGTAACACGATAAAATGTTTTGCAGGGTAGATATTTCGTTCATACACAAATACAAATTTATGAATTTTGCCCTTCAAGGTATTATTATGGTAGAAATATGTAAAATAAATTCTATGATGTTTAATATTCATATCTGTAGCATACCTTGAGGGGAAAAATTCATGAATTCATGTATAAACGGTGAGAGATAACTTTGATTCTGTTCAATGGTTTACTTGTAGATTATAATATTTTATTACCCTAAAAATTCAATGAAACTTAGAAATTCGCCTTAAAAATGGAGTCATTCATCATATATTTTAGAAATAAAATTTCCTACAATAGGATCAGATCCCAAAATTAAGAAAATATTTACTTCTAGCAGCCTAATATTTACTTAATTATATAAAAACCTTTTCTAGATTTTAGAAATACATTTGCAGCTTTTGAAAAACAAATATTTCCTAATATTTTCTACTATAAGCTGGAAAATATTTTCTATATTAAAGAAAAACATTCACAGATGTAGAAAAAAAATAAAATTGTCCAACAACAAATGGAGTGAGAAGAGTAAAGACAAAAGAATAAGACGATTCTTAAACGTGCATAACCGAACACATATTATTTTTATAGCATCATTTCTCTCCATTGATTGATCAAAATGAAGGCTGCAAGCCGGTTCGGAACTAAACCCCTGAGAACCGGTTCGGTTCGGCTATTTTGGGGTTTGCGAACCGGACCATGAACCAGGGCCTTACATTTTTGACGCCTCGAACCTGAACCTGAACCCGAACCGGACCACTTTTTCGAAAAATGAGGTTCGGTTCACCAATTTAAGATGCTTAATGAGAGTTTTCAATAAATGAATCGACGTCTGATTGCCAAGACGAGAAGTGTATGAAAGCAATAAACAAATATGAAAGTCTTCCTTCTGAAAATCACATTAAAATGAATAAACACCATTTCATTCCGCACTTTATATACTTACACTTGCAACATAAATACCTTGCACTTTCCAATTAAAAACTAGTTGCATCTTTCGCTCTTCACCATCTATCTCTTTCGTTTCGTAATCATCATAATACCCTTGTAATTGTTTCAGGCTTATCTCTTTTACTACTATCATCGCTAAGCCGGGGCATCAGCAAAAACAGATTTCAACTTTTCCAATACGTTGCCTTGCACTTCCACCGCCGCCAGGCACCTACCAAATGGAGAACAAACCCGAGTGTTGTCCACTCAAAAACTCGACGGGCGCGTGCTAACAAAACAAAAAAAAAAAAAAAACCCTCCCCACCAAGTTTTCCAATAAAATTAAAAGTTTGGCTGCATGCGCAGATTTTGTATTTTTATTGAAAGTAGCGAATACTACGAAACACCGTGTGCAGTAAGTTGTGGGTTGAGTAAGTGGGTGGCAAAAGTTTTGATTGCCAATATGGATTTACAGGTGCTAATACAGCATAATCCAACCACGTTTCTCAATTGCCCAGCCAAACAAAAACCGGAAAATTTGAAAGCTAAAAAAGTAGCGCTTAAGACAATAACATAAGGGAACTTTTTTTGCAGAATTTCAGCCATTTAGCATTGGAGTCAGCGGATGTGGCACACACATTTTTTTGTAGATTAGAGTTTTGGTCTAAAACGGAGCCCAAGCTTACTCCTCTTTGAACGATTTTGCTAGTGCATTTTGGTTCCAGTTGTATATCAAAAAAAATAACATTGGTTACTTAACACTGTACCAAGCGTTTATAAGTTTTGTATAATTATGCCTGATTCGTAAATTTTTGGTCAAATTTCATTTACATGCTCTGGTCACACTTCATAACAACGCGTTCGTTCTAAAAACGCAGTAAAAACGAACAGTTATCGGTTTTTGCACTTGAGCTGCTTCGTAAATTCCCAAGCAGTTATAGCAATGCTGGAATGAGGATAAATACCTATGTTTCTGTTCTGATGATAGAACCGGGAGGTTCCACAATTATTACCAAAACAAAGTGGTCTTAAGTCGAAAGAAACCCGAAAGATTGTAAAACGCTTGAAATATCTACTTAAGGAATGAAACTTTTAATAGTTTTCCCTTATGGTTAACAGTGCATTGCCATACATGTTAACATATTAATATGATGTTGGCAGACAGAAGTACATCTACTTTCCTTACTATGGAATTGGGTGAGTTTCCTGCAGCGTCAGATTGGTTGGGTCCTTCGAGCCATGAAACGAAACGTTTACACTTATAACTTCCTAGACTGAATCGGATCTCATCAGATTGGAAAAAAGTAAAGCAAAGCTAACTTCGTCTGTGCCGAAGTTTTTATACCCTTGCAAGTGCTCTCTTAAATATTTTCAAAAAAAAAAGTGTTGTTCTCACAATGTCCCATTTTCCGACCGATCGTTCGTATGGGAGCTATGTGATATAGTCATCCGATTTGGATAAAAATTTGTAGAGTTAGGTAAAAGCATCTAAAACAATCAAACACAAAATTGCAGTATGCTACCATGAAAAATAAAAAAGTTTTTCTTACTAAGACTGTTTTTCAGACCTATCTTTTGTATGGCAGCTATACCATATAGTTGCCCGATTTTCATCAAACTTGGCAAAATAATAAAAAAGCATAGAAAACTTATGAATACAAAGTTTGAAGACGTTTCCGTGGAAAAGAAAAAAGTTGGTTTTACTAAAACTAGTTTTCCGACCGATTTTTCCTATGAGAGCTGTGAGAATATAGTCATCCGATCCGGTCGGTTGCCATATATATATATTAGAAGCGTGCAGCAAAAATAATACTCTGTGCAAAATTTCAGCTTAAAACAGAGAGATTAGTTCGCGTAGAAACAGACCGACAGATGGACAGAGCTCAATCGACTCAGCTCGTCACCCTGATCAAGAATATATATGGTTTATGGGGTCGGAAATGAATATTTCTATGCGTTGCAAACTTCTGCGAAAAATTATAATATACCTTTTGCAAGGGTATAAAAAATGAAGATAACTTTCTGTTTATTATTTTTGAAAAAAGATGCGCTCTAAGTTATTATCTTATTATCTTATCTTATCTTACTCTTGTTGAAAATGCTGTCTTTAAGCTTCTTATTGTTTGAATTTCTCAACTGGGATTGTACTATATCCTCTTACACCATGATACAGGCAACGCAACCGAAAGTGTCTTATCGCATGCTTTAGAATTGATTGAAACCCACAAAAACCAGGGCCACAAATTCGCTACTATACATGTTGGACAGCTATCGATAGAATTTACTTATAAAGATTTATACTTTTCTGCAGATTTTAGAGGAATACTTGAAAAATAACACATAATTTACATAAAACATGCCTACAAAACGATAACGAAACGTCAGAGCAGGCGAGTCATCGACGACGGGAAATTTTTTTTAACACATTGCATCGCAGTGTGCTTATGAGACTGTAAAGGAGCTATAAGCTTATTCTATATAAGCTTAAAAAAATGTACCAAGCCGCCACAGCAGCCACAAGCACAATTTTCCCTTTTTGTCACTATAACCAAACTACTTAGTGCAAAGTTTTTTGCATTTAATTTAATATTTAGCATAGTTTTAAGTTAATTTCCGTTCTTTAATAATTTACTTCAGTTGCAACCTTTTTCAAATTAACCCCCGCTCACACCAAGAAAATGTCACAAAGTAACAACCGAGGTGGAATGGATGTATAAGATGGGGCCCCACTGACTATTGTTTTGGTGACTAGGTCACCCCGACCAAAGCCAACTTCATTTACAGTTGCGAGTGAGGAAGCAAGCCAAAGCCAAAATCAAATGGAAGAGCCCACTAGATGGGGGTTTGGTGGGGGGGGCATCACCGTGGAGTGGCTGTCACTGGCTGCAGGGCAGTTGGTCTCAGGTCCAAGTACTTTTCCCCAGCTGCAGAAAGAGAGCATCAGCAGCAGGAGCAGCAGCTCACGCGTTTGCTATCAAAACAATGAGGAATAATTAAAATTCGCCCTCAAACAATTTGTAAGCTTGGCGGATGTTGGCGCGCGGGGGGTGGCAGGACTCTGTGGACAGTGTTTACAGTACGTATGTGTGTGTGTGTGTGTGTGTGGAACGGAACACGGACACATGCTCATAAATAAATTTATGTTTGCTGAAGTATTGGGCGTGGTTGCCACGGCTCCTCCTGGTCTTAGTACTGGGTTCCCTGATGCCCATAAATTTCATGGTTGTTGCCAACTCCTGAACGGCGCTGGAAGGGGAGGGAGAGAGAGAGGACAACGCGTTTTTGCAATTACAAGGAAATTCTATTTTATCATCATGTTGTTGCTATGAGTTATTTTTAAGTTTGTTTTCCTACTTGCAGACTGGCTGTTGCTGTTTGCTCTCCTTTTTTTTTTTTTTGTTTATTTATTAATAAATAAATTTGTGCAGCTCGAAGAGGAGAGGAGCGACGCAGTCAACGAGATCTATTCAAAAACCAGACATCGAGTGGAAGCTTCGTTTCAGTTTCTTGGTCAACATTTTTGACTTCAATTATTACTTTGGCGCAATTACAGCTGCTGTCCTCGCCGGCAAGTCCTGTAATAGTTTGGCTCCTTGGCGGCGCCAAACGATGGAATTTTATTATGGCTACTTTTGGTTGAAGTTGACTTTGTTGTTGCATCTCCTTTTTGTAATTAAATGTGGAAAAACTTAAAATCAGGTCACAAGGCCGTACTTGCCTACATTTTTCATTTATTTTCTGGTGTTCTTTTTTTTTTTGCCAAATTTTGGAATATTTGCTACATTTGGCAGGCAAATTTGAAGTAGCAGCTGCTGCTAATGTGCTGTTGCCAAGTTTTACGGAATTAATTAATTTTTGTCAACAAGGTAGTAGGTCAAAGTAGATAGAGCACGATCTACAAACATACTTTACATAAATAAGGCAAACAGAGAATCAGACTAACAGACAAACAGACTAACAGGCTAACAGACAAACAGATAAACAGATAAACAGATAAAAAGATAAACAGATAAAAAGATAAACAAATAAACAGATAAAGAGATAAAGAGATAAACAGAAAAAAAGAAAAACAGACAAACACACAAATAAGGCAATCAGAGAAATAGGCAAACAGACAAAGAGACAAACATGCAAACCAGCAAACAGACAAACAGACAAACAGACAAACAGACAAGCAGACAAGCAGACAAGCAGACAAGCAGACAAGCAGACAAACAGACAAACAGACAAACAGACAAACAGACAAACAAACAAACAGACAAACATACAAATAAGGCAAACTGAGAAACAGGCAAACAGACAAACAGACAAACAGACAAACAGACAAACAGACAAACAGACAAACAGAAAAACAGACAAACAGACAAACAAACAAACAGGCAAACAGACAAACAGAGAAGCAGATAAACAGAGAAGCAGACAAACAGACAAACAGACAAACAGACAAACAGACAAACAGACAAACAGACAAACAAACAAACAGACAAACAGACAAACAGACAAACAGACAAACAGACAAACAGACAAACAGACAAACAGACAAACAGACAAACAGACAAACAGACAAACAGACAAACAGACAAACAGACAAACAGACAGACAGACAGACAGACAAACAAACAAGCAAACAAACAGAGAAACAGACAAATAGAGAGGCAAACAAACAGATAAACAGAGAAGCAGACAAACAGACAAACTGAAAAACAATCAAACAGACAAACAAACAGGTCAAACAAACAGACAAACAGACAAACAGACAAACAGACAAACAGACAAACAGACAAACAGACAAACAGACAAACAGACAAACAAACAAACAGAGAAACAGACAAACAGACAAATAGAGAAGCAGACAAACAGATAAACAGAGAAGCAGACAAACAGACAAACTGAAAAACAATCAAACAGACAAAAAAACAGACATACAGACACACAGACAAACACATATATTATATAATTTGTTAAGAACAAAATAAGTTGAAACTTTGCGTACCAAACACTTGAGTTGTATTTCTGATCTGATAACATTTGTGTCAAAGAATAATTGTATGTAAATTTAAAAAAAAAAAAATACAGCCACACAAAACACAATTCGCTGTTCTAGCAACTAAATACTCAACATGTTCATTTTAATTTTCCTGTAATTTATAAAGCAATTTAGATGCTTCATCTTAATTACACACTAATGCATGCGCAAACTCTCTTCCCCCGTAAACTATTATAAAACGCTTTGAAATTCATATTTCACACTTTTTCTAAAAAAAAAAAGAAAGTTAACCTTTTGATTCAATTTATCAACTTCAATAAAAACCAAAATAGAACAACACACAACACACTGACACTGGCCGCAAAACCCAAAGTAGATAGACATCCACATACAAAGAAGCCCTGGAAAAGTTGCGCCTGCGATTTCAGCGCACTTTTCGCAAAAGGCTAACGACATCCTTTGAAACTCGCAAATAATCCCGCAAAAACCGAGAGCTTAACTTTTTCAACATTTATGCGGGGGGCTTGGTCTGAGTTTACTTTTTTATTGTTGGCCTTGTTGTTGTTGTGTGTGTCGTCTATTTGGGCCAAAGTCCTTTTTGCAATTTCGCAGTTTAACACAAAAGTTAAAATGTCAACGCTGTCTGATTCTGATCGTATGCCGAAACTGATGGATGACTGGCCAGCGGATGTGGGAGTGCAATACGGATGGTGGGGGGTCGTTATTGGAACAGCGGTTCCGGGTGAGACTCTGCATACAAGCCATATGCATGTTGGCAGCCATGTTGTACACCCAAAAAAAGAGTAGCCAAAAAAAAAAAGAGGAGATAAAAACCACAAGCAAAGTCGGCAAAGGGTCAGGCTCACACACACAGGCACACACAAATTGTTAAGCGCACAAAAGTAGGCTATATTTAATTTAGACGACAGGGCAAAACTGAAGCCCTTGTTCGATCCGCATCAATGTCAGGTTATTTCCCCGCTCTGCCAGTCAAGAGATGTCATTTATATACACACACACACACACACACACGCACAATCACAGCTGCCGGCAGCTGGAATTACGTTTGTTTATTTGTTGTAATAATATTAGTTTTTGCATTTATTTGCTGTGCAACAGCAAAATCAACAAAACACCAAAACGGAAAATCTTTTGTTCTATTGTATGTATTGTAGTACTCGTGTCCAGGAGGACTCCCTTCTAGGGCTTTCCTGATTGTTCGTTTTTGGCATCTCCAGGAAATAAGATTAATGCAATTGGGAAATCCAACTTGGAGAATTTGGTTCGACTTGATGCTGTGTGTGTGTGTGCTGTTGTTATTATTATTTGCCTTTGTCTCTCTCCCTGTTTCTCTGCATTCAAATATTGGAAATGATATGTAAGTGTGAATGTCTTGCATGTGTATTCATTAGATGTATGTATATTCGATTTCCTTCAAGTGTTTTCCCACTCGCACACATAAATTTATTAAATAAACAATAGATTGATTATATGTAAAAAGAATATGTATGGAAATAAAAGATTGCATATCGAATATTTTTATACTCTGTACCAGAAGAGACTTCACAACATATAAATCTCCCTACGCAAGATTTACAAGCATCATTTTCATGCACCATTCATGCACGACTTAAGAAGGCGTCACGAATGATCACGCACGTTAAAGAAGCATCTCTTTAAAAAATGAAATAACAAAATACATTAAGTGTAAACACTTCCAAAATAATATGTTAAAATTCAGCCTTGTTTTCAATCCTACATTCACTTCCAAAGTACGTTGCCTACTTCCACTTTATTAGTATGATGTTATACTAAGAAAACCGGAGGATCATCAATTAACATCAACTGAGAAATGTCACTTTTGTTGGAACATGAAAATTAATCAGTAATAAGATTTCAAGTCTTACTCAGAGACTATAAGAGATGGTAATATGAATATTTTACAAAGGGCCAGCCCTTCGAACCAAAATTCACCAATGGTTAGGGTTCAAAAATTTCAGGTTCGCGGTTTTTTGGAAGAAGGTTTTGCTTCGAACCTTGGTTCAGTCCATGCTGGACACAATATTAAAATAAAGCGTTATTTAATTTTAGAAGTTAATTTAATCCTAAACTACTTAAATCATATAGGAATCGGGTTGTTTATGGGTCGAAAACGGTTTGTGGAACACATTGATATATTGATTACTAGAAATATAAGTTACTATGAAGTGAATACCGTTTCGTAGTTTTTGTAGGACAAATATTTCGCATGTGAATCATTGAAAAAGCTTTGGAGTCAAGGGTCTTATGAAACACGGACTACTATAGCTGGTGATATTGTAAGTAACTCTGAATGCTATTCGAGGATTTTTCAAAATATACTTTGCTGCCAATTTTAAAACTCAGTCGATCAAAAACAACCTAATAACAGATAGAATCGCTAGACAGAAGGTCAAATTTTGTACCGATTTCGAATTCGACCCGATATTTTAGATTCGGAACAGGCTTGGGCTTCAGCTTTACATTCTAAAGAGGTTCGGTTCAAGGTTCGGTTGACAGTAAAAAATAATTCGGAGTTCCGGGGTCGAACCCGTTTGGTTCAAAAACTGTCTACCGACTTCATCTGTTATTAAGTGCGACTGACTCCTAAAATGGGTAGGAGAGCGGAAAAAAAATCTGGAAAAATGATTAGATTTCCTTATAAAATCCCTACCCATAACAGTCTCTGTTTTTAAAGCTCCTCGACATTATTAACATAACTAACATCATAATTTAATAATTTTGGTAATATTTTTCTATGAAAACCACGAAATGGTTTTTCACCAAACTGTAAGTTATATATTGAATATTTCTATGTTTTCTATCAACCAATTCCGACCC
This sequence comes from Lordiphosa andalusiaca, assembly GCA_035044965.1. Taxonomy (NCBI): domain Eukaryota; kingdom Metazoa; phylum Arthropoda; class Insecta; order Diptera; family Drosophilidae; genus Lordiphosa; species Lordiphosa andalusiaca. The sequence goes on from JAWNNM010002225.1 coordinate 571,453, forward strand.
AAAAACCAATCGGTTTCCATACAATTTGGGAAGTTTTTAGATCGAATGCTGTTTTAAAAACACATAGAAGACAAAAATTAGTAATGTTGTATAAAGCATGGACTGAACCAAGTTCCGAACCAGAACCTTCTCCTAAAAACCTCGAACCTTAAATTTCCGAACCTTAACCATTCGATAATTTGGGTTCGAACCAGTGTACCGGAGATCCGAATAATTTATTTGGTTTGCAGCTCTGATTACAAATATCAGAAAACGCTGGCCACTTGCGGGCCACAAGTGCTTAAAGCTTTGTAACACTCAACCTCATGTCAAACGCACTCCAATCATAAAAACTACGAAAAATTATGGTGGAAGCTTCTGCATTCGTTGATGTCGGTGACGAAGCTTGTCTGAGTTGACAGTATTCTATAAACAGACGGTAGTTAAGGTCTAAAGCCGCAGGGGTTAGATCACTAATAGTATTGCATTCTAATCGTTTAAATTAACAATAAAAAGATTACTCATTCGAAATGCAAGCAATATTTTAGCTTCAAATACTTCTTATCATCTAGAGCGGGTCCGAGCGGACACTGATAAGCTGATGTCTCCCTCATGCTCTTGCCACAACAATTTCAGTTTTTATTATTCCACCGACACTCGAACCAAACAGTTATGGTAGCGGAAAAAGTAATTTTAGCCTACTCCGGTGGCCTGGACACCAGTTGTATTCTCAAATGGTTGCTGGACCAAAAATACGAGGTTATATGTGTGCTAGCCGATGTGGGTCAACAGGAAGATTTTGTTGCGGCCAAAAAGAAGGCGCTGAAAATTGGTGCCAAAGAGGTAAAAGTATTTTAAATTTTGATTGCCATAAGATTAGCAATGACAAAGTGGCACTTCAACCGCAGGTAATCGTGGCCGATGTAAAGCGCACATTTGTAGAGGATTACATTTGGCCGGCCGTGCAAATGGGTCTAATCTATGAGGAGCGCTATCTGTTGGGCACTTCGCTGGCTCGTCCCTGCATCAGTGTGGCCCTGATGCAAGTGGCGAGGGCACATAATGCCAAATATATGGCACATGGCGCCACCGGCAAGGGTAATGATCAGGTGCGATTTGAGATGTGTGCCTATGCCTTGAAACCTGATCTGAAGGTGAGTTTGTGTTGTTCTGCATGTATATTTGGATTGTTTTTTAAACTTTTTGTTTGTTTTCTTATCTCCACACTTGAGAGACTTGAGATGCTCTCAGTGGGTTATCAATTGTGCAAAGATTAGACATACTTTTGATTGTTTATGATGGAATTTAGCAGGGACTGGAAACTTTTTGGGTTTTTGTATATTATTAGAATATAAAACGGCGCGCTGCCTTCAGTATAGAAGCCCTAAAACTCCGAAAAATGCATAATAATCGGTTTGATGTTAAAAAACTATTTGCTATTGAAATCGAACTATAGAACGATTTCTCTTAAACCTACCCCCGCACCACACATAACGACCTTATGGCGGGAGTTACAAAAATTCCATAATTATGTTTCATTTAATGGCCCAATTTTGGGTAAATTTTACAAAATCTTCTTCAAATATGTTGATTTTCCCTCCCTCTAATAATATGTATGTCTTTCCAGATAATTGCCCCCTGGCGTGATGTGGAATTTTGTCGTCGTTTTCAGGGTCGTCAGGATTTGATTGCCTATGCCAAATCTCACAATATCGAAGTGAGTGCCAAGCCAGCAACACCCTGGAGCACCGATGCCAATATATTGCACATTAGCTTTGAGTCGGGCATACTGGAAGATCCCAATACGGTGGCGCCTAGCACACTCTACGAACTTACCGTTGATCCGCTGACACAGGCTCCCCAGCAGGCCAAACGTCTGTGCATCTATTTCGAACATGGATTACCCACCAGTGTAGAGGATTTGGCCAGCAGTCGGGTGTACAATACTCCATTGGAGATGCTTAAATACCTCAATGACTTGGGTGGCACCTATGGCATAGGACGCATCGATATTGTGGAGAATCGTTATGTGGGTCTCAAGTCGCGTGGTGTCTATGAGACACCCGGCGGTACCATACTCTATACAGCCCATCAGGATCTGGAAGTGTTTGCTCTGGATCGTGAAGTGTTGCGCACCAAACAAGTGTTACGAGATCGCATGTCAGACTATGTGTACAATGGTTTCTGGTTCAGTCCGGAGGCCATTTATGCTAAACGCTGCATTGAGCTGGCGGAGCAGCGAGTCTCGGGGCAGGTGACGGTGGAATTGGCACCCGGTTATTGTCGAGCCATTGCACGCAAGGCGACCCAAGAAACTGAAGCACTTTATAATAAGCAATTGGTATCCATGGATGAACATGGTGGTTATGTGCCTCAAGATGCGGGCGGTTTTATAGCCATCAATGCGGTGAGAATAAGGGAACATGTACGAGCCTTTGGGGACTACGAGGTGCCTGGAGAGAAATAATTGTAATAATAAGAATAATAAAATTGAAGAGTTTGATGTGAGTTGTATGCATTTTGGCTTTAGCTACGATTCTTATGAGATCTGCCATCTTATTCCAGTCTTGTATTATATTATATTATCTGTTAATAAGTTCCTCCTGCTTCTGAACTTGTAGCATTCTTAATTAACGGTACGGAAATTCAAACCAAAGTGGTAATTCGTAATTTGAATATCCATTTTTTATCCCGATGAAAAAAAAACTATTTATTGTTTATGATATTTCAAAGATTTAATAACTTTCACAAGCTGAGATTCACGTTTGACCTTGCATTGCAGTGAGTATGGTGAGTATATCTCAGAAACGGTTGGGCGTATAAAAAAAATTGTCAGACAAAATGTGTTGCAAATTGTATGCTCTACAATTTTTATAATGGATGTTACCTTCATTGGAGCTATGGAATCGGAGATAAAAGCGAAGTACTGATTTTGGTGACCGTTGACAGCGACCCAAGTGGATTTTAGGGGTCTTTTGAAACCACTTTAAGAACAGCCAAACTAAGCTGTATACAAATTGTAAACTCGTTAACTCTCATTCCAAGGTAAACCCATAATATGACTGTACTACATGTTCTTCTTAGAAACTAATACAGTAGACTTGTTGGTAGTCGATTCCTAGACTTTTTGCACTCAACGTAGGCGACATGTTAGCTCACTAAGCCATAGCACTGTTTTATAGACGCCCGTCTAAGTGGCAATCTATACTGTTCTGTGCGTTGGTTGAGTTAATTTGTATTTCAAGATAATTTTTAAAATTTTGGTTTGAACATTTTGAGAGAATATATTGATTTTTACTCAGAGAAAATACTAGAGAATTTCATCCTTTTTTCAAGAAAGTTTAATACCAGAAACTCGTTAAGAATGAACATTCTTCATCCTAGTATGCATATTTGTCGCCTTTTTTTTTTGATTCAAGATATTCAATACCTGAAACAAGTACCAAAATTTTGAAACCTGTGGCTCAAAAATTTTGAGGGTATAATTTGTTTTTTCGCTCAGAGAAACAATAGAGAATTTTATACTTGGATCTAGTATGCTTAAGGTCGAAGTTGAATAAGAATGAATATTCTTGATTTAAGAATACAAAAAAAAATTTTTCTTGATTCAAGATCTTCAATACATGAACCAAGTACGAAAATTCTGAAACTTCTGTTTTCCAAAGTTTTGGAGAATAACATGTTCTTCGCTCAGAGAACAAATAAAGAATTTTAATGCTTGGATCTAAGTTGCTTAAGGTCAGAAGTTCTATGAGAAATGAAAACTCTTGATCCAAGAATGCAAATTCTTGATTCTAGAATGAAAGTTATTGAACCAAGCATGAAAATTCTAGATCCAAGAATGAAAAATCTTTATCCAAGTATGAATTTTTAATACAGTTTTTCTTAATCCAAAAGCTTCAATTCAAAAACCAAGTACAATAGTTTCTTAAATCAAGTACTCAAATCAAAATCATTACTCACTCTTGAATCATTAGCATTCTTAAATCAAAAACTAAGAATGTACGTTATTGCATCAAGAGCTCATCAGGCGTAAGCGTAAAATCGTTCACTCTTGTATAAAAAGCTCCACAGAGTCAAAAGTAAGGCCGCCCATATTCCAATCAAACAACTGAAATTTAGATATTTTTTTTCCTTTTTGCTTAAATTAAGTTAATTAATGAAACAATTTGGCAAGCTTTAGCTGGCAGAAGAAAAACACACACCACAAAGCAGCATCAGGGTTTACTTAATGCCAGCAAAGCCATAGCTGCTTGGGAATTTCAAAGCCACATAAAGCAAAAATCCGCCCACATCTCTCTTATTATGAAATGTAACTGTGAGAGCAACGTTATTCTTTCAAATCTGCTTGCTCTCCCCTCTCAGTTTATTTACCTTACTCCTTTCTCCTAATAGCACCAACCTCAGAACGAATTTAGCTCGACATAACAACGATTGTTTTTTTTAATTCAAAATCGAATAGATTTTTGTTCAAGGGCTTTGGAAGGGAATACGTTCTGCTTGTTTCTGGGTGTTATTTTAAGTTGTAGCTGAGAGTTAAGGGTTTTTTCACAGGTAAATAAATTTTTGGCTTCTGTCAAATACTTTTTTATTTCTATCCCAAAATGTTTATGATTTTGAGATGTTCAGCCTGAAGAGCTGATCTAGAAATACTGGGTATAAGGTGTTCAGCTAGCTGATCTCTCTAGTTTTACAATATATTTATTCACTATCATTATCATTAGAACTCATTCCTCAATTTATATATGAAATTTCGGCAGACTTCACCTTGCACACGAAGTTCTTTGTAGAAAATATAAGTTTTTATATTATTTTTCACTTTAGATACTTAATATTTGCTTGCTATATCATTTGAGCTTGTTTTATTGTTGATTAATATGATTAATAATTGTAGAATTTACTTAGCTACCAGAATATATGTATATAAATATTATCCGTTTCGAAATGCACCACTTCAGTTCCAATCATTTTTTTGATTATTATTTGTCTTCGGTCAGTTCATGCCAGCGAGATCGATACCAGGGTAGTGGAGTCCAACGATTTGAGCTTGGTAGACGCTTGCCCAAAATGTACTGCGTATCGGGACACAGCATTAGATAGCAGTCGGTGGTGGAATTCCTGCAATTCACGCAGTGTCCACAGTAACAATTCAAATTTGGTTCACATCGACTCTCCTCATGGAACTTGGTGCAGGTCTGGCCCAATTGCCGGAAGCAATAGTATCGCGGTGGGCAATTGGGGGTGTTGACTTGAAGTACGCCCGAGATGCAATCTAGTGGTAAAGTCGTTGGACCATCGCGGCAGGGTAGCGGATCGAAATCACTGCAAAAATGTATATGTATCATTAGAAGGAAGCGAATAGTCCTATTATTCTTCCACTTACAGTGACCGACATTGACGCCAGATCATAAAGAATATTATAAATAAGAACAACAGCCTCCCCAGACGGAACTGTACTTGGGACTGCATACTGACTCCTGCTCGAACAGGATGAAAACCACAAATTCATCTGTTCTATCCTGAACCCAGGGACTGGTTTATATACGCGAAATTCATTTCACAATTTGTGAATTGATTAACATAACATTAATTAATTGAATTAATGATTTAATAATTGGGTGCAGTGAAGCATGAATCGTTTTCAAGGAACGTGTGGGTCAATGGCAATATGGATTGACCAAGAAAGGAATAATTGAGGGTCATCGATGGCTTAGAGTGACACATTAAGTAATTCAAAAAGAAGAATCAAAGGGTGAAGGGTTGAAACAGCTGAAAATGGATTAAGTTTGCAGTTTGTGGTCGGAGATGCCTCCGTCTAGCTTATACCATGGGTACAGAGTTTAAGAAAGTCACACTAGAAGATGCTTCAACAGCCGTTAAATGTTTAAAAAGTGCTTTATCTTACTTTCTCCTAATGCAAAAATTTTGTTATTATTTTTGTACTGGTTTTTTATGGTTCCTAGAGCTAGTACCCAGCCAACATTTGGAAGATCATTTTGGCAAAAATCACCTTGATGAGTCTCTTTCGACTCCTTTTGATGACTGAATGGAAATTCCCATCAAGTGCGAGGAATTGAGACTCGAAAACGTCTCATGAATATGCTCAAAATATGATATAGTGAAATACGACTTAAAAAAAGACTCTCAGATGACTCGAAAATGAATGGAAAATGATCAGATGAACCGGCTAAAATCGACTCGTCAAGAAGTGTCGCCGCTAGGGTACCATTTTCTCCCGACAAAAGTATAATTTTCGATCAGAAAACGATCGCATTTATGAATATTTTTTTATCAGATCGAGGATTCAAAAAAGACTTGGAATTGATCAAAAATTATATGAAATGTTTGCTGGGTCTATAGAAAAACGGAGGCCAAATCCAACAAGTCTTAACCTTTAAAAAAAATAAAACAAATTATCCTATTTTGAAGGGTCAAGAAAGTGCTTTGTCAAATCTTGAAATCTAATATATTCTCAGTAAAGACCCAGCAAACATTTTAGGAAATATTTGATCTCATTAGAGTCCTTTTCGAGTCCTAGGGCTGATTAAAATAGTCATAAATGAAAACATTTTCTGTTCATAAATGATACTTTAGTCGGGAGAAAATGGTTCCCTTTCAGCGACTCATCTTGAAGAGTCGTTATTAACAGGTTCTTCTGAAAAGTTTTGAATCATTTTCGAATCATTTGAGAGTCTTTTATTAGGTGGTACTTAACCAAGTCAAATTTTGAGCGTATTTATGAATAATTTTTGAGTTTCTTTTAATCGCACATGATAGGAATTTCTTTTTAATCATCAAAAGTGATCGAAAAAGACTCATCAAGTTGATATTTGTGAAAATGATCTTCCAAATGTTGGGTGGGAGAAGCTCAAATTGAGGAGAAATGATTGATTCTAGGCAAATATTCTATGCTGAGCACGAATTTGGTTCAAAAAATAACCTTTCTCTCAGGAAATCGAAATGTATAAAATTTATTGAATGACCTATAGTTATATAAGTCACATAATTTCATGATATGCCATAAAATAGAGTATACAAGCGATATTATAAATTTTTTTACTCTCAAGACTCTAACTAATCTCGTAAACATTAAAAAACTCAAAGCTCAACGTTTTTACAGATATGCAAAACTTGTTGCACCGTGTTAATCCATGCTTTAGATTTTATCAAGTTTTGGGAGCAGAACAGTGTAAAACTTGAATTATTCGAAAATAATTGATTCCGTGGTTTGAGGTATGTTTGTTTGATTTTTTTTACCACACACCACTCTTGCTTTTCATATATTTTTTCAGTAACTTTTTCACTCCAAATTAATTATAAATTTTGATTTAGTATTTTTCATTCCATTTAGGAGTTTTGGCATTTGTTTTTTTATTTTTATATATTTTTTAAGTCCACCCTCTTGCTTTCGAAATTTTGTTTCAGTAATTTTTCACTTCAATCGAATTAAAATTTTTAATTTAGTAATTTCCTTGCCATCTGAGAGCTTCATAACTTTCTTTTTAGCTAAAAAACTTTAAGTTGTTCCAATTTGCCCGTCTTTTCTCGATATTATTCATTTTACGGTCAAATTAATTCATATAGTATGTGGTTCCCCCATCTAATAAATACAACTAAGAAATGGCACATCACTAATCCCTCAACACTGCATTCTAACGGTCACGCTGCCATCTCTAACTTAATAAGTAAAGTTGGCAGCTCCACCAAGTGGCTTTATGGTATTTTTTAGCACATTTTGTCGACCAAAGTATCGCGGTGCGGTCACATTATGCACAAAAAAGTATTTCTTAAGCAAACGCAAACACGTATTACCATAATTTAATCATTTTTAAGCCTTCAAATGGACACTGCTTCGGATAACAGCGACGATGAGGGCTCCATTGGGCCTGGGGGCGGTGATATGGGCCTGGATTTAACGGGCATACTCTTTGGCAACATAGATTCCGAGGGCCGCCTGTTGGATGAGGGCGACGGTGACAAGGGCCAGGGCTTCGACGCAGAACTGCGGGAGAACATTGGTTCTTTGGCCAAGTAAGTAGATTCTAGTTAAGCAAATGGAGATTAAACTAAAGCAAATTTCTTCAAGATTGGGCTTAAACTCTTTGCTGAATGAGGTAATCGATCAGAAGGCTGGCGGCGAGGAGGCGGACGATGAAGATGAGGGAGAGGAGGAGGTTAGAAGCAAACCTTTGCCAGAAGCCAACTCTTCACTGAGTGCATTTGATGCGCTGAAAGCGGGCCTAAGCAATGAACAAAACGAAGATGGTGCCATTCTAGCGCAGGAGGATGCTATTGATTATTCGGATATAACAGAGCTATCCGAAGATTGTCCACCCGAAGAGGCCAAGTCGAGCACTTATGATGATCTAGAAGATGCCATTCCGGCCTCCAAAGTGGAGACTAAACTGAGTAAGTGTGGCACAGAGTGTCTTAAGCAGATTTTAGTAATGATTCATGCATTAACCAGCCAAGGACGACAAGGAACTGATGCCTCCACCCAGTGCACCCATGCGCTCGGCCAATGAGGAGGCCTCTAAGCAGGAAACTGCCACAGCTAATGAGAGCAAATCCCCAGATGCCAAGGGTAAGCCTAGAAAATATAGTTATCAGATTTTTGTATTATAATAAATGGTTTTCTTTAGACTTGGACCGCAGACTGGACACTCCTCTGGCTGACATCTTGCCTTCCAAATATCAAAATGTGGATGTAAGGGAACTCTTTCCTGACTTTCGTCCCCAGAAAGTTTTACGATTTTCCCGCTTGTTTGGACCCGGCAAACCCACCAGTTTGCCACAGATCTGGCGACATGTGCGGAAGCGACGCCGCAAAAGAAATCAGTCCAGGGATCAGAAGGTAACCCAATTGAAGTTCTTAAAATCACTTAAATACTAATCGATTATTAGTTGACCAACACGGCTGGCTCGGACTCGCCCAGTGACACTGAGGAGCCGCGTAAGCGTGGCTTCAGTCTGTATTTTGCAACGGAACCCACTCCCGCTGAATGCATGTCGGATGATGAGGATAAACTGCTGGGCGATTTGAATAGCGAGGATGTGAGACAGGAGGGACCCGAGAACGGCGAGAACTCCGATCAAAAGCCCAAAGTGGCCGACTGGCGTTACGGCCCGGCTCAGATCTGGTATGACATGCTGGAGGTGCCCGATTCGGGCGAGGGATTCAATTATGGCTTCAAAACCAAAACCACGACGTCGAAAACGCCAGGCGAGAGTTCGGTCAAAAAGCAGCAGGAGGTGAGCATAGCGGATGATGCCTTTCTGATGGTCTCCCAACTCCATTGGGAGGATGATGTGGTCTGGGATGGCAACGATATCAAGGCCAAGGTGTTGCAAAAACTAAATTCCAAGACCAATGCAGCCGGCTGGTTACCCTCCAGTGGCTCACGCACTGCCGGAGCCTTCAGTCAGCCCGGCAAATCAGCCATGCCCGTGGGTGGAGGCAATACGGGTGGCGGCGGCAACAGCAATTCCAAAACCAATTCCTCAGGTGGCTCCAGCAAAAAGTCCCAACAGAATAATGTACAAAATAATAAGCAAACCGAAGCTGCCGATGATACGTGGTACAGTTTGTTCCCCGTGGAGAATGAGGAGCTAATCTATCACAAATGGGAGGACGAGGTCATTTGGGATGCACAGCAAATGAGTAAAGTGCCCAAACCTAAGGTCTTAACCCTCGATCCGAACGATGAGAACATTATTTTGGGCATACCCGATGACATAGATCCCTCCAAGATTAACAAGAACACTGGACCACCGCCAAAGATCAAAATACCGCATCCGCATGTCAAGAAATCCAAAATATTGCTGGGCAAGGCGGGTGTGATCAATGTGCTGGCCGAGGATACGCCACCGCCGCCGCCCAAAAGTCCAGATCGTGATCCCTTTAACATTTCCAATGACACGTAAGTGGACTGCCCGCCTCAGTAGCATTTAATCTCATCATTCTTTTCTCCTAACACAGCTACTACACACCCAAAACAGAACCCACTTTACGTCTCAAAGTGGGTGGCGGTAATCTCATACAACACTCCACGCCGGTGGTGGAACTAAGGGCTCCTTTTGTGCCCACTCACATGGGACCCATGAAACTGCGCTCCTTCCATCGTCCGCCTCTGAAGAAGTACTCGCATGGTCCTTTGGCCCAGACCACCCACCATGCCGTCTTCCCTCTGCTCAAGCACATTGTCAAAAAAGCCAAGCAGCGTGAGGTGGAGCGTATAGCCTCCGGCGGTGGTGATGTATTCTTTATGCGAAATCCTGAGGATTTGAGCGGCAGAGATGGTGACATCATATTGACCGAGTTCTGTGAGGAGCATCCGCCTTTGATGAATCAAGTAGGCATGTGCTCGAAAATCAAAAACTATTACAAACGCAAGGCGGAGAAGGACAGCGGACCCCAGGATTATGTGTATGGTGAGGTGGCTTTTGCACATACCAGTCCATTCCTGGGCATTCTACATCCGGGTCAGTGTATTCAGGCCCTGGAGAACAACATGTATCGTGCTCCCATTTATCCGCACAAAATGTTTCACAACGACTTTCTGGTCATACGCACCAGGAATAGCTATTGGATAAGAGCTGTGAATGCCATCTTTACGGTGGGCCAGGAATGTCCACTGTACGAGGTGCCCGGACCCAATTCCAAGAGAGCCAACAATTTCACCCGAGACTTTCTGCAGGTGAGGGTGTTGAGAGCAAACAAGTAAATGGCACAAGTCTAACACAAGTCTCTTCTAGGTGTTCATCTATCGCCTGTTCTGGAAGAGTCGCGACAATCCGCGTCGCATACGCATGGATGACATTAAGCGTGCCTTTCCTGCCCACTCAGAGAGCAGCATACGCAAGCGACTCAAACAATGTGCCGACTTCAAGCGTACCGGCATGGATTCCAATTGGTGGGTGATTAAACCAGAGTTTCGTCTACCCTCCGAGGAGGAAATACGGGCTATGGTCTCGCCCGAGCAGTGTTGTGCCTACTTTAGCATGATAGCAGCCGAGCAGCGGCTGAAGGTGAGTACACAGTAGACAAAAATCGAGTAGATATCTCCTAATCTTTGTGTTATTCAACAGGACGCGGGGTATGGTGAGAAATTTCTGTTTGCTCCCCAAGAGGATGACGATGAGGAGGCTCAACTAAAGCTGGACGATGAGGTTAAGGTGGCTCCCTGGAATACCACACGTGCCTACATTCAAGCCATGCGTGGCAAGTGTCTGTTACAGTTGAGCGGTCCAGCCGATCCCACGGGTTGCGGTGAAGGCTTCTCCTATGTGCGAGTGCCCAATAAACCAACGGTAGGTTGCCCAAAGTTCTGTTTTTCAATTCACCCTGCTCATGCTCTTTCCCACAGCAAACCAAGGAAGAGCAGGAATCCCAACCAAAACGCTCGGTGACCGGCACCGATGCTGATTTGCGTCGTCTACCCCTGCAGCGGGCGAAGGAATTGCTACGCAAATTTAAAGTTCCTGAAGAGGAGATAAGAAAGCTGACACGTTGGGAGGTCATTGATGTGGTGCGCACTCTCTCCACGGAGAAGGCCAAGGCCGGGGAGGAGGGCATGGATAAGTTCTCGCGTGGCAATCGTTTCTCCATAGCCGAGCATCAGGAACGCTACAAGGAAGAATGTCAACGCATTTTCGATCTACAGAATCGTGTTCTGGCCAGTTCGGAGGTGCTCTCCACCGATGAGGCTGAATCCTCCGCCTCGGAAGAATCGGACTTGGAGGAGCTGGGCAAAAATCTGGAAAATATGTTGTCCAACAAGAAGACCTCAACTCAATTATCTCTGGAACGAGAGGAGCAAGAGCGTCAGGAGTTGCTACGCCAACTGGATGAAGAGCACGGTGATGGAGCCTCCAAGGCGGCCAAGGCCAAGGAGGACGCGGCCAATCAGCAACCGCTAAACAACAATAATCAGGGCCGCATTCTGAAGATTACGCGCACCTTTAGAGGCGGCGATGGTAAGGAATACACACGGGTGGAGACTGTGCGTCGGCAGCCGGTGATTGATGCCTACATCAAGATACGTACCACCAAGGATGAGCAGTTTATTAAGCAGTTTGCCACCTTGGATGAGCAGCAGAAGGAGGAAATGAAGAGAGAGAAACGACGCATACAGGAGCAGTTGCGTCGCATCAAGCGGAATCAGGAACGCGAACGTCTCGCTCAATTGGCCCAGAATCAGAAACTGCAACCGGGTGGTATGCCGACTTCTTTGGGTGACCCCAAGAGCTCGGGTGGTCATCATCACAAGGAGCGGGATCATAGCCACAAGGAGGTCAGCCCCTCGCGCAAGAAATTCAAGTTGAAACCCGATTTGAAGTTAAAATGTGGCGCCTGCGGTCAGGTTGGTCACATGAGGACCAACAAGGCGTGTCCCCTGTACACGGGCATGCAGAGCAGCCTCTCCCAGTCCAATCCATCGCTCAACGATGATCCCGATGAGCACAGTGAAAAGGAAATGAATATGGATGATGATGATTTGGTCAATGTGGATGGCACCAAGGTCACCTTGAGCAGCAAGGTGCTCAAGCGGCATGGCGAGGAAGCCAAGCGAAGAAGCGGCAGCGCTGGTGGCGTCGGCAGCAACCTGATACTCAAAGTGCCCAGAGATTCCCTAGGCAAGAAGAAGCGTCGCATGGGCGGAGATCTCCACTGTGATTATTTGCAACGTCACAACAAGACGGCCAATCGTCGACGCACAGATCCTGTTGTGGTGTTATCCTCCATACTGGAACTCATCCTGAATGAACTTCGATCCATGCCGGATGTGTCGCCTTTCCTCTTTCCGGTCAACGGCAAGCGTGTGCCGGACTATTATCGTGTTGTTAGCAAACCCATGGATCTGCAGACCATGCGCGAGTACATACGCCAACGTCGCTACACAAGTCGCGAAATGTTTCTGGAGGATCTCAAACAAATTGTGGACAATTCAATGATTTATAATGGCGCCCAGAGTACCTATTCAATTGCTGCCCAACGCATGTTCTCCAGCTGCTACGAATTGTTGGCCGAGCGGGAGGATAAACTTATGCGCCTGGAGAAGGCCATCAATCCTTTGCTCGATGATGATGATCAGGTGGCATTGTCGTTTATATTTGATAAACTTCATACACAAATTAAACAGCTACCCGAAAGTTGGCCCTTCCTCAAGCCGGTCAATAAGAAACAGGTCAAGGACTACTACACGGTCATTAAGAAGCCCATGGATTTGGAGACCATTGGCAAGAATATTGAAGGTAAGCCTTTTGTCTTTTTACCTCTAAAGCTTTGAAATCTTTGGGAATTACAAAGGAGTATGCACCTGGACCAACGAAGTGATGATTTTGCCGAGCACTAACTTCTCTACTCAATCATTCTAGCTCATGGTTAGCTTCGTTGATCTCTTCGAGAACAATTTTCAATCATTCTGATTCCTGTTTGAAATAGTTCCTTTCTCCAAGGTCCAAAGATTAACTAATTGTATATAAGCCGCTCGGAGTTTCACTGAGATTCCTCAACGCGTCTCTTTCTGTTAGCTGCTTTCATTGTACAAAGAGTTTGCATTGCCCAGGATCCTCAGCTAGAGTGGCAATCTAAGGAAAGCTTCACTCCATGCCTAGTAGCTAGATTAGGCCAATATGTTGGTAATTGTTTTGCTTGGACAACCCATCTTGAGTTGTACCAAGGGTACAAAGGGGTCTAGAAGAAAGCAATTGTTAAAGAAAAAAGAGCAGAAGATTTTTCAAATCAAACAAAATTCATTTGAATATAGTTCTATTATTCATTCCTAAGATATTTATAATATTTGAGCTTAGCTAATGTCTTCGGATTTGGTAGAACTTTGGTTTTTATATAGATGCTTCCCAAAACCACTTCTAATTTTGTCCCCATCGAATCGCCAATATTTTGAAATCAGATCTTTACTCACTTTGGCAATATTTGAAGTGCTATCTAAGAACTTTAATTCAAAATAAAGCAGGAATTGCGATTCCATTTCCATATATTGTCATGTACGACATAATGGAAATACCCATATTTTTCAATTTTTTTCACATTATTTATTAATTTTATAAAAGAATTCTGTCACATTTTTCCACACTTTAGGAGACTTTCCGGAAATGGAATATATAGAAAATTTCAAACCGAGTCATATTTTCCGATTTTGTAATTACGACTGTCCCTCTATACTCAAAAATCTTCATATTCATTTTCGTATGACCAGAAACTATGTCGCCACTTCTTCAATTCTTAACTTTTATTCGCTATGCTGCCCATCTTAAGTTCTCTTAAATCAATTTAGATGAGAGTATGTCGATCGCTCTAAAAATATCTTCTTTGTGCTTCAATTTCCAATTCCTTTATTAAATCCTATACTCTGCTATATTTCAGCCCACCGCTATCACAGTCGCGCCGAATACTTGGGCGATATTGAGCTCATAGTCTCCAATTGTGAGCAATATAATGGTACTGATTCACGCTACACGAAATTTGGCAAAAAGATTGTAGAGTATGGGCAAGCACAACTGGAGGAGGTAAGTCCATTTCTCTGCTTATATAACGAATCAATAAACTTAAACCTTAACTTCTACTAGTTTGCTGAACACTGCAGCCAGCTGGAGGATAACATTGCCAAAACTCAGGAGCGTGCACGTGATAATGCACCTGAATTCGATGAGGCTTGGGGTAATGATGATTATGACTTTGGACGCGGCAGTCGTGGCAGTTCACCGGGTGACGATTACATTGATGTGGAGGGTAGTGGTCATATAGGACATGCGTCTACATCGAATTCCATACACCGTAGTATGGGTGCAGATATTGGATTTTCGCATACACCAGCACCGGTTCGCAAACCGCCGGCACCGGGACCGGGCGAAGTGAAACGTGGTCGTGGTCGTCCGCGTAAGCAGCGTGATCCGGTGGAGGAGGGTAAGTTAATGCGGGTTGATTTAATATTGATTATATTATACTAATAACTATGGCCACAAGTCAGGATACGGTTTACACCACATAGCCACATACATATGCTACATTTATAACCTTTCTGCCTCTCTCTCTCTCTCTATCTATCTCTCGGTCTATTGAATTCTATATATATACATTTTTTTTTTGGTAATGCTCATGCTTATACTATAAACCTAAGTCTTAGTTCCCTCTTGGTTATGGTCGAAAGAGATTGAATTAATTTGCTTTTACTAATCACAGACTTGATGGCGATTGAAATCAATAAATTAATTAAATGAATCTGTAGAAAGGGTATGATAGAGTTGTGTTAAGTTCTTCAAGAAAATCAAATGATGAATTTTGAAATTTAAATTACACCAAAAGCCGGGCAAAGTCAAAGAATTGAAGATAATAATAAACCTTTGTATTTGGATTAAGCTAAGGAATGAACACCAAGTGTATGAATCGCCCATAAGCAAGTCTCATATTATATTTTATAAAGCTAATACCATATGTAAGGCAACTCTATTTAGGTTTTGTACACAATACCCTCGAAAATTCCAGCGGGGTTTGGTTGGGAGATCCTCCCAGCTAGTAAATATATTTGAATGCCCGTGAATGTATAGGTATTAAAAAGTGTAGTATGTTTTCTTAGTTTTTCTATTGTCCTTACATCAGACCCCAAACTAGGTTTGTCAATATTAAAATATTCGATATTTTTGTTTAACGACGATATTTTTTGTGCCGATATATCGATGCTTTTAGAAACTATACGTCACAAAAAAATTACCATGGGCACACTAAAATCAACCATTTGGTGCATTTGTGACGTTTCAATAGGTTTATTTTGGCAGTTCCTTTGTTAAATCAATATCAAATAATAGAGAGACGATTGTTGGACTGGCCCAGATCGCTCATAATATAGGGTGATTCCTCTGGAAAATCCGTTTAAATTTATGCGAATGTATAACATGACATTGAGCCGGCTTAGACGGCAGGTTTTCTTAGCATAAAACACAGCAAAAACGACAGTCGAAATTTTTCAAAATTCTCAAATCATTGCGATGTCAAAATATTTGTTCGTACTTGAATGGAAACTTTCAAACAAAAAATCAGAAAAATCACAAATCGATATAATATCGAAAAATTGTTAAAAAGGTTAAGAAAAAAAATGTTTTTTTAAGTCGCTGCGATGTCTAAATAATTCTGAGTATTTAAGTAGAAACTTGAAAAAAAAATCGAAAAAATCGCTGATCGATAAATTGTTGATAAAATCGGATTTCCAAGCTTAACGATTTCAAAATAGATCTGCCTATTTAAGTGGAAACTTTTCAAATCATTTATAAGAAACAACTTTAAAAAAATCAGAAACGTGAAATATTGTTAATATATCGATAAATTGTTGATAAAATTTATTTTTCAAATCATTGAGATGTCAAAATAGTTCTGTCTTTTTGAGTAGAAACTTTAAAAAAAAATATGGGAAAAATCAATATATCGATATTTTGTTGATAAAATTCGGTTTCAATATTTTCAAATCATTGCGGATTGGAATGATCAAAAATCGTTTAAAATCGATAAACTGTTGATAAAATTGGTTTTCAAATCAACGAGATGTCAAAATAGTTGTGCATATTTAAGTAGAAATTTTTAAAAATATCGGAAAAACGATAATATATTGAAATTTTTGGTAATCAAAATGTTCAATTCATTGAGATGTCAGAATAGTTGTGCGTATTTAAGTGGAGAATTTTCCAAAAAATTGGAAAAATTAACAATCGATAAAATGTTGATAAAACTTTGTAGCTTTAGATTTAAGTGTTGGAAACTTCCTGCTTTTTATATCTTACTCCAACATTTTTTACCCTGAGACTACGTATTGCTACAATTTGCCATAAATTGAATGCTATAAGGCGGATTGTTATACCCAAAAAGCTTTTGGTGGTTTGGACTCTACGTTCGCTTCTATTCGGTTGCTGCTTTTGAACATCCACGATAGCATGGGAACGCTAAATTTGTGGAAAAGTCGCTAGCAATGAGCTCTGTTAACTGCATTCCAACCCAGAGAACTGATATGTTAAGTGTAGCTTGTTGTTTAGACAAACTCTTTTTAATATTCCTTAAAACTAAGTTGACTTGTAAGCGATCAATATTTTTGTAATTAGGTAAATTGTAGATAGAACTTATTGCAGTGCATGAATGAGGGGAGGAAGCATCAAAGTAAATCACTAATTTTGGAAATCTTACCACCACACATCCAAAACATCTAATCTAATGTTGATTGAACCAAAGGCCATACCATACAAATTCCACTCGTTTAATGTGTGTAGCAGCGACATGTTAGGGGAACAATAAACCTTCTTTCAATATTTATGTTTTCTATAATACAAATTCAAATTGAAATTTTTGCCCAACGCAATTGCCATACTTTTATTTTCTAGTCAAAGCCCAAAATCCCGTTAAGCGTGGTCGGGGTCGTCCAAGGAAGGATAGTCTTGCCTCGAACATGAGTCAAACGCAAGCTTACTTTCTGGATGAAGGTAAGGACTGTTTACATAAATAAAAAAAAAAAACAAAACAAAAAAAACAAAAAAGTGGGTCTATACCAGCTAAACAGCGCACACACGCACACCCAAAACAAACAACCAAAAAAAAAAACCACACACACACACATTAAATATTGTATTAACAATCAGCACTTTGAAACGCCTTCGTACTAAACACTATGTTATTGGTTTGGTTTTTGACTTGATTTTAGTTATTCCGTAGAATTTGTAGACAAAAATTAACATTTCTTTATGTTTTCTACTGTTTCGGATTTGCTTAGCTGTAGCCCGTTTAAAGCTTTTGTTGTATTGATTATTTTACCTTTTTTTTTGTTAAATAATTTAATTTTTACTAACCGTTTTTGTTATCCACATCTTAGACCTGCAATGTTCCACCGATGATGATGAAGATGATGAAGAGGAAGATTTCCAAGAAGTTTCCGAAGATGAAAACAATGCTGCCAGCATATTGGATCAAGGCGAACGTATCAATGCATCCAACGATGCAATGGACTATATAGACCCCAAGAACATAAAGACTGAGATTGATATTGAGCCACAGCAATTGGCAGGTGGGTGGAGAATGTTTGAAAACCATAACGCAACTAAATTAATCTATTCTATTTCGCGCCTACCTTAATGAGAATAGTAGAGCAGGAGGACAATAGCCAGCAGGCAGCTGAAGCTATGGTGCAGTTGAGTGGCATTGGTGTTGGCTACTATGCTCAACAGCAGCAAGGTGTCTATGGAAACATTAAATAACTTGGGGATGCAAAACGCTGGGAAATTAGAATGGGATTTTGTGCAGTTTTTCTAGGTTTCTAGGTTCTTCTTCAAGACATTGAAATGATTTAGGGATTTCTTTTGAACAAAAAATTTCACAATTTTTATTAACTTGGGTCAAAATTTGTTAGATTTCTTGGCAAAATTAGATCATAAAGGAATACAGCGTATATTTAGTTTGTGTAACAGCCAGAGGAAACCATTTCCGACCCCATGTAGTATATATTTTCAGCATCTGAGACGATATAGCCATTTCCCCTACACATGAACCAACAGATCTCACAAATGTTAAGTGCTACTTGCAGGCAGATCAAGTTTAATAAGAGAAAATTGTCATATATCCCTCAGTTGTATATATAGAAGGCTTGTTCCTTATCTTTACCATTTACTTATAAAAATGATTGATCTATCCCCCAAAGGAATGTTAAGATCCGATGAACGGTAGTCGAGTTATAAGGAAAACAAACATTTATGATGGCGTACAGGGTACGCTATAGTCAGGCTTGGCCGTTATTCTTGTTTGTTTTATAGCAGTTTTTTAGTATGGCACAACTTCTGAATGAAAGCCCGGTCTTTCGATAGGGAACCCATGGCCTTCTTTTTTTATAAATCTAGGTCGAAATCAATCTGTGTTATAGGCAAATTTATACGGATATGGTTCTTTAGATTAGTTCTTGCTTAAGAACCTGGAAGCTTAACTTTCTTTCAGATTTAAGATCTTCTAGATATAATGCAGGTTCCAGTTCCATACCATTCTTAACGCCCATTTTCCTTAACTAAGGTGGAAATTTAAAAAAAAAAATCAGTTCATTTACTCGGCTATGGTTCTATGGATAGTTCAGACTTGAAGAGTCAGTTAATAGAGATAAAAATAAGATTCAAATAATACATAACGCCCATTTTTATTAATTTAAGTCGAAATTGCCAGAGGTCTACGCAGATTCGGATGTTTTAATCGTTTATTGGTCTTCAAAAGTCTTCTTAAGGACTGATCCTAGTAAGAGGAACTTCTTAGCGTTATATAACAGATTCCAAAAATTCCATAATGCCCATTTTTCTTAACTTAGGTTGAAATTTTAAAAAGATTCAGGTCATTTACTCGTTTATAGGTCTTCTGAGTGGTTTTGATTATACGAAAAGTCGGCCCACAGAGATAAACTACTGTATTTAAATAATACATAACGCCCATTTCTTTTAGCTCAGGTCGAAATTTGCAAGTCTTATTGGTCTTCAAAGGCCTTCATAACCCACGATATTAGTTAAAGTCAACTCTTGGCGATATATTACAGTTTCCTAGATATCAATATTACCCATTTTCCTTAACTTCGGTCGAAATTGGTTGCAGAAGAAAACAGAAAAGGTTTTATAAGCTTGCATTTTCTGATGGTAAAACCTCTTAAGGACCAACTTTAGTAAAAGTTCTGGTCTATCTCTATGACTACTGCTTTGAAGGAATCCATAACGCCCATTTTTCGTAATTTAGGTCATAATTTGTAAGCCATTTAGACAGTTTTAGTTTATGTACTCGCTTACAAATCTTCCGAGTGGATTTCTAGTATGGGCCCATCTCTTAAGTCTGGATTTTAAGGAACCCGGCTTGTGGAAGAACGCCCATTTTCCCTAAGTTAGGTCGAAATTTATATGATCTGTCCAAACAGTTTCAGATCATATACTTGCTTATTAATCTATGGAGTGTTTTTTTTTTGGGATAGGCAATCTTCAAAGAATCCATAACGCCCATTTTTCAAAACTTGACGGAGCTTTTGGGATGGTTCAACCATATAAAGCACGATCTTAGGAAAAATCATCTGATATATTAAAAAAATAGGTTAATATTTGTCAAAGTTATTTGGTCATATCTTTGATATCTTTCTGAGTTAGATCCGATTTGCATCCCTGAAAAATCTTGCTTCAATTTTTAGTTACATTAATAAATCGAAAAATACATCTTTATAACTCTTCAATTTAATATACTCTGTTCCATATGCCTTCCAGATGAATCCATGGATGTGGATCCCAACTACGATCCATCCGATTTCTTGGCCATGCACAAGCCGCGTCAAAATCTTGGCGATCCCACAACCAGCTCTCAAGGTGCCTTCTCTGACTTTATGGCTCATGTTCAGGATGACAATGGTCAGTACAATCCCCCAGAGGTGGCCACCACTAGTACGGCCCTAGTTAATCCACCGCCAAATCTTGAGGATGATTCGGCTGCCATGCAAATGCCATTGGATTTGCCCGCCACCAGCATGGACAATGGCGGCATGGGCATTGACGAAGATCTGGATATATCGGAGAGTGATGAGGAAGAGGATGGCTCAAGGGTGCGCATTAAAAAGGAAATTTTCGAAGAGAGTGATTTGATGATGATGCAAACACATCAGTCGCACACCACCTCCATGCAGCAAAGTCAATCGCAACTGTATCTTTTGGATGCATCCAATGAGCCGGTGCAAACGGAAGCGATGCTGGACTATCACCAGCAGTCACAAGAATATCAACTAAATGCGGAACAGCCACAACCGAACGTTGCTGCTGCTGTTGCGCAACATACGCCGGCCGAAGAGCAACAGGGCGAAAATGATTATGCCTGGACGTTTTAAGTTATAGACTGCAGAATTCAATTTGGATAAAGTCAAGACAGATGGCAGATGACTTTTTGTACTTTAAGATTAAATAAATTCTTTAAAAGAACACACCATGTCAGATACAAAATGTATTGAAGAGCTTATTAATTGAAGTTGATAGATCTGTTTCTGGTCTGGATATGCCTCTGATGCTGCCACACAAAACCCAAGTTTTTTGAACTACAATTGTTATTTGCACTCATCGGTAGATTACTTGGGGTATGTTCAATTTTATCTGAAATAAGAAGCGCTCATCTGGGAAGATCTGAAACCGAATGACTGAACAGTCTCTAAAATATATTGATATACTTTTTCGCCGAAGTTTTGACTCCCTTTTCACCAAAATGGAACTTGGTTACCCCATCAGACTATCACATAACACGAATGGTGCTCTCTTTTCGAGTGAGTACGGAGGCTGGTTCAGTTTGGTGAATAATTCCTCTATGGTGGAAATACTTCAGTGGGCATTGTTCGCGCACTGGCAATGCAATGCTTTTAATTATGTATGCACTATGACCCAAGCCACGTTTTATGCTGCGCTGTTCTTACTGATATTCATCGCATGAGACATGATTTTCTGCTTGCGCAGTGGATTTCGACGAATTCGATCTTTCGCGGCCTTGTTGGCTTGTAACGAGGTCTTTTATACAGTACCACGACAAAGATTCGGATGATTTCAAACAAAGGCACATACGTCAGATGGTACCAAATAGCTTTTGCAAGTAATTCTCGTTAACCCACTTTCCCTATAAATTTTGGCGTTCTAATCTATTGATTAGGTGGGTACATCTCATCAGTAGCTAAGCTCAACGCTCTTTTGCTCTCATCGTAAATGCTGAATGCTCATCTAGGCTACACTTAGAAGAAGGGTCCGACGGTAGACGGTGACAAATGGTACAATGGTGTCAAAAAATTGTCGTTTTCATGTGATTCGTTGCCAAAAACGTGTTTTTCATGTGAATGGTGCCAAAAAATGGTACCTTGCCTGTCAGTGGTGCCCAAAAAATGGGACTTTTTCATGTGGTTCGTTGCCAAAAAGCGTTTGACCCACTGCCTAGTTCAGCAGAAAGTTCAATAATAAAAATCTATTCAAATATTCCGAGTTATCTCTACAATCCGCACCGTCTCGATCCAAAAACGATGCAGTTCCATTACAGCTTGTGTCTATTTTAGGTCAATTACTTTGCTAACTTGTAAAAAGCCAGGGCTGAACCAAGTTTCGAAACGAAACTTTCGCTGAAAAACCTTGAAAATGAAATTTCCAAACTTCACCCTCTGGGAAATGTTGGTTCGAAGGCGCGAACTGGAGTTCCCAAAATTTTTACCCTAGAACAATCAAATTGCCGTATCTGGTGTGAAGAGCAGCCAGAAGCATTGCAAGAACTACCAATGCATACCAGAGGTACACAGAGTATGATAAGTTTGTGCAAAAGTATGTTATGTTGGAAGGAAGCATCTCCGACACCATAAAGTATAAATATTTTTGATCAGCATCAACAGCCGAGTCGATACAGCCATGTCTGTCTGTCCGTATGAACGCACCGATCTGAGAGACGGTACGAGATAGAGTCCGTCGTACCGATGGAGTCTTCTCATCGTTCCGCTTAAGATTTTGAAGAGTAGATTTTTAAAACTGTTTCACAGAATTTTCATTAATATCAATTGGTTTTTGGAAAGAAGAAAGGAAAGACATATTTTTTCGAACTTTTGAAAGGTAAAGCAGCCACAAATTCAATATATATTCGTAGATCGGCCAAAATTCTGTCGAATTTCAACACTTGAAACCTGTCCTCAAGTATAACGACCCAATTTTTGTTTGAATCTGCGCTGAAAGTTATTAATTTCTGTTTTTTGTGGTTTGAAAAAAATACCAAAAACTCATTTCAGTTCTAGGATCGACCTTAATTTAAGCATAACATGCCGAGTTTGTGTTGTTTTTGTATTGGGCCAATGTGTAAGTTATTTATGTGCTAGTTTCATTGGGTTGTTTTGGCCATTGTGGTTCAGTTTTACTTTAAAGCTGTCTAAAAAGTTATTATTTTACGTACTTTCGAAGGTAAGGCAGTCCGCATTGTGGGAAAAGTCACATTTCTGTTCACGTACCCTACTTTATTCCGACGTGTCTTAAGCTTTATAAACCTTTTTAGGTATATGTTTCCGATTTGCCCTTAAATTTAAGTATTTTTTCTAAATTTTACAAGGTAAAACTCATTTCTGTGTTTGAATCGCTCTGAATTTTAGAATATCTCAACTCTTGAGGCCCTTCCTTGAGTATACCGTGGCGACGTAGCCTTTAAACTGCTCGAAAAGTACAAACTGAAACCGAAATATTCTTTCGTTTCAAGAACCGCTCCCTTAAATCCATCGGATCTTAACCCTTTAAGCCCGTTTTTAGTTCTAACACTAATAAATGTCTTAAACTCTTTTCAAATAGTTATTTTTTTGGCTTTAAAAGCGTCGGATCCAATTTGGTGTTACATAAAGTTGGGCAAGTATGGGTTTTGAATTTGGTGACACATGCTTTCAGTGACTAAGCCTGAGATCTAAGAAACAGCAGCCTTAATTCCCAGTCGATGGCAGCGTCTCCTTGCTTTGAGCCAAGAGCTTCAAATATGCAACAATTACCGGGATACTGCCATCTCCATTATTCTTGAGGTTGGGGATTTGCCAAAGAAGATGACATCCCTTCGGACTACTGCCACGAGTCAGAAGTTCAGGTTGATACTCGTCCTCCGGAGTGAATGTTTTTTTCCCCCCCGATTGGTTTCCATGGCAACTAAATGAAATGTCGCACAGTTTTAGGGGTATTGTTTAGATTTAGAGACATAAGCGCAGCATCACAAATAATTTAATATGTCAACTTCTATTTCAGCTCCGATTACAGTTAACTGGCTAACGATGAATCTTAGAGATAAGTTCTGTCCATACATGCGTACATGCATATATATTGCTTATGAGAATTCAAAGGCATCAAAGAACTGGGCTCTTACAATAGCTTCAAATGGCCAGTAACACGATCGATGTCGACAGCCGCTGCCGGTCCAATGGCCAGCACAGTCTTTGAGTTTGCTTCGATTTGGGTGCGTCCCGCATCACGTATGAGGCAGGTGTTTAGCTGCTGCTGCTCGGCTGTCCTCTTAATCGCCATCAGCTCCTGTTCGCTTTCCACGCGCACAGCGATCTTGGCACAGCCGCAGTTGTTCCAGGCCCGCAACAATTTGGGCGTTCTGGTGACGGCACGCTGGTAGGCACCCACAGCTCCATGGCCACACTGGGCGGCGATTTTGCCCTTGCCCATTTTCAGGTCATTTCGCACCACAAGAACCATTTTGAAATTGTCATTGAAGCCGCCAAAGTTCTGTGGAGGAAGGAAGAGGCAAAATGGGTCAATTATATGTTGATTTTTCAACTTTTGGCAGTCGATACCGAGTCACCCTGTTGACCTACAAAAATGAACGTAAGCCCATTTTGGAGTCACAGGAATTCTCTATCAACGTCCCTTTGAAATTTTATAAATATCTCTTTCCGTTCAACAGTTACCACAACTTTGCGAATTCGGCCACTGTTCGGCCCCTCCCCCTAACATCTCCTCACCCTGTCGGTCACTGCAGCTGCTTCGCCTGCGGCTCCACTGTCCGTTTCGTCGTCAATTTTGGCACATGCCTCGCCTCGCTGCAGGGCATAACGATAGCCCACAAAGAATGATATCATCACAGCCAGTCCATTAATGATTTGAGAGGAATCGAGCAGTTTATCACCCATGTTGAGCTCTTTAATTTTTTTTTTGGAAAATTTTTGCACGCCGGGAGTTCTGTTAATTAACATAAGGGCTAACAGCAGTAACAGTGCAGGCAGTTTAGACATTTAATGGCTAGATCTAGCGGTTCAGTTGTGCAGTTATCGGAGCTTGGTTTTTGTGAAAAGCCGACAAAAGAATCAAACAAAAGTTCAATTACACTAGCTTACATAGCTAAAAAAAATAATATTACACATTTTGTTTGTTTAAATTATGTGTTATGGGGCTAAGAACATCCTCTGAAAATTTCAAGTCAAAAAATGTATGTTTCTTTTTTAAGAATTATTTTTGTGCTGGTAGGTCGGGCATAAGATCACATCAATTGTACAAACATGCATTTTAGCTTCTTATATTTTCTGCCTGTGGTCAAAATTAATGTGATGTCGAGGGAAAAGCAGATATTTATGGTGCTGGCGTAGAGATTAATTAAAACAAAAAATTAGTTATATTTGTCATTACTTTCTGAACGACCCTCGATTTTCGGAAAATGTAGTTCGAATATTCCAACGTCATAAAACCCGGAAAGAATTATTAGGTATTAGTGTTTCTATATATCATGAATGTAAAAAATTTGCTAAATTCAACTTCAACCAAAATTTTTCAACCGATATTTGATAGTTTCTGTTTTTGCGGTCAAAGCTAGCACCGAAATGTATCAAAGCTATGCTTTAAATTAGTTAGATATAATTTTTGATTAATGAAAAACAGCTGTCGAAACTTTAAACGATTTTATCTTGATTTCACACGATTTGAAACGTAACTGTTGACCCATTTTCATATTTTTCAAAATTTTTAATTATTCCTAATATCTACCATTATGGTGTGAACTGGGATATTTGGAATCGGTCAATAAATAACGAAGGTAGAACCAATGAAAGGGGTACAAAATATATCAATTTTCGAAATTTTGACTTTGAAACCCCCTAATTCTATAACCACTTAAGTTCTTAACAAAGCCCCGCTTTGTTTCGTGTGAAACATTGGCCTATAATTTAAATTTTTTGCCAACTTTGAAGCAGATTACAACAACAAACCTAGCAACAGCAACAACAACAAACATTTCTAAATTTAATTTAACCGATTACCTATCAAACAAAGAAAGCCGCTTGGAAATATTACTTTTAGTTTTTGTGTAATGTAAGGCATTTGAGTGCTTTTTGTTGCATGTTTTAAAAAAGCGAGCCACTGTGCGCAGATTAAAGGACTTTGCTCATTCGAGATTATTGACCAATCTCTCTTATTTTCCCTTGTAAAATAAAAAGGAGCTGAAACAGAGCTCTTAACAGCTTATCGTATAATAAGGAACTTGAGATACTCTAGCCTCCAAATTGTTTAAGAATATAAAACTTCTTAACAAATTAATATTAAAACTTTTTGATTTCACTGTATTCAAACACAGTTTATTTTTGTGACAAAGTGTATTTTGGCTTTAAAATTCACTCATCACTATTGCAGCCGCTATTGCCGGAGTCGATTAGTGTGACCATTTGCGATAGTCATACCCCCGATAGGTTAATGCTAATTGTTATCGTTCTACGTGTCCCTCTTCTTTTTTTGTATTCGTGGACTAGATTCTCTCCAATTGAAATAATATTAATTTCCCCCCATTAAAGCTAACCCGATCATAAACCAGCGCCAACATGGGCATAGCCAGCATGCTGCAAATCGATGACATGATGGGAGATTTCAATCGCATGAACAAGCGCCAGGTGGGTGCTGCAGCATTTGGAGAGGGAGAGAGAGAGAGCTTGTAAGATTAACAATTTGTTGTTGCATTTGCCGTTGCAGTCCCTGTACCAGGTGCTAAGCTTCGCCATGATTGTCTCCTCGGCCCTGATGATATGGAAGGGTCTGATGGTGGTCACCGGTAGCGAGTCGCCCATTGTTGTGGTATTGAGTGGCAGCATGGAGCCGGCATTTCGTCGTGGCGATTTGTTGTTCCTCACCAATTACAAGGAGGAGCCGGTGCGAGTTGGCGACGTTGTGGTTTTCAAAGTGAAGGACCGGGACATACCCATTGTGCATCGTGTGATCAAAATGCATGAGAAGTAGGAGTGCGACCTCAGACTGTCCAAAAACACACACCTAACTTTTGAATTATGCTTTGCAGGGAGGACGGCACCGTCAAGTTCCTCACCAAGGGCGATAACAACAATGTGGACGATCGAGGACTCTATGCACACGGACAACTCTGGCTGACCAAAAAGGATATTGTGGGTCGAGCCAAAGGGTTTTTGCCCTATGTGGGAATCATTACCATTTTCATGAACGAGTATCCCAAGATAAAGGTGAGTGAAATGCAACCCCCTAATCCTTTTGTGCTGTGGCCTAAGCAATTCCTTTACTTTTGACAGTGGGCCATTCTCTCCATTCTGGCCATTTTCGTGTTGCTGCATCGAGAATAGACAGTACGTCCCAGGTTTAATATTTAGGTACAATTTAAGTAGGATCTGGAGGAGTGAATGTGCACAATCTCGAGTCTGTTTTGGCATTTTCCCCCCCTTTTGAGTTGATTCACAGAACAAGAAAAGAAAATGCATTTTTGAGAATTTCCATGAAAACAATAAAACGATTTTTAAAATATTATTCATTCATTATGCTAGCTTCATAGTCCAACAGCTGAGTTTTAAGCTGGCCACCCCAATGGTACTTCACCTGTCCATTCTGGGCCACAATGCGGTGGCAGGGAATGAGTATGGAAACTTCATTTTTGGCCACAGCATTGGCCACGGCTCTGACGGCCTTGGGACGTCCCATCAGTTCGGCTAACTGGGCATAGGAACAGGTACGGCCGCACTCCAAGCTAACCAAGGATTGCCAAACGGAAACTTGGAACACGGTGCCTTGTACAGCCACTTCAATTGGTGGCGCATTTTCCTTTTCTGGGCTGAACAGTTTGGGTGTCCACTGCTGGATGAGCAGCTCATCCTGCTGCAATGAAACGTTGGGCCAACGTTGTCCAACTTCCTTTAGAGTCGCCTCGTCATCAGCGCCGGTTACAAAATGCAGCACACAAATTGCTGGGATTTGAGGTGCAATTCCCATTAATATTCTACCGAATTTCGTGGCGACGTAGTCATAGTGTATGGACGAGGGTGGGCTCTGCAGTGGAATCAAACGGATATTTAGATTTTGATTGAACCACATTGTTATTTTTTGAAAGTGGAAATCAAAAGTTGAGTTTTGCTTGGCCGGGAGTGTGACCGTTTGACCGCTGAAAGTAACGAGTCAGGCGATGCGGTGGTAAAAAAAACTGTTTACTTGAGCGGTAAATTCAAATGCAGCTGTAATGTTGTCTTGGCTTATAAAGAAAAAAATGGAGGAGGAAACCGGAAGATATGGATTACAATTACAATCTAAAATAAAGTAATATTAAAGAAAACATTCATCAGAGTGGATAATATCAATTTAAGAGTATAAAAATCCCGTAAAGTATTACCCACAAGAGAAGGCATATTTGGTATGCCTTATTATACCTTATTATGCTTTATTATATAGTAAGAAAAACTTTTTTATTTTCAATGGAAACGTCTTCAAACTTTGTAATCGTAGGTTCTCTATGTATTTTTATAATTCTACCAAGTTTTATTAAAATCAGACAACTATATGGAATAGCTGCCAAACAAAAGATAGGTCTGAAAAACAGTCTTAGTTAGAAAAACTTTTCTGTTTTTAAAGGTAGCATACTGCAATTTTGTATTCGTTTGATTCACATAATTTGAACATTTTTTGGACAAATCGGATGAATATATCATATGTAGCTCCCATACGAACGATCGGTCGGAAAATGGGAAAGAGAAAATTTTTAAGCGAGCACTTGCAAGGGTATAAAAACTTCGGCCCAGACGAAGTTAGCTGAGCTTTTTCGTTTTCGAATTTATTGTGAAAACTTGCTTAAATTAACAATTTTCATTTGCGGAAAAGTGTTCTTAAGTAGGTGCCATTTTATCAGTTCGGCTCATTACCGGCTTGCATCCCTGATTTATTTACAAAATATAAATTTTTTTCCTATCCGCATTTGCTCGCTGGTCAGTCATAGGCTTATGTGCCTAGATCTAGATCTCACCTGAACAGTAGTAATTCATTATGTGGTCTTAAAATCCTATCTATCAAATATGCAAAACTGCCTTTTTTCGATTTGAAAGGCTTTTGATGAATTTCTGCTTTGAAATTAATCAAGATATCAAAGTAAACTGAAATCCCCTGAAGAAATGACAACTTTATGTTGTTTCGTTAGCATGTGATACATTTTTTGTGTGTTCTTGTTTAATCCCCATCAAAATGATAAATTATATCTACGCAAAGTATGGCCAAGTAGTTTAACAACAAAGATAAAATGTATGTAATTTAAGTTAAGAAAATATATTTGAAATTATAACCATCATGGGGTTTTCTTGTGTGAGATTACACTGAAAGTCTACATTAATTTGGCCTAGAAGCAACAAAGGGAAGCATTTCCGCTTCCATAATTGCAGTATTTTATAGAACTCTTGACATAAACACCTAAGTTCTCTTACCAGCGCACTTTGACGGTATTTAAAAGGTGAAGAAATGTTCATGAAGTTTTGGAAAAAGCTTTCGTTTGTAGACAAGAGGTGTAGTGGTGCCGCTTGTCCCTTTACACCTCTTTCCTGCAAACGAATGCTTTTATAAGAACTTAATGAAGCTTGCTCACTAAATTTCTTATATCATTTTATGTTCACTCTATTTTATCAAGCCATATAAAGCGGCTAATTTTCTTGTTCATTACTGTACAGTTGTTGATCGGCTCACTCATTTGCTCTTTTTTGTTCAGCTGCCTAGGTGCTATTTCACTTGCTCAGTTTTGGGACTAGTTTTGATTGACTTGCGCTTTCTAGTTTAATAAAAACACTGGTTAATATGTTAATGAACCGAAATAATTACCATTGGTTATTTCACAATTGGAAATTTTTTCAAAAAATCACCTCGTAATGACATTTGGATCAGGGGTGCCCGCACTGTATACGCTTGATGCGCTTGTGTTTTTGGATTGCGCGAAGGCCTAAGCCAACGAAGGTCATGCACTGCATTGGATTGTATGTGCCTCTCTTCTCTTTCTCTCCTCTGCTCTTTCGAAGTTAAAGCTTGTTGTCTTTATACGTTTCTGATACATTCTGATTTTGGTTTTTTATTTGCAGGCGTAAGCATACGGAAGCATAATAGGCGGTTGGGCACCTCTGATTTAGATGGCTTTAAAAAAAAAACAGACTACGATTTGTGTTGAGTCCTGTGTGCGGATCTCTACTTGTGACCATTACTCAAAATTCTCTTGTTCATATCGTTGTATTAGCTAATTTGTACCAAATCCACTTTATAATTTGTCTAAGCGATTGGATCGATTGACTATAACGAAAAGCCGCCATGGGAACGATCTGTCGGAAAACTTGTTTTAGTGAAATGTCATGTTCATGCTATCTGTCTATTGGTTTCTATGTTTTTTTTTTTAGAAACTAAACTATATGGAATAGCTGCCGTATAAAAGATAGGTTTACAAAATGTACTTAGCAGAAAATAGTTCTACAAAGTTTTGGTTAAGATTGGATGATTATAGCATATAGTTGTCATGCGAATGATCGGTCGGAAAATGTGTTTTAGTGAGAAAAATTAGGTTGTTCTTAAATCTTAAAAGCGCTTTTAATCTCTGCCATTATGAGAGTTGTATGCTTTTAAAGGTATTTGCTAAGATTGGTCAAAATCGGTTGACTATATCTGGTGGCTGCAATAGGACTGATCGGCGATTAATTTATTAGCCCCTCTTTTCCGTTTTTATACCCTGTTCCCATTGAAAATGGGAAAAGGGGGATCATGAAGTTGTGCGAATGTATGTAACAGGGAGAAGGAAAATTTTCCGACCCCGTAAAGTATATATATTCTTGATCAGCATGAACAGCCGAGTCGATATAGCCATGTCCGTCTGTCCGTCCGTCCGTTTGTCCGTCTGTCCGTCTGTCCGTCTGTCTGTCTGTCTGTATGAACGCGTCGATCTCAGCGACTATAAGAGATAGAGCCACAAAGGTAGATTTATGCTGTACGCAGATCAAGTTTGTTTCAGATTTGAAAAATTCCACTCCGTCCCCCTTTTATCCCCAAAAAACCTAGACCTCCTCTAGAAATCCTAGACCTAAATAGCCGCCAGATCCACAATTTTCAAGTTAGAGCCTCGTGGTTTAGTATACATCAAGCTATGCCCAATATCTATCTATTCTGAATATCTATCTATTCTTCTTTCGGCAATGCCCTGATAAATATTATTTCTTGAGTTACCGATACAAATTTTGTGTGGTTTTTCTTTAGTTTGAGCTGACTTCTATCTTCATCTTATTCGCGTTGGCTTCTTCTTCCATTAATTGTTTTTTTTTTATTATTTGTTTTAAGCTTAAAACAGACTTAAGGAATGTTCAATTCTTGACAATACTTTAACACTTTTGTTTCGATGGTTTGTTCATCGATTCTGGTTGACAAAATCAACATGTAAAATAGTTCTTGTTATGAATAGAGATC
Organism: Lordiphosa andalusiaca; assembly: GCA_035044965.1. Taxonomy (NCBI): domain Eukaryota; kingdom Metazoa; phylum Arthropoda; class Insecta; order Diptera; family Drosophilidae; genus Lordiphosa; species Lordiphosa andalusiaca. The sequence continues at coordinate 602,650 of JAWNNM010002225.1, forward strand.
AAGAGCGATTTAACAGGAATCATGCATTGTTGTCAGAGAGCCAACTTATGGTAACGCCGCGTTCTTCTGCAAGTGCAACTTTCCTATCACTGAAGGTGACATTTGAATGCCGTACAGGTAAACAAGTGTGCCCCGCTATGGCATTTCATCCATAGCTAGCAATTATATTCAACTCCTTCTTAAGAAATTTCAATTGCATTAGTAAAGCCATAATAAAAATACATCCATCTTTGACAATGTCCGGCCACACTGCTGCAGCGATTGAAATTTATCGATATCGGGCGAAACCGTGTATTGAGAAAACCAAATTACTTAACCGCCCGTCATCTCGAGCAACAAATTTGCCTTTGCTAATTGATTTCCACAATCATTTTCCCCCCGACACAACAAATGAGCGTTTGTATATTAATTTAGCATTTATTTCATTTAATTGATTTTGATGTTGTACAGTTTTGTTATAATTAGTATTAAGATTAGGACTAGATGTATTTTATGTACATACGTGTGCACATCAAGATTGATCATCAATTTAGTTGTAAAACACATTACTTTTGCGGTTTTTTTTGTATGGTAAGAAAGGCTTTGGGCTTACAGAGTAAAATGATGGGGTGAGTTTGTTTGCATAGATTTTGATTTAGTTGAAAGTAATTGTGTGTTGGTTTACTTGTTCTATTTTCCTTTTTTTTTTTTAATTTGCTTTAGAAAGTACTTACTAAGACCCTGAGTTTAGTTTAATAGGCTAGTCTAACATATTCAGCTGCTGCCATCTATTAAGTATTTGTATTAGTTTTAAGTATTTACAGCCCCTAGATGGATTACATACATATGGCACCTCGATTCCACAAGTTGCTAGCGTTTGATTTTTTGAAACTTTAAGTAATTTGCTAATTTTAATTATTTGTTTATTGTTTTTGTTTTTTTTTTTATAATTATTTTTAGCATTTTCTATTAAATTTATCACAACAAAATGCGTCAACAGCAACAGAAACAACAGCTATAACAATAACAACAACAACAACAACAACAACATTGACAATCCATGAAGCAGTTCAACTTTGCTTGTTTGCCGACGATGCTGACGCTGCTGCTCCTGTGGACAGTTCATTAGAGACCAGCTCCGTAATGGGAGGCTTCATTTGCAACTCCGTTGATTGGGGATGTGGATGCTGTTGCTGTTGTTGTTGCTGTTGTTGTTGTTGTTGCTGTGGTGGCGGCTGCTTTTCCGTAATCACGGGTGTACTATGCTGGTTAAGTATATCCGCCGGAATGAGACCCTCTTTGACACGTTTCTTTTGTTTCATGCGACGATTCTGAAACCAAATCTTGACCTGTAAGAAAAAGTGATAAGAAGAGAAGAAATCAGTGGGGGGAAAAGAGTAAAATCTTAAGAATGATCTGAACTTTAGTTCTAAGGGTACATCCGTCTGTTTGTACACCCTTGCAAAGGGTATTATTATTTTGCCCAGAAGTTTGCAACGCATAGATATATTCATTTCCGACCCCATAAACTGTATATACTCTGGATCAGGGTGACGAGCTGAGTCGATTGAGCTTTGTCCGTCCGTCTGTTCGTCTGTCTGTCTGTTTCTACGCGAACTAGTCCCTCATTTTTAAAGTTATCGAGCTTTTTTTTGCTGCACACTACTAATATGTCGCAAACGACGAGATCGGATGACTATATCTCATAGTTCTCATAGGAACAATCGGTCGGAAAACTAGTTTTAGTGAGAAAAACTTTTTTATTTTTAATGGAAACGTCTCCAAACTTTGTAGTCCTAGGTTTTCGATGTTTTTTTATAATTCTACCAAGTTTTATTAAAATCGGACAACTATATGGTATAGCTGCCATACAAAAGATGGGTCTGAAAAATATTCTTAGTTAGAAAAACTTTTTTGTTTTTAATGGTAGCATCCTGCAATTTTGTATAAGTTTGTTTCACATGTTGTCTCATAATTTTACAAATTTTTGGCCAAATCCGACTACTATATCATATAACTCCCATACGAACGATCGTTCGGAAAATGGGAAAATGAGTTTTTTTTTTAAATATTTAAGCGAGCACTTGCAAGGGTGTACAGACGAAGTTAGCTTATCTTTCTCGTTTTAAAATAATATTGAAAGATTAAGGGCCAATTTCTCATCTTTCAAACTAAGATTTTGCTCTGTTAATTGTAGGATTATGTGACATATACCTTTATGTGGGAGATTAGAAATCGGGCCTAAGTCGTCATTTGATCTTATTATTAGTGTATTTCTGTGTAAGATTAAAACGAAACAAGTTTTTAAGAAGCAATTTGGCATTCACAGAGTGTTTTAAGGGCCACTGACAATATTCTGAGAGCATTCTCATATAGATAGGCTTAAGGATGATTTCTATGTCTCAGCCTTATTTTAAGAACCTGAAGTAATAAAATTCGATCTAAAATTTTCAGATATTGTTTTTGTAATAGAACTAAATTCGTTTTGAATTTGGTTTTGAACATGCTGGTGAAGTATATGACCAAAAATTCAAAGCTCTTGTATCCAAAGATTTGGGAAAAAATCAATTTTTGAAATCGAACATTCTTGACCCTATAATGAAAAACTCTTTTCTTTTTCTGAGTGTACCCACCTGTGTCTCATTCAGCTGCAGTGTGTTCGCTATTTCAATGCGTCTCGCACGGGTCAGGTAACGATTGAAATGGAATTCCTTTTCCAATTCGGTCAGCTGTTTATTGGTGAAATTTGTCCTGCCCGAATTGTTGGTGGTGGCCAGACTGCAGCTGCTCAGACTACCGCCATGGCCCAGGCCGACAACCAGGCCATTGGATGCATTACCTCCGCTTGCATTGTTGGACAGCATTAGTGAGCTTTGTACGGGCAAAACGCCGCCAATAAGGCCGTTGCCGCCACCAACGCCTGCTCCTCCACCTACGCCTCCAGCGTTGGTGCGGCACATATCCAACTGGCCATTCATTTGGTAGTCGTGCATGGTGTTCATGTTGTTGTTGCTGTTATTGTTGTTGTTGGCAGGTAGTTTTGGTGCTGGAAGAAAAGTTGAAGAAGATAGAAATCATCATTTGTTTTGGTTTCTGTGGTTGGAAATCCCTTGGCGTTGATCTCTAGCTGTCGCTGCTAATCAGGGACCGACCCTCTTCCTCTCTCTCAGTTTTTTTTTTTGGGTTTTGCGTGATTTTGCATTTTATGCCATAATTTGACATGCGCCCCGTGGCTAAAATCCGTTGATGATGAAAATGATCTGTGCTCGTTTTTGACTTTTTGTGTGTGTGTGTGTTTTCCTTAGAAGGATTTAATGCGCTCAATAGGTTTGTTTAGAAAATATTGGGATTATCCTGACAGCGGGTAAGGGATTGACTTATGGGATTGGGTATGCGGTTGAATGGATAAGTGGGTGGGTAAGAGAATTATGATAGTTGTGGGTTTGACTTGGCGGATGCATAGGACAGATTTTAGTTTAGTCTCCTATTTAAGATCCTCATAGGAACCATCAGTGCCTTTGATATACTGGTTGAATGATTCCGCTCACTTTTCTCACGAGAATTTATGTTAGCATTATGCGGAAAAGTCAACATTTTCCCACTGCATTAAACCTGCAACTGTAATTAACGCTACTTTTCCAATGTTATCAGATTACATGGACTAGTGTTGGCGCCCATTGAGGAGGCTTCTTCCCCCTCCCCCTCGGCACTCAACCTCAACTGACAACTGCTGTTGCTGCTGCTGCAACTTTCTGTTGTTTACATTGATTGTCAACAGTGTCACTTAAGCGCCATGGTGCCATGCCGCTTAGCACCCCCGCACACACCCCGCCTGGATGGCCTTGCCTCTGCACGGGGTGAGCCCGGGAATGCACACAGTTAACTGTAGATTTGGTTCCAGCTTTGTCAACAGAAGTCGGAGTCAGAGTCGGGCGACACGTCAGAGTGTTGCGTTGCGTTTGCGTTCACTCAAGTGGAAGCGATCCCCCGATAATGCTCTCTAAAACTAATATTACAAAGTTGATAGCGTTTGGCGCCGGACAAAAGCGACAGTGCCGCCAACTGGCCGCGACACGTTTGACAACCCAAGCGACACTAGAGGCAACAGTAGCAAACGTGGAGAGCGGAGGTGCCACTACCACAAATCCCACCATTGGACTGTGTCACCAGAGGTGGATAAAAATGGAAAAAAAACGTTAAATTAGTTTGTATGTCCTAACAGCACGTTTTGCTAACTAAGACTTCCTTTCGAACCCTAATTTTCTAAGACAGCTATACTATACAGATGTCCGATTTCGACTAAACTTGGAGGAATCGTGGAATAACATGGCAAACTATGAAGTACAAAGTTTGGAGGCGTTTTCTTTGAAAACGAACAAGTTTTTCTCACTAAGACCACATTTCTGACTCTACTCTTCCATGACAGCTATACTATATAGATGTCCGATTTCGACCAAACTTCGTGGAATCATTGGAAAGCATGGCAAACTAAGAAATACAAAGTTTGGAGGCGTTTGGTTTAAAAACAAAAAACTTTTTCTCACTAAAACTAGTTTCTCGACCGATCATTCCAACCGCAGCTATAACCTAGGGTCATCCGATGTTGACAAAACTTTGAAGAATTGTCTAAAAGCTTATAAAATAAATATATTCAAATTTTAGAGAGGTTTCCATTGAAAAGAAAAAAGTTTTTCTCACTAAAACTAGTTTCTTGACCGATGGCAGCTATAACATATAGTCATCCGATTTTGGCAAATCTTTGTAGAACTGTGTGAAAGCTTATAAAAAAATAAAGGCCAATTTTAAACAGGTTTACATAGAAAACAACAAGTTTTTCCTACCAAGACTACTTTTCGGTCTCTACTTTTCTATGACAGCTATACTATATAGATGTCCGATTTCGACCAAACTTAGTAAAACTATGGGAAAGCTTAGCAAACTAAGAAATACAAAGTTTGGAGGCGATTCCATTGAAAACAAAAAAGTTTCTCATATTAAAACTAGTTTTTCGACCGATCGTTGCTATGACAGCTATATACCATAGTCATCCGATTTTGCCAATACTTTGAAGAATTGTGTGATAGCTTATAAAGAGGTTTACATTGAAAACAAACAAGTTTTTCTTACTAAGACTACTTTTCCGACACCACGTTTCTATGACAGCTAAACTATATAGATGTCCGATTTCGACAAAATTTAGTGGAATCATCATCAATCAATCGAAAACGCTCTTTGCTCGCAGCTTTCGATAGCCAGTTACTGCTCTCAGCTCATGGCACTCGGCGCTTGGCTCTCAGCTGAGGGCCCTGAGCTGTGGCTCACGAGCCGAGAGCTATAGCATACGAGCCAAGAGCTGTGGCTCACAGCTCTAAGCGAGAGCGAGACGCTAAAAGAGATTGTTTAAAAGCCATCGAAAACCTCGTTTTAGCTAGCTCTCAAAAGCAGGGAATGGAATCCCTCTTTGCTAGCAGCTTTCGAAAGCCAGCTATTTCTCTTAGCTCTTAGAACTCGGCTTTTGGCTTTGAACCCCAGTCCAGGCCATAAGCTCTGAGCTGAGGACACACGAGCCGAACACTATATCTCACAAACCGAGAGCTGTGGCTCTCAGAGTCAAAAAGAGACAGAGAGCGCGGCTCGCTCCCAAAAGTAATGGTGTCTAATCGCACCTGGTCACACTTAAATGCCTGAATTTGTTTTCGATTTAAATGTTGGATTTCTGTTAAAATTTTCTGAATTTGGTAAACATTTAAAGGCGAGCTTGAAGCTTTAAAACCAACAACTTTTGGTTCCGAAACTACCGGATCTCAAAAAACTGTTCTCAAATTTGCAAATAAATTTAGCCCCACTGTGCCACCATTGCTAGCAGTCGTAATTGATAACTGGAATGCAACTCTCTTGTATATTTGTTTGTCTATTTTACTGGTAAAAATTCAAATGTAGCCCAAGCCAAACCACTCATTACACACACACACACACACGTAATCCTTGGGCTTGTTTTCTTAGACATTCCTGTGTGCATTACGATAGTCGAGGAGCCCGTTTCGACAGCATCGACAGTTGCACTTATCGCCCGCTCCACAAACAGAAAACCAATTTTTGGTACAAAAGGTGTGCGACTGCGGCTACTGTGCAGATTGAAACGGTTCGTATCCCATCTGGTGGTTGCCAATTGGCAGCTGTCATAAATTCATCATTCATTTTACTTAATTTATTGACTGCGTCCAATTGATTTATGACAGCTTAAAAAATGTTTAAGCCAACTCGATAACTAAATGTGAGTAAAGTATGCTTAATATACGAGAGTACGACAAGCTGCTCAAGCTATATTATTGCTCTTTAATGTTTATTAATTGATTTATACCAACGAAAAAAGTTCTCATTTAGATTTATGATTGTGTGAAAAGGTTTTTTTTTTTTTTTTTTTATGACCCAGTGATGATTTCCATCTCAATTATGCGGTTTGTCCTTGAATTCCAAGCAATTGCAAGGGCCTGACTCATCAGACATATTAATATCTTGATATTTTGTGATATTATCGTTTCTATTATGTAGGCGCCAGTGGCACTTTACAGAGATCCCCCCTACTCCACTCATGGACACACGCACACACCAACTGTGTCTCCGGGTGGCATTACATTGGGGCCCGTTGGCGCTTAACTGTGCTGGTGTCTGGGGTGGCCGGCAGTTGGCTCAATTGATAATATTATTTAATTCGAGTGCAAATAGAAAATTATATTTCAATTAATAGTAAATTGTTTTAATTTGTTGATTAAATGCACAACGAAAAAGAAAAAAAAACAAGGCCCTCTTCAAAATTAGGCAACTCTTTTGAATTCGACTGCTAATCGGGGGTGGTAATAAATGCATAAAACTAAACATTGATGTGAGTGGTGACGATTTGATTGATCACTGAAATATAATTTATGGCCCAACCAGAAATACCCAAGTTCACCACACTTAGGCAGAGGGGAAAGCGCAAGTTGTTGGTGGATTTTATAATCGGTGTTTGGGTTGCATATTGTGAGATAAGTATTCAAGGAGCTTTCTAGTGAACGAAATGTAACAAATAGGCCAAAAACTTGGGCATTTTCACTAATTTCTTGAAGAAAATGTTGGAAAAAAATGAATATAAAACCGTAAACATGACATAAAAAAAAAAATTGTATTTCCTTTTTCTGTGTTTTTAATTCTTCTACATAGAAAAAAAAGGATCCAAAAAAGTATCCATTTGGGAGGGATATGTCTGAAATATTCTTTTAATCATCCAACGGAGCTGAAAAATCATCCCAAGGATCATCATTTTTCATTTCCTTTGGACGATTTTTAGCTCCTTTGGATGATTAAAAGGATATTTCAGACATATGCCTCCCAAATGGATACCGGAAATCATCGTTTTTTTTCTCTGTGTAGTTATTAAGCAGGAGACTAGAGCTATGAGCGTAAGGGAACTTTCCCTTACGTCACGAGCGATTCACGAAAACCCAACCCTCTTTATGCACGATTTTTGCAAGTAGTTTTTGAAGCGTTTTGCCACACACACACTATGCATGCACGTTGTAAGGACGCGTCACGAATGCTCATGCAATTAAAATTTAAATCCATTTTTCAAAGCATAAGGCCAAAATCTCATAAATTTTTTGGTTGATTAAAAAGTTTTTAAATTAATATGAGTTAGGGCCGATTTCACAACTTCTATATAGAGCTAGATATGTCACATAAACTAACAAATAACATAATAAAATTTGAGTTTATGTGACACATAGCAGCTATCTAGAAGATGAGACGATTTCCCTTCTGGCTTGTTGAATGCACCGGAGTCACCACGAGCCAGTTGTGCCACGCTTAGAGGAATATGACAATACTCATTTGCTTGAGTCTTTTTATCAATTTTTCTTACAAACATATTTAAAATTTTTAGCCGATTTAGTGCAATTGGAAAACGCAAACCTTTTGAGGTAAGTTAATGTTGTTTTCAATTGCTTTGAGTGTGAACGTATCATATTTTCAGAGAAATACCACCAAAGACTATGCACATTTGCAAATAAATTTACTTATTAATCAAAAAATCAATTAAACTCATCTGGACCGTACCATTTTTTCTGATAAATACCATTGAAAACTATGTAAATTTTCAAAAGAAGTTACTTATTAATCAACAAATCGATATTAAAAAAATTCTCTGAATCCTTAATCACTGAGATTCACGAAATGTGAACCTCATTCACGCACGAAACTGACACGGATCATGCAAGTTCGCTCACGAAATTCTGATTTTGCTCACGTTTATGTCGTGATATGTCGCGGCATACGGTAATACGTTGAAATTTATGTCACGGATGCAACTCTACTGTAGAGACGGAGTTTTTGAATGAATATTGGAACATTGGCCCCTCCATCATACCTTATTCCCGACTATTTTACAAATAATTTCGGATTATTGAGAAAAACTAACGTTTTGACATATTTCTATAAAAAAATCAGGTTTGATCAAGTTAAAACTTGCTAAGAAACATTTTGTCCATTAAAACTGAATTACATTTGTTCGCAAACGTTTTTGATGCACAAAAATATCTATCCAAAGACATACTACATATGAACCACTTAAACACAACAAAATTATCATGATAAATGCTCTTTAAAGTATGCTATGCTTAATAATATTACTAATTCAGGAAAACAATTCTATTATAGTTGACTGACTACCAACTCATTTTGAATACCTTCAATTAGTCCGTCAATCTTAGTGAATGCAAAGAGTGGATTATGTATGACGCAGGCATAACTGACTCTCAGTTACTTATTAAATTGAGATTTATTCAATGAATTGAAAATGGCATACTTTAGGGGCTTTTTGTGTATAAACGGGGTATTTCGTAGTTCAAATTAGTTCAATTGTTAGTAGAAATGGGCACGGGATTGGGGATTTTCGAAAGGGGATTGAATTTATAATTTTAGGTCGGGATCGGGATGGGATTAAGGCGAAATTCCGAGATTTTTTGGGTTACTATATATTTTCATTGGCCCGATTAAGCATATCAAAGAAAACAATTCTTTATCGAACTAACCGAAAGGTCACACTTACATACGAATTCTAAACAAGGGCACACCAACAGCGTATTTAAAGGAACTCTAAAACGGGCACACTTATGAAAGAAATTTTCTAAATTCTTTGATGTATATCATTAAGAATTTGAATATTTATTTGTAAGCATTCTTTTAAACAGTTTTTGAATTCATAAATAAAACGAAATCAATTTTTTTATAATTTTGCATAAATAAACTGTCTTTAGTTCTTGAAATTTCTAAATAAATATTTAAGTTCTAGACGGGTTGGGATAGCTTGGGTCGGGACTAGGAAGGAATGGGATTGAATTTAAAATTTGGTTGCGGGATCGGTTTGGGACAAGATCAAAACTTCTTTCCCCCTCTAATAGGCTATTGAATAATTCAAATATTTTCCGCCGTATACGACATCGTTTATCTCTAGGCCTCACCTTATGCTAGCGGTCATTTGACAGTTACTTTCAACCAAAAAACCATCTCACAGCAATTTCTTTTACCAACTTTTCTGTGTCTTAACACAATGACATTTCGCAATGCCCATTTTCATTGATATTTTTATTATTAATTTGACATCTGTTTGCTTTTCCCTTCAACTCGCTGACCGTTGGGCAAAACAAATAGCCAGAGGTCAGTCAACTAATTGACTTGTGGAAAACTCAGTTTAACCCTCTCTTTGCAATCGGGGGGCGGTTGTTGCTAATTAAGGGCAGTCAACACTATTTTCCCCTATTATCCCCTGCCTCCATATGACTCTGTGACTTGACTAAAATTTCATAATCCAATCGTAAATCCCAAAAATCCGTATCCCCTGTCCATTCATGCTGTCAGTTTTATTAGCTGCCTGTCAACTTGAACTGTATTCTGGTTTCCACATGTCATGCAATGATGCAGATGAAATGCACAAAAAAACATTCGTTTAATTGTATCTACATAACTCTCTAAAAAAAAAAAACAAAACACAAAAGTTTTTCCATCTTTAATTGAAAGTTTTGTAGGACAGCGCAGACGTCCCGTGGCCTATTAGTCACGATGTGTAACACACGTACAGGCAGGGGCTTAGGCAAAAGTTTGGTATAAGAAAATGTCTCAAATGGCGCCTAAAGCAAAAAAAAAAAACAACAAAAAAACAAAAATACTTAAGCCTTGTTAGCTGTCTGTTGTCAGTTTCAATAATTTTGTATTTTTTTTTTATCAACCATCTTCTATTTGACTTTGTACTCAAGTGTGTGTTTGCCATTGGAAAATTATGTACTAAATTTAAATATTTACACAGATATGCACATATTTATTATGTTATCTGAATAGATACATTTTTGGCTACCGATTACGCTTCACGTTAAATTCCAGTAGCCCGAATTTGTACACTGATAAGGGAAATAGAAAAAACGAATTGTACATAAATTGAATTAGGCGTTTTGTATCGAAACGAGAGATATAGAGATTGTAGCATGACAAAGTCAATGGATAAAAAGAACTGTGGGCTTTCAGTGATGAAATACGCATTAGTGATAATTTCTGCACAATTCAGAATATTGTGAATTCATTCACGAAGATTGTAATGCGATTAGTAACCGATTTCTCAATGTTCGGTTAGTCAACTTGTACGGTAGGTTAGTCGAATTTCAGTGTCTCTTTTGTGTTTGGAGTACTCAGAGAAACAAACTTAACCGCAGCCAAAGCTTCGGTCATCTTTTAAGTGATAGTTTAGTACTCATGGAATAATCGATATTTGTAGCAGCTGAATGCTTTGTTTATTTTGATAATTGCTGTAATAGAGTGTTTCTGAATAATCGAGTTTTTTACTTCCCCGCCATTGGAATGGAATTGAAAGAGGCAGAGCAACGAAGAAATAATTACTTTACTGATCTGAATGATACCAAATCCATAAGAAGGAAACCCAATTCGTCACAGCGAGTGGAATATATCGATATCGGTTGAAACTATTGTTGAGAAATCCAACAGACTTAACCGCTGGTCACCCCGAAATCCATTTCCCAAGGGAACCATTTCCCCATATGAGATGAGATGTGCTGTTCATCGCCTTCATAGTTGTTTTATGCCCGTGCAGAGGGTATTATAAAATTATCCGCATGTTTGTAACGCATCGAAGAAATCATCTCCGACCACATAAAGCGTATATATTCTTGATCAACACGACGAGCTGAGTTGATTTAGCCACTTCTGCCCGTTCGTCAGTCTAATCCTATATCTTCCGTCAGTTTTAAAGCTACATTTGTCGGAACCGGCCGAATCGGATGACTATAACATATGGCTGTCATAGGAACGATCGGTCGAAAAACTAGTTTTAGTGAGAAAACCCATTTTGTTTTCAATGCAAACGTCTCTAAACTCCGTATTTACTAGTTTTCTATGCTTCTCCACGATTCTGACAAGTTTGGTCGAAATCTGACATCTATATAGTATAGCTGCCATAGAAAGGAAGGTTCGAAAAATAATCTTAGTAAGAAAAATTTTTTTGTTTTTAGTGTAAACCTTTTTAAAACTGGCATATATTTATTTTATAAGATTTTACATTATTCTTCAAAGATTTGTCGTAATCAGATTATTATTGGTTATAGCTGCCATAGGAATGATCGGTCGAGAAACTAGTTTTAGGGAGAAAATCTTTTTTGTTTTTAAAGAAACCGCCTCCACACTTTGTATTTCTTAATTTGCTATGCTTTCCCATGATTCCACTAAGTTTGGTCGAAATCGGACATCTATATAGTATAGCTGTCGTACAAAAGTAGAGTCAGAAAAGTAGTTTTAGTGAGGAAATCATGTTTGTTTGCCCCCTTGAATAAGTTAGAAAAATATAAAACTAGCATTATTCGAGCCGAAGTTAAGTTTCCTCTATTTTGTTTTTTTTTTAAACTAAGCTATTGCTGACACGATCTTCACCAATCCAATCGATAAATAATGCTTTGAAGATACGAAGAAAATCCATCTTCAGAACTGTGGGAGATGTGACGGTTTTTCCAAAATGGCGGATTGGTTCAGAATGGCTTGATGTTTAAGTTTAGTGCAGCGATGTTCAAGAAGAGAGGCACTCTGTCTCTCTCTGACACTCACTGAAGCATTACTTCGGCAAGCATTCGGCATGAATTGCCTAAAGTGTTCGGCCCCTGGGGGCTATGGGTGAACATCGCTGGTTTAGTGTATTGCTCTCAAAACTCTCTCTTGATTTGAGAGCAGGCATAATAAACTTGGAGTATGCATCAGGGCTTTCAAACGCTTCAGGATCAGTTTGCATCCCAGTTTTTTTTTTGCTGCCGACTGTTCCCACCGAATAACAGACATTTTAACATGAGAATTTTGATTATCGATGGCCTCTTTTACTAACTTCTTGATAATTAACTCAAGTAGCTGATAAGCGGGACAGTCACAATTTTAGATTTATTTTTATAATTCACTAAAATTGCTTTTGATATTTAATTATAGAATTGACAAAAAATGTGCAGAAAGTTTAATTTCAACTGGTTGGTTGACTAAGTGGTTAGTTTTCTATGTGTAAATGTGTGCGTAAAAGTGTGTGTGTGTGTGTGTGAGTGAGAGTGTGCCACAGCTGCCTGTGTTAATTCAATTCAATGGCAGGCAGCAGGCAGGCAGGCAGCAGCAGCAGCAAAAAAAAGTAAAATCTTAATTCGAATAATACATTCTGACAACATGACGGATCACCAACGAAAATGCAGAGCCAGACACACACACACACACACACACACGCATGCTTATAGTTTCCCTTTTGTTATTTTTATATACATACACAAGTACATGGACTTGTGGAAATAAGGGTGCTGAAGAAAAAATGGCTGGCCAAAAAATAAGAAATATATGGGTTGACAAGCAAATACATACAAAAGACTAAAACATACTTATATGTGGCGTGCCAATGGCCGACAGTCAACACTTTGAGCGCTCCAAAATTGAAATCCACTTGACATGCTCCACCCCCGTCTCGAGCAAAACGTCTTTGACAATTTAATTCAATTAATGCCTCATCGTACAATGAAAATTGATTCCCACACACACACTCACACACAGAGACACACTCGAGCACCACATAAGTATTTGCAAATTAAAATGTCAACAAAACAAATTTAGCCAAGTCCTCGTCCTTTGGCTGGCTTTAAAATTCTTCGGGTTTTTTTTTTTTTTTGCTCAACAATGATGCTAATGTCATCATCAATCTTCGTGCCCGAGTCAGAGAAAACTGTCGGAAAGAGTGTCGCCTTCAATTTCGGCCTAGGCCTCTCAGTTTGCTGGTTTTCTCTTTTTCATTAGACAAATTAACAAAAAAAAAATAAAATAAATCTTACCAAGTGGCATTAGCCAAACTGCCAACTTGACTTGTTTACATGAGATAATTTCAATATCTAATAAATCATTTTCCTGTGTGTGTGTGTACTTTAAAAATATCGAATCCAGCTAAAAATTACTTTTTTCCTAGAGTCTGCCCTTGGATTTGGGCTGTCAGCGACAAAGTGTGGCAAGCTTATGTACTCATTAACGTCTTTCAATGGGTTCAAAAGGTACCAACTAGAACTGTGACTCACCAGGAAAATTGAAAGTCATTTGAGAAGTTAAATTAAACAATTTGGATTCGGCCAAAGATTTATTGAGTAATTATAAAGGAAATTTAAGTTGAAAGTGGCAATTGGATAGCTTCAAAGGAGGGTTTAGGTCGGGTGCTGCCCATATGTCAGTGCAAATTGCAGGCAAAGCATCCTTTTTTTTTGTCGATTTATGGAAATATTGATATTTGTGTTAAAAAAAGAATATTTGGCATGTCAAATGGTGTTTTTTTTTTCCGAAAACTGTCGTTCTTAGTATGATTTTACCTTTAAATTTGATGGCTAAAGGTTTTCATCAATAGAATACGCAAGTAAAAGCAGGCAATCCAAGAGGATATATATATTAGAAATCGAATATATTTTGGTGATATTTTTCTACGAAAGTTTAACTCAGAGTGAGAAGTGCTAAATAGCCATTCATTATGTTAATTAACACATTATTATTATTCATGTTGACATATTAACATGGTGTAAGCACACAGCAAAATATACGTTCTTTAAGGAAGAGCCAAAAAGTATACAACGATTTTTTATTAACCATATTCTTATAGCTCCGCTACTTAATATCCGATATCTACAAAAATTTAAGAGTATATACATATTTTATAACTTGTAACAGTTTCTCAACAATTCTGGTTCAAGTTAGGTGTGTTTTGGAATAAGAAAAGCTTCAATATGTTATTCAATGTTGAAACACAAATACTTATACATAAGTCAAGTCAACAACTTTCCTCAATATAAATATGTATGCTCAGTATAAATTTTGATGCTGCAGTAGCAACAGAAAGCGAACCTCCTTTTGCTCATAGCTTAACTATCGTTTATCCGATCTTTACGAATCCCTTGGCGGATTCATAAATTATACTGAATACTTTATATTTCCTGAAGGTACGAAACTTCTATCTTTAAAACTGTGGGAGATAGCTACTATATGTTTATTGTAGTTTAAAGGAAGAAGTCTTTCAATTTTTGAATTAATAGCTACCGCGAAATAAACCCCATAAATTGAATTAAGATTCGGCTTTAAGTGGTTAAAAATGGGGTTTTAAAAGCCAAAAACGAATCTTTCAAGCCGATTACCGATAAAAATGACTGTTATTAGAGGATTTACGTTTACTACGATTTATTCTCAGGAATCGGTCGTATGATAGCCGAATACATAATGTTACTTTTATTGATATCGCCATAGAAAATATAAATACTTCTATCAAGTACAACGAAAAACGATGCCAAGGTATAGCATTGACAGTCGCTTGGACTTAGATGTAGACGTCATGTACTCATCAATGTCTTGAGTTCAAGTCCCGGTCAAGTAGAAACATATTTCTGAGAACTGTCGAAACTAATACTTATAGTCAGACCTGGATCTGCTCAATATTAACACCACTTAATTCTTCCGATCAGATTACAATATTTTCTATTCCGAAATTCTTGAGAGCATGTCAGAATTTTTATACTTTTTTCTAACTATTTTCGAATCGTTTTAATAGTACTCAATAGTACTTCATGGTTTAGACAGCTGTTATGTGTCAGATAAGCAAAGATATAACTTTAGACGATGTGAAACCTACCTTAATGTTCCCACTCAACTAACTCTTAAATGAAGATGTTAAATAAGAAGAAGTAACATCGGGCTTGTGTCCAAGTCTAAAGTGAAATACCTGCTTAATACATAACACGTCATATAAATTAAGTACTAAACCTTCTTGGATAAAGACCATACATTTTTATTACTTTAGCAATTTTTAATATGTGCTTTAACAAGTAATCTGTGTTGAAGCAAACAGGGTAGCAAGTATCCGAATATCAGAAATAAATCTTCAATCAGTGAGCAAAGTGATAGAAGAACGAACCACTTGGGAATTCTAAGGATTGATTTACTTTTTCCGGTAAAAATGAATTTCCCAACCCAACCCAAAAGCAAAACATTCTAGAGATAATATAAAATCTTAATCTGGATCAAACCAGAACTCTGCCAGTGGTAACACACCCACCTAAAGTTGCTTAAGGATCGTTATGATAACAGTCAGTCATCAAATTCGAGCGCTTCCCTATGCCATCATTTAGTTAAGACCTTAATACTTTGCCTTTCCAAAAACGCGCACCATTTCCCCATACACTTCAACAACTGTAGCTCAATCAACAATTGTACATAAATCAATACAAGTTGAAGTTCAAACTGTTCATGGCTAATACCAGCTGGTCACTAAATTGTCCACTTTAAAGCTCTGCAGTGACCATTGTTGTTATCTCGCCACAACAGACCAGAGAGCTTGATATCGCAGAAGGGAAAAACAGAAACAGAAATCAAAAAAAAAAAAATAGTGTTTAGGCACAATGATAAAAGTCCAAACAAAGAAACTTCAAATTGACAGCTTTCGTTTAATGTTTTATCTGCTGAAACCGTTTGCTGCTGTTCGGTAGGAGCTTGGGAATGAAATCACCTTCAGGCACGCACACACTCACCCACGGTACGGAGGCGGTCTCTTTGATTTGCAGATCAATTGCTAAATGCGTGTGCCTTATGGAGAGTTTCAAATTCAAAGAGCGCCGCTGGAGAGTTTTTGGACTGGCCGAACCAGTTTCTGTTGGGTTTTTGTCTATTTGTCCATTCAAGACCGCGAATAATCCGGGAGAGAAACAAAAAAGCATTACACGACTACTGTTTGTTATGACGAAAAGTATTTTGTCATTTACAACAGAATTCCATTTGGAGCTGTGATATGATCTGGATTGGAATTTTCACAAATTGTATCCTCTAATTGCCCCCCGACAATAGTTGGTGCATTTTTTGCTTAGAAAGATATTAAGCCCGGAGTAGTGTACTCAGTGTGGCTGGCATGTAACTTGATATTCTTATATAATTTACTAAATTATACACTTGAAAAGTATTAAGGCAGCCACTGAACTGAGTGAGCATGTCAGTCAAGAAATGGAACCGGGGAACCTTAGGCGAATGCAAACAAGAGATAAGATATCCGTATCCTCAATTTTGGCGCACTGTTTACACGAAATGTCCAAAAAGAAAGGGCAAACAGTCCACGAGTAGATTTGGGTAATATTACATCACACACACACACAGAGAAAGAGAGAGAGAGAGCGAGCGAGCCCACCCCTCATATCCTTCCTCGGTTTGGTGGTTGACCCTAGAGACATTTGAAAATGAATTTTTGTCTTTGTGAAGCTGATTTCTGTTAATGTGCTTCTCATGTCGAAAACTTTATGGAAACTGACATTTGAGGTGTGTTTAAACGACAGACTGGACACACTGACAAGTCCAGCTCAGAAGTTCACTTAGGGTGGGGGTAATTAATGTAAGTACCTTTTTTTTTATTTTGGTGGGGTTTATCAGTAAACAAATCGATTTAATGATATGAATATAACGAGAAGAGAAGGTTGAAGTTCTTTGATTTGGCATTTAGCCCCTAGAGATGAGAGCGTGAGTGTTTTGTCATAAGCGCCACAAACAAACACAAGCAAATCGTACAAAACCGCCAAAGCAAACAAGTTTGCTTACGAAAATGTTTGAGCAAAACCGAAAAATTCCAAATGAAACAGGTTTGACTTAGCTCATTTTATAGAACAACTGAATTAAGTTTTATAGGCAAGGCAAATAAAAAGTTTGCATAAACATTTTGAAAAATTTGTCTAACTGCACCAAATAGTTTGCGAGCAAACATTAGATAAGTAGACTTATTCCATGTTTTTGAGCCCAATTTCCGGCCAGTGAGACCAAGTGAGTACACACCAGTGCAAATTTATTTGCGTGTTTACGAGTTTGCTCAAAGAAGAAAAAGTGTGTGATCATATAAGTAGGCAACAAATAGTTTGAGTGCAAACATTACTTAAGTAGACTTATTCTATGTTTTTAAACTAATTTTTTGACCAAGTGAGAACACACAAGAGCAAATTTGTTTGCGTGTTTGCTAGTTTGCTCGCAAACTTTAGAAAAGTTGTCTTTGTCAATGTTTTTAAATGAATTAATTGAACTAAATATTTGCCTAGTGAGACCAGCGCAAATTCCAAAATTTGTTTGCTTGTTTGCGAGTTTGCTAAATAAAGGAGAAATGAGTGATCACACATATAAGTAATAAGCAAAGGCGAAAAGAGTACACATTTTGATTTCGTGTTTGTCACGCAAACAAATTGCGCAAATATTTCTAAAAGTTTGCCTATTTGGTTTGCCATAAGTGGGATCACATTTAAGTTTGCTCGCAAACATTACCTAATTACCTTTTGCCTATGTTTTTAAATTAATTATTTAAACCAAATATTTGCCTAGTGGGATCAGTGCAAATGTGTTTGCGTGCTTGCTTAAACAGTTTGGCCTTCCATTCATGTAAACATACCCGTAAATAGCTTTGCTAACTAGAAAAACATGCGCAAATTATTTGAGCGCAAATATTGCCGCTTGAGAGAAAACCAAATATGAAATATGAAAAGCAAACTTTTACAATTCATTGAATTATTTCAGGCTAACTATGTTTGATTTCAAATTTGTTTGCGTGTGGGATCTTAGCTTAGGCTTAGCTGAATCTCCTTCGGCAGAGCATTTCCCCACATTTAGGACCCTTGAAACTCACACCTTAATAGGTTATTCAGAGTTAAAAAGTTCTACACATTTTTCTTTTGGAACTATAGAATATCCGGCTTGAAGGACCATTTGCTCTCCTGCAAATCGAATGAGGTAAAAAGAGAGATGATATGCTTTAATAATTCACAAACTTTTACTTAAAGTGCGAAAAAAACTCATAAAATTAATGCAACTGTAAGAAAATACAGCTGTGGTCGCACTGGAAAATTATTTGCTGAAATTTAGATGAAAATTTGTACAAATGAACCATAGAAAGGACATTTTTGTTTAAAACCTGAGCAAATTATTTAACTGTGGGAACTTTGCTTTAGTTTTGAGTGCAGCTAAAGATACTTTACTATTCAGACCCTACCTACCGCTTCGTGTCACGCCCACATAGCATCTCTAGCTGACCCCTTTGGTTACCCCCTAAGAAAAAAAAAAAGAAATTTAATAACACGCTTTCAAAAATGTTAACTCAGCGCGCGCGAGCGAACCAAATTTGTCACGACACATGCCGCACATTTTTTTCATTTTTTTTTCTTCTTTTGGCTTTTTGGGTCTGACGATGACGGTGACAGACAGGCGGGCGGGTTCGGGTCTCGGCCACAGACTGGGTTCGGTTCGGTTTTTTCGGTTTGGCCAAGCGTTTGATCTTATCTCAAATTCCTGGTGGTCACTTTTCTATCCACAATATCATTTCGTTTAAATAGTCTGCCTGTTGGTTTATTTTTTTTTGTTCCTTTCTGTATTTTGTTTTGTTTTGAAATGCACGTAATTAATTCATTTCAGTTTCATTGTGGCACATTCGGCGCTCGCCTTTGCGTGCTGGTGTCAAGAAATATCAAAACATCACATCAAATAAATGTTGAGGGCAAACCCTCTCCTCCAGTGGCCCATAAAGCTAACACCTTCTGCCGGCCTTTTCCCCATTTACTCACATTTATGTTAATACCGCTAGCCATTTTCATATTTCATATTTTTTTTGGCCTTGCGTGTTTTCCACAAAAAAAAAAAATGAAAACAACAATAGTTTTAGTGGAGGGGAAATGCTGCGACAAAGTGGTTGATCGTTTAAAAAACAATAAAACACGAAGAGAACTTTTAATTAAATTGTTATACCACAAACAAGGTACTCAATTATGGGGCAGTCGTAAAAAAAAAACGAGGGCCATAAACATAAATATCTCGAGTAGCTTGATTTAGGGCCCTAATTATGAGATAGGTTTTAGTTGTTAAAGAGGTGAGAAAATGAATTGAAATGGGAGGTAAAGATGGAAAGATACAATCATCAATTTTTATTTTGTTAAAGACTTCATGTAATATCTTAATATCTATCCATTTTTAAAAGGATTTTTTTAAGACGTATGTGATTTAATTTTAAGCATGGTTTTATTTTGGATCAGATGTTAGAAAAGTGTTGGAACGGTTTTTGCTTATACCTACATAGATTAACTTTCTTAGATGCTATACAACATCTTCAACAACAAAGTGTTCAAGTCTTTCTAGAAACCAAGAACAATTTGGCGATCATGACCTTTTGCTCTAAACGAACACAATTTTTGCATCTACACATGCTAGTTATACTTTACTGTATCTTTGTTGAGTGGAGCTGAGTTTTGCTAATTTCAAGCCCTGTTTTAGTATTTGGCTTTTAAATTTGTATGAAACTTTCGTCCTTGTTTTGAGTTTAAGGACACATTTTTACTACACAGAAATTTTCACAGACTTTTGCCCACAGAACATAAAATGTGAACAAAGTTGATTGTGACAACTGAAAGAAAATATATTTTGAAACTGTGTCGACATCCTCCTAAGAGGCTCAACCGAATGAATAGGTATTGAAGTAGACTTCATACAGCTGGGGGGTCCTGGGGTTTATTCAAATTTTTGTATTTTTTTCTTATTTTTTTTGGCCTTAAAAATGACTCAAAACATAAACTTTTCATTGTCCTACCACTACACAAAACTAACCATTAATTAAAAAGATTTGGAGAGGTGCTGTTTAGCCCAAAACTTCGAACAATTCAAGCAACAAACAAGCGAAATAGTACAGCAGTATGAAGTTGTTCTTTCTATGAAATCGAAGAAGATAATACTCTTACTACGTTTATACACATTAAATATATCATTCTTAAGGCCCCTTGAAGTATGCTATATTATATGAAAATCATAAGTTTGGTCAAGTATACACATATTTTTAATTTGTCTTAACAAACAAATATTTTTGAATACGCAACAATCCAAGTGAAAATGCAGTATCTATGACATACTTGCAATGGCTTCATTTTAATACATGATAACTTAAGAAAAAAAAGTTTGCTTACTTTGAAGGGCATTAATCACAAATAATTTGGTGTGTATAAACATAGTATCTGTGACTCCTTAACTTCCAGTCATTCTACTTTAAAAAGTTTCGCCACTAAGTCGTTTTTGTTGAAAAAGTCCAGCTTAAAACAAGAAAGTACTCCCAAATGCTTCAAGATCCTTGCGCTCACACAATCACCAAACAATTGCTGGATATCAGCGATAAAAAGGTGAGTGTCCATGAATATATTGGATGCTTTAAATTGTCCATAAATGTACACACAATCATTGATTCGCTAAATACTTCCATAACTGCTTATTTCCCCATGTATACACACAATACATAAATTCTGCGTGGCTAACAGAAAGCAAAATTATGGCAGCAATAAGTGCCATGCAGTTCTACATTTCAGAAATTAATATTTTCAGGGCTGATTCAGACTTGAGCAGTATAAACAACTGAATTCATGCACTTCCCATGCAACTCACCCAGGATTTCAGTACTGAAATTATGTCTGAAATTTGCTAAGTTCATGACTTAAACTCATTTAAAGAATGGATGCCATTAATGTTATGCTTTATATACTCTCAGCTCAGGCTGGTTTCTTTTTATGTATGCTACTTAAGTTGCAATTTAGGTAAAAATTAGTGTAGCCGGTTAAGAACTTTGTCCATTTGGCGGATAATAATAATAAATAAATTTGCTCTACTCGATTCAATTGTTGGTCATATTAGTGACCACTAGAAATTTCAATTAATCTTAACCCTTCCATTTCAGGGCTAAGAAAGCTTTGACTTAAGTCTAAGCCCAATTAAAGGTTGTAGACATCGACAATTAAGACTTGAAGATACAGTAGGCTACTTGGACTCTCTGGCCCTGTCAGGCAGGTCACCACATCTTCTACTACTTAAAGCTGAATCTCTAGCTATTTCACTTTGATTTTTAACCCCTGTGCTGTTTAATTTTTTATTTGAAATTGATGAAAAATATTAGCAAAGCCACCATTTTGAATGACAAGTTCCGAGAAACTCACAATGATTCTCTCATTACGATGTCCGTTTTCGGCTTGGGCACGCCCCAGTTTTTCACACGGACAATTATACGTGGCATGTTCTCGTGTGGGCAATCTATGGATTTTGTATGTGTTGACAAAAGATGGACTGGCAAAAAATATGGTACATTCTATTAGTTTTCGAAATCCTTTTATGACTACGATAAAAATATTATACTTTACACTTGTAAGGGCCGATTTCACATCATCTACAAAGCTTTATCTGTCACATAAACGGAAAACGGAGTAAAATGTGAGTTTATCGGTCACATAGCAGCAATCTGGAATATGTGAAATGGGCCCTAAAAGTTTAACGAATAAATAGGTCAACTTTAAGGTACTTTAAGTGTATCACAGCGACCTTATTGAAGGATTTTAGGAAAATCAAAAAGTCATTGAATAAATGGTCAGCTTTGAACCACCATTCTTCACTTTGAACCACTATTCTCTATTATTTCATAATTCAATTTTTGGTTACAACTTAACATCCTCCCAGCAGCGACTAGTTTCGATTTGCTTCACTCGATTAAATTCTTGGCCATATTAGTGACCGACAAATCCCACTAGAAATTTCAATTAATCTTTATCTGTCCAGCAAATTGGTATGAGAAATCAAACTTCTGGGCCCCGCTCTCACACTGGCATTCGTTGTGGACTGGTTATTGAAAAATGCTGATTAACACATTAGAGTTTCCATTGAATGCAGTGCAAAGCCATTCGCATGTTTGTATGTCTGTCTGTCTGTCTGTATATATATTTTTTTTATATACGAAAGCGGGCGAGCTTCTGCTGTGAATGCCAATACGTCGAATGCTACCATTTATAACCATGATTGCTGATTATGCTGTTTCTCTGCGGCTCTGAAAATGGATGACATGACAGATGGAGGCGAGCATGTGCGCTCACAGCCAGTGTTCTGGCTTCAAGTCGAACCACAATCCAACGATCTCAGATCGGAGTCCGTGACAGTTTCGGTTGCCGAGGAGGCTCAAACGAGAACTCTTATTTAAATAATCATTTTTTCTGACAGCCAACTTGACTTCCAGATCGACGGAGCTTCATTCTGGAGTCCGAGCTGCATTTCTTTTGCTGCACGCTTTAATTGTTTGTTTGACTTGCGGTCGCCTGCTGCCAACGTCGTTTACGGCGCCCAGCTCAATTTCTGTCTCCTCCATCCCCATTTCCACTTGCACACGCGTCATCTTCGGGTCTGGGCCTGGTTCTGGGTCTGGGCCTGGGGTATGGATGGATATGGGTTTGGGTCTTTTGGGTGCGGAGCATCTGTGGCGTCGTTTAATTGAAAACGATGCATGTAAATGACACTTTTCAGCATTAATAAGCAAATATTTGTATGATTATTGGTGTAGAGCAGAGGGATTACGCTGCCAACTGTAAGTGGGTAGGCGAGAGCTCAGCGCTGATATCTGATTGAGACTGGAAGTGGAGTCGGTGGACAAAGCTTTGGGTAACAGGTAAAGTGCATTATAAGTAGTTGTAAAGTGGGCAACAGGTTCGCTGAGATGATCAATTAGAAGTTCAGAAATTAGACTCATAATATTTAAATATATGGGAAAAAAAAAAGAATAAACGTTGCCTCCTTCTCAGCTGGCTAATTCCAAGATATACGAATTTCGCCCGCCCCGTGACAAGTGACAACCTGACTGACTGCACAGGCATTGACAAAATTATCTGAAATATGCACAGAAATATGCCAAAGCAGAAAGGGAAAGAGTGAAGAAGCGGGACACAACAGCAAAATTATGAGAGTCAAGCGAAATCTTTGGCATTTGAAGAGATATTCTTATTTTTAGGTGACATGCCCTCGGTTGGACGTCGCGTCGCCTGACGTTGCTCGCTCCGTTCGTCTGTATCTTGACTGTCAATCAGTTTTGAAAGTCATCGTTTTATGATTTGGAATTTTATTTTACTTTTTTTTCTTGTTTTTTTTTTTGTTTTCAACCATTTTGAGTATGTGTAGATATGTGTGTGCGTTAATATATTCCATTTAACTAGCTGGTATCTATCGGGGGAGGGGGATAGTTGAAGGGGACTCTGTTTTTTCGGACTGATATTCGGCAATTAGCTAGAAATGTTCTTTAATTGGTTGACAGGTTTTCCCAGTTTTTGGTTAGCCAAAAAGGAAAGAGTTTGAAAAGTAAGTTGATTAGTTTAAGCTTAATTGGCAAAATATTTATTCTTAAAAATTTCTTTAATAATTCAAGAGATCTAGGTAGAGCATCTAGGTTATGGCTGCATGCTTAAAGTCGATAAATCGTTTGTAAAATGCAAATCAAACATAGAAACTAAAAGTTTTGCTATGTTTGTCTTATATTCCTTCAATTTGAAAGTGCTGAGAACAATCTATCGGTGATTCCATGCTCAACTGTTCTGAAAGAGATTTGCTCTTGAAACATATCATAACGGGGTAGAAAAATTGACTGTCCCCAATAGCTTCGAGTGAAAGCGATTAGAATATTTAAACAATCGATGCTAAAGAAGCGGTTAATAAAGTTGAGATGTTTTTCGATTGAGAGGGGATTAACTCAGCTTTCGCAAAGATGATATTCTAACATGTCTTTTTACTTAACTCAATATTTTACTTTGCAAATGCTGACACCCAAAAATAGGTCGATTTTTTTCAAGCTCCTTTAATTCTCGCTGTTTCAACGGTTTATCATTACAAAGATGATAATATACACTTAAAATTACTTGTTTGAACATTTCAAACTGATGCTTCCGAGCATGTAAAATCAATATTTTAAGATCAAATTGATATTTTATAATGTCATTTTGTCACCAAAAATAATAAATATATTTTAATCATCCCATACAACTTGATTTCACTATGATTTTTTTGGCAAAGTATTCTACATAGTTTTAGAGAATCAGAAAACAACAAATTAACAATTTTAACTAATTTTTTACTTTATCTTTCCTTGATTGGGGATCGAACTCAGGACCTCTTGCACTTGACGCGTCATATTGTACCCCACAATCGAATAAACGAGTGGTCCCACGCCTTAGAGCCTACTTAAATATTTCGTTACGTCTCTTTCCACTTTCACATTTTCTATACGTCCCTTTCAATTTATGTTCAAAACTAAATGTTTTGAAATGATAAATATCAAATTTACCAGTCCATATCGAATTGATATGAAGAAGCTTTTCAAAACTCACATGTAAATTAACTTTATCTATGCACATTGAAGGAAGAAAGGGAAGCCTTAAAGGAAGTCGTTGTGACAGCTAACTATTAAGACTATGTTTCATTCGATAGAACAATAGATTTACTGAAAACCTTTAACCAAGTTTCGAACCAAACCCGTAAGTTCGAGAAGCATACGAGCCGGTCTGCGAAACGAAACTTAGACTCTTCGATGGAATCTTCATGGTGAAAAAGGTTGATAAATGTCAGAGGGAAACAAATTTTTGTAGTGCTTAAACCCATTAACACATCAAATTCATAACCAAATTTGACATGTTTTGACTTTAAGGAGCATATAAGGTATTAGTCAAGATGTAAAATGAAATTCATTCCGTTTTTCATGTATATAGAAAGCAAGGAAGCACTCAAAATGTGTTTGCAGGCAGTCACTAACAAACACACAGTTTTCCTAGAACACCATTACAAAGCGGAATTAAACTCTCAGTTCAACCAACTTGAGTTTTTTTTCTCACTCACTTTGTTTACTTGTTTGTACAGAGAGTGTCTTTTACACTGGTATGTGTATGGCGAGTGAGCCGCTGCAAACTGCAAGTTTGTATGCGGGCTAGTGTGCTCCTAACGCAAAAACAATTACTTAATACAAAGTAAGACAGTTTTCTTGCAAATGAAAAAAATGGAAAAAATGTCAAAGAAATAAGCGAATGCCGATAAAAAGTAGGACCACAGTTCATTTCAGGTCCATTCTAGTATTGATTAACATTTTGAATAGCTTTTTAAGCAATACGCTTTCTTCTTAACAAAAATATGTCCTATATCACGATCAAACAGTCCATGAAACTAACTTCGAACCAAAATGTCAGGTTAACAAAGTAAAGGGGGTTGAAGCGAGTTCGAACCATCGAAGTTGCTGAAGTATGTAGGCTTCCTTCTTAGCGCTTTTTTAGTGACCTTTAAGGGGTTTGTATTAACTACAATTCGAAATCCATTAAGCTCAACGAATTACAAAATGCCGATAGTCGGTACCTTTGCTAGGAAAGCTTTAAATCAGCGTTTCCCAGCCGTATGCTCTTTGGGTACGTTTTGTTTTTGTAGGTGCAGCGAGAAGAGAAAAGCAATAATCGTATACATGTAGGTCGCGGGGTTTACAAATCGACACACATGCAAACGATTTTGTGCGTATAACAAAAAACGGTTTTGTTCTCTTCTTTGATTGGTGTTCCCTTATTGGTATTGGTGCTTTTCTTTGGGAGTACTGGTGAGTGCTCTGCCCTAAGCTTGTTTTTGGCATGCCTGCTTTAAATGTTCTAAGTTGATATCTTTCCAGCTGATTTAAGACTTATTCTCGTAATATTTGCTACTAAAATATGATGATGTTAAGCATTCTTATGCTAATTAGTCTTATTAACCTGACCTGCGTTCAAAATATAAGAGCCGTTTTCTTAGGTCAGACGAAAGCTTTAAGCTTCTGGCTTAGCAGCGTCAGCCTAAAAGCTTAAGCATTGCACAGATTTTGCTAGAATTTTTTTTTGGTTTCTTTACTCTGCAGTTCTCAACTGATTAAAGTTCTAAAACAGCCTACTGGTGACAGAACTACTTCTGTAGAATCAATCAAGGCTTTAGTTTTTGCTTTTATTACTAGCCTGTTCCCTTCCATAGATAGGTAGATGGAGATCTAGTCGAAACTCACCTTGTGGCTTTGGAACATTCCGTTTGAGTTGCATCCATTTGTAGGTGGGTAAATTACTCGTATGATTTGGCGATTTTGATTGAGCGCTCGCTTGATGATTGGCATTGGACGCGGATGCGGTGGAGGATGATGTGGAGCTACCGGGTGATATCACTCCGCCACGTTGATGGCGATTGTGAGTGGCATTGCCATTGGGCGAGACCGAATGTTGTGATGTCTGCGTCACCGGCGATTGGTTCTGATGCGGTGCAGACTGTGATTGTTGCTGCTGTTGCGAGTTGGGGGTCACCAGATGATTATGCGCCGTTAGGCCATGATGCATGTGAGCATGCATGCCCAGAGTATCCATGGCAATGCTGGGATCAATGGCATAGCCACTCATTTGCTGATGATGATGATGATGCCACATCTGGGTTTGACTCGCCTGTTGCATCATGGACTCCTGTTCATCGAGCAGCAGACCGGGTGCATAGCCCGCATGTAAAACGGCTGCGTATTTCTCTTCGATTTGATTGGGATAAACATGATTGGGGTTTTGTGCAGCCGCTGGAGCAGCCACTTGGGGGGAGTATAAACAATCCAGATTGGTGTACATCATGCCATTCTCGGAACTGATGATGGCCGTATGTGCATCCATGCCCGGTGGCTGTTGTGGCTGCTGCTGTGGCTGTGGATTGGCATTGCTGGCGGTGATGGGAGAATTGTTGGTGGGTGGCGGCACTGTGGCCACCGCGGCTGTGGCATAGTATGAATGCACCGAATCGCTCTCATAGTACGAATCCGTTGGTGAATGCGAGGTGGGATGCAGTGGCGTACCCGGATTCGCATTGGCTGTACTGGTGGTAATGCCATACTCCGCGGCACTGGGACTGAATAAGTGTGAGTGGGGATAGAGTTGCTGCTGGGGTAACTGCTGATTCCCCTGGTGTCCCAAGGGATGTGGCGGTGGGGGTGGAGTCAACTGTGCCGTTTGCGGATGTTGTGCATAATAGCCAGCCGGTGAGGTACTCTCATAGCCATATTGTTGCTGTTGTTGCAGCTGCTGTTGCTGCTGCTGCTGTTGCTGCTGCTGTTGCTGTTGCACTTGCTGCTGCTGTTGCTGCTGCACTTGAAACTGCTGGTAGTTGGTGGAACTATTGGATCCCACATACCCATCATAGGCATGCGGATGATGATGCGGATGATGATTGCCGTACATACTGCTTACGTCCATCATATTTTGATTTTCAATTGTGTTTTACACTATTTTCTGTTGGGTTTTGCACAGAACTGGTTCACTTTGTTAACGCGAAGTTCGTTTTCGTACGACAATTTTTGGTTTTGCCTTCCGACACCGACCGAAATAATGCGACGACTCCGACGTTGCCTGCGCGCTAACCAAGTCGTGACTGATTACTGGCCCCGTCTGTCTGGCAGCCACCAACCCAGCCAGCTTGTTTGGTTTAGGCCACGCCCAGCTGAGGGCTGTGGTCTGGTCATCTCGTTTTTTCTTATGCGCTGGGTTTGTGGCAAGTAGGGGTGTTTCACTCACACTGTTATGTACTCGCATGTCTACTCTTATCAGTGGCCGGTTCGAGGGTTAGTCACTACCGGTTTTGGCAGTTGCTGTTTTCATTTAGGTTCTTTATATTTTATTTGTTTTCTTTTTCATTTTTTTTGCCTGTCCCAGAGGCCAATGGCAGGGGCGGACTTAGTGAAAGGGCATTGAAATGTGTGTTTATTGTGATAATACAATTTTGGAATCAGATGCCACTCGGTCAATGGTTCTTCTCAGTAAGAACGGTTAGATGCTGCTCTAAGAGTTTGTGTAATTAAAAACTTAAAAGGACTCGGGAACAACAAGAATAGTATATACCAAACTGGTTAGCGAACCCTGAAGTTAAGTAAGATTAGAAGAATAGTGTATCTAAGGACATATATGTTCAGAGAATAACAATTGCTGGAGTTGGATGAAAGAAATGGATGCTTTGAAAACACAGATCATGCAACTGTCTTCACCATCAAATTCGTAATATTACAGTCCTCTTTTTGGTAGAGTTTCCTTACCCATGCAAAAATGGGAAAAAATTCTTTTATTTGATACAATCTCAACTGATGCTATGGGGGCTTAACTGGCTTATAACAGTTTCATAACTAATCGATTCCGAGTTGTAAGACATCTTTGCAGTTACCCGTAATGTGGTGCTACGACCGTTTTAGCATTAAAAACTTGCTACGAAGAGGCAAAGCTATTAAAGTATACCGGGTACCTTCATAATAAACAGAAGTCTTATGGAAATGGTGCATATTTCGCGATTTTTTGAACCACTCAATGTACGTGAACATAATAGCCCGTCTACAAAATCTTTTCCATATCAAAAACTATAAGAAACTTGAAGAGCTAGAGCAATCAAACTTCTATGTAGACTCCTATTGTCCGTAAGCATATTATTTCCATTTTTTCCATGCCCCTCTTTAAAAATGTCGAATTACTCCAACAATTTTGAAATCAAGCTCATATTTTGCAGTGTAGTTTGTGTGCCCAATGTCTAAAATCTCTGAAATTTTCATAAAGAGGTATAAAGGTTATAAAAAATAAATGCATTCTTCTTGCTAACATAATGTTGAAATGCTTACATTAATGTAAATGCTCTGTTAATTAACATTAGGAGAGGCTATTAAAAATTAATTCCCCTGAGTGAAGGGAATATTGCTAACGTCGATTGCTCGCCTGCTCGTACGTTTTTGGCAACTCTCCGATCCGCTTGACGGCTTAAACCAAGGTTAGAGCTAAACTCTTAGGTTCAATAGGGATAATAATGCATAATAATCCAGTACTGCAAGTTATGGTACTATTTGCAGCTGGTTGTGGTCAGAGGTTTTGCTGGAAAAGCTTAAAGGGACATTTTGAAGGAGAAAAGAGAAAGAGATTAGGTGACAAAGATGGTTATAGTCTTGAAATTAAACGATTATGATGGGCATAATCAGTTGTGCATCTAGACAAGATCAAATGTTATTACCTACACAGAAATCAAAGATCAATTTGAAGAGGATTTGTCTTTTAATCATCCAGCAGATAATCTAATTGTTATGATTTAATAGTTTTAAAAAATCATTCAAATGATCATCATTATTCATATCCTTTCTCTGTGTAGTTTCTAGTAGGCCTTAAAGAAACAGAGAATCTAGTGCCCCATAAGAGTTCACATCACCGATCATTCATCTATGAAGAAAAGAAACACCTAAGACTGATCTACGATTAGCTAGCAAAGGAAGGTCAATAACCAAGGGCCTATGGAACTACGATAGTAAAAGCTTGAGGAACCATCTCACGAGCCGTATCTTATACTTTCCAACGGGCTCAAGACTCTTGACCGAACAATCTGCAGAATTTGGAAGTTAAATTACGTCGAGAATATGTTAAATATGTCAGAATTCACAGAACAGCATTATTCAACAGTTCTTTCACCTAGATCTATATATATATTTGTTGACCGAAAGGTTAGCTTGACTAAGAATTTACCCCGCAATTCACAGAATCTTAGATAGATCAGCATCATTATAGCTGTTAAACGTTACAAAGAAATACACCTCAAACTTTCTAAAATTAAAATTTTTGGTATATTCTTATAATATGCCAGAAACCACAACACAAAACTCAAATTTGTCGCCAACCTCTAAAAAAGAAGCCAGAGCTCAAGAATCTTCTTTGCATCTTTTAAAACATTTGATTTCTTTGTAACATGTTTGCCTTTCTTACAAAATGTTTCATATAAAATTTCATATTTCCAAAGTCATTTTAATTTGACCACCAACTTAATGACATGTCAATGAAAACAAATTGGGAGGCTATGAAAGTAAACAACTTTTCTTTATAATTTCAAACTTTAACTTAAACTTCGATCTACTGAGGTATTTACCGAGTGTTGCTTGCTTTTCACGCCTATTCACCATCTATATAATTCAACTAAAATGAAATTTTAGTAGCCCGCTGTGTTTCAATTTCCAATCCCAAATCCGCTCCTGTGTCCCATGCTGATATTAGGGTAACGCCCATGTACATGTCGTTGCCGATGTCGACGTCTTATTTTAAATGGAAAACTAAAATGTTGCTGTTTTGTGCATGTGTTTTGTGGTATTTGGCACGTTTTCGCACCTATACAAATTCCCAAATGAATTGGCCAGCAGCAGGTAAAGAAGCTTCGATTAGAACTAGGGATAGGAATGAACGGATGCAGATTCTGTGTGCCACCTCTGCGACAGCTGTCAATCGTCATTTGCACATATGACAGCTCATCTACGGAATTTAAGTCGTCGTCGTCGTCGTCGTTTCTGACTCTGACTCCGTCTCCGACTCTGACTCAGTGGGATGCAATTCGTAGGCGCCCCCTACGAGTTATCCAGTGTCTGTCACTTTGCCCAAGATAGAGATACAACATTCAGATATCTTTATGCACCTTTCACGCACAATGCATCATCTTTGGCTGTCTGGAAAACTTTTTTCTTTTGTGGGATTTTTGTACAAGTTGATTGACATTTTCACAACTTTTTGTCGTGTACCTTTTGGTTGGTTGGTTGTCCAACGTAGTTTTCGTCCTTTTGGGTGCTCCAAAGGTGATTTGTTATAATTTTTGGACAGCAGCAATTAATAGTAACAGGATGTGTCTGTGTGTTTTATCCCAAAAACTGTAACTGTCCCACATGGCGGCGATGGGTGCAACCCTCAAATGTGTACACATGTACCCACTCTTTGGATTTATGTATGGGATAGGGATGTTCTTGACACCTAATTATAAAATGGAGGTCTTTGTGAGAAGTTTGGCATTTGGTTAAGTCAGCGGTTAACTGAAGAAAACATATTTATTGTAGTTTATCTCTAGCAGTTTATGAAACATTGCTGTGGTCCCTCGTGCATTGCCAAGGTGGAATTTCTCCTAAGAAAAAATTTGGTAGAAAGACCTCAGTTCAGACCAGGGATGCAAATTGACTCTGATCCATACCTAGTAGCTTATATTTCCTTGTAAGAAAAAACGTTTTTTTTACAGAAGGTACTGAAACGATAAGGTTATGATGAGTATTATTTATGATTCACATGATGATATGGGTAATTGTCTACCATATTGTGAAAACCATGCTTTGTACGTAAGCCGCTTCTGAGTCTCAGGCTTCTCAATTTGGCGAAGTTTCGAAGTTTCGAAGTTTTTTTCATGAAAAATTTAGTAATGTCGGTGGTTACACAGATACTATAAAGGCCGCAGGCATACTAAGTTGTAGTACAAGTCCCATAAAAATATCATAATAGTATGACAAATCAAAAGTATGCGAAATCAAAAGCTGAACTTCAAAGCAAATGTGCCAGCTCTTTAAAACCCCTTTAAACCCATTCCACAGTAGATACTAAATGTTTCTATTATTGTTTACACGTTTAAATTGTTAAAATCAAAAACAAATGAAATTAGTTATTTCAACAAAAGTGTCTGCACTTCGAACTCAAAGTCCCTACCTGTTGATTCGCAGTGTTAGACATCTGGTTTTTGCAACGAAATCAAAACCTGAGCTTGGTAAGTGGTAAACAAAAGTGTGCACTTGTTAATCAAAAGCCACAACTGTTGATTCTAAATGTTAATTATTTGGTTTATTTCAAGAAATTGGTAAGAAAACGTGATAAATATCAAGAACTTATAGCCCAAAGTTAAACAAGTTGCTTTAAATGTTGTTTTCTGTTTACCCTAAATCAAATTTTCATTAAGATCAAATAATAACTAGCGGAGTTATGATAATATCAACATTTTTCATATATTTCTTAATTAAATCGTTGGCCTACTTTACGTCGTTTCATACAATGCTAAATTATGCGCATATTGCATAATGAAAAGATAAATAAATATACCAAGCCCCAAATGAAAAGATACGAAAATGACAAGCTAACTTTGTCTGCGCAAAAGTTTGAGTATCTCGCTGTGATGTGATAAAATTAGCAGGGATGCAAGCCGGGCTTGAACCGAACCGAACCATACCGAAACGGCGGACTTTCGAAATGACTGAGCCGAACCGAAAACCAAAAAGCAAACGGATCGGTTCGGATCAGTTCTCTGATGAGTTTTATGACATTAAGAGGTTACCTTTACGTAAAAAAACTTGGAGAATGTGGAAATTATAGTCCTTTCCCTTAATAAAGTTGTATCTGACCTACGGTTAAACTACGGCAGACCGCTTATCGACCGAATTATAATATAGCCACATTGCTCTCGTTCACTTCCTACAATTACCCTCCGTGCTCTTAATGTCATCAGACTGACTTCTTTTCGTGGAAGTTGCTTCTTAATTTGAGAGAGTTTATTATTATCCTCTTAAATAACCTTTAAGGATCGTTATTGCAACTTGAAGAC
The DNA here is from genome assembly GCA_035044965.1 of Lordiphosa andalusiaca. Classification (NCBI taxonomy): domain Eukaryota; kingdom Metazoa; phylum Arthropoda; class Insecta; order Diptera; family Drosophilidae; genus Lordiphosa; species Lordiphosa andalusiaca. Next base: position 635,416 of record JAWNNM010002225.1, read on the forward strand.
TTTTCTTGATTAAGACAATCCAAACGAATATTGCACTATTCCCGCAGTAAAATCATCACCGATCATTTATCATGTACTATATATATACAAAAAGGAACAGTTAGTTAGCTTCAAAAACCATGCAATGAACCTAACTATAGGTTCGAATACTTTGTGAACCACTGAACCGAGTCTACAAGTGGTATGCATCCCTGATATTTAGCTAGATGTCAAAATTTAGTCATGTAATTTTATGTATTTTTCTACCCAAAGTACCTATTGCAGCTATAAAAAAGGGTCATTCATACCGATTTCATTTCTTCTAGAAAGTTGCTCAATTTTTTTTGAAAAACAATTCAATGCTGATCAAGTAGTGTGACCAGTCTTTTTATAATGTCAAAAACTTAAGTATTCAATGCAATTAGCTGTAAAGTCTGGTTACACTAGACCTTCCTTATACATTTCCACGAGGCTAGGCATTTAAAGTTTACATTTTTGTAATGTTTTAAGCTTAGTACTCAGACAAACAAAATCGATTTAGTTAGGTTCAACTTAAAATGAATAAGAGGATATCGTAAGGATTGCTTAAGCTTTCGACTCGTCTCTAAGGTCGACCAGTGCTATGACCGATTAAATGCTTTCGCTCAAACGGATAGCGGATAGCTCGTGGCGACGCAACCTTGACTGGCAAAACAGCTGATTGAGTTTAGCTGGGTGTAAGCGGCAAAAATGGTTTGATATTTTTTCTACCCTAACAAAATGAATTCAATGAATTCAATGACTGTTGCCTGCATAAAAAACCACCATATAAGACAACAAAGGTATTGTACATGTCTTCTTCTCTCCAAATATCATCAAAATGGGAATTTTTCATGTATGTTTCATGTTATTCTAATCATTTGTAACGTCTTTATTAGATCTAGTGATTGAAGCACCAACTTTGAACTAAGGAATAGTTACTTTACCTCGAGCAGGCTTAAACCTAGTTTAATAAGGGGGTTTTTGTCCGACTATGATCGAACTTAGAACTTAGATCATGGCTCATAAGTGCCTACAATTATCTTAACACTACTTAACTCCCTTCTAACTGATACATTTCGTGTGATGACACTCGGGATTTGTTGGTCGCGACCATTAAATGTCTTTTTAGTGCCGTCGGAAGTATGACATATGCATTTCTGATGGGGCACTTGAGCTTTAAGAGGCGTCAATGTTACAATTGACCAAAACCTGACGCCAATCGAATTGGGCGCCAAACTCCAAAATTTTTGTCGTCATTACAAGGCAGCTGCCCGTGTCAGTCCGTGCGCGTCCATGTCCGAGACGTGACGTGACGAGTAACAGGCGTAATTGGTGGTGCACAAATTGATGGATTGGACGGCGCCGACTGTCACCGCTCCACAAAAGCTCATGGCGGTGTTTTATACTTTTCTTTGTGATATATATATTTTTTTTTTTTGGTTTTTGGGTAAATCGATAATTGTGCCATTTTTGGTTGGTGTGCAGCTTTTGTTCTTGACTTCTGTAATGATTAATTAATTGAGGGTACTTATCAGTTGCCTGTTGCATTGACAGACGCAGACCGAGACAGACACGGAGACTGTCGCCAAAAATTCGAACCAGACTCAGGGAATAAAGTTTTGGTATAATTGAATATGTAATTACCAAGTCTGATGGGTTTCTTGTAATTAATATGATTTTAAGCTTTCGTTTTGGTCCAACATGAGGGGGGGAAACAAAAACTATCACCTGGCACTCCCCTTTGAAAGGAGTTGTTGAATTCAAATAAAACTAGGAAAACGAAAACTACAAACCTATAAAACAGAAAGAGAAAGACTTAGAACGGGTGACATATACAACGGAAGGAAGAGACTGGAAGTTGAGCCAACATATATGGGGGGGGTCAAATTTGGATCTAGGGTCAATCGATTTCTATGATGGAAGATGAGATTGCCCTCCGAATCGTGAATAATTCCTAGTTCTGTAAGTTTATCTATGTGGTTCATCGTCAAATGGTGGATAGTGTTCCGTTCCGGCAGCCTTCTCTGATCCACAGCATCTGCAATTAGCTGCTTTGGGCTAATGCTATTGTTACCTATGAGTTCTTATATTATTTTATATATGTACTAGTGTTCGTGCTATCATATAGATTCCTATTTGAAGTATAAAGGAGCGTGAAAGGGTCTCTAGCTCCTTTGCCCAGGGCTTAAAGGATGAACCGCCTCGCAAAGAGACGAATATCTTCCATCTGCCTGGATTTTATATTGAACCATTTTATGTGCCCATGAGCTAGTATCAGTTGTACCAGTTTCTTGTATACGAGGGAGCTTGTTCTTATGAACTCAGGCTTTGGGATGGTTGCACTTGCTGCCAGTGGCCTGAATTTATTCCTAACTTGGGAAGTTGAATCTTAGCTCTTTTGAGAGTATGCTCAAAATCACTCTTGAAGCTTAACCTCTTGTCATATATGACACTCAGATATTTTAATTCTGTCTTTATTGCTAGGAGGTCTGAATCAATCCCAAACGATGGCAGAAGTCGGTCAATCTCGGATCTTCTCATTCCAAGTACGAAAAGGTTGGTCCTGCTCTCGGATTTTTCTATTCTGGAGTTCTTGCCTGTTAGCTTCTTATCCGAACTCGACTTGATCCCTTAGTAGAATCAATTCAAGAAGTCCCGATATTGACTTTAGCTCGAAATTCGTACTTGATTTGATCTTGATATCGGTTTGATGCAAGTTTGCCTTTCGAGAGAGTCTGCCTACTGTAGATGCGATTAACAAACTGTGGGAAATCTCTTGAAATGCTTTTGAAAGATTCTTGAGAACGCTGACTTGAGTCGAATTATCTGTGGGCTAAAGGATTGGTAATGTATGAACGTGAATTGAGTTATGAGCAAATGAATGTTCGCTGCAGCAGCGCTGCTTTAAGATGCAAACAGCAGCATCGAAATTCATACTGTGCATACACTTTTGTTGGTTCAGAATATATTACAATTGCGGACTAGGAAAGGTTTGGTTCAGTGGTTTTGAACCATTATTTTGGTTTCGGTTCTGTTTAAGTGGCCAACCATTTTTATTTGAGTAATACACGGTTTCGGTTCGGTTCAGTGGTTCATAAGGGCACATTATGAAACATTATGATTTCTGTCGTAATGTGACTTTTCTCAAGGTTTGGATGTTGAATTCCTATAAACCATTTGATTATCTGTAATATCTTTAGCAGAATGTCCATCATTTTAAATGTCGAAGTTGACTCTTCTATAACTTCCTGGAGGAATGCCCTTCGAAAACAGAGAATGTCGGTTTGAAAAGAATACGTACCAATTCATCTTACATACCCAATTTTTTCTGTAATATGAGCAGAAACTCTCCTGGCTAAGGTGGAATCAAGGTAAAGAAGTACTACAGAAAGATGTAAATATTGTCCACTAGGGGACGACAAATCAGTTATAAACTTTCTAGAAAAGAATGCAGATTGATGACAGATACTTATATTAACAGATCGACAGGCACTTGCAGAATACTGGTTATAATTAAAGGTTATACCGATCCGGCCTTGCTAAGTATGTAGAGGCTAGCACAAAATGTCGTATAATAACTATCTGAGGGAAAGAGTCAAATTTCCAAATTAATAAGTATCATGGGATAGAGGAAAGCGATTCAAGTCTTAACCGAACCGAACCGTTTTTGATTGGAGTTTTCGGTTCTGTGCAGCATTTATGAAAGCAACCCGATATGGCTTGTGGTTCGCGGAATAAGCGGTTCGGTTCGACTCAGAACCGGCTGTGAAGATGACATGAAACTACAACAAAATCATTTGTCAATCACTAGATAGAGATAAATAAAATGTTCTTATACGTTAAAAACAATTGTAAAGCAAAGTGAAAAGACAGAAAACATATTTATATTGGCTTTAACAACAAACAGAGGAGCAAGTTTAGGATTCGTGGACTCAAACCAACATCTATTTTTAGTTTCCAACACTTTCTCCGTCTCTGATTACCATCTTGACCTTATGTAAAAGTAACAATTTATAAAACTTAACACAAATTCCTCAACTTTAATCCGTGACGTAATTGACGCTTGTTCACACACAGCTTATGAATGTGCCATTGACCTTGGACTTATTATGATGCAAAATTATGCAAACATTCTACAAAAATACAATCTGCCTTTAATGCAAATTCAGCACTCAACAATCTGTCATTTTTCATTTCGCTTTTCGGATGCGGATAAAGTTAGAGCGAGACAAACCGAATGTACAACCGTTATCCGTTGCGCAAATGAAATCAGCCAATCGAAATGAAGACATCACCACATATACACCGATTGGGTATGGTTTTGCCGTGCAAACCACAACCCTTGTTTGCCATCATCCCATCATTCCAGAGGCAGCTGCAAAACCAGATGATAAAAATTATAATGATGGTGGTGTCGCATTTGTGCTGCAGTTAAAGACAACGTGGAACGGTTCTTTTATGACTTAGTTTTGGTTTCAGAAGCATTACATTAAAGAAAGCATCAAATCAGCTGATAAAGCTTTAATTTGAAAACAAAACACGTTATCGTTGGCAACAAAAGGGTGCCAAGTGTGAATAGTTTAAGTTAAAGTAATCGTAAAATGTTTCTTTTTACATGTAATTTAAGGGGCTTTTCTTTTTAATGGTAAGGCTGATTTTTCTTTAATTGTGGCGGTTATTTTCCATTAATTGGTTGTTGTGAATCCATTCTTAGTGTAGCTTTTGTGTGCCAATGAGTTCTTTTGGTTTTTCTTAGTAGTTTTTGAATTTGGATCTCCAGTGAAATACACTGCGTCGTCGGTCTCTTGCAGACATAAGTCAGAAGCCTAAATCCAGGGGGGAAAATTAAATTAATTCCCTCCATTTTTGGTTTAAATATCTAGTGCTTGGTGTTTAATGGATCCGAAAACGACCGGAGATCTAGCCATAGCAATACCATAGCTCTACTGGGAACTGCCATTTTCTGCTTCTAATTGTTAACTTGTCAAAAAACTAAAATTTCCACCACTTCACAGCTCAACCGGGGGGTCGAGAATAACCTATATGTAAATGTCTTTAAAAATATACAAAATTAAAAAGGGCCGAGATAAGAAAATATAACATTGAAAACAATAAAGTAAATCTCACTAAGAAATATTTTTAGGCGATTGTCCTTATCGCAGCTATAGCAAATAGTCAAACGAAATCTAAGTATACACCAAACGTGTAGTTGATCCCATCTTCTCATCGTCGCTTCCTTTCAATACTGGGATTTGCGGCAATGCCGCGCGAGTGCTTGGTAGTCCTATTTGCTAAGATGGCTTCATTAGTGTCTAAATTCCCGAGACAAGGTAAGTGAGTTGTGAGTTCGATGCCCAGACAAGGTTACGGAAAAAATATGCATAAGCTGTAGCTGTTTCTTCTCTCTGTACCCACTCGGACCCTTCTCACCACACTTCCTTTCGTAAGAAGATTGTATTTTGATGACTCTTGGAAAAATGCGAAAATTAATTGCAGCAAGTAGAAATCTACATAAACTTAAAGCGTAAAGAATTCATGGGAAGTTCGATATTAAAATTTATTTTCGCACGTTCTGAAAACCAGCCTTTAATGTTAAATAATCTAACGTATTAGATCGATTGTTCCATCCAGAAAGTTACTGTCTAGTGTGAAATCACTCTTTGTTGCCGTTGTCCATTAGTTTAAGAAACTCCTTGTAGCACAGAGAAGAATAAATATGGAAAACTAAATCTTATACCTACATTTTCATGTAGTTTAAACATTTATTATTTTCTCAGTGTTATGGTCTGGCGTGGGCTGGTCTTGTAAACATTTTGTGCTTATTTTATGAAGGGCTTTGACTTGTTTTAAGAACATTTGGAGCTCGATAGAACACAAATCTATCATGAATGGTGAACGGTAGGACCAACACACCCTAATGTAATTCTTCTAGTGGGACCAACATACACCCTAATGTGATTCTGAATTAGTTATAACAAAATGGTTTTTGTTGGTTCGGTATTGTCTCTTTTCTAAAAAAAGTGATACTTATTTATATCTAAATCTTGTGAGGTAATTCATTTATTATTAAAAATTTCAGGACCTAACACAAAGGGCAGCTGCTAAGCGCATAAGACTATCGAGTACTCGCGTGAGAGAGCTACAAATAACACTTAAGACTGAAGCCATAAGCACATAAGCACCATAAGTGGTGTAGGTGGTTGTCTTAGAATGAAGCGTTCGTGGGTTCAGGTTCCCCTCATAAAGATCTAGAACACAACCAGATGCATAACGGTCTTACAATGGAGTGTCAGGGAAATTTAAACAGATATTGACAGTGTGGATATTCAATTTCACATTTGTGTGCTGTCTGTATAACCCAACTTCTTTGTTGAGACTTGAAGGTGCTAAATAGCAAAGGTTTTCTAGAAATTTCTCGAGATTTTGGGGTCAGTTTTTCGGAGTTGCACAAGGCGAATCTCTAAAAGCAGACCTTGCATTGAAAAAGTTTTATCTTATTTGCCTACGAAATGCTAATCGGGTGGAATTACAATTTCATTGCCTAAAGCCGGTCAAACTTAATCAGTATTAACTTTAGTACCGTTCTTACCTTTTATAGTTTTGTGTTTCAAGTTAATTTATTGGCGCCATCTGTTGACAAAATATGCAACAAAAAATTTAAAGCATACTTTTAGGCAAGTACTTTTGTGTTGGTTGAAATTGTACAACATTTTGTGGCTTCCTAAAATGCTGATAAGGCAAGTATGAACTTTAACGTAGGCCACACCAGCGCCGCATGGTTTCTCAATGAATCCCACCTTCCATTACATATTTTTCCATTGAATTGCCCTTTTCCTGCAAATTTATTTTTTTGCAAAAACCTGTCGATGGCTGATAAACTTGTAGCGGCATCTCAACTTCAATTAGGCGCAAGTCTGGAGGTCTGTATCTGTTGCATTCTCAAATTTGACCTTGTCACGTCTTGGTGTACGCAGAACGGCAACAGGTAGGTCCAGATCCAAGTCCAGGTAACTGTGGCATTGGGTCAGTCGGCTATATAAAGCGAGTGCCAACGGAAAATGAAATTGTATTCAATCAGCAAACGACAGGAACCAACCATGTTGAGCAAGGTAAGTTTTGCAGAAATGTAGAATTTAAACATATTCGAAAGTTAACACTATATTTGCTCCCCCAAAAAGTTTATTTTATGTGTGGCCCTCTTAGCCGTAGCCCAAGCTGGTCTTTTGCCTGCCAGATCGTCTCAAAGTGAGGACACCTTTGATGCTCATCCTAGCTACTCCTTTGGCTATGATGTTCAGGATTTGGAAACGGGGGATATCAAGTCTCAGACAGAGACTCGCGATGGCGATGTAGTGCAGGGTCAGTACTCGCTAAACGATGCTGATGGGTATCGTCGCATTGTGGAATACTCCGTGGACGGAGAGCAAGGATTCAAAGCTGTGGTGCGACGTGAACCAATCGCTGGCTTACCAGTGGTTGCCAGGCCTGCCGTTGTGTTACCCAAAATTCACGTACAGCCAGCAAAAAAGTTGCCCGTCTTGAAGTCGTATGTCCAATCGCCAGCTGTGGTTAGATCTTATGCTCCTGCCCCCACTCTAATCCATCATGCGCCCGTCACTCATGTGGTGCATGCAGCTCCCGCTTCGGCTTTAATAACACATCATGTGCCAGTTTCTGCTTATCTGAAGCATGCATCGCATCCACATACCATTTCTTATGTGTTTTAGTTATAGTTTTGAGCGGTGCATTTAGAGTTGGAAATTAATAAAAACTGTTGTAGAAAACTAATATTGGATAAAGACTCTTATTATTAAGTTGCCTTACCTCACAAGTTTTTCACTTATGGAAAAACGTCCCCAATTCACTCTCAACATTTTTTCAAAAGCTTTGGAATTTTTTTTTACTCTAAGATATAATGAAAAAGCTTTTCAATTTATAAGGAAGTTGTTTTTGAACCAAATAGCAAATTGCATGTAATTTTACTGATTTTGCAACATCAATCAGCAAATTATAAGCGGAGTTCACATTGCGGTGTTACAATACTTCATTGGGTTTGGGAATAATATAGTTCTATCTCTTATAAAGAACTTTAACGACCTTCCCCATCCACTTTCGTGTTTCGGTTTATTTAAACTACTCTAAAAAATGGAGAATAATCTAACTATTTAGTTTTATATTTTGTCTGAAAATCGATTCCAGAATGTGTTGTATAGAACTCGAACAGAATGTCTTATCCCACTGCATCATCACTCACGTTTGCATTATATTTTTAAACTTTTGTATCAAAAGTACGCAGAGTATATTTTGTTTGTGATAAGGTATTTAAATACCAGAAGGAAGCATCTCAGGTTTTATTCTGGTTTTCATTTAATTGCTCTTTGAAGTTTACATCTTACGAATCGGTTTTAATACTCAAATCTAGTTTAGACCAGTGTTGACAATTATTATATCCCAAAATGGACCAAAAATCGACCTTAAAATATAGCTAAAATTTACAAAGATTAATATAAAACAGTTATAAAGGATAGCTTAAAAGATACCTGTTTGAATATGGCTTACTAGTGCTAGTTATAAACACTAATGACGTCCTTTTGCGACATCTTTGTTGTTACAGAAGTCCTGTAAGACTTATAATTTAGATTTTATTGCGGAGTACATTTTATTATCCTATTTTGAAAGAGAGTTCTGACACTTTTCTTATGCCAGCTTGCCCAGTATTCGTTGCTCGCTTATATCAATATTAACAATAAACTTTGAGGACATGGTTTAATTAATTGAAGATGAAGTCCTTTAACTCTAGAATGTTCCACGGGCATCTCGAATTATAGTCTTCTATCAATTTTAAGGCATTTTTAACGACTGTTCGTATAAAAGGCACAATAAATCCTGTTTCTGTTCTCAAATTCCATCAAGTCTCTAGGAAACCAAATTCATAAATGTAATCGTTCTTGACCAAATGATTAATCGAATGTCTTCACTCAGTGATGTGTATCAATCGGTAAGTTTTTTTTTTGCAGGATATATGAGTTTAGTCGATGAGAAAATGGAAGCTATTATAAAATTTACGATTTAAATGAATAAAGGTTACAATTTAGCACGAAAATGTGAAAAGGATTTTTTTTTTTGGAAAACTTCCATTTTTGCAAACGAAATTGCCTACAGTAAGCGTTTGATGGGTACAAAGTCAGAACATTTCTTAATACTAATTGAAAGCATTTGAAAACAAAAACAGTTCTGAATCATTTAAGAAACACAAGGAAAATAGAGAAAAATATGCTCAAAATTTCTTGTAGATGTTTCATAAAAGCTGTTGATATTGTTTCCAACAGATATTTTTATCAGTATCAGTAAACGAATATTGTTAGTCGTTGAAAATACCTAAAGTCGGGCCTATACATTTCAACAACAGGTACAATTCCAGTCTGTTTTCTCAAAAATGTTGCTCCTTCGGAATATCTACACTCATAAAACAAGACAGAAAGTCGGTCAAACTCGATTATAACATACTCTGTACCAACGAAATTACATGCTCAGCAAATATTTTGATGCTGCAGTAGCAGCTGAAAGCAGCGCTGCTTCTGCGCTGCAGCAGCGAACAGTCTTTTGATCATAACTCGAAAACCGTTCATCCAATCTTCACCATTCCTTTGGCTTATCGATAAGTTATCCTTATTACTAAATATATCTAGAAAGAACGACCCACCTATCTTTAAAACTGTAGGAGATATGACGAAATGAGAAAACTTTTTCTCATTTATGGAAAAATTTTGTGAAACTTTGAAAATTTTCCATTAATGAGAAAATATTTTTCTTAAGTTTGGGGTGAATCGCCTTAGGACGGATTTCATGGGAGAATTTCTAGTTTTTGGGGCGAGTGTTTTCTGAGTGTAGAAAATGCCAAATTTTTGTATCTAAATAGCTAGAGCTGCAGGTTTCGGCAAGACCAATTAGTTTCCAGCTTCCGACCTTATAAAATAGCTTATTCTGGTGGGAAAAATAGCTAAATTGGCAACGCTGGTTCAGTCTCATTTCCTCTACCCAGCAAGCGTTTTATGTAATTTTTGATCACATTCGAGTCGTTTTCGAGCCCTAAGCCTGATTCAAACAGTCATAAATGCGCTTGTTTTCCGATCATATATATTTTAATTCGGAGTAAATGCTACCCTAGCTGCGATTCTACTGAAAGAGCCGTTTTTAACCCCTTCTTCTGTTCAGTTTCCAATCAGTTTGAGATTCATTTGAGAGTCTTTTTTTTAGTCATATTACAATAAATCACATTTTGAGCATATTCATGAGTCTTTTTTGAGTCTCAACTAATCGCATATGATGGGCATCTCTTTTGGACCATCCAAAGGAGTACAAAAAGACTCATCAAGGTGATTTTTATGAAAATGATCTTTCAAATGTTGGGTGGGGTATGTATTTTAGGATTTCTTGTTGCGGTGTAGGATATGTTTGCTAGTCTGTTGAATGTGAGATTTGCTAGAGCTGGAGAGAATCTGACAACCTTTTTCTTAACATTATCTACATATTTGGTTCTCTGTTATTCCCAAATTGTAAAAGTGGTTCCACAGTCTGCATTGGCCTTTGTAGAGTCCCATTAGTATCCTGAGGAAATTCTTTGCTTGTTGGATACATTTTTGGAACCCTTTGAGGTTGTGTTTCACGATGGTGCCATTTCAATATTTTTCACATCTATGCAGCGTAGGGGCAGTTTATTCGTACTGCCTAGTTGGAAGCCCTAGCATCCTTTGAAGCATAAGACATAGCCTCGCCCCGAGGCGCCTGGACGCACAAGCAGACGTCACAGGAAGGGCCTCCATTCGTACAGCGCTTCCTTTTGTCTTCTTATATCTAAAGCTTCTGTAAAAACGTTTAAAAAATGTTGGCAATAATACTTTAATGAAATTCCATTTCATAAAATGCTAAATGCTCACCATATTTCCCCCAAACAACCCCAAACATGTGCCGACCCATTGTATACATAAATGTCTTTGTTATGGGTGGCCATTCGGAAGTAAGGTGACAACAATAAACTTAAACTTTAAAATCCAATTAACGTTCAACTGGAGCACCGACTCTAAAATAAACAAACTAAGGTCGAACCAGCGAGCAAGGTGGACGCTTCCGAGCAATGCCAAAGCCCCGAAATGTTGCACCGAATGGCAGACAATTTGAAAAAACCGTTGTTATGCATTTGCGCATGCGCTGCATACGATATGATTAATAATAATTAAGTGTGTGTACTTTTCGAAAGCGCACACAAATGAGGCGTTGATCATCATTACCAGCGTTGCCGCAGTGCACGTTTGGGTATGCGCTAGCTTCTGAGCGGTCTGAGGCCAATATTAATTCGGCTCGAGTGCGACCAATTCAATCAAGAAGGCATTATACCTCTCTCGCGGGTAGCTTTGTCATTCGTAAGCTCAGGCCTTGGTCAGCCCTCCCCCCGAGTCGTGTGCTTGCGCTTCTAGTCTTGATCGTCGTCGGTCGATTGATATTGTCGCCAGGGTTTTGTGACGCAAGTGCACGCAGCTGGCCATCGACTTGGTATAAAAGCCCCAGTTGGACGCCATTCAAATCAGTTCAAAACCAAATACGGTATCTAGAGCATTCAATTCCCGAAATGGCATTCAAAGTAAGGACGACCCGTCGCTGGCTGGGCAGCCAAATTGTAACCTAAACCGTGTTCCGTTTCCGTCTTTTCCCCAGTTCACTGTTCTCTTCGCCGCTTGCATTGCCGTGGCCAGCGCTGGCATCATCCCAGCAGCTGCTCCCTTGGCCGCCATCGCCCAGGTGGAGGAGTACGATCCCCATCCGCAGTATACCTATGGCTATGATGTTAAGGATGCTCTGTCGGGTGACTCGAAGAACCAAGTGGAGACCCGTGATGGTGATGTTGTTCAGGGTCAGTACTCGCTGAACGATGCCGATGGATATCGTCGCATTGTGGACTATACTGCTGATCCCATCAATGGATTTAATGCTGTGGTGCGTCGTGAACCATTGGTGGCTGCTGCTGTTGTGGCTGCCCCAGCACCTGTGGTACGTGCTGCTCCGGCTGTTGTGGCTGCCCCGGCTCCAGTGGTTCGCGCTGCTCCCGTTGTGGCTGCCGCCCCCGCACACTTTGCCTATGCCGCTGCCCCAGCGCACTATGTGCGGTCCGCTGCTGCTCCTTTGATTGCCGCTGGCCCAGCCATTGTCAAGACCCAATACGCTTCGCCTCTTATCTCGTATGCCTATTAGAAAAAAAAGCCCGAATAGGACAAAACGATCCGATAATTTGCCGTTAGTTGTTATTGAATAAAGGATGTGATGTAAATGAATGTAATCGAACTGAGCTTTGGAGGGGCTTTCTTTGGAAAAGGTCGGATTTGATGTATGCTTTATGTATCATCTTTGTTCTGCTAAATGGTAGAGGAAAAGGCCCCTGCACAGCTGAAATCATCAGCAAATTTGCTATAACCAACTCTAGAATTTTAGAAAACGTTTTCAAAACTTCCAAATATAAAGAAAATACGTGAAATATTATGCAGTAAGAATTAGTTAGTCTTGTGAAAGTGTTTCATTCTTTAAAGCACTTTCTTAAGGAAGATCGTTCCCAAAAGAATATGGATAAAATTTTTAGTGTCGCTCCAAATGTATCTGCAAAATATTGAATAATTTAACAAAACAACCCAATGATTATTTTTCCAGTTGAATGTGTGGTGGTGATTCTAGATGAATCTGTTTTGGGAAATGGTTCATCACATCTAGATTTTAAGTAATTTCTGCACAATGTTGCTTAAAATGCAAATTTTTATATTTTTAGATGAACTTTTTTGTGTACCCAAGCATTTACTTGGAATTCCTTTGATGTAATCTTTTAATAACACTACTTAGCTTTAAAATATAGCATCCCAAATAATTTTACTATTTTTTTAAGCGGATATATTCCGCCCTTAAGTATGCAATGGATATTGGTATATTTTTGTTTATAACTTTATACTATGACTAGCCCATTGGTCTTAAGCTGAGTACATTGACTTAAATAAAGGTCTTACACAATCGTGGTACAATTGTTCTCAATTCAAGAACAATCTTTTAAGAACGCCAAAGCTTGATTTGAACTTATATGGTTTAGTTTTTAAGATCATGTGTACTCAACTTGTTTTGAGTTTGGCTTATATACAAATTTATCTTATTTTTTGTGATTTGAATAGTGGACATTTCCCATTTATAAGAGAGTTAATATCAGAGTCAAGTGCTGGATGTGCTGCTGCTCCAATAACATCAGCGATAACCATTGTTCATTGTACTGAATTTACTCATACCCTGTAATACTTGATGGATATCATAAACAATAGAAACGAAAAAAAACCTCTAGTCAACAAGTTCCTGTACATTAAAGAGCTGGCGTTGATTCAACATGATTTTTGTGGGCTTTACACGAATCTCTTTTCGGAAAAGGTCCATCACGTCATCAAGTTCTTAAATTCGTCTACTGAGTATCGAATACTTAGTATATGAGATCATATATATATATAGTATATCATATACATCACGAAAACTTGTAGGGTGAACCCAAGAATTTATTTATAAAAAAATTAATCAGTTTGATTTTTGTGTGAAAATTGGTTTTGGGTTTAATGAAGTACAGAAATGCAAGGGACGAATGTGGTACAGCGGGTAGTGTGTGTACCTGATGTGCAAGAGGTTATGGGATCGATCTCGCCTTGAAACATATAATAAATATGTTTTTTCTTTACAAACTTACCGGTCACCTTCACTAGGTATTGCCGCCAGCTTTGAAGTTACTAGCCATGAAAAAGCTTATCAAAACATCGCCGTTCGGATTCGGCTTTAAACTGTAGTTAGGCAAGCCAAAAGATTGAGTGAAGCTCGGATTGAACCGTTGACCTGTATAAAGACAAGTATTTCTGCATGTAAGAGAATCAACTTTTTCAGCAAAAGACGTGTGTTCGATTCCACCTTGGAACATCTAATAAAAGAAAACGATTATCTAGTAAAAACATTTACCATAAAAATAAGACATACTCCTTTGAAATCCGTCCTAAAGCGATTCAAACTAAAATTTCCTAAAACTTAGAAAATTTTTCATAAATGAGAAAATATTTTTCTTAATTTATTTTTTGAATCGCCTTACGATGGATTTCGTAGGTGTATTTCTAATTTTCAGGACGATTTTTTTTTTGAATGCACAACCGGTCAGCTTCACCAGCTACTGGAGCCAGCTGTGGCTGGCCATGGAAAATCTGCTCAAGCTTTGCCGCTTGCATTCACTTCGAAATGTGCAATTATGACTCACAAAATTGCAAGGGAAATTAAAAAACATTACAGGCACAAACCCGAGCACTTTACTTTCACTCTTAATTTCTACAGTTTTCAAGGTCGCTCAGACATAAAGAATCAGGCGAATGAGGAAAAAGAAGCAACTCCAAAAAATTGAATAATATAATCGTCAACGATCAGAGCATTCAAAGAGGTACGTGAGAAGACAAAACTACTGAAAGAACGACAACCATGCAAGACAATGAAATACATTAAGCGGCGTTTACACTACTTATAGGAAGGTAAAGCGGAGCTTCACACGAGCTTTGTTGTAATTGTAATCCGCCTTGTCGCATTCGTATGTGCCAGCCACCTCGACCGGAGTTGCGCATGCGCAACAACAAAACCTTTAGGCTCGTGCACTCACATGCTAAACATGGGAACGAAGACGCGACAAGTCCAACGGTAATTAACCATTAAAAACCTGACTTTGACCTTAACCCTCGTGGTCGCCCGTCGCGACATTGTGCGAACGCGCAGAAGGAGGACACACTGAAGCCAACGCCTTGGCATATTTGGTAATGCGAGCGAACACATGTTCAAGCGAAAGTCCATATACGAGGTAGCCGGCTATCAATTCGTTAAGATAAAAGGAAACAATTTAATGGCCAAAATGCACCGTAAATCATTCTGATCACCCGGCGGACGTTGCTGCTGCATTTGGCGAAAGGTGCAATTCAAATTGGAATGACCTTAACCGGTTGCAACGGTATTAAGTACAGACATTAAATTCAATAAGCCGCGCCCGATCTTCGATGGCCTATTGAAATGTTCCACCATTCGATTGTCCGCATCACGTTTTTATTTTTTCTGGTGATTGGTGCAAATGGGACGGAACCAACGCCTGTTTACCTTAATGACTTAAAAGTGTGTAATCTGCTTTGATTATTGTCGGAAATTGATTTCCAAATTATATGGCCCGTTGATGATCAAGGTAAGGGCTCAATAAGGGTCGGAATTTTTGGTAAGGTAAGACAGTGAAAAGTTTTAGCAAAAATGGGGAATGACATTTGAGTTGCCTGTAATAAGAGAAGCAAAAGTAGAACTATTTATCGAAATGGGTTAAATTTAAAAACTGTTCTGAAGCAGAAATGAAATAAAGTATATAATTCACTAATATGAAAAAAGAACAGGAATGTCAAAGAAACAAATAAGCTAAGTTGACGAGGCACCGCTAGGGACTTCGTCTATTGATCTAAAGGTCGGAGAGATGTCGTTGGTTAAGGTCGGCTAAGTTAAGACGGACTTTAGCACACTCAAAGCAGGTGAAATCGCCCTAAAATTTCAAAATTCGCCTTAAAAAGGAATAAAAGTCAAATCAACATATATATTACAAAACGTTTTCTGAAATCAAGAAAATAATTTTATATAAGCCGGATAAAAATTTCTTAGTTTTAATGTCCGTATCGAGCAGAAAAATGTAGAAAAATTCCAAAAATTTAATAAAATAATCGCCGAGTTTCTAAAATTAAGAAATTGTTTTCTACAAATGTCTATTTTCGGGTTATCCTGTCTAAGTTTAGGAAAAGAAGTGTGCGCGTAGAGTAGAGTATGCCAAACGCGTTCAATCGCACACCAAATCTCGAGAAAAACGGCCGATCAATATGTTCAGTTCTTAAAAGCTCTCAGAATGTGATTGAAGATTCTGTAAACCTTCTGAGAGACCCATTGTCCTTTAAGAAATCCGAACTGGCCGCCTGGTAGAGCATCTTCAAACAAACTGAACAATATGTGCCAAGAAAAATAAATACTTTCAAGTTTTTTGTACAATGTTGGTAGGACACTAAATATTCTAAATAGTCGATAGGTGATAGAATCCTTAACATTCTTGGGAACCATCATGTCTAGCGCACACTTCCATAAGAAAGGGAAGTATCGAGTCATCGCTTTTAGTAGCATTCGCAGGAGCAGTACTCAGAGTGTCTACATCGTCAAAGCCCAGGGTCTTTGAGAGCCTGGGCTGCAGGAAATGTAGCCTTACTGAGATGGGTCAAATGGGAAAGAGTTTCCCATTATCAGCCAAGAGACCAGTTTGAGTGGTGGCAACATTCTCCCGGGAAGCTAGACTAAAGTAGGTGAAATGAAATAGCAACTGCTCGACTATCGCTGGGCCAGACCTAGCCCAGGAACCATTCCCCGCTGCATAACAAACCTCTGCAGGGGCTGCCTCTTGACTTGGCAAGTGCATTTCCAGAGGATGAAGAGAGGATGTGCTGTTTTGTGTTGATATTGAGAAGTTTTTGCTTTACATATTTAGCCTATCTTTCAATAATAAACGTTCTTAGTGAGACTGCAACTCTACGATGGTCAGCTTCATCGTCAGAGGCACTCTCTTTCCCCTTACAAGATCAAGTGAGGTGGACTTTGAAAGTTTGTCTACCAAACATTGATTGCTTAGAGCAGCGATGCCCATGCTTTATACGCTTCATGCGCCAATGTTGTTGTAATGCGCGAACGCATCAGCCACGCGTATAGAACTGACGCATAGGCATAGGTATAGGCTGCTGGCTGCTGTTGCGGAATTAAAGGCAACAACAATACGGACAGACAGTGTATATGTGTCTGTCTCTCTTCTCTTTCTCTCCTATGCTCTTGCGGAATTAAAAGCAACAACAATACGTGCTGACAGCACAACCAGTATCGGTAATCAGTAATCGGTTTTCTCTTTCGTCTTCTTGTGGTAGTTGTGGTTTCTGATATTGGTTTTTGGTTTGTGTGGGTAAGAGCGCACTCATTAGAAGCTGTTGGGCATCCCTGGCTTAGAGGCTGGGTGGATATTAAGCACAACAGTGCAGCTGTATCAGCGTCTGTACCCTGATAGATAAGGAGAATGAGATCTAAGAAAAATTACAGAAATTCGTTTATAGTTGGCTTATTTGACGGAATTTCAGAGAATATTTCATAGTGTATGAGCAATGGAGATTATTTGAAGTTGGAAGGGGAAAAAGGATCGATTGAATTTAGTTAAAGAAGTAAGGTTCGTTTTTTAAATTGGGAAAAATTTAGTGAATATTCAGCGAATGTGAATCAAATGTTCGAATTTTCGGCTCACATTGAAGTAAGGCAAATGTTTGGAAATAAGTTCTCTAATAAGATATCAAACAAGTGTAATAGGTAATCAGATAGGCACACAGAAGAACACAGAAAAATAACACTGAAATCAATCCGGAACGGAATGGAAAACATGTTAATCCCGGAGCAGGCTTTAATTTAATTGTTTTTCGGCTCGGCTCAAGAATTTTCGGGATTATCTTGTTTTTAATCCCGTTTCGGATTGAATTCCTTGATTTCAGTGTAAGAAAAGCTACACGAGAAGTTGACAATCTGACTTCACTTATGAGTTTTTTAACATACAACTCACAGTAATCTGAAGTATTTCTCACCCAACTCAAATAAGATCTCTACAAGTGAAAACTAATCCTACGACCAATTGTTCTGAGTAGCTATGTAGCTATGTATTGAAGAAATAATTCCACCAATATTTGAGAGCTTAAAAAATATGCAACAAGTTTTATTTCATTCACTAAAATCATCAACAAAACAGCAAAGAAAACTATAAACTTAGTGATGCTGATGGTACCCAAGTGGTGCATGAGCCACAGCCACTGGAGCCACCGTCTTGACCACAGTCTTCACATGCTCCAGCGGTACGCGGTTGACCACAGCATTGAAACCATGCTCAGGATCTGAGGTGTACTGTACAATACGCTTATAACCATCGGCATCGATCAGGGAATACTCGCCATGCACCACATCACCATCACGCTCCTCCACCTGGCTCTTTGAGTCACCAGAAATGGCATCCTGCACTTCGTAGGCGAATTTGTATTGTGGATGGGGATCATATTCATCATCATGTTTGGCCAACACATGCTGGGCATGGGTCAAGGCAAGGGGGGAATGAGCAACGGCCACTGGGGCAGGAGCTTGGGCATGATACAGCTGCTGGACAGGCACCACACCTGCACTGACAGCCGCAATCAAAGCCAATATGGTAAAGAACTAGAAGCATAATTTCTATAAATTGTTGTAAGCTTAAAAAAAAAGTAATCTTTCACTTACCTGGAAGGCCATGGTAATGCTATTTGGTTGGGTTTTTTGTTGATTTTTGGATACCTTTACTTGCTACAGAGAAGCTGTGGAATGATTTACTGCCGCACCAGCGCTGGTTTTTATATGCCAAAAATTATGCGAAAAAAGCAAATTGAAGTTGATTAATAACAAAACATTTTTGTCACTTTGTTGTTGGATTGGTTTTTATTTTATTAACTCAAAATGCGGTAATTACCGGCGGCATGAAGTGCGCCCACACACACACACACACACACACGTAAGTGAACCTTTATGCAATAAACTGTAAATGTGTCCAGATTAGTGTCGTAGGTAAAATTGGATATTTTTAAACTACCTAGTTGACCGCGGGCAATTCGTTGGCGCTTTCACTATTCTGCCTTGAATTGAGGCCTTAAGAAATATCGAAAGAAATGAAATACTCATGTATAAAACTGACCTAAGCCAAGCGAATTTGTGTTGTGTGGAAGAGGTATGACATGAAAATTAAACGATTTCAATGTACTGAATTGTTTCCAATACAAAACGGGGTTTTCTAAGGAACTAACTAAGATGACGTTTAATTTCTATCCGGGATTTAATCAATCTCAAACGTTGTCAGAAGTCGGTCAATTCTGGATATTCTCATTCCAAGTTCGAATAGTAGATCTAGTACGACTTTTGCTTCAAATTTGAGTCCGAAGGTCGAGATTAAATAATTTCTTCTGGGCTTGATTTTATCTTCCCATTTTTTATTCTGTGTATGATTGATATACTCGTATTATGTATTCTTGTACCTCGATAGCTGCTCTCTAATATTATTTACCTGAATACTCAGAACCGGTCCGGTCCATCGAGCCCGATCATAAGCTATCTATGCCATCTATCTAATTTTTTTTCCTATCGAATCTAAGTTACTAGCTTTTATTGTAACTTGTAAGTTCCTTTTTAAAATTGCCGTTTTGAATATGTAGATTTTTGTTCTGAGTAAAGTATCCTCGAACCAACCATTGCACACTGGTCCAAATGCCAAAAATTTTGGCAGAAATTCAAATTTTTTTTTTAAGAGTTTTGCAAAAATAATATTTTATTGCAATAGAATATTAACTAGGGCAGTTAAAAAGCATAGTCGTATTGTTGAAATCGAAGCACTGCAAATTTGTGCAGCCCTGGAAGTCAGCTGATCATTTACCACAAACTTTGATTGTGAATGCTTTGCAAATAAGAGCACATTTGAAACTGGTGTATTTTGTGTTATTCCTCGAATATTTAATCAAATTAAAATGGAAAACGAAGTTGAAGGTATTTATAATATAATTGTTATCACGCAATACTTGTTTTATGTGGTGTGTCTTTGTTTATATGTGTTTTTATAAAGTGATGTTTTTAGCGATTCTAACCTCAAACTTGTTGTGTTTCGTGGAATAAAAGTATGTTGGATTGTCGTGGATTGTCGTAACTATTAACACCATGTGGTTCTTCAATATGTATATAATACGAGGATATTAATCTTATTGACCCGTTTTTGCCCGTTTTCCTGAAAATTGACTTTTTCCAGACAACATTGACATGAGTCACGCTGAAATGCTTGAATTTTGGCTAGCAAATAATCGGCAAACCGAAGGCCTCGCTAATTTTGTGCTGCAGCAAAGTCACAGGAAGCTTAACCAAATCATGGAGGAGTCAATTCGAAAGAAAATTAAGAACTTTGTTGCTTATGTAAATTTTCATTTAAACAAATGTAATCGAATGGTTACAAGATTTAAAACGAAACATCAAAGTTGGCTTTCATCACGTATGCAACTACAATTAAAAGCATGTAACTTTGTTGATGAATCCGCCAAAACTGTTGGACGTCCACGGTTATGCTACGACGATGGTAGTTCTCGCTTAAAGCGCAAATTAGCAGCAGAGGTTTCGGCAGACAATGGCAATAATGCAAATCTTCTTGTCCATGCTGCAGCGGTCGCTGCAAAGAAGGCGCATTTAAAAAACGTGGAAGAAGAAAAAAAGGAAGCTAAACGTGTACCTTATACTCCAGAAGAAGCCTTAGATTTTCTAATAGAAAACAGCTTTACTAAAAGACAATATATGAACATAAGACAACATAGCAAAAACCGGAATTGCGACATTTATCCGAGCTACAATAAAGTGATTGCAGCAAAAGAAAAATGTAGACCTAAAGGAATATGTATTACAGAGTCAGTCGCGTCTGTTCCTTTACAAAACTTGTTGAAGCACATAGTCGAACGCATAATGTTGTTACAAAGCGAAGTGCTTAATATATATGCTGATATTTCTGAAATGAAACTAATTGCTAGTTATGGATTTGACGGTTCGACTGGGCAAAGTCTCTATAAACAAAATTTCGTATTGGATGCATCTGACACGTTGGATCAGTCTTTGTTTGTAACAACCCTAATCCCGCTAAAATTAGTTGATTCGATAGGTCGAGTTATTTGGATGAACCGCTCTCCGCAGTCTGTGCGATTTTGCAGGCCTCTTAAAATTGAGTTCGTTAAAGAAACAAAGACTCATATATTAAAAGAGAAAGCAAACTTGGACTTGGAAATTCAAAATTTATTGCCGATGGTATATGAAGATGCGAACAAACAAAGCTATACCATAAGTTTTGAGCTGAAAATGACTTTAATTGACGGAAAAGTCCTGAATATCTTAACTGGAACTAATTCAACCCAGTCTTGCCCAATCTGTGGAGCTAAGCCTATGCAATTTATGACAATAACTGATCTGGAGTCGGATAACTTTATTCCAAAAAGCCCACAAGCGCTAGAATACGGAGTAAGTCCTCTACACGCGTGGATTCGGTTTTTCGAATTTGTTCTTAAAATTGGATATAGGATTGGTATCAATAAATGGCAAGTACGTGGCCCTGAAGACAAAGAAAAAATGTCTGCGCGGAAAGTGGAAATTCAAGGCAAATTATGGGCGGTTCTTGGACTTCATGTCGATAAGCCCAAGGCAAACGGAAGCGGCAGTACAAACGATGGGAACACAGCAAGAAAAGCATTTTTGAATACCGACACATTTGCGTCAATACTTGGCTTCGACCCGGAGGTTTTAAGAGACTTCTATATTATATTAATCACCATTTCATGCAACTTCGAAATTGATGTTCAAAAATTTAAAAATTTCTGTAAAAAAGCTGGCTCTTTATACATGGAAAAGTATCCTTGGTACCCAATGTCAGCTACGGTACATAAAGTACTTGCTCATGGTGCTCAGATCATAGCCGCATCCTCCCTTCCACTTGGTTGCCTAGCTGAAAATGCATCGGAAGCCCGAAATAAGTTTTATAAAAAAGATAGACGTTCACATGCAAGACAAAATAGTCGTATAAATACCATGACAGACGTTTTTTGCCGAGCGCTAGATTCATCGGATCCCCTGGTTTCCAGCATTTATATTCAACAAAGGCTGTTGCAAAATAAAAAACACACTTATCCAGCAGAAGTTCTTGAGCTTTTAAGAGCTCCAAATGTAAATTTCCTATTTAATAATGTCAATGCAGATGATGACGATAAGGAAGATGACTTGGACACATCTGAATGTATCGATATATATTCTTTCGATTTAGATGTGGAAAATGATTAACAAAATAATAAAAAAAAAATCATATTAAAAAATGCCTTACTAAAAGAAATAACATATATGTATATTAATTGATGTTTTACATATTTTTTTTTTGGGAAGCTAAATATTTTTGGGGGTGGGAGTCTGGTGGGAGAGTGGTAAGGGGTGGGAGAAATGAATTGTCAGATTGTTTATTCAAAAAGTTATATATACGTTCAAGTTTTGTTGGACAATGTACCGGATTTAAATATACTCGAATTTATAGTTTTCAAGGACATTAACTTATATGGGGCGGCGTAGAGGGCGTGGTCCAATCGGACTAAACTTTTTCTCAGGCTTAACATATACTATGACAATATTGCCTACCAAGTTTCAGGTCTGTAACTCCTTTTTTCGAATTTCTGCCAAAATTTTTGGCATTTGGACCAGTGTGCATTGCTTAAAATTACTCCATATTGTGAAGTAGAGCCAGAATATTTGTCCGTATTACTCATTCCACTCATTCTCAGACCGAACCTTCTGCCAAATTTTAGCTATTTGTGGCCTTGAGTACAATTAAATTTAGAGTAAAGTGTAAAAAAGACTCACTTTTGTGTTAGCTAGATCAGTTCTTCTGCTCTTTGACGAGTCCACTAGGCATTGACCAATCGATTTCAATTGCATCTATAGTTCCAATTTCTTAAACCTGATAGCCTGTAGTCGGCCCTGTTTCGAATTCCGATTCTACTAAGATTCTACTTACTTCAGCGACGCAGGCAGCTTGGTAATACAAACTGGTTGGGTACAGAACCACAGGGACTTCTAAGCCACCGGTTCGGTTCACTATATTATTTTTAGAGCTTTATGTGAACCGCAGTTATGATTCGGTTCAGTGGTTTATTCTATATTATTTGTATATTTTATGAAATACTGTTTCCTCATCCGAATATTTATCTTATTGCCCAAACATGAAATGGAACTCTTAGAAAACATTTGAATAGCCTTAAAATCTTAGAAATCAGTCCATAAAATTAGAATGAACAGTCTGAATAGAAGCAGATCTAGCAGACGGGTTAAGGAGTTTGAAGGCCTTACTAAAGTCCAATATTTTCTTGCAAATCAACTTCTAAAAGGAACTGCAGTCTAATGGCGAATATATTAAAAGGTCGGTGGGCTATTACTGGACGGTATCGGTATCCCATTATTTAAAATGGTTCACAAATCATTCGTAAAGACTACATCAATCCGGCATCCCCATGGAATATTTCACATATTAATTTAACTTAATGTCAGATAAGTCGTAGCTTATGTAATCGATAAAATTTTCCAAAATTACAAATCTCATTGTTAAAGGTAGGCGCCTCACACCTTCAAACTAACCATTGAAATGTCCCGAACCAAATTGTTTTAATTTGTGATTTTCGGTTCGGTCTAGCAATTTCCGGTTCGCATCGGCTTAGGTTTTGGCTAATACTGGCGTAATACTTGTATTAGACGATGATTCCCATAATGATACCCATCGGTCGGTTTTTGTTTCTACATTGCAAATATACAGTCTGATCAGCTTTACACTTTTTTTATTGGCAAAGTTTGAGAAGCAATTGATATCTAATTTTTGAAGGTGACGGCTGCTTAATACTTGCCAGATTTATTTGAATGGCGCTTAAGTTTTGGGTTTTTATATAAATCTTAGGTTTGATCGGAAGCTGAGGCGGAGCCTTTAGCGACGAAGTCACAATACTAACGCTAGCAAGTTTGATAAGTTTGATCAATGGGATGAGGTTATCACTCATACTGAGTCTTCCCTCTATCTGTCTGTGCCCTAACATCTGAACGCCCAAATAAAGTATACCATATTTAACAAAACAATCACATTTATTTGAGTTTAGATCCAGGCAAATCACTAGCAAAATTACAAGTTTGCAACAGTATAGGCGGGCGCAGTGTACCTAAGGGGGGCAGGCACGGCAGCGGTGCGAACAAAGGGTGACGTTCTGACAAAAGGAGACGTCACAATTGGAGCAGATCGAACAATGGGTGCTGCTACGGCCAAGGGAGCAGATCGTAGAACGGGAGCTGCCACAGCGGCAACTGGGGCCTTGACAATGGGTGCTGCCCTAATCAGGGGCTCAGCCACGGCCACAACTGGTTCACGACGCACCACGGCATTGAATCCATTGATGGGATCAGCGGTATAGGTAACGGTGCGCTTCAAGCCATCAGCATCGATCAGTGAGTACTCGCCACGTACCACATCACCATCACGCTCCTCCACATGTCCCTTGGAATCACCCGATAGCGCATCCTGCACATCATAGCTGTACGAGTATTGAGGATGAGGATCCACCTCCTCCAGTTCCACAGTTTCAGATACAAGACGAGCCGGAGCCACTGCCAGGGGAGCAGCAGTCCTCAGTACAGCGGCCTGAGCCACACCGATTAAAGCCAAGGCGAATGCAATCTGTAATCAACAGTTAACAAAAATTAATATCCTGATATAGTCCTTTTGACATAATCCAATCCACACAAACCTTGTAGGCCATTTTACTAAAGTTTGGAAAGCTTTTAGTTGAAGCAGAAGCTAAACACTGAATGTCTGACCCACTGCGCGGCCATATGATTATATAGTCGATTGGCTGACATTGATGGCACCTAATTGGAATTCAATTTTGGCGCCCCCCGTTTGATGGTTTGGTATTGGGCGAACCAAAAATTAAGTTAACTAAAATTTTCATCACGTATTCAGTCTTCGGTTCTGCAGGTCGATAAATATTTAAAAATCAATGGGCATATCAATTGTGGGTTTTTTTCAACTTAACAGTTACGAATCATTTGGAAATTTTATTAAACTAACTATAGTTTGTGTTCTGATTTGAGAGACACAGAACTTCAAGAACTTTGCTTCGCCGTGTAAATCTAGTCTAAGATAAAGTACTTGTGATGCAGGGTCTCATACAACTTTTAGATTCTCAGATTGACCTTATTCTTGGCTAATTTCACACATGGGAAACTCATTTGAGACATTAGACAAGGGAAAATACAGCCTTGTCACAGAAAAGCAAATCAAGAAATTAACATTTTTGTACTTCAATTAGTTATAATCGGTGTCAATAATATGGTAAGTAAGCAAATACTTGATTCAAGTACAAAGTTGCTATTTCAACATCAAATTTTCCAATTCCAAAATATTTGATTCAATTTTTGATCATACATTTTGTTGTAATAGAGAAAAGTAAAAATATTCTTGAAGTATAATTTATTCTAATAGCAACCCCAACAAATTTTTTGAACTCAAAAATGTTCTTGATCTAAGCCCATAAAATTCTAAAGCAATTCCCAATTATTGAAATGAGGACTCTGTATTGAACTGTACTGTAATCAACGAAGTCTGGTAAGATTCAAAGGCCATGAGTTAACCAAAGCAAAATTGTTATTACTGTAGGTCAGATATGTAGCATCACTCCATATGAAAGTGATTGAACCAGTTGAGAATTTTAAGAACACATTTGTTAAAAAACTAATTGTAAAGGCCGATTTCTCATCTTCTAAATAGCCTTTATGTGTCATATAAACTAATATTTTGCTTTGTTAACTGTAGGTTTATGTGACAGCTCTATGTAGATAACAAGAAAGAAAGTCGGTCAAGCCCTACTATAGCATACTCTGTACCAACGAAATTATACGCTAAGCATAAATTTTAATGCTGCAGTAGCAGCTGAAAGCAGCGCTGCTTCTGCGCTGCATCAGCGAACAGTTTTTTGTTCATAGCTCGAAAACCGTTCATCCAATCTTCACCATTCCTTTGGCTGATCGATAAGTTATCCTTATTACTAAATATATCTAGAAGGAACAATCCAAATATCTTTAAAACTGTGGGAGATATGACGTTTTTTCTAAATTGCGGGGGCGGAAGGTAGCGTGGCCAAAATTGAAAATAAACTTGATCTGCCTGCAGACATAAGAAGCATGTGTCCCATACATGTCAAACCTCCATCTCTTACCAAATCTGAGATCTGTGCGTTCATTCGGACATACAGACGGACGGACTGACAGACGGACATGGCTATATCGACTCGGCTGTTGATGCTGATCAAGAATATATATACTTTATGGGGTCGGAGATGATTCCTTCTGGATGTTACATACTTTTGCACAAACTTATAATACTCTATGTACCTTCGGTACAGAGTATAAAAATAGACTTAGGGACGTTTTCTAATTATCTCCGTCATATCTCCCACAGTTTTGAAGATAGATGGCTTGTTCCTTCTGGACATATTTAGTTATTAGGATAACTTATCGATCCGCCAAAGGAATGAAGAAGATCGGATGAACGGTTTTCGCTATACTTCTTGGTACAGAGTATGTTATAGTCGGGCTTGACCGACTTTCTTTCTTGTTAATTATTAGTTAGCTTACTGTTAGAATGAAAAGTTATTGATTTGATGTTGCTAGTTTTCATTTATAATATACTAGTGGTTTCCCAGAAAGTGATTCGAATTTAATTTAGATTTCGTCGATCAGCTGCTTCATACAAAGTGTCTGGTATGCCCAGGAAAGGTACGGAATGGGGGGGTTAAATTCAATGATCTCAAAAAATTAGCATTGAGGATGATTCACTTTGATTTAGAATTTATTTGGTTTAAGTGTGACCTCTTTAACTTGGCGAAATTTCAAGTAAAAGCAGTATTAAATATATAAAGGACTCTGTCATTGATTCTGTTGTGAATGTGGCACCTTTTAGTATAAGAACCAGCCTGTGCCTTGTAGGTGTTCTACGTTAAGGCGACATTTCCAGTATCAAAGCTAGTGGTGTGTCTGGCAGTGCACATTGAAGGCCAAATTTTTGGCATAAGCTTGTTAAATTTAATAGCAACAACCAGAATATCATTTGGAAAAAGTTTTAAACCGTTCCGAACAAGCCTCCCACGTGGCGCATACGTAATAAAATGATATTTATTTGATTTATATTTACTTTTTTCTTGTTTGTTTAAAAGTCCTTTAAAAAGTAGGGGTTTTGTCGACAATTTATCAGCCATTTATAGACTGAGCTTACTGCGAACTTTCAAGAACACTTTTAAATAATTACAAATTGGAGGAAGTGGGCGAAAGTTGGATTTAGTTCCACGGGGGAAAGGTGATTTGAGTATGTTTTCTCAGACTAAGGACTAATCACAAAACTAATTAATGTGGGATTTGGCTAATAATTATCTTAGTAAATCCCTGTAGTTAAGTTTATGTAATGTTTATTTGTAGTTCCAATGTAATTTATTGTTATTTTTAAGTAATGACAATAATAAAACGATAAGTGTTCTTTAGTTTAATGAACTACACGTTTAATCTTTAGTTTTAAGAGCACCGTCTTCGACTTTAACTTAAGTTCCTTCTCCATTAGCTACTTTAGTATGAGTATTAGAAGAAATCTTTAAAAGCCTTTTCTTGCCATCAGTAATAACTGGATGTTCAGTGTCACTTTTTAACGTAAATGGCTTAAATGATAGTACTGCATCTGCTATCTATTCCATTCCCTTTGCCGTTTAACATCTATTCAACAATTAACTTCGCACTTTAACTTATAAGGGCATTAAATTAACCCCTAAAAATTCATAATGAAAACTGGTTTACAGGCATCTCTAAGATAAATTGAATTTATTTGGATGACAACACACAACATTCAGTCGTACGAAACAATGAGCTTGAGGTTTCAATGCTACAGTTTCCATACACGTTTAGCATAGACGCTGAGAGACCGTGGTCAAGCTTCATAGTATAAAAGCGGAGTGCCAACAGTAGCCACCACAGTTCGATTCGTACCCAGTTAACCGCAGCAACCAGCAGCACCAGCAACTAATCCTAACAAAATGGCATTCAAGGTAGGAGTGTGTAAAGTTATTTGGCAGATCAGCATTTAACCTAATACCAATTTACAGTTCATCGCCCTCTTCGCTCTGATCGCCGCCGTCAATGCTGGCGTTCTGCCTGCCGCCCAGGTGTACCATGCTGCTCCAGCTGTAGCTCACTATGCTACTCCGGCTGTGGCTTACCATGCTGCTCCTGCTGTGGTAAAGACCGTGGCTCACCACCCGGTTTTGGCCAAGGCTGATGATGAATACGATCCCCATCCTCAGTACAAGTTCGCCTACGATGTGCAGGACTCGCTTTCCGGTGATTCAAAGAGCCAGGTTGAGGAGCGCGATGGCGATGTGGTGCGTGGTGAATACTCCCTGATTGATGCTGATGGTTACAAGCGCACTGTCCAGTACACCGCCGATCCCATTAACGGATTCAATGCTGTTGTCAACCGCGAACCTTTGGTTAAACATGTGGCCGTGGCTCCTGTGGTGAAGACCTATGCTGCTGCTCCTGCCGTGGCTCACTATGCTGCTCCCGCTGCCGTGGCTCACTATGCTGCCCCAGCTGTGGTCAAAACTGTTGCTGCCCCAGTGGCCCACTATGCCGCCCCCGCTGCTTATGCCACCTATGCCGCTCACCATTAAATGCCATTTTGTTACATGTGCTGACTGAATCTGATCTATAGCTAAATTTGTTGCCAACTTTAAATAAATTTTAAATTGTTAAGTATATTTTTATAAATTTGAATTTTCTCAGTGCTCTTTTGTGCTCCAGAGTAGCTTATAAGCTAAAAAAGTAAGACAGCACCTCCCAAAGTTTGTAAATGTCTGATCAGTTTTAAGTTGAATGGCGCACAAAGGGTCAAGCTCTGTGATGTTGGGCTGCAAATCGTTCTTGAACCAAACCACTGAGAGCCGGTTCATAGTGGATTTCATTTGGGTTTCTCGAACCGCACCATAAGCCGTACCTTCTAGACTCATAACTTCCTCAATCTGAACCCGAACCGGACCTTATCTGTTTGGCAAAGGGTTCGGGTCCAGCGCACTCACTAAAGCTATTAAAGCGGTGCAAACTCGTTGAAAATATTGATGTTTTGAACCAAGGTGCGAAGATTCTTTATTAGAACTACAAATTTTATGATTATGAATTCTAGAATAGTTGAGGAAACTTAACATAATTACAATTCTTTTTAATAATAATCTGATTGATGACTAATCGTAATCGAATTTCTAAATTTTCGTTTTTATAATTTGGAAAAATACGCCTGGAAATCGATAGCCAATTTTCTAGGCAACCTCAAAGAAAGCCAGATAAATGTGTGTTAAGAAACTTCTTCGCAGGCGTAGCTCATCAGAATGCAACAGGTAAGCCCCTAAGCGATTCGTACTGCTGCCAAAACATCAGAGCAGGCGGCAGTTGGCTGAACACATCGCATTCCAGAGTGATTCTGAGACTTGCGGGGTGCGATAAGCTTGTTCAACGGCAGGCCACGTTCAGCAGGCGAGCAATCGACGCCTACAGTTTAATTCAAACGACGC
Source organism: Lordiphosa andalusiaca (assembly GCA_035044965.1). Lineage (NCBI taxonomy): Eukaryota > Metazoa > Arthropoda > Insecta > Diptera > Drosophilidae > Lordiphosa > Lordiphosa andalusiaca. The sequence goes on from JAWNNM010002225.1 coordinate 664,761, forward strand.
TTCCCATAGAGCTAATGAGAGAGCGGTGGAAGCAGAAGCTCGGAGACAGGCTGCAGCTGAAAGGGAGGCCCAGGCTGGCGTAGACTTTAAGCCAGCTACAATTTAACAAATTTTCTAATAAGCTTAGATTGATGTGTAGAAGTTTTGAAAACAAAAGTTAAAATTATGCAGGAATGCAAACCGACTCAGAACCGAACCAATCCGAGCCGAACCGAACCACTTATTCCAACTAAAAAACCAAAACGGCGGCCTTTCGAAATTGCTTAACAGAACAGAGAACAGAGAAAGCCTTTACCTTTATGCAAAAAATCTTGTAAAATGTGGGAACTATAATCCTTTCACTAAGAAAAGTTTTATGTGACCTTCCCTTTAACTAAGGGAGACCTCTCATCCTCGATGCCGGATTGATGTAGCTTTTAAGAATTATCCTCCAGCAATTTCTCACCGAGCTATTCATATACCTGTCATTAGACTGCATACCTTTTGTGGAAATTTGATTTAAGAGAATCTGTTATATTTTTCTTCTCCATATCTTCTAATGATCGACAATCCAACTAAGACCATCTCTGCTGACTTTATTAAATACAATAATTTATTTGATTTACCTACAACTGAACAATTTCTCTCTCTCTTCTGTTTCTCTCCCATGAATCTTGCAGAATTAAACAAAATAACAAATTATCATGCGTTTGTAAGATTTGTTGATATTCGGCGAATCATTTCGTTTGCTTCAGAATTATTTTCTTCATTTGTATTGGTGACTAATCAAGTATTAATTGCTCTTGGACACCTCTGCTCTAAGACATCTAAATTAGCTGACAGGAGTTCTTTAAGTTTGTGTGATCATCAATTAAAGTCTAAAGTGAAAAGGAATACTTGGAGCTACAACAAAAAGACTACATTTCGTTGGTCCTTCGAGTCGGATGAAGAGATATATTTTCCTCTCGTCCTAGCAAGTGGACCGAAATGTTGATGTAGAAGCTTGAGTTCAGTCAAATCAATGTTAAATTGTCTGACTATATGCTGATTACTATCTATGTCTAGAAGGTACACACATTCTACCTGCAAATTTGTGAAAGATGTGCAATTTTGCAAAACATTAGAGCATATTTGATCTGCAAGCATATGAAGTCTACCTTCAAGACCTTGTAGAATCTCTAGCATCTCCAAAATCTATTTGTTCATCAGGCAAATGGTTATCTCGACTCAGCAGCATATTTAACAAACGACGCTTGAACAGGACAATTTCTAAGAAATACATTTTAAAAGATTAAGTAAATTTATTTAAAGTTGGCAACAATTTAGCTATAGATCAGTTTCAGTCAACACATGTAACATAATGGCATTTAGTGGTGAGCGGCATAGGTGGCATAAGCAGCTGGGGCGGCATAGTGAGCCACTGGAGCAGCATAGTGGGCAGCTGGTGCAGCATAGTGTTCAACTGGGGCGGCATAATGAGCCACTGGGGCAGCGACAGTCTTGACCACAGCTGGGGCAGCATGGTAAGCCACAGCTGGAGCAGCATAGTGAGCCACAGCAGGAGCAGCAGCATAGGTCTTCACCACTGGAGCCACGGCCACATGCTTAACCAAAGGTTCGCGGTTGACAACAGCATTGAATCCATTAATGGGATCGGCGGTGTACTGGACAGTGCGCTTGTAACCATCAGCATCGATCAGCGAGTACTCGCCACGCACCACATCACCATCGCGCTCCTCCACCTGGCTCTTGGAATCACCGGAAAGTGAGTCCTGCACATCGTAGGCGAACTTGTACTGAGGATGGGGATCGTATTCCTCATCAGCCTTGGCCAAAACCGGGTGGTGAGCCACCGTCTTTACCACAGCAGGAGCAGCATGGTAAGCCACAGCTGGAGCAGCATAGTGAGCCACAGCTGGAGCAGCATGGTACACCTGGGCGGCAGGCAGAACGCCAGCATTGACTGCGGCGATCAGAGCGAAGAGGGCGATGAACTGCAAATGATTTGTAAATAGTTAATAACTTTGTGTAACTTGGCTGAAATGGTGCAGCCGGAATCCTACCTTGAATGCCATTTTGTAGAGCAAGTTTGTGTGACTGGAAACAGTGCTGCTTGTGTGCTGATGAATCGAGAGCTAACTGAGTTATGATAAGAAATTGGCAACTCTGCAGCTTTTATACACCCGTGTACAGCGCTTCGTCCGAGGTTGTCCATTATGGCCATTATCTCCCCCCAAAGTACACACACGAACGCGCATTATCAGAGCCAAACAATGCAGAGCGAAAGGCCGCTGCCGGAGCTAGGCCAGCTGACCATATTGCGTGAGACCTTTGCCTTTGTGTGGAAAATGTGGAGCAAATTATGTCTTGTCTTGCAATTGGACGCAGACTAAGAGTCTGGAGGAATTGGATTTGATCGAAACTGAAACCAATACGCGAAATGTGTCTCAAGTAATTTGACATTCAATTTGCGTGTGACATTAAAATGGCAAAAAAAAAAAGTGCTTTTGTTGCTACCGGATACTTTTATTGTTGGGCATACCAGCCACTGCTCCCCAAAATAAAACCGGTCTGTCTCTTGGTCTTGGGCTAAATATGCGAACATTTCAATTGCTGCCGCTAAGCGTGAGCAATCGGGAAACACGGCTCGTAATAATTTAAATATAATTAAATCAAATTGCTGTGGCTTAGGTTCAAGAATTGTAATTCATATGCCTAGAGTTACTTTCAAGTCCTTGAAACTTAAATATTCGTTTTCTTTTTGTCAGTTTCTCTTATGTTCATATGTGGCTAAAAGTGTAGCACAGCTTATGTAGATTGAATCATAAAGAAGCCCGAAGGCAAAATCAGGCTAACAAGGTGGATAGGTTTTTGATTTTAAAAAGTAGGACATACAAATTTGAAAATTTACTTTTGATACATGGAATTGTCTTTCTTAAATGTTGAGGGAGGTCCTACAGAAGTCGTTGTATCTGATGCCGAGCATTGCATCGTGTCGTCTTATTAGACAGTGTCAGGGCACCTAGCACTGATTTCTCAATACATTGAGTGGGTCATGGATGCCTAGATACTTTGCAAATTTACGTCGATTACCAACGATTCGACGTTCACACACAAAAAACAAGAAAGAAAGTCGGTCAAGCCCGACTATAACATACTCTGTACCAAGAAAATTTGTTTTTTTATCATAACTCGAAAACCGTTCATCCGATCTTCTTCATTCCTTTGGCGGGTCGATAAGTTATCCTAATAACTAAATATGTTCAGAAAGAACAAGCCATCTATCTTCAAAACTGTGGGAGATATGACATTTTTTCTAAATTGCGGGGGCGCCAGGGGTCGTGGCCAAAATTGAAAATAAACTTGATCTGCCTGCAGACATAAGAAGCACATGTCCCATAACTGTCAAGCCTCTATCTCTTACCATCTCTGAGATCTGTGCGTTCATACGGATAGACAGACGGACAGACGGACATACGGACATGGCTATATCGACTCGGCTGTTGATGCTGATCAAGAATATATATACTTTATGGGGTCGGAGATGCTTCCTTCTCCCTGTTACATACATTCGCACAACTTCATGATCCCCCTTTTCCCATTTACCATGGGAACAGGGTATTCAAATTCAAGATATCCGGGACGAAATCAGTCGGAAACGTTGTCAGAAGTCGGTCAATCCCGGATTTTTCTCATTTGAAGTACGAATAGGATTGACTTGATCTCGGATATCTCTAATTATATAGATTTTTTTAGCTTGATTGTGCATCCTCATTTTTGTCCGTCTAGGAATGACCTAATAGCATATTCTTCAACCACGAGCTGATCAACGACAATGGGATGGCTCTTGTGGCATTCGACGAAAATATCTAGAAATTTCTAAGAAATTTTTCAACACCTTCGAGACTTTTTCGAGTCCTCGGTTAGATTAAAATTTTCATAAATGGGTGTGAAGAGTTTTTTTTTGATTTTTTTTGCCATTCCTTTATTCTTTGAATGAATCATCAATGATAGTTATCTCTTTTTTTACCCTGTTGCCATTGAGAAAAACCATCACAATTTTCAAGTGGTTTTGTATACATCAAGCTAGGCCCAACATCTATCTATCTATTCTGAAAAGTATGTACAATCAGATCGAACAAAAAACACCCGAGTTATAAGGGAAACAATTGAGCTTGAAATTAGTTAGGGCTAAAATTACTATAAAAATGTAGCCTACTTTCAGGATGAGCCTTTAATAGCTTTTACAAAAATCGGTTACATTCAAATTTAAAAATTCAGAAAAAAATAAAAAGGAAAACAAATGATCAGGGTATTTTGTAATCGGGGCACTCGACTGCCAGCGCCCTTAGATACTCGGCTCTCTAGATACTCGTCAAAATAATTTTTGTTAAAATTATATACCAAATTTTATTAAGGAGAAACCATTGAAGCCAAAGAAGGTGTTCCCAATGAGGACTTTTGCATATTCTAAGTGAAGGAGGAGTTGGTTCAGTCAGTCTGACAGTATTTGAGTACTTGGTACTTAGTGCACAATACACAGTACTTGATTCTCGGTATTCGGTACTCAATACTTGGTATTCGATACATATATAGATCTATTTACTCAAAACTTAGTACTCCATACTCCGTATTCCATACCAAGTACTTAATACTCAAATAAAAACGAACGTAAAACACCTTACAACAACACCACAAACTATACCATTTCAGCGTGACGCGTCACGCGTAACATAATTTACATATTTCTTAACAAAATCATACAATTCATTTAGTGCTGTTTTCTAATCTACTACATAGAGCCATCTGGCACCTAAAACTACAAATATCAGAGCAAAAAAAAGGCTTGAGACCCTTGAGAACTTCAATCTCTTCATTAAGGCATCTAAAATAAAATCTATATTTTTGATTTCGAAAGCATTTAATGAAATTTTTAAAAAAATTATTTACAATAGAACTAATCAACAGCGCCTTAAGATCTAAGATTGATGTGTTGAATGGAAAATCGCCGAATGGTAGATGCAGAGCAGTTAATACTTGTGTCCGATCACTTGCTTCTCTCCTTACTGATGATGATGGTAGTACTCATGGGACTCATGGGCAGCGGGAGCTGGTGTCTCATAGGTGGCATAATGATGCTGATGCTGGTGCTCGTGTTCGTGTTCATGCTCATGTTGCTGATGGTAAGCGGGAGCCACATAAGCAGGTGCGGGAGCAGCATAGGTCACCGGTGACTTGACAATGGCGGTGGGAGCAGCATGATGATATTGAACTTGGGCAGGAGCGGCAGCAATCACTTTGTGGGCATGGGCCAAGGGCTCGCGATGCACAACGGCATTGAATCCATTGACAGAGTCAGCTGTATATTTGACAGTGCGACGGAAACCATCGGCATCGTCCAACGAGTATTCACCCTGGACAACATCACCATCACGAGACTCCACCTGGCTCTTGGAATCACCCGACAAAGCATCCTGCACATCATAGGCAAAGTTGTACTTGGGATGAGGATCATCGGGATAGACTTCCTGGGCGTGAGGTTTCTGATACAGGACATGTTGCTGTTGGGGTGCAGCGGCATGATACAGCTGCTGAGGCTGCTGCTGATGGTACAGCTGCTGGGGCTGCTGCTGATGGTACAGCTGCTGGGGCTGGTGCTCCTGATGATGCTCGATGGGTATAAGGCCAGCCGAGACGGCCACCAGGCAGGAAATGTAGGCGAAAAACTACAAATATATAGAAACATAAACCAATGTTTAATCCATGAGGGTGCGTCCAAGGGTCCAACTCACCTTGAAAGCCATTTTACTTGTTGTGAAGTTTTTTTTTGCAAGAAACTTTGTCCTTCTTCGGTGAACTCTGTGCTTTGAATAATAATCAGTTAGCCACATGCCTCGTTATTTATAGAGAAACACATTGCGCCGGTTGGCGGGTTGGCCAACCAAATCTTTGGCCTTTCTTTCACTTTTGTGTACAAAAATATATTTTCAATTTCAAATTTTTAATTCATTTGCATGTTGGGAGATTTGCACCCACGAGTCCAAGAGTACACACCCATTTTTTTTGCTATTGTTGTGAATGAAAGACGGACAAAAAGCGGAAAGAAACAAAAGACTTGAGCGAGCAACTCGATGGTCATGTAAGTAACTTTGATCGATGCCCAGCATTGCACTTGACACACACACAGACAGACACACATAACTACTTCCATCTCCCACTGCAATGACCCAAAATAAAAAAAACTGTCTACTCACTTTACATACTGTACAACACCTTGCCCCGTGTCCAAGCCCAAGAGACGTGTTACATTTTGGGATTTGAGCTTTCATGTGTGTTAAAGCTTTTGCTTTAGTGCTCCATCATGCTCTGTACACACCATAATTCAGGCACAAAAGGGTGACTCAACCCAACTGGCCAAATGATGTAATGCGATTACTGCGGCTGATCATGGTTTATGAACTGAAAGAATTTCGTTTGAAAGGTCATTTCTATGTAGAGATTTGTAGGAGTAGGCCAACTGATGTCTTGCAAAGCAGGTGGAATGTTTTGAATGTTTTGAAAAGCCAGCTTACCCTACTACTACCACTCGTAAAAAGATTAGGCTAGGATTGGTAAAGGGTGTGTCGTCCTTTTGTAACCACTTCAAAAGTAACACAAACTTAAGTAGCAAGTGCTGAAATGTTGGTTCAGGAATCTTCTTCAACTGAGAGCTTGACAGTGGCCGAGAACACGCTGGTCGTTTTCTTCTTCATGAACTGGGCCACAGCTGCTTCAATAGTCAGTGCGGTATGACCTGCTTATAGGTCAGTGTCCTGTGAGAACCCTTACAAGTAGTCGCAATATGTGTCAATAAGCTCTTTAAAAATTGAGAGGGGGCATTGAGATTTTAAAGTTGGGAATTGAGCTCCAGCCGGATTGTGCACATTTTGTGGGTACTTTCCCATATTTTAAAGATACAATTTGTAGTTTGTCGTCTATTTGAACCTACTCAAAACGTACACAGAACAAAAAATCTGAAGTGGGGATTGAAAACAGGGTAATCTCGGAGCAGGCTTGAAGTGAACCTGTTATTCGGGATTAAAAAATAAAAAAAATGGGAGTGAAATCAATTTTTTCCGGAATCGGCTCAAGAATATCCGGGATCACCCTATTTTCAAACCAGTTTCGGATTTATTTTCTTTTGAGTGTAGCAGTTTCTCTCGGTATTACAGGGTGCATCATAGTGTTAAGGCCTTCTGTAGTACTATCACAATCTAGTCCTGAGAAGTACTCATTGAAGAGTCCTTAGAACAGAAGATCTACACATCGACTATCGATCACCGCTTGACCACTCGATGTCCAAGACCCATCTTAATCACTGCAATGGCATGTCTTTCTCGTTAATATTCTCCAGATGATATTGCGCATTAATAATATCCATGGTTTCGATCAATGGCACATGACCTGGCTTCCGGCTCTTCCGTTAATTTATAAAAGACTTTCGTCGTCTTGTGGATTTCCTCTAAAAATATACTAAACTAAAAGCGCTTATGTTTTGCAATGGCAGTTTCTTTATATGAGTCCCCTTTCTTTTTAATAAAACTAGAATCTTAGAAAATGGATCTAGTATGCGCTTACTTCAAACTGTTTTGTGGATACTAATGGCCATAGTTGTACCTGATTGTTATTTAGAACTTTTATTATACTCTGTACCGAAGGTACTTAGAGTAATATAAGTTTGTGCAAAAGTATGTAAGAGCCAGAAGGAAGCATCTCCCACTCCATAAAGTGTATATATTCTTGATATGCATCAATAGCTGAGCCGATATAGCCATGTCCGTCTGTCCGTCTATCCGTCTATCTCCCGTAGGAACGCACACAACTCAGAAATGGTAAGATATAGAGGTTAGACGTGAAAGACTCAAAAAAAAGACAGATCAAGTTTGTGTTGTCAAAAGATTCAATTCTAAAATCGGACTTCTCGCCCAGAAAAGTTCTGAGTTAAATTTCAAATTAGTGATCAAAATTTATCATATGGGCATACACACCTAGTGCACACTAGGGATGCAAGCCCATCGAAACTTATAGCTGGTTTGGTTCAGTGGTTCGGTTCGGTTCGGTTCGGTTTAGTGGTTCATTTACAGTTTTAATATTTTAAACGATGCGGAATGGAATTTTTTCCTTTGTTTATGTTTGCCAATCAGCCGAAATTCTGCCGAATCTCTACAGTTAAATATCGATTTTTTTTATGAATCTGCGGAGAAAGTTTATTTTCTGACTTTTAAAGTTGCGCCAAATAAAAAAAAAACCCTAAAACTCATTTCTCTTATAAAATCGCTCTTAAGGCTGTTCTCAAGCCTCCCTTGAACCCCTTTTACAGACCCAATTCGCTCTTAAGACTGCACGGAACTGTATATTTTCCAAACGTTTGAAGGTCAAAAAAGTTTTAGAAACTCATTTTTGATCTTGGATCTTGGATCAATTTCGCCACATGTTAACTCTTAAAGCTCTTTCTTGAGTATCTTGCGTCGCGACTCATCTGCAAAGCTGCTCAGAAAGCCGTATTATTGGATTTTTGAAGCTGCAGCAAATCAAAAATTATGTCAAAAGCATCTTTCTGTTTAAGTATGGCCCTTAGTTCCTCCGACTCTTAGTCCATTAAGCCCATTCTTAACACTAACTTTCAATAATGTCAACAAATGTGCTTGACAGTTCTTTTTTTGTTTCATAAATCTAGGTGTCCGTTTGTAATAGATGACGCATAAAGTTAAACACAGTATAAATAATTAGTTCTGGTTCTTAGATGCATTCAATCCGCAGGAATTGGTTGTCCCGAACCAGGATCGAGGCCGTTTTGGGAAGTGTCGCAAGCTGTCTTTTCCGCGTCGGCCAACTTGGTCCCCTGTCTCCAATCCATTTCGGAGAATATTATGAGTGTGTGCTAAAGCCTAGGTGTGTGACCTCGTTTCAGATAGTTTCGAAGCCACCTTAAGGCTTTTCCAACTCAGCCCAACATTTGAATAGTTCATAGTGAGCTGTTGACTTTGAAAGCGTATTGTTGGTTGGTTGGTTTGGACGTGAAGTGTGAACTTGAGGCAAACTATTCGAAGTTTCCTAGGTCGTTTTGCTGTATACTTCAAAATTGGAATGTAGAATTTAGAATCAACTAATGCAAAGTCCTTGAATTACGCATTGAACATGTTTATTTGATATCTTTTGTTATCTCCTCGCCCCATTCAGTTACTCTAATTTAGATCTTAATAAAACCTCTTGTCTTGTGCGAATTCATTGACCCTTCAATTGCCTTTCCATTTCAGTTCACTTAATTTTTGCATCTGTATTTCGCTTTCAATCAAATGCTTTAATTAAACAATTTTGTTACCTCTGGGAAAGGCCAACCATTATGCAAAACCTAAAAAAAAGAGAGATAATAAGAACATTGTTCGATCTTCGTCTGACGTGCGTCTGGCCCAGCGCCAAACCAGTTTCAATTACCGAATTCCGGAGGGGAGGGGAAAAAGCCGGCAGTTACCGAAATAGACGCAAGTCCGTTAGATACAATTGAGCCCGGAAATTTTTAGTGACCACGTGCTGAGCTCTTGAAATCTAAGAATCCATGACACACATAAGTTAGCTGAGGGCTGGCTTTGATTTATTATTTGCTGATAGGATTAGTTAATTTTTTATTATTGAATTGGGAAGGTGTAACAAATGGAGCAATAATTGAAAACTTTATGTCGAGCTTGGAATTTCAATGTCGCAGACCGCAATGGTTTTAATTGAGAGCAATTCGAATGTGAATAATCGGTTAATGATAGTTTTGATTTGCCAAATTGGTAACGAATTCGCTGTGGGGCTATGTTTTGGTATTTCTCAAGACAAGATCCTTCAAAGGCGGATGCTATTTTTTTTGTGGAGTCATTTCAACGATTGTAGGAAGTTCCGGTTGATACTTGATATATTTTTATTGAACTTAGTTTTAAGTTGATTTATTGGAACACAAGTGGGTATAACTATAACAATTTAGTGGAGGAGTTAGACTTAATGATGGTATGTGACAGTGGGAGTGGCATAGGAGGCATAGTGAGGAGCAGAGACAGTCTTGACCACAGCTGGGGCGGCATAGTGAGCCACTGCAGCGGGAGCAGCATAGTGAGCTACAGCAGGAGCAGCATAGTGAGCCACTGCAGGAGCAGCATAATGAGACACAGCGGGAGCAGCATAGGTCTTCACCACAGGAGCCACAGCCACATGCTTGACCAAAGGTTCACGGTTGACAACAGCATTGAATCCATTGATGGGATCGGCGGTGTACTGCACAGTGCGCTTGTAACCATCAGCATCGATCAGGGAGTATTCACCACGCACCACATCACCATCACGCTCCTCCGTCTGTGCCTTAGAATCCCCAGTCAGCTTGTCATCCACACCATAAGAGAAACGATACTGGGGATGAGGATCATAGGTCTCATCAGACTTGACCACCACCTTCTGGGCCACAGCCAGGGGTGCGTGAGCTGCATAGGTGGCCACAGGAGCTGCTTGGTAAGCCACTGGAGCATAGCCAGCACTGGCCACGGCCACAAAAGCGAGAGCGAAAACGAACTGCAAATAAAAAAGAGATCAATTGAGCTTGGTAATTGGCACAAGGAGCGGGGGACACACACTCTTACCTTGAAGGCCATATTGTAGGTTCTTTGCAGAAGTAAGTCTGAGTGCTGAATGATACTGCTTCTGACCCGCTCTCCAGTATTTATAGTCACCTGTATGCACTTTCCTCATATTGTAAGTTGCCGCTTAACGTTGGCCTTCTGCTCCATGCTCCAAATTAGCGCTCAGTCACCGCAGAGGCAATCGACATCCAAGAGATTGTCGTATTGGCCCGACTGCGCAGCTGCAATCGTAATCAGCATTGGGTCAATTTAATATTTAGAAAGGATTTTGGGATTTTCCTTTTATGTTTGCACGTATGGTGAAATTGTTGCAGTTGCTAATGGGGGGGCAGGTTCCTGTGGTTAATGGATAATCACATGTTCAGAAGTTGCCAACTTGGGTGGCCAGGCGAGAACAACAAAATTGCCTGAACCTTGACTTACTTCATAATGGAGGTAAATTGAACAAAAAATACGCATTACACTGAGAAGGGCAGTAGAACGAACAAGTTGAGGATGATTTATTCGTTCTTGAATTATTTTGAATTTCGTACTACAAGCTGAGCTTAAATAGTTCTTAGTATCCCACCCAACATTTGGAAGATCATTTTGACAAAAATCACCTTGATGAGTCTTTTTCGACCCCTTTTGATGATTAAAAAGAAATACCCGTCTTGTGCGATTAAAAGAACCTCAAAAATGATTCATGAATACTCTCAAAATTTGACTTAGTGAAGTACGACTAAAAAGAGCTCTCAAATGACTCGAATATGATTTGAAACTGTTCAGAAAAAGGTGTTAAAAACGACTCTTTAAGAAGAGTCGTTGCTAGGGTACCATTTTCTCCCGACTATAGTATCAGTTATGATCAGAAAATGTGCTCAATTATGACTATTTTAATCAGATTGAGGTCTCGAAAATGACTCGATTGTGATCAATAATTTCATAAAATGTTTGCTGGGATGGTTTTCAATGTCGAGTGAGGAAAGGTATCCGAAAGGAGACTTTGAAGTTGTTGAAACAATAAATTCAGGTTACAAAATTAATGGATTCTAACATCAAATTGGTTGGTGTTTCTCTCTCTTTTAACTTTTAGTTCTTTTGTGTTAGTTTTGGTTTTATATTTAAGTAATATTACAAATTTTTAATAAAATTATTTATGTTGGCCGTTAACAAAAATCATTCGATCTAAGTTTTGAAACAGAAACAGATCTAAAGATCATCGAACTAATATTCTTTAATCCGCAAATACCGTTAATAAACCGCAGGATTGTACATAAACAGTTTCGCATCTCAGTTTTTATCTCAGAGGATGAGGAAAATGCATTAAAAAGGAAAACCTATTTCTAACCCTTAAGTATTCATGTACTGGTTCAGGTAGCTTAACACCATAGTCACCATAGGATTAAGTTCGTTTTCGATTTATAAGTGACGTCAACATAGTTTCAGTATTTTGAGCAGGGCTGCAAGTCGTTCTTAAACCCAATCAGTTCATACCCGGAACTCCAACTTTAATTTTACTTTGAACCGAAACTTAAACCGAACCTCTTTAGATATAAAAGCTTAATTCGCTTCGGTTCAACAAAAATGACAAACAACTACAAAATTGATCCACTGCCTAATGATCTCTTCTGGTTTCTGGTCGGTATTGGGGCGACTGAGTCTTAGAATCGGCGGGACAGTTTATTAAAAAAATCTGCAAACAGTGATTAGAATTACTTATAAAATGCCCCATTTAAAATAGGCTCTGTTTTTTAAGATTCTCATCTCCAAAGATTATTAAATTACTCCGAAACGGAAGAACTTAATATGTGAAACATGGTTGAACCAAGGTTCGAACTAAGCCTCGAACCACAAATTTTTAAAGCGTGAACCGGAAATCCTAAAATTTGTGTGCTTACAGCCTTGCTTTTCAGTATTTTGTTTGTTAATGTGCTGAGCAGTGTCCAACTACACTAATTTCTAAGAACAAAAGTTTCAAATATCTCAGAATTGAGTACAATTCAACTCAACTCAAAAAAATTGAATAATTTAAAAAAACCATTTACAATTTCAACTTAAATTGTTTACGCATGGGACTTTTGAAGTCTAGTGGCCAGCTTATAGTTTGTATATCGATATGTAGTCAATATATTTTCCCTAAAGTCAATAGGTATTATGATTCGTATGTGAAGAATAAAAAGGGTAGAGCTTCTTTTTTGTGAATGTAACAGGCAGAAGAAAGCTTCTCCGAACCTACAAACAGAGGGACAAACGGATTGATGTACAGACATGGCTATATGGACTCAAATGTTAATAATATATAAACTTTATGATATCGGAAATGCTTTCTTTTGCCTGCTGTATACAGCAACACCTCTTTGGTATACTCTTCTCCACAAAAATTTTATGAAATTTTGGATAACATTCGAGTCATTTTCGAGCTCTCGCTCTGATTGAAATAGTCATAAATCCTCTCGCTTTGTGATCATAAATAATACCTTTGTAGGCAGAAAATGGTAATGAGGAGTCGGTTTTAACCCATTCTTCCGATCAGTTTCGACTCATTCGACTTTTTAGGGTTCACATATGCATATTCACATAACAGATCATAGTAATCTCTTATTTATCATCAAAAGGGCTCGAAAAAGACTGACTAAAACGATTTTGGTTAAAATGAACTTCCCTATGCTGAGATGAATGGGAGTATAAAGAAAAGTTTTCATTTAATTTATTTAACACTTGCTTACCAATATCACCTTTAAGATACTTATGTTTCTTGAAAGGTAGCTATGCTTGGTCTTTCTCCTTAAGTCAAACTCTTTGTGTCTGTTAAGACATGTTTGGAATCCTACTGTTTCAGTCCATATCTTGTTAAATTAACCAGTTTTTCTTGGCTTAAGAACTGAGATCGTTTTTGGTATATTGTCATTGGAATAATCGAAACAGCGGATGAATGAAATTTTTAAATTAACGTCGCTTCGCCCTGTATGGAAAGGATCGAAAAATGGATAAGAGAGCGGCTATCACCTCTCAAATCACTATCATGATTTTGTCGGTTTGGTTCTATTACTGCAATAAATTAGTTTAACAAGTTCGATATGTAGTTAGCAGAATTTGATCGACAAAAATGGACATAGATGTCACAAATTTGTATATTTTGGTAACATTTTAGTAACTTAAATCTGAATAGAAATCAAAATTTCAAGGACTCTTTGTTCGGCTTGAAAAATAAATATATATCACAAAGTCAGCTTCTGTTTTTTGAGCAGCTTCTTCAACAAGCATAAGTTGTGCAAAGATTAAATGGCAGTATCTGCTTTTTAATTTCCAATTTCATATCTTCCAAGTCACTTAAACTTACAAATATCCAAGTAAACTATCAGCTTATGTGGGACATATCAGCTATCTTTTGTCATCAAATGGGGTCCTTAAAAGCTTTGCAAATCTTCAATTTCTAATAACCATTTTACAGAAGATGAAGAAGATTTCTTAATGATATGTCCCATCTATGCATTTAAGGTGCTTTTGCTGTGGTCAAGAAAGCAGCTCTGCTACATTCTGTGGACCTAAACATACTAACAAACAAAATAGCGTAAACGAAATATAAATCCGGTTTGTGAACCGATTTACTGTGCCGCCTAAAAGATATGACAGCGCTTTGGGGTTTATGATTCTCGGTTACATAACAATTGTCAAACACAAATAATCTAATTAAACATACCGTTAAATCTCGGATAAGATCTGTCAGGTGGGTGTTTCCATTTCAATTGACTGAATTTGGTTTGGGTTGTAGCGAAAAGCGGTTTAGAGAGATTAAGCATTTCTCAAGAATGCTGGCAAAACGGTGAGAAATAATTGTACAACTATTGATATACATTTTATTACCAATCTAAGTACCTAATTCTCATGTATATTTCCTTTCACATCCTAAAATGCCACACCCTTTTGCTCTGCTGCCCATGTTCACTGACCTTTCTTTTGCCATTCCAGAATCTAAGCCACCACCTCTTGCCGCTTGTCCGCTTCGCACACACCCACAGAGCTTACCGCTTTTTCGAACAGGAAGTACGACTAATCGCTCCGCAACAATCAAAGTCGAAAAACATTAACAATTTTTGGGGGCTGTCACCGCGAAAATAACAAAAGCAACAAAACTGAAACGCTTTCTGCCGGCAGCGACGGCAATTTACTATAAAAGTTGACGATTGCGTCAAGAAATGTATCATTCGCCAATCAAGTTCACTTCTGTAAAGAACCACCACAGCAAAAAACACACACAAATCCAACCAACATGGCCTTCAAGGTAAGAGTGTGTGTCCCCCGCTCCTTGTGCCAATTACCAAGCTCAATTGATCTCTTTTTTATTTGCAGTTCGTTTTCGCTCTCGCTTTTGTGGCCGTGGCCAGTGCTGGCTATGCTCCAATTGCTTACCAAGCAGCTCCTGTGGCCACCTATGCAGCTCACGCACCCCTGGCTGTGGCCCAGAAGGTGGTGGTCAAGTCTGATGAGACCTACGATCCTCATCCACAGTATCGTTTCTCTTATGGTGTGGATGACAAGCTGACTGGGGATTCTAAGGCACAGACGGAGGAGCGTGATGGTGATGTGGTGCGTGGTGAATACTCCCTGATCGATGCTGATGGTTACAAGCGCACTGTGCAGTACACCGCCGATCCCATCAACGGATTCAATGCTGTTGTCAACCGTGAACCTTTGGTTAAGACTGTGGCTGTGGCTCCTGTGGTGAAGACCTATGCTGCTCCCGCTGCTGTGGCTCATTATGCTGCTCCTGCTGTGTCTCATTATGCTGCTCCCGCTGCTGTCGCTCACTATGCTGCTCCTACCGTGGTCAAGACTGTTGCTAGTCCAGTGGCTCACTATGCTGCTCCCACTGTGGTCAAGACGATCGCTGCTCCTGTCTCCCACTACCATGCTGCTCCAGCTGTGACCTATGCTGCTGCTCCAGCTACCCATTATGCCGCTCCAGCTACCCATTATGCCGCTCCAGCTACCCACTATGCTGCCCCAGCTGCTCATTATGCCGCTCCAGCTGTCCATTATGCTGCCCCCGCTGCCCACTACACCGCCTACTCTGCCCCAGCTGTCAGCTATCATCATTAAGAACAATCATTGGACTTTGATTTTGTATATAGAATTGTTGGACTTATTATTACTGTACATTTATTTATTGCACAGCATCAATAAAAAAATGCATACGAGTATGTAAACATTTCATGAAAACCAAATGGATAAATTGGGTGAAATTAAGTAAAACTTATCTCAAAGTATTACTTGGATCATAGTCTGAGGCAGACCCAAAGTAAAGAAAACAGAAAAATCAGAGAATTCCAACTGAGTAATCAAAGCTTCTAGTTGATGCAATTGGCAGCTGGCACGGACCACCACAAAATATTATCGACATAGACCGTTTAGACCATAAAAACAAGTCTCTTTGATGGGTACAAATGAAGAACTGGCTGGTTAAAGTTTCATCTCCAAAACTCACTTAAATCGAATTAAGATCTTTGTAGTTAAAAGCAAAGCAACAAGCCGATCCAGAACTGAGCACCTTTGAACCAGCTTAGTTCAGGTTGTTATCCCTTTTGAAACAGATCTTTGGACCACATTTTCAATTGAGTGAAAATCATCTTCCTGCCCAACTTCTTTAGAAAAGTCTAATGTTTTCATTTTTGTGACTTCGTTTTAGCGTGGAGTTTCAAAGAGCTAAAAAATATATTCTTTATTGTAGAAAAAACCTTATCTATGTTTTAGAAAAAAGTCTATAACCAGAGCGGGCAAACAAACGAAACGTTTAACGAACCGTTCGCGAAAGCTAAGAAACGATTCATATGTTTTGTAACTGGTACTCTCGTCAGGGAAAACGAAACCACTAAATTTATATTGCCGAAGAGCGCAAACGAAACGATTGGAATATTGTTCTCCCAACAGCTGCACTGCCTTGGAACGTTTCGGAACGAAACAACAACAAAGCTGAGAGAAACAAAGAAGTTAGCTACAGAAAAAAAAAACAACAATACAAATACAAATACAAATTGAGCAGCAAACGTTTCCGAACTATTCGCTCTCGTTGCATATCGTTCCGATTCCCTTTGTCCGCAAATCAAGATGAGAGCATTTCGCTTTACGTTTAGTTTGCTCTCACGAACGCAAACTGAACAGAACTCATTTTTTGTTACAGTTACTTTTCTCGGGTTTTGTTAGTATTTCGCTCTGTGCAAAGAACTAACGGGTGGACTGTCTTTTTGGCAATACTGTTTTTTGGCAGCCCAGTTGTTTTCATGTCACATGTTACTGTCAAACATGTTCAGTTTGGTCTATAATTTAACAATGAATTGAATTACAAGCGAACAATGCTTGAAGATTCCAAATTCATGCCACATTTTTTTATCGGAAAACTGTGTTCAGCGACAAAGCTCGTTTCCGGTTGAATGGATACATGAACAAATCAAAATTGTTGTATGTGTTGTGAAGAGCAGCCAGAAGCATTGAAAGATCTGCCAGTGCACCCCGCAAAAATGCACTGTTTGATGTGGATTATAGGTACTGTGCGATGATAACAAACTTTTTTTCCCAAAATGGAAGAGACGGTGCCACATGCCACACAACACGCGAAACAATGGCCCTTTTGAGAGACGAGTTCGATTAACAGTTTTTATAACGTTTGGGAGGCGGTCAATTGGTCGCCTAGATTGTACCTTTGGGCAACTTTTTGTGCGGCTTTGTTAAGGATCATGTATATAGCGACAAGTCCCTAACAGTTGACACACTGGAAGCCAATGTTGAAGAACTTATTCGTAACATATGTTGGGGAGAGTATGGTAAAATTTTACCCTGGTCAACATTTACTTGAAATCAACTTTAAACATTGAATTATATAGTTCATTCTATCGACTTGAATGAGATTTAATACATTTTTCTGAGTTTAATGTATATTTTTGTTTTAATCAAATTCTAAAGTTGTTTAATTATCTCTTTGGACATTTTTTGGATCATTTTTTTTCGATAGTCGATAGTGCTCCAAAGCCACCACCATAAGTCTGTCTGCTAGCGGGAGACGCAGCAGTTGATGAACTATTACCATTTTCATACTTGGCCTTATTCAGCCTCAAATGGCCAAGTCGAGCTTCTCTCAATAAAAGGTACTTACTGCTTAACGCCGAGTCAGAACAGCAATGCTTAAGAAGCTTTTTAATGGTAAGTTGCTATAGAGATGGCGCCAATAGCTAGCGAAGGTGACCGGGTATGGAAGTTTTTAAGTAAAGAACTTTTTCATTAGAAGCTACGAGGCGGTAACGAACTAGCGACCTCTGGCAGAGCAGGCACGCACACTATCTGATTCATTATACCCGACCAAAGCAGCGCAAAAAGAACACCTTCTTGCGGATTGCCTTTATGAATAAAACTACGGAAGTTAAACTGCTTTTGCTGTTTTGCAACTGATCCTGTAAGCTGATCTGCGGCAAATCTACTGCCAAATTTGCCCTGGCAGAGGGGATGGCACTGGGTAGTAAATATATTTCAAAAGCCCTCTCCAAGTCAAGAGATTTGGCGATCCTTAAGATAAGGAAGTGAAGGGCAGTTTCAACAGAACTACCCTGGTTTTGCGCGTGTTGAGCTTACGCTGGGAGTTACTTATTCTCTCAAGTGTTTTAAGGATCATCCAAAAAGTCATCTGATTCTATATATAAATAGAAAATCCATGCAGAAACTTCTAACAAGCCACGAAGCAAGCGAAGGGATTCGGAAAAAGACTTCCGTTCAAAGGATACTAGATTCCTGATTCACTCCTCCACTAAGTGCAAAAGAAACCAACGCTCTCAATTTTTTTTGGTAGCCTATTGTAGTTTTCTTTTGTTTATTTGTTTATACCTAAACTTAATCCCAAATGTAAATTTTGTTCAAGGACCGAATTAGCAATTGGTGGTTGGGGGGTGGGGGGATTGTGATCTTTCAACGATTCAATGTTTCGTGCAGAGTGCCAAAAGGTGAGCTGGTCCAGGTTAGCCAATCATTGTTCCAGGGTGTTGGGATAAGTGCCAAAGTGCCGTAAATTGGTTGCTGAATGATGCTGAATTGTGTTATGGTCCGGATTGTGAATGAATTCTTGACATTATTTAGCCAGCGCTCCTGGGGCAGATGTGCTGAAAAATCTGTAAGAATTCCATTAAATTCCATTTAACATTTTATTCGATTTATCAATTCACACCATTTACCTTTACATATCCGCCTTTTGGTCTGACTTGCGCCACATATTCCGAAAACAAATCCAAAAAGGTAGTCGCCCAAAACGCAAGCCGATCCTGTTCCCAACCTCTTGGACTCAACACAAAACACTGAATGAGGCGGCCGGAGATGGTGGCTTCTATTTATACGAGAGTTGAGAACTCCTCGAAGGGAGATGAAAGCCAGTTTCCCCTTTTTTTTTGTTGTTGTTGTTGTTGTGTAGTTCGACGATCCTCGAAACAAACTCACTTGATCGGGTTTTTGTTGTTGATCTTCTTGTTTTGTCTGCTTTTTGCATTGTCAAGGCAGATGATAATGATGATGATGAAGTTGAGAAGGGTTCGTCGATATCGAACAGCACCTCGGCAATGAAATCTTCCACTTGATTAGTCAGATTTAAGCAGAAATCAGTGGCCAGAAGGGTCAGAACAAGAAACACAAACTTTTACAGATGAGAGCAGTTGGTTGGTTCAGATTAAATGCCGCGTTGACCTTGGTACACCCTCAACCAGAATAGTTCTTGGGGCCAAATTAAACAGGGCAACAGGTGCTTGTGGTTAACACGATGGGAAGCTAGAATCTTCTACAAATATTTAACATTCAGGCAAGTGAAGTCAAGAGTTCGGCATGGATGCCCCAAAGGTCCTGCCATTCAAATGGAAATGCCCTTTTTTTTATGTGTTGTCTGCCGACACAGACAGGAAGACAGAACGATCATTAAGCAGGGCAAAGGCAGTTCGTTGCACTCCCAGAGAGTGAGAGAGAGAGAGCGAGAAAAAGAGATATCCTTTGAAGGATCTTAAACAAAAGCTTATAAACCCTCAGACTGCTGCACTGAATTGCATTCCAAATCCTTTTTATTTTTTTCCTGCTGTATTTGATGTCTGTGAACTTTTTCCGTTGTTTCGTCTTTGGCACAGACAAACAAGTTATGAACTCCTGAAACAGGAGAATAAACAAAACAGGATAATTGTGTACCTAATGTGAACGACCTTTATTACAGCCTCAGCCATAACAAATGCAGAAGACAAAAAAAGTGAAGGGACTACTTTAAAAAAGTTGTGAAATTAAGCGATTTTTAAATGGTGCAAGCAATTTTGAAAAATTACATCCGTTTTTAAACTGCCAAGCTGTAGTCTGAAGTGCCAGTCTACTTAGCGAGATCTAGCTTGAATGATAGTTGAAATATCAGCAGGGGTCGGCAGACCGAGCTGAGAAGTAACCACTGGCTGTGGAGCAATCCTTACTTAAGGTAATAAGCTTTCAAAAGCTTTTCAGCAATGCTTAGATTTGAATGCTCGGCCGCTGCCGATAGAAGCAAACTCTGTCAGAGAATATCTTATATTCAACAGATAATTGCGATTAGTGATTAATGATCTACGTTGTGTGAATGCAGATGAGTCTTTTGCTAAATAATTCTGCTGAAATTTATGCTGTGGCTTTACTACTTCTGCAGCAAAATAGCTGACCCATCAATCGGTAAGCGCGCCTACCAATCATACTTTGACTGAACTTATACGATGAAGCAAACTTCAAAACTTTCGTTTGTAGAAAAGAGGTGTAGAGGGTCAAGCTACTCCACTGCACCTCTTTCCCACAAGCATGAGCTTTTGAAAAAACTTCATAAAGAGAAAACTTCACAGTGTAAAACTCATCTTTGTTTTCGACCTAGGAGTAAGGATAAGCAATCATGATGTTTATATTTCAGATGGTAATCACTGTATTCAGCACCACACATAAATTCGAAAATAAGAATAGTATGACATAGATTACCCATACTTCTTATGCTGATTTTCAAAAATATGTTGCAGAGGCTAATATTCTGCCAACGTCTCTGCTGAAATTGCTGACCCCTGCTCATAGGTCTACAAGGTCTTTTTACCAAGAATACTAAGACCCATAAGAAAGTTGCGCAATCCCGACTTTACCAAGGGAAAGCTATCGAGCGGAGAGCACAATCGATTTTGCATTCATGTTGCCTTGGAATTCCCAACCAGTTATGGCATTGCTGCCAGAAGAAAGACAAAGACTGATGCTGCTTTGAAGTGGCTTGCAACATGGCTTAACAATTAATTTTCCATGAAATAAATTTTAACTAAATGACAAAAAATCAACTGATTTTGAATCCTCCTGATTTAAGAGTAAACGATCTAACTCTTGAAACTAATGAGCTGTTAATAATAGGAAGATCATTCTCAGTTTTTGACAATGTTGTATGCCCTTGATTCAAGAATGAGCAATCTTTAGTTCTAATAAGCTTAGCAATTGATTCCAAAACTTTTCCGCTTGATTTGAGAATGATTCGTTCTTGGATCAAGTACTAAAGCTTTTCGATCAAGATAGACGGGATCATAAATTCATATTTGGATCAAGACATGAACTATCTCTTATCGAACTATTGATCTCGAATATTCTTGATAAAAGTATGATATTCTATATTTTGTACCCTTGCAGAGGGTTTATTGAAATTGTCCAGATGTTTGTAACGCATAGAAGGAAGCATTACCGACCACATAAAGTATATATATTCTTGATCAGCATGACGAGCTGAGTCGATATAGCCATGTCCGTCTGTCAGTCTGTCCGCCCGTCTATCCGTCTGTTTCTATGCTATCTCCTCCGTCAGTTTAAAAGCTACCGCCACCAAACTTTGCATGAAGTCTTCTGGTACAAATACGCTGCACATTTGTCGGAACCCGGCCGGATCGGATAACTATAACATACAGCTGCCATGGGTACGATCGGTCGAAAAACTAGTTCCACTGAGAAAAACTTTTTTGTTTTTAATGAAAACGTCTCCAAACTTGTTTTTAATGCTTCTCCATGATTGGCCGAACATCTATATAAGTAGTATAGCTGCCATAGAAAAGTAAGGTTAAAAAAATAGTCTTAGTAAGAAAAACTTGTTTGTTTTCAATGTAAACCTCTTTAAAGTTAGCATATATTTATTTCATAAGTTTTCACACAATTCTTTAAAGTTTTGTCAAAATCGGATGACCATAGGTTATAGCTGCCATAGGAATGATCGATCGAGAAACTAGTCTTAGTGAGAAAAACATTTTTGTTTTCAAAGAAATCGCCTGTAAACTTTGTATTTCTTAGTTTGCTATGCTTTCCCATGATTCCATTAAGTTTGGTCGAAATCGGATATCTATATAGTAAAGCTGTCATAGAAAAGTAGAGTCAGAAAAGTGGCCTAAATGAGAAAATAATGATGGTTTCCAGTGGCTTCGGTCAAGCCGAAGCTAACTTTCCTCTATTTTTGTGTTTATTGAGTGTAATGAAGACGGGTTACACGACGGAAGTACAAAAACTTGACCATATATTTTTACTTTATCTCTCCTTGGCTAGGGATCGAACTCTTGCACTGCACACGAATGGGAAAACGTCTTATTAGGCTGCTGAAATATATCCTTACGTTGCTTTTAAGTTTCGAAATATTACACCAGCTTTCACTTTTCATCTTCACATTTTCTACACGTATATTTTTCTTTATGATCAAAATGATGTGTAATGGTGTCGAAATGATATGAAAATATTAATGTTTGACAAATTAATGTAATTATCAAATGGAAACGGATCTTATTTTTGATCTGTGTAACTTAAATCGTTCAGTCAAACCACATTAGAACAGCTCAATTGATCGTCTGTGAAGCATTCTTCGTAGTAAGTCCTGTACAACGTTGTCTCTAAATTCATTTCTTTAGGACCTTCTTGAAAGACTTTTTGAGTATACTCTCTGGGCAGGGAACAAGTAACCTTTGTTTATCTTAACTTTATCATTGTGGAGAAAAAGCGTGATCTCTGTGGCTATTTCAACAGTCTCCTAATAATCCAAGCAGAATTCATGGCACATAATGTTTCAAGGACTTTGTTCTTAAGCTTTATTCCTTCACCATCCTCGAAATATGACACATTTCATTGATTGTATTATTAAAGTGCCGACTTTCACGCTTCATTTGCAGGCAAACAATATTTTTTTTTTAACAGTTTTGCAGTTTCCCTATCCCAGCGGACGCTCGAACCTCATTCGTCAACCAGCAGAATATTATATATATTTTTTTTTTTGGGTTTTCCTGTCAGCGTTTTAAGGACAATACACACACACACACACACTAAAGGCCACATGATGCCAATGCCAATGTCCCATGTCGTCGGCTACGCACATTTCTGACAGAAGCGGTGAAAATTTAAGATTGATCACCCGTATCGGAGTGTCCGTGTGTCCATGTCCATGTCGAGTGCCAGGCTAAAACCTAAACAATGTTCAGAGAAGTGTCTGCCTATACGTATTGCCCCAGGGGATTCCAACCGAAGCCGGCAGCAGTTCCCCCCCCATCCACGGGCTAATTTAATTTAATTAGTTAGCCACTGAAATTTACTTTTCGACCGTCAACAGCTTTTGAAAATCTGAAATGTGTATGTTAATAAGCCAAACGCCATCCATAAACCATTTTAACCGGCAAATAGTTTGGGGCATTACAATTTGTGTAGTAAACGGTCGCCGGCAATTGAAATAATGCCAATTAAAGTTGTACCGAAAC
This sequence comes from Lordiphosa andalusiaca, assembly GCA_035044965.1. Lineage (NCBI taxonomy): Eukaryota > Metazoa > Arthropoda > Insecta > Diptera > Drosophilidae > Lordiphosa > Lordiphosa andalusiaca. Next base: position 688,141 of record JAWNNM010002225.1, read on the forward strand.
CTGTTTAAGGCCTTTAGTTTTGGCAGCACCTGTGTAAACCTTAATTTGTGCTGACTGTACAGTACTTGGGCTCCAGTCATAGGCTTTGGAGGGGGGGCCGCCGCACCGCTTGACCTTGATACACATTAATTAATTATGTTCATATGGCGGTCGTTTTTTTTTTTGGAGCTCTTTGTAATGGAATCATAACGAAATGTATTAAAATACTTTTACAGCTAAAGTTTTTTTGTAGGTTAGCTTAGCTGCGGGATATGGTATGCTGTGATTTGATTATTGTTGTTCAAATAGGAATAGACTGGCTCAAAAGGCAAGGTTAGGTTGTCTCAAAAAACTGTGCACCGATCTCCCTTTAGTTTGCTTACTTGGAAGAAGCCAAATGGGACAAATTCTGTGTTTTCCGATTTTCCTTAAGCTTGACAGAATAATGCAGAATAAAGGCAAATAAGGTTGATGGTTCTTATCAATCTTGATGCTATTTTCAGTTAAGCAACATAATTTGAGATTTGGATTCACAACAGACTTCATAAAACACGATTTTTGTCAAATTTCTGAATAACTTAAGTGCTTACATGATAAAACAATTTATCACAGAAAAGCATTTGCCTTAGTCACATTTCGCGCGTTAAGGCAAGCAGGTCCACGTCTGTTTGCTGCTACACTGCTTACAAAGGAATGACTACCGCTGTGCCACAAAGTTTGAAACATATCAAAATATCTTTGTAGTTAGTTAAAATGGCATAATGTTTATGTTATCATCTTTAAAACTATATTTTTGAGTCCCTTTCTAAAATATTCAAATAAGTTAAGTATAATCTTTGGTCTACTTAGTAAACTTTTTATCTGTATCAATATCTTTAAAATAGGTTTGATCAACATGGTAATATCGCCTCGACTGCTGATGCTGATGAACATTTTTTTGTACCTGCTTAAAGGCCCCAACTGGGACTGACATCCACATCTAACATTTTAAAATATTTTGTTGGAAAATGTATCAGCTGCTGTTCCAGGTGCGAAAATTAATAGAAATTCGTATGGCTTCCATCACTTTACACTCAAACTCAACTGAGTTAAGTTCAAAAAGAAATCGTTTATAGTAAAATCTTCACAGATTTTCAGTAGACCACAGATAAAACAAAAAGAACTTTTTTCCGAGAGCGTTAAGACTTGACCTTAATTTATGCATATAAAGAATCTTCACAGATTTTTAGAAAATCTTAGTTTAAACATAAATATTTTTTCTCCCTAAAGGATAAATGTATTTAAATTACCCAAAATTTAACTTTTTGAAGACATTTTTACAGAAATTGTTTTGGATTATTTCAATGGAAGATCCGCCATAGCACTCTTAAAAGGAACATAATGTCCGCAGGCGCCATGACTCACTGAACGCGGGCGTTATGACATTTATGAAACTGATGTACCCTGACAACAGTATATCTGAGCGAGCGTTATTACAGCACCCTACTTAAGCTTGTCCACAAAAGTGTTGTAAGTTGGAGACCAAATGTAGTCAAAATACGACTTTAAATCACAAAATTGTTGAAGAAGAATTGGAAACTAGGCTTTTTGGAGATTGTTCCAGAAATATCTGGAGACTTTCGTGTAAGCGATTGTATTTTGAACTAAACTAGGAGGATTTTATGGGTAAAGTGTCAAGATTAAAGCCGGCTACTAGATTATAGGTAAGAAGGTAAGGAAAGAAAATCTCTCAAATTTTGTCTTCTAATCTAATAGCCTTGGATTTTGGAGATACTTTACATATAAAGTCCAGCAGTTGTAGTTCAAAATGAAACTGTTTATACGAAAATCTCTAGAGTTTTCTGGGACACCCCTTGAATGTAGCAGAATACAACTTATATCAAGTGTCAAGGATTTTATAGTAAAATAACAACTTGTAATGAGAATTTTGGGCAATGTTTTTGAAATTTTGAATTTCCTTTCGAAATTTCCTTTGTTAGAGTATGGAAGCTTGATTCTTATTTTTAGGGACTGTGATGCTTCCTGCTGCCTGTTCCCTACTTAGAATATTTTGCATAATATTTTCAAATTAAACGTGGCCATGTTTTTGCAGTTACTTTAAGTAAATAACTTCTTTTTTTTGTTACATGCTTCTATTTACAATGCATAATCCCATACTCGACCAATCTCACCCAAAAATGTTGAAAGGCCAATGGGATATGGGTTTTTGGTTCCTTTCACACCCTTCCCAGCATCCCATCCCATCCATCATCGGTTGTCAGCCGACACACACGTATACTCTTTCGGGGGGCAGGGGGGGGGTTAGTACAAATGCTTAAAGTGTATGGAACACACACACACACACACATCCAACTCAAACTCAATTGTTATTTTCATATTCATATCTTAATTAAATTTATTTTTCTTGTCTTACAAAGATGTCTAAGCCATATTTCAGTAGATTCTTATAACTTTTGTATTGAAATTTAGAACAACATACAAACATTACAAACATTTAAATAAATTGTAGTTTACTTTTAATAATGAAGAAAATTGCACTCGAATCGGAATGGATTCAATTCATTTTGAATTCCTTCTGCGGTGTTTTTTTTTTTGATTTCGGCTTTGTATCCAATTAAATATTTACATCGAAACGAATTGTGTGAAATGAAATTTGAAGACTTAGTTGTCTCGGATGGTCACTTAGGTCTAGGGATAGCTTCAAGGTAAGTGTATATATATGTATATGTATATGCCATAAAATTATTTCTGGTTAGAACTTAAGCGTTACGAGTCGAGGATGTTAAATTTGTCTAGCTATTTACATGTTAGTTTTGTGGGGGAAACGGAGTGTTTAGTTTACGCTTAGTAGTTGACTTTAAGCCAGAATTAGCCCTAATTTAGTTAGATAAATCGGTTTTAGCGCTCAGAACTGTATGTACACAGATATGCTTTGTGCCGGGACCAAAGTGAGTGATTACATAAAAACACACACATACACTGGAAATTAGGCTAAATGACATTTTATACATATTCATGCGTTGACTTTCTACAAGAACTAACTGAGTTGATAATATTCCGGTGCAAAATCATTCGCCAAATTGCTAAGGAAATTGAAATCCGACGAACTGTTGGAGTTCTCCATGCCAGTGATGGCAGCGGCTGCTCCACCCACACCGGCCACGGCGGCCACTCCAACGCTATTGCTTCCAAATGCTTGACCCTGCACCACGGCCGGTGTTCCATTCAAGGCGAAATTTGTGTGTATTGCGGGCGGTGGCGGTGGAACCACCCCCAGGGTGACCCCTGGACCAGTTACCGTTACCGGATTGTGTGGGGCATGTAGATGATGCGCCTGCGCCTGCACCTGCACCTGAGCCTGATGATGATGTGGATGTGGATGATGGTGGGTGTGCTGTGTGTGTGCATGCTGGCCGGCATGTGTGGGCGGTACGGGGGGTTGTTGACCTGCCCCCGCCTCATAGTAGCCACCAACGCCAGCGCCAGTGCCGAAACTATTGTAGCCATCGCAGTTCTCCATTTGAAGGCCGAGGGCGCTGTAGGTGTCGCCGGCACCAAGGTGATGCATGTGCCTGGGGAAGAAAAAAAAGGGTGGACAATTTAGTAAAAATTTTAGATTCCATTCGAAAAACAAATTGATTTGTTTATGCAAAAGTGATAAGTAACCTGAACTGAGATTAAGTTCTTTGGTAGTTATCGCCATGTTCCCCTAAGTGCTTGCTTAGGCACTTATACAAATAAAACAAATTTTTGTTAAACTGCCAGCAGAAAACGAAAGAGAAACTGGAATATTGCCTATAACTATATGATTGGATGGTTTCAGTAAATATCCGACAAAAGCAATGGCAATCGTAGCAGATGGTTTAGTTTGACAAGTAAAATTTGACTTTAAAGGCCAATTTTGACACCATTGGCATTACTAATACCGCGTGTAACATTTTTCTCAGATGCATTGATATGTCTACTAACCTGGAGGCTTAAAAAAATCAGCAATTAATGCGCAGTGTGGCCTACAAAATTTCTAAAACGGTCAAAAGTCGGTAAAATGGTTTTTCGCCAATATCTTGGAAACGGAAACTAAGATATGACTCGTGATCAGCATGGGTATGTCTACAGGAATTAGTTAAGGATGTTCAGGATACAGTTTACTGTATAACAGTGTTATTGGGCAATCCGGTAAGCAGAATACTTCAACTTACTTCCGAGAATCTATTGATTATTTGCTCTTCAACTTGTCTTTCCTATATACAGCTATTTCGAAATAGTTATATAATTTCGGGATGGTAATATATCCACTTTGGATGCTGGTATTTGGAATGAAACTGAAACTTAGACTGGATTTATACAGTAAAGCAAGCTTAATGGAGTTCTCGTAGTAGGCAAGAGTAAAAGATGAGATTTTAAACCTTTCTCTTATAAAACGTATTCACTTTGCCTTGAATATGCCTTCTGAGTAATTTTAAGAATTTTGCTTCACCGTGTAAGTCTAGTTTTAATGAATATAAATGTAACTCCTGGAGTTCTTGTTGAAGTTGTGAAGTAAAGCAAATATTAACAAATATTTTGTTCAAAAATTGTCGACATTTTCCAATTCCACAATTACCAATTCTTCATCTCTCTCTCTCTCTTTAAATCTCTCTGCTCTTTAAACTCGCACGGTTATTTGTAGGCTTGTGAAGCTGAGACGCCCTAAAAGTATGCCACAATTTGTACATCTACTTAAAATTTCTGTAAATAAACTAGATTCGACTTGAAACTTGCTACATATTTGGCCACAAAAGCTGGTTTCAAACTCCGCTGAGGCACTGCTTGTCGCACTGCTTGACTTACTGTTGGTGACTAATTGGCTGTTGCTGCTGCTGTTGTTGTTGAAACACGGCCGCCTGGTGTTGGTGTGCTGGCGCTTGGTGTTGAAAATTCATGTTGTCGTAATACGCCGCACTGTTGAAATTACTCGGCCCATTGATAGGTGGCGCCTCAAAATCACCAACATGATGATGCTGCTGCTGCTGCTGTTGGTGTTGGTGTTGGTGCTGCTGGTGCTGTTGGTGGTTCATGTACGCGCTACCATTGGTGTCGCTGTAGTTGTAGTAGAATTGTTGTTCGTGCTGTGGTTGCTGTTGACTGTTTTGTTGGTGAAACTCAATATCGTATTTGCCATAGTAGTCCTGTGGTTGCTGTTGTTGTTGTTGCTGTTGCTGCTGCTGCTGCTGTTGCTGGTGTGGGTGCAACTGCTGCATTTGATGTTGCTTTGGACTAGGATAGTAACCAGGAAAGTAAGCGGCTGCATTCGTACCACCTCCTGGGGTAGCACCAGCACCGCCGCCTCCACTTCCCGCTGTATTCTCATTGAGAGCTGTAGGCGTGGCAATTGAATTGGCATTGTTTTGATAACGTTTTTTGCCCGGGCCTTTGGTTGAGGGAGAATTTGAGATGGCCGCATCAGAGTCTCGACGAAAGCTGGCCAAACTGGGCGCAGAGCTGTCATAGCCAAAGGGTGAGGCCTTCGATGAAGTGGAAACGGCCTCCTTTTTGATGACCTACAAAGGAGGGAAATTATTTTTAAAGCAAATTTTTGACGAAAATTTAGTAAAATACAAAAAGCATTTGTTTCTCTAGATCTTGAAGCAGTGTTTATCTAATTTCTAGATAGCAGCAGTTGAGTGGTATCGGGTCCTTCTGCCTGTCTCTCTAGTTGTTGAAGTGTTTGTCGAAGTGTTCAGCCAGCTCCTGATGAGATTGATGTTAATTGAAATTGAGGTCTTCATGCCTGGCCCGCAGAGGTCGTGCACACCTCGCTATTCACACAGACTCAAGCCGACCACAAGAGGCTGTGCGCTGTATGCTGTCAGTCGCTAGAAACCGGTTGTTGAGGGCAGGTCAGAGCTAGTTTGAGTGACTTTATTATCGCAAACCCAGAAAATCTCACTTTTTGCCTTCGATTTTGTTGACAAACCTTGCTTAAAAGATCCTTTTCTTTTGTGAATGTTCGGTATTCGGTTAATGAATATAATTTTTATTTTCGAAGAAGTCATCTTTTGTTATACCCTTGCAAAGAGTATTATAATATTGCCCAGAAGCTTGCAACGCATAGAAATATTCACATCCGACCCCATAAACTATACATATTCTCGATCAGGGTGACGATTGAGCTTTGTTCGTCCGTCTGTCCATCTGTCGGTCTGTTTTTAGCGATATAGTCTCTCAGTTTTAAAGCTATCGAGCTAAAATTTTGCACAGACTCTTCGTTTTGCTACACGCTACTAATATTTCGGAAACGACAGTATCGGATAACTTAATCTCATAGCTCCCATAGGAACCATCGGTTGAAAAACTAGTTTAAGTATGAAAAACTTTTTTCTTTTCAATGGAAACGTCTTCAAACTTTATATTCATAGAATTTCTATGCCTTTTTATTATTATGCCAAGTTTGATAAAAATCGGACAACTATTTGGTATAGCTGCCATACAAAAGATAGGTCTGAAAACAGTCTTAGTTAGAAAAACTTTTATGTTTTTAATGGTAGCTTCCTGCAACTTTACATTTGCTTGTTTTACATGTTTTTACGCAATTCTAAAAATTTTTGCTCAAATCGGCTGACTATATCATATAGCTCCCATAGGAACAATCGGTCGGAAAATGGTTTCATGGTATAAAAACTTCGGCACAGACGAAGTTAGCTTAGATTTGCAATCTTCTTGTTTTTATCTATCTTTATTCTCACCTGACTGTCGTCTTTCTTTTTAACCTTAATGGGACTGGTCTCCTCCACATCCTCATCCAGACTAACACTAGATGCCACACTGGAGTCGGCGCTTATCACATTCGAGGCGGATACCGTGGTGCTGCCAAGCAGATTCGATGAGATGCCCGTCTCCAGCGAAGAGTTGGGTGTTACTGGCAAGAAACAAAAACACAATGGGTGGATCAATCCAAAACAGTTCATACCCACATCCATTTCTGTTCAACTTACGACTTCCGGCACTCGGATTATTGTTGGTGGCACTCGGCGTATTATTGTTATGTCCACGCGAATTGGATGTGGAGTCGGGTATATCATCGGAGGGCAGTTCGCAACCTTGACACGATTTCTTCGAATTGGAGTCTGCGGATACATCAAAAAGTTCGGAGGAAGCAAAAGTAAATCAGTAGGTAAAATTGATGATTGGTTTTTATTTGGAAAAAGAGCAAAAGTGGTGTCCTAGTTGGAGTTTTGGTCACGAAAGGGGTAAGTCGTCCTCGTCGTCGCCGCCGAAGCAACGAAAGGCACTCCCACTGACAGTGATTGATAGGCAACAGCATCTTTTACTTCTGATTCTGAGTAAAAGCCTCGAACCACGCAAAAACCTCCAAAAAGTAAAAGTGGAACGGCGAAGACAACTTGTTCTTTCGTATGAAGGAGGCTTAAAATTGTGGCAACATTGGAATCGTTCACTTACTACTATCGGATTGATCATCGTCACCTTTCAGGCTATCCTTGTTATCCTCATCGTCCGTTTTCGAAAGCGTTTGCCGTTTGTGTTTCATGCGGCGATTTTGAAACCAAACTTTTACCTGGAAAATGGGAGGAGGGGGTAATTAATTCAACTTGCACTTGCACTTCAACTTTTCCCAGGCGTCAAGTTGTGCAATTAAAAACGGGAACACCGCCACCAGCGGCTCTGCCGGACTGAATGCAATTTGTCAGAAATAATGGAATTTTTCCACCTTTTCCACAAGCGGCAAGCTGTTTGGCTGCACATTTATTTTGCACAACACAACGCCGAACGCATCGCATCGACTTGAATACATTGAAATAAATTGAAGGCAGCAGCCAAAGGACTCACCTGTCGCTCGGTCAGATCCAAGCTGGCTGCAATTTCAATTCGTCTTGGGCGGCATAAATATTTATTGAAATGGAATTCCTTCTCCAGCTCCAGCAACTGGGTGTTTGTGTATGCGGTGCGGAGTCGTCGGGGCAGGCCGTTTTCTGGAACGAATTCAGCTGCAATTGAGAAATTGCATTTCTTGTTTGAGACTTGGGTGAATGTGAATTTTTCGAACACGCCCGAAGGGGGCGTGGCCATGTCTGTCTGCCTGTGTGTGTGTGTGAGTGTGTGAGTGTGCGGTGCCTGACATATTGCATTCGTTTGACTGGCTCAAACACTATTCCTGCGCCATCAATCCATCAGCTCGTCACCGGGCATCACTAATTCAACGGAATCCCTTAACTAAGAAATCACTTGAAAGTTACCCAAAAGTGCAGCTGATGCCATCTTCCAAGTTTTGTCGCGGAGATGTCACACGTTTCGCTGGCATGTTTTTTGGTATCCCCGAAGCGTTAAGTAATTAACCAAAAAAAAAAAAAAAATCTAATCAATCAATCAGTGAGAGACGGGTGGTGCACACAACGGTGTGCTCTCAAGTAGTTCGGCTACTGTTTTAATCTTATGGAAACCGCTTCATTTTCATAAGAGGAAGTTGTAACGGGATGGGGGGGGGGGGGTTCACTTGAAGAAGAAACTGGGTTCTGGATATAGAACAGTTGCTTTTTCAACCACCAAATGTGAAACTTTAAAGTAGTAGCTGATTATGTTAAAACCAAGGCTGCAATCCTTTGAAATTCTGTAAAAGATTCAGACCGACTTGTACAGCCTTAAGCCTAGTATTAGAGACTAGATTCCCGAGAACCGACATCTCTATTGGAAATAATCTAGAAATTCTCTTGGGTTTTTCATAATGCATGTGGAAATCATAGAAAAGGGACTTCTTGCTGATTCCGGTTTTAAAATGTATATAACTTAGCAACTGCTCGCCATCTTTTAGCCTCGAATCGTATGCCTTAACACTTGTCCTAGCAGGTTTTGTTTCAAAATGCTGTTTCCCACTACAAAATTGTTTATCTGAGATATCGATTTTAGGTATTCGTGTGCTTTACTAGTACTTAGTTTGTCAAAGGACAAGTTGCATTCCAACACTTTATATAAATTAATACTCTGTGGCTTTGCTTTGATGCTCCCGAGCTGTTTTAAAAGTTTCCCTAATTGTGTGAAATATTTTAGCAAAATTTGTTGGCTTTAGGTTTGATAAGTTTGGTTCGATTATAGAATCATAGCTTAGATCATTATGTCTGGAGGGTCAATGGTTTTTTTTGTTAAGATCAACGACAGTATTTCTAAAATAATTCTATCAATTGTATCAAATATTCAAATCTGAAACAAACTTAATCAAATCTTAATATGTATATATACGATGCATGGGGTCTTAACTGTTTCCTTCTCCCTGTTACAACTGCAAGAGTCATTTTTACTCATTTTCCATGTGGACAGGATATTTAAAGAAGTAGGTTGAACAATTTAACTTATATTTTGTCCAATTTACCTTTATAAAATAGATATATGTGCACATTCTGCTTCGATATTTTCATTGTGTTTTGTTTAGTTATATTATTTTTTTACAAAAGAGCTGGATTTGAAAAAACTGAATAACAACAGAAGCTAAACCAGTAAAACAAAAATATTTGATGGAAAATTGATAATTATATTTAAAATATAAATTTAACTCTTGGTGTTTTCTAGAAATTTTTTGGATCTTTTTTTAATTGTGAGGGCCATTCCACTAGAAAACGACTACCACAGTTGAGCTAGTGGTAAGTCTATTCTCTCCAATATTCATGATGTTCATCTGATCCCTCTAGGCTCAACTTATTTTCATCACTAAATATGACAGTTTACAAATCCTCATTCCAATACTTGAACTTCTTGCACTTCTGTGAAGTGGCTTGAGGCACGATTTGGGTACCTTGGACACTCCTTTTGGCCAATTGTTGTTAAGGCTTCGCCTTTACTTAAGCGCAACTCATAATTAAATGTGCCTCCTGGTGCGCTCATTCACCCTGGGTATTGCAGCCATGCGATCATATTCGCTTTATTTTATTGGACTTGTCAAAAATGTGGGCATAAAGCTATGATGGTGGATGCCAAGTTTTTTAAAATTTTATCTTGTCTAAATGGGAGAGTTCTCTTCTACGGTGCATTTTTACCTGATATACAAGTTTGTCACCTCAGACTCTTAGACTGATATATTTATGCTATTGCTGACACACCTCTTCAATATTTTGTCATTTGGTTTGCAAATATTGTGGACGCTGCTGACTTTAAAAGACAAATAGCAAAATTTGCACAAATATCAGTTTTCTATTGGAAGCAGAACTGGCTCGATTCTTTCATACCATAGGTCGAGTTGGAGTTGATGATAAGTAAACACTTGGCAAAGCGATATGAAGATGCAGAGATTGAAAGTGTATACTCAAAACAAATGTACCTCTATTGGTTTAAAGGAAATGGCAAAAAATCGTTTTGCACATATATCAATTTTACTGAGAGTTTTCGGTTGCTCAGCGGCCATCTACACCTTCTTTTACGACATTTTTCAATACTTATTAGTATTAGTATTTTGGTCTTTTTAAAGTGTAAAAAAGTATACAGAATTTAATTTACATCTTCGAGGGAATTTGTGCAATTGCAGAGAATGAACTTATTCCTGGATGGTCATCGTTCGTCGAATCGACTCTAGAAAAGAATGTACATCAAAGTAACGATGACCTTTTAGAGCTAATTAGATATCGCTCCTTTATAAGGTAGTTAGTAGGGCTCGACATTTCAGACGTGTGTTTAGTCAGGATCGTTTTAGGTATAGCAATAGTGTTTTAATTATAATGTGGATATCTAAACACTTTTCACGAAATCCGGCTAAATCAGCTCTTTTGTGCGCTAGATGATATACAACAATTGAATACTATTTTTGCTCTGGTCCAAACACTGAACCATTTTGAAAAGTAATCCCATAAACTAAGATCAGCAAAATCGAAGTGAAGGTGCACAAGACCTTACTCAAAGGATCTGCCGACCAACAAGTTCTAACAAATTTATCGAATATAAAGTATATTTTTGTTTGATGGGCATTTGATTCGCCTTTGGGCTATTTTAAAATATCTAAATATAATTTCTTTTTCTCTCATTCAGTCCAATGACATTTCCAAAAACAAAACAAAACAAAACGACAACAACAACAACTACATTTCGAACATTAATCAAAAATTTTCACACCTCTTCCCCCGCGTGCACCCCGCCAATTCCAGCAGACCAAAACAAAGTCTCTGAGATCAACAATCTACAATTTTGTTGCTGTAAATGTTCTTATTGTTGACATTTGCTGGTCATGAAAAGTCATTAAATATATTTCTCTAATTTATCTTTTTTTACACTCTGTCAGAGTCTGGACTGGACTCTCGGGGTGTGAGTGGCAAGGTGGTGGCTCCTTGGGCACAACCCTTTTTGCGTCCTGGCTAATTAAAACTAATCCACCGGCTCGAAAGATTGTTATACTTTTTCACATAAATGTCAATCAAGCCACACAATTAAATGATTGAAGACATCTTTGGAGTGCTGCAAGAAAAATGTATCCTGGCTGCCGTAGGCTGCGGATTGGTCAAGCTTTAAACCGCGTGAATCCAATAAAATATTTATACCAGATACAAAAATACACAAGTATTTGCCATGAGAAATTGACTTTTTCTACTGCTCCAAACGTCGTCTTCGTCTGAGCTCTGGGGCTGGGAATGATTAATGATACATTGCTGCGCATTCGTCAGCTACGTATTTGTATCTGTATCTGTATCTGTGGCTGTATCGTGTTGTTGTTGCTTCAACGACTGCAGCGCAACATTTGGCATTTGGATGCCACGTCGACATTGATGCTCAGCCATCCCAGGATTGAATTGAATTTGTCACGAGTTTTTATTTTAAAGTTTTCCAACACTAACCACAAAACCTGCACATAATTCAAGTCAAGTAAAGATGCCTTAACCCTCCAGGAAAAAAAAAAAATATTACAAGATAAATTGAGGTCACTTTTTGCCACTGTCCACCTTTTGGTCATCCGGGTTCTTGGTCGCCACCTTTGTTGACCGCTACACAAATGTCCTTAATGTGCATCCTTATGGACTGTGGTTGAGCCCGAAAACGGTGTGAGGTGGTTGTTGTGTGTTCGTGCAGTTAGTGGTAGGCAAATAGATATAAGTATGCTCATACTCCAAATTCCTTGGAATCTATGTTTGGGGTGGATTTTAGACGATTAAAGAGCCAGTTGCACTGTGCGAAATTTGAAGTATCTCAAAAGAATTGACGAAGTTGTATTTCGAATGGAATTGGTACAGTTTAAATTACTTTACAATCTTTATCATCACACGGTTAGGTTGCAACGGTCCCAAGTCTTGCCCGATTAACTCGAAAAATAATTACAAAACAATCTTGCTTAAAGTCCAATAAATTCTAATAATTTTGGATTGCAAAAACATTCTAGAATGAAAATAAGTGTACCTCTAACAAGTATAAGATGTTGTTGGTTTGAGCACATACAATTATAAAGCTGTTCCCAATATGTTCTACTATCTATGGGTATCCAATGAAAACTGAAAATATCTAAGAGCCACCACCAAAGAATGACTCCATATGAAAATTGTTATAGCCAGTTGGGAATTTAAGGAACAGACTTGCTTAGAAATTATTCGCATTTTCCATTGCACTCTTTTAGGCGCAAGCATTGAAGGCAATCTAACATATTTTGTACTTGAACTAACAACTCGCTTTTCTTGAGTTGGTACAAAATGTTCTTGATTTCAAGAACGTTCACTCTCATTTCAATAATATTATATTAATAGTGATTATTCGGCTTTAGCATAAACTACACCCAAGAACAAATCATATTTGAAATTTTGTAGTACGAAACGATTTAAATTATGTTTGAACTCATAGAATCTTTGGAATAAATATATAATTTCTAGTGATGTGTGAAAACGAAAGATAACAAAAACAAGTCAAGACTGACTTTAATATACCCTGTAACTGTCATTCTGCCTTTGCAGTAAGCAACTTTTACTTCTTAAAATTATTTAACAGGTTTACAAATTAAGCTCCAATTTTTTAGCTAACGTTTCTTGTATATTTCCAGCAGCTTATTTCAAGTAAATTATGCTTTTGCAGCATGATTTCTCTTACTTCTCTAGAAGACCTTACTGAGCTCCCATATGCTGACCCCTCCTTCTTAGACAGCGATTCTTTTTAGAGATTTCCGTCTCAACATATGTGAAACTCTTGAGTAGCACAAAATTTATGAAATATTTTTACTTTTCGTGCTAGGATGTTAAATCTAATTAACTAAACTAAACTCACTTCTGGCAAGAGACTATCTCTATCTATCACGACTTCTTCTTTCTTCACGAAATTCCATAACAGTAGCCATTTTCCTCAAAGTGATCCAAGTCGACTATGTCGTTCTTTTCTTCCATTAGTAGTTATAAAGTCGTAAAATTGGATGGCAATAATTTGAAATATTTCTTGAACCGAACCGAAATTCTGTGTTCCGAACAGATTTGGGTTCACATTTGGTTCGGCTTAAGATTTGGTTCAAATATGCCGAACCGGTTCGGTTCAAAAACCTGCAAGCAGCCCTGATTTTTGTATCTCGCTAGCCAGCTACCAATTGCTAGCCAGGTCAAGCTTGTGATCTAGCTCAATTCTTACCCAAAGTTCAAGCAAGCCCTACAATCCCCCGCCTAAATTGAAGCATCAGCTTCTTCTTTTTGTGATGGTCCTTCGAGCCGGATTGTGAGAACCATAGAAACGTATGGAGGTGGAGTTTCAAGTTAGGCGGCAAGTGTTCTAGTTACGCCATGAGATAAACTTACAGCTAAGGCTGACTTTACAATCTAATCTCATAATGCTTCGCGTGTGAAATTGAAGAGAAATTCCTATATAAAGCTAACATGTGGTCCTACTAGACCATCATATCTCATGTGTCGAGCTGTGTAGAGGCAGCCTTAACTAGTTTATTGTAGGTTTATGTGCCAGATCTATGTAGAAGATGTGAAGTCGGACCTAAGTCTTATGGCGATTGATTTGATAAGTGATGTTAGGAATGAGACAATGTTAATACGTTCCTTAAAACACTCCATAAAACTTCTCCCAGTGTATAATTTTAAGCCACCTTCTTCTGCCACACTCTCCACCAAAAGCACCCATGTGCTCACATTTTGCACTTGTTTGCAAAAATTTTCGCTCATTTTAATTTTGCAGCAGGCGGCAAATGTGTTAAATGTTCTTCCCTCAAGATTTTTATTCTATTTTTTTTTTTTGATGTTTTGGGTTTTTCTTTTTGGGGAAAACCTCCTCCACACACATAAATTGTGCACTGCAGTTTTTTGCAAGCAGCCCAAAAAAAGGTTCTCGGACCTTGCCCGGACAACGAGTGCGTTTAAGTGTTAACACGTAAATTATGCTGTTGTAGCAAGTTAATAAGTGTATTCTCAAGGGCTGTAAATCATCCGGAGCATTTCCGGCGCTTCACGACGAGCAGACAGAATTAATTTTATTTCAGGCAACATTCATGAGCAAATAATAACCAAAGGCAAGTCCAAGTCCTGGGCATGATTTAAAATCCACAAACCAATTCACACGCAAGCCGTATCCTTCGGTAGTTTTGCTGATAAGTTTCCAGTTTGACTTTTCCGGCATTTCATCCATGCTGATGACATTTCCACAAATGCCCCACCCCCCCCCCCCCCAATCCCTGCCAGCCAATGACAAAACGAAATTCATTTTGTAATTTCCAAGCCCCAGAACGTTGACCAGGCTGCAGAAATTGCACTCAACTTGGCCGGCCCGGCCAAACCATTTTCGGGGCCCGCATCTTTGTTCGCCCTCGCGCCCACTCCCACTCCCCGTCGTCCTGGTTTTAGAAAATTATCTTTTTGCTCGTCGTCGCCAAAAAGGAAATCATATTTTCTGCTTTTGTGCACTTTACTTTTCAGTTTTCAGTTTTCGGTGTTTGGTGTTCGGTGTTCGCCTCCTCCGTGCCTGTTCCTTCCTTCGGGTCGGGTCGTGGTCGTAAACAGTTTTCGGTTGCAACTTTTGTGCGAAATTTATGCTTGCGTTCCGTATCTGTATCTGGGCACTTTCGCAAGTACATACGACTTTTTGCAGGAGGGAAATGGGTTGGTTCGTTGTTGTTGTCGGTGTGTGTGTGTGTGTGTGTGCATCCCCACCAGGTGGTGTTTATGGCATCCGCTTTGCCGTAGAGTATTGATGAAGGAACTCGCATCTGTAATTCAATCAGTGTCTATGTCTGGCTGCCATTTGGTTGCCGCATTTGCCCGCGGGAGGCGGGAGCTGCCTCCTGTTTACGCAGCCCATTCAACTGGAAATTTTCTCGCCAAAAAATGTTCATCGCATCAATGCAAATAAGGTGTGTGGAAGGTAAAGGAAAATATAAGAAAATCAAATGCTCGCTTTTCTCAAATGATATGCGCATTCTTAAGGAAAGATGTAGAAGTGTTTTTGTGTTTTTTATGCCCGAATATTTAGGCGATAGTGAGTTGTTTTTTTTTTAGTTTCTTAACCATTGAATTTATGGTAATGTTGGTAAATAAAAGATATACCGAAATGGAGAGTTTACTGAACAAATAACCCAAAAAATAAAACAGAATGGAGGTTGATTGCTTATTGAAGTCTGATTTGTGGCTTTAAGTTTACTTTTTTAATACTGATTATTAATGATTAAGTGGAAAAGTCAATTAAGTAGTCTACATTTTTGTATCAATTGTGAGAAAATTAAAGTAAGTAGGATGCCCCGTTTTGGGACCATATAACAGCTGAAGTCGCTATGCAGAAGGTCAAATTTCTAATGGGTATCATTAATTTAAGCCGAAATGGGAAAAGAAAGAAATTTTAGGTTCGCAACAGATTCGGGTTCGTCTTTAATTTCTAATGAGGTTCGGTTCAAGGTTCGGTTCACAGGAAAATAAGATTCCTATTTCCGGATATAAACCGTTTTGGTTTAAAGCGGGCTTGCAGCTCTGCTTAAAATCTACTTGGAAGTGCTTAAATATTGAGCGAAACATTCTTCAATAGCAGAGCAAAATCTCAGCCTATCTGACACATAGCAGCTATTCAAAATCCACTTTCAAACGATACATATGACGAAAACAGTTCTTTACACAAGAGCTTATCGCACTAACAGTAAGCTGAATAATGTAAACAAGAAAGAAAGTCGGTCAAGCCCGACTATAACATACTCTGTACCAAGAAAATTTGTCTTTTGATCATAGCTCTAAAACCGTTCATCCGATCTTCTTCATTCTTTTGGCGGATCGATAAGTTATCCTAATAACTAAATATGTCTCGAAGGAACAAGCCATCTATCTTCAAAACTGTGGGAGATATGAGATATTTTCTAAATTGCGGGGGCGGGAGGGGGCGTGGCCAAAATTGAAAATAAACTTGATCTGCCTGCAGACATAGGAAGCATATGTCCCTTAAATGTCAAACCTCTATCTCTTACCATTTCTGAGATCTGTGCGTTCATATGGACAGACAGACGGACGGACGGACAGACGGACATGGCTATATCGACTCGGCTGTTGATGCTGATCAAGAATATATATACTTTATGGGGTCGGAGATGCTTCCTTCTGGATGTTACATACTTTTGCACAAACTTACAATACTCTATGTACCTTCGGTACAGAGTATAAAAAGAGCACTCTTAATCCAAGTGCAAAATACCTTTGACTATTCCATTGGTCAACATGCAAAATGATACAAAGATTAGACCAGAATATAAGTAAAGTATTTTAATCGTTAAACATGAATCTGACCTCCAAAGTTGCCCGTCACGTCGCGATCTTCAGGAAAATAGATTTGTTTTGATCACGAGTAGAGAATAAAGCCGAGGTGCGGCATGAGCTTTCAACCAAATATATCAAATCGAGAACGCCCTGAATCAATCCAGCATTTTCAAAATGCTATTTTTGTTAGACCAGCCTTTTTTGATTGAAGTTCTCTGTTGTATTAAGAATAAATAGCGAATAGCTTAAGAATTAATTGGTCTTTAATCAAGAGTCAAAAAGCGAAAGAATTTGCTGATAGTTGGGATATTAACATAATAAAACAAGGTCAAAAGTTGCTCTAATCCGTTAATAAACAAGTAAGGGCGCTGCAACAATCTAAACTATGTTTTTGGATTTGAATTGAACCGGTTTTTGTAACAGCTATTAAAGAGTCATCCTGAAAGTAGGCAACCATATATTGTTCTTTTAGCGGATTGAGCTCTAACTGACGATGCGGTACGCCCCACTTCTACAGGCTCAATTTTATTTCAACCAACACTTCGATCATTTATAATGGGAACAGGGTTAAAAAAGCTGACAAATCTAGAATTTATATTCAACAAACTGCTCAAAATTTGAAAAATATGGGAAATCATTATTGTATGAATATTCAAATTTACTCCCCTTTCACTTTATTTGAATCAAAAATAATTCAGGACCCTTTTTCTGAGCAAAGCCAACAAAAACTGCTCTCTTCTTTTCTAAAAACAGACATGTTAAATTCAGCTTATTTTCCCACATTCCCCAAATATCAGACAAGTTGAATACTTTAAAGCGCCTCAAATTGAAAAACTTTCAACATGGCCACCAATACAAATATATATATATAGCAACCTATATGCAAAATGTCACATAATACAAAAGCGTGGATGGAAAAAAAAAAAGAAACGTCTGCCATGGAAATATGAAAGCTGCTTGGGCAGAAAAACTTTTTGCAGGGCTTAAGCCCAACGGCTGCTGTCATTTTGGCCTGGCTGCGGCTCAAAAATATGAAATCCATCAGGGGGATGCTATGGGCTGTCAATCAAACTTTTTTCTTCGCTCTCTTTCATATGACAAAAATTTACATTTTCGTTTTCTAAGGGTGGTGGTGGTGGATTATAATATTTTGCATGTCTGCCCCCCAGATTGAAAGCGAATTAAAAATGAAAATTTAAGGCCCCGCGTCCATGTCAATAGGTTGGATGGAGGGGAAATTAATGTCGATTTAAGTGCTTTTCCAAGGGAAATCAATTTTTCTGGTACATGCGATTCAAGCCGATGCGAATGTGATGATGTACTTTAGTTTCCCCAATTCAAGGCGTAACCGACTTAAATGGAATAAATGGTGGAAGCCGCCCAACGACAATGCGAACAATGTGTCCAATGGAAAGCTCTTTTGCGCCTGCGCGCCAGCTCGCATTTTTTCGCAACACACACAAAGCGACTTTTGCCGCCATAGAAAAATGAAAATGATTATTCCATCTTTCAGGTGGCATGAAAAATTATTGTAAATTGTGTGGCGGGGCGGCGGTCCGGCCTGAAGCGTAGACAAAAGACAAACATGCGACTGGAACTTGGACGGCTGAAGGCCAAAAATCAGCTTAAAATCGTTTGAAGTCTTGACACCTTTCGAGAGCCGCTAGCGGGAGTAGGCAGCAAACTGTTTGAAATGAATGAATGGATGGATGGATGGATGGATGATGCGCACTAGAGATGGGAGCGTGATGGGCATGCTAAAGAGCACGAAAATGTACAGTAATAAAAAAATACTTAAAGAATTTTGTTAATATAACTAAATTGGACAACAAATAACCAAAAAAAATCTTTTACATTTCGCTCTGAATATCTGAATATTTTTCTAAAAACTTTCACAAAAATTTTAAATATTCCAAAATTATCAAGTACGAATTCATTGCACTCGGTGCTAAGTGCTTCATATTTCACTGTGTTCTTTACCCTGTCTCACGGGAATGCTTAAGACAGTAGAATGCGCCAAGATGCCTTACATATTGAAGTATACCCGAGTTCAAATCTTAAACAAGGTGGTGAAGATACAGACTTTGATGTTAAACCAACGAGAAGAAATGTACATAAAACAAATACGAACCATTTCATTTAAGAATGGAGGTCACCACGCGGCTGGGTGTTGTCTAGAAAATGTTTTTTCTGTAACTAAGAAAATATTATCTGACTTATAGTAAATTATTTCTGAATATTAGAAAAAGTTTTTCTAAAATGGGAATTTCCATCGAGATTAGAGCAAATTTTGTAGTTTTAGAAGCGGTTCGGACCATTATTTTTTGAGTGTAATACCCAAATTTAAGCTGATACAATTAAGTTATATACATTTTTTATACCCTTGCAAAGGGTATTATAATTTTGGCCACAAGTAAGTCATATATATTCTTGATCAGGTTAACGAGCTGACTCGATTGAGCTGTGTTCGTCCGTCTCTCCGTTTATCTGTCTGTTTCTAAGCAAATCTAGTCTCTCAATTTTAAAGCTATCGTGCTGAAATTTTGCACAGAGTATTCTTTTTGCTGCATGCTACTAATATGTCGGAACCGACCGGATCGGATGACCATATCTCATAGCTCCCATAGGAACAATCGGTCGCAAAACTAGTTTTAGTATGAAAATCTTTTTTTTTTCAATGATAACGCTCCAAGCTTTGTATTCATAGGTTTACTATGCATTTTAATAATTGTGCCAAGTTTCGTGAAAATCGGACAACTATATGGTATAGCTGCCATACAAAAGATAGGTCTGAAAAACAGTCTTAGTGAGAAAAACTTTTTTGTTTTTAATGGTAGCATACTGCAACTTTGTATTTGTTTGTTTTGCATGCTTTTAACTAATTCTAAAATTTTTTGTTCAAATCGGATGACTATATTACATTGCTTTCGTACGAACAATCGGTCGGAAAATGGGTTGCTGTGGGAGAAAAATTATTTTGAAAATATTTAAGGGTATAAAATCATCGGTACATACGAAGCTAGCTTAGCTTTCTCGTTTTTATTTACTGAGAGAAACTTGTTACTAATTCTTTTTGAAAAGTATGGTCCATCGGTTAACTCTACTTTTCCCATCTGTCTGGCAATTTTCCGATTTAATCTCAAGAAAACGTAGTGTGTTTTCATGATAAACACGAATTTGTTTAATTTTGCATTTAAAAAAAATTACCTTGTGGTGCCTTTGCTCTTATTGTGGCCGTTTTTGCTTTAGGGCATGACTTAAACACACCAATTGAGATCGGAAGGGCTAGCATGTGATGGTTCCAGTTCACCCTAACTGACTTTTCATGACCTTGTCAACTTGAATATTCGGGCATGGCGATGATCTTTTCATATATCTTATATCAAAATGAACCCATTTTCGATCAATATTTACAATAATGCTTTTTGTGTATTTTGTTGTCACCAAAGTAGACATATTTGGAGCACACAAAAACTATTTAGTTTACACTTCAGCGAAAGGACACATACTGAAAAGAAAGCCTAATGGTGAGGCTTCAACATTGTCCTATTCGATTTAAAGCCAACTTTTCAAAAATCCTTTGATCTGGTAATAGAAACATCTTCATGTTTCCAAACAGGATCGTCCTAGCATACAGTTTCTCTCCGCTCGGAGTGAACAAACTTCTTTTACAAAAACTTTTCTTAAAAAGTGAGTATACTAGTGAGTTTCACAACTCTTCTCTTATCTGCATCACGCTCCCATCTCCAAATCTGCTTGTAGAGCAGCAGCAATGGCGGTCTGCAACAATACAATACTCCACATACTTGCTGGTATGCAAGCGTATCTGTAAAGTATAGTATTTTTTTTATGATTAATCAATATTTTTGTTTGAGATGCAACACAAAAGCGTCGCCAGGTTGCCAACCGACAACCGGCAGCATTTCTTTCTGCTCCTCTGGACGCAGTTTCAGTTTCGGCATTTGACAGATCAACGTGTGCTGACAGCTTTTGTTGTTGTGTGTTGCTGTAGTTGTTGTTGTTGTTGCTGTTGCTGTTGTTAAGCAATGTTGAGCATAATTAATGATGCGGCTTCAGCTTTTGAATTTGGCAATGGAACTGGGGAGTTGGAGGTTTGTTTGATCGCATTGGTTTCACGCCACTCTCATCAGGGGTTTTTTTTTTATTCGATCGCAACGAACCGAGTTCTCCGGCTTTGATTGATCTAGCTACTGTTCATTTTCACGCTTTATTGCTGATGAGTTTGAATACAGAATACAGATTCATATATATGTATATATAAGGCACCGACAGACGGTAGTCGATAACATTGCAATAGATTCTAATTGGATGTTTTGCGGGAGGTGATTGAAGCGAAGAGATCAAAAAGATCATGGATGATGAATGGAAATGGTAATTGGAATGTTGAATGGAAGGGAGGAAGAGCTGATAATGTGGACTTTTGGTCCAAGAACTGTTATATTATAAAGTCAACAATGGCAGTGCTTGAACCAGAAGCTCAATGTTCAGTTGCCTAACTGCTAAATGCTTATGGCTACCTTCTTAACTATGACTTGGCAGCTATTCCTCGCGAGCGCTTGACAGTCGTGTGGGCTGAGATGCAGACCTAAGTGTATTAAGTCTCCTTGCCATGCTCTCATAATATAAGGCAGACTTTTGAAGAGTTTATGCTATACAACCAATCTAAATCAACTTCTCTCCTCCTAAAACACTAACCACCATCTTAAATTCTTATCAAATTTCCACCATTTTCAGAGACGTTTAAATTTTCTTTTATTTTTCTGCTCGATTTGAGACACATTAAATCTGTACGGTGGTGGTGCGGGTGGGGGGGAGGCCATTAAAATGCAAGTAATTCGCTCATTTCGATTGCAACTCCACAGGAATTAGATCTCCAGCCAGGGATAAGCCCATAAAAATTGCCAACTCATGACCAGAGACCCATCCTGAAGACGGCTAAGGAAATTGCCACATTCCAACAGAAGGAAAGCTCGACCTGTGGCCATGGGTCTGTCCGCCTCACGGCGTTTCCGTTGGCCCCGGAGGCAGCAAATGGAAAAATATAGAAATATGTACATATAAATAAAATAAAGAAGGAAAAATGGCGAGAAAAGAAACTTTGCCTGAAACAACAAAATAATGCCTCATTTTTTCTTATCGCCGCAATAAAGCAGAATAAACGCTTCATTTCCATTTGTCTCGCAAGTGAAGAAGTTGGAGCTGCCACCTTCCTTTCCCTCCGCCCCACCAGCCGGCCAGTCCGAGTCAGAGTAGCCGCGTCACTGGCGCGGGCATGTGGGCAGCTTAGCGCTGAGGGGGCTGGTGGTGGGGTGACCACCCAGTCTGTCCACATCAGAAGGTTCGAAGTTCTGCACAAGCAGAAGAAAAAAAAAAACCGTTTACACGCCAAGCTCAAGTCGCCTCTTTTTTCATGCCCAGCTCTCCACTCTGTTTCGTCATTTCTTATATGTTTTCTTCGTATTTTTCTCTTTTTCTTCAAGCGGCATTTTTATCGCCCCGCCAAGTTTTGCTTATTTTAAACACGAACAGCAACAAATACAACAACAACAGAAAAAAAAACCGGCGGCATAATATTCATAGTGAATAAAAAAAAGTATAAAAAAAATGAAATAAAAAAGCAAAAGTCACTTCCGGCACAACCAAAAGGAAAACGCGAAAAGTCTGCGGTTGAGACCAGAGTGGACGGGGCACTGGCCCCAAGTTAAAATATAAAATAAATATATATACATATCCAGCTTCTAATTAGATGGAAAACATCATAAGATATTTGATTTAGTTTCGGTTTGGGAAAAGTAACTTAACTTGGTTTTCCTTATGTTCATTTCTCAAGCCTCTGAAGTGACATTTTAAAGCAGCTGATTCGTGTACATACCCTTGCCACAAAGGGTACTCAAAACTGCACTCTTAAACCCACCCTCAATCTCAATTAAACAAGGTGTATTTTGATTTGTGCTAGCGAAGCTACTTTAACTATGCAAGAGATAGTTTTCCCTGTCACTTAACTAAAAACCAAAGAGTGTGTAAGCTCCTCACTTGCATTGCAAACCAAATCCGAAGTTTTTGTTTGAACTAAGATCAATATCTGGTTCATCTAGCTCTTGAAGGGTGTCTCAGACAGACCGACAAAGACCTAAAATTTGTTTCTGCTTTAGAAAGGACAAATACTGCTAATAGCACACCTTTTTTTATAAACTGTCCGCTTACCAAAATGACAGCTATAAATTTAACAGACTCACTCAAACTCAAAACAGAACAGAGGGTTTTTATTTCCCCTTTATTATGTGTTGCATGGTTTTCGATAGGGAAAACAAACGATGCTGCCTTAAGATAAAAGCTTGTTGGCCAAAATTTAGCTCGGCTCGAATCAGCAACTGAGCATAACGAGCCACGTGTCAGCTCAATACGATCATTTTGTTGTTGTTGCTTATAAGCACTCTAGCACGCAACCACACTTGTAGTTTACTCAGGCACAAGCGCAACACAAAAGACACATTCGTCAGATTCTGTCCTCAAAAGTGTCTCATGTAAGATTGAAAAATAGAGTGAGGCTTACTTGGGCTCAGCCAAAGTTCATGTACCCTAGCGGCTCAAATACTTCATTTTAATGAAGTTGTTGAATGAATTTCACACAACATTTTGATTTCCGATTCGAAGTTTGCTACCAGAGGGATTTCCCAAATTGACCAATAGTCATCAGATTCTTACATTGCTTTATAGAACTGTGTGAAAGCATTTAAAATAAAGAAATGCTAATTTTAAGTACATTTTCATTGTTAACGAAAATGAATTTCTTCCTAAGACTTCTTTTCAGATCTTACTCTTCTATGGGAGCTAAACTATAGAGAGTCCGATATAGTCCTAACTCAGAGCAATCCTGCATAAGCCTAACAAAAGAAAGTGTAAGAAATTTGTGTAAGAAACATTGGTACTGCAGCTATAGTCATCCGATTTTGACAAAGCTTTGTAAAATTGTTTAAAAATTCAATAAATAAATATATGACAATTTCTAGAACATTTCCATTGAAAACAAAAAGTTTTTCTAACTAAGACTACTTTTCAATCAAAGTTATTGGATGCATGGGAAGCATATAAAACTGATAAATTCGAAATTTGGAGGCTTCCATTAACACCAATCTAGTTTGTCTTACAAAAATAAAAAGAATTGTCAATACTTTGAAGAATTGTATAAAAGTTCTATAAATATACTTTATGTGGTCGGAGATACTTCATTCTTTGCATTACAATCATCTGCACACTTTCAAAATACCTTCTGCAAGAAGGCTGTCATGGAGAAAGAAGAGCTAAAGCAACCAGATTTGAAACGAAGATTCATATTGTCTGCACTCAGATGTCAAACTTAAAACTCTCATTAATATTTTCAAAATCTTTAATATCTCGAATTTTCATTAAGATCGGATTAGAAATAGCTGATTTTCAATTAATAATATCACGTTTTACTTACTTCAAATTATGTGCTGTAGCACGAATTTCCAGAGATGAAAATCGGATGAGAATATCGTATAGATGTCACTGAACTCTGGTAGGGTATATAAACTTTAGTATAGAATTCGTTAAATTTCCTCTATTTTTTATGTTGCTAACTGAATTCTTTCTCTAATCTCTGGCTCCATTTAGGGGTGTTGCTAGAACAACAGTTTCACTTCCTTATTTGGATTCACAAAAAAAGTTTTAAGAAATTTAATATAGATTTAGTCAAGCGGAACTGTTAAGTGATCTTAAATCTGTATAAGCTAACATTTTATTTAATGGCTTAATCTAACTCAACAAGAGATATGTATTATTGATATGTTCATGTCGCGTGTCCAGCATTTAACGTCTATGATTTACTTAAATATCTGGTATTCTGTTTAGACAGAAAATGTAAATTACAACTTTGTGCAAAGCGAATTGATACAAAAATAACATTGCTTTTATAAGTGTAATGGGCAATTTGCTAAATGTCTAGTTTTGCCCCATTTTAATAGACTGTTCTGAGTAATGGAGCTCTGAAAAGGAACCTAGAATATGTGAATTTGGTGTGTGGTATTGACATCTATTGCTCATAGAATGTATTTGATGCAGAAGCTATGCCAAAAATTTGAAGCATTTGTGTAATAGTTTAGGCACAATCGATCAAGCAGTTAGCAGGGCTTTTTTGGGTGCTGAAAAGCAATCAAAACTAAGGGGCTTATAGAACGAGAAGGACAAGTGGAAGTACCTAGTATCCACACGCAGAGAGTCTACCACTTTAAGGTTGTAAACGATTTTGTCTACCTCGGAACGATGATATCAAGCAACCACAGCATCGGTTTGTAAGTCCGAGAAAAGATGGTATTTCTCCCTTAGTAGGAAGTTCAAGAGCAAATCCCTCTCTTTTAGATCGAAAACAGCGGTATACAAGACGATTATCATCCCCATGCTGCAATACGGCACAGAATGATGGACAATAACAGCAGCGGATGAGGCGGCGATGGGCGTCTTCGAGAGAAAAGTGCTTCTTCGGTTTTTAGTTTATGAACCCCTCAATGTTAGCGATGAATTTTGCACCCGAAGAAACCACGAGCTGATGTGAATGGCAAAGCGCAGATAAACCACAGCGCCTGCTCTGGGTTGGACAAGTTACTCGTATGGACAAGCTGTATACCATGTCACGAGGCCAAAGATGAAGAGAATCTAAAACAAGTTTTCAATAAGTTTATAAAATCAAAAAAAGCTTAGAGTCAATCGAATAAACCACCCATAGTTCAGAATTTTTCGGTTCTCTTTTTTAGGAAAAAGCAGCTCTAAGTCTCTCTCAGCGATAAGGAGCTAATAGTTCCGACTTAAACTGCGATACAAGGTGAGGCGAGTTCTTAGAGAGACCTCTCTATGTTTCACATTTCTTCAGTATTGAGCACTGTACTCCTAGAATGCTGCTGAGTTGATGCTGCCTTGCTTAAGTAGGACATCAGTCTAGAGCGTAAAACAGAGCAGAAAACTAATACCCTAAGTCATACTGTATGACATGCAGTTTCTATTTGCTCCATATGCTAGGCCTTCATTCAAACCAATGAGCATTCCGAAAGAAATAGATTTAGATTGGCCCCTACAGAATATTTACAATATCGCACAGCACCAGCCTCAAATGATAAATGTGCCCCCCTCCCATCACTGCTCATATTTGTATTGTACATCAGCTTCATTTGGCTAGAAACTATATGACATTTAGCATATGTCGCCACCTGGATGTAATGTACAACCCACACACACACACACACACACATGCACTTGACATCTCAGCCACGTGGATGAAACTTTGACTTATGCAAAACTTTTTTGTTTTTCGCTCCAAAAAGGACTTGCTTAGGCAAATCGTATGTACAATGTGAAACATTTGGCAGGCAGCGATTTATTTAATGTCTTTGGCGCACACAGCAAGGACCCCGGGGGCCAGGGCAGATGCATGTTCGAGTGATTTAGTTGATTTATGTCTCAAGACGTTGACTCGAGGGTTAATATTGGCCAACAGCAAAGAGCCAACCTCAACGCATGTGTTTGGATTTTTCTTCTTTTTTTTCTCTTATTTTTGGGGGGGACAAAAATTTACGTAGAGTCGACAACTCTGGCCATTGGCCCATAACTCATTGAGGGAAGGCGGCGCTTGTGGCAAATTGGAGGCTCTATGCACAGGCTGGGTCCGGGGTAGGAGCATACGCATGCGAAATTCAATTATCGGGTGGGCAACACGCATACGCCATGTTGTCGTCGGCGTCGTCGACGTCGTCGTTTGGGGCCAGCAATTAAAGCAGCCGCATCGCCAACGCCAGCCGTTAATTAATTTGCATTTTGCGCCAGGCCCAGACCAGAAGCCAAACCAGCAGCTAGGCAACCGCAACTAAAACTTGTTGATTACCCAGCTGTATACAAAGTTGTAGCATTTACACGAGAGAAAGGTTATTGTTGAGGTGACGAATTTGGTATACCCTTACACATGTGTGTAGAAAGGTGTTCAAATACAACCACTCTGAGACTTTCTAGCAAAACGCCAACGTGGACTCGTTCTCATCGAAGAACCAAATTTTGCGAAATTAAGTCGACCAATATTTCTGTATTTTAGCAAATGCCAGATGAGCCATCAGGTAACGAGATAGTCGATTTGGTACAAGCACTAGGATCCAAACCGATTCGAACCCGCAATTCCGACATACAGATTACTCTAAGCCGAACATTGAACCGAACCCCTTAAGATATTAAAGCTTGAACCTAAAACTTCGGTTCGGTTCAAGAAGAAGTAGAAATATTACAGGTATAACAAAATATTGGCCCACTGCCTAGCGACTTTTTCTGTTATCCTTTCAGACTACTGAGTCTAACAATCGGCAGGAAAGTAAATATAATGAAAATATCTAGAAAATGTTCAAAATTAGCGCTAACTTATATGGACTATAATCTGTTTATAAGATCCTAGACTCCAAAGCTCTTTAATTGACTCACAAAATAAGAGTTTAACATTACTTTGGTAAATTTCATTAACAGAATTTTACTTATCGGTAAATTATATTTGATATAATGCCATCGTAACCCAAAATCGATAAAACTCCCAAACAGTTTATGTCGTTTTTAGGTCGATTAGTTTATAAACTTCTATGAAGCATGTGCTGAACCAAGTTTCCAACCAAACCCTTCGCCCAACAACCTTACCTAACTATTGGTAACTTTTTTTCCAAACCAGAACAGGAGCTTTCAAAATTGTTTTGGGCTTGTAGCTCTGATTTTCAGTCAAATGCACATAAAACTAAACTTGCACATATACCAATTCTCTAAGAAAATACCATCATACCACATTACACTCAAGATAATGACACTTATGGTATCCAAGACATGTTTTTGCATGAGCATTCGACTAATAGTGCACAAAAACACTTCCTTGTATAATAACAACATATGTTCCGTGAATGTTATAGAACAAGATAGAGTAAAACATGTATGCCTATTTACTTATTTCAATGCGATAAGCTTGAGCAGTACGATCATGTGAGGCTGATAGATATTCAAAAGATCGGAGTTACTTGACATTTGAAATAGCTAGAATATAAAAATTTGAATATTAGAGTGTGGGAGCAGTCCAACAACAACAACAACTGCAGAAAAGTCAACCCTAATTAGCGATATACACACACTTAATATATTAACACCTACCTACCTATCTACCTACGGGACATGAAGTTAATACTTAGAGTTGAGAGAGTGTCGTGTTTATCTTCGTGTAACAGACAAGCACGACTTAACACGTGTTGCTAAATCACATTTCGTGCATGGTTGTGCCATTTTTTAGTGACAGAACACGACAAAGGCCGGCACTACTCAACTCCACAATATGCACAGAAAGTTTTTCCTAAAAACACCGACATTTATATTTAAGTGCTCAGGAAAAAAAATCACGAAACTAAAAATAGCTATATTATGGGGTGCAATAAAAATTTTAATCAATCTTTTGTCAGATGAAGACCGATTTGATCTTTTTTTCCTTGTATAGACGTACAACAAACTATTAAAAAAATCCGGCAAACCACTCGAAAATAAGTACTGGTTCGGTTCAGTGGTTCGCACAGTTTCTAAACCGCCTGCTCGGTTCAAAACATGGTTTTTGGAGTTTAATGAACCGCGGTTTCGGTTCGGTTCAGTGGTTCACAAAGGCACATTATAAATTATGATTTCGGTGAAGTGGCTAATCGACCATTTTTGAAATTTGATTCCTATAATCCATTCTAATATCTTTAAAATCCCTGCATAGATTATTATGTCGGATTCCCAGGATTCGTCTATCAGTTCCTGGAGGAATGACCTTATTTATTGGCAGATTAAGATTGAATTAAGGTTAAGAAGTACCACAGAAAATTGAAAATATTGTCTATTGAAAAAACAAATTTAGATTGATGACAGGTAAATTAAGAGATCGGCGGGAAATTGCAGAAGACTTGTCAAATTCTCTTCAGGTCATCCTTAAAAGTTATATCGATTCGACAACGCTAAATATGTAGAGGGTCGAACGAAATGTTTGAAAATTATCTTAGGGATTCAAATTTTCTATTTCATCAAAATCTTTGGCTTGAGGAAAGCAATTCCCGTTAAAACTCGACAGAGAACTGAACCGAACCGAACTGTTTTTTTTTTGTGGTTTTCGGTTCGGTTCAGAAATTCTGAAAGGAAGTCGGTTCGGTTCACCAGCGGGAATAAGCGGTTCGGTTCGGTTCAAAACCGGTTCAGCTCAGAACCAGTTTGCATCCCTGATAAACATCATCATTTCATTTCATTTCATTTCAACCTTGGAGCAAGGGCTTACAAAACTGACATTAAATTCCCATTTAATACAAATAATTTTTATTTTACCTCACTTCATCACAAACTGTGCTCACTCTTCCCAAAAAAAAGTGTATGTAAGTTTTTACATTTAACACTCGTCTTTCGTTTGTCAATTAGCCAATTTGTGTGAGCGGGCTTACAACGAATTGCCAGCCATTTGATCGACAAAAGATTAATAGCATTTTTAAATAGTTTTCCTGATTTTAAGTTGGCGCTTGTAAAAAAGTTAAGTGGCCCGTGCTGATAGCTTTATTGAGGGTAACTGGTTTTTTTGTTGCTTTTTTTTTTTGTGTTTGTGGCAATTAAGTAAATACGAGTATAAAAAGTGAAATGCTATTTAATTCCAGGTGGAAATTCCTCTTAAAGTCTTGGCACATAAAACACTTTTGAATACTTTGGTGAAAGCCCATTTGTCCTTGTATCAGCGCAAAAGTGTCTTGCCACTAAACCAAATCTGGGTTGACTTATATACTTCCGCTTCCGGCGGCAAACATACGCTCGCTGGCTTCGCCACAAAGTTGGAGGAGGACTTGGCGCAGAAACAGAATTTTATGCAAATATCCTAATCAAATTCCCATTTTGAAGTTCAACTGTTTTATCCAAAAGTTTTTTCCTACTTCTATTTTGTTTTTTTTTTTTTTTGTTTAAAGCCGACGCGTGTGGCAGACGACGCTGAGATGCCACCCATTTTTAATTTATTTCCACTTAAAAAGAAGAGCTAAGAAAAGCAGAACTCAGTGACTCCCCCCGCCCCCCACCAACCAGGCCGTCGTCAGCCGCAGCCTGTATCCGGTGCGTGCGTCCGGTTTGGAGCCTGTCGTTGGGGGTTGGTGTTATCGGGTAGGTGGGTTGACGCTGGCTATATCCTCATCCGCCGCAAAACGTTAGCAGGGTGGCCAGGGTGGCTGGCTATGGTAGCCCATATTTTCACCCAATCCAGCAAAAAAAAAAAACTTAAATCTGCATGTCGAAAGCGATTAAACAGTTAGCTGGCTTCTGCATTCTTGCTACCAAAATTAAAACAAAAAGGATAAAAATTAGTCACTGCGGTGACAGTAATTCTCTCGGTGTCTGCTCTGCCCAGTTGCCAGCTTCCCTTTTGGCCGTTGAGGGAATTCGTTGCGCCACTCGGCAACATTTGTGCAACACTCGCGTCCCACTCCGAGGAGACTCATCCATGTCAAGTGATTAATTGCAATTTAAACGGTTTCAATTAAGGCAATGCGCATCTTTGGATGCTGCAATGAGCCGCCGCCGTCTGCCCTGTTTATGGGCATTTTTTTTTTTTTACTTGTGACTTATAAAATTGATGGAATTGACAGGCAACTGCTGGGATTGGAAATTTAACTAAACGGCTGATAAATGATGAAATGATGTTGAAAGGAATTCAAGGAAATGGCGTGGAGGGGGGTTGGCACTGAAAAGTTTTATCAAATTTTGAAGAAGAAATCAGGTAGCCCAGTTATGAATGGCTGATAAAGGTGACCGATTGTGTAACTGTTCCCACTATCAACCCCTACTTGTTTTTCCTAGAACATCATGCTGTGGCCACTGTCTGCTAATCTGGCCATAATCCCACTTCATATACCCTAACTACCTTTCACTCTTCTCCCTCTTAGCCACAATTAGTCTCGTTTCTGAATTGCAGCTAATAGTTTCATAAATTGTTGGGCCAATATTTACATGAGTAGCCTTTTGTGAAAATATTTGTCTTCAAATTGCTTGTCTCCTCAAACCCCTCCATTGTCTTTGGCCAACCAGGCCCGCTGTGCGTGTGTCTCTCTCTCTCTCTGTGTGCGTCTCTATTCTACTTGGTGGCTCGTCTCGTCGTCGCATCCATCCATCCGTCTGTGGGCTTTCCAAACGTTTTCATTACAATAGTGCGTTGCTGCCGCCGCAGTGGCCGCCGCTGCTGCCGATCGGACAAATGTGTCAGAGCTGAAACATCATGATTAATGATGCAAACATGTGGGCCCGACTCGACTCCGGCTCCGTCTACGGTTTCGACTGCGTTTTTCGAGGGCAGAGACATAGACAGCCCGGGGTTAGGGCTGGACAACTGGGCCAGTGGCAGGGGGCAACGGCAACAGCAGCAGCGGCAGCAGAAAATGTTGGAATGGGAACATTTTATCAAGGTAAATTAGAAGGCACCCAAAAAGAACCAAAACTAAAGACGAACATGAAGAAAAACACTTTGAGCCATGCATTAAAAGCGAAATTAGATATAAATCCTGGGGTCATGTTTGAGGCTATGTCACTGCGGGGGAACACTAACCACAAATTTGTGGGTGCAATTTTGAAGTAATTTAGAGTTACTTTATCACAAGAGCGAATCTTTGACAAGTTTCTTTAAGGTTCGTGCTTTTGGGCGGGTTTCCAAAGGGTTTTTCCAAGGTTGAATTTAACGCAACCCTTTCGGAAAGGAGATTTAGCTATGGAAAAGTGCTTTAGCAACGAAATCGAAGTGAGCCTTAAATAAAATATTTTAGGAAATTAGAAGTTGGATAATAAAGAGTTCGATTCTTGATGAACTTATGTAAAAATGTACTCAATCACATTAACTGGCTCACAATTTTAAACAAAGAAGAAAAATTAATGGTAAAAAGAGTGAACAATTTCAAAAAGAGCAAAGCTACTTGCTCCTGCGGTTCTAGAACCCTTTCTTATATGCAAAATGGCAATGACACCTGTCATCATATAAAATTCATTAAGGAATAATTGAATTTAGCAATTTTTCGCAGATTTATTTCAGCAATAATTTTATGCATTCTTTTTTTATGACATTCAAATCCTTTTTGTGTCCTTGGTCTCATTAAAACGGTCATTATTTCGCTCGCTTTGTGATCATAAATTATACTCATGTCGGGAGAAATTGGTATACTGTTCTCAATTCTTTTTGAAGAATTTTCTGAACAGCATCGACGTACAGTTTCGAGTCGTATTTCAATATTTCATATTTTAAACCAGGGACAGGCAGATTGCTATCTCACGTGTATGGGCGAACTCTCAAAGGCAGCGCTGCTTCACACAGACAGAATAAGCTCGTTGCAATACAAAATGAATAAGGTGTTTTCCTGCTCTTAACTTCAATCATCACTGAGTGTCAGAGAGAGACAGCCTGCTGTTGATGCGCACACATACCAATGCCAAAATGTGATTGTGTTTTTTGCCGGCCGCTGTTTTGACTCTTTTTTCGAGTTCTACTTTAAGAAATCACATTTTAGGCCCACGCATTAATCATTTTGAGTCTTCTTTAAATCAAACATAATACAAAATATCTTTTAGATCATGAAAAAGGTTCGAAAAACACAAAACAAGCGCACTTTTGTTAAAATAATTTTCTTTGAATTACCTTATATGAGGTCATTTGTATTCGACTCTTAAATTTACATTCCCAGCCAGATTTTTCATGAAATTTTTGTTCACATATCAAAATATTTCGAGTTTATTTCTGTTAAAAATAGTCAAAAATTTGATTGTCTTCTGAATTTTATAATTAATACTTTTGTCGAGGCTCCTCTAAAAGAGTTGTTCATAACCAGGGATGCAAACCACTCGAAAATAAGTACTGGTTCGGTTCAGTGGTTCGCACAGTTTCTAAGCCACCGATTCGGTTCGTTAAATGGTTTTTGAAGTTAAATGAACCGCGGTTTCAGTTCGGTTCGGTGGTTCACAAAGGCACATTATAAAATATTATGATTTGATATGATATTATACACAATTTGAATATCTTTAAAATCCTTAGAGCAATGTCCAATGTCGGACTCCCAGGACTCGTCTATGAGTTCCTGGAGGAATGGCCTTACTTATTGGCATATTGGAAAATATTGTCTAACGGAGAATCAAATTTAAATTGATGACAGGTAAATTAAAAGATCGGCGAGCAATTGCAGAAGACATGTTGTAAAATTTTCGTCAGGTCATGCTTAAATATTATATATCGATCCGACAACGCTAAATATGTAGAGAGTCGAACGAAATGCTTAAAAATTATCTTCGGGCAACGATTCAAATTTACAAATTAATAAAAATCCTTGGTTAGAGCTAAGAGATTTCCATTAAAATCGTCAGAGAACTGAACCGAACCGAACCGTTTTTCTATGTGGTTTTCAATTCGGTTCAGCAATTCTGAAAGCAAGCCGATTCGGTTTGTGGTCCGGTTCACCAGGTGGAATAAACGGTTCGGTTCGGTTTAGAACCGTTTTGCATCCCAGTACATAACCCAATCTTCTGATTTCGTACTTAAAATCGTCTTACATTTCACATTGTGAGTAAATGTATGAGTTGTTTTTGAGTCTTGTTTAAATCGCATACTAAATTAATTTCTGAGTAACATCAAAAGGGCTTGAAAAGTCTCTTCAACGGGATTGTGGTTAAAAATATTCCACAAATGCTAAATAGATATGGGAAAATGGCTTTAGTATTCTGAAAGTTGCAAAGCAATGCGTTGATCTAAAAGTGAATTGTGCAAGCCCGCCATAAATATACTCAGTTTTTAATGAAAGTCAATGAAAATTTACGGTCAAAGTTTTTGATATTATGGTTTTTGAGTTATGAGTGTGAAAAGAAACCCATGTGCATTGTGCCAATACAAACAACATTGTATTATAGAGAAGAGCACAAATGATTCATCAGATCATTCAGTTGAGTTTTAAGAAAATTTACTACTTTCTAAGTTAACTAACCAAAATTGCTTAAAATATTATAAAGCTCAAAATAAGATTATCTTTAGAGGTAAAAAGTATTCAAAGAATGTGTATTCACATTGTACTCGCGAGCTCGTATCCTGTCGAACAAGCGGTCCAAAGACCAACCAATAATACAATCGTCAGCAAACGACCAATTTCACTCACACCACACACCACTCAGAGGGGTGTTTAAGGTCGGGGGTCGGTGTATGTGTATGGGGGGTTGGGCAAGCGATACAATAATTGCTCTGGGCCCGTCGTCGTCGTCGTCGCCGTCGTCGTCATCGTCGTCATTGTTGCGGCTTTGGCATGAATTATAAAAAACAAAAACACGAACAACCACAACAAAAAAAAGAACAAGAATTCCATATGGAAAGGCCGCCATTCATTCATACGACACATAAGCGCACACATACGAGGGCCAGTCATGCAATGGTCAGATACTGGAGCCGGAGTTGGTCAGGAACCTGAACCTGACATGTTCTTTTCGATCAGACAACAGCGACCATACGAAAGGTGGTCTGGTGTTTGTTTGTCACTGTGTGTGTAAGTGTGTGTGTGTGTGTGCGAGTGCCTCAATCATGTAATTATTTCCTCCGCAACCGCTTTACCAATACCAAATGGACAAAAACACACCGAAACTTGGTAGCGTGTTCTCTCATTCTCTTTGTGTGTACTTTTTTTTATATTTTTTTTTTTGTATGCTAAGCAAACAAATGGAGAAAAAGTGCCCAGAATGGTATACAAAAAAAAAAGTTTTCGTGTTTTGTTACTCAATTTAATTCAGGTAAAATTTGTTGTCGTTGCTGTTTTTTTCTCGGTCACGAACATGAAAAAGCGACGTTTCCGTTGAATCGACTCCAAAATGGTTGATGCTTGATTGGTTCAGTCTGCTTTCTTACATTTTTCGTCAGAAATACAAAATGGCTGAACCACAAAACTTTACTTGCTAAATATGCCGAATTATAAATAATTTCACTGGCCGTCGAGTCGAGTCGACTCGAGCGTCTTTATCTTGAGTTAGCAGACCAATTTGCCAAAGTTTCGTTTTGCGGTTTTTGTTGTTTTTACATAACCTTCGCAGAATTTTTGGACTTTTTTGTGCTGGGCGGGTGTATATAAATCCATATAATGGCATTTAATTGAGCAGCGGTTGGCCATGAACGAATGCAATATGGTTTGCTGTACAAGTATTTCATATTTAGCCAATTCAAGAAAAGAGTTGCGGTTGTGGAAGTTGTGCAATAAACTACTTACTTATGGAATTATCACCTGGAAAGAGAAGAAAATTTGAGAAGATTTAGTAAAAGTGGTTTTTAAAAGTGAGAAATCAGTCAAAATACGTGGAGCTCTGGATTTTTAGAAGTATTTCAGAGACTGCAGAGAAAAGTTTTGAATGGGAAATGAAAAAATAGAGGAAAATTAACTTTAACTAAGCCGAAGTTTGTATACCCTTGCAGCACGTTTTCCAACTAATTTGAAGGACATATCCACTGCAAACAAACAAATTTTTCTTACTAAGACTACTTTTCTGACGCTACTTTTGTATGACAGCTATACTATATAGATGTCCGATTTCGACCAAACTTGGCAGAATCATGGAGAAGCATAGAAAACTAGTCAATATGGAGTTTGGAGACGATTGCATTGAAAACAAAAGTTTTTCTCACTAGAACTAGTTTTTCGACCGATAAACCTTTGTTTTATATTAAATTATTCATTTTTCATATCCTTTGTATGATTTTCAGTTCCGTTGGATGAAATTTAAGATGTATTTAACTTTAAATGGATATTTTCATGTCAAAATGGATACCGAACTATACTTGGCCTTTGTTTGAGGTTTCGGCAGCTGCCAAACAATCAAGTCAACCTACTTTTTATTAGAAAAATTTTCAAGAATCCTATAACTTTTGGAAACTACCCGAACCTTTCGAAATTTGTTGAATAATTGTTATTCAGCTGTCTATACTCAGAAATCGATACTTAGAATACACTACCAGAATTTATAAATGACAGGAATATTTATATCTATTACTCAGTACTCGATACTCAGAGTACAGTACTAAAAACATAAAACTCAATACTTAGTTTTTGAATTCATATAAGATGATTACAAGAAATTGGTACTCAGAATTTGGTACTTGATTCTCAGTATCCGAATAGATACAGTTTGAATGATAAGTCTTTAAATATTTTATTTTCAGAGATGAATTTATACACATAACTCGATACTCAGAACACATTACTGAGAACTCAAAACTTTATACTCAGTATTCGCATATAAGAATGATGAACAAATAAATATACGATTCTCAGTAAGCTTTTCTCTGTACACAGTTCAGAGTAAAGTAGAGTCAGTATTCAAATATAAGAAGTATAAATAGATGAATATTCGATACTCAGAACTCGATACTATAAACTCAATACGCAGAACTCATTACTTAATACTCAGTTCTCAAATATATGAATATTTGATACTCATATATGGGCTATAAATGATAAGTATTTGAATATTTCATATTTAGTAGTCGATACTCAGAACCACTAAGAACTCTAAGTACTCAGAACTACAAAGTACTCAAAAGTCGATGGAATATGAATGATAAGAATTTGAATATTCCATATTTTTGTACTCAATACTCAGAATTCTAAGTACTCAGAACTTTAAGTACTCAGAACTACTAAGTACTCAGAACTCTATACTCAGTACTCGAATATATGAATACTCGAATCTCAGTACAATATACTCTGTACTCAAAAGTTAGTAATTGAATGTATAAATTATGAATAGATGAATACTCAATACTCAGAACACGATACTCAGAACTCGATACGCAGCACTCATTACTAAATATATGAATATTTGATCCTCAGTACTCTGTACTAAGAAATCCAAATCGATAGAGTTTGAATAATAAGTATTTAAACTTTTCCATATTTTGAACTCGATACTAAGAACTACTAAGTACTCAGAAGCCACTACTCAGTATTCGAATGTATGAATATTCGAATCTCAGTACTTTATGCTCTGAACTCGAAAGTTAGTATTTCAATGTATAAATGAATACTCAATACTTAGAACTCGAAGCCCTGAACCCATAAAACAGCTTTTGGATCCTGAACCAAGTCACACCGAGCCGCGAATCGAAACAGTAACTGTTTAAGAATGCTGAAACGTCCTTTAGACTGCTCAATAATCCGTTTCGGTTCCGCTCAAGTAAAAATGTCTGTAAATTTAGGAAATTGAATACGATAACTTAACAATACTTGAATCATTCTAGCATTGTAGAGTTAAACTAACTATGTTTTAGAGGACAGCATTCTGTTGGCTTACATTCGGTTCACATTTGAGAGCCACTGTTTTAACAACACCCAATTTTCAATAGTTATTCGCAGGAGTAAAGTTCTCACTTCACTTAGTTTCATTTCAAGCCAAAAATCTCTTTAATTTCCCCCTGCCCAAAAGATGCCAGTCATATTCATGAGTTTCGTTGCAGCTTTCATATCAATATTACTAAGATATTTACTTATAATCCAGTCAAAATATATATTCTGCTAATCACGCAGCTGCCGTTTCAATATCAATTTTATTTATGAAACTGCATAAACTTGGCACCGAACCCAAACCAGTTTCGAATAAACTTCAAGCCAGACGCTATTATTTCCGACAGCATGATTTTATTTGCCTCAACCCCCACACCCTGCCTGCTGCTCATCCTTCGATGAGTTCTTATGATATTTTGGTTGAAGGCTTTCGCCATTTTAATAATAGACTGTCAGACATGTTGAATCCTTTGCGTCTGTTGTTTTTGTTATCGTACGGAAAGGAACTTCTTCTCAATTACTTATTTTGCTTGCAAAGTTGCCTTGGTAGTTGGTTTTTGTTTTGTTTTTTTTTTTTTTTTGGGTGGGTTCGAAGTCTTGACCGCTCGTTACGTGCTGCATGTGTTGCCCATGTCCCAACTTGGAACTTCCGCTTTGGAAGTTTGAGGTTAATTATTTTCCACTTTTGAAGCTAGCGCAACTTTCTTATAAGCTGGCCTGGCCGGTCACAACTTTGTATTAAATAAACTTTTCCAAGCAGTTTGAATATTGAAAAGATAAACATGAATATGGCTCATATTCTCAGACTTTTAAACCAAATATGCGTATATGAAACTCTTTTACATGTAAATGCATACTAAAATATTTACACACTTTGTGGAGCATTTGATAGAGTTTAAAAGGTTTTCCGTGTGTGACACTTTAACGTTGAATAATGTTAAGCTATTTGGGAAATCTTAAAGATTTTTTACTTAGCTTGCAACTAAACAGTAAATAGCTATAAATTATAAATAAAAACACCTTCGGCCCGCCTTAAATGTAGGATTAAAGTTGAGAAACTTCTTGCAAATATCATTCTGAAGTGGAAACTTTTTGCATACGAGGTTAGTAGACTTTTTGTTGATGGTCTATTTTAGTTTCCTTCATTCCAAGTTTGACTGTACAAATTTGTATTCCCTTTACTTATTAAAACTGGAAAAAAAGGGAACATGAATATGCGCAAAAGTATGTCGTAGGGAAAAGAAACATTTCCCGATCATCATCAACAGCCAAGTTGATATACCCAGTCTATCCGACAGTGTCAGACAAGGCGTACTAAATTTAAACTATAAACGTACAAACTATTCCGTCCCGTCCCGATTCCGGACGCAAATTTTTAAGTTCAGTCCCGTCACGATCGCGACCCAAGCTAACCCAACCTGTCCCGACCTTAAATATTTATGAAGGAATATAAAGAGCTGAAGACAGTTTATTTATACAAAAATTTGGAAAAATATTGAAGTTTATATATCAAGAAATGAACAGCTTAAAACAATGTTTACATATAAGTATTCAAATTCTTGATGAAATATAACAAAATCTTTTCAAAATTTCTCCTTTAAGTGTCCCCTTTTTCGAATTCATTTGAATTCCCTTGTTGCTGTGCCCATTTTTGCATTCGTATGTGAGTGTGACCATTCGGTTAATTCGAAAAAGCACTTGGCCAATGAGAATAAATCGGAAAACCAAAAAACAAAACAAAAAATGTCGGGACTTTGCATTAATCCCGTCTCATCCCGATCCTGACCTGAAATTTTCAATTCAATCCCGTGCCGCCTGGTTCCCGCGGGACCCAGGAATCCCAAGTCCCGCACCGATTTCTATTTTAAAGTATTTATATCTATATATATATTTATATTTTTCAATGTCTTAAAACAGCTTGCGGTATTTAACTAATTTTTATTCCCAAGCAGAGGGTATATTGAAATTGTTGAGATGTTTGTAACGTATAGAAAGAAGCATTTCCGACCACATAAAGTATATATATTCTTGATCAGCATGGCGAGCTGAGTCGATATAGCCATGTCCGTCTGTTTCTATGCGATTTCCTACGTCAGTTTTAAGGATATCGCGATCAAACTTTGCACCAAGTCATCTGGTACAAATAGGCTGCACATTTGTCGCAACCGGCCGGATCGATTGACTATAACATGTAGCTGCCATAGGAACGATCAATCGAAAACTAGTTCTAGTGAGAAAAACTTTTTTATTTTTTAAGGCAAACGTCTCCAAAACCCGTATTTACTAGTTTTCTATGCTTATCCACGATTTTGCCAAGTTTGGTCGACATCAGACATCAATATAGTACAGCTGCCATAGAAAAGTAAAGTTAGAAAAATAATCTTAGTGAGAAAAACTTTTTTGATATCAATGTAAACCTTTTCAAAATTGGCATATATGTATTTTAATAGCTTTCACACAATTCTTGAATTTTTTTTCGAAATCGGATGACCATTTGATATAGCTGCCATAGGAATGATAAACTAATTTTAGAAAAACTTTTTTGTATTCAAAGCAAACGCCTCCATACTTTGTAATTCTTAGTTTGCTATGCTTTTCCATGACTCCACTAAGTTTGGTCAAAATCGAACATCTATATAGTATAGCTGTCATACAAAGGTAGAGTCAGAAAAGTAGTCTTAGTGTGACAACACTTGTTTGTTTTAAGTGGAAAAGTCGATCAAACTAGTTAGAAATAAGTGCAGCAAGGGCATACAAACTTCGGCCGAGCCGAAGTTAATTTTCCTCTATTTTTTAATTCTA
Source organism: Lordiphosa andalusiaca (assembly GCA_035044965.1). NCBI lineage: Eukaryota > Metazoa > Arthropoda > Insecta > Diptera > Drosophilidae > Lordiphosa > Lordiphosa andalusiaca. The sequence goes on from JAWNNM010002225.1 coordinate 727,961, forward strand.
CGCTCGACTTTTCTTTGAAGCGCACATAAGCACTCAGTCGTTTCTACAATAGTCAAATTTCGTTATACATCGCCAGTGCTTATTCCATGGAGTGTAGACATTAAAGGAACGTGCAAAACGACTTGGATTTGGACATAAAGAATTATACTGATGCTAGAAACGGAACTAGAAACCGTAACGCAAAAACTAAGTACGCTATCCAAGTACAATATCTATGTTGAAGTTTGTTGGTTTTCTTATTATAATAAACCATTGAAAAGCAGGTCACTAAAACCCATACATAGATCTTTTTTTGGCCAAAGTAGCATTTTAAATCTATAGGGTCGAACGATTTAGTCCATTATATTTGCATGTTTCGAGGAAAGTTCCAAAACAGCACAGAATTATATCGATTCATGGATTTTATCAACGTTTTGTTTACCATAATCAAGCTTTTTACCATTTAAATAGATGGTGCAGAGTTCTTATGTTCTTTTTGAAGACTCGAATTAAACCCGAATTAAAAAATGTGTGTTTCCAATCTAAATTAACTGCCCCTGCGTATACTTAATACACCAACTCGGCTCATCGATCAAGCTTCATTAAACCGATTGACATAATTATTGCTCAACATCAGAGAAATAACCAGAGAAAGGACGTCTCTCAACTTTCAGCAAGTTAAATTGGTATCCGAATTTTCAATGCAAATCAATCAGAGTTGGACTTTAGCTACCACACACACACACACACACACATCATCATCATCCTCCGATTGATGTATTGCCCCTGGCGATCTGTGATTTCTGTTTAACGATTTTTTGGCAAACATGTCACACAGTTTACGGATGACAAATTCATTTTTAACACGGCACAAAAGTGAAACCCCCTGTATGCACATGCACACATATTATGCGGAATAATGAGACATTGCCTTGCAGATTTTCCACTGTCTGACGTTTGGCTGTCAACATCGGGGAAAGCTGTTGCCGGATATCATGCGCCAGTGTGTGTGTGTGTGTGTGTGAGAGATAAAAGTACAAAAATTAAAGATTCTCTTGTTAAACGGAAGGAAGCTTAGGCAAAAAAAAGGTCAAGTCCAAAATGATGGATGATGCCATGACACTCATGCTACCCACCCCCAAACGCCAAGTCGAGTCGAGCTGAATGAAATGGCTGAGTGACATTTTGGGATGCGTCTATTAAAAAATATCGAGGGGTGGCTCTCGCTCTCGCATCCCTTATCACAGGTAGCACCACGTGTTGTTGCTCCACCTTGACTTAATATCCGTTCGAAAAAGCTGCTGGCTTTTGCCATAATTCTTATCAGCGCCATCCATCACATAAATAATTCTGTTAACATTTTTCAACAAGCCACAAATTAAAAACTACAAAGCACTAAAAACGTATATTTCACGTAAAACCGAAAATTTACGACCAACGGAATCACGTGTCATCCACGCGCTGTGAGCTTCGTCCACCCCCCCTCCACGGGCATGACTCGACGGCCAGCCTTAAGGATACGGATTCACGTGCTAAACGTATGCGAATTTAAATCTGTTTGAATAAGGCAAAGGATTCCCTTTTTGTGTGGTTCACCATTTGAATATAAAACAGTGGGAAGTGAGCAGAGAGACACGCATACAGAGAGAGAGAGAGCGAGTCGATGACAAACAGAAAATTCGTTTTCACACAAACATTAGTTTTATTTAAATCACAAACAAACTCGCACACGCACACACGCACACGCACACACAGAGAAACAAGGGTTACCACCCGAACACCGACCTTTGGTCCTAGACATGTGTTGCTCCTTATGTTTGTGGTTGTTGCTGTTGTGGCTCTACTCCTTGTTGACTTTTCACGCTCTTTTAAACGCCGTTAAATATTTCACCGCTGCTTGTCTTCACTTTTTGTTCCCCCTTTAGGCAAATTTTGCAACATTTATCACACTTTTGGAAGTTAATGGAAATATATTCTTTGATAAATTATTGCATTTTTTGTGAAAATTATGCAAAATGGTTGAGTTGGTTTCAGTGGAGAAAATCTATTTTTCAGAATTTGCTGCAAAACCATCACAAGTGCTCCATTTTGCAGGGACTATGACAATATCAGGGAACAAATGCTGCTGAGCTACTGCTGCTAAGTAACAAGGTAACAAAATGTCGCTTAGCCCATAGACGAAAGACAGGCTTGGCCATCTCTATACAAAGTGTAAGTAGTGAACTGGAAAGTATGGCAAGTATGAAATACATAAAATTATAATTTGTATATTTGAAGTATAGTTTATAGCAATTTTTATAGTCTAGGGTATAACAATTTTGCCCCTAAGTTTGCAGAGCATAGAAATATTCATTTCCGACCCCATAAACTATTTATATTCTTGATCAGGGTAACGAGCTGAGTCGATTGATCATTGTTCGTCCGTCTGTCTGTTTTGAAGCCATCGAGCTGAAATTTTACCTAGAGTCTTTGTTTTTGCTGCACGCTACTAATGTGTTGGAACCGGATCGGATCGGTTGACTATATCTCATAGCTCCCATAGGAACAATCGGTCGGAAATCTAGTTTTAGTGAGAAAAACTTTTTTTCTTTTCAATGGAAACGTCTCCAAACTTTGTATTCTTAGGTTTTCTATGCTTTTTTATAATTCTGTCAAGTTTGATAAAAATCGGACAACTATATGATATAGCTGCCATACAAAAGATAGTTCTGAAAAGCAGTATTAGTTAGAAAAACTTTTTTGTTTTTAATGTTAGCATACTGCAATTTTGTATTAGTTTGTTTTACATGCTTTCACCCAACTTTACAAATTTTTGTCCAAATCGGATGACTATATCATATAGCTTCCATACGAGCGATCGGTCAAATAATGGGTCGTTGTGGGAAAAATGTTATTTTTAAAAATATTTAAGAGAGGACTTGCAAGGGTATAAAAATTTCGGCACAGACGAAGTTATTTTAGCTGTCTCGTTATGTCTTGAATGTCATAGATTTGCCATGGAACCATATTTATACCCAAGAAAATGTATTATAGTACTCGGAGTATTCGGAGCTAACTCCTCTGAACCAAATCGTTGTATTTTGCTGTTTTTAGAGGGCTTACAGTTTGCTTTACTAAAACAATTTTACGATTCGGTACGGTTTGAATTGAAATGTACCAGCTACAGCTTGCTTTAATGCCGCAATAAGGTGTTATTCGAAATAAAATGACTTTTTTTTCCATTTTAGTTTGATATACTTAATCTATCTGTTATCTGCAATACTCAAGAGCTCATAAACTCTGAAATAATTCAAGAAGAAATCAATCCGAATTGGAATTGAAAACAGGGTGATCCTGGATATTCTTAAGCCGATCCCGAAAAAGATTGAAATCACTACCAATTTTTTTTAATCCCGGGACTACCCTGTTTTTAATCCCGATTTCTGACTTTTTTTTAAGTATACTTGAGTTAGGTACAAATGGTGTCAATGTTTCGGTAACTAAGAAAAATTCTTGAATTAAGTACAAAACTCTTATTTTGTAGGCAAAAAACTTTCGCCCTTCTGTTTGTCCATGTATATACATTTCAGAATATCAATTGTACGGACGTGCTTCCAGTTCAGAAAACCAGTTGAAGCTGGCATTCCAGAATCCAATTGATTAGTTCTCAGGTGCACATTTAAGTTGGTTTTGCTAGCACTTGTTTTAACATTTTTGCCCCGTAATATGTCCACGGAATAATTTTCTTTTTTAGAAATGCATAAAATGGACGATTTCAATATATATATATCGTTTCTAAAAACATCGATATGTATGCATATCATATCGGAATATACCTTATCGTCAAACATAAGAATCTATATATGACACACACACATACGATAAGGCTTATATTAACTTACAGCTGAATTTTTGTATGTCGATTAGTTTACTTCTGTAGGCTTGGAATTCCCAAACGGTCCTAACAATGCTGGCATGAGGAGATAGCTGCCGATTTGAAGTCAATGGGCAAAGTCTATTAAAGATAGAACTTGAGGGTGTGTAATCAACTGATAATTTCGAGTTGGCTGGAATTAACATGTTTGTTAATAAATTTGATGGTTGAATAAGGGAAGTTTAATGTGGGGTAACCGTATACAACAATCGGGACTTCTTGCCACTTGCCACTCTCCAATGCATAAAACACAAACAATTACACTAACTTTTCGGTTTTTTTCCCAAAGCAACAACATTTCCTTTGATTTGTTGGCATTGAGTACTTAGAATGTATTCATGTATTCATTCATAAGGCATCTCCTGCACCATACCTAGTATTCTAGTTTACAAATCCGCGTTGTTGTCCATTTCATTTTTGGCCATTTCAATTTGATTTTTACCACCGGCCTCTCTCTCTCTCTCTCTTAGTGAGTTTAACAAAACAATTTGCCTAATTGAAAAGCTTGTTTGGGAATGTGTTTGTAAAATATTTAAAGTTTCTTTGAATACAGTACCGACCAACCGACCCAGACCCCCAAGTCCGAGTTTGAGTTTGAGTTCCAGTCAAGGCAACGCCTTGGCCAGTCGAATGATACCGCTGTTGTTGCTGTTGTTTGTTGCTGTTGCTGCTGCTCTGCGCCCCGAAGCTGACTGACAGTAGGTGTGACCAGTCTACTCATTCATTCTGACAGTTTTCCCACCCACTCTCGCACAAAACGCAATTTGTTGGATTGTAGGTTGTGCCCTCTGCGGCACGGAAAGGTAAAAGTGGAAAATGTGAGAACCACCACCACCGTTGGCCAAGTGGGCAGGGGCGGGGGCGGTGGCGCAGGGGATGGGGTGGGGTGGCGCCAAAAGCATTTTCTCGCAGGTCGCGTGTCTTTTTTTTTGTGGACTCAAGTATCTCAGCATATTCTTTTGCGCTGCAACTAATTTTCATTTCCAACACAGTGCACCTTTTCGCCAGCAGAGAAATCTTATTAAAAAGTGAACAGTGCGATAAAATTGAATTTGCATTCAAAAGCCATTAAACGCAGCAGTCACTCTTCTATTATTTTTTTTCGGCTTTTTTGTTTTTGTGTCGCTGGCAGGGGGGCGTTGTCCTGACTAGGAATCTGGCTTTAATTCTAAAGCCTTAACATATTTTGTGCGGAAATTATTATTTCGCTAGCATTTGCCAAAATTGGCCACAGCTGTTGAGCCATAAAAATTGGCTGATTACGTGATTTACAATTTAAAATTTTCACTCACATGGAAAAATGTTTTCTTAATTGCATATCAATTTCACGGCTGTTTACTGGCAAATTATTGTGATTCGAAGAGCAATAATAATAATAATAATAATAACCTTTGATCCCCCCCCCCCTTCCTCCAGTCGTTGTAAAATGCAGCCAGCATATAAACGAATCCAATTGGCGTCGACTGGTTCATAAATGGCCCAGTTATTACTATTTTGATGACCATGTATTACATTCATCGGGTCTATTCTTTGACTGTGTGTGTGTGTTGACCATATATCCATTAATAACCAAGCAATGTCCATTCAAGTGTTGTAATTACACTTTGGGTATTTACATGCGCGCACACAAATATTTCAATTGCCTCTTTATTTATTCAGCAAACGAATCATGAAAATGGGTTTAATTTGGGCTAGGCCTGGTTGGTGAATTGAGGTATTATAAATGGATTTTCTAGCTCTCAGAATGCTTTAAGCCAAAATTATTTAAAAATGTTCTAAGAGATCTTGGGGTAGAAAGAGGGAGAAGGCCACAACTATTCAATTAAAGCTAAATTTGTTAAGTTAATCAACTACCAGCTATTGAAAGACTAACATACATTTAGATTAAGCTCCGGCATTTGTTTTTTGTTTGACAGATATTAAAAGTAAACAATCTCTTAAGTTCTCACAAAACTAATGCATAAAATTGAGCAAATATTTACACTCATCGCAGCAAACACAAGAGACTGCAAAACATAAAGCGAATCAGGTCTCGGTCTCTGCACAATAGCAATTTTCACACCAGCGCGCTTACCCTTAAATGGGTCAGGAGAAGCACAAACCCGTAAGTGTTCGTTTTTATTGTTATAGTGCAGCGAGAGCGGTAATGCAACACAGTAGACACATGCGTCTACATACAAAAACACCACTCTGAGAACCTGCTCTCTTCGAAATAGTCGGAAATAACACAAGGAGTAGAAATCTGCAGGAACGCACTGCAATTTCTAGTACTTATTCTACATTTCATTCACACCCGTGTGTCCTAAGCACTGCCACAAAGTGTATGCACTCTTGTCATATATATTGGGGCTTCGCATATGCAGTGCCAATAACACTCGATCGCCATAATCTGAGTGTTTATTGGATATATTGCTCCCTATCTTATCGCTCACCCAATTGACATTACCCAGCCCACATTTGGAAAACCACTTCAATCAACTAGATAAGTCTTTTTCCAGCATTTTTGTGGTTTAAAAAGAGATTACCTTCATGAGCTATTTAACAGACTCGAAAATGCCTCATGCAAATGCTCCAAATGTGAATTTTTGCAATACGTTCCGAAAAAGACTCGTAAATGACTCAAAAACCAATCGAAACTGATTAGAAAAACGGGCTGAAAACCACTCTTATAGAAGATTCAGGGGCAGTACATCATTTTCTTGCGGCAAAGGTATCATTTATGATCACAAAACTAGCTGATTTATGACTATTTCAATTAGAGAGAGGACTCCAAATAGAGTCTTAGGTGATCAAACATATCATAAAATGTATACTGGGTACATGAACATCTGTACAGCGTTTACGGATACTTTTAGATGTGTTATTTTTTTAGATTTTTCCATCCAATATGATTTCTTTAGATTTTACCATGCGTTTTTTCGTCGGAGTGCTATTAGTATGTCTACTGTGAGCGTGCGTCTGCCACACGAAGATAAAAACCACCTCTTCAACCGCAGTCTTGAGAACTACAACCAATGTTGCCGCCCAATCATACACTCAGTAAACATTTTGTAGCGCGGAAGATAAGAATGGGATTCTTCCAGTATATATCGCATCACTTTAGCGATACTGCATTCTTATCTTACTTCGGGAAAGAGGGTGCCCACACTTCTGGGCGATCAGAAAGCAATTCTTCTGTGAGATATAAAAGCATTATTTCTGGGAGATGGGAAAAAGCCTCTTTTGAGAAATAAGAAAACGGTACGTAATGGGGGTTAAAAAGGGTTTCTACCAAGTGTTGAAAAGTTAACTGACTCTCCCTGGTTTTAATAAATTTATCTGTTCCGAATGAAAAAAATATCTCTTTTGTCGAAAGAGAAGGCATTTCTTCCTGTAGATACGATATATTGTATTCCTTAAGTTAGGAAAGCTGTGAAAATTAACGAATCTATAAACAATTTTATTAGAAACTTTGTGATTGGTAGTAAGGACCCTTGAAGCTCAACTCAAACTGAATGACATCTCAACCAGATGCTCCATTGAATACGCAAGGAATTGAATTAAATCTACCATCTGCTTTAAAGTATGCAACAATATATTTCTTGCATATCGCATGGATTCAACAGCTTGTTATTCTCAATTCTCAATTCTCTCTCTGCTAAGAGTTTTTTAAGGGATATATTACCAATTTGAAGATTGGATGATGATAAAGAGAGACCTCGCATTCTTATTGATTTAAAGGCAGTTGTAGACGAATATATATCCAATTTTCCGAATGGGCATCAAAAAGCGATAGCAACTAAAGCCCTTGTAAGGTAATGAGCCTATAGCTAATGTGTTTTGTTTGTGTAAATCGCCAAACTCTCCCCTGGAACTATCGCCTAGCTCTCTCTATTCTATTTCCAACTCTCGCGAGAGAAGTGCCCTGCAAACATTAAGTGGTGTTACTTATCTCTCGAAATAATGCGAGAGTTTGGCGATAGCTTGCGGGGCGATTTACACAAACAAAATACCTTTGGTATCGCTTTTTTATAATAAATGTGATAAATTGGAGATATGTTTTATTGCATTTTTCCGTCCAAAATTGGCGATATATCCCTCAAAAACGGCATGGAGGGCAGGAATGTGATACTTTATTATTGGTCTCGCTTTTTTATTATCCCATCTGAGAAATTTCGATACATCGCTTAACACTCCCTAAGAAGATCCGAAAGCGATTCTTCTTGTAGTAAGTTGAACGACTTTTTACAATCTTACCAAAGGAAACTACTTTGGCAACTACAATTTACGCTAGGTGAGAAATCGTATTGCTAAATAACAGAATTCGAAACACCTTATATTTGTATGGCTTATCTTCGGGGGAAGAATCACACTCCTGCCTCTAGTAAGAATCACATTCTTATTTTCAGGATGACTTGCTTTCCTATTGCTCAGAAGATACTTTTTCCTTTCTCCCAGAAGTGTCATAGTCACTTCTTTTAAGCACTCTAAAAGATCTGTGATGCTGCTCTCTCAGGAACATAAAGAAACAGAACCACCAGTTGAAGAAGTTTTTGTTCAACTCAATTTGATGTTTTCTTGCAGTATTAAGCGATTATTACGACCTCTGCTCAAGCACCAAACCGATTTAGACGCCATCCCAAATGTTGTACTCCGGCTAAGCCCTAAATAAATCCCACCTAATGTAGTCTTTCTTTATTTATAAGAACTTATTTTTACCTAGAACAAAACCATTTACAAATTGTAACCAAAACCAGAACACAGCTTAACTGTATTTGGTGGCCACAAAGCCCATTAAGTTCCATTAAGGCCCGCCAAATTAAAGTGCTCCCAAAATGGGAAGCTCGGTGAGCTGAACTTGAAAATGGCCCAAAAACCATGTCGCCGAGCATTAAATTAATTGAAGCTCGTCAAATAATTTTGAAGCACTAATTAAGCGTCAAACGACAAAATGAGGCGATGTGTACGTAAAATTTCGGTTGCATTAAATGGGCCGCAGGCGAAAATGTATGCCCGGCGGGGTGGTGGGGGCCGCTCCTTGAAAAAGGTCGCGCAATTAATTGTTACGACTTTATTATGAAGATAAGTGCAAACGCCGTCTTGGAAAGTCAAACAAAGGGTTCTAATTGGCAGACCGCAAGGATAATGCCCGGGCAGACGTTTACGCCCAAAAGGGGTTTTTCACATTTTTTTTTCCAGCTCCTTTTTTTTTTGTAAGGTTATTCTTTATGCAGCATGACTGTGAGAAAAATCTGTTACAATTCGTTAGGCTTAGCGCCGGTCATAATATTTAAATATTTTTTGTTTTTTTCCTTATCTGCAAACTGATTTGTCATTATTTTAAAGCGAAGTTTATGGAAGGAATTAGGGAAATTAATGTTAACTGGGAAATGAAACTAAAGTGTGATTACCACCAAGGACACTTCTTGGTCATTTAGGGTAGAAACTTCTTCAATAGAATTAAACGCGCGACCAATATCGATTTAATTTTATTTCCACTCATTTAGCTAAAAGCCAAAAAAAAAAACTGAAAGCGAAATGAAAATATTTGTCCACGCTTAAAATTTAGAAGAAGGAAAAAAAAAAAAGAAAAGCGTTTTATGAAAATGAATGCACTGACACTGTGGCCTCGCCTTGGAAAATTTGAATACATTAAGCGGTGGCAGTTTGAGGAATCGCCCATCTATCCAAACCAACCAAACCCCCCAACCCCCCCCCAGTGGGTACTCGCGGCATGACAATGACACAAAAGCCGCGGCACTTAATCGCCGCGGATCACATTCCGTAAAAACCGCAACGATAAAAATTTTTTACGCTTCATTCTTGTGTACTTAGTCAAATGGAAGAAGGGACCACCCCAGGCTGGATGTTTGGTGGTTGACCCACCGTGGCCACATTTGCCACGAGTGTGTCCCTGTCCAGTTGTGTCCCTTCCTTTGCACCATAATCGTAAAGAAGAAAATCAAATCCGAAATTATTTTCAATTTGTACGCGATTTACTTTTATGTCTTTCTCTGGCACAGTGTTCACCCAGTTTAAACGATTTGTAAACATTTGAATTGGATTTTAGGTCATAAAATTTGCTTGTTAGCGGCATTGTTCGACGTTTATCAAGAGAGCCGACTAAGTTGTTGGGCATTAGTGGCATCATCTTGGGATGAGCAGCGTACACCTTACCGCATATCAGCGGCTATTAATCGCATTGCATTCAGTTGACTGGCACGGGGAGGGGGAGGGGCAGGCTCAAAGCTAAGTACCATAATAAATTAATAAATTGACAAGTTTTGCATAAAATGCCGTTTTAGTTTATCAAAATTTAGTCATTATTGCAATATCTTGCGGGTAAGGGGGCGGTGGGCAAAGGTGGGCGGTGAGCTTTTTTTTTTACAAAAAAAAAGAAAGACAAATGACTGCAACAAATGTCATAAATTATCATGCATGGAACAGTGGGCAGGGCACGCTCATTCAATTCTACAAATTCCAAGTTGTGCTCCGTTGAGTTGCATAAACACAGACAGTTCAAGTGAAATAATTTATCTAGAAGACAGTGCACTACAATTGGGGGGAATCACCCAGGTGAAGGCATGGTCTGGGTTGGTGTACAAAAAGCAAAATGTTTTTAATTAATGAGGAAGTAAATCTATCATATGAACTGTGGGAGGTCTAACAACCGTTGATTAGTTAGCAGGTTATTTTATTTCTATTTTGAAATTTTTGCAATATTTTTTCCCCCTTTTTTCTCTAAGCCAGCAAGTGCAGTCGAGTGAGCTGGCTGAAATATAACCGGTATGCTGGAGTTTCTATGCTTTTTTTTTTGTTTTTTATTATGAGAGTACAGACACATAGACGCGTTGAGTGGGTCGCGTAACTGTACTGAAACGGGAAAGCAAAAACAATTTCAAGCACACTCAGATACAAATCTAGAACATTGTGCTTGAATTGAGTATTTTTGATTCTAATTTGAAGTTATTTTATTATGAATTACGGAAATTGAAGAAGTAAGTACAACTTTTTGATCAAACTTGTACGTTTTAATGGTCTTAAGTCAAACCGGTTTAACACTAAAAATAAGTACAACATATTCATTCATTAAGTATAATATATTCCAGGGATGCAAACTACTCGAAAATGACAACTGGTTCGGATCACAGTGTCTGAACCGCTGGTTCGGTTCATTACATTGTTTTTGGAGCTAAGCGGACCGCGGTTTCGGTTCGGTTCAGCTCAGTCCTACATAAAGGCAAAATTCTTGGAATATTATGATTTCTATTGTAGTGTGACTTTTCACATACTTTGGAAATTGAATTCTTATTAACCATTTGAATATATTTAAAATAGTTAGAAGAATGTCCAAATTGTATTACGTCGGTTTTGCAGGAATCGTGCTTAAGTTCATAGAGGAATGCCCTTCGAAAACCGAGAATTTCGGCTAGAAAAAATACGTACCATGCAACTTACCCAATATATCTTGTGACATGAGAAAAAGTTCTTCTGGCTAAGATTGAATTGAATTAAGGAAGAACTGAAGAAAATGTAAAATATTGTCCACTAGAGAAAAGAATGCAGACTGATGATAGCTATATTAAGAAATCGGCGAGCAATTCCAGACGTATAAAAATGATCTTCGGAAAACGATTCAAAGTCCCAAAATTATAATTATCATTGGCCATAGTACATCAATTTAACGACTTCAAATTCGTCAGAGAACTGAACTAAACCGTTTTTCTTAATGGATTTTGGTTCGGTCAAGCATTTCTGAAAGGAAGCCAGCAGGAATACGCGATTCAGTTCCTTTCAGAACCGGCTTGCATCTCTGGTATGTTCAAATGTCAATTAAGAAACATTCTAGACACACTCACATTCTAAACTAAAGGTGGGTATGTTCTTGCTCACATTGCTTGGAGAGTTATTTTTCGTCAACTTTCGTCTCGCAGTCGCATAAAAAAACTACCTCTTGGCGCCAGCCGCACACAACTGCTTCGCTTTGCAGTGAGTTAAAACAATAAATGCTTTTCCTATTGGCGCATATGTAGATGCATTGTGTGTCTGGTTTTACGACTCGAGCTGCGCTTATAAGGAAAGTTTTCAACTGATCCCAACCTCACATTTCCTGACCGCCGCTATGCAAGGCCCATCAAATTCCAAAGCTATTTCAATTTTGTTCTTACAAGAGGTATCAGTCTCTGCATTGAACCGAAGTAGACTGGAAATACTGGAAAAAAACCAAGATGGTATTACTGTGGGTCAAAAACCTACCATGACTCCATAGATAAAGTGTTATAAAAATATAACAATTTGTAGGTCTCGTTTGAACTAAACCAAAGATAATTTGTGCATCAACTAAGAACTCGTTTCTCTATATATTTTTCTCTCACTGCTAGTAAAAAATGTTCTTGATTCAAGAATTTTTATTTACATTTCAATAATGTTAAAGCGATGTGAATCGCCATAGAACTAATTTCATAAGAGAATTTCTAATATGTATTTCAGGTCGAATGTTTTATGAGTGTACGAAGTTGTTGCTGCAATTTCATTATGCGTGATTCCCAGCCAAACAACAACTCATGCGTCTTAAGCGTATAGAGCTCGGGCACCACTGGTCTGTATATTGCTGATCGTTGCTAAACAAATCTGTATTGACCCTTGTCTATTCGTTAAAGATGACTTTCAAAGCCTAAACACTCAAGTCCCTATACTTTTGGCCAGTATCACTTCATCCCCGAGGCTATATCAACTCTGCTTTACATGCGGATTAAGAATATATATATACTTAATTTGGTGGGAGATTCATCTTTCTATGTTTACCAAACAACTGGATGATATGAAAAGTGATTTCAAGTATTTTTTTGAAATCTTAACCTAACTTGGAAGACTTGGTTCAGGAAGCTTCAACTGCGAACCGAACCAACTCACCGTGGTACGGTTTTTAGAACAAAGACAACTTTGTTTTGAAATCAAAGAAAAAACTATTCATCAAAATCCATAGTTTTTCCCCCGCAATACACTGCAACGACTGACAAATGCAAAAGTATTTGTATTTGCTGCACAGACTTAAACTAATACAATGTCAATTAATTTTGATCACACACACACTCGGACACACTCTCGACGCGACCATCAGGTTGACAAATGAGTTACACTAATCCCCGTAAAACGTTTGTAACCTGAAATCCAAACACGTGGCCTTAGCCACAACCCAAATCCAATTCGAAATGCAAAGACAAGCAAAAGTATTCTTGAATTCCCCACAGAACTTGAGGGCGAGTTTTTCAGGGGTTTTCCCACAATGTGTCCAAGTGAAAGTGAGCCAATAAATAGCGTGAAGTGTATACCAAGCGCCGACACTCGTACGGAATCTTGTTGAAGGGTCAATACATCTTTACACTCTCCTTGGAAACAAACACACACACACATCAGTCTGAGTTTTGCTTGGACCTGGGGGGACTACATGCTGAGCGATATGGATTACAAATGATGTTGTAAATGTCTGTCGGCAGGACGGAGATGGGAATTGGAGATGGAGACGGAGTTGAGCTATTTATACGGCTCTCAGCTAACATTGTGTGAGTGTGTTGTTTTAACAGTTTAATTTGTTAATGTTGTCAAATTAGTTCTTTGTCAGGTTTTAACAGTTTTCGGAATTATCGTATCGAAATCGCTGGGATAATGTGTGATACAAAGGTAGAGATAATATTTTCAATATTTTATATAATTTTCCTGGCCCCAAAAATCACTTCCTTTGGCCTCACCCCTCAATGCTTTCCAGCCCCAAATTGCTAGCATCGCATCCTGAATTTTAATGCGATTTTCGTTGGCTGTTTCCAGGCATGAGTAGGAGTCGATTGTGTGGTTGTACTCCACACAAACCCAAATTGTTTTGTCAATTTAAAACAATAAAATTTCAACTTGAATAAAGTGTTAATTAGGCGTAAGAGAAGCTGAAAATGTGTGCCGTTTATCGCTGAACAATATGCTCAAGTTGGCCAAGTGCGAAACCTTCAAATATTTGCCATTACTTCACTCTCGCTCAATTTTAATCCCACAGCGGCCATCAGTGGAGGACGCCGCCAGAAGGGGGACGGGGGGTCGAGTCCAATAAAAAACAATTTGTGACGTCGGCTATTGAAAGGCAATCCATTTGAAGCGCCATCTGTATTATCCACCCACCGACCATATGTTGCTTCAGTTGTTCATCCAGCTCTTGACTGAGGTTGAGGTTTTTATTTCGTGGATTGTTCGTGGGGGCGGGGGTGGTTGAGAATGGGAATGCATAAAAAATGCGTACGGCACGACTTGAAACTTACCCCCTGCGGATTACGATTATACCAAACCATTTATCATAATATTTATGTTGATGCGTTGTACTTTTTCTCAATGAATGAAGGTCTCTGGCAGGGCCGGTGGTGACGGTGTCGGTGTCGGTGTCCGTGTCCCGTGTCCCGTTCCCCCATGCCTGTGCCTTTTATTAATTTTATTTATGATGAGTCATTTGCACATTTATAATTTTAACCTTTACAGTTGAATTCATTCAAAACAAATCTTTGTTTGAGGAACTCATGAAGCGGTTTGCCCTGCATAAAATAAAATCCTTGAAGAGCAGAAATGAAAATGTAACTGATTTTTAGTATGACATCGGAGGGGTGGTAGTTTTGAACGTATGTGACTTGGTGGAAGAAGGATATTGAATAAGTTGTTAAATATTTATTCACTTGTCCTTTCAATAGGGGGTAATAGTACTTTGCGGTCATGAGCTGACAAGTTTTCCTGTTGAAATGTTACACACAAAGCGCTTAGATTTTAAAATAACGTTTACAAATATAGCCCACTTATTTCAAGAATGTCAAAACTGGTTCATTATGCCCAAATATTTGCTATATCGTTTTCTCTACAATTCTTATATTGAAATTTCTTATACTCTCTGAGTTAGATGGGCACATGTCGTTATTTCATTTTAAATTTTCCAACAAGATTGTCATCCCAGTCGAACCTAGTGGAAGGCACATCTTTCATGCTTCTGTTTCACCGAAGAAGCGGTCCCCAAGAAGTGAAAAGTTCCATTCGCTTTTGCTATGACGTAAAACCCTCACAGAATGCTTACTTGAAAACGTATTTTAGCATGTGTTTTTGTTAGAGAAAGAACAAGTATTGAGCGTGTGAGAAGCACAACCCAGGGAATGGTTTCTTGATAAACTAGTATGAAATATGGCATTCTTTTGAGAACCACATTTTGCAAAGACCGAATGGGAAGATGTTTTGGCATTCAGCTTTAAAATCATACAGAATTGCCCTCAGTTCCACTTCCACAAAAATTTTGAGATGTATAAACCACTTTTTGCACCAGATTTGGTTTCTAATAGAGCTGCACTCGTGACGTGAATTTGACCGTGTCAAGGTGTGTCACGGCGTGAACGTGAGTAAACATAGAGTTTCGTGCGTGAAAAGCCATGAGAAGTGATTAAGCTTAAGCATCGTGAATCCACGAAATTTATTACAATTTATTTACAAAAACTAAAATTTTGACGATAAAATTAGAAACCTCTTAAAAGTAAAAGAAAGTTATGAATTGGTGAAACCACCAAACAAGAGAAGCATAGTATGGGAAACATTCTCGGATCAGACAATTGAAGAAGTGCAAAGAAGTGTTGTCATATTAATCTAAGCATGTCACAGGAGCGCTTGTTGTACAAGGACCAAAAGAAAGCGAAAACCGTTGCGCGAAAAAGTTATGGAGAATATTGTCCTTAAGCGGCTGTATTTATGCTTTTATGTATATGCCTTTTAATATGCTTTAAAAACTGTTCAAAAATTGCCAACATAAGTCGTGCGTGACGTGACAAAAAACTCGCTCACGAGCCCAGCTCTTCTAAGTCTCACATGCTCTGCTGATAATTTCGCATATAAATAACGACAATTTTATATATTATATATATTATAACATTTTTCCTGATTAACCCGAAACTAAAATAATTATTTTGGCAGGGTTAAGTCCATTAAGAACTTTAAAAGCGATTTATACTAAGTTGTTTACGAGTCATATGAACTTGAAAAATACTGGGTTTACAAGATTATATAGGTTAAAAGAAAACTATGAGTAGAAATAAGTCAGAGTTATGGTAAATACAAACTACACTCTCTCTCTCCTATAGTTGTGATGGTATACCCTCTAAAGGTCCGCCGAATCAGTTCTTTAAAATGTAGTCTTATGGAAGAATAGAACAGGTCTAACTTAGGCAGAGATATTGAGTCAGATATTGAGGCAGAGTCAGGTCGTATGCTCATGTAAGTTTGGGCAGCGGTGTTTAAGGATCTAAAAGGTACTTTTAACATCGACTTAAGAAATTTCGACTTGCGGAAGTATAACTAAAGTATTAAGAAATCCGTTACGTACGGACAAATTCAGGTCATTTGCAGGTCTTGTAACAGACCCGGAAAAATTATATACCAACCCGTTTTAGAAAGGAGCTGTTTCATTGACAGTCTTCGAGAATGCAAGTTTTGGTAGAAGTTTGACCAGAATCTGTTGTGTGCACTGATATTCTGACAAAACTTTAACAGAAATCAAGTTAAAATTAATAAAAATAATCGGAAATTGCTTATTATATTCCACATCAGCTTTGAATCAAGTATTTCGGGTTTTAACAAGTATAAAAGTCAGCGCTTCTATAACAAGCTCTGTACCTTCAAAAGTTTGTATTTAACACACAAAGTGCTAAGGTGTGTAAAGTGCTACCCATAGCTGTTCCATACAGTGCTGCCCAGCATAAATATTGGTTTTTCCTATAACTCCACTATCATTCATCCGATCTTTATCATTTTGTCCACGGATCGATACAAAATACTGATCATTAAATATGGTTAATGGGTTGTGTGGCTTGTAATAGTGGCGAGTTGCTTCAAAGCTGGCGCCCATAAGCTATTGAAAATGGGTGTGTAAGTTTTTAGTGGATCAACTTTATCATTAGATGTCCCGAGGCAGGATCAAGCTGTTGAATCCTACAAATGTGTGCAGTGTGTGTGTATATTTTTCTGCCTTACAAACTTTGCACACACACAGCACACTTTTATAAAATCGAAGGTCCACATGGAAATTTCCCCTTACCGTTCACTTTTATGAAAGTTTGTTCTCTTTGTGAATTCTAGAGTCTAACCAAAAATTCAGTTTGTTTTGGTTATCTGATGCCTTAGCTCAAAGCGCAAACTAGCTACAACAATACACCAAATTTAAACTTTAGTTACAATTCCCAATTGGTTAAGACCAAGTCTGCTGCAAGTTTGCAACTTTGCTGGACTTTGGCCAAAGGCCATGCATGTAAACAACAAAACAGCCACCAAACATTTAAAATGCCCGACTTATGTCCGATAATAGTGATTAATTGAAACGCTGGGCAAAGGCAAGTGAATGGCGAAATTTGGTGCAAATTTCCCGAGGCTTGCAACTGGCAACTGGCCGTCCGTTTCCCATTCCCCAAGCGTCGCGACGCGCCGTTTTCCTGCCTTCGACAACGGCCACTCCAAAAAAAAAAAAAGGGGGACAGGAAAAATATTTTGACAAATGAACCTAAATAACAGGTTGCAATCGCTCAGAGGAGAACGACAGACAGTCCGAGCGAGCGAGAGGGAGAGGGAGACACGCATTCGCCTGGGTCTTGGGACAGGAAAACGTATGGTCGGACAACCTTGATACCTCATTTATTTCTCGATCCCTCTGACCGGCTGTAGTTTGGTAACGTTTCTGTTTCTGTTTCTGTATTTTTTGTTTTCGCTGCAAATGAAATCGACACATTGAGGCAACAACTTTGTGAGTCTCTTGGGCCGGCTCTCCATCAACTGGGAGAAGTCTTTCTGGGCATGCTCTTGAAAATTGTTACAAATGATCGCAAATAACAGATCTTTTGCCGCTGTCCATCAAAGGAACCGAAGATTTGTTGCGTGTGTGAGTGCTGGGAATGGGAATTGGAATGGGAATGGGCCAGTTCCTGGGCTTGGAAGGCGCCGCCATGCTGGGCTCGGTAAATTGCACTGATTTCTTGATTAATGAGAGTTTTGCATTTCTCTTTTGATTGCGGCTGGCGATCGCTCGTACTCACCCTGATTGTTGTTGTTGCTACTCTTGCGCGATGTCTTCTTCTCCTTCATCCAGGGATACTCCGGCACCGAGTCCATGCCATCCGGCGTCTGTGGCACACCAACACCAACCGGATATCCGACACCGCCACCGCCACCGCCGCCGACGCCGACGCCGCCAACACCAACAGGTGTGCCAATTTTCGGACTCTCCGGACTCAAATGATTGAGAAACTCGGCCATCGAGGGTTGCGAGTTAATGAACCCACCCTCGGTGGCCATCCAGTAGGCCGTATCGGCAGCTCGTTTATCACAGTTCGGTGCCATTTTGTTGACAAGCATCACCGCGGCGGCGGCTGCTGTGGCCGCTGGCGCCCCCTGCTGTCCGGGTCCGGGCGGTATTTGGCCCGGTCCGATACCACCACCAGCCACACCCAGCGGCAGGCCAGGCTGCACCTGACCAGTTTGCACCTGGAGTGGATGGAGCGGAGATTCGGATTTAATTTGTGTGCCCATTGGGGTGGTGTCCAATGTGGTGCACACCTCTTGCATTGCTAATGAAAGTTTGTGTTAAAGTCTCGTGATTTCAGCTGGATGTATTTTACACTGTTTCAGTTGGGCACCTGCAAGAAGGATGATAACAAGGATGTCAGCAATTATTTAAGTTCATAACTCAAAACCTAGTTCTTATTTTAAGAACAACTATAGTTATTGTGGATGCAAATGCAATATAGTAAAATTAATAACAAACTAAACTATCCTGTCAAATCAACCAAACATCGATTCATATCCTTGATTTATCATGGAAGCCATAATGTTTTAAGCCAAAAAAAATTGAACTTAATGCTGCGAACTCAGTTTAAAAGAAATTGTTCAGTCAAAATCTGCCAGTGTTACCCTTCAAATAAAAAAACATGGAAATATTCAACGGTCACACTGTTTAACTTAGATAAAGTTGCTTTATAGCTTTAAATGGGAGTAAAGAAATATGGAACGATTATGCAAGTTTGAAAAAATTATTCACTAGAGAAGATAACAATCCTTTCTAGTTTACTTTCGGCTGTTGAGTTAATACAAATTGTCCGCTTTCCTTCAGCACGGCAGGCTCAAAAGAAAATTTGCATAAGCAAGGTTTGTTCACATTTTAAAGTCCTGTAGCCATAATAAAATTAGTTTCTATGTTAACTTAGTTAACTAACGACCAGGTAAAACGACATCCAAAGTTCTTTTCTGACTCCTAATACTATTTTGATTTATATTTAACTTTTTACCAAGTTTAAAAAACTCTTTAAAATAATCCAAAAATTGAAAAAAGTCACACAAATAACTATTTAACAGAAGATTTTACTAAATTAACACATTTTTGATTACCTCACGCTTTTAGAAGCTATGGACTACAAAATATACAAATTTAAAAAGTGGAATGGAAACGGGAAAAAATGTATGTAACAGGCGGAAGAAAGCAACTCTGATATCATAAAGTATATATTATATATTCTTCATCAGCATCAACAGCCGAGTCGATATAGCCATGTCCGTCTGTCCGTCCGTCCGTCCGTCCGTCCGTCCGTCCGTCTGTATGAACACCTAAATCTCAGATACTAGAAGAGCTAGAGCAACCAAATTCTAAATGTAAGCTAGTATTGTCTGCAGGCAGATCAAGTTTGTTTCAAATTTTGACCACGCCCCCACCCGCCCCCGCAATAAATGTTGAATGTTGAATATCTTCTACAATTTGTATGCTATCGAGTTTTTTTTTGCAGTAGAGTGCATGTGGCCAATTTGTACAATCTCACAAATTTTCATAAAGATCGGATAATAAATAGCAGAGTTAAAAAAACGTTGCATACTTATCTGAGCCACATGAGGTTATTAAACACTAATTGCCTTGAATAAAGGGTATTCCGAAGTCGGGTAGGGCCGACTTTAACTTACGCTCTCGTTTTATAAGTAAACAAGTAAGAAACTCGTTCAAGCAGCGTACATTATTTTGTTTACAGGCTCTATTCTATCTATTTAACTCAGTCAGAACAGACTGCCAGATAAATGGCACTAAAATATCTGACAGCCTGCCTGTTTGTCCCAACGTATCCTTAATCATACCTAAATAGTCCGCTCTGTAACGAACTCAAAGTAATTTATGTACTATCTCGTTTTCACACTCTTTTTAAAAAACTGCTATCAGCTACCACTTTTTTATGGTTTTTTCTGAAGTTTTATTTTTGAACAGCCGAGTCGATATATTGCCCATTTCTGTCCGTCTGCCTGTCGGTTAAATCACACACATGTCAGTGATAGTAAGAGCTATGGTTTTCAAGTGTATGACTAATTATAAAGGGACATCAAGTTTATGTTTGATTTTTACCACGACCCGTTGCTCCAACTGGTTAGAGGAAAGCTTTACGACTCCTACAATTTCGTAGGTCGATTATTTAGCAGTAAATTGCAAGCGTGCTACAGCGACATTCTTTATTGATTTTTGGTATGTTTCGAGTTCCAAATCCCAGGGCCTCTTTCACTATCCAATATCCCGAATACATTATCCCGGATATGTAATCGTACATACTATGTTCATACAAATTGTACAATTAATCACAGCCACATAATAAATCAATTCGATAGTCGAAATTAATCGTTGTATTGTTATCGAAAGTTTTACCGATATATCGGATTTATAATATTTCTTGGTATTTTTTTTTTGATTCTATTGATTTATCTTCGGATTCTTTTTACAGAAATAAACTAAATAATAAAAATAAACACATTTTAACGTTTTAATGGATTTAATGTTTAAAATTTACCTACAATTGATGATATGATGATTTTGTGAGCTACATATACATATGACGACTATTATGGTGGCTTTAAATCATAAATATTTTTCCAAAAATTCATTCAAAATTTGAACTCATCAAAATTATTGTCAAAATAAATTCACAAACAAGTCTGAACTTATTTTGTTTTTTTAATCTATTTGTGCAAAGGTTTTGGAACCGGATTTTCTTCCAGTTTTTTTTCACACCTTTAGAAACTAACACAGTTTTTGACAACACGCAAAATAATTGTATATTGCTGAATCGGAATATTATCATTACTAAACAAATATACGTATTTAAGGTAAGGTGGAGTAGGTGTATGTTTTGAATAGCTTTTTTAGCTGGACGCTTTCTTATTTTATTTACCACAAAATGTCTCCTTGATCTATGATTTTGGAAACAAAGGGGTTGGAACCCCCAGGACCGAACATTATCCAGAATTTCTGAGGTTTGACGCCTTGATATTTTGAAGTATTTGGAGGGATTAAAGCCTAGATTTTGAGCTCAGTTAGAACGAAGTTTTTAAAACTTGTCAAGTGACTTCTAAATTATTTTAGCGAAAGAAATGGCCACTTTTGAAAATATGATAGTCGATATCGCCAGAAATTATTAACGATAGTTGTTCTCAAAAACTATTTATATAGAAATGATACTTTGAATATCATCAAAAAACCGACATAGATATTCTACAAATAATTTGAAATTCTACTTCGAATTTCAAATTTTACAAATATTGACTAAGGGCCGTTTTCTAATCTACCCCATGGAGCTATCTGTCCCATAAACCTACAAATAACAGAGCAAAATCTTTGTTTATCTGACACATAGCAACTATGTAGAAGATGAGAAATCGGCCCTATGCCTTTAAATATTAAATACTTTTAATGAACTTGAAAAATTTGCTCATTGCAAAGCCCCTAATACACAGATCAATTTCATATTGCGGTCGACTTACATACATTTGTACGGCAACAGTTCGTCAAACAATCAGGCAAGTCTATGATAAACCTAATAAGAGAGAGAACAGAAAGGAACCTAGCTCTTAAAAACCAAATACATATGGTGAGTTCGGAAACCGTACGGGTTGGAAAAGATTGAGCCATATACTGGTAAAAGCAAAAATATCTTCAATCTGAATGACTGAGAATAGTTTTCCTGAATCTAAGACCTTCTCAAGCCTATTTTGTGGCACTTTTCGGATTAATTCTGAAACCTTTAACGAATATAAATCTCTTTAAAAAAATGCATTATTAATTAAGACAACATAAACAAACTAGAATCGCATCTATTCACAGCATCGGTTGACGGACTCAAGCCGATATTAACCAATGCTTAAGATTCGAGGAGTTTGAACAAAAAAAGTGCTGGCTCGAACATTGAATATTATTCCAGTACCGAACCGGAACTTTAGGTTCTAAAGGGGTTCGGTTCACAGTAAAATAATAAACAAAACTCCGGACTCGGTTTGCAGCCCGGTCTGTACCACAAATACGAAATATATTTCAATGAAACTAAAGAACTTTAACAATTTCAAAGCATATTGGCAATGATATCGACTTATGTTTAGATTATAAAACGCACCATTTTGAAAAAAGTTAGCTGAACACTTCCATTTTGTAGCACTTTATGATCACTTGATGTTGTTGTTGTTGTGGTTCTTTACTCGAAAATGCAATTCACATATTCAACACACTTTTACACACACAATTTGTATCTACTTTGGCTATGCGGGTTTTTTTTTTTGGACACAATATATTATATATAGAGACACATTCACGTAGTGGATTATCTGTCGGTTGTTTATGTCACAAAAAAGGGTCAAAGCACCACCGCGACGACGACATCAAAAGTATGGCGACCGAGACCAAAGACCGTTGTTTACTCAAGCGGCACGCGTACAACTCCAAGTGCTACCAACGACGACAGTTTTGAGTTTCACACACCTTGGCAACACCATGGCGATGGCGATGGCGACGCGAATGCCAAAACACACACAGCCAGCACAGAATCGACAACAACAACAACAACAACAACAACAGCCAACGGCCGCGATAATGCAAGAAGATACGGATACAAGTTATGTAGGTACAACGGTGCGTATGGAGAGGGTTGTGTGTAGAGTTTTGTAGAGACAACGATCGTTGGAACTGGAATCTTGCAATGGCCACACACTTGCACTGCAATTTGTGGTTACAAGTTACACTTTTACAAACTAACACACACACACACTGGCTGTCTCTTTCTGCCTGCCTGACCGCTGGGTTGGTAGGTGCGCAGAAACCGGTTTCTGTCGAAGGGAGGGCCCCCCCTCGAATGGTGGCAACTTGCACTTGATTTTGTTGTTGTTGTTGTAGTTTTAGTTTGCTCTACTTGATAGTGGGAGCTATTTTTGACAACATTTTTAGTTTTGAACTTTGCATTTGCATTCGAAGTGTGGCTTAATACTTGTCACCGGATTCCTGGCATCCAAAACACGCGACAACCACCCGACTGACTGACTGAAACGACGACGACGACAACGACGAAAGCTTCGTGCGGCCCGATTTGGAGTCAACCATTCCATCCAATAGCACTGAACGCACTGAAAACGGCTGAGCCACTTGGCAAGGAGTGGCCTAGCGACCCGCCATCCATCACTTGACGCTGGACATGCGCACTGACAGCTGCGGCCGGAGCATACCCAAGGTGGCCGCCGGGGGTGGAGTTCCACACACACACACTCAAACACACACGCAAGTCTCCGACGCGCTGATTGGTCGGCATTTGGATTGTCGCTTTGTGGCCGTGTGGCGGTGTGGCCGCTGCTGCTTTGTCTGTCATTTCCGCGCGTTTTTTATGTGAATCGTGTTGCTTGTGACGGAATTTATTTGGTTTTTGTTATTTACACATTCCGCAGCGAGTTTTCTTTTAGGTATTTTTGACATTTCGCTTTGGCTAGTCTTTCTCTTTTTGTTTTGAGCGCGTCTTCTTCTTGCTTGTCTAACCATCATCTTGTCAATCTTGGTGGCATTTTGCGTTGTTTTTTTTTGTGTTTTTGCCTCTTGCCACACGGTTTTTGCTTCACATTCTGTTTTTTACTGCCCCAGCAGACTATATGGCAGTCGCTTGAGTTTCGGTTTTTATTTATTTGACTTCGCAAAAGTTCATTTTTCCATGTGGAGTTATGTGTGAGTGAGTTTTCTACGTAAATATTGGAATTTACTTCGGAAATGCAATGTTTTCCAAACGCCAAAGCTACCAATTTTTGGAAAATATCAGTTATACGAGGGGTAGTCTAGTAGTAAATGATCAAGTGTGGTGGGAAAGCTTTAGTTTTGCATTTTGAAAACATTTAACGAACAAATCGGTTCGTATTTTTGTGCTTAAAATCAATCTAAACATGTTTACCTTTAAGTTGAGGAAAAGTTGGAGCAATCCAAACATTAGGATGACCCTGCAGCGATGTTTATTTTTACCAGCAATGCAAACAAATGATTAAGAAGTGGTTGGGTTCAGTGGTTCACACTGTTGCCGAATCAACGGTTCGGTTCATTGATTGGTTCTTCGAACTAAATGAACCGCGGTTTCGTTTCGCTCCAGTGGTTCACTCTTAATTTGTTATATTTTTTATGGTAGCCTGTTTCTTCATTCCATTATAAGGTTTCTAAAGTAAATATAAAAACAAATAAAATTACAAAAAATTTGGGGTATGATGCTGTAGATTAAGAAAACCCTAAGACCCTGGTGCATTCCATAACGTGAAGGATAATGGCAGTCAGACTCAGAGGAGGTCAAGGATAATTTCAGTCAGACCAGAGGAGGAACAAACTTTGTACTAATATGTTATTTTAAGATTTACTATATGTTACTTCTTCTTCTTATAAATTTTATATTTAAGATATTAATCAATTTCCATTAAACAAATTATTTGATATCTCATAAAAAATGTCAATATCTCTCCATTTTTGTTAAATGGTCATAAATAAAGGTAATGTAACTTCCAGAAAAATAGTTTTTAGTTTTTAACCTTCTATTTTGATAAAATTTTCATAATATTAAAAAAACAACAATGTATCGTGATGTTAACCCGACCGATTTCATAATTTCATGAAACTTCTTCCGCAACACTTCCATACACTTTGGACCAAGGTTAAGGGAGCAAGGCAAAATATTGAAAATATTATATATTTTCTTTGAGAGTGTGGGACTAGCAATCAAATTAATAAGCTACTTCCACAAAAGAAATGCAGTCTAATGACCGGTATTTTAAGAGCTTGGTAGCATTAGATATTCGGGATTCCATGTCTAAGTGATCCCTACGAGCTACATCAAACTGGCATTGCTAAGTATCAATTCGGGCGATGAGCGATCTTCCTTCATTTAACCAAAGACCTTTTTAACTCTCGTAGGTGAACTGAAACGAACCGAACCGTTTTGCTTGGTGGTTTTCGGCTATGTTCAGTAAATTGGAAATTTTGGATCGGTCCGGTAAAAGTAAGGCTACTTTTGACGTCGGTAAGGCTTTAAACTTGCTACAGTCTATCGAATGGAAATGGTCGCTTCCGTCTGTCTGTTTCTACGCGAACTAGTCTCTCAGTTTTTAAGCTATCGAGCTGAAATTTTGAATTTTTAATATGTCGGAACCCAACGGATCGGTTAACTATATCTTATAGCTCCCTTAGGAACAATTGGTCGGAAAACTAGTTTTAGTTAGAAAAATTTTGTTTATTTTAATGAAAGCGTCTCCATTCTGCATTTTTACAATTCTGCCAAGTTTGGTGAAAATCTGACAAATACTTGGCATAGCTGGCATACAAAAGATAGGTCTGAAAAACAGTCCTTATTAGAAAAACTTTTTTGTTGTTAATGGTAGCATCCTGCAATTTGGTATTTGCCTGTTTCACATGCTTTCACATAACTCTACAAATTTTTGTCCACATCGGACGACTATATCATATGGCTCCCATACGAACGATCGGTCGGAAAATGGGTCGTTGTGGGAAAATATTTAAGCGAGTACTTGCAAAGGCATAAAAATTTCGGAAAAGACGAAAGCTAAGCAGCTTTCTTGTTTCTCCTTTCCCTTTATATTAGAGTTCTTTAATTAGTGTCAGTGTTTAAATGCCCAATTTTCAGTGTTAATCCATTTGGGAAGGATATGTCTTAAATATCCTTTTAAATAATTTGCATCCTTCGAATGCAACGTAGCTGAAATATCATTCCAAGGATGATACTATTTCAAATCCTTTGGATAGCTCCGTTGGATGATTAAAAGAGTATTTAAGACATATCCCAGCGGCGGAAATTGCCATTACATAATGGATTACCCCTGCATTACTTTACCTTCTGGACTGTATGGGATTATTTCCGGCATACGGCTTACTTTGCCATATGCATGGTAAACGATGTGCGCACAACCTGCATTACTGGTAATACAGGATGTATGCTAGAGCCGAACTGTCATCGCATTCACATTACAAATGCGTATTACTTTTTCAAAATTGTAATGCAGCTCGTACGCAGTCTGTTTACCATCCCTTTATATATTAGAAGCAGGTGTAGTGCATTACTTTTTCGTCAGGCGTAATGCATACTTTCGACAGAACACATTTAGCTCTCCGCCACTGAGATCCTTCCTAAATGGATACGGGAAATCATCTAATGGATATTTTTCACATCCTTTTTTTGCTCTGCGTAGAGTTTGATTTTATAATTTGTATTGATAATTCGCAAACCTGCCAAAGTCTTGAGCTTCTACCTTGATAGCAGGTAACCTTTCCCTCTCACAATTGTGCTGTTCTAGCTACAATATTGAGAGATATTTGAGATGGTAAGATGTATAGATATAACCAAATTAGTCTGGAATTGCAGCCCCAAATGTATTCCACAATGGATATATGGATATTGTATACTTTAAGTATAATTGTTCTACTTAAGCTCAAAGTGCAAAAATATTCAATAAAATTCCATAAATAAAAATCAATTAATTATATAAAACTAAAAATATTTATTTATAATATTAATAATAAGTAACCAATAACATGTACACTTAAAACAATTCCATTTTGTTATTTCCACATCATAAGTCTAATAAATTTTGTATAAAATCAAAGTCCACATCTAAGGACTCACTTGAGATGGTCGAAGAACCAGAGGCAGAACTATTTGAATCCCAGCATAAATTCTGTTCCTTGAATTGATCATCGAGAAAAGAACTCGTACTTTCCACTTTTATTTCGCTCAAATCCGGAGGAGCCACAGAGCATTGTTCAGTACTCAACCAGTTGCCAGGCCAGTTAGAAATTTCAATATTGGTCAGGTCTACACATGGCTCATTCGAAGGCGTAAAAGCCATTTCTTGATTCAAAAAATCAAAATTCTCCACTTGATTTAGTTCTTCGAAAGTGGAAGCTGTATTCTGATTGGCAGACACATATTGCAGCAGACGTTCTACAATCAAGTCGTGATCGCTAAATTTTGGTTCCGGTTGATGTTCTAAAAGATCTACAGCATTGTGAATCATTGTCATTTGAACCATTTGTTTACTCGCCAGTTTCTTGCATTTCATACGACGATTTTGAAACCAAATTTTGATTTGTCGCTCAGTCAGTAGCAAACGTTGAGCAATTTCAATGCGTCGATGTCGAGACAAATATTTATTTAGATGGAATTCTCGTTCCAGCTCCAAAAGCTGATGACTTGTGAAGGCGGTGCGAGAACGTTTGGTTTTTTCAGGCTTTGTAGGGATGGCAGGAACTTCGTTGGCAAACAGAGAGCAGGGATACATCTACAGAAACGTCAAATAATTCAATTATTATAAAGCTGATCTAAGTGACAAATCAGTCTGTAATAACTTACCTCATAATCGTTAACAAAATACTGATTTGAAAACATTTTCTGGACTGATTTCATGTGCTTCTATGCTGGAACACTTGAGTTTTTTAACTACTTGACCAGGAGCTGGTGACATTTGCTTTTATACCACCATTCAGGTACCGCCTACTGACAACCGCCTATCAGAAGACACGTCCCATTGTTTTCACATACCTGTGATCAGCGACGCGACCCTGTCGTCTGACCCAGCCGGCTGGCTCAGTATATGACTGGATGTCGCGTCTATTTGTCCAGGCTCCGCAGTTCTGGACACACTTTCTTAACCAGTGTGTGGCGTGAGTCTTGATTACGAAACGTCTTTTGCTGGAAAATGTCGTGTGCGTCTAATTATTTGATGCAGGAAATTTAATTGATTTTGAAATATGACAAAAGCTACAAAAAAAATGTCCTGCCCTTTAGGTCAGGTCAGACCTTACCCTTACTTAATCAGGTAGTTTGGGTCGCTCATGAACGGGAAAGTTTTTGGTTTTCCCCGGGGTTTTCCACTGGAGTTATGAATATCCTTTTTTTTGGGTTGAGCCCTACCTGGTTAGCCCGAAACGCTGATCCCTGTAATAAAACGTGTCACTTTCGCACTAATCTAATAACCTTCAATAAAGTCTTCACTGGAACATATGTGAGTATGTATGGCATCCGTATTTATGATGTGTATCCAGGCTTATGTAAGAAATCTTGCCATGGATACGCATAAGTCTCGTGCATGTAGTCCAATCCTAGAGAATGCCTGGAATAAGCAGGTGTACTTAGGAATTAGTTTAATAACTCGTTTCTTGTGCGGAACTTGAGCTTAGTCTGCATTTCATACATGGATCAGGAAATTTGAGTAAAAGGGAAAGTCGCAGAAATGTTTGAACCAATATTCTCAGGAGTCTTTGTAGTCTCCTCTTGCATTTGCGTTTGTAACGATTTAAAGCGCTTGCGAACGGGTTCTTTGGATTTAGCCCATAACTTTTTCCTAGACAGCATGAATCTTCTGTACAAATTTCATGATGATAAATATATAGTAACAATAAACAAGCAGTGACTCATACAGTGACTAAAACAGTGACCCAACAATGACCAAAACTGTGACCAAAACACTAACCAAACATTGACCAAAACAGTGACTAAATTGTGCCACACACTGTCTGACCAAAGCAATGACCAAGCAGTGACCAAACTCTGACCACATGGTGACCAAATCAATGTACAAAACAGTGACCAAAAAGTGAACGAATCAATAATCAAACGGTGACCAATACACTGACCAAAACCGTGACCAAACAATTACCAAAACTGTTATCAAAACAATGATCAAACAATGACCAATACAGAACCGAACCTAACCGCTTATTCCGGCTGGTGAACCGAACCGCAAACTGAACCGGCTACCTTTCAAAATTTTTGAACCGAACCGAAAACCACAAATAAAAACGGTTCGGTTCGGTTCAGTTCCCTGACGAGTTTTAACGGGAATTGCTTTTCTCTAGCCAATGATTTTGATTAAATAGGAAATTTGAATCGTTTCCCGAAGATAATTTTCAATCATTTCGTTCGACCCTCTACATATTTAGCGTTGTCGGATCGATATTACTTTTAAGGATGACCTGAAGAGAATTTTACAAGTCTTTTGCAATTTCGCGCCGATCTCTTAATTTAACTGTCATCAATCTAAATTTGTCTTTTCATTAGACAATATTTTCAATTTTCTGTAGTACTTCTTAACCTCAATTCAATCTTAATCTGCCAATAAATAAGGGCATTCCCCCAGGAACTGATAGACGAGTCCTGGGAATCTGACATAATAATCTTAGCATATTGCTCTAAGGCTTTTAAAGATATTCGATTGGATTATAGGAATCAAATTTCAAAAATGGTCGAATAGCCACTTCACCGAAATCATATTTTACAATGTGCCTTTGTGAACCACTGAATCGAACCGAAACCGCGGTTCATTTAACTCCAAAAACCATGTTATGAACCGAACCGGCGGTTTAGAAACTGTGCGAACCACTGAACCGAACCAGTACTTATTTTCGAGTGGTTTGCATCCCTGGTTAGAACACCATGTAAAATAAGCAGGCGTCCCTAAAAGATTGTAGGATCTTGAGTAGTCCCGAATAACTACGAACTCTTGACTGTGGTGGTAAATCCATTACCTAATTTTGTAATAAATGCGCTTAGAAAAATTACGAAACTTTTTTGAGAACATACATTTTAAAGCTAAGGATCTGTTTTCTTTTGAAACGAGCTTTCTCGCTAAGTCAACTTCGTCTGTGCCGAAATTTTCATATATTTATTATTTATTGTGAGTCGATTGAGCTTTGTTCGTCCGTCTGTCCGGCTGTCTATCTCTTTCTACGCAAACTAGTCTATCAGTTTTGAAGCTATCGCACTGAAATTTTGCACAGAGTATTCTTTTTGCTGCACGCTACTAATATGTCGGAACCGACCGGATCGGATGACCATATCTCATAGCTTCCATAGGAACAATCGGTCGCAAAACTAGTTTTAGTGAGAAACACTTTTTTCCTTTCAATGGAAACGTCTCCAAACTTTGTGATCGCAGGTTTTCAATGTTTTTCTATAATTCTACCAAGTTTAATTAAAATCGGACAACTATATGGTATAGCTGCCATACAAAAGATAGGTCTGAAAAACAGTCTTAATTCTAAAAACTTTTTTGTTTTTAATGGTAGCATCCTGCAATTTGGTATTTGTCTGTTTCACATGCTTTCACATAATTTTAAAAATTTTTGGCCAAATCGGATAACTATATCATATAGCTCTCATATGAACAATCGGTCGGAAAATGGAAAAACGAATATTTTTTTAAAATATTTAAGCGAGCACTCGCAAGGGTATAAAAACATCGGCACAGACGAAGTTAGCTTAGCTTTCTCGTTTTTATTTAAGGTTCTCACTTAATTCTATCCAATCTCATCGCCTTCTGCCCGCGCTTAAGTCTCACATTCAGAAATGTTTTTAAATACTGTTCGAAAAGTCATTATCTTGGACTTTTGAAAGGGTAAAAGATTGAAAAACCATAAAAATGTTAAATTTGTCATTTTTTTTCGTATGCTAAAGACCATCTGGAAAAAAATTATAGCTAACTACCTGGAAATTAAGCTTGAACTCCGGTTAGAACTCGAAAAAAAGGAAAATAAAAGGTAGCAAGAGCCAACAGAAAGAAAAAACGACATCTAGAATAATAACAAGAAGGGTAACAAGTAAGGCACAATCAACAGCAATGGATAAGGAAGAAGGAGCTTGCAAATCAACACGTAACTCTGGATTTCTTGAACATCCTGCTAGAGTGTGGCGACTACCCCTCGATATTCAAGGGTTCGATCCCAGAGTGGTTCTATTTAAATAAAGTTTTAGCTGCTTAACAGCAACTGATCAAAGCTGTGAGAAAGAAAGCCTTTGTTTACTTTCCTTTTCTTAAGTTAAAATTGAAAGAAAGTAATCTAAAACTTAGAAGTTAAGTCGTAAAATTATGTTCTAATTTAGTAGTTGAATTTTTGTACAGAAATTTGAACTTTATTTATGGTAAGTAACTTGTTTCATTACCCAAGCTCCTAATCCCATTAAAAGTTTATTTTAAAGTTTGTTCAAGGGAGCAAGCCACCCCTCAGAGTACTTACAGATTCAAGTGTTGTTTACATTTGAAAAACCAAAGGATTTTTCCTACTTAACTCTTTCGTTTCCAATGCCATTCAATTGAAGCAGCACACACACACACACACACCGACACACACATCCACACACACTCAGCCACCCCTGGAAAAAGGCAAACAATTCGATGGCGGTAATCAATCTTCCTCCACTCTCTGCCAGCTGACAGCTCCGTGGTGTAGAGTCAAATTGCGATCTTTGTTTGTACCCGGCAAAACCGAGACCCGAGACCCTCTGACACTCAGCTCCCTGGCATTGGCAAAGCATGTGGGATTGGGGGGGGTGTTGGGAGCGAGTGGGGGTAGCCTGTTCCATTTATGCGTGTCAAAGGTTGGGTCGACAGATTGAAGCTAGGCAGGCGACACAAATGTTGTACTTGTCACGGTATTGTTGCGGTAGTTGCATCTTGTACTTAGGCGGCAGGCGGGTGTGAGATTGTCATTTCGGGGGAACTCTGCAAATGAGCCATACGGACTCTCTCCCAGTCATTAATCCTTTCAGTCAACACAATTATTAACATTTATCTATAGTTTAATCATCAATCAATTTGTTGTTTGCAATTCATGGCTAGTTTTGTTAAATATCTCGACTGTATTTGTTTTATAGTATTTATTATAACAGTTAATCATGTGAAAATATCAATTATAATCGCATCAACTATTTAGGGCTGATGGTTAATTATGTTGAAATGAAAATAGCACTTTTTTTTTTGTTGGTTGGTATATCTCCAATATCATTTTGTTACTTCTCATGCGCAAAACTTTTGTCAAGCTACAAAACTTTTTCGATAATCAAATGGAATACCTTGGTATTATTGAAATAATAAGAAAACTAATAAAAACACACTGCTCTTTTGGGCACAACATCTGCGGATGAAATATGGTTACACACACAACACACACACGAAGACCAAGAAACTCGCAGGAAAATCTAATCTGCTTTGAGTAAGTCACTTGTTCATATACAAAAAATGAGCAGAGAATGGCAAGGCTCACATGTGACAGCCTGAGATGGCGAACAAAAATTTCAATATGCTGGAAATTACTTTATGATGTGATGACATACAATTTATCTAAAGGAGTCCAGAGGGGGGACCACAAAACCGAAATGGGGCTGACCACCACAGACGGCAAGTAGAGCAATGGTTAAGGTAGTCATTAAGGCACTTTTTCGTACCAAAATTCAAGCTAGAGGGGACACGTTTTCGAAGAAGGGAAATATATATAAATACTGAGGGACAACAGCTGGCTAAGATATACCTTTTCGTTAACAAATTCGTAACAGTATTCAAGAAAAAGTCTAAAGACGGCTTAAAAAGGGACAAAATCAAAATGAATATAAGATTTTTTTTATAATTTTAAGTAAGATGGTACGATTATGGCCAAGAAATGCTTTGTAGATCAAATCAAGAACTGCACAGAGGGAAATATTGGACTCAAAAGCAGGCTTTCTCAATGTTCTCACCTTAATAACAGTTTTTTAATAACGCTTAAACTTACCCTGAGTTGAAGTGCTCCATATTTAAGAACATTTAATACTGTTCATTGTGTTTTCCTGTCGTGGGTTTGATGCCGCCCCAAAACATCTGTTAAAACAGTTTAACTTAAAAAACTTACACACCCGGTCACCTTCACTAGCTTTTGGAGGACATATTCACTGAAAACAAACTAGATTTTTTCACTAAGACTACTTTTCTGACTTTACTTTTGTATGACAGCTAAACTATATAGATGTCCGATATCGACCAAATTTGGTGGAATTATGGGAAAGCATAAAAAACTAAGTAATACAAAGTATGGAGGCGTTTTCTTTGAAAACAAAAAAGTTTTTCTCACAAAGACTAGTTTCTTGACCGATCATTCCTATGGCAGCTATAACCTATGGTCATCTTATTTTGACAAAAATTTTAAGAATTGTGTGAAAGCTTATAAAAACAATATGTGAAAATTTTAGAGATGTTCAATGAAACACTAAAAAGTTTTTCCTACTAAGACTATTTTTCTAACCTTACTTTTCTATGGCAGCTATACTAAATAAATGTTCGATTTCGACCAAACTTGACAGAATCATGGAGAGACATGGAAAACTAGTAAATACAGAGTTTGGAAACGTTTGCATTAAAAACCTAAAAGTTTTTATCACTAGAACTAGTTTTTCGACCGATCGTTTCTATGACAGCTATATGCTATAGTCATCCGATTCCGACAAATGTAC
Source organism: Lordiphosa andalusiaca (assembly GCA_035044965.1). NCBI lineage: Eukaryota > Metazoa > Arthropoda > Insecta > Diptera > Drosophilidae > Lordiphosa > Lordiphosa andalusiaca. The sequence goes on from JAWNNM010002225.1 coordinate 761,456, forward strand.
AGCCTATTTATACTGAAAGACTTTGTGCAAAGTTTGGTCGCTTTGAAACTGACTGAGGAGATAGCTTAGAATCAAACGGACAAGGCTAAATCAACTCAGCTCACCATGCTGATCCAGAATATATATACTTTATGTGGTCAGAAATGCTTCCTTCTATGCGTTACAAACATCTAAGCAATTTCAATATGCCCTCTGCAAGGGTATAAATTAAATTTTTGTCGGACTTGTCTAGAGTCAATCACCCCACCATTTGCACTCAACGACGGCGACGTGCTAGCTCATCGGGCCATTGCACACATTCGTTGGCTCACGTCTAAACGCCATCTTTTCTGTGCTGTGGCCGAATTGAGTTGAATTGTGTTTGTTTTAAGAATATTTGCAAGCTTTTGTTCTCAAAAATTTGAGAGAGCATTCTGTTCCTATTTAGATTAGACGAAAACCCATTTTCTCAACTGTTTTTCTTGCTCTGTGTACAACTTGACTTAGTTTGGTGGAAATTGGACTACTATATAGATACTATACTACTAAATATGCTATACTATACTACTATAGAATAGCTCCCATCAAAAAGTAAGGTCTTCAAAAAATATTCTTGTTTCAAATTGGAAACAGTTAAATTGTGAACAAGGGCATATATCATTTTAAGAGAGTCTATCTAGATTATAGTCTAGCTAGTTCTAAACTAAGACAAAGTCTATCAAATAGTTTAGGTTCTCTGGAAATACACATATGTATTATATATAATAGTTTGATATGTTTTTTGAGAATGTTGTAACTCGTTCTAAATTTTGGCTTTACAACTGGAGCGAGCCTAAGTAAGTAAATAGCTGGCTTCGGCAAGTAAACTAGTCCCAGCGGTTCAGAGATCTTTTTACCTGGGTTTTACTGTTGGATTGAATATTTTGTTACTTCGCTCAGTTCTGACATGGAATATTCTAAATCCAAGTATGGAGTTATATGAAATAGTAAGGGAATCGGCGAAAGAATTGTTCCTCGTCTGTTTGGTATAAGCTGGCTTAATGTATTGAGTTTAATGAAAAGATTGTAATTGGATTAAGTGACTTGATAAGATAACTCCTATGCCAGTGAGACGATCTATCTAAATTTTAGCCACCAAAGTGCTTGTAAGATATGCTATACGCATTGATCTAGCTTTCTCGTAGATTATTTGTAACCTTTAAAAAGCCAATCCAGTTGTTAAGGGTACTTCCTAATTGTCTATTTTTTTCAAATCCACTCAAATCCAATATAATCATACTAAAAACAAACATTATGATTGCATTTTTCTTCTACTGACTGCCTTTATTAGTCATTTGCTGGGGGGAATCGTTTACTTGGCTCCGCATGAACATTTACATTACTTTTCATTTAATCTCATACAATTTGTAAGATAAAGAAATGCATGCATGTTTAGCTCAAAGGATCAATTATAGACTATAAAACATAATGGCATCTAATAATAGAGCCGCAATCTGAGCGCAGTTCCAGCACCGACTCCAGCAAACCCAGTCGATGCATTTGCCAGGCAATGCATGTCGCTCGACATTACCTGTGTGAGTGTGTGTGTGTGTGTGTGTGTGTGAGTGTGTTTTGCCGTGTCGTGTGCACATGCATTTAGGAGCACACAACCAGGCCGGACATGGACATGCTTAAGCGCCAGCCACGACTCCCCACTTCAGGTTTTTGGTCGTGTTCCGTTCACGCAAGAGGAATAAATAATTGCCGCCTCAAAGGCGAGCCGGTGAACTGGTTGTGGCACCATATTCCTGCTCACACACACACACACACCCCCCTCCTGGACAAAATTGCTCACATGACGCTCAGCATTTTTATACGAAATGCTGTTCCTTGTCCATATGACGACGTTCCGGCATCATCAGCATAGATTGCCATTTCGTTTGTAATTGTTATAAATGGATTTCATGTAATTTAATTGTGGGTTTTAAACTGATGAAAAATATACCAACATTGAGGGCTAAAATAACCCTAAACCTATTGGGAGGTCAGCTGCAACAAAGTTGCATATGGCGAAGGCAGCTGGCAAAAGGATATCAATCCAGGGACGGTGAAATGGAGCAGAAAGGGATATATTTTAATAATAATTACTTAAAGGTAAGTTTTTTATTGGTGATTTTTGTTTGTTATATCGGTGTCCAAAAAACATGGCTATAAAGTGTCTGCACTCAGAAAATATGCAAATGGATTTGTAACTACTACCTCTACCTCACTAGATGAGTGCCCAAATGCTAAGCGCTTTACATATTTTACTAAGATTTGTTGGAAATTTTATTCGAGCGCTTGTTAGTCGTGTGCGCTCAAATGCTGCCATCCGCTTAATCAGTGTTTTCGAAGTCCAAAGTGAACAATAATTAATTGATAAAGAAAATACAGGTTTTTGGAACATTGAAAAGAGATTTTTTTTTTGTTTGGGTGTGTAGACATCATGTCTGAACTTCACTGTATCAAGTGAAATTTGGCTTTGTTATTTAATTAAATTTCAAGCAGAGATGCAGGAACGATTCAAAGGACTTCAAACAAGTCATATGACACCGACTCGATTCTCAATTCTGTTCTTTTAATATAACCGATTGGATCAAATCTAGGAACTTGATCTTTTGTATAAAGGGACACTGCCTTAATCGAGTGAATTGTGAGTTTTGTACTAGAAACATCTTCTTTTTTAACTTCTTAGACTGGATTTACACGATGAAGCAAACTTTATGAAGCTTTTGTGAAAGCTTTCATTTCTAGAAAAGATGTGTAGAGGGACAAGCGGCACCACTACATCTCTTTCCTACAAGAATGAACTTTTTGAAAACTTCATGAAGTTTGCTTCACCATGTCTAACCCGTCTTAGACTGGTTTTACACGGTGAAGTAAATTTAATGAAGTTTTTGTTAAAGATTTCATTTGTAGAAAAGAGGTGTAGAGAGGCCAGCGACATCACTACACCCCATGGATGCAACAATACAGGCGGGGTGGGGCCAACAGCTTACGCTACAAAAGTACGCGCAGCACTGAACGTAAAAGTACTTTGCAGAGAACTCTCACTGATGCCACCTTACCTCTCTTGTTGTCTCATGCTACACCCCTTTACAACAAACGAAAGCTGTTTGAAGAGCTTCATGAAGCATGCTTCTCCGTGTAAAGCCCAAAAGATTTTCACATTAACTACTAAGCTCATTGAAAGCTTTCAAAGCTTCTCCCGCAATACAAACCTCACATAAAACTGTAAAAAAAACTTTAGGTTGCCAAGTGATTTGTTTGCTCAGCTGTTTGGTTTAAATAAACAAACTAGCCAAATGACAACCCCTCAGTGTTCACAAAGAAGCCCTTAGAAAATGTTTTCATTAATACATCCACAAACCGATGAAAGTTTTTTGGACTTGGAATCAACGGTGGAAGAAGTCATGCAACTTTTACTAAGCATACAAAAACCAACCGAGTAATTTAAGTAGATTTCTTTATAAAGAAAAAGACAAATATAAAAACAAACCCCAACTATGAAATTCCAGGGAAAATGAAAACGACCAGAAAGAGCAGCTTACGGCGCAAAGCGTTACAGAGGATAACTTCATGGTTACTGTGCGTGAGAATCGTCCGCCTATACCAGTTAATATAGCAAACTCCAAGAAAAATACCTCCACGAATGAAAATATAGATCGATTTACTTTTATGCGACAAGTGGATGTAGATCTGAATGAACGTTCCAAAGCACGACTGGAGCGTGAGCGTGTGGCTCAAAATTTTAGAAAGTAAGTAAGCACCTTACCTTTTATTTAAACTATATAAATGCTCTCCTTAACAGACTAGGTAATGCCGAATATCGCCAAAGCAACTATGACCAGGCCATACGTCTTTACAACGAGGCCATTGAGAATATCAAAGATAGTCCCATTTTATACATAAATCGCGCTCTTTGTTATATCAAGTAAGTAAGATTGTGATTTGTGATATACACTTGCCATATTTACAACTTTCTGTCTAATACAGATTGCAGAAATTTCAGCGAGCCATTGTGGACTGCAACTTTGTTCTAAACAAATTGGATGAGAAGAATTTGCGTGCCTGGCTTTATCGCGCCATGGCCTATAAATGTCTAAATGATGAGTCCAATTTTGAGAATTGTGTGAAATATGCACGAAAATTTAATTCCAAGCAAATTGAGTTTATTGATGAGTTTTTGAACAAAATTAATCAATAAACTTTGCACCCTGAGAAATTGCCAAACCTGAAATCGACTTCAATTTGGATTTTTCTTCATCTGAAGACTTTTTCTTGATATGAAAATTTCATAAAAATTTCTCAAAACTAAAAATTTGATGGAATTTACAAAAGTACTTGTTAATATTATTCTATGATATTTACAATCCTGAGATAGTTTTGGTCGAGATCGGCATGGAATATAGAAGGTATATTTAGGAGCTTTAAATATGGCAGGTTGCCATATTTAGAGTGTCCACCTTGGAACACCTGCCAGTGAAATGCCAATTGCTTGGTCTATGGGCTCTTTCAGCAGCTAAATCCGATGTACGATTACTTATTAACGATTTCCGATTGCTGATAATTCTCTGCTGAATGTCACTGATTGCTTAGCTTAGGCCACTTTCTGGCTTTAATACATTTCGTCATCTCATTTAATGCACAATTTTGAAGGGCTTTAAACGCTGTCAGTTTGTCGGTTTATTCTCAGTTTTGGGGCAAACAGTTGGAACGGTGTCGCCAATCATTAATTTTGTATTATTCCATCTCAGCAAACATGAATGTCATATTCACCAATCGCAATCGGCAATCATAAATCAGTAATCGAAAATCGGATTTATCATCTGTCAATATTCTCATGTATTTTACTTAGTCTGAACAGGCTGCCAGATAACTGGCATTCAAAAAATGTGTTATTCAGACGGGACACAATAGATCTAATAGGCTCCTAGCTGATTTGCTGAATTTGGAATTAACCTGAGGTTTTCCAACTCGTTGGGTTCTAGTCTACAGTAGCGGTAGCCTTTTTGTAGGTATCATCTAGTCATGCCAAAGTTGCTTAGCCTAAGTCACCCGAAGAACAGAGTTCCAAATGAGTGACAGACAGGAACAGAGTGCGGGAACCCTGGATTAAGCCAGACCCGGCCAAATGGAGAGGACTGAAAAATGAGCCTGCCTCGCTCTGATACTCAGAGATTATGGACTTTGGCAAGTAATCGGTATGTACTGCATAGTCACATCGGGACCCCGGGGTTATCTGTGGCCAAGCCTGGCTTAAATTCACGAGGAAGGCTACTACTAATTGTTTACCCTGATTAAAGGGTATGTAAAAGTCGGGGTGGGTTGACTATTACTTACGCTTTCGCTTACCGCTACGCTCACGGATCTATCCTTAGAGTTGCTAACACCTACTTCTACTTTTCTGCCAAAAAATATTGCCATATAGCCTTTACAGCCACTTCTCGTAATTGGTTTAATATAAACACCTCTCTGAAAATCAACTTGCTAATAGCTTTAGTATTTTATAGACTTAAACCAAGAGAATTTTATGCTAAAAGTCATATTTGGTTTTTAGAATATTTTTGGATTTGTATTCGAATTTGCTGGACTTAAGGAAAGAATATTTTGTACTTAATTTGAGAGCTAATCGTGTTTGATTTAAGACCATTAAAGCCTAAAAGTATCGGGCAGCAGATTCTAATTTAGTTCGAAACGTACTGAATATATACCGAAACAGTCTTGATTCAAGTATAAAGGAATGAACCAAATTGTGCGTGAAATAAGAATTTTGTACTTAAATCAAGTATTATTGTACTTAACCTACCATTGACACTGTTTGTACTCAGTTCAATAGCAAAGATCTTAATTTTTTTTATATAATTGAGAATTGTTACACGTTTCTTCCCATACTTTTCCGATTAAGGAATAGTCCCTAGCGCTTCTTAGTGCCAGCCGCAAGACATTCTTCATGAGTTTGAAATATGATTGGTTCAGAATATAGCCGATTTAAGGGAAGAGGCCCCCATATTCCTGGAAGCTCTCCGATTTCAATAAAATTAACTTCCGTTTTTGGAACAAGATCGATCAACTTAATTCAAGTATACCAAATCACAAATCATACTTAAAGTTTTTGTAAACAAAACAGTATACTTTTCATTCAGCTCATTTTAAAGCTCAGACTAAAGTTTCCATCTGGTTGGTGGTTTCTGTGGTAGGGTGGAAAACTCAGGTGCCTTTAGATATTGGTGTTGATTTGAACAAAGAAGAAGTTAAGTCTCTACCAGGCATAGGTCCTAGTTACAAACTCTGCTCTATCCTTTCACTTTAATTAGTTGACAGCCGAGAGGCTCATTTAATTTGCACACAAAATCCATTTCGTGCGGCTGTCTGCAAGCTTTTTTTTTTTTTTGAAAATTCAGCCGCAAATTCAAAATTCATCAGGAGCCAAACCAAAATCCGCGCATAGAGCGATTAGCCATAAAAATTATAGATCCAATCTAATTACAAAATGCTGCGGCAAAGCCCAGAGAAAACCAAGTGAATATTTAATTTAATTAACAAGAAACAATTTCAATTGTCCTCAGCGGTAGAGCAGGGGGGTAGGGCGAAGGGGGTGGGGGTGGGGAAATGCGGCTTGGGAATTTATTGTTATGACCAGGGCAAGGACTTGGAGCAGTGTCATCAGCATTCAGCGTTCGCAGTTGTGCCTAATAAAACCGCAAATGCCGCGCCGCGCCGGGAGCATGATTGAGTTTTGAGTGGGCCGAGTGAATGAAATGAAAACAATCTGTTGGACATGTTTATTACACCCAAAGTGCGAGTAATTGAAGCTCTTCCTCTATTTGTTATTTTTTTTTTATGCTCCTTTGATTAGCTACGATTAGCCACGCCCACGCACCAAATCACATCTATATTCATTATGGCAGGACATGTGGTGCGGTGCGCGCTGGGCCAAGGACCTGCCCGCGGCAGGCAAGACAAGACCACATGCTCGGAAATGTCAACAATGCGCATGAAAATTCCAAGGTCCCACCCCTTCCGCCCGGCCTGGACCAAGTGCCAGCCACAATTTCCTCCCAGGGGAAGCAATTTGCCACACACTCGAGAGACCTCCCCGGGCTGGAGGCCATGTGTTTTGGGCAAATTCCTTGGAGCAGACTCGGCATTTCCACGCCGAAAGACGCTGTCCAAGTAATGTGTTGCGGTTAAATATCCATAAATCAAATCCAAACTCGACTCGGACTCAAGATGACCAACGGACCTGGACCCGGCCATGCGGTTGACACTTTACCAAGTCCTAATAGATGGGCAAGCATTTGACTTTTCAATGGAATTCCTCGACTTGACCCCAAGCCACAAATGGGACATTAAAATGCAAAAGTGAAACCGAAGACCCCGGAAAAAATTAACTAGGAATTGGATACTGGGAGTGTGAAGGATTAAACCCACAGCCGAAACAAAAGCTGCACATTCTGCACTGCAGGATATTTTCCATATTTTTGGCACGTTTAAACGTTATGACATTTCGCAGACGTGTTTGTCCCCCCACACACACCTTACACCCGCTCGGATATGGCCAACACCTGTCGTTTGCGCAGAAAAAGTTAATGCCTTGGATCCCGATCCCCTGTCAACGTACAGAAAAATAGTGAACAGCAGGCACAAAACTGTTTGTTATTTTGCAGGCGTGAAAAAAAATCACTTCAATTTTTGAATGCCAAGCCACACACACACACCGCCGTGTGGGCGAATCCTGCGAATCCTGCGAATCCTGGCCGTGTTGTGAGTCATGTGGGTTAGCCGTGAGGTTGTTGCGAGCATCTGTTGCTATGCCGGTTAGCTGGCTTATTATTGTTTTCCAAAAAAAAAAAGGGCATCGCCAAGGACGATGCGAGTGCCCGGAACGGGGGGTTATAACAATGTGCGACACAATTTGAATATTTGATTATTCACAAAATCACGTCCGTGTATTCGGCTCAGTTCGTGGATGGTTATAAATATTGTAAAAGGTACAAAAATGTGTGAGTCTCATATGAGGGAATTTAAAAACAATAATTTAAGTCAGTTTATTAATGTTCCTAAAAGGTTTTGAATCGAAGCAACTCGAGGCAGGGACTCGGCCCTGTTTAATTGTGAACCGAACCGAAAGCTAAAGATATACAAAAATCAGACCTACTGTCAAATGACCAGTTTGATGTTCTGTGACTGATACACAAAACCCCTAAATAATATTTAAAACAAGTATAGAAGTCGACGAAGTCCTACCATGATATACTCTGTATAAACAAAAGTGTATGCTCAATATGAATTTTGATGCTGCAGTTGCAGCTAAAAGCAGCGCTGCCACTTTGAAGCTTCTGCGAATATTCTTTCATCATGCAATTCATTGGAGAATCGATATTTAAAGTGGGTTTCTACAAAGAGAAAGAAAGGATTTGAAAAAATATCCATTGGATGGTTTCCCGTATCCATTTGGGAAGGATATGTCTTATATAACCTTTTAGTCATCCAACGCAGCTGAAAATCATCCAAATTATATGAAAAAGGACTATCTTTTGGATGATTTTTCAGCTCCGTTGAATGCTTAAAGTTATTTTTAACACATATCCTTGCCAAATGGATCCTTTTTTCTGTGTACATATAGCAAAAGGAACGAACCTTCTATTCTTAAAAATGTGTGTTGTTTGACGCTTTTCTAAATTACTGAGTTGGAATGGGGGCGTGTCAAAATATAAAACTCATCTGCATGCAAGTATAAAGTATAAAGTGTATGTCCCATACACGTCGAACCTCTAGCTCCGACCATCTTTGAGATCGGTACGATCACACGGACAGATGCTGATTACAATAATACTTATATGCTTTATTGAGTCAGAGATGCTTCCTTCTGATTGTAACACACTTTTGCACAAACTTAATATACTTTGTATACATTTGGCACAGAGTATGAAATTCAAAGATATTTCCAATAAAATTTTAAAAGAGTTTAAAATCAAGCTTAACCAACTGGGAATCTCTTTCAAAACTTCAACTGGTTTGTAGGAAATATATATAGCTCACTACACTCAGAAAACATTCGCCCCGAAAACTAGAAATTCTTCTATGAAATCCGTCCTAAGGCGATTCACCCTAAAATTAAGAAAAACATTTTCTCATTAATGGAAAATTTTCAAAGTTTCAGAAAGTTTTTCCCTAAATGAAAAAAGTTTTCTTGATTTTAGGGTAAATCACCTTAGGACGGATTTTATAGGAGAATTTCTAATTTCCAAAGCGAATTTTTTTATGTGTAGTTTCCACCTACACTAAAAAATGTCAGTTAATAGTTTCGTTGACTTCTTTAACGATTTTTTAGTTCATACCTAAGTAAATCTTAAGATATGTCCTCAAACCATTTGTAAACCAACTTTTTAAAGGTCTAATACCATAAAACCAATGTCAAATTCATAGCTTAAACTATTTCGAAACTGTGTTTTTTGTCTACTTTTGAATCGGTTCAATTAGGAGTGAACCAGTCAAATAGCTAGTTCCATAATACCTAGCACTCGCCTTTGTTTTGGTACACGGTAATTGGTCATTCACGGATACACATAGTTGCGGGTGATTTCCGAAGGATTTCACTTTTTTCGTAGCACGATTTTCGAGCGAGACCCATGAATTCAAACAACTCATGCCAAAACCTTTTGATGCAGTAATATAGGATAAACATCAAGTCAAGTTGAAGTGGATGCGTTCAAAGATTATCGAGAACGAGTATGTTCAATACGTTTGCCAAAACAGTAGCGACTTCTAGATCATAACCTTCGCACCGATTTTCTAGTTCATAAAGTGAATCGTTTCAGAGAACCGATTGAAATTTATGCGGAATTTGAGCCTAGAAAGTATCCATTTCCATTTTATTAACCCATAAACCACATTAAAAGATCAAAGCCCAAATAATATCTGAGATATGACGGTGGTATGAATTTGGTATAGGCCTGTGACGCTTTCCTGAACGAAATGTACATGCTTGGAAAACTTTATAAAGTTAAGTCCAAGAAACTATACAATGTAAGCACATACATTCCTTTACTTCCTTTCACCTCTTCAATTTCCATCTCCGCATTAGCATATACATATATACCAGAATTGGAGTAAATCAGCTCTAAATAGATCATCTTGTCAGATACCATCAATAAGTATCACAGAAGTGTAGCTAAAAGGAAACTGTGTTCCATAGTATTTGGCTTCCATTTGGCTTTTCAGTGAAAGTTTTTTGAGACAGCAAAAATGCTCAGTAAGGCTTGCCATTTCAACATATTCCACTGAATATATATTAACATGCTGAATACAAGGCAAAGAAAGAGGCGACTAACTTCTCCTTCTGTTGGCTTTTGGTTTAAAAGTCTGTTAACCCAAACAAGAGAGCAAATTATGGCATAGATCTTGTGGTGTGGTTAATGCTTTGCTCTGCTTTTAGATATAATATTACAGCCATGCTTAAAGCTAAAGCTATACCAAAAATTTGACTAAACGATTAATTTACTGGATTTTTATTTTCTCTGAAATAAATCATTAAAAAAAATGTGTTAAAAAATAGACAATTCAATTTGACTTTTTTGTATGCAATTGTTGCTTTTTCTCGATTTACTTAGGATAACCTAATCTTAGCTTACATGGTTGGCCATTCACTGAGCTCTTAAATGACTTTGGCTACTAAATGCCAGTAGAACTTAAGTTTAATTATTAATTCTGATAATCCAATCTCGAGGAACAGGGATTTAGGTGAGAGACGCTTAATTTTCTTGACTTGGCCGCTGGCTCACCCCAGGCCAGATTCATAGAGGGAGCCGGATGTAGAACATTGGCCGAGGGATTCACATTCGTGTGCCAGGATTGAGTGGATTTTGACTTGGACCAAGCCTGGGCAGCGGCTTCCAAATCCTGTTTGATACTCTGCAACACCAGATCCACATTATAGGAATAGTGTCCGGCTGTGGCAGCATGGGCTGTAGTTGAGCTGGGATTGGAAGCTGGAGCAGTGGAGGATTGAGCCAGGTGTTCCAGTATCTCACTGAGATCGGTGGAAGAGCACAGGGCTGGAGTGGTGGGCGGTGGGTAGTAGGCTGTAGTGGTAGGTACACTGGCTGGCACATCAACTGGCGTGAGAGACGCCTTTTCTGTGGCCGCATCTCGAGGATCCTGGCTGTAGGACATCAGTCGCTGCACTATGCCACGATGAGCACTCTGCTCTGCCTGGGGTTGATTTAGTTTAGCACTCGCCTTGGGCTCTCGATGTCCCTGTATGTCTTTCTTGTACTTCATGCGACGATTTTGGAACCAGATTTTCACCTGACGCTCACAGAGGGACAAACGCTGGGCAATCTCAATGCGGCGTGTCCTGTACAGATACATGTTGCTCTTGAACTCACTCTCCAGTTCGACCAGCTGTACACTGGTGAAGGCGGTGCGGGAGCGCTTCAGTTTAACCCTACGCTGATCCTGCAAGGGCTGCGTCGAAAGATTCTCATCGGAGGAAACTGGCTGGGCTCCGGAGGGTTCGCCGGACAAGGCAGCTGTGGATGGATGCGGTAGCTGATGATGTGTATAGTTGGCGACCGTGCTGGCTGGCTGGATGGGCAGGGGATGTCCATAGATCAACTGTCAAATGTGAAATATATAGTTAATATCTGGAAGCAACCCAGTGATTAGGTTAAAACTCTTCACTTACATCGTTGTATTTGACCACTGGAGCTGGCTGATGCACCGGATAGTAATGCATGACGGATGACATGTTGTGACCGCTAGGCTGTCCAAACAAGAATGTTGTCCTCTGCCAGACCAACACCTCTAATATATAGTCCGGCGTGAGTTAGGTAGTCCAGCGAAGTACACCATAAATCCCAAGTCCGTTGAGCGAGACGGAGGCATGTCTCGCCAAGTGTTCGGCTCTGGGCCAATCTAGAGGCTTGTTTTGATCGAAATCCCGGCTGGGCTGGGATTTTGCATTTGGCGTTACGTGAGGACAGAGTCTAGCCAGGTAGGCGACAGTTAGCAATGATGATGATCTGATCTACGAGGTGTGTTTTGTTCAATTTCTAGCACCTGTTTGGTAGGAAAGTGAAATACAAATCCTGCTCCTGCTCGCTCGCCCACTCAAGGACATGCGTCGCGGCTTTTGTTCGCTTGCCATCCTGCGGAAAAGGATATTTTCCGAGGGTTTTATGCTTGATTTAACAGTTTATGACTTTGTTTGTTGCCAGCGAGCGTCCTGCCGGGAGCGAGAGCCGGCGCCTGGCCACATCCTCACCCTCAGGACCAGCCAGGCGACGCAGTTGCGGTATTCGCAAAATTTTATTACTGGCGCTATCGGATTTGCGCGTTTCGCCGAATTCACTAAAAATGCAGCGAAACAATGGGGAAAGTCATAACAGGAGATGAAGAGAATGGTTCGAGTGGGTGGTACAGTTGGGAGTGGCGGACTTAAATTTGAATATATATTTAAATTTAAAAGATTTTACAAATTAATATTAGGAGGACGATTTTTAGTTGATTTTTACTTTCCTTCGCAGAAGAATAGTTACAGCGTTTGATTGTCCTTTAAATGATTTTTCGGTATCCATTTGCAGTGGATGGTTTAATATCCCATTTTGGGATCCATTGAATCTTTTCAAAGACGATTTATTTCTTATGAAAATTGGCTTTTATTCATTTCTTTTCATACATCCAATTGATCTGAATGAACGATTCCCATGCTTTCATTCCCCTCCCATTCCCACAACTGTTTTAATATAAATTTGATCTTACTGTCATATCCCAAGGATATGTTATGAATATTAAAAATGCAATACTTGTAAGATCAGTTTGACATTATTTTGCATTTTCTTTATGCCATTCAAATATTAAGAGGATATGTCATAAAAAAAGAGTATAAAATTTATTACAATTCCTTAACCTACGGAGCTTTATATAGGAAAAATTTGAATAAATAAGCATCATAAGATGAATAATTCGACTATCGTTTCTAACCGCAACTTTTTCTATTCTGTGTGGTATAAAATTGCTTAGAAGTTTCCCCATTTTCTTGAGTTCTTGTGTTCTTAACACTTTTAAACTTTCAGTGGAAACACTTCTAAAATTTAGCTTTAATGTATTATATAATAGCTAGAAAACGGCACTTAATTCTTCTAACTGATTCTCTTTCAGAATCTCACATACCTAAAAAGTTCTGTGGTTTTGTTCAGAAAATAATTTTTTCGTTTGAGTTCCGAATTATTCTATTTCTTAATTCTCTTTAACATGTATACACCATTCCTTACGCTTGAAGTATTATAAAACCTTTCAAAAAAAATCTTTTCTCACCGTTTTATAGAAGTTTTCAACTAAAATCTGCAAAATCTATTCGCCAATGATGGATAATGATGAATAATTTAAGGGAGAATCTTGTCTTAGTCCATGTCAACAAATCTCTGTAACCTGTTTTCATTCGACTGTGAGTAAACGCAGTAACCAGGGAGACTTAAACTAGTTCATGATGTATACGAATCTCACTTAGGCTGTGATTTTTTGATCAACAGAGCACAATCGTGAATTAATTGCAGCAGTTTTTCCATTGCACTTGACAAAAATCTTCTAAAGTCCGAATTCACACTGTCTAGATAGAACTAGATAGTTACATAAACTTACAAATAACAGAGGTAATTTTGCATTTCTCTGTCATCGAAACTGTGAAGTTGGAGTTAATATGATGTTTAGTTCTTGTATAAAGGGAACTTACTCATGAATTGGTACTCGAAAGTAGATGTGGCCCGGGCCGGACAAAGCTCTGCCTAAAAATGGAGCTTCTTCTCGGGGCTAAGCCCAAGTTTCCCAGACACGAACACACATAGCTCACTGCAACCTCTACTCGAAAGATCCTTAAATACTTTTCAATATTTTTAGCTATTTCATATTGCAAAACAACACCAGTCGAGTGCAAGAAGCATTCCCACACATCAACCACTAATATAATCTCCATACTGGTACGCGCCCTCACTTAACCCATGCAAAACCAACTCAATAAAAATCTTAGCCGGGAGAAACCCGTATTTCATTCGTTCATGACGGAAAATTTTTGGATTTTCCATAATTTAAATCAAAGAAAAATGAGACAACAAGTTGCCAGGTCAACGGCGCCCACACTTGGTCCCGGTCCTGGGTTTGGAAATTTGAGCATGCCTACCTAAATAGTGCACGTACCTACCACGGTGGCACCTGGTCGGGCTGGTGCTATAAAGCGCGAATTTTTATGATTGTCTAGAGAGTGTAGTTCGTAGAAAATTCGCGGATTGCAGTTTATGAGACACGCACACACACACACACACGCATATTCACATGACCCTGCGCATATCATAAAATATATATATTTAAATTCATAAGATTTTCGGAAAAACCAGCCACGAATTTCGTTCATCGGCCACCTTTAGCTCTACCAACAGTAACAGCAAATATATTTTCAAAATTTTTGATATTATTTTTATTATTTTTTTTGGTATTATTTTTTAACGCTTACGTATTAACAAATTATTTTTGTAACTTTTAAGTCGGCTGAAATCAGCATAAAACCTTGATTTGGTTCTGTACCAAAAGTTTTGAAGAAGAGCTGTCTTCAATATTTCTTATTCAGTTACTCTTGTTAATTAGCTCTTGTTCAGTCTCTTTTATTTGGTGACACTTGTTCAGTGACTATTGTGCAGACTTCCTTGCTCATTAACTCTGGTTCAGTCTCTATTATTTAGTGTCTCTTGTTCATTGACTCTTGTCCAGTCTTCCATGCTCAGTGGCTTTTGTTAAGTCTCCCTTGATCAGTGATTCTTATGGAGTGACTATTCTTCAGTGAGTGTGATTAAGTCACACTTCGTTAGTCTGTTTCGTTCTGTCCTGTTTATTCAGTGACTGGTTGAGTTACTCCTGTTTAGAGACTCTTGTTCAGTCTCCTTTATTCAGTGGCTTTTTTTTAGTCTTTTTTCTCTACTGATGCTTGTTTAATTATTATTTTCCAGTGACTCTTGTTAAGTCACACTTCTTTAGTGTCTTGAGTGATTGTTCTTCAGTGACTCTGGTCATATTTAATGCTTTAGAATCGTTTGTTTAGTCTCATTTACTCAGTGACTCTGTTTTTCTGACTCTTGTTCAGTGACTCTTGTAAAGACTGTTTTGTTTAGTGACTTTTTTCAGTCTCTCTTGTTCGAAAATTCTTGTTATATGACTATTGTTCAGTCGGTCTGATTAAGTCACTCTTCTTTAGTCACTTTTCTTTTTAAGTGACTCTGATCTTGTGACTCTTGCTCTGACACTTTTCATCAGTGACTCTTGTTCCGACTCTTTTGCTTATTGACTTTTTTCAGTCTCTCTTGTTCAATGATTCTTGTTAAATGACTAATGTTCAGTCACTCTAGGGTCCCATTTCCATTCATTTCAGCTTTCTTCCAGTTCCAAACCCGTGTGGAACATAGGTTGTCATTTCAGCTTTACCTCCACAAAAATAAAAAGCCTTTTTCGTCTGGGGAATCTTCTGTGTTACACATTTTAAACGTTCCCCTTAATAAAATTACAATTTTTCACAATATTTTACTAACATAAAAATAAAACATCACCAGCTGGGTGCACCACAACTATTTTCAATGCATTTTAAATTGATTTTGTATATAAATAAATCATTAAATTCGATTTAAAAATAGTAAATCTACCAATTCTTCCACATTCCAAATGACTGACAAGTAATTTTCGACAATTTATGAACAATTCTTAAACAAAGAATGTTCCATTGACAATTGCCAATCGCTGGGCATAGCTTGTGTTGAAAATATTCTGACTGAAATATTATTGTTTAAATGTTCAATCTTCTGCTAATAATTATCAATAAAAGTCTTATCAGGAAGAGAAACATTTTGCATTTCGATCAATACAGTTTTGGTTAGCTATGCCGAGTTGGTCTAGTAGAAAAATGTAAGATTTGCTATTTTTAAACGAATTTGAATTCAAACTTTTGGGTGGAAAACGTTCAAGAAAGCCCATAAGTGGCCTCTTTTCAAATCTGAGTAGATTTTCCCTGGGCTTAAAGGAAAACCTAGACAGATTCACTCGAAGCACTAAGAACGTTTAAGACGAAAAGTTAGTTGTTTTTTTTAAACTAAAATCATATCAATAGAAAATGCATTAAAAACTTAATACTAATTAGGCTATAACCTTAGAGCATATATCTACAATCACTTGTTCTTTGTACAATCAGGAAGCAACGTTTAGACTTACAGCTATAATAAAAACTTTGCAAAAATATTTGTAAAAAATATTTAAACTAGATTGAGACTTAATTATTGGTTTAGTTGAAACAGTAGGCAAACTGTGTATTGCCCGCTGAATTACGATGCGGATTATACGCTTGCATTATCGTATCCATCGTACATTGATATTGATTCGCATCATGCATGGACATGGAGTCCAGGGGTGGTCCAGCTTGTGGGGATGATGATAGCTTGCCAAAACGGATGCCATGTCGACCCACAGCTCGAAATCCTGCACTTAAATCATCGCTGCCATCGTCACAGCTCTTGTCTATCACCATATGGTTGTTCTTATGAGGCTCCAAGTTCTGAAAAAGAGGCAAATTTTAATTAATTAATTATTAATCAATAAAAATACGAAAATACGCTCAAATTGTGTACAGCGGTATTCTGGTATTCGATCCCGCCTCTACACATGTAATCAAAAAGTTTATACTTTAAAATCGTTCACACCCGGTCATCTTCACCAGCTTTCAAGTAAATAGCCATGTAAAATCTTCAGGTTCTGATCTACTCTGAAAATTGTTTTTATATTGGCTGGAATGGAGTTGGGATGGAGTTTATCTAGAATGCAATTGAACTCAAAGAGCCAGTCAATAGGCTACACAAAGACAAACTGGTATTAAACTAGTTGCAAATGGCTGCTACAGTGTACAATTCGCCTTCAGCTAAGCCATCTGGTATTGAACTAGTTGCAAATGGCTGATGCTGGGAACAATTGTCCCATGCCTATGACATAATTGTGCAAAATGGACCCTTTTTCCATGTTTACATTAAAAGAAAAAAGAGAACATTAGAAGAGGTTAATCCTTACAATTCCTTATTAGCGGGTATATGGAAGTCGGGACTTTCACCGAAGCTCTCATTTGTCATAACTTGTATCAATATAAGAAGTGTGCATGAGGCCAGAGATCATAATTAGAAAAAATATTCAAAAATGGAATAAATGGCGAACTTTTGTTCTGAAAAATCTTAAAGCAAATATGTCGCAAATTGATGTATATCTATATCTTGAGATACTTATATCTCAAATTGATGTGGTCAATTGGTCCCAGGCTCGGATTTACTCGTAGATTATCTTTAACAAAGCCAAATTCTCTGTTAAAAGTGACATCTATGAGTTAACTACAAAATATAGGACTTATCAGGCCCGATCTTGTTCGATCGATCAGAATTGGTAAGAGATCTG
This sequence comes from Lordiphosa andalusiaca, assembly GCA_035044965.1. Classification (NCBI taxonomy): domain Eukaryota; kingdom Metazoa; phylum Arthropoda; class Insecta; order Diptera; family Drosophilidae; genus Lordiphosa; species Lordiphosa andalusiaca. The sequence continues at coordinate 778,925 of JAWNNM010002225.1, forward strand.
AGATCCAAGAATGTATTAGAGAATTTGATTGAATTGGGAAAGCACAGCAAACTAAGAATTATAAAGTTTGGAGTCGATTTCTTCGAAAATAAAAAAAGATTTTTTCACTAAAACTAGTTTCTCGACAGATCATTCCTATGGCAGCTATAACCTATAGTCATCCGATTCTGACAAAACTTTAAAGAATTGTGTGAAAGCTTATAAAATAAATATATGACAATTTTAAAGAGGTTTATATTGAAAACCAAAAACTTTTTCTCACTACGACTATTTTTCTAACCTTACTTTTCTATGGCAGCTATACTATATAGATGTCCGATTTCGACCAAAACTAGTAAATACGGAGTTTGAAGACGTTTGCATTGAAAACAAAAAAGTTTTTCTCACTAGAACTCGTTTTTCGATCGATCGTTCCTATGGCAGCTATATGTTATAGTCATCCGATCCGTTCGGTTCGGACAAATTTGCAGGGAATTTGTACCAGAAGAATGCGTGCAAGCTCTATTGGGCTATTATATTAAGACTTGAGGCGTCTTCCTCGTCGGCCGACGAAATAAAATTTCGATTGGCATTCCTAAATCATTCAGCCGGCTCACCTGTAGCGTCGTCTTCTTGCTCGATCCATTGTCCATTTCATCATTGACATCGGCGTCGCCACCAACAACGACAGCGGTGGCACTTGGTCCGCCAATGCCGCCGACGCCAACTCCGCACAGACTGGGACTTTCGTCATTTTTGGGTGTTAATGGCTCGTAGACCTCGGAGCCGGGCGATAGGGCAGACGTCACCTCGGAGGCGTTTGCAGCGCCGGCTCTCACGCCAATGCCGACGCCAGACAATTGCAGTGTGGTTGTTGTTGTCGTCGAGCGCATATAATACGAACTGTTGAAGTTGTAGTCGGGATCGGGCTCGTCCTTGACCGAAGGCACGAAATGATGATATTGTTGTTGTAGTTGCTGTTGCGGCTGCTGCGACTGGATTTGCTGAGGCGGCACGTGGTTGGTGTGAGGCAGTTGATGATGCAACTGCTGTTGCTCCTGTTGCAGCAGATGATGTGCAGCAGGCTGCTGCTGTAGGATTTGCTGTTGCTGCTGTTGTTGCTGCTGCTGCTGCTGCTGCCAGCTATTAGCCGAGTACTGGGGATGCATGTGGCCCACATGACCCACCCTTTGGCCATTCGCATGCCCTGGCTGGTTGTAGTTGTAATAGGCATTAAATGATTCACTATAATGCTCCACTAGGGGGCCACCCGTGGGTGTGCTGGGCGTGGGCGACGGAGTCAAGGCATTGGAACTGGCTCCTGCTCCCAAAGTGAGTGCCTGCAGGCTGGGCGGATCCCCTTCCTGTTGTTTCAATGACGGCGACATGGGCATACCCTCGTATGACTGATCCTTGTGCTGATCGGATTGAATTTTATGGCGTCGCCGTCGATTCTTGAACCAAATCTTCACCTGAGCCGTGCCCAGAGCCAGTTTGGCAGACAGATCCGCCAGTCGTGGTGCGGTTAGGTAACGTCCCTGTAGGAAATGCTGTTCCAGTTCGGCAATTTGGGAGCTGGTGAATGTGGTGCGTGTGCGTCGTGGTCGTCGCATTACCAAAGAGTCGGGCAGCTCTTCTAGGAGGAGGGGAGTAAGTAAGATCTGTAGGAATTGAGAGAGGGATGCGCTGTACTCACCGGGCTTGGGCATCTGATTGGGCAGATACGGCCGTATGTAGTTGTAATTAATCGCGCCCGTGCGCTCATCGAATAGCTTTAAGAATATGCAAATTAAGATCATAATTTTGGATTAACTAGATTATTTTCACAGTTCCTACCAGATCGAAAGGATTCCGAAATTGTGGCGGCAACTGCAGCTGCGCATGTTGATGTGAGTGTGCGTGTGCGTGTGAGTGGGGATGTGGATGTGTGTGGGGCAGCGGGTGATGGTAAAAGTTTTGATCTGGCGGCTGATGCGCCATTTTCCACAAATCCACCAGGCACTGGCACAAGGCGCCTGTGTTTTGTTGGCAATACGTTTCACTGAAGGATCAGACAGACTTTTCACTTAGACAATAGGGTAACCGGTTACAATTTTCATTTATTTATCCAACATTTTACATTGCGTCTTTGCATTGTGCCGTTATTTGGTAAGAAACACAATTCAAAACAGAATAGTTGAGGGCCAAACATATCGATAGCTCGCTATCGATACACAGTCAAGGCATAAAGTAGGCGGACAATGAAATTAAATTATATGAAACAATAGTTACAAATTTAACACAGATTGCATGCAGTAGCCTGGACTAACTACTCTATATAGATAATTCTCTTGCCCCAATCAGCTGTCTGACTGAGATATGAGCATGCCACTGCCCAGTGGGTGGATCTAGAAATTTTACAAAGACCTTCGATCTAAAAGAATATTTGATATTTATTTTTCCTAATGTGAGAATATGTTCGGACTTAGTTTTTATGGGGAATTGAATGATTTTTGAACTTTTTTCCAGAAATTTAAGGTTCTTTTTCCAGCCGCTTGACTCCCCGTTTAAAGATACGGAATGCAATTTATTAAGACAAGACAAGACTGGGACTTCCGAATATTCATCCCCTTTTTGTTTAAAATTTCAAGATATTTACTGTTTATCCGCTTGATTTTTCGAATGAGGGTTTCAAAAATATTTTACGATGTTTTGAAACAAAATAAACAAAAGTTTTGGTATTTTGAAATAAATCTATGAGAGTTCTTCCGGGGTTCTCTCCGCCAAATATGGTAGAGTTCAGATGTGGTACAAACGACGTATAAAACTGATTGATTGAGTCGGCTTAAAACGATATATGTTGAGACCGTGGTACTTAAAGTCAGTAAAAACGGTTGATTGGTAAAGGTAACATGAACCACTTTCATAACCCTTAGTCGGAAAGCGGAACAAGCCATAGCAATCCTATATATTTATTTTACATTTACATTTTTGGTTAAGGAACTACAGTTTGATACAACTTTATGATATAAAGAGGCATCTGTGGACTTTTCCATCAATTCGTAGCTGCACACTTACATTCAAACCCCACCAAAAGTTCACCAGCTTACTTCTATATAAAATTTAAAAATAAAATATCTCCACAATTTCAGGTATATACATATATATAAAGGATTTAAGCGAATGCTTTCGAAATTTCCATTCTTGTCTGCTGAAGTTTTTAGTTATGATAGAAAAGTGAAAGCATTTATGTGTGCAATTTCTTTAAGAAATCAATACATCGACTCCAACTTCGATGTTTGTCCCAGCTCTTATTGTTAACCCCTTGTGATTCTATAAAAGTCTCCGAAGCGGGACTTCTGATTGATCCGAACTGATCCAGAATCCACTTGACAATTTTTTAAGTCTAACTGTATTGTGTTCTGAAGTAACAAGAAGTGGTGTCATTATTTTATACATCATTAGTGATGGCAAAAGTTTTAAAAATGTGTTTGTCGGCTGTGTGCGATATCTCTAAACTCAATTCCTTCTCAAATTATCAATAACATGCAGAAAAATAGCAATCTATTAAATATGTGGTCTCTACTTGAGACCTTTTTTTTACAAAGGGAGCGCCAAAGGTCGTCGTTTTTTTATTTTTATATGAACTATGTTGAAGGGTTGATCGTTCAACTGATTTAGATTTGCTTCAATGAAATCTGAATCAACTCATTATCGCTTTCAAGAATACCACTATTAAGTCCACTAACTGTCTTTAAGTTACTTTGCGCAATTTGATAGCTTAAATAGTTTTGCTTTAGTTTTACAAATTTGTCCAAATAATGTTTGTGCTGACTGTGGCACGGATGGCCACACCGTCGCTTTGACAACTGTATTTTTATTAACAGTGTGGCAGCGTCTGCCAAGCTGATGGGCTAAGTCTAGCAGTGTGGCAGCACTCTACTTGTTTGGTGCTCACAAGAGTCGCCAGGTGGCGTTTAGTGCCCTAAAATGCTGACTGACAAATGCTGATTGCTACAAAATGTTTCAATTGCCTTGGCGGTGAATTCGAATCTGAACCATAAAATCAAAAACTTTAAGGGTAAAATGGCAAGTCAATGTTATAATATTCAACAAAAATGATAGAATTATTAATATATGAGATTTTGTCATACTTATTTTCCTTTTGTAACCAAATATGCAGCCTAATTGTGATATTTATATATATAAATGTCACTTATCGCATGTAAATTTTTTTTTTTTTGCTGATAATCATTATGGGTCATGTTGACTCTAGATGTGGAATCTGTTTGCCAACTGGCAACAAAAGTCAATTCACAGACACTCCACAGAGTACAGAGGGCAACCAGCCAAAAAACGGAGAATCCGAAAAAAAGCAACACGAAAAACAAACAAAAATGCTCGCACATACCAAAGCCAAAGCCAAAGGATACACACACACACACACACACACACACACACACACACACACGGTCGTTTCGCCTCGCACACTGGGCCACAAATTCACACGCAGTGTGTGACAAAGGACCCTTCCCCCACCCCCCTTTCACAGGGCCTCACCCTCCTGCCGATGCCGAAGCGAGTCACTGACAGAAACAGGATTCGGGTAATAAATTACAAAATTTGACATTTTCTGTTTTGGATCCGCTTGCGCTTGAATGTTGAATGTTGAACCATGAGCTCTGAAACAGTGTGAACCTCTGCCAGCCGTTCCAGAGACCAGGTCCAGTCCAGTCCAGTCCAGTCCATAGTCCAGTGCATAAAGGAACCTGGGCGGCTGCTGCAACTGCAAGGATAACCCACGTCCACATGCTGACTGCAACCGAAAAAAGGGAAAAGGACGAGGACGAGGACGAGGCAAAGATGCTGCTGCGAGTGCAAGCGAGAGCGAGTCAGGAATAGAAGCGCCCTATGAGGTCCACACAGATAGTTAACTTGAAATTTATTATTTTACACAATTTACAATTATCTGATTCGCATGTGCAGAGGACGAGGCAGGAGGCAGGAGGCGGGCGACCATGAGGATGCATTTTGCGTCGCATTTCGACAGAAGTCACCAGCAAACGATTTAACGATTTTGCTTTGATTTAATTTTTGCCATCGCATCATCCGACATTTGGAATTTGTGGCTTTTTTGGGGGGGGGGGGGGATATTTTATACCAACTCGTTGGGAGATAGGCAATCTTGAGTTGGGAGTGAGGAGGGGAAACCGGTAGATTCTTAACCCAAAACTTAAGCTGCAATAACAAAGATGGGAAGGACTGTAAGATTAGTAAACTGTAAGAAAGGTAGCGCCTTTAACATTGTTTACTTGACTTTTACTTTGAACTCAAGACCTCGCAGACGGTGCTCGCGAACGTCTGCATCTTAGCGCACACGACTATCAAGCACTCGCGGTAGTTATAATAACGATAACAATAACCACTTAGCAGTTATGCGCACTTATGTAACCAAAAGCTTTGTAGTCTAGTCAGGGAACTGTTGTCTGTCCGTCTTTTGAACGCACGGATCTCAGATATGGTAAGAGATAGCGGTTCGACATAAGGCAGATCAAGTATATTTTCAATTTTTGACCACATCCTTTAAAAAATCATCTTATTATTTATCGAACCGCTAAAGAATTGGTAAAGATCGGACCAACGATAGACAAGTTAAAAGGAAACAAACCCATTTTGCTGGGCAGCACCGTACGCAACGACAGCACTTCACACACCTTAACACTTTGGTTGACATTGAACTTAAAACTGATGAGGCAACCTTCCAAATTACAGAGTATGTTATAAACCGGCTTGACCGAAACAAAACATACACCGAATTAGAAACTCTTGCACTGAAAAAAAAACAGGAGGCATGAAATCAAGTTCAAAAAATTGCATTTTATGTCGAACTTCGTACTCAAATTTTTAGGCAAAAGTCGTATTAGATCCGAGATCAAGTCAATACTATTCGTACTTGGCATGAGAAAATCAGGGATTGACCGACTTCTGACAACGTTTGGCATTGATTTAATCCCCGATATCTCGGTTTGGGCTGTTTAATTTGATATTATGGCAAAAATAATTATACCCTTGCAGAGGGTATAATGAAATGGTCAAGATGTTTGTAATGCATAGAAGGAAGTATTTCCAACCACATAAAGTATATTAATTCTTGATCAGTATGACAAGCTGAGTCGATATTTTCGCTACCAAACTTTGCACGAAGTCTTCTGGTACAAATGTGCTGCACATTTGTCGGAACCGGCCGGATCGGATGACTATAACACATAGCTGCCATAGGAACGATCAGTCGAAAAATTTGTTTTTGGTGAGAAAAACTTTTTTGTTTTCAATGCAAAAGTCTCCCAACTCCATAGCTACTAGTTTTCTTTGCTCCTTCATTATACTGCCAAGTTTGGTCGAAATCGGACATCTACCATAGAAAAGTGAGGCTAGAAAAATAGTCTAAGTAAGAAAAACTTTTTGTTTTCTAAGAAAACCTCATTAAAATTGGCATATATTTATTTTATAAGCTTTCACACAATTCTTAAAAGTGTTGTCAAAATCGGATTACTATAGGTTATAGCTGCCATAGGAATGATCGGTCGGGAAACTAGTTTTAGTGAGAAAAACTTTTTTGTTTTCAAAGAAAACGCCTTCAAACTTTGTATTTCTTAGTTTGCTATGCTTTCCCATGATTCCACTTAGTGTGGTCGAAATCGGACATCTATATAGTATAGCTTTCATACAAAAGTGGAGTCAGAAAGGTAGTTCTATTGAAAATAACTTGTTACTTTTCAGTGGATATGTCCTTCAAATTAGTTAAAAAACGTGCTGCAAGGGTATACAAACTTCGGCAGAGCCGAAGTTAACTTTCCTCTATTTTTAATAGGGTTTTACTACTAAATTTGATGCATATTATTAATAAATGAATCAAATCGAACTAATGAGGTCCGTTTTCAATGTTGCAAACATAACTTAAATTCTGATTTCTGATCAAAAGTTCAATTATAATTTTAGGTTTTAATGTATTAAATACTGTATTTTATTTGTTTACCTTCCCTTCTCTCTGTATCGAGCTGCGGATCCTGAATACAGCGCATACGTAGTCAACATCTCAACGCAGACGACTATCAACATCACGCGTACGACAAAAAACTGTATATAGTTGAGCCAGGCGAGAAATCACAATACATAGTTTTCACCTAAAACTCAGAAAGCAATAAGCCATGAGATGAATATGAAGGGACTGTTGCTTTGTGGAAAAATCGGTTGTTTTGCCTATCGATGCTGATCAAGAATGTATATGGTTTATGGTGTCGAATATGCTTTGTTCTGGCTGTTACATTCTTTTGCACAAACTCATAATACTCTATGTACCTACAGAGTACAGAGTATAAAAACAAGTCAGATCCAACTTGGCGTAAAAAGTTTTCGAAATTGTTAATCCCGGAAAAACTACGGACATGGGTCTTGTGTTCTAACCAAATCAAGTCAGCTGATAAGAAGGGGATGATAAAATTTTATTAGGAAAACAAGAAAGAAAGTCGGTCAAGCCCGACTATAACATACTCTGTACCAAGAAAATCTGTCTTTTGACCATAACTCGAAAACCGTTCATCCGATCTTCTTCATTCCTTTGGCGGATAAGTTATCCTAATAACTAAATATGTTCAGAAGGAACAAGCCATCTATCTTCAAAACTGTGGGAGATATGACGTTTTTTCTAAATTGCGGGGGCGGCAGGGGGCGTGGCCAAAATTGAAAATAAACTTGATCTGCCTGCAGACATAAGAAGCATATGTCCCATACATGTCAAGCCTCTATCTCTTACTATCTCTGAGATCTGTGCGTTCGGACAGACAGACGGACGGACGGACAGACGGACATGGCTATATCGACTCGGCTGTTGATGCTGATCAAGAATATATATACTTTATGGGGTCGGAGATGCTTCCTTCTGGATGTTACATACTTTTGCACAAATTTATAATACTCTATGTACCTACGGTACAGAGTATAATGATCCTAGACTTTAGGCTTAGAAAAACCTAAGATATGTTGACTAATTTTTACATTTTAGTCAAAAATTTTAGTTATTTAGGTAGAAAATTATCTGAATATTCCCATTATAGTCCATATATACGTTTAGGACTCACAATTTCCAAGAGGAATGGGAACTTAAGGTCTAATAAAAATCTCCGAAAGATGCGGCTCAAATTTTCGAAGCTTTCATGAAGACTAAGGTACGATTCAGAGACTGGTTTTAGGGAAGCAACTTTGCTTAAGTGTTTCTACATACATGGATATGGATCACTATTGTTTTTTTCCCAGCAAATTTTTGAGCAAGTCGAGTAGAATGTAAAGCAATTGTCGACTGAAGCAATGTAATCTCTGAAATGTTTCTAAGCGCCCTACCCTGAAAATGTCAATTAAGGTACTGCAGTTTTACAACCTTCCTTTGCTATATTTTCATTGAGAAATGATTACTAGGCCCTCTAATGCAGCAGTTAACCATAACTTTGCTTTAAGTCTGCCAATTTCCATAATTATCCTTACTTCCTTCAATATTCCCGAACTTGGCTTAGCCCTTGCAAACTGGAAACATGGCTGACTGTTTGAAAATGTCAACATTTGTGCATGCCGTCCAAATATTCCACCCCCTTTCCAGTTTCCATGCCATGCACACAGGCATGCTAACGCCTGGCTAGAGAGAGAGAGAGAGAGAGGGAGAGAGAGAGAGGGAGACAGCAACAGGGTGGGTAGTAGCAGCAGCAGCAGCCGGGCCAAGTCCTCGGTCAGGATCGCTGGCTGGCCCTTTGACATTTCCCGAAAAAAAAGGGAATGCGGGTCTTTCCAGAAAACTGTTGCGACGCGCCATATCATAAATCAATTTATTATGTGCGTAAGTCCCCGGCGGACACACACACACACACACACGCACACACACACACATCCTTCATCCTTCCACGAACCTCTCTAAACGCTTTATGGACCAAATGGCGGCACAAATTTGAATTTTCGCCTCAACTTTTCATCCAGTTTGCCAGCGAACTCTCCCCAAGGCGGTGCGCGCTCTTTTCCTGCTACTTTTCTTGTTTTTTTTTTGTTAGCAATTGGACAGTTTGCGCTTATCGCCTGCCCGGTGGTCGGTCCGGCCGGCCCGGCCCAGCCCAGCTCAGCCGTGTGGGAAGCAAAACAAATCAATTAGAGATTATAAGACGCGGCGGCGCGAGTGCCAGTGCCAGTGCCAGTGCCAGTGCAGCAGAAGTTTAAGTCATTGATAAGTGAGAAGTACAAGAAAAGTACAGAAAAACACGAATGAAACACATTATTGTTGGTGCGGACACACACAAAGTACATATATGTACATATTAGTTGGGCACATAAGCGAGTGGAGAGGAGCGTGATAAGATCGGAAACGTCGATGACTTTTAAGTAAACTCCCGGCGTGCACAGAGAGAAAATGATCAAGTACAACTTATGAACTTAAGGGGATTGAAACGTTGAAGAAACCACATTTAAAAGTGACATCGAAAGCTTTGTTTTGTTTGGTTTGAGTCAATCAAAAGAAGGTTTTCGATGGATATTTTTAGGTCTAAAGCTCTGTGAAGTGTAGCTGCTAACTAAAGTATCTCCAAATATGTATACATTAATTGAAAATAAATTCTGGAAAACATAGACAAATTACAAATCTATAGCTCTGCGTTTAAGTTTCGTTAACAATAGATGTCAAAAAGTAAAGCTTAAAGATCCGGGCTCGCCTTCATCCTCAAAACTGGTTCGTTAAAACAATCTGCCCAATCTCAGAATTTTAGCCCTTTCAAATTACAATCAACTTGGCATATACTCGGCACGCATAAAGTATATAGACTATTCTTGAGTTTGTAACAGCCCGAAGTATAGCTATCAACGATCCCCCATAAACGTATATAGATTCTTGATCAGCCGAGTCTCACAACCGAGTCAATATGGAAGCACAGATGTCCGATCTGTTCGTGTGACACGCACATAACTCAGACAAAGATAGGATGAGCACAAAAACTTCTTATATCTGCAGGCCGATTCAGTTTAGTTGCAAGTTTTTGCCACGCCCTTGTCCGCCCCCGCAATTTCGCAAATGATTATCATGTTTCTGTTAGTTTTATAGCTAGAAGGTTCATAGTTTCGTTAACATATTTAGTAATCAGAATCAAAGGATTGATAAAGATTGGATGAGCGGCAGTCCAAAGTTATAAGCAAAAGAATGTTTTCTGCTGCAGCAGCATCTGAAAGCTTGCGTCAAAACATAGAATGAAAGTCGGTCAAGCCCGACTATAGCATACTCTGTACCAACGAATTTGATACGCTAAGCATAAATTTTGATGCTGCAGTAGCAGCTGACAGCAGCGCTGCTACTGCGCTGCAGCAGCGAACATTCTTTTGAACACAGCTCGACAACCCTTCATCCGATCTTCTCCATTCCTTTGGTGGATTCATAAGTTATCCTGATTACTAAATGTGTCTAAAGGAAACTAACCATCTATCTATCTTTAAAACTGTGGAAAATATAACTTTTTTTTTTCAAAATTGCGTTGGCGGGAGGGGGCGTGGTCAAAATTGAAATACAAACTTGATCTGCCTGCAAGGGTATAAGAAGTTTTTGTACACATACTTGCCAAACCTCTATCTCTTAGCCATCTTTGAGATCTGTGCAAGTTTAGTACGGAAATGACAGAAGGACATGGCTACATCGACTCGGCTGTTAGAATGCTGATCAAGAATATATAGTAAATACTTTATGGGGTCGGAAATGCATTTCATTCATGGCTGTTACATTCTTTTGGCACAAACTTACAGAGAGTATAATAAACTTTGACACAATCATATTTGTGGAACTTGTTAAAGAAGCGCATTGTGAACAATTTTAAAAACTAATTTATTGTATGCTTGTAGCGGTAGTTTCTGGACCTTAAAAAAATTTATGTTTTCCATAGAAAAGCCTTGGGTCTATTTCATCTGGCTGCAAACTATGACTTTAGTTTATCTAGCAATTGACATATCGCAAGGCGTGCGATGTTGCGATCCCACTATATAGAGCTATCTGTCACATAAAACTACGAATAACAGAGCAGAGTCTATGATTGCCTGATGTTTAGCAACTATGTAGCAGTCGTAAAATCAGCCCTTAATCTTTGGGATAATCTTAACTTAATATAAGACGTTTTCAATCCTTATTTTTACTCAATTGAGGCATTATTTTTAAAGATTTATGTCAACAAATTCAATCTACACCTCCTCTCATTTTCGGTATCTCTTAGGTCTTCTTTATAATCAAAACTTATTTGAGAATTTTACAAATTTTGGGCATTTACCATCTGTCCATATATTGTACTCTTAATGATAATCAAAGCTTAAAAATAGTTCATGCAATTTTTGCGGTTTTAGGTACAGTTCTGACTGACAGTTATCCGTTTCAGCAACAGCCTATCTGTCTTATTAGCTCTCTGGAATGCAAATATATAGCAAATTGCTGCCGTCGATTACTCGCCTACTTAGGAATTCTGCATTTATCAACTTGGAATGCTGCTCAATATGCTAATATGATGGTTTCGAAGTCTCAGAAGTGCGCTTGTAACCGAAGTGATCAGCTGTCGATTGCTCGCCTGCTCTGAAGTTTTCGATTTACAGCACTGGTAACCTAAACAGTTCTATAATTCGTGTATTTTAATCTTAGGACATCGTCATAGAGAGCTTCTATGCACTCGCTTCTTATCTCTCAAACCAAACATTTCACACTTCCACTTTAGCACACTTTTTTTTTGAAGTGTACATTACTTTTGGTCTCTCTTCTGCCAGATAACGAGCGTCAGCAGCGACGCCGTTGCGAGCTGTGTGTGTGCGTTGAGCCTAGCTCAGAGTCTTCGCCAGATCTCGACTGTCAGTCGAGTCCAGAACGCACAACCCAGCGCATTGAACCCAACCCGAAAAGGAAAATAAATATATATATATATATATATTTTGTGTGTGAGTGTGAGCGAGCGAGAGTGTTTGCTTGTTTGTTTGTTGTTTGTTTGTTTGGTGTGTGTGTGTGTATAAACAAACAGAACTAACTCAACATGTTGTGGAACTGCCTTATCCTCTGTTTCTGTCTCTCGATGGCGCTCAGCCAGGCTGCCCAGCCTGTCATTAGCCAAATTAGCAAGGATGTGGTGGCCAGTGTCGGGGACAATGTGGAGTTCAATTGCACCATCGAGCACGTGGGTCAAATGTCGGTGAGCTGGGCCAAGCGACACAGCGAATCGGATACCAATTCCGTGGTGCTTTCAATGCGAAGTATACTCAGTCTGCCCGATCAGCGTTATAATGTGACCGTGCTGGAGGACCCCAAGACTGGGAGTGCGGTGTACACCTTTCGGATACGACAGATAGAGGTCAGCGACATGGGTCCCTACGAGTGTCAGGTGATTGTTTCGGCCACCGAGAAGGTGACCAAAAAGTTGAATTTACAAATCAAAACGCCACCCATCATTTCGGAGACCACGCCAAAGACCACCCTGGTCACTGAGGGTCAGAATCTGGAGTTGACCTGTCATGCCAATGGTTTTCCCAAGCCTACCATTTCTTGGGCTAGGGAGAACAATGCCATTATGCCGGCAGGAGGTCATCTGCTGGCCGAGCCCACGCTGCGCATTAAGAACGTGCATCGCATGGATCGCGGTGGCTACTTTTGTATGGCCCAGAATGGTGAGGGTCAGCCCGATCGTCGACTGGTACGCATCGAGGTCGAATTTCGTCCACAAATTGCTGTACAGCGACCCAAAATAGCACAGATGATGTCGCATGAAGTGGAGCTGGAGTGTTCGGTGCAGGGTTATCCCGCTCCCAGTGTCGTCTGGCACCGGAATGGCGCTCAATTGCAATCGAGTCGCTACTACGAGATAGCCAACACGGCCTCATCCTTTGAGACAACCACCTCGGTGCTTCGCATATCCAGTGTCACCGAGGAAGACTTTGGCGATTATTATTGCAATGCCACCAATAAGCTGGGCCATGCCGATGCCCGGCTGCATCTGTTCCAGACAGTCATTCCCGTGCCCACGTTGTTGTAGGCACACACAAATTCACACAAAAGACTTGATTTTGATTTTGATTCTTTTACTTTAGTTATTTTTTTTTCGGCAATTTGGTGGCCACTGCACCGGATGCTGGACGCTTCTTGTGGTTATTATATTTAATGAATCATTCAATTAGCTCTCATTTTTTCTGAATTCACTTGACTGTTTTGTGCCTTAAGAATTTGCTGTACACAGAGGAAATATACATACTTATCAAATCATTCATTGATATGAATTGGTCGGAGTATTTGCTTTGAAGGGCGACTTAAGACTTGTAAGTATGAGTTCTACATGGTAAGTGATTTTACTGCTCAAAGTGGGCAAAACCAAACATTTGTTTGAACAAGTCATTGAAAATCTATTTGGGCTTACTAAGAAGTTCAATTTTGTGACCCTTCATCTGAAGTGCCCACACCTTGCCTATGGCAGTGCAGACTAAAGCTAAGATTGTCTCTTTACAGAAAGAGATTTATACCTTAAAGCCCGCCACTGGCAACATTTTTATCAATTTCATTTCTGCACCACTTTTGCATTTTTCATAAACAAAGCATCATTTGGTTGACATGCACAATTCCACGTTGACAGAAAAAAAAGCTGAATGGATTATATTGAAACAGAGAAAGAGAGAGAGAGAGCCAAAAGCATTATCTGAATTTTTTTTTAAATAATTCATATTTAAAATACAAGTAAGAAAGTCCGTGAAGCCCGACTATAACATTCGCTGTAGCTCCCAAAAATTGTATATATCACACAAAGTGTTAAGGTGCTGCCCATCACTCTTTTAACATAAATGTTGATTTTCCCTATAAGTTGACTAACTTTCATACCATCTTCACCATTCATTTGGAAGATTGATAAATAATACAGATACAAACTTTCCATCTATCAAACCATCTTCGAAACACTTTATATATATGCTGTTTGTGCTGCTATTTACTTTCTTCTTCCCCAGCAGATGTTTTCAAGTGCTATATAGGACCTCTTTTAGGAGTACAGGTCTACAGATCAGCACCAAATTTAAATATGTGATAAGTACCACTGAGAAGCTCACTCTCCTAAATTTTTAGTCTAATAGTCGCCATTGAAGTGGAGTTATGAGGGTGGAAAGTTATATAAAAAAACTGTTATTTCTCAAGAACGGCTGAACTGATTTCGTTGGGCTATATATTATATATATTGTTGTGGACAACACGATCCCATAAATAGTTTTACACAATTTAAAAAACAGTTCTTATCCTTCCGACTATTTAATAATAATTTCAAATTGTATTTACTTTTACAATTACTTGAGTAATTGTAGGGGAATTATGAAGTAATTGTAATTGACAACTTTAATTATTCATGGAATTGAAGGTGAAAAATATGATTTCTTACCATTTATGTTTGGAAAACAACACAAAGAGGAAACAAAAAACAAAGAACATTGGACTCAATCTGAGGACATTCGAGAACAATTTCTCTTTTCTAGACCTTTTTTTGAGAACGCAAAATCTTGATGTGAGCTGAAATGTACCGCTTTTGAGAACAAAAATTTGAGAGAACATTCTGTTCATATTTCGAGATTCGAGATTTCGAGCTAAAAATCATCCGAAAGATATGAAAACTGATGATCATTTGGTGATTTTGCAGCTGGTTTTAGAAGATGTGGAAAGTAACATATACTATATCTTTATTTATAAATCGCTGAGTTTAAATTTTGATGATTTGTGGAATCGAAAGTATCCAAAGTATCGCCGATAAATAGTTAAACATAATAAACGATATCCGATATCTCGAAAATTGATAGCTATGTTTCGCCTTTTAAACAAAAATATCGAAAGCTGGATATATCGATATTATTTCCTGCATCTTCAGCTCGTACCTTGTAGACATATTTAGGAATAAGTATTATTTGTAGATTTTTCAAAGGTTTAGTAAAAAAATGGATGACCAATGGTCAAGTTGTGAGCAAAAGAAAGTTCGCCGTAGCAGCAATATACATACTGAGCATTCACGTCTGCAGAAATTGTGCTTACTTAATTGGTATACTCTGTTCTGAGGAATCACTTTCGTTGGAGAAGAGTATATTATGGACGGGCTTAATTGGTTTATTTTACACAGAAACAAGAAAACGAGATAAACGGGATTAAAACAATCCCAAACTGTGTCAATCCCGGATTTTCTCATTCCAAGTGCGAATAGGATTGACTTGGTCTCGGACATCTCGGATCTAGCACGACTTTGGCATGAAATTTCAATCCAAAGGTCGAGATAAAATCAAATTTGTTGAGCTTGATTTTATCTCGACATTTTTTTTTTGTACATCACTTTTTATACCCTTGTAGAGGGTATATTGAAATTGTCCAGATGTTTGTAACGCATAGAAGGAAGCATTAAGGACCACATAAAGTATATATATTCATGATCAGCATGACGAGCTGAGTCGATATAGCCATGTCTTTCTGACCGTCAGTTTCTATGCTATCTCCTCCGTCAGTTTAAAAAGCTATCACCACCAAACTTTGCACGAATTCTTCTAGTCCAAATACGCTGCACATTTGTCGGAACCATGGACGGATCGGATGACTACAACATATAGCTGCAATAGGAACGATCGGTCGAAAAACTAGTTCTAGTGAGAAAAACTTTTTTATTTTTTATGCAATCATCTCCAAACTTCGTATTAACTAGTTTTTAATGCTTCTCCATGATTCTGCCAAATTTGGTCGAAATCGGACATCTATATAGTATAGCTGTCATACAAAAGTGGAGTCAGAAAAGTAGTCTTATTGGGAAAAACTTGTTTGTTTTCAATGGAAATGTCCTTCAAATTAGTTAGAAAACGTGCTGCAAGGGGTTTACAAACTTCGGCCGAGCCGAAGTTAACATTTATCTATAAGTAAGTTTCTTAATATTTGACTGGTATGTTGACATTCATTCAAAAATGGAATCAAATATGTTTCAAAGAATTGAGAGATTTGAACCAAGGTTCGAACCATTAGTTCAGCTAAGTTCAAGTGATGAACTGATTCAAAATTCTGTATTTTGAAGCTTAGCAAACTTAGATTTTTGCTTTTTATTAAGAAATTTAGGAGTGTGCTGTAAAATTGAGCTCAGATAATGGCCCCATTAGTCACATTTCACTACACTTATCAAAGTTCTTTTGGACTTATGGTTCGAACTGGCTTAGCCGGAATAAAGAAAGGAAACAAATGAAGATTTGTGACCCTACTTGATGAATCCTATGGACTACACTAACCAATCCCACTTACAGTTTGATTAAACAAGTTGCACCTTACTCTCACCTACTCAAGTCCAAGTTTGTTTCTTTGTGTTCAACCGTTTGCATGAATTATATTGAATGCCACCTTTCCACTCAAACACACACACACACACAAAAAGTTCAACTGCCACAACATTTAACTCTTCAATCATGGTTAAAAATGGCCACCTCTTGACTCTGAAATGAAAAGTGAACCCCTCTGGCAAAAGTAAGTTGTTCATTGTAATTGAGAAAAATGTGAGGCATTTGTAAGGCGGCCGAACGAGTCGGTTGGCTCTGTGTGTGGTTAAGTCAAGCCTGGTCCTGGTCCACACATGGCCGTGGGTGCGTGGGCGCGGGGTTCCGTCCCGGCGGACACAGAGAGACATTAGTTTGGCCAAATCAACACTTGCTAATGACTTAATTGTTTCCATTAGAAACTCGTTGCTAAATACATTTAGCATCCTTCTTCATTTTTCTTTCTTTGCTGTACTAAATAAAATCCTGGTCTAAATGTCTGTCTATATTGTAATGGGTGTTGTTGTTGTTTTTGCTGTTGCAAAACGCACATGAAATGGTGGGGGGAGAGCGAGACCAGGGACAACACGTGCGTCTGTGTCCCTTAGCTTCATCATCATTTCATTGTCTGTCCTCGCCCAAAAGGGAGCGTATGGAGTGCGGGGGACGGTAGCAGAGACCTAACATGGACGTCGACGTGGCTTTTATTGATTTTTGTGTAGCAACCCCCGAGTCCTTTGGAACGCCAGCGAGCGGCGAGCATTGAGCTCTCCAGCTTAGTTCTTGGGGTTGAAACTGAGAGCCCAGTTTGAGATACTTCATCCCTGTGACAGAAAATGGCAACAATATGTTGTTTCCTTCTACTAAGTTTCATTGATGAGCGAAATTAACCACTTTCCGGTGCATTCTCATCGAGCGCCTGCGCATTGTTGTTTACCTTCTTGGCTTGCACTTTTTTGGATGCTGTCGCGGTGGCTCTCTCGCTCTCTCTTTTGGTTGTGGGAACCTGGAAACACCAGCCAGCGTGGTGTCCCTTCCAGCATCCGAACGGAACGTGTGCGCTTCTAACGCCTCCACATGCAGACGGTGGCGCTCATTCGACTTGGACCAGGCGACGTTGATGCAGTTGCGCTGCTCCAAACCACATCAGACAGCCAGACAGCCAGCCAGCCAGCACTTTTCCCACCGGTTTTCGAGTTTTTACGATGCTCTTGGATGGCGTCCAGACTAGTATGGGCGCCCATTTCTCTAGTTGTAAACAATGGCGTGTTGGTTTTACGAGCAGAAGCTGCTGGCTGCCATGAACTTGTCATCACAATAAAACGCCAACGTGGGGCGCAACGAATCGTTAAGTTTGATTGGGTGAGTATGCCATTTGAAGATTTGCCAAACAATCGGGGAAGCACAAGAGAAAGGACGAGGAGTGTGTGTGTGTGTGTGTGTGTGTGTGTGTGTGTCGGTGAAGAGTGTGATCAACAAAGAGTTGAACTTTAGGGAAAGTGAACAGTGTTATAAAAAAGGTGATCGGTTTGAGAAGTAATTATGCCTCAGACAAGGTTTCTGATTGCGAAATCTTTAAAATTTAGTTCTTGGTTTCGGCGGTTGTCCAAGTTCCTGTACCTTCCTTCTAGAACCTTCCTTCTAGAACTATAAAAAGATGGCGGTTGTCCAGGTTCCCGCATCTCCCACTAGAACCTTCCTTCTAAAACCATAAAAGACGGAGGTTGTCCAGGTTCCCGCATCTCCCACTAGAACCTTCCTTCTAAAACCACAAAAGACGGCGGTTGTCCAAGTTCCTGTATATCCCACTAGAACCTTCCTCCTAAAACCACAAGAGACGGCGGTTGTCCAAGTTCCGGTATTTCCCACTAGAACCTTCCTTCCAGAACTATAAAAGACGCGGCAGTACTCAATTTTCTAAAGAAATTCTTCGAAAACTATACGTGAGTGTACTAAAAAGCGTTGCCAAATGTCTAAATTATTTCGAAAACATCGGAATTTCTCGTATTTCGTCTTGTTCTGTGTTATTTTATTCATGGGTTCCGGTGACCCTGATACATTCTACATAAATACTGTCTCTAACTGCTCAGTGGTTGATAGCAAAGATCCAAAAAACATCCATTTGGAAAGGATATGTGTTAAATATCAAGGCTGCAAACCTGTTAAATTATCCATAGGGTTCGGTCCGGGGGTTCGAACCCATTTTCAAATCCAAGGACCGGTTCTTGGAACACCTGAACCCAAGGTTCTGGTTCGAACATTGAAAATAAAACTTATATGCCTTACATCCTTATGCTGTATCATAGTGATCATTACTTAGTCATCTATACTAGCTCTTAAATCAGAAAGAACAAACTTTAGTATTGAAAATGCTCGTTCAACTGATACCTGAGTTTGCTGGTACAGCTAGTATAGTAAAAGCAATATTTTTGAAGTATTTTAAAACATTTGTCGATGGATGTAATCTTGGACAATTTTCAAAGGAATTTATAACATTATTCAGGGAAATTAAATTTAATATTTGTTTATTGCTTTCATCAACTTTTCGTCTTGGCAATCAGGCGTTGACTTATTTATTGTCAAATTTTGACAACTCGGATTAAGCATAACCGAACCTCACTTTTCGAAAAAGGTTCAGGTTCGAGGAGTCAAAAATGTAAGGCTCATGGTTCATGGTCCGGTTCGCGAACCCCAAAAATGCCAAACCGAACCGGTTCTCAGGGGTCCGGTTCCGGACCGGTTTGCAGACTTGTTAAATATTCTTATAAATCATCCAAATGATCATAGTTTTTCAAAACTTTTGGATGAGTTTTAGCTTCTTTGGATGGTTAATAAGTATATTTAAGATAATATCTTTCCCAAATGGCTAGATATCATCCAATGCATATTTTTGAATATCCTTCTTGTTCTCTGTGTACCAAGCCAGTTCGGTCGACCAATTTATATATATCTATATCTTGTGGAACCAGCTTGAAAATTTGTTCCACCAAAAACCACTTTCATGCTGACAATGGTAACTTCTAAAGTCTGGAATATCAACATCAACTTTTATCAGAAGGTAGGATAAGAGAAGAATTTTAAGAGCACCACAAAAGTTTGGTTTGAATTAGAAGCTTTAAACTAATAAAAAATAGAAAAAAAAACGAGAAAGCTAACTTCGTCTGTACCGAAGTTTTTATACCCTTGCAAGTGCTCGCTTAAATAATTTCAAAAAATACTCTTTTTTCCATATTTCGACCTATCGTTCGTATGGGAGCTTTATGATATAGTCATCCGATTTGGACAAAAATTTGTAAAATTATGTGAAAGCATGTGAAACAAACAAATGCCAAACTGCAGGATGCTACCATTAAAAACAAAAAAGTTTTTCCATCTAAGACTGTTTTTTCGGTTCTATCTTTTGTATGGCAGATATACCACATGGTTGTCCGATTTTAATAAAACTTGGTAGAGTTATAAAAAACATATAAAACCAACGATTACAAAGTTTGGAGACGTTTCCATTGACAAAAAAAAATGTTTTTCTCACTAAAACTAGTTTTTTGATCGATTGTTCCTAAGGGAGCTTTGAGATATAGCCATCCGATTCAATCGGTTTCGATATATTAGTAGCGTGCAGCAAACAGAAGACTCTGTGCAAAATTTCAGCTCGATTGCTTCAAAACAGAGAGACTAGTTTGCATAGAAACAGACGGACGGACAAGTCTCAATCGAATCAGCTCGTCACCCTGATCCAGAATATATATGGTTTATGGGTTCGGAAATGAATATTTCTATGCATTGCCAACTTCTGGGCAAAATTGTAATACCTTTTGCAAGGGTATAAAAGGGATATTATAAAATATCCATTCCAAATGGATCCTTGAGCCTTTTTTTCTGCATACTTTAACCCAAAATCTATCTTTTGTATGGGTATTTGACTTCTCATCATACTTAAATTTTCGATTAATTTAGTTTCCGAAATTTTGGCTACTTTCCGCTTACTTTTTATACTCTGTACCACGGAGTATTTTTAGTTTGTGCAAAATGTATGTAACAGCCAGAAAGAAGAATATACGACCCTATAAAGTATATATGTACATTCTTAATCAGCATCAACAGCCGACTAGAGGAATAAAGATAGTTCATCTCTTCATTCGTCCAATGGTATGAATAAACAGACTATATGAGAATATGCTAAGTTTATGCTTAAATAAAAAATCATGATTTTTGCGCCTCAAAGTATGTTGTATTTATATATAATATATGTTATTTTATAATATTTTCCTTAAACCTCATTTGATTATTACATCTAACACTAGTCAGACAATCTCAGTGAATGTACAGTCTGGAAGAGGTATGACACTGCCAATCAATTATCTCATTCAAATAAATAATTTTTAACGGAAATAAAGCTGGCAAGCTTTGCAAGCATAAACGTAGCAATAGATAGAGTAAGATATAGAGGTTCGACATGTAGGGGACAACAAGTTCTTTTTGTCTTTTACCACGCCCCTTTCGACCCCGGAACTACGAAAAAAACAATCACCATATCTTCGACTGCTTTGCCGTTTGAAACTTCTGCACATACTCTGTAATCAACTTAACTTATTGATTTGCCAAAGAATTGGTGTAGATCGGTTGAGTGATAGACAAGTTATGAGCAAAAGAATGTTCGTTGCTACAGCACAGTAGCGGCGCTGCTACTGCATCATCAAAATTTATACTGTGCATACACTTTCGCGGGTAGAGAGTATATTACAGTCCGACTTTCTTTCTTATTTTTTCCTTTATGGTTCTCAACTTTGATTTCAGTATAACTAAACTTATAACTTTGATTTCAATGATAAACTTATAGGTAGTGATTACTGTTTGATTTGCTTTCCAAGGTTGTACAGATAATTTGCATTATCTATTGACACATCACATCTCCTACGCGTAGTTTACATTCCATATTACTTATTGTTATGTCGATTATTAATGTCTTTTCTGATTGCCTTAATGGGTGGTACATGTAAACAGCAAGTGTCACGCCTCCTTCTCATACAGAATCACATAATTATGACCATATTATGTACGTGTGTGTGTGTGTGTGTGTATTTGTGTAAGTAATTGCATTGTAATTAATGCTTGGCCTGTTTGTAAAAGATAAATTAGTAAATGAATTATCGATGCCAAATAGTGGAACATTAATTGAAGTCTCGCCCATTGATTTATGAGCCATACACAACCATTCCAGGCAATATCCTGTTTTACAACAGGCAGTGGGAGTGGGTGGGGTTGTGTGGAGAGGGGGGAGAGGAGCGAACTTCCGGTCAGAAAAAATTCAAATGAAAAATGCTTCAATAAATAATAATTTAAACAATTTATGTGCGAATTAGCCACGCGACGAGGTCCTTAAAGCCAAACAAATGGAGAGAGAGAAAGAGAAAGAGAGAGAGGGAGTAGCACAACATTTGCAGCTTGTTTCCCCTTGGGCAGGCAGCGAGAACGATGTCTGTCATTAATCCCTCTATGTGGAGACAAATGCAAGCTGCTTTGGCTGCTACTGACACATGGGTTCGCTCCAATCCACTCCCCCTCCCCATCCCATCCCCACCCCATCCCAGCGGTTGCGGTTCGTACTCAAATAATAAATTTAACTAATTGCCCCAGCGATTGGCAAACACAAAAGCACAATGCAGGCAGCAGTAGAAATTGTGATTTGCATTGGCTAAATCCTTGAACTGGTTCGGTTTTAAGAGCACAACTTGGTGCTCGGCACTTGGCCAGCAACAGAAATAGCAAAGTTTTTTAAAGGGGCGTTTTGCTGGTGTCAGCAACAGCAGCAGCTTTCAAAAAGTTGCCTCACTTGAATACCCTTACTGAAAGAGGAAGGGCAGAAGTGTAAGCCCATTTCGTTGAAGGCAAGCTTAATATCTTTGCTTTTACTTTTGGTTGGCTTAAAAGAGACAGAAGCAGCCTAAAGTTGTGAGCCTAAACATAATTTGTGGTGTGGTGCAGTGGGTAGTGTGTGTGCCAGCTTTTGGGCCACCTTCCATTACTTCTTCTAACTTCTTTTCAAGTACTTACTTCATATCTACTGCAAATTTTTACGGCAATCATTAAACAAATGTTGAAATTCTCTGCCTCTCTCTCTCTGATAAGCGATTCACCAACTGAATGCCATTTCACTGGGTAACGTAGAGACCCCAACCCCACCCCACCGCCCAAAAATTTTCTGGCCTTGCGCCAAATATGTGTAACGCATTTTGCATTTGGCATTCCCCAAATGGCTGCCATTTGTGCTCCTTTTTTTTCAACTGATGTTAGGGGCCACGCCCCAAACCAAAAATATATAAAAACTCGCCACCGTCATGTATCGTTTTTAATATTTTTACCAATTTAGATAACTGTTTCCATTTGCAATTAAAATGCAGATGCTGTTGCAGTTCCAAACTGAAATTAAAACTTTTGCCACCCAACGTCCGAAATGGGGGGCGGTGTAAAAACTGGTAGCACTTATCTGCTGGAGCAACTTCGATATCACGTTCCGGCGAGTTAAAAAATGAAATAAAATTTAAAAAAAAAAAAATAAGGGAAAGAAAATGAAAACGAAAAGACACGCCGCGTTGCCAACGCATTTGCATGTTAAGAGTTTCGCACTATGCGCATTTTATATTCAACTGTCCAAACCCGTCCAACGCCTTCCTGTCCAAACCGCCCGCCCGTTGATGTGCACACAGAATGTGGTTTTGTGGGAGTATCAACCACCCGCCTCACCCCACAATAACAGCGCTGGCGGAAGTTCTGTGCAACCGCCATTTTTGCGTGCATGGGGATGGGGTCCAGGCTGGGCCCAGGCTGGTGTTGTAAAAGAAAGAATGCAGACATTTTCATTTAAAGTGAAAATGTTTGGTCTGTGAAAGTTGTGAAGACAGTAGTCGTATGATGCCAGCAGCAAACAGCATTTAAAGATTAAGGTTCAGCTGAAGATTTCTGAACCTTTTAGAGTAACTTTCAGATCAGAGTCCTTTTTCACGTTGTTGACCATCTGTTATAAAGTGATAAATTTGTGATTTGTGTTTGTTTGTATCAAAATTGCATGCAAAGCCCACTGGAAAAGGCACCTGAGAAATACCTCTCTACAAAACCAATTGCATGAAGCAGCCCACCCGACAATAGTTATGAAGAACGGATACGATTTTGACATTTTATCGATATTTTCTCTATCGAAAATATCGAGAAAATTATCTGTTTCAATCCGAATACTATCGGATCGAGAACAATCCGTTTCCAATACATATTCGGGTATTGAGAAAGTGTCGAGAATGGATCCCAAAATGAGTTGCAAACGATTACTTACGCAACACTTCTGATAATATTTCGTTTCACTCCACTTTGTTTCCCAAATAAGAACATTGCATTTTCGTTAGTTTTTATACTCTGTAATAAAGGTACACAGAGTATATTAAGTTTGTGCAAAATGAAGCATCTCCGACCCCAAGAAGAATATTCTTGATCAGCATCAACTGCCGAGTCGTATGAACGTACCAGATCTCAGAGACGGTAGGTGATAGAGGTTTGACTGATAAAACAAATATGACTAAAATGGCTCAACTTACACTCAGAGAAAATAAAAGCAAATTTCATACTTGGATCAAGAATGTTGGATGTCATTGGCTCGATAAGTATACGAATTCATTATTCAAAGTTCTTGATCCAAATATGAATTTTTGATCCCGATTTTGTTGATCCAAGAGCATCAATACTTGAACTAAGTACGAAACATTTTCAAATCAAGTAGAATATATTTGTAATCAAAGGCTAAACGAACTCAAATTCAAGATTGCTTCTTATTGAATCAAAAACTTCACATGGTAATAACTGAGATAGTGCATTCTTGAATCAATTTCCATCCAAAATCCATTCTCCGTTTCTAAATAAATACCACGCTTATACACAAAAAGAATATCATGATAGTTTCCCCTAAAAGTATGCCATTTTCATTAATCCACACTTTGAATTCACTTAGATTGCCGGACATATTGAAGGTATTCAATATGTGTTAGTAGTTAGACAACTATAAGAGAATTGTTTTCCTGAACATAGCATACTTAAAAGAGCATTAACATAATAATTTTGTTGGGTAGAAGCAAGTTATAAAAGCGAGCCAGATTCAAAAGATCCAATTAGGAGCTTCGAGTGCTTAAGAGTTCGTTCTGGATTGAAGAACTTGTTGAACTCAAAATCATGAGCACCCTTACTTGAACTGATAAAACAACAATTTCAGGTTTTTTTTTTAAATATGTATACTTTATACATATGGGGCCAAAAGTGGTAGTAAAGAGTGAGCGATCAGCTCAGATGATGAACATTTGGAATTTATTTCCCTATATTTCTGCTGGTGTCAATACACTAGCACGCCTAGCGACCTAATGCATCACTGAACGTTATTACGTCTTTAACGAACAATAGTGAGCACCCATCACCACACTAACGACTGATAATGCAACTTCCTTACGATCAGTTTACGGACATTCCCATATACAATTTGTTAGTCAAATAATTGGCTGGTGGTTGTTCTGATGGCAAGTGCTCACCACCGCATCGATGCAGCCAGCTTGTCTTTTATCTCATAGAGGTTTCTTATTTTAGATATCAGACATTTCTGGTTGAAGCTGCTTGAGAGAGCTGAGAAGCTATTGAGAAGCTGCTTGAGTAGTAAAGCTAAAGGCATGAAAAGGCCCAAAATAAAAGCTAAAAATGACAGCCAGGCGGCGCCAAGATCATCCTGTGATACTTCAAAGACAATTTAGAAGCGTTCCCCCACTCGCTGTAAATTATATAAATTATAATTATATTACCATTACAATTAGCATTACAATTAACATTACTATTTCCATTACAATTACCACTACAATTACCACTACAATTACCATTACAGTTACCATTACCATAACCTGAACTTAACCATTAACTTAATTGATTAGGTAAAATCTTAATAACCATTACAAATATAATTATTGCGGAGTTAAAAATTGACTAACAATTAAAATAACATTAATAATTACTCAAAATAATTAAATTCTTTGGTAATTAAAATAAATAATTGTAGTAATTTCGGTAATTTCTTATTTTAAAATTGGTTATGTAACTAAAACTTGCAACCAAAACTACTAAAAATATTTCAATTACCAAATAATTGAATTATTTGAAATAATACTTGATGGAATTGTAATTGTTTTTGCATGTTTATTACGGAAATAGTTGTAATTGTAATGGTAATTCTATTTATAAGTATCGCAATAGTTGTAATGGTAATTGTAATGGTAATTGTAGTGGTAATTGTAATGATAATTGTAATGCTAATTGTAATTGTACTTGTAATTGTACTTGTAATTGTACTTGTAATGGTAATTGTAATGGTAATTGTAATGGTAATTGTAATGATAATTGTAATGGTAATTGTAATGGTATTTGTAATGGTAAACTTAGTATGCTTTGAAGCTTTCTTGCCCTAAACTAAGTATTCTTTGCATCATACCATTCTTTTCCCATTTCATTTTGATTTTGCCAACACGTTTCAATCTAAGCAAATTTTTCTCTCCCCCCCCCCCCCCCCCATGGCCAATTCATTTAGTTTTTGAAAACATTTTCCCCTGTGATAGTTTTCTATCCAAAGAAATTGGCTTAAGCTAAGAGAGAGCGAACATTTTGGCTTTTGCCAAAAAGCCAAATGATATGCAATTTATCTACGAAAATCTCAGGGAATTCTGCTGTGTAACGAATGTGGCTCAAAACTCACACACACACACACTCGCTGTACAAACAGTGTATACACTGTATTAGTATGTTTTGGATGCGCGGGGGGGGTTGGGTGGACATTATTTGCTTTGAGGGTTTTCATTATAACATCATGCATCGCACGCTCTTCTTTATCGCTATCAGTCGAGCTGACTGAAACTCCTGTATCTATCAACATCAAAATGCCAAAATGCGCCATCCGCAACGCCCACATTTACCCACCAACCCACCAGCCATTGCTGCGGCCACACCCACACCCAGATGAGATTCATGTCCTGAAAACATCGTCCACATTAAAATGTTGCCATGCACATGGCACACAGCAGCTACCCGGCTCTGGCTCTTCCCCGGGATATAAATAAACTGCCGCAATCGCCAGCATCATCGTCGCATCTGCAATTGCGTATTCCTGCGTTCGTCTGGCAGTGGGAGTAGCAGGACTCGTTTTAGTATAGTATATCCTGCTGCCGATATGCGATGGTTGGAGGTGTGTCTGGACTTTCCATTTTTGCTTTCTGTCGTTTGGTCTAACCCTCCGGCTGGTATGGCCAGCATACCATTTGCATCTCATTTGCGGCTTCCTTTTTGTTTTGTTTTATTTGTATTTCGGTCAGGTTGTCTCCATAAAAGGCTAAGCAATCTGGTTTTCTCGAAGTGCAGCAAGAAAACTGCCACCAAATCCACTGCAAAAGATTCAATTGTGAACGAAAACTCATCTTTCATTTGCATATTCCGGCAGAAAGTGTAACTGTTTGTACTCCCAAAAGTGTACACGAAAGACCCACCCCCCCTAGAATAATTTGTATTAACTTAATTAAATCTTTCGTATCTGGATGGTGATTCCAACTTTCACATAAATTGGACCAACTCGTGCCGGCCAGTTGAAGACGTTGTTGCTGGGCATCGTTTGCCGTAAACTTTAATTAAATTAGTTGCACAATTTATCACGGCCTGGGAATCGCTTAAAGCAGCAGCCAACGAGCACACAGAATCCTCAAAGAGGCAGGGAGGGAGGGAGGCAGGGCTGGAGGGTTGCAGCCTTGTAGAGGAATTAAAAGGGCTTTTTGTGTGTCCGATTTTCTCATTTTTTGTTTTTTTTTGTTTCTTCTCGTTTTGGACTGCGCCAGAAGGTCATTCGCTGTGAGTTATGGGCCACGTAGAACTCGAATGGCCACATTTTTGACTGCAAACCAAATTTCCTTGCCAGTTCGAAACGAATATTGAGATACGCTTTTAATGGTTTTCAAAGAATTGACAACAGTTTGGAAGTGGAATAATGTCGATACCATTTCGGCTTTAACTTCCACAAATGAGTTTTTTTTAGTGAAACAATTCTCAATGTTCAATAGATCAGTACCAACTAAATATTTGGAATATTTTGTTATGTATGTATTACATGTCTTTTCGTTTCGAACCCGATACCAGAATCCATTTAGAGCCGAAATATAACCTTTAGTCGAAGCATTTTTCCCGAAATACTAAAACCAAAATATGTTTCGGGTAGAATCCCTATCTGAAATTAAATTCTGAAAAATAGAGGAAAGTTAACTTCGTCTCGGCCAAGTTTTTCCCAATAAAATTACTTTTCTGACTCTACTTTATACTATATAGATGTCCGATTTCGACCAAACTTTGCAGAATTATGGAGAAACATTAAAATCTAGTAAATACGGAGTTTGGAGACGATTGCATAAAAAACAAAAAAGTTTTTTTCACTAGAACTAGTTTTTCGGCCGATCGTTCCTATGTCAGCAACCGATCCGGCCGGTTCCTACAATTGTGCAGCGTATTTGGACCAGAAGACTTTGTGCAAAGTTTGGTCGCGATAGCTTTAAAACTGACGGAGGAGATAGCATAGAAACAGATGGACTATAGCGACTCAGCTCGTCATGCTGATTCAGAATATATATACTTTATGTGGTCGGAAATGCTTCCTTCTACCCATTGCAAGGGTATAAAAAGACAAAATGTTATAAGAGCGAAATTGCTGGATTTCCATCCATATCCATAGATCCGAGCTTAAATCAAGAACTCTAATGTCATTGAACATGCGTATTGCATTAACTGATCTACATTATGTAGAATTGTTTTCAGTGCAGAGAAACAAAGGTTTTCTCGAATAGTTTAAGACAATTTGGCAAATTATTTCACAAGAACTTTAACGAAAAAATTGAAAGAATTTGAGGAATATAGCTGCGAAAATTAGGCAAAAGAGATAATATCGTGCGTGTCGTGTGGTGTTGAGCCTTGAAAAACATCACAAAGTTTGCTTCATTGTGTAAATCCAGTCTAAGAACGAAGCGACTTCAGAAAATGTTTCGCAACCCTCTTTTAGAAGCATCCTGTCGCAAAAGAAATCATCAAATTTATTAGATTATTATAATAAGACCATCCAAATTTACTTTTCAGGTTTGATTTGCATAGTTTGGATCAATATTACTTGAATTAAGTACTATAAAGTTAACTTCTGCTCGGCCGAAGTTTGTATAACCATGCAGCACGTTATTGTACCCTGTTCCCATTAAAAATGAGAAAAAGGGGATCATGAAGTTGTGCGAATGTATGTAACAGGGAGAAGGAAACATTTCCGACCCCATAAAGTATATATAATCTTGATCAGCGTGAACAGCCAAGTCGATAGAGCCATGTCCGTCTGTCCGTCCGTCTGCCTGTCTGTATGAACGAGTCCATCTCCGAGACTATAAAAGATAGAGCCACAAGTTTTTGCATGAAGATAGATGAATATCAAGTTTGTTTTAGATTTGGAAAATACCCCCCCGTTCCCCCTCTTATCCACAAAATGCCGTTACATCCTAGACCTAAAAATCAGTCAGATCCACAATTTTCAAGTTAGTGTTAGTTTGCAAGTTTCGTGGTTTGGTATATATCAAGCTAGGTACAATATCTATTGTTTCTGAAAAGTACAATCAGATCGGAAAAAAAAACACCGGAGTTATAAGCGACAACACTTGAGTTTGACGTTAGTTAGGTCAAAGTCCGCTGAAATTACCAAATAATGTGGCCTACTTCCAGGATGAGCCTTAAATAGCAGTTACAAAAACCGGCTACATTCAAATTCAAAAATTCAAAAACAAATAAATGAAAACAAATGAACAGGGCATTTTGTAGTCGGGGCACTCGACTGCAGAGCCCTTACAAGTTTTACAAGGAGAACTATCATAGGTTTTTTTTTACAGATTACTCAATCTTATTTTAACCATGACCATGAAATAATGAAAGAATCAGATGATATCACTCCACTATACTTCACTCTAGAAAAATGTTAGCACCAGTTAGGAATTTCAAAAACAGATTTGATTGAATATAACTCGCTTTCTGTTGCACATTCTTTGGGGTTGAGGGCAAGTATACTAATTTTGTAATCAATCCTAGATATTTTGTACTTGTATTAACCGGTGGGAAAATAATTTTTTACATATAATATATCACCTTAATGAATCATTTTCAAGCCCTTTGATGATCAAAAAGAGATTACTATAAAAGAAGACTCGAAAATGTCCCATGCATATGCTCAAAATGTGCTTTATCGGAATACAGCTCGAAAAATACTCTCGAATCACTCGAAAATGAGTCGAAACTGATCAAAAGAAGGGGTTTAAAAACGACTCATAAGGAAGAGTCGCGGCTAGGGTACCATTTTCTCACGAGAAAAGTATAGTTAATGATCAAAAAGCAAGCGTATTTATGACTATTTTAATCAGACCTGGGACTCAAAAAGGCCACGAATGTGATCTAAGATATCCCAAAATGTTTGCTCTAAAGAACGTGATTTACTAAGACTTTTCGGTTGACGGTTAAATAGAAAAATTTCTGGATTCGACAACATTTGTTGTCGAATGTTGTAAGAATGTTTCGTACTAAATTAAGTACTTTCCATAACAAATCGAACTTTACATTGTAAGTACATATCGGTTTCAATTATGTAGTTTTTCTTCGACTGTATTGTCTAAAAAGTTTCAAATGTAATTTTTGGACGATCTCTAAGAGTATGCAAGTTCGTGATAAAGTGACTCTAGTGTATCTAATCGAGTATTCGAATGGAATCAGATAAGTCGACTAAATAATTAATTCCGAGAATGTGGAAATAGATAAATGAAGCTCAAGGTTCAGCGTAAAGAATGCTTTGTTGAAACAAGTACAACAGTTTGGCATTCACTAAGAAAATATCTAAAGAGAAGAGACCAAGTTCGTAGGAACTGAGCGCCAAATGAAGCCAATACTTTGAAGGAAATGATAAAGAAGCTCGTTAGTTGGTAAAGCAAGGTGAAGAGTAACTTATTTTGAGTAAAGTTCCTAAAAACTATGTGAAATATAATGATTCGCTGGGGATTTGTGTATATTAGGCTTCTTTAACTGCTCAAATATGCCAGCCACTTGGAAGTTGGCTTATATCAAAGGCTTTCAGAGGTCTTAGATCAAAGCGGATTTTATTCGGTTTGTTGAAACAAAATCTTAAAACAAAGATCTAAATTTATATGAGGAATCCATTACTTTTAGTTTCTCAAACCAAAGAAACTAATTCATTTAGTTGAGAATTAAAAGATCGACAAATATTTGTATCAAAATGTGCTTCGAATTTGTAAAATGAAGATGCTGTCCTTCTGTCATAAAACCTCCATCAGACCTCTAACTGACCCCAGGCTACTCTTAAGACTAAACATCACTTAGTTCTTGGCCAAAAAAAAAAAAAAGAAAAAAGGAAGCCACATAAAGTAAAGAAATGTGGCAAATGCACGAGTTAACTCTTGTATATAAGGAAACAAAATGATTTTTGCCAGGCCTTTGCCATTTGTTTTCAATTTGTGCGCAGCACTGAGCATTCACATTCCATTTGATGTCCTTCGTCTGGCACTGCCACCCGCATTTTGGGGAAAGGGGGGACAGCTCTCTGGCTTCCGTTTTTGCTCGCATTTTCACTTAGCTCAACGCCGTGCTTCTTCGGTGAAAATGGCTTCATTGCCACAGCGGAAGGCGACTGTAAAAAATGCGCCATGAAACTCACGCTTTGAGGTTTGAAAGAGGACCGTGTGGGGCAATAGAAAGTCCAAAAATGCAGCACCGGATGCAAAAGTAATTTCAACTGCAACAGTGCCAGAGACCCAGGGAGCTGAGAGCTGTGAGCTGAGAGCTGTAGCTACTTTCCTGTCATGTCAACGCTTTAAGAATCGCCGCCATAAATTCAGCAACTTTGGTACGTACATAAATTCGCCTTAAACCGGCACGGAAACTGCCCCGGCCACTTCGTATATTGCACCAATTACAGCAGTTACAGTTGCAGATACATCCCGGCCCGGCAATTGAGAGATACAGATACAGATGTGCGTGCATGGACATGGCCAGATGGGCGCCAGTTACATACTCAAATATGAATTAGCATAAATTCCACAAAAGGTAATTAAAATCTCCACCGAGCATCCCTCTCTGTCTGCCTCTCTCTCTCTCTCTCCCCAGAGAGATAACCCCACGACCCATTAGCCATATCTTTCGGCATTGTCGCTGAATTTATGCAAACGGGGAGTGGAGGGGGGACAGCCATTTTGGCATATCCACTGGCATATCCAAACCAGCAAAAACGAAATGTTAATGCAAAATGCTTCATTTCGAGTGCATTAAACAATTAATTTGTCGGGGATACCGAAACGTGTGACTACTTTTGTAATGGAATTACAGTTTTACCGCCATAAGCACAGTTGGTGTGCCGCATAGTTGATGCAGATGAAAAAGTTAAGGGGGAAAAAAAGCTACCAGCTGTAACTTTTGGTCAAAAGTGTATGCACAATGGTGTTTAACGGCCTTGCCTACAAATTGTTGGAACAGCTTAGACATATGTTATGGAGTTCAGGCTTAAATATAAGCACTTCCATCGGCTTAACTATATAATATTAGCTTTATATTTTTGGATTTTTGGGGATAGGCTTTGATATCAACCGAATTGAAGACTGCCATCGCTACCAAACGACTCGGAGCGAATTGAAGCTTACTTTGCAATTGTCATGTAGAAGATATATGCTAGTCCAAGCCCATTGAAACGTCTTACCTCTACCACCCGTAGCACTTGGAAGTCTTCATTGTAATCAAAAGTCATGGAAAAATTAAGCAAACTATGCGATTTTCTTAACTATGCCATCTTAACCAGCTACCTACCCGTATAGAGATTTCATCTATTAATATTATAAGAGAATGTTAAGAATTTGGCAATTTCTGGACTCTATTTATTCCGTTTTAGGATAATCACTTAAAGAGCTGACTAAATTTTAAACAAACTTGATAGACCTGCACAGAAAATATAGATAGATTTCGAATGAAACCATATTAAATTCCATTTTTAGATATTACAATATTTATTTTTCACATCTTTTTGTTGATTTTCAACAAAACATTGGGCGCGATCAGCAGTATGACTGATTGATCGTTGAGCAGGTATCGGAGAAAACTGTATTCATCGAAAAGTACCTGCTAAACGTAGTGCCACATTGTCTAAAAGCCTAATGGCAAACAATAGTTAGAATGCTGCTCTTGAAGAAGGGAATGAACATATAAAATGAATCAGTCTAAGTGTTAAATTATAAAGTGCAAAGCAAAATGTCAAAAAACTAACAATGGGTATCGAAATCAAGTCTATCGCAGCCTATCGCTGAGGAGTTAATTTTTCGATACATGCTCCTCTTCCATGATACTTTAAACTAGCTATCATGATACCGTATCAATCAAGTGCAGCAGAATGATAAACAAAATACTTGAAAATAACCTTTAAATCATTGTAATCTGGCCTTAAAAGTGGCCCCAAAAACCCCTTAATCTAAATTTTAGCATTAAGTTACCTGAATTTTACCTGAAGTTAAGCCTTAAGTTAAACCTGCAGGTAAATCTTTAGTTATTAAGACAATTAAGTAGTAAGAACCAAGGAATCCTAGTGTGTTTTGTGAGGTAGATGGTGATTGTTGTGTTCACTAATTGGTTCTTTCTGAACAACTTACAAATAAAATGTGTTTCAAAACTTAACTTTACTGGAATTCGAGCTAGGGTACTTGACAAAAACGTGCGACCTAGCGTCAAATTTACCTAACAAGTACAGTCAGTTGTTTAGCTTTAAGCCGAGTGAGTTTGAGTCCCACTGCAGGCGAATACTTAATATTTTTGTATTTTTATTTGTAATTTGTAAGTGCATAAGTTCTTTACAGCTGTGAACTAAAGCAACAAAATGCTTGATTATTACAACTTGGGTCAATATCTGACAGTTTAGGTACAAAAGTTGCCTCGAAAGAAGAATGTAAGAAGAAGGAGAATTCTTAAGAAAATTTTTAGAAGATTTTAAGGTAATTTTTCTTTGTCTACTTTAGATGTTTTCCTCGTAAATATTTTACTGCATTTGCGATTATCCATTTGGGCTTCCCTTAAGAAGATGGTACAAACCTTTTTTCCCGGGCAAGGTATTTGGTGTACAGTTACCAGCATTGGGTGTTCAGGATATTATCGTCTAAACTACGCTCTATAAACTTTATAGGCACGCATAATGAAATTGCAGAAACAACTTCGTATGTGTATCGTTTCCCTTTCACTCCGATGTCTTTTGCGAAATAAAAGGAGACAACAATAGTTATTCGCGCTGTCTGCAGCATTAATTTTGTTGTTGCCATGTGCGTAAGAGACTTACAAGCACAAAACATACACAGCATGAGGCAATAAGTGGTTTTTATACTCTGTACCGTAGGTACATAGAGTATTATAAGTTTGTGCAAAAGTATGTAACATCCAAAAGGAAGCATCTCCGACCCCATAAAGTATATATATTCTTGATCAGCATCAACAGCCGAGTCGATATAGCCATGTCCGTCTGTCCGTCTGTCTGTCCGTATGAACGCACAGATCTCAGAGATGGTAAGAGATAGAGGTTTGACATGTATGGGACATATGCTTCTAATGTCTGCAGGCAAATCAAGTTTATTTTCAATTTTGGCCACGCCCCCTCCCGCCCCCGCAATTTAGAAAAAACGTCATATCTCCCACAGTTTTGAAGATAGATGGCTTGTTCTTTCTGAACATATTTAGTTATTAGGATAACTTATCGATCAGCCAAAGGAATGAAGAAGATCGGATGAACGGTTTTCGAGTTATGATCAAAAGACAGATTTTCTTGGTACAGAGTATGTTATAGTCGGGCTTGACCGACTTTCTTTCTTGTTTTCTCTTTCGTTCTGTGGTGGTTGTTGTTGTTCCAAATTGTTTTACATTTCATATGTGTTAGTGACTGCGCGAGCATTAGGTGTTGATGGGAAAAGGTCGTATCTTGCTCAGTTTTATAGATACACGGTTCGTACCTTTTAGGAATATTTAGTAATTAGCATTAAGTAGCTCTCTCTGTAGAAGGAATTTTGAAGATCGGTTAAACAATCTTCGAGTTCGTGCGATGGTTGTACCAACTTTGTTACAAATTAAACTTCACTTCTTCCAATTCAAGACGATTCTCTGCATAAGCAACGGCTACTTCCCACGTTACTTGGGCACCAAATGACCCAGAAACAATAAATAAAAGCACTTTACAAAATGAAAACCATTTACTTACTTACTTATATATATTTCAGCATCTTAAGGACTAAGCAAAGCGATTAGTTTTGCGAAACTACACTGAAATTGGTCCACAAATCAAATCCGACTGTCCAAACTATTACATTCTGCATGCGCTTCGCTTAGTTCTTCACACAATCCTCAATCTTCTAATTACTCTAGCATAATTTATGTTCTGACTTGTTGTAATTACCACAACAGAAAACACCTCCTGCAAGGCGCAATTATTTACAGAATTTGCAGAAACAACAACAACCATAATGTTTCGCCATCCAATCTCATTATGCACATTTACATGGGTGTATCATAAATAAACACAATTCTGCTGTAAATTGCAGATTAAAATTAAAACTAAAATTGCGACAACGGCGCGGCGGCGGCGGGGGGGGCAAGGACACGGAAGCGAGTGCAAATGCGGATGCGGATGTGGCGAACCGAGCAGCGGCGTCTCGAGTAATTGAAGTGCATAAATAACAAGTTCATTTCTCATTTAATTGCACATTTTGTGCGTACCAAATCGTAAATTGTTGTGTATAAAATTGTCAAAATTATGATTTCTGTTTACAAAACATGAGGCAGCCCCCCCCCCCAGCCAGCTTCCGCCTCAAGTTAAGAATGCATACAATTTTAATATTAAATGCGTTGCACCGGAAGTGGAGGTAAGTGAAGAGAGGGCAGGACATCTGCTTGCTGGTCGAGCAATTTCAACAAAGGACCAAGTTTTCACTTGCAGTTTTTATCCCAGCCAAGAAGTTTTCCTTGTTTTTTCAAATTGTTATTCGACTTTTGGAAATTTTCAACGCCCCAAGCAGAAACACTGAGTAAAAGTTTCTGCTTTTCTCCATATTTATGGCTGTTTGTGGCATTTTTATCTACTTGCAACAAGCCAACGAGAAAAGCCAAAAAAAAAAAAAACGAACAACTAAAAATAAACAGAAGGAGCAGAAGCCGGAAAGCAAATTTTTGCTTTTTTTCCGGTACACCGGACAATGGAACGTGATTGGTTAGCTGAAAAACGCTCCCGTGACCTACCCTGTAGTTCCGGGCTTTTGTTTTAAAGTGCATTTCCAATGCCATTGTCAATTATCAGAAGCTCGTCTCTACAGGTATCTCACAGGGTAGAAAGAAACAACAGACATGTGACATGAGTGAAAATCAAAGTGTGTGACCAGGCTGGCGGTATCATTACTTCCTAAGAATAATCCAACAATTGTCGTGTTAATGAACCATTTATGTGTATTCCAGTGCTCCCAAGTGTCATTTGAGTGTCAAAGTGTATGCACTTTAAACTTAATTTAGTCTAAAATTCACTGTCGAGCATTAAAAACCTCGGAAGCTCTATAGCAGGTGTATAAATTGTTTAATTTGAATCAAGAACTTCTCAAACTTACGTTGATTACCTAAATTACAGCAAAAGACACCATAATAATGGGTTTAATAACTCCACACATCTGCGCCAGGAAGCAACCAGAAGAGAAAGGATGGCAGGCTGAAATTTCAACTTCTTCAAGCAACACCAACAGCCACTTCTCAGCACACTTCAAGCACATTCGAACACCACATTTTCCCGACTCGTCCTTGCAGAAGTAGTTTCTTCGGAACGGCTACAGCTTATTATGAACCATAACTGTGGGCTTAACGTTGTTAAACTTAACGTTCTCTTCGTAGGTCGAAATTCAAGGCAAAATGAATACGTTTTATAAGGGAAAGGTTTAGATTCTCAAGGGATTCTCTCGCCTACTAAGTCCTCACACCTTGAAGTTGGCTTCACCGTGTAAATCCAGTCTTAGAATAAGAATGAATAAAGGAAAATGATTGTTAATTTTGGGTGTACTTAACTGGGAAAGCATAAACTCGGCAAGATCAGACACGTCCATTGATGTATAAGAGACTATATATATTTTGCCCCACTCCAGAGTTTACAAACTCTGCTTGGAATACACTAGGGTGTCTGTAGGAATGCCTGATGCAACAGACCCTAAGAGTTAACACCTCCCACCAATCGGTTACCCATTCACCCACAGGACTATTCCGGTTTTCACTGTCGAATGTAAATGTGTCAAATTCGAGTTTGGTTTAGTGATTGGTTGTATAAAATTGATAGAGACTTGAAACCTTTCACATAGAATCCTTTGTATAATAAAGAAATGCAAATAAAAAGTTGTGATTCCTTGGTATCAAGGTAATCCCTGATTGTTTACCATAAAAGGTTACATGTACCGAATTCGAATTCATAAAGGGAAACTAGAAACATAAAAGATAGACTTTTCGATCCCGGAAAACCCTCATCTCACTCTTCCCCAGATGTCATAGAGTGTAAGGCTGTGGACAGATAGTTTTCCTATTATGATGGCGGATGACGGTGAAGGCGGGGATGTGGGTTATACCCTATAGAATCTGTCAGAAAAAAAAAAAGTTTCTACACAGAGCATAAAAATAGAGAAAAGTTAACTTCAGCTAGACCGAACTTTGTATACCCTTGCAGCACGGTTCTCTAACCAATTTAAAGGACATTTCCACTGAAATCAAACAAATTTTTCCAACAACTGCCGAACCGCTTATTCCAGCTGGTGAACCGAACCGCAAACCGAACCGATTTGCTGAACCGAGCCACACACAAAACCACACATAAAAACGGTTCAGTTCGGTTCAGTTCTCTGACGAGTTTTAAGACGGATATCGCTTTCCTCTAAGCCAATAATGCTTATTAATTTGGGAATTTGAAACGTTTCTATGAGATAATTTTTTATACATTTCGTTCGACTCTCTACATCCTAAGCGATGCCGGATCAATATGACTTTAAGGGATGACTGAACGAAATGTCATAAGGACATGTAATCCTGCAAGTCGTCTACAATTGCCCTTCGATCTCCTAATACACCTGCCATCAATAGACAACATAATCAATTTTCTGTAGTACTTCTTTACCATAATTCCATCGTAGCCAGGAGTATTTTCGATTCTTTTGTATTCTAGCCGACATTCTGTTTACAAATTTCATTTCTTTATGAACTTAAAATCCGACATAATAAATTTCAGACATTCTTCATAAAATCCTTAAAGACATTCAAATGGATAATAGGAATTCCATTTTGCAAAGTGAGTGAGAAGTCACATGACAATAGGAATCATAATATCTCAAAATGTGCCGCCTTTGTGAACCACTGAACCGAACCGAAACCGCGGTTCAGTCAGGCTTAAAAACATATAATGAAAAACTGCGTGAACCACTGAACCGAACCAGTACTTATATTCGAGTGGTTTGCATCCCTGCTTATCTGTGATTTCACAACGTTTGGTCGAAGTCGGACATCTATATAGTATAGCCTGTCATTCAAAAGTAGAGTGTGAAAAGTAGTCTTATTGAGAATAACATGTTTGTTTTCAGTGAATATGTTCTTCAAATTAGTTAGAAAAACGTACTGCAAGGGTATACAAACTTTAACAACATTTTTGATTTTCAAACCAGCAAGTTTTTGCCAGCTCGAGGTCATTAGTTGCCCCGGATCCAACTTGCATAGACTTTATTTTCCTCTTCAGGCCAGCATTGCCATGACTGTTTGGGAATTGTAAGGCAAAATTTAACATGTTGTCCATATGTGTGTACCTATTAAGTCTTCATAGTATTGGTGAGACAGATTTTCTTCCTCTCAGTTTGTATCGCTCATTCGTTTTGACATGGTGCATCTGTACGCGTTTCAATCTCGAGCCATGATTATTTGACTTACAAGTCAAAGCAAAAGAAATGTTTGACCATCGTCAATTAAAGAACAACTAATTAAACTTAATGCTCTCAAAAAGGAATGCCTTCACACTGTTTGACACATGAGACATGACATGACGATAAAAAATGAACATTTCGAAATTGATAAATGAGATGCCATTTACGAGGAATGTCATGTCCAAAAATGTTTGCGAAAAGAGTAGAATGAACCAAAAACTGTCAATAGATAGTATGTAAAATTGGCTAAATTATGGAAAACTAAAGCAAGTTAAGTTTAAAAAGGGACTTTTTGGAATACAGAGTCAGTTGTTTGGCAATTTATAGATGCTAAAAGTGATTCCTTCATTTATACTAGAACTTTCAGTCGACATTTGTCAATTGAAGTGTGCAGCATGCATGTGTTTGTTTTATATCAGACCCTGAGCAATTGCGAAACATCAACAGACCTGGGCCATGCGGCGTATACTTAATGTCAGGCCCACCTATAAACGTCATCATAACCAACCAACCAACCAGCAAGAAAAATAAATAAAACAACAAAAAGCAAAATCATTATTTATGTAGGAAGAAAACGTGCCAAGCTTCGTTTTTCGCGTCTCGCCTGCCAGGACAGTGGAGTCCTTCCACCGCCGACAACCTCGCCCCGCCGTACGGGCATCTGCAGACAATGGTTGTCTCTCGACACTTTATGTAAGTTTTCTTTGCTGTTCTCACCAGTTGTGATTTTCACCAGATTTTCTCACTGTCTTCCCTTTCCGCTTTCCGCTTTCCGCCTGTGTGGCTGCCTCCGCACTTAAGCTCGGTTCGTTAAGTGACGCAAACTTTTACGTGAATCCTGAATTATTAATAAACGTTAAAAGGCAACGCCAATTGCTGCTGGCGAATGGTGACCAATATGAAGGGGCAACACCGCAACCGCCCCCACCTCCCCTTGATACTGGGCAAACAAACCCTGCGTCATAGTTGAGTTGATGCTTTATGTGCTAAGTAGTTGGTAAGTCACCTGCGACAAGTTGGCTGAAAGCTTATGGCTTATAGTAGGGGGAGGGTGGTGGAGGAGCGAAATACGATTTAACATCATTTGTCTAGGACTCTGAGAATAATGGCTGAAATGGCTGCAAAAGTTGACGACGTTGACAAGGCAATGGTATATGCGGATTTGACACTTATTAACATTTCACACATCATCAGGAGAAGGGATCAGAATGGCTAAGGCACTTCTAAGGACAGTGGGGGGCTGAAAGGAACAACAAGTTGAAAGTATTAGCTTATGAAATACTGATTTCTCAACTTCTCATACAAATCACAGCGTTAATGGTAAGTTTATTAGAGACACAGCAGCTACCTAGGACATGTGAAATCCGACCTTGGCAATTGATTCTCTTTTCTGCCTTCAAAAAGTAGAGAAAAACTATTACAACACATTTCATTACACAATTTGTGAGCAAAGCAAGCCAATGTAGGCTAATGGCAACCCAGGTAAGTAAGAGTAAGGTATGTTGAATATATAGCTTGTGGCTTGATCTCTTCAGTTGACCCTCTTAAGGCTGCTCTTAGGCCCAACAGCTGCTTTCCTGAGACTCCTAAGTGGACGCTGGGCCAAGGCTTTTTGGGTGTCTCTCACACATTTCATATATAAGGTTGTCCAAAAAATCTTGCGGTATTTCCGCAAGCTTGTCTTTGCAAGCGCGTAGTTCTAGTTGTATTCGTCGCATCGGTTCACGCTAGAGCTTTTTGGAAAGCTCTTTTCACGCGCTAACACGTGTTGTTTTTAGTCGTTTGTGAGTTATAGCGTCGCAAACATGGAGCAAAATAAAGAGAAAATACGGCATATTTTACAGTACTACTACGATAAAGGCAAAAATGCATCTCATGCTGCCAATAAAATTTGTGCAGTTTATGGACCCGATACAGTTTCCATTTCCACCGCAAAACGATGGTTTCAACGTTTTCGTTCTGGTGCAGAGGTGATCGAAGATGCGCCAAGGTCCGGAAGGCCTGTCGTCGAAAATTGCGATAAAATCGCCGAATTGATCGAAAGAGACCGGCATAGTAGCAACCGTAGCATCGGCCAAGAGTCATCAAACCGTTATAAACCATTTGAAGAAGCTTGGATTCAAAAAGAAGCTCGATGTATGGGTGCCACACGACTTGACGCAAAAAAAACATTTTGGCCCGTATGTATGCATGCGAATCGCTTCTGAATCGGAACAAAATCGACCCGTTTTTGAAGCGGATGGTGACTGGCGATGAAAAGTGGGTCACTTACGACAACGTGAAGCGCAAACGGTCGTGGTCGAAAAGCGGTGAAGCTGCCCAGACGGTGGCCAAGCCTGGATTGACGGCCAGGAAGGTTCTTCTGTGTGTTTGGTGGGATTGGCAGGGAATCATCCACTATGAGCTGCTCCCCTATGCCAACAACTGGACCGCTCGAATGCAGCACTCATGCAGAAGAGGCCATCTTTGATCAACAGAGGCCGAATTGTCTTCCATCAGGACAACGCCAGGCCACACACATCTTTGGTGACGCACCAGAAGCTCCGGCAGCTCGGATGGGAGGTTCCTTTGCATCCACCGTATAGTCCGGATCTCGCAGCAAGTGATTACCACCTATTTCTGTCCATGGCGAACGAGCCTGGTAGTCGGAAGTTGGCCACAAGAGAGTCCTGTGAATATTGGCTCTACGAGTTTTTTGACAATAGGGAAGCGAGCTTCTATAAGAGGGGCATTATGAAGTTGGCATCTCGTTGGGAACTCGTCATCGAACAAAACGGCGCATATGTGACTTAAATCGCATTATTATAACCAATTTTATGAACAATTGAAAATTCTATAAAAATACCGCAATACTTTTTTTACAACCATATATATTCCATTTATATTGCTTATGTGCAGCCTTTTTGCTTTCAGAGTCTCCTATTTAAGCTACTCTCAGTTGTCTCTCCAGTTGATTAACCATTAACCATTAAATGCCAAATACCAATATACTTTATTGGGTCGGAGATGCTTCCTTCTGGCTGTTATATACTTTTGCACAAACTTATAGAGTATTGT
The DNA here is from genome assembly GCA_035044965.1 of Lordiphosa andalusiaca. NCBI lineage: Eukaryota > Metazoa > Arthropoda > Insecta > Diptera > Drosophilidae > Lordiphosa > Lordiphosa andalusiaca. Next base: position 820,348 of record JAWNNM010002225.1, read on the forward strand.
ATCGATGGTACAGAGTAGAAAAATGCCATCGGAGAATTACGCCATAAATGATTATGAAACTTTCAAGTCCTGCCATCTCATGACTTTTCAATGCTGTACTGCGATGTGGATACTTCCTAACCCAATACAAAAAGTCCACAATCATAATGATCCATAAACCCAAACCATTAGTCTGCTACTTTGCTTATCAAAACTGTTTTGAAACGATCTAACTCCGTCAAAATGATGCCCATGCCCAAAATTTTATTCCTTCACACCAATTTGGGCTAAACACTGGACAACCGCATAACTTCAGATATTCGGACTGCGCTTAAAAACCACGAAAACTGCTTTGTTACTTTCCTAGATGTTGCCCCAGCAATTGACCGCGTTTGGTTGGACGGTCTTACATTCAAGATACAGACAATGCTTCCATCAAATGCACACAAAATCTTAGAAACTTACATCAGTAACAGAGTTTTTACAGTTCGCACACAATGGAAGAGTTTACCATAGGAGCCGGTGTAACGCAGGGTAGCTTTCTCGGTACTTTCTGAAACAAAGAAACAACCCTCGACTTACAATAAGTACTTTAGCGAATGATACGGCTATATTAAGCAGAACACGATGTCCAATTACCGCAACAAGACTTTTGGCAAAGCCACCTTACCTACATGGCAGAGTGGCTGGTCAATTGGGGTATAAATATCAACGAGCAAAAGTGTAAGCACACTTAACAGAAGCACTTGTCCCCAGCTATCACTAAACGCGAGTTTGATTCCGCTATCAAGCGATGTTGTATTCGGGATTGAAAACATGGTAATACCGTATACTCTTGAACGGAACCGAGAAAAGATTGATTTGCCTTACACTTTTTTATTTAATCCCAAGAAACTGGATCCTGTTCCGGTATTTCCCTGTTTTCAATCCCGTTTCGGATTGACTTCAATTTTTATTTTCTTAGTAGGTGTACACCTCGATAGAAGGCTTAACACATCGACTCGAAAAATCATCAATCCAAAAGAACAAAACTTTTCCATTAGATGTCACACACACTACCTGCTGCACCGCATTCGGCCACCCCATACAAAGTTGAAAAACTGTACAAAAAGAGGGGAAAGCATGACGATATTAACTCTACTGATGCTAAAGGCCAACAGCCTTCCGTTCCCTTCTAAAGCTGGAATATAAAGTGTGTGGACCTATGGGGTAATGCTTGGGCGAGCAGTGTGAACATCCTTCAAAGATCACCATCAAGTATACTTAGAACCATCACTGGAGCAATGACTGTACTCACAAAGATCTCAGCATTCCATTGATTTTAAATTGAAATGAAGGAACTTGTGAGAAGCAAATGAATGTAATTTTTTGGCTAGTCAAATTTTGCTGCTTTAAGGTTAAGAATTGACCTCAAAACTCTCCATGCTTAAGATGGCTACTCTTAGTTTTTGCTAATAAGCAAAACATAATGTTGTTTCAATTGATTAAAGTAAACGGTTAATGAAAATATGGCCCCTCCTTTGACAAACGGTTCGGTTCGGTTCGGTTCGGAGCCAGCCGCAGCCAGCAGCAGCAGCCAAAATTCTTGACTTGACTCTTAAAGCTCTTTTAAATCCTGTGTGGAATGTTTTTGTGTCCAGCTCAAATCCAAGCGATATATATAAAAAAAAAAACGTGCTGCACGTCTCATCTAAGGATGGCGAACTGAAAGTTTTTATGGCAGCTGCCGGTCCTTGGGGAGGGACGTCGAAGCGTTGTCAATGGGAAAAATGAAGGAATGCGATTTATTTTCGCATTGACAATCGTTTGATTTGCCGCGCGTTTTTCTGTTTGCTCCAATCGCACCCACCCCATCCCCCCCCCCCACCATTTGGGACTTTACGATGGTGAAGTGTTTTCTTTTTTTTCAGCTTGACAATTTCTTTGTCATTTAAAATTGCTTGTTGTTGTTCCTTTTTTTTGTTTGGATTTTATTCCGCTGCTGCCTTTCCGCACATTGTTGTTGAGCTGCCAAGGAAAGGATGTCCCGCTCGTAAAATGATTCGCACATATAATTGCTTTTGTTGTGGCCACGCCCGGCGGGCGTGGAAATCATTCGTCAGGATTTATGCGAATGAGCGACAGTTTTTTTTTGCCCCCGCCCCCCTCCGAGAGGAGCGGGAGCGGTAGGAGGATGCCGGCCAACATAAGCGATGAATGATGGTGTATCCGTATCTTGTGCCACTAAAGCATCTCCTTGTATCTGCAGTTGAATGTATATATATATATATATATATATATATTTTATGCGTTTAGTTTTGCCTCCATTGTTCCTCCGACCGCTCCATCCACTCGCTTGGCCATTTTATTAATTCGTTTTATTTTGCTTCGCGTGACAAGTTGACATAAATGGACAAATTGAGCTTTTAAATTTGTTGCTGGTGGCTGCAGCCAACATGGAGGAGCAGCCAGGACCAGCACAGGATAACCAAAGTAGCGTACAAATTGTTTTGCAAATAAAATTGATTACCCGCAGCAAACAACAAATAAATAATCGCCAAGCACACACACACTCGCACACACACTCGCATGTGTATTTATGGGATTAACATAAACTGAATGTCATCAAAATTTATGGCCAGCCGTCAGTGTTAATTATTTGGGTCACAACCCCTCCCCCCCACACAACGAAATCAATGAAAGTGCACAAAGTGTTCAAAATTATTTGCATAAATCAACGCGATTACAAAACTGAAATTTAAAATGTAGCACCAAGTTGCAAGTGACATCAATTGAATCGTATTAATTAGTTAATTTAATAAACTTTTTGAAATAAGTTCGAAAACTCCCCCACACAGAGGGAAAAAACCAAGAACATTGTACTCAAAGTGAGCAAATTCGGTGTCAAAAACTAATCATAACCGGATTTACTTACTTCAAGAACATTTTCTTACTTCGAGAAGTTTTTTTTTGTCTCCAATCGGTTAGAGCCAGCTAGATCTACCAATGTACCCCAAAAATTTTACTATTTTTAAGCCTTTGTTGACCGGCGGCATTATTGGAGCGGGGAGAGTATCTCTCACACTAAAAACGGCAAGGCCATAGGGACGCACACACACACAAAGGCGACTGTGCGCATACGGTTATGCCACCGCTGGCATGGAGAGATTGTTGAGAAACGTTCAGTTGGTACTACCAACTTGGTAGACATTGATCGCCCATGATGGATGGTGGTTCCTCTTGAAACAGCTGTACGATCTACCCTCTTCCTTTGTGGAGTTATGTCTCTGTTTTAAAGTTAAGCGAAAGCATAACATGACCTCAAGCCGGCTAAAATCGAGAGAAAAGAGGCGACTTCGCCCGCCTGCATAAAACATTCTTGACTGAGCTTCCAAAACATGAGTTCAGCTCGGACACTTTGCCAAGTTTGTGTTTATCTTGCGACCTCTGGAAATAAATAAAAACTTTTTAGAGTTTTCATATTTTCTTTTGGGGTGTTTTGTACTTTTTATTAATTAAGCTGCTCACGTCCGAGTCTGTGCGGCTGCAATCAGATGGCAGTTTATCATCACATGCCATGCCAGTTACAGCCAAACGGCGATGTTTCACTTGCATGGAATGTTAGAGACTTAAACTCTTAACACAGTGCTTAAGTTCAAGTTGTTTCGTCAACAGTTTATATAATTATATGTGAAGTTTTGAGCTATAAAAATGGGTGCAGTCCAGCCTTGAGGGAATAAGGTTCCCCGGCACACAGAGAGCGAAGAGGAACGGAGCGGAGCAAAGTGAAGCTCGGCTAAGCTGTTGATGTGTGCACTCGCATTGAGCTCTGTGCTGTGCTACGGATATCCAAAGATGATATGCTTCGCTCCCTCTCTTGCTCCCTGTGGGCTCTCTGTGTCAGGGGAGTTGGGGTAAAAAGAAGAAAATGTCAGTGAATGGATTACCGAGGCACCCGAATCGAAAACTTATTTACACAGGACGGTTATAATATTAGAATTCTAGGAAATTGATGCATTTTTGTATAATTTTGTATATTTTCAAAGGTTCCATGAAACTGTGTTCCGCAGTCAAGCAACTCAAAGTCGAGCATTCTTTTCAAATCTGTAAGCGGAATAGTTTTTGACCATTCTTAGGAGATGCGTGCCAAGTGATGACCATCATTTTGGTGCCCTATTTTCTATTCTATTAATACGGTGTTTATTGAGGGTTAACTAAATTCATTTGAGATTGAAAGTAACAGAGTAAAATAGACGCTTTTCTCTTTTTTTTTGGTCTGCGGAAATGTTTTACCGGCCTGGCCTAATGCTGAAACCTGGGACCTTGTATTTAAGGCTAATCTAACTACTTCCTACTCTTCCTTGGCTTGCTCATTGACATCTTGTTTGGAAAAATATGGTTAGAAATGACATTGGAGTAACCTAAAACATGTAAAAACATACGCCTTTTCTTTGTTTTTGAGAAATTACGACCTTCCTTCGTTCAAAACTCCGTCACATTCCTTCCGATCTTAAAAATATATGCTCAAAAATGAACTCAGAGCAACAAAAAACCTATAAAACGATACCCCATTCGATTTTTTGTTCAATTTGCTCCTTTATAAGTGATCCCCCTACTAACCCTATTGATAAAATATTGTCTGTAATGTAATTGGAGCCACCAAAAACATATAAATTGATACCCCTTTTGATATTTTTTTGGGAATTTACCCCCTACTCTCTATAAAAGACCCTCCCATTCCTTCCGATCAGAAAAAATATGCTCAGAAATGAAGTCAGAGCCACCAAAAACCTATAAAACGATACCCCATTCGATTTTTTGTTCAATTTTTCCGCACTTCCCCTTCATAAGTGGTCCCCCTACTAACTCTATTGATCAAATATTATGTGTATTGTAGTAAGAGCCACCAAAAACATAAAAAACCGATACCTTTTATGATTTTTTTGAGAATTTAAACCCTGTTTCGGTCCAAAAGTCTGCCCCCCTTCTCCCGATCGGAAAAATATGTTCAAAAATGAACTCAGAGCAACCAAAAACCTATAAAACGATACCCCATTCGATTTTTTGTTAAATTTTTCCGCACTTCCCCTTCATAAGTGGTCCCCCTACTAACTCTATTGATCAAATATTGCCTGTATTGCAATTGGAGCCACCAAAAACATATAAAACGATACCCCTTTTGCTATTTTTTGAGAATTTATCCCCACCTTGTTCCATAAGTCGGCCCTCTACCCCCGATGGGAAAAAATATGGTTAGAAATGAACTCAGAGCAACCTAAAACATATAAAACGATACCCCACTCAGTATTTTGTTAAATTTTTTCCCCATTCCCCCCTCATGAGTGGACCCCCTCTTAACCCTATTCATAAAATATTGTTTGTGCAGCAATTGGAGCCACCAAAAACATATAAAACGATACCCCTTATGAATTTTTCTTTGAGAATTTACCCCCACCTCGCTACATAAGTCCGCCCTTCAACCCGATTGGAAAAAGTGTGGTCAGAAATGAATTAAAAGCACCCAAAAAACCTATAAAATGATACCCCATTTGATTTTATGTTAAATTTTGCCCCACTCTTCCTGCATTAAGTGGACCGATAGTTTAAGTATTGTCAGTAATGAAATTTATCAGCTTAAAACATAATGCCAAACACCCCTTATCAATATCTTCGAGAATTCACCTCGGTCCTTACTCTTAAAGTCCGTCCCTTTCCTACCAAACCGAATAATATGGTCAGAAATGGAGTCAAAGCAACCATAAACCTAGAAAACGATACCCCTTTTGATAGTTTTTGTTTAATTTTAACCCACTATAACCCTCTATAAGTGGGACCTCAACAGATTTATTCGAAAAATATGGCCAAAAATGACATCAGCGCACCAAAAAAACCCCCGTCTACTGATTTTTACATTTCTCAGACCAAAGACAACCACCTTAAGGGGGTCTTCTCATTCAAAACCCGTTTTTTGGACCCTTTTTAAAAAAATTCTTATTTGAAAACGCAAAGAATAATTGAAAACTTTTTTTATTTATTGTATTACAAAAGTTTCAAAGTAAATAAAAAAATTTTTTTTGCCTCGATACGTGGGCTGTTCAAAAAGTAATGAGACTTCAAAGTTGGTGGTGAAAAAAAAGGTGTCGTCACGGCGGCCACGATTCCGGGTCTCCGGAGCGTCTGAATAAAAAAAAAAAACGGGGTTATAATCAGTATAGATGTAATTTTCGGGTGAACCTCAAGCTTAATTTTGTGATTTTTTTTTGACAAAATGGCGGCTATTCAAAAAAAAATTTTAGTTTAGTGTTAAAAAAAAAAATAGTAAAAAATTTTTTAAAATTATGGTCGAGGTTCACCCGAGAATGGTGACAATTCTGCGTCGATTCCACTTTGTTTCATGAAAATCGGTTCAGTTGAACTGAAGATATCATGGCCGCCAGTTCGAAGAACGTGGTTTCGAGATAAACGCGTTTAAAGTTTGAAGTAATTTTTTTGGAAAAACAAAAAAAAGTGACAAATTAAAGTACGCAATTAACAAAAGGAGGTAATTCTGCGTCATTAAAGCTTTATTTCATCAAAATTGGTTCCGCTTCGTTCGAAAATGAGGCGAAAAATAAATAGCTTATTTTGACGAAGACCTTGCTTCACAAAAAAGGCTGTATCTTCTAAAGTATTTCGAATTTCTAAAAATCCTTTTAGGGGCATATTCACAACTACCCAAGCTATAAATAAATGCAAAAAAAGTTGCTCAATGATTAATCAATTCTGCGGGTAAGATTTCCATTGCGTCCCAGTGTGCGATGTTTATGCTTCTCTCTCAGCTCAACTCAACTCATCTCCTTTCTCTCTCTCTCTCTCTCCCTCAGAATAACCAAACGATAAGCTTACTTAGCTGAGCGACGCCATCTGTTGTACATTTCATGTAACACAAAAGAAAGCTGTGGATGGTATGTGTGTTAGTTTGCCTTTCAACCATAGATGGCGCTGTTTAGTGACGCTGGCTCAAACAGTGGCGCCCTTAGCCATAGCGGCACAGTGCAAAAAGATTAATTAATTTTGTGTTTGAAACATTTTTTTTAAGGAAAATAACAAAAAATGTGTAGAGCAGCGGCTTTAAGTGGTTCTTGTAAGCTGTCGCCCCTCAAGAGTCGGCAGAAGGCACGCTTAACATTTGTCAAAAACTAAATGCTTCGAGTGTTTTTTTTTGGTTCGTCCTTCTAACTTCACGTCAACGAAATAATCAACAAAAGGACCAAAACAGTGGCAGGAAAATGACATTGACGGGTATGTGAACAGAATAAAATTTCATCAAAATGCGACTGTCACAGACAAACACACACACAAACACACCCTTGAAATGGGGGAGAAATTGCAAATGGACGAAAATTGCTACTTTCATCTTGGTCCTTTAGTTCTGAGTCCCTTTTTATGGCACGCATGGCGGAACTTTCACTGCCAGGGTGGTGGCATCTGCAAGGGGTGAGAGGGTGAGAGCAGTCCACACTTGGTCCCAGTGTGTGTGCGTGTGTGAGTTGGAAGGATGCTCCACCAAAGGTGCTGAAGGATGCCCAATTGAAGATTTCTTAAAATTTCACCCACCCCCCTCCCTCCCCATTCAGTTTGCCGTCGCAGCGGGCCACAAAAATCGCAAGCAAACAAAACTAAATAAAATTCGAAACGAAATGTCTGCATTGTGCACTTTGATTAATGATCGAATGTCAATTACCGCAGATACTCGCCGACGCCGTCGCAGTCGGAGTCACCCGGGCGAGTGTACAGCATTCGGAGCCAAATGGTTCTGGGGACTGCAGGCGGCGGCAATGTTGGCCATTTTTTTTTTTTTTTTTTTTTTGTTATTTTATGCCAATTGCCTCAAACTGAAACCAAATGCAATACACAAAGAACAGAACACACACAAATCGAGGGAAATGGATTTTAGGACAAAATGGCCAAAGTCTTGTACTAAACCTACTGAAAACTTGATTTGTTTTAGACTTCTAAGCAGAACTGAGATTCAAACGCAGCATAAAAGATCTAAGAACTCATTCTGAGGCGATTATTAAGAAAAGGTTGACTCAGTTCTTAAGGATTTCTTACTCACAATCAGGCATCTCCATGATGTCTATGAGTTTTGGACATTTTACCAGGGATGCAAACCGGTTCTGAGCTGAACCGGTTTTGAACCGAACCGAACCGCTTATTCCCGCTGGTGAACCGAACCGCAAACCGAACCTGCTTCCTTTCAGAATTTCTGAACCGAACCGAAAACCACAAATAAAAACGATTCGGTTCGGTTCAGTTCTCTGACGAGTTTAAACGGGAATTGCTTTCCTCTGGCCAATGATTTTGATTAATTAGGAAATTTGAATCGTTTCCCGAAGATAATTTTCAAACATTTCGTTCGACCCTCTACATATTTAGCGTTGTCGCATCGATATGACTTTTAAGGATCGATATAACTTCTGCATTTTCCCGCCGATCTCTTAATTTACCTGTCATCAATCTAAATTTGTTTTTTCATTCGACAATATTTTAAATTTTCTGTGGTACTTCTTAACCTTAATTCATTTTTAATCTGCCAATAAATAAGGGCATTCCTCTAGGAACTGATAGACGAGTCCTGCGAATCCGACATAATAATCTTTGCAGATTGCTCTAAGTATTTAAAAGATATTCGAATGGATTATAGGAATCAAATTTCAAAAATGATCGAATAGCCACTTCACCGTAATCATATTTTATAATGTGCCTTTGTGAACCACTGAACCGAACCGAAACCGCGGTTCATTTAACTCCAAAAACCATGTTATGAACCGAACCGGCGGTTTAGAAACTGTGCGAACCACTGAACCGAACCAGTACTTATTTTCGAGTGGTTTGCATCCCTTCATTTTACAGCTACTTTTTGTATTGTTCATACTAGGTCTGTCGCTATCGCTCGGCTCTACACTCGGTTCGGCTCTTAGAATTGGGAAAAAACTAACTGAATAAGCTAAAATGTTACTCCTCACGAAAGAAAATACTATTTCGGCCCACACATCGAAAATCCTGTTTTTTTTACCATAGCCATCACCAACAGTTCGACGAAGAATGTATCACTTTAAGTCTATATAACGACGCGATTTAAGCGGCATAAACTGTGATAATACTATGTTCATCTCTTCTATTCAAGAAAAATGACGGGAGTGCCATGTGTCCTTTCTTAGATAGTTTTTTTAGAGAAATTTAGTGTTTATTTTAGTATTTTATTTCCGGTTTCGAACCAAACCGAACCACTTATTCCGGCTAGTGAACCGAACCGCAAACCGAATCGGCTTCCTTTCAGAATTGCTGAGCCGGAACGAAAATCGTTTTCCAAAGATTTTTATTAAACATTTCGTTCGACCCTCTAAATATTTAGAGTTGTCGGATCGATTAAACTTTTAAGCATGACTGGACGAAAATTTTACAATATGTAAGACTGTATGACTTCTGCAATTGCAGAATCAATCTGTATTTTTCCTCTAGTAGACCATATTTTTAATTATCTGTGATACTTCTTATCCCTAATTCAATCTTAGACAGGTGAGATTTTTCTTATATGATTCAGGCCTGAGCAGTAGGAATGCCTGAATTCAAGCATGTGTTAGTATTTCCCTTGAAACTCACCAATGAGTATGAGTTCAGTACTAAAACCAGAAAGAAAGGCGGTCAAGCCCGACTATAACATACTCTGTACCAAGTAAATTGTTGTTTTTTGATCATAACTCGAAAACCGTTCATCCGATCTTCTTCATTCCTTTGGCGGATCGATAATATCCTAATAACTAAATATGTCCAGAAGGAACAAGTCATCTATCTTCAAAACTGTGGGAGATATGACGTTTTTTCTAAATTGCGGGGGCGGCAGGGGGCGTGGCCAAAATTGAAAATAAACTTGATCTGCCTGCAGACATAAGAAGCATATGTCCCATACATTTCAAACCTCTATCTCTTACCATCTCTGAGAATTGTTCATACGGACAGACAGACGGGCACACGGACAGACGGACAGACGGACATGGCTATATCGACTCGGCTGTTGATGCTGATCAAGAATATATATACTTTATAGGGTCGGAGATGCTTCCTTCTGGCTGTTACATACCTTTGCACAAACTTATAATACTCCATGTACCTGCAGAGTATAAAAAGTACTGTCCAATGTTGCCATCGTCCCATAATCCGCACCAAACAGTGCATTTTTCGGGTTTGCATTGACAGTTCTGCTTCTGGCTGCTCTTCACACCAAATACGACATTTTTATTCATTCAACCAAAAAAACTTTGTTCATAAAATGAAAAATTAAAACCAAAAAGTGTTTTCAGCCAGTTAACTGTGACTGACGAATCATTAAGTCGCCACAAAATTGCAAAATCGGTCTAAATCTAGTAAAAATGTGAAGAGACTGACTTTTGATTCACATTGTTCGCTTTCAACTAAGTACGGAAGCCTGTCAGTTGCAGTTCTTGGGCGATATTTCGGAATAGTCTTACCAGATTTCGCAAGTTAGATTTCGATTTCTTAACTGAAAACAAACTAAAAAGCTGTAGTCCTAGCCCTTATCGACTAGATTAGAAATCGATTCTTAAATGGAAACATTAGGCTTAACAATTGACTCGAACTTTCAAATGGTAGCTAGAAGAGGCTTGCAGTTGTGTTCTTTATGTTGGGTTTTAGACTGGATCTTACCATATGTGACGTATATGCAGTCATATTGATCATTAGAGCAGAGAAGATCACATTTCTGTCTCAACCATACAAAATTTGGATACAAGGTTGATTAATCAAACAAACAATTGAAGTCTCCCTCTCTTCTGCATCTATTGATCCCTTTGAACGATTCGTTACCTCAAAAAATTAACTTGAAACAGGTGAGAAAATACAATGGGATCACACCTAGCCTGCAGTTCCATTTATTTATGTTGTTCATTTGTTTAAATGATATTTAATAGACAAAAATCACCACAGCCATCCATCCTGCCATCCATCCATCCAACCCGGCATAATGCCTGGGTTAATGGTTACAAATTAGGCCTGGATCACGCATCGGGCAGCCAATCAGAGGTGGGACCAACCGCAGTCCAAGACTCAAGCTGCCAATTTAATAAATGGCCAAACATTAATTAACCCAGCGCGTGTGAGCCGAAGGACGAGTGTGAGTGATGAGCCCCGATTGATTCCTGTCGAGGGCCACACACTTGAGTGGGCATTGTTTCGGGCCACAATTGCTGCCCGCTTGGCCTTGGGCATTGGGCCAAAAGGAATTTGTTTGCAATTTTTGGTTTATTTTGACTTTTTGCTAATTTGGTGCCAAAATTCAAGGAATCCTGCAAACGGTAGCCACAGGCTCACTCGGTGCGGCGCTGATCAAAAAGAGTCAACAAATTTTTAGCAAGAGCACAGCACGATCACCGAGCACCCTAATCCCTTCACTTGTGCCGACGTCGCGTGGGTTGGAGAGGCGTGTCGCGCTGTGTCTGCATATGCAAAAAGGAAACGGCCCGATCCACTGAAATTAGCAACAGTAGACGGGTTAATTGTTGTGTCCTTTGTCGGGACCAAGGGATGCGCCTCTAACTCAAAGGGTTGAGACAGTGGGTGGGTACCATGTCCGTTGACTTCTGTTGGGATAATCCCGGATGAAAGAGGATTTGACTTGAGGATTAAAAACTTCCAGCAGCCGCCACCGCTTACCTGCCAAATGTTTACCAAACGGAACCAAAAGTCAAATGGAAGGTAAAATGGTACTAAATGAGATAAAAGTGATATTGATATCTTAAAAGGTTAGTGTGATCAAAGGACTTTACATGCACTATTTGACCCCAGCTTTCAAAGTTGAGAGTCCAAAAGTACACAGAAAATATGTGGTATAGTTTTGATGAGTTTGGGGAAATCACTCGAAAAACCTTCAGCAGCTTCTCAAGTTCCGAATCTGTATTGGCATTTCAAGAAGTTAGAGTAACAGAAACCTACACTCAGAAGACAAGTAAGAGATGCGGTAACTATTTCTATTCCAGATTCTAGCCTTTCGGTTTCGTACACTCATACAAAAATTCGTCCTGAAAACTAGAAATTCTCCCATGAAATCCGTCCTGAGGCGATTCACCCTCAAATTAATAAAACTTTTTCTCATTTATGGAAAAATTTTGTGAAACTTTGAAAATTTTTCATGAATAAGAAAATATTTTTCTTAAGTTTAGGGTGCATCGCCTTAGGATGGATATTATACGAAAACTTTTAATTCCCAGGGGAAAATTTTTGTATGAGTATACGAAACCGAAAGGCTAGAATCTGGAAAAGAAATAGTTACCGCATCTCTTACTTTCTTATCCACCGAAATTATAATATTATCCATTTAAAGGGCTAAGCAGTTGCTCAAAGTTCTCAAAACCTCAAGACCTTGCTAGGCTTATCAAATAAGAGATATGATCAAAAAATAATTATGGATATAAAAAGTCTTGCGGTATTTTTATAGAATTTTCAATTGTTCATAAAATTGTTTATAATAATGCGATTTAAGTCATATATGCGCCGTTTTGTTCGATGACGAGTTCCCAACGAGATGCCAACTTCATAATGCCCCTCTTATAGAAGCTCGCTTCCCTATTGTCAAAAAACTCGGAGAGCCCATTTTCACAGGACTCTCTTGTGGCCAACTTCCGATTACCAAGTTCGTTCGCCATGGACAGAAATAGGTGGTAATCACTTGGTGCGAGATCCGGACTATACGGTGGATGTAAAAGAACCTCCCATCCGAGCTCCCGGAGCTTCTGGCGCGTCACCAAAGATGTGTGTGGCCTGGCGTTGTCCTGATGGAAGACTGTTGATCAAAGATGGCCTCTTCTGCATGAGTGCTGCATTCAAGCGGTCCAGTTGTTGGCACTGCAGGTCCGAATTGAGCGTTTGGCCATAGGGGAGCAGCTCATAGTGGATGATTCCCTGCCAATCCCACCAAACACACAGAAGAACCTTCCTGGCCGTCAATCCAGGTTGGGCAGTTTCACCGCTTTTCGACCACTACCGTTTGCGCTTCACTTTTCATCGCCAGTCACCATTCGCTTCAAAAACGGGTCGATTTTGTTGCGATTCAGAAGCGATTCGCATGCATCCATACGGGCCAAAATGTTTTTTTTGCGTCAAGTCGTGTGGCAGCCATACATCGAGCTTCTTTTTGAATCCAAGCTTCTTCAAATGGTTTATAACGGTTTGATGACTCATGCCCAGCTCTTGAGAGATGCTACGGCTGCTACTATGACGGTCTCTTTCGATCAATTCAGCGATTTTATCGCAATTTTCGACGACAGGCCTTCCGGATCGTGGCGCATCTTCGATCACCTCTGCACCAGAACGAAAACGTTGAAACCATCGTTGTGCGGTGGAAATGGAAAATGCACAAATTTTATTGGCAGCATGAGATGCATTTTTGCCTTTATCGTAGTAGTACTGTAAACAGGGATGCAAACCGGTTCTGAGCTGAACCGGTTTTGAACCGAACAGAACCACTTATTCCCGCTGGTGAACCGAACCGCAAACCGAACCGGCTTCCTTTCAGAATTTCTGAACCGAACCGAAAACCACAAATAAAAACGGTTCGGTTCGGTTCTGTTCCCTGACGAGTTTTAACGGGAATTGCTTTCCTCTAGCCAATGATTTTGATTAATTAGGAAATTTTAATCGTTTCCCGAAGATAATTTTCAAACATTTCGATCGACCCTCTACATATTTAGCGTTGTCGAATCGATATAACTTTTAAGGATAACCTGAAGAGAATTTTACAAGTCTTCTGCAATTTCCCGCCGATCTCTTAATTTACCTGACATCAATCTAAATTTGTTTTTTCATTAGACAATATTTTCAATTTTCTGTGGTACTTCTTAACCTTAATTCAATCTTAATCTGCCAATAAATAAGGGCATTCCTCCAGGAAATAATAGACGAGTCCTGGGAATCCGACATAATAATCTTTGCAGATTGCTTTAAGGATTTTAAAGATATTCGAATGGATTATAGGAATCAAATTACAAAAATGATCGAATAGCCACTTCACCGAAATCATATTTTATAATGTGCCTTTGTGAACCACTGAACCGAATCAACCGAACCATTTAACTCCAAAAACCATGTTATGAACCGAACCGGCGGTTTAGAAACTGTGCGAACCACTGAACCGAACCAGTACTTATTTTCGAGTGGTTTGCATCCCTGACTGTAAAATATTCCGTATTTTCTCTTTATTTTGCTCCATGTTTGCGACGCTATAACTCACGAACGACTTTTTTGTATTCCTAATATAACATTTCCACTGAAAACAAATAAGTTTGTCTCACTAAGACTACTTTTCTGACAGCTTTATTATATAGATGTCCGATTTCGACCTAACATGGTGGAATCATGGAAAAGCATAGCAAACTAGGAAATACAAAGTTTGCAGGCGTTTTTTTTTTGAAAACAAAATAGTTTTATTCACTAAAACTAGTTTTTCGAACGATTATTCCCATGGCAGCTATAACCTATAGTCATCCGATTTTGACAAAACTTTGTAGAATTGTGTGAAAGCTTATAAAAGTTTTGAAGAGGCTTAAATTGAAAACAAAAATGTTTTTCTTATTAAGACTATTTTTTTAACCTTGCTTTTCTATGTCAGCCATACTATATAGATGTCTGATTTCGGCCAAACTTGTTAGAATCATGGAAAAGCATTGACAACTAGTAAAAACAGAGTTTGCAAACGCTTGCATTGAAAACAAAAAAGTTTTTCTGACTTGAACTACCTTCTCGACCGATCATTCCTATGGCAGCTATATGATACGGCCAGTTCCCACAAATGTGAGGCGTATTTGTACCAAAAGACTTTTTTCAATGTTTGGTAAATATAGCTTTAAGACTTGCGGAGAAGATAGCATAGAAACAGACGGAAAAGGCTTAATCAACTCAGCTCGTCATGCTGATCACAAATATATATATATAATATTCTTTATGTGGTCGGAAATGCTTCGTGCTATGCGTTACAAACATCTGTACATATAATAAGAATTTAAGGGCAAGTTTCTGAAAACTAGAAAATACTTTTTATAACCTTACAATCTACCGAAATCAAGACAATTCGTTGACAAAAGTAGATAAATTGCGTTTTTTCGTAAATCGTGAACAGTGGTTTTCATATTATGAACATTTTTTCGAACGGTATACTTCATGTTTTCAAAGTTTCAGAAAATTTGTCCATAAATGAGAAGAAGTTTTCTTAATATTAGAGTGAACCGCCTTAGGATGGATTTTATGGGAGAATTTCTAATTTCCAGGGCGAATTTTTTTGTCTGTCTCTCTGAGACACACACCGATGCATTACTTCGGCAAGCATTGGGAGTGAATACCGCAAACATACTTCAAAATTATTCCAGAGAGTGAGTGCTGTGGACGAAGTTTTGCTACAACAACCATTTGGATTCGACAGTGAACAAGGAAGAAGTACACTGGGTCTTCAACCACATCTTGGAGACAATGGAACTCTCTCTTTTCTTAACTGAGCATTTAGTTTTGAGGCGCTCCTTTCTAGAATGATGACCCAGCTGAGCGTCGAGCTCTCGAGTATCCGGCGAGTTGGCCCAATATCCCTACTTGGACCTAGGGTATCTGCCTGTGCCGCCTCCCTTAAAAGGTCTCGTTTTGTCATACTTTCCTTGACATACTCTAAGCCTGAAAAGTTCTTGATTGTAGAGTTTTTTAATAATTATTCTTACCACAATTTAGGCACTCTCGAACCCTACTAAAGTTAACTTAGCAGCCAAACTTCCCCTCAAAACCAACTCCACGCATGAGCCTGCTCTCACTTCTTAACAAATTACCCGCGCGGTGGGTCCTCAATGGCGTACGAAGAGGAACGTGTGTGACAAGTGAGGCTACTGTTGGTCCCTAATTACTGGTTACCCCTTTGCATTCGTATCCTTTCGTTGCCAATTGTAAATTGTTTCACTAACTCGTGTTCATGCTCTCGTCAGTGTTTCAGTGTTTTTTGCTTTCAGTTTTTACCTGCGCCTGGGGCTCGTATGTCGTTCCGGTCTGCGTGTAAGAGCAAGGGAGGAGGGGAGTCTTAATCCTTTTATCGCACTGGAGAGCCTCCAAGGAGCCGGAGCCAGCACATAGATCATTTCGCAATGATAAATTAAGCGCTAAGAGTGTTTTCGTGTACCGGACCAAGACAATCCACTGTCAAAACGAAGGTAGATTGATTGTGGCCCTCTGGTCGCACATTGTCAACGCATTCCGCGCCACAATTCGCAATAGGATGGGTACGAGGACGGGAACTGGTGGGTTTCTGTGGAAGTGGAGGCAGCCAAGTGAACTTAAGACCAGTTTATGACGCTCTGTGTGTAGGATCAAGTGAAAGATGATGCCTTGTTTAACATATTTCCAGAAGCCAACAGGTGCCAATGGGCGGTGATCAATCAGGGGGACCTATCGATGTTTTTAATTAAGAACTCTTGTTAGCATTTGGCGAACGAACGCTGATTGAACCACCCCCCCCCCCCCCCCCCAACCACCAAACAAGGCCTGTTGAATTCTTTAGCCGGGGATGAATGATATGGTTGAAGGCTCAAAGGAGGGGAAGGAGGGTGTTCCAATTAGTTGACAACAATGAGTCAGCCGCTTTTCCAAGTAAATATTTGCAGTTTATTTGGTTTTTCATATTGTCTAAAGATATAGTTGGATCCATAAAATATATATGAACTTACATACATCATCATCATCATGCCACTAAGTTTAGTTACATTAATTATGTTAATAATATTCATAATATTAATTATACAATACATTTATTTGTTGCTTATGCCTATGACAAAAATGGGACTATGCTTTATACAAGAACTTAGACTTAAGCTTAAGTACCAGCTAATATACATACAACATCGTGGGGGGGGGGGGGAGGGCCAAGGATTCGGTCTAGTAGTGGTCCTTAACTAACTAATTTCACTGTATTCTCCGAATTCACCTTAGAAGTGGGTTGGGTTTCCGGCCAAGGTGCTTAACCAAAACAAAACTGTTTCATAATACACAAAAATTTATATATATAGATATATATATCCGCTAACTGTGACTGAACGTAGGAGTTTCAAATATTGCCTTGTTTTATTATTGGAAATTAATTTACATTTGTTGTTGTTGTTGTTGTTGTGGTTGGCTGATTGGGTGGCTCCTACAGAGCTGTCAGATCATAATCCTGTTTGATGTGTTGCTGCAGATTGGTCATGAGATCGGATTGTTGTTGTTGCTGATGGTGGCCTGGATGGAGACTGTTGTGACCCATTTGATTGTTGTTGTTGTTATTGAGGTTGCTGTTGTTGTTGTTGTTGTTATTGCTGTTGTTGTTGTTGCTATTGTGATGCTGTTGAGATCCTGTATATGGATTGTTAACCAAATTGGCTGCCTCAGCCGCAGCTGGTATATATGGAGGATTACCCAGCGAGGAGCTGACATCACCAATGCTTTCCAGACTATCAGAGCGAATGCACTGCAAAAAAAATGAGAAGAGTACAAAGGGAAATGTTGTATATATTTTGAACCATGTTTTAGGGTCGATTTCTCATCTTCTACATAGCTGCTATATGTTAGATAATCGTAGATTTTGCTCTGATATTTAGGGGTTCATCTGGTTAGATTAGAAAACGGCCCTTAGTCAAGTATTTCCCATTTCAAGAATCAAGAAACAAAACTGATCTAAGACCGACTCATTCACAGCCTGTTCAGTAATCATATTTGGGATGCCCGAAGCGTGCTGATTCAGAATGAACGACAAAGCTAAGCTAACTTGCTAGCTGTGTCGAAGTTTTTATACCCTCGCTTAAATATTTTCAAAAAATAACTATTTTCCCTCAACTAGCCATTTTTCGACCGATCGTTCGTATGGGAGGTATATGTTATAGTCATCCGATTTGAACAAAAATTTGTGGAATTGCTTAAAATCATGTAAATCAAACCAATACAAAATTGCAGAATGCTACGATTAAAAACATAAAAGTTTTTCGAACTAAGACTGTTTTTCAGACCTATCTTTTGTATGGCAGCCATACCATATAGTGGTCTGATTTTATTCAAACTTAACAAAACTATTCAAAAGCATAAAAAACTAATGAATACAAAGTTTAGAGACGTTTCCATAGAAAATACAAAAGTTTTTCATACTAAAACTAGTTTTGCGACCGTTTGTTCCTATGGGAGCTATAAGATATAGTTATCCGATCCAGTCGGTTCCGACATATTAGTAGTGTGCAGCAAAAAGAAGACTCTGTGCAAAATTTCAGCTCGATAGCTTTAGAACTGAGAGACTAGTTCGCGTAGAAACAGACAGACTGACGGACGGACAAAGTTCAATCAACTCAGCTCGTCATCCTGATCAAGAATGTATACATAAAATTGGCCATTCTTGTTGAACAAACCTTGTAAGAGCTAAATATGTGAAAAAAAAATTCAAATCTAAGTTGACAGAAGCCTTTACGAATGCATGTGCACCAGCGATGGTCACGCCTGGCCCGCAGGGCGGACGAAATAACGCTATTTACACCGACACGAGCCGAACACATGACGAGGCTTGTTATACAACAACTAAGGAACGACGCACAATTGTTTTTAAGTACTGAGCTTTTCCCATGAGCGCGAGAGCGAGTGGGAGAGTGAGAGCAAGAGTGAGCGTTAGAGCGAACGGCTTAAATGGAAGCAAATTATAAATGCGTGTGTGAACCACAAGCTTCTAGAGTATGCAAAACACTGCACGTTTTAAGTACTTTACTGACGGCGCACTCTACGAGCGCCGTGACTCAGTTGTTGCATCATGCCGAGGCTTGTGCCAAGAGAGCATGATACAACAATACAGGTAAGGTCAGTGTCAATATGATGAGTACTTTTGCCAAAAGCTTACGCTTCAAGAGGCTTGTGCCAAGAGAGCAGGATACAACACTTCAGGTAAGACAGTGTCAGTGTGATGAGTACTTTTGCCAAAAGCTTACGCTTCAAGAGTACGCGCAGCACTGAACGTGAAGGTAGTTTGCAGAGAACTTACACTGACGCCACCTTACCTTTTATGTTGTATCATGCAAGAGAGCAAACACCTTTTCGCTCTTCCTGACAAACCCTAAAGTGTACCCATTTAGCCTTACGGTATTGGTGATATAGATTTCTTTCGATTTTCCCTTGAAATCTCTTACATACTTTAATCTTGATGCAGGATTATTAAGTTTTTAAAAAGGATTCGAGCTTGAAATGAGCATTTTTAGTTAAATACATGAATTTTAGAATGGTTTCATGCTTTCAATACTTGTATTAAGAACGGTTCCAAGCCTTTAATACTTATATTATGCACGGTTCCAAGCCATCAATACTTGTATTAAGCACGATTCGTACTTGAAGTTGTAAAACAAAGCTTGCCCTTTTTTCTGAGTACTTCAGTATTTGGGCTGGTCCAAGGTAACGTATTTGGTAGGGGTGACGGGCCTTATTTTTTCACCCCGCTCTCTCGACTCATATTGTAATCTAATAAAAAATCATACACATATATACACATACGAACTAAACAGCGGCAGAGAGCTAAATGTGTTCTGTCGAAAGTATGCATTACGCCTGACGAAAAAGTAATGCATTACACCTGCTTCTAATCTATAAAGGGATAGTAAACAGACTGCGTACGAGCTGCATTACAATTTTGAAAAAGTAATACGCATCTGTAATGGGAATCCGATGACAGTTCGGCTCTAGCATACATCCTGTATTACGAGTAATGCAGGCTGTGCGCACACCGTTTACAAAGCGGCCATGCAGGCAAAGTAATGCAGGAGTAATCCATTATGTAATGACAATTTCCGCCGCTGGGTAAAAACACAAACTCTCTCACCGACGTTTTGATTCGAACTGTCAAAATAAGGCCCCTCAAAAGAGAGCACATGTGGGGAATACGTCACCTAATAGTAAATTCACATTGGGCTGGTCCTTCTACTACCCAACAATGCCTTTATTTTATAGCATCGATTGCTTGGACGTCCTTCAAGAGAAGTTAACGATTCAATTAAAGTTACTTAAAGTCGCGGTAAGTTGATAGTTCATATCGAAAGAATAGTTGCTCTTATACTTTCTAGGGTTAACCTTCATTTCTTATTAGAGATTCTTCCTTCCAGACAATGAAAGCACTGAAATGGAAGCTGGTCACACTTAAGGTAGCCCAAGTCTAGAAATATGAAAGGATCTCGCAGACGGAAAATTTCTATTAGAAAGAGAAGCATCAGCTGCCTTTTGCTACCTGAATTCTGGAACTAAAGTTAAAAGAAACGTGAAGGATTATGAAATTTTAGGGTTTGGTGGACTGAAATGGGTAACGAAATACAAACTTAACTCAAAAAAAGGACTTACTTTAAAGAGCTTACACAATTGTAGAGTAACAGAACATTTGGCATATAAAATATTTCTGATTTTTCAATACACAAAATAAGCCCAAAACCAAAGCAGCCAGTAGGCTGAGAAGTGCGTTAACTTAAAGTGCTTTCCTGTTTCCACTTTCAACACGAACCACTTACCTCATTCATCACGGGTGTTGGCTGCTGTTGCTGCTGTGCCTGTTGCTGCTGCTGCTGTGCCTGTTGCTGCTGCTGCTGTTGTTGTTGCTGCTGCTGCTGCTGCTGTTGTTGCTGTTGCTGCTGCTGCGCCTGTTTCTGTTTGGCACTGGTCCGCTTGGTGGGCTTCTTGGCTACCGGTGTTGGATTCCCATTGGCATCCACCGTTTTCTTCCTCACATTCTTTGTATTTGGCAACTTGTTGTCCTTTTTCCACTTCATGCGACGATTCTGGAACCAGATTTTGATCTGACGCTCCGACAGCACCAGCGTATGGGCAATTTCGATGCGTCGCCGTCGTGTCAGGTAGCGATTGTAGTGGAACTCCTTTTCCAATTCCAAAATCTGATGGCGTGTGTAGGCGGTGCGTTGGCGTTTCGGTTCCATGCCCGGCTGATAGGAACCATTGGCTGGTTAAGGGGAAGAGGATGCGTGTAATTAATGGCGAGTAGATTCATAAGAAGGGGGCAGAAATTAATACACTTCAAATTGAGTTTCTTAATAAGTCAGCGTGCAAGTGTTCTCAATAAATCTCACAGATATAAGTTGACAAGAGGAGAAGAGGAAAAGTTTAGTGCCGGGGCCCAAAAACTTTTGCTTTCACCTTGGACCCAGGCGGGGGGTAGCAGCGGACGCCAGAGTCCTGGCCCAGGATAATTAATCAAAATCAAATAGCGCAACTGTCTGTCTGGTTTTCCTCTTTTTTGAAACATTTTCCCAACTGCTGCCCTCGGGGTTGCTTACATTTTATCCCTTTCCTACTCGATTTTATCGCCGCCAAATAAATGCCCAGCACCTGCCACCTCCAGGACCTCAACTGGACAGACGGACGGGCCATCAAATTTTGTGCTCGCTTCATCAATTTCAATATTTTGTTGGGCTCACCAAGTTGATGTGTCCATTAATGCTCGTGTCCCAGTCACTTCGCATCCGCTGCGATTTATAAAAATTTCATTGCTCGCTGTGTGACAGACAGCTTTCGATTTGATAGAAACATTTCAATCCTGAAACTCGGAGCCTAAAACTTAGATTAATGATGAAACGCCGGACCCCTGTTGACAGCCGAGTTGGCCAGTTGGGAGCCAGGGAGCGTTTAAAATGTGCTGACAGTAGCTGCATTTAAATCGGGAAAACTAAGTTAGTTACATTACTTAATCATCCATTACAAAAAAACCATCAGAACTTTGCCGCCAACAACTGCAATATCAATTACAATGCCCGTCCCTCCCCCCCCACTCCCCTCCCGAACCATAAACCCAAAACAATAATGAAAATGAAAACCAATGTCAGCTGCCACGGGGACGGCCTGCTGTGTTAATTCGTTTTTAATAAGTGCGTATCATTTCGATTCAACATTTCAACAGAGGAGAAGGAAGAGCAAGACAAGGGCACACAGCCGCCCGAGCCCCCAGTCCAGTCCAATGTAACATTGGGTTTTCTGCACGGTCATGTTGCGGACGGACGGACGGACGGAGGGACGGTCGGTCGGAGCGAGTGCCAATTGCATTTAAAACTGGCAAGAATGGCAGCCAATTTATGAAAATGCCAAATCATACAAGGCCAAGGAAATCGAGATTGCACAAAAATCCAAAACGGAGAGCGAACCGTGAAGCTGCTAAAGAGTCAGAGGTGTAGCCAAAAGGGGGATGGGACGCTGCACAGATATAAGCTACAAATTAAAGTTAAGCCCCTTAGCTGATTGGATGCAATATACTTAAGAGCATTGAACGAGGAAAAGGAAATTTGAGTCCCTGGAGAGTAAATTTCCTTAAATCGTTAGCAGGAAGCTTTGTTTCCAGTTTTTGACACACAACCAGCATCAGTTTATCGTGAAATATCGTCGAGTATTCGAAAGTTTCTATGGTCAACCGATAGTTTAGACCTTATAATATGATATAGGAGTACCCAAACGGGCTTCAGAAATCATTACGAAATGCGTAAATCCACCAAAAGCCGCAAGAAACTTAAAAGGTATATGGCTTTTTCATAGATTTTTAAGGAAATCAAAGAAAAATTCAGGGAATCTTCTTTGCACAAAATGCGAAGCTGCTGGAAAGACTAAAAGATCAAATGTAAGCGGCAGTTAGGACTCCTGATCCAAAGTAGAGTTTAGAAATAAATGTAACCATCTGTTGTTTCCCTGCACTTGGAAGATCTGCTTAAAAGTGTGACAGCAGGAGTCAGTTTGCGAGGTCGGTAGTAAATATTCGCTTCTTACAGCTTCACCTTAGCCAATAAGGTGGAAAAATTGATAGACGACCTGAAGAAATAAAGCGACGTATAGATAATAGAATGAAACCTAGTAATTTTTAAGTCAATGGTCCTCGAAAAAGTCGGCAGAAACTGCACCTTTAAAGGAGATGCTATAAAGATATCGAGATATCCGGGATAAAATCAATCCAAAACGTTGTCAGAAGTCGGTCAATCCTGGATATTCTCATTCCAAGTATGAACAGGATTGAATTGTTCTAGAACAACTTTTGCTTCAAAATACAATCCGAAGGCTAAGATAAAATCAATTTTTTTGAGCTTGATATTATTTCTCCATTTTTGTTTTCTGTGTAGAAAAACTGCAACAACAGCCAAATCTCACTGCTCAATTTAAGAAAATAGAGCCTAAAACAGGAATATCCGCTCTGTAAAAGATTCAAGCGATTGTGCTATTGGATTACGCAAAGGCCTGAGCCAGTGTTCTCAGCCGTGTCCCTAATGGGGCCGAACACTTTCGGCAATTCATGCCGAATGCTTGCTTGCTTGTAATGCATCAGTGCGTGTTAGCGAGAGACGGAGAGCGACAGAGAGCCTCTTTTATGGGCCAAAGCCATGTGCATCGGACTGACGCAGAACAAAATTGCAACAAAAACTTCGTTTGTGTCTCTCTTCTCTTTCTCTTCAAAATTCTCCTATGCATGCAGACAGCGCTGTAGCGTCGATTTGGTTTTTATACCCTTGCAGAGTGTATATGAAAATTGTTCAGATGCTTGTAAAGCATAGAAAGAAGCATCTCCGACCACGTAAAGTATGTATATTTTTGATCAGCATGACGAGCTTGAGTCAATGTAGCCATGCCCGAAGCTTCCCGAAACTTTGCCCGAAGTCTTGTAGTGCACATACACCACAAATTTATCGAGAGCCGGATTGGATGACTATAGCATTATAGCTGCCTCAGGAATCATCGGTAAAAAAAACACTTTCAGTGAGTAAAATCTTTTTGGTTTTTAAAGAAAACACCTCCAAACTTTGTATTTCTTAGATTGCTTTACTTTCCCATTATTTTACCAAGTTTGGGCGACATCAGACATCTATATAGTATAGCTGTCATGGAAAAGTAGTGTCAAAAAAGTTGGTCCTAGTGAGAAAAACTTGTTTGTTTTCATTGCAAATGTCCTTAAAATTGGCATTTATTAATCTTATATGATATCTCACAATTCTACATAGTTTTGTCAAAAATCGGATGGCTGTTACACATAGCTGCAGTACGAATGATCGGTCGAAAAGGAAGTTCTATTGAGAAAAACTTTTTTCTTTTATATATAGGTGGGTAGGTAGGTAGTTCTGGCTGACCCCAGGTGGGGTCACACATAGACCTTAGGATCCTTAATGAGGCCGGGTGATTATTTGGGTACGTTTGGCTTAGAAATCCAGGAGGATCTTTGACGCTTTGGCGAATGCCAAAAATGCCAATTAAAAAAAGCGAAGAAATTAAGAACAGATTCTCTCTCTCACAAATAATTCACATTTTCCGCTGTAAGCTTTTGAGAGCTAGCATTAAAAGTCTGTTATGTACTTAGTCCAAGATATTTTGTACTTGAACTAAGAACACAATTTTCCTGAATATTTTCGTCTTGCTGTAAGTTATGAATACGAGATAGGTGCAGGTATTCTATTCAAGCTTTAGCGCTTAAGCAGATCGATGAACTTCAGCTGGGAGTAAACTTGAAATCTTCTGTACAGATAAAATCCTTGATAGTTTTCGATTTGAATTTCCAAATCCAACTACTCTAGTTTGAATTCTCCTAAGACCCCCACCCCCTTTGTCAAAATCACTATCTACGCTCCTCCCATAAACAGCAGAAGCAGCCTGCACGTTTTCCTCTTCTTTTTTGTTCGGTAGAAAATTGGCGCTCTCTGGAGAATTGAAGGCGATTAGTGCGTAGGAAGCGGCCTGTCGTCGGCCTGTTTGTCTCATCCACAAAATTTCATATGATTGATCATGCATTTGTGACTCTCCAAAAAAAAAAAAAAAAAAAAGAGGCAAACAAAAACTATGTCAGACACTCGTTTCATAATCTCTTCTGTTTGGCCGCTCCATTTGTAGGTTAACCCTAAAATATGTTATCGATTTAATCCGGCGCGTTGCCCAGTTTGAGGTGCGGTCGCCAGACAACTTCCGGGCTTCGGTTTCCAGTCGTCTCTTGATTAATTACCAGCGATAGTGCAAAAGAGTGTGTAAATAATTGTTGGTAACAAGAAGTGCCATACAAAAATTGTTTTGTTTGTGACTCGTGCCAAAAACAAAATAATATTTTACGTCTGTCGGATTTCATTTAACTAACAATTCATCAAACACACGCAACAAAAATAGGAAATGCATTTAATAAATGAGCAGATATTAATTTTTGGGAGGTGATGCAAACTAATGAATATTGCTTATACGCCGCATGGGCTGGATTCTGAGATTCAAGTCTCAATTCTAGCTTGGTGTGTGGGTAAAGTTTTAGCTTGTTTCGTGTTTTTTTTTTTTTGTTTGGTTTCTTCCCCCCTTGCGGTTCATGGAAAAAGGCAAGTCAACATTTCAACAACAGCGGGAGCTGCATCAGCAGCTTGTCAAGTGACTTGCAATTTGTGGCAGGCAAAACACAAAATAAACTAAAAATAAAAATAAACATGAGCTCATGCTACTTACACATGTAGAAATATAAGTACATTTATGTGCCAGCATATGTACAGATATATATATATAGTACTTGTATTTACAATAGATAGAAACTAAAGTACTTGGACTCGTTGCTGTGGGAGAATTTGCAAATACAACAATTTGTTAATTTACTTCATTCGATTGTTGTTAATGAATGACTCGAGCATCGAGTAAATAGACTGATGCAAAAATAACATACATAGATGTTCATTTAAAAAATTTACATAATCAAAAGTGCAATCAAGTTGAGAGGCAAATGATAAAAGAAAAAAACCAATTGGAAATTCTAAAAATTTAATTATTTAACAAAGTGATGGAAAATGCTATGGGATTGATAATTAACGCCAAAGGGGAGTCTCCAAGTATTAAGTAAAAGCTCCTTACACTCTATAGTATTCTTTAGTGGAAGTTTAACGCCATCAAGCAGGTCAAATAAGCCACTGACTTACTTTATGCTCAAATAAAGAATGATTTTTCATGAACTTTTAACAAGAAAAATCCACATTGTTTTCTACACTTTTTAATAATACTGAGAAGTTATTACAGAACATCTACATCTCTGCTACAATTCGTGCTACTATCTATTTGTTTTAACTAGGACGACCCTCCTTCTACGACCACATCATGGAAAGGGTTATATGGTAACACAACGGGTCTCCTCTGGCCTTAGTGAAGATGGGATTTTTCCCATTTTAACCATTGCAACCTAACCTAACCTGGTTCTTAAAACTATTATTACTAAAATGATTGTCTTATCTGAGTAGGGTTCTTAAAGACTAAACAATTTGGCTTAGCAAACAAGAAATAAAGTCGGTCAAGCCCGACTATAGCATACTCTGTACCAACGAAATTATACGCTCAGCATAAATTTTGATGCTGCAGTAGTAGCTGAAAGCAACGCTGCTACTGCGCTGCAGCAGCGAACAGTCTTTTGATCATAACTCGAAAACTGTTCATCCAATCTTCACCATTCCTTTGGCTGATCGATAAGTTATCCTTATTACTAAATATATCCAGAAGAAATGAACCATCTATCTTCAAAACTATAGGAGATATGACGTTTTTTCTAAATTGCGGGGGCGGCAGGGGGCGTGGCCAAAATTGAAAATAAACTTGATCTGCCTGCAGACATAGGAAGCATATGTTCCATACATGTCAAACCTCTTTCTCTTACCAACTCTGAGATCTGTGCGTTCATACGGACAAACAGACGGACGGACGGACGGATAGACGGAAATGGCTATATCGATTCGGCTGTTGATGCTGATCAAGAATATGTATACTTTATGGGGTCGGAGATGCTTCCTTCTGGATGTTACATACTTTTGCACAAACTTATAATACTCTAGGTACCTTTGGTACAGAGTATAAAAATATCACATAAAGATTGATCCTACCAAACGGGTACTGAGTAATGCCATACGTTTATATGGTACTAATATTTCATACACATTTAAGTATCGCAACGCGCTTTCAAACAGCTTGGGTCATTCATCCAAATTAGCTCTCCTATAAGCTATTGGGTAAATGTAATTGGTCAAATTGTCTTTCTCTTAGTACTCACTCATACACAGAAAAAAAAAGGATTAATAAAGATTCATTTGCAATGGATATTTTTAAATATTCTTCTTTTTCACTAAAATGTAAATGTATCAAATCCTTTGTTTGATTTTCAGCTCCGTTGTGTAAAAATTTAATATGCATTTAAAATCAAAAGCATATCTTAATATCCAAATATGCATATTACAAAACATCCATTCCAAATGGATACCGACGAAATCATCCAGTGGATACATTTTAATATCCTTTATATCTCGGTATATCTGTATCTGATTTAACCAGTGACAATTTTAGTGCTATCTTGGAAACTGTATTCTGATATACTGTTTCCGTAAATATCGCCAATATCGGCACAAAAATATGAATAATTTGATCAAATACTTCCTACCTTTTCAAAGTCAACTATAAAAGACTAGAGCTCGTTTCAGGGTTGCCATCGGTTAAGTGTTGAAATGGTTTCGAGACATTTGTAATATTTCAACAAATCACATTTTGATCATTTGGATGAGTCATTTTTTGAGTTTTTTTTTAATCGCACTGACACTTATCATGCTATTATCAAAAGTGCACGAAAAAAGGCTCATCGAGGTGAGTTTTGTTAATGTGATCTGCCAAATGTTGGGTGGGTGGGTTAACATTCTGTATAATATCAGCAAATATTTTATGAAGTTTCCTTGACTCGATTAAAATACTCATAATTCCGCTTGCTTTGGGATTACAAATTATACCTAGGTACCCTAGCTGTGACTCTTCTTGAAGGTTCCCACCCAACATTTGGAAAATCATTATTATAAAAATCGCCTTGATGAGTCTTTTTCGACTCCTTTTGCCCATCATATGCTATTAATTGAGACTCGAAAATGTCTCATGAATATGCTCAAAATGTGATTTAGTGAAATACGGCTAAAAAAATAGACTCTCAAATGACTCGAATATGAGTCTTAAGTGATCAGAAAAACGGGCTAAAAACGACTCTTCACGAAGTGTAGCTGCTAGGGTACCATTTTCTCCCGACAATAGTATCATTAACGATCAGAAAACGAGCCCATTTTTGACTATTTTAATCAGATCGAGGATTCAAAAAGAGCTCGAATGTGTTAAAAAATATGATAAAATGTTTGCTGGGTTAGTTCTAAACCAGCTCGTCTAATCAGTTTCGACTGATTTTCGATACATTTTGCGAGTCAATTGAGGGTGTTTTTCGAATCGTATTTTAATAAACCACTTTACACTCTTTATCGAGTCCTCAATCTGATTAAAACTGTTTTAAATTCGCTCGTTTGCTGATCATAAATGATACGATTGTAGGGAGAAAATGGTATTCTAGCCGCGACTCTTCTTAAAGAGTCGTTCTGAACACGTTCTTTTGATCGGTATAGACTCATTTTGGAGTCATTCTGGAGTATTCTCCAAGTCGTATTTCAAGAAAATATATTTTGAGAATAAGCATGCATCGCACATGACTGTAATCTCTTTTTAATCATCAAAGGTCTCGAAAAACAATCATCAAAGTGACATTTTTTGTAATTATGGATCATATGCGAGTCTTTTTCGAGTACTCGCTCGGTGAGATTAGAATAGATTAAATATAGATTAAATATAAGTCATTTTTGTTGTGTATAAACGGGTTAAAAATTTCCCAGGTATATTAAGAACATATATCTTACTATTTAGATGAATTACTTTGTTCCACTTAATGATGTTTTTACAGTCTCAAAAAAAGCTGAAAAAAAGGCCAACTCTAGCTCAGCACTGGCCCCAACCACAGAATGACTGTGTTTGTTTAATGAAAATAAAATAGAATGAAAAATTAAGCATAAAGTTTTAAGAAGCTCACGACTTGGACAAAAAAAAAAGAGATAGAGAAACGACAGCGTTATTTAACAACGACGACCTTGACGATTCGTTTCACCTTTTGAAATATTTTTTGGAATTTATTTCAGTTAACGCCAATCGCCGCAATAAAAGTGTCTCTAATTAACAGCAATTTCAATAATTCTGCACACAAGTTGGCCGGCTCTAGAACTTTATTGGCGCAAATTGCCCAATGCCCGAACTCGGGGGGGGGGGAGCTCCATTCACATTTCTGTTTCTCCAGTGGGTCGCTAATTATGCTTTGTTACCTACCCCCCAGTCCCAGTGATACGAGTATACCCCAGCGAAGAGCTCGCCTCAGCTGTTCGTGCCTCATCTGTCATAAAGGCGAACTTCTTAATTTTTACTGCGTCATTTTCATCATTGTCATGCCTTTGGGCTCCGACTCGGACCTGGGTCTGTGTCAGGGGGGGTCCCATTCCCCTTTTTTGCACAAGGCGCAATTCCAGTTGGGTTTCTTACATCTGTGCATCTGTGTGCGTGTGTGAGTGTCTGTGTGTTCATCTGGCTTGCAGTTTTACCATTTCGCAAGTCATCGAGAGTAACTGTGACTCTCAGCCTCTGGGGGCCTTTACACTCACTCGCCCCGTCTCATGGTAGTGGAAACTTCAACGTGGACTTGCCATTGAAATTCAGTCACAAGGCTATGCACGTTTCGGTGTGTGTGTGTGTGTGTGTTATTGAAATGTGGAAATATGGAATATGGAACGTGTATCTCAATGTTGTAAATGCCGCCTCATCTTTCAGACAAAACAACATAAACATAATCGTATGTAGTTTGGGCTTCTCGTGCATGAAATCAATATTTGAAGTTGAAACACTGATGATAATATTGAGGTGCGATTAGCAAAGGCATAGGTTGAACAGGTCGGTAGCTACAGTTTCAGTTGGGTTCTTTTTGACAATAAAACAAGCTTCTGTGCACTGCTTGGTAAAGTTAATGCAAGTCTTATGCAGGGTATTGCCTGAATTTTTAAGTGGACAGGTCACACTGGAGGTATTAACTACGTGAGGGAGATCTATAAAGACTTGCAAGCAACAAAAATAGTTGTAAAACAATTTAGGACCATATCGTAGGTAACTGTATCGTAACTGGACTGTAACCATTGAAGCACGGTCGCCACTTCACGGTCGCCACTTCACGGTCACCACTTCAGTAAACTTTTTGTCAATACCCGCCTCCATTCAGAAGTTGTGTGGCTCTGATTTTCATAGACCTTTAGCTGGATAATTCTCAAATATCACATTGGGGTGTCTAAATCAGCGGTGGGCACGCTCTTGCTCCCATTGATCAGAGAGTTTTTCAGAACTGGCGCCACGTAGAAGCACAAAAGCTTGCCTCGTTTCTAAGCGACAGCAGTGCGAGAGACAAGAGCCATTTCTTAGCTTCAAAATGAGCTACAAAAGCTAACACAACGAAGGGAACAGAATAAGTGTGCCCCATCGACCAGACTTCTGTGTATCAATAAGGGACATTATTAATTGAATCCGAACTGTGAGATCTAGTCGAGCACGAATAACAAGCTAAAATCAATCCTGAGTGTCCTCAAAATTGGTTGATTTTGAACCTAAATCAAGCTTAACCAAGCCGAAGAAGGATTTCGGGACTAAAATATCCGTAACCTAACTTCTTTCTTTCCAAATTAGTTAGTTTCCTGAATGTAATGACTTCTGACATCGTTTCTGACTGATTTTAGTGCGGAAATCTGGTATTATGTATTCTGTAAACTAAATCACTTAAACTAGGAAGCAGCTTTTTTGAAAACATGGATGATTTTAAAAAATTTCGCTAGAGAACTAACAATTTTGCGCACATTCTCATCGGAAAGCTCAAGGCGCTGCCAACTTCAGCGGTAGAATTAGCTAAATGAATTGCTTTTGGTAAGAGCATATCATTCCCTCAAATTCTTTTATCCTAATTCATATGTATGGAAAACACAGCTGCCAAAATAGTGTGAACGTTTGATATTCGTTGGTATTTTGCTGCTGAAATGTGTTATTTTAATGTGCAAAGGTCACACTGGCGAGTATTAGCTCCGGAAGGGAGATCTATAAGGCGTGCAAGCAACAAAAAATAGTTGTTAAACATTATAGAACCATATCGTAGGTGCCTGTATCGTAACTGGACTGTAACCATTGAAGCACGGTCGC
This sequence comes from Lordiphosa andalusiaca, assembly GCA_035044965.1. Lineage (NCBI taxonomy): Eukaryota > Metazoa > Arthropoda > Insecta > Diptera > Drosophilidae > Lordiphosa > Lordiphosa andalusiaca. Next base: position 851,419 of record JAWNNM010002225.1, read on the forward strand.
CACTTCAGTAAACAATTTATGAAATCTTTGTAATATTTATGTTCACGAAAGGCTTTTCAAGTTGAATTCAGTAAACAATTTATGAAATCTGTGTAACATTTTTGTTAACGAAAGGCATTTGAAGTTGATTTAGGCATAGAAGTGAACTTTTCGTCAAAGCTGTCAAGCACGGTCGCCACTTCAGAAAAAATTCATGAGATCTGTGTGCCATTTATGTTAACCAAAGGCATTTTATGCTGAGTTGGGCATAGAACTTGACTTTTTTGAAGCACGGGCGTCACTTTAGAAAATGTTCATAGAATTTATGGAATAAATATGAGTACGAGAACCAACCGCTGAGAAATGGCCATAGAAGTACAGTCTTCGTCAGAGAGTGACATGGCTTTAAATGGCTTACAGGCACGGTCGCCACCTGAGTAATAAATGATAACTATTACATATAGATTTAACGAATTCGTCATAGCAAAAGGAGTGGAAACAGTTGTATATTTCAGGCTTAGCCACAATGCCTGCCACAATATTAAGGATTTGGAAGAGCTCTTTTAAAATATGGGGTTTTGAGTTACTTTAACAATTGTTACACCAATGTCTACTACTTCCCCACCAGCAAGTGTTCACTAAATTTCCTAGATAACAAATGAACAAAGAGTCTGCCACAATTTGCACTTGTCTTCCAACCGATTATGTTTCTCTCAACACTTTCTCATACTCACACGCCCCAAAAATTGATTAAGCACTTGCCGAAAATGTTCTCTAAATACAAAGTGTTTAAGTTGTTAGCAACTTTTAGCTTCATTTGTACTGATTTCCTGAGCCTACAGGGCAAATTACAATAACGAGCGACCACACGCCAATCCAATTTACCTTCACCTAGGAGGAAAGTGCTAACCAAATGTAAGTCATTTGTAAAAGACTTCAAACCTGACACCACGGTGCACGGAGTGGGGGGACTGGGGCGCACACAACATTCCTCATAACAAGAGATGATGCACTGGCGATAATCAAGTTTCGTCTTGTTTTCGTAGTCGCGCGACTGATGATAAATGTCACAACATTAACATCAAATGACACGGACCATCCGTCACTCAGTCGGAGCTGGAGACAGAGGTAAACTCTTACCTTGCGACTGTCTGACTCTGTGTGTGCCCCTGAGCGATCGTTTGTCTGACGAACTACTTCGATTTCGATTTTCGAGGCTCATCAGCAGCATCACACAGAAAGAGATACAACATGCATAATTCCCTAGTGTCGGTGTCGCATGTGCCTATAATTGGCCATTAGGGTCAAGGTTATGTCAAATTGGAGTGACAGAGTGTTGACTCAAAGTTGCATAGTCGTATTAACTAGTGCTAATTAAAAAGCAATTTATCAGAACTCCAACTCCCTTACCAAAATGCACTCGGCACCCATTTGATTGCCTGTGGTCATAGCCCCCTTCCAAGTTTCGTTCAGTATTTTGGGGTACTCAACACATTGTTTGGTTTTAGGCACGACAATTAATAGTTATTATCTATAAGGCTTGACATTTGGATTCATAGACCATACATAACACATAATAAACATACAAAAAAAAAAAAAAAAAAACATGACCACCACCACATTGGGCTTTTATTTGTGGGCAAGTTCATTCGCCCATTCACGCTTTTTGTTTGTTGTTGTTGATAGGCAGTGAATGTGAATGGTAACCGGTTTTGTAGGCCCAAATCCCCTGAACTTTATTCAGTGTGGCGAAAATTTATCAAACTTAATGGATTATGAGTAATCCAAATATTTGGTAATGTTGTGAACCAAAACTTATAAAAGAAAATACACTTTTCCCCAAGCTTTTCTTAAATATTTTAGACCATTTATCGCACAATCTTACAAATGTTATCGATAACCTATATAATTTTGCATTCAAAGTATATTTCAAACAATTTCTTACGAGATTTAAGAAGAAATGAAACTTATAATAGCAATATCCATTGCACTTTGATCAAGTTCTAAATCGACAATCTTACAAATTACATCGATATCCTGCATAACTTGCATTGAAAGTATATTTCTAACCATTTCTTACTAAATATTAACGAGATTTTTTAGAAAAAGTGAAACTTATCTTAACAATATCCATTGCAATTTGATCACGGTCTATATCGATATATGCCTATCGATAACAAATAACATTGCTAAAGCTGCTCAAATTTATGGCGATGGTTCTCTAAACAGGCAATTACAAATAAAAAAGGCATTTTAATTACACTTTCGGTCAACAAACTTTACAAAATGTACAGAGATTGAAATGACATATTGACCTAAACATTTCTGGGATATATCTCTGAAACACACACTTTGACTTTCATCAAATGTTTATAAAGGCTGCACTCAAATATTACGTCAAAACCCCTTATATTTAACATATTTTAGGATTATTATAAGTATTTTCATAGAGAACTTAGCAATGCCGCGTTTGTGGTGTTATATTTTGACAAGCTCAGCTGCTTTCTAAATTATATGTACATTCTTCATGTCTCAATCTGAATACCACACAAAAGTATTTATAAGGTTTCTTTCATAAAGTTTGGGCATTGAAAGGGAATTGGTGGAAGTTTTAAACCAAAAATCGAACTCCAAATCAGCGGAGAATACTTATATTGTTCATTTTGAAAGCTGCTGTTTACACGTGACTATACGGTTTTGTCAATTTAGGTTGAGAATTATATATAGAAGTTCACACGAATCGAGTTTTTAGTTACATTTTCTTGTCGCTTTTAATTTAGTACCGAAAAGATCCAGTTGGCTAATCAACAGTCAGATATGTTGCTCAAAATGACCAATCCGTTTAAGTTTTTTGGTTTTCTCAACAGCAGTTTCAACCGATATCAATAAATTTCACTTACTGCAGCAGTGTGACCAGACACTGTCGACGAATAAGGTATTTTTGTAAAGGTTTTACAAATGATGATGAAAGTTGGAGTACATTTTCTTGTGAAAAAGTTGAACGAAATTGCTTGCAATGAATGGAATGCAATAGCAGAGGACACTTGTATAACTGCACAGCATATCCAATATAAAAACTGATTCCATGTAAGACATAAGTTGCTCTCCGCAACAATGCATGATTCTTGTTAACAATCCTAGTCACAATAAATCGATTGGTACTTGGCTTATCATGGCAGGAAATATTTAAACAATATTTAATAACAAAGAAAAAAAGATCCTAAAAGATCCATTTGGAAGGGATATGTCTCTAATATCCTTATAATCATCCAGCAGAGCTGCAAAATCATCCAAATAATCATAATTTTTCGTATCCTTTCAATGATTTTTAGCTCCGATATTCGATATTTAAGACATACTCCATCCAAATGGATACCGGAAATCATCCAATGGATATCTTTAAATTTCCCTTTTTTCTCCGTGTAGGCATCATTCAGTTCTGCGAAGTTATAAGGCTTATCCCTGTACTCCCTTTTGCATAATTTGTTTGTCGCTCTTCCTCTTGGAATTCCATTTCCATTGCGTGGAGGGACGAAATTCGTTTATATAATTTAATTTATAAAACAAACAAAGCAAGTGTTGAAGCCAGCTGGCTTGTCTATCGATAGAAATATCGATAATTCAATTGGTACTGATCTTAGGGTTAAAGTTGACCGTAGAATGAGCTGCAGTTAAGTATGTTGATGCGATTACGGCAAACACAGCATAAGACACTCTAATTAGGCTAGCCTGCCGGTCAGTTTGGTTAACCGTGCAGTGCTGCGCGACTGCTTGATAGTCGTATGCGCTAGGATGCAGGCTTTTGTGTTTAAATTTTGAGTTCGAGTCCAAGAAAAGGTGAAGTCAAAAAAAAAAGGGATTACGCATTTCATTCGTGCCGCTTGCACACTTTCTTAACATTCCCTGAATAAAATGTATGGGGTTTTTTTTTCAATTTAAGCCTGCTCCTTGAAAGTTCTGCGGTTTCAAGCACCTGAGTGAATTCCTACTGATTTAATCTGATTTTGCAGCGCTGATCAAAATTAAGCTGAATTCTTCTATGGGAGATTCTGCTCCATCGCTTTCAAGAGTAAAATATTGGATTGCAGAGCAGAATCGGCTCATAAAATTATATGGGTTGAGCTTGACTGTCTTTTTATACTCTGTACCGTAGGTACATAGAGTATTATAAGTTTGTGCAAAAGTATGTAACATCCAGAAGGAAGCATCTCCGACCCCATAAAGTATATATATTCTTTATCAGCATCAACAGCCGAGTCGATATAGCCATGTCCGTCTGTCCGTCTGTCTGTCTGTCCGTCTGTCCGTCTGTCCGTCTGTCTGTCCGTATGAACGCACAGATCTCAGAGATGGTAAGAGATAGAGGTTTGACATGTATGGGACATATGCTTCTAATGTCTGCAGGCAGATCAAGTTTATTTTCAATTTTGGCCACGCCCCCTCCCGCCCCCGCAATTTAGAAAAAACGTCATATCTCCCACAGTTTTGAAGATAGATGGCTTGTTCCTTCTGGACATATTTAGTTATTAGGATAACTTATCGATCCGCCAAAGGAATGAAGGAGATCGGATGAACGGTTTTCGAGTTATGATCAAAAGAAAATTTTTCTTGGTACAGAGTATGTTATAGTCGGGCTTGACCGACTTTCTTTCTTGTTAATTTAAAATTTTATAGTTTTTAGGGACGTTTTCTGATATGCTACATAGAAGAGACGGCCCTTAGAGCCGTTTTCTCATCGTCTACATAGCTGCTAAGTGTCAGATAAACTAAGACTTTACTCTATTATTTGTAAGTATATGTGACAGATAGCTGCTATGTGTCAAGCTATGAAATCGGCCTTTAGTGTTGTAAGTTGCTCAGCCTAAAATGAGAATTCTTTAGTTATTTAGTTATCTCATCGCAGGATTCGGGTTTGACTATTAATACCCCTTCCTATTCCTGGAATCCCAAAAATTTCCCCCACCAAACATTTGACAGCAAAGTGGACTTATAGTCAGTTCGAGTGTTGAAAGAGCTGCTCAAGAGCCTTTAGTATAAATATATATCTGCGCCTAGTGGGAAGTGCATTTACTTTGTATATTTGTGAATATGTCACTCGCCACACACACACACACACACTTCACCCGCAACATAAGGAGTGCCATTTTTTGATTTTGATTAATGAGCTCTGAGCGCAGTTTTCGTTCATGTGTTGTTTTTTTTTTCTTCATTTTTTTTGTGTCTTTGGCTCTTTTGTGGCAAGCATTACAGGGGCCTGTCAGTGGATCAAGTGGGTGTTGGCAGCTAAGTAATTTAATTAGCATACACAAAATGGGGCACTTCGCAGGAATTTAAATTTCTACTACTCACCAACTCCGGCTACATGTATCTTCTTCATCCAAGGGTAAATAATGCGTTCACCATCGGTGGTTTCCGCCATCAGATCGTCATCACTGTCGGAATCGACCAGATCATCATCGTTGTCATTCGAGCCCAATTCGTCGGGCGAACGATCAAGCATAAGACGATCCTCGTCCGACATATCGTCCTAAAGATGGGTATGAATTGGGTATAGTATTTGCTTTTAAGTAAATCAAGTTTCAATTTAGTTACATTTTCTGATCCCATATCATCACAGCGTAATCTCATTCCCAGTTCTTGCAATTGTTGTCCGGCAGGTACAGCTTCTTCAATACGTTTCTCTAGTTTTAAGCCTGAATGGAAAATGGAGGACAATTATTAAATTAATTGGTTAATGAAATGACTGAACAGTTTCAATAAAACTTTTAGCATAAATTTTACAAAGACAATTTAATCAATTGAGGCAGAATTGAAATTGTATAGTTATGGGTTATTATACCCATAACTCCCGATCACTTTACACTAAAATGAGGGACACGGAAAGTGGCGTGTCTTGTAGACATTTAATCAAAGTAAAAGCCTTACTCTGAAGTTGCCAACAAAAAGTTGTGGTAAAGTTATGTAGCTTATATTCCTTAAACATTGTTATCCCAAGCTTATTTTTCAGTTGATTCCAGAAATCACCTTTAAGTAAACATTCTAGCTTGTCAAACCAAAGACAGTACAATAAACAGAAGCGACATCTTTTACAACTTGTCTAAGCATGTAGCGAATCTGTCCTATTCCTGCATTGTGTAATCTTTGGTAACTCTGAGGAACTACAAATGGTCGAAATGTCCCTCTTTGTGTCTTTTCTCAAGCTGCTATGAACTGTACATTCCTTGGAAATACTTTTTTTTTTAAGGTATTTCCCATAGATCTACATATTTTGAATGTATATTCAGTTCTGTACTTAAAGTACTTAAAGACTTTGAAACGATAGTACCAAATTTATGGGTAAGTTTTATAAGTGAGTGAAATCACTCATGAATCTAAACCAAGGCTGCAAACCGGTCCGGAACCGAACCCCTGAGAACCGGTTCGGTTCGACTTTTTTGGGGTTCGCGAACCGGACCTTTTTGACTCCTCGAACCTGAACCCGAACCGGACCCTTTTTTCAAAAACAGGGTTCGGTTCGCTAATTTAATATGTTAAATGAGAGTTTCCAAAATTCGACAATAAATGACTCAACGTCTGATTGCGAAGACGAGTAGTTTATGAAGGCAATAAACTAATATCAAATATAAAATCTGTAAATTATGTAATAGATTCCTTCGAAAATTGTCTAAGATTATATCCATGGACAAATGTTTTAAAATTTTGGAAAGGTCATAACAACGAAGACTTACAAAATATTGCTTTTACTATACTAGCTGTACAAGCAACTCAGGTAGCAGTTGAAAGAGCGTTTTCAAAACTTCAGTTTGTTCTTTCTGATTTAAGAGCTAGTATAGATGAACAGCTCCTAGAAGATATAGTGCTAATTGATCTAAACTAAGCCGTTTCCAAAAGCTGATAATTTAAATAACTTAAGAAATTATCATTATGATTAAGCATATGGATAGAAGGTATCTACGTTTAGTTTTCAACGTATTAATAAGTCAAAAGTCAAACTATTCTTTTATGTGCAAGTGAACCAAGGTTCGAACCAGAACCTTGGGTACAGGGGTTCCAACCCTTTGATTTTACAATGGGTTCGAACCCCCGGACCGAACCTAATGGATAATTTTAAAGGTTTGCAGCCTTGATCTAAGCAGTTCCGAATGCTTTCATAAGATTCACCCATGATTTAGAGCAATTACTAAACTGTTAGCCCTTTTGGGTAAGCATATCACGTATGCAGAGAAAAAAAGTATTTTCAAACATATCCATTGAATGATTTCGGTATCCATTAGGAAGGAATATTTTTGTTGATATACTTTTTTGGATATTAAAATATACATTTAGGGCCGTTGTCTAATCTACTATATAGAGGTATGTGTCACATAAACCTACAAATAACAGAGCAAAATTTGTGTTTATCTAACACATAGCAGCTATGTAGAAGCTATGTCCAATGCAGCAGAAATTCACCCAAAAGATATTAAAAACTATCCATTCCAATTGGATCTTTTTAAAACTCTTTTTCTGTGGTTTATCTGTAATATAACAAAGTCGGTTAAGACTATAGTATACTTATCGATGCCAATGTTTGTAAATAACTCATAACTTTTGAATTATGCCACCAGTAGCGTATCTTGGAGGGGGCTAAAGCCCTCCCCAGAAACCAAATCTTAACATTTTTCAGTTTTTTCCAAAGTTGTTGATTATTGCAAATTTATTGCTCTAAACATAAATTGTGGAAGGGCAGCCTTCCGCCCCTTAAGCCCCCCCCAAGATACGCTACTGATTGACACAAACGAACTGTACTATGTGAAGTGCTTGTGTGTGACGTTGTTTCTTTGCTTATAACTCAACTATCGAACATCTGATTGTAAGAACGACCGTGTTCAGCAGCAGGATTCATTGCTGAGCAGGTATCAGAAAAAAATGATGCCTCAAATAGTTTTTGCTGCTACTTTTATGGACAAAGACTTAAAAAGAAAATGTTGAAAAAGTGAATATTGCATACAAGTTGACACATATTTCTTAGATTTTTAAATTTATTTATCGCACTTTAAGAAACTCATTTTTATACTCAGCGCACAAAATGCATCAAAATATGCTTATGATAAAAAAAAAACCTATCGGCATAACATTACAACTGTAGGTGGCAGTATCACTTGAAAGAAGCGCACTATTTTCTAGATTCATTCACCTCAATCCTGATATGTATCACTGGAGTTCAGCAGAAAGATCACTGAACATTTATGATTGATAAGGGAGCAAGTTCTTTTTGATGAACTCGACTAATCTAAAATAATGCTGCTTACTAAAACTATTTAAAATCCTACAAATATATAAGCATGATATCAAATTGTCGAGAAGTCGTGCTAAAATTAGAGGAGCAGGCAAAAGTGAAAACAAAACAAAGTGTGATTAAACCTCTTTCAGGCAGAAGGCAAAAGTGAAATCAAAACAAAGTGTGATTAAACCTCTTTCAACCAGCTGAGCTGGGGGAATCCAAACAATTGAATGATATTCAATATAGAGTTAACGTCTGCTATCTTCTCTGGTGCAAAAGCTAGTCAATATAAAGTAAGTTACTAGCTCTAATCATCTCTAAGATTTGTTTGTTCATACAACCAATCGGACATTGCCTTGAAGATTTGGCTGTTGCTAGTGATCTATCAAATTTAGGCTTTACAGTCTTGTAGATGCTTTCCGTCCGGCTGTTACCTTTCGTAAACAAAACAACATTTTTGTGTTCTTATTGTTTAGAACTCTGTGACACTCTCGAAACCATTTGACTTGGAAAATCAGCTTTGATTTTAGTCTTGATAATCGTTAAATCGAAGAGAATTCATAGAAATGAGCACTTAATTTTAAAAAAAAAAGTTTTGGGCAGGCCTGAAAATCTAAAGGTTCTTCCTATATCTCCGGTTTTTGGGTTTAAAGCAGAAATTTCCCAAACGAGGTTGAGGTTTAAAGTTTCTTACTAAATTCTTTGGTTCACATGGACGTTTTTCACAATTTTTTTTCGGCATTTCATTAAATTTGGTTAGGATTAGCTTGAATTGAGTCAATGATCATTTAAAAGATTCAAGGACTCATGTAGTTTTACTTTCTAATAAGCGTTGATAACAACATTTAATAAATATATTAGCAATGTGTTGTTTATTGAGCCAATAGAACAGCGGCTTCGGCTTGGATTAGTGGTTTTATATAGCAAACCATATATTTTTCATATTGTATGCTCCAAAAATCATCAAATATCTTCCAAAACGTAAGCCACAGATGTTCACGAATATGGATTACTAACAATATCTTATATCCAGGTGCAGTATACAACAGCCGATATATAGACTACAGACTTTAACACATGAAATACAGTCGTTTATCAAGTTTATTAAGAGGACGGTGGACAGCTGCAGAGGTTTTAAGAAATAGCACATAATGAAATTTCTCAACTTCCACAGCTTCTGTCTTATTCGGCTATGTTGACTTCTTGTTTGTTACTTAGAGCTTCGAAAATTAGTTCGAAGCTGATCGGATGATACGTCAAAATACCACAGATATTCGCCCATTATCAACCACTTTGCTTATATTTTTTTAAGCTAATCGCTTGGAAATTTACCATTTGACCATAGCAAGTAGGTTAATTTTCCAGAAAGTTGCACGATTGGTTCGGTTCAGACTTTAAAACCCCTGGTACGGTTCAAAACTTAACTTTTAAAGCTATGCGAACCATTGTTTGGGTTCGATTTAGTGGTTCCAACTATATTTATTATCACACATGATTCTGTTCCATATTGGCGAAGACGAAAAGCATAAGCAAGTCATCTCACTACAAAAGTCAAAGAGCGAACTCCTTAGTACGGCACTGCCTAAAAGTAATGTTGACTGAGAATTACTAATATCTTGGATTTGATGTCCTTCGAGTTGGATATTCAGGAAAGAGTGTTCTGTAATTGAGCTAAAAGTCCTAAAATCAAAATGTCTTATTCCGCATGTGAACATTGGTTAAAGGAACTAATCAACAGCTGGGCAAGCCCTTGCTCCCACTGCTCCGAGAGAGAATTTTTAAGCCAACTGGCGCCGCTGCACACAAGGAGACAGAATGAAAAGTGCAATTGCCTCGCTTTGAAGCGAGTTAAGTCAACCAATGTATGGCGTTTCGGGGCAAGGAGACATTTCGTTGCAGACTCACTACCCGATTGCTAATAATGCTGGTTTTTTCTGTTGTTTTTCGGCTCGGTTCTCCACACGGAAGAACTCTGCTGTTTTGTATGGTTCGGTTTACGTGCATAAGTTAGCAACCTCGTTGTACAGAAGTTCCTAATAGAGAAGATCGACTGTAATTTGTATTTCAAAGTCAGTTTAGGATCTGAAAACTTATCCTCAAAGTATGCAAGCTTTAATTTCAGCAATAATTATAAATATATATATGAACAAGTCAATGAATACTCAGTAATTGGGAGCGACATACTGTAGCCACACTGGAAATACTCTCATATAAATCAGGTTATAGAAAATATCAATTAGATACTTACTGTATGATTGATATTCATAAATATGGCATACTTTGAAGGGCACTTAGCAAGAATTTCTTTTATTTCTGAGATGCAGCTTATGTGTTGTACAATATTTGAAGATATTCACATGGTGAACACTAGGAGAAAATGTGTGAAGCTCGGAATTATAATACCAGTGCATTGATATTGAACTTTTTGATGAAATGAGGCTGTGTAGTGGAGCCAATGTGGTCAGGAAACCAAGGTAAATAGTCTGCTCGAGGCACTAAAATTACTGCATCAATCTTATTGAATGTTAACTTCAATATAGAATAGCCTTTGCACAAGATGTGTGCCAAAATTTCTCACAACTAAGTGGAAATGAGGTCTTAAGTGTGAGTTAGTCCGAGTTTGTCAGTTATACTGAAAAGTTTTGGTAACCAAGGAAAACCCAGGGTAACCAAGGAAAACCCAGGAGTTGATGATAGTTCAGTGGGGAAGACAATCTCAAAGGTGAGAGTCTACGATCAAATTGCTAGCCTTAGGTGAAGAAATCTAGGAACTGAAATGAAATTCAACAGATCTATTAGTCTATGAATAGCTCCTTCAAGATTACCCAGACCATTTTTCAAACCAAAAACTCAAAAAATGGATTAACTGAGGAAGTTTAGCTAAAAACTGGAAGCGGGGAGTCTGAGTTGGGCTGTTATTCTAAGAAATTGGTAGTTTTTAACAGGAGCAAAAGGCTAAGAAGAATTTATTGAGAAATATTTACAACTAACTTTATCTTATTTACATATCTCATTTTGAATGTTTTCCAATACTCAGGTGGGATTCGACGACATACTTTGTCGAAGTAATCCTCTTTGAAAGGAATGGCTAAAGGTTCTAGAGGTTTTCCCTCTAGCCTATCCCGGCAGTTCGACTTACCTAACTCCTGTAGCCCCAGTGCGGTGTTCGCTGGCGGATCCGTTGACGTGCACTGCAGGGGCAGGTCCATTATTTGCGGATGCGGCGAATGTCCCTGCGAATGTGTGCTGCCCACACTGCCATTGGCAGTGCCATAGTAACCACCATAATATCCATTCGAGCTGGCCACTCCAGCATTCCCGCTATTCACCGACGGCGTTCCATACCCCGCATTGCCCAGCGTTGGCTCCGAGTGCACAGCACCCGCGGATATATATTCCGGAGCATGATGTACCGCCACAGCAGCCGCTGCGGCGGCCGCATGATGTCCATAATAGCCCAGACTCTGATGCGGATGCGTATGATGTGTGGGCGGAGTGGCGGCACTGGCGGCGACATAGTTCGTATAGCCGGCATTCTGATGATGATGGCCGGACAGAGCGCTATTGCTGTGATGATGCGAGTGCGGGTGCGTATGATGATGTGCAGCGGCGGCCATGTAGTCATTGACCATATCCGCCGGATGTGTGGCATGCGGGTGAACCGACATGGCCGTGCCACTGCCACCTGTGCCACTAACTCCACCACCTCCGCCCATATGCCCCGTGGAGGCGGTCATGGAATAGTGACCATTGTAGTGATGATAGTCATCCGCCACGGGCGGAAATTTCGGATCCAGACCATTGCCCATCATGGGACTCTGGACATGATGTGGGGCATGTGGATAACCCATGAGGAATGAGCTCATAGTGATGGGGGGGGGGGAGGGGGTCAGCTCGGTTTTGGTTGATTTGCGATACTCGTTTGTAAAACTTTTCTTTCAACAACTTTCACTCCTTGCCCACATATTTGGCAATTTTCACTTTCCTTGTGTAAAAACCCAGCACTATTTTTCACAATTTTCGCATTTCTCGAGGAAATTTATATGGGTTTATTGAGCACACAACGCGCGTTCCCAATTTAGGAGAAGTAAATTTTCTGATGCAAACTTTTTAAGCCACGCTCATTCAGTTCAAATCGACGCGCGCGTTCACGAACACGAACCGTTCCATTCGAGCCGTTCTTTTGTTATGCCCGAGCACGCGAGCTCTCAGCGCAAGCGAACCTGTTTCAAGCTATTCCACAGTCGTCGTGCCGCTCAGTCGCTCTCGCTTGCTCTCTCTGTCGCTCGCCCACCTCATCACTTCGTCCCGCAAATCGCCATTGCCATTGACTGACGTCGCTGATGTCTCAGAAAACTCGCTTTACTGGTTTTTGTTTTCGAAATTATTTGAAGGACAGCCCACACGCCGAGAGACCGACGAAGTCGGAGGAGTTGTGTGGGTAGCCATGGCTGAGTTTTTTTGTTGTTTTTTTTTGTTTTCTTTGCTCCGCACGCCATTTTCCACCACCGAGCAGCGTTGACTCTTGTTTGGGTTAGTTAGGGCGAGAGGGCCATATGTTGAAAGAGTGAGATGGCGGAATGAATGGTTACACCCCTTGAATGTTGATGTGCTCTTTATACAGTCACGGGCTGGTATATTGGACTGGTGTATTCGGTTAGTGTTTGTGTGGTATTAGGAAAATACTAAGAGAACATTTTTAAATCCAATTCGGAACGGAAATATACCCTTCTTCAAAAAATTGACCAATCTTACCAAATCAATGGACAAGCTCTGATAGCTGTATGATTTTGCAGTCTATATCCATATGAAGTCTGATCTTTATAATATACATACAGGACCCGTTCCTTTTGTATTTAATCCTCTTGGGTAGCTGACTAGGTTAATTCCTATTGTCTGTACAAAAAAGTGTGTTTTTAAGTAGTTAAAAGCTCTTCAGGTAGTAAGTATTTCCATCATTCCTGTTCGAGACGATTTCCTTTCAAAAGCATGTCCCTCTGCGGTTCGAGCTGATGCAATTGGAAAATAAAATAAAAATCTCACACAACTAAAACTTCGGTAAATGTAGCATTTTTCATTGGTAAAGTCACAAATTTCAGTAGTTGTTTTTAATTCAAATGCTTTTGCAATTAAAAATAATTTCCCCGCACTCAAGACTTTATGGTGTACCAGCTTAGATTTTAAAGTTTTCCTCTTTCAACAAAAGTGTCTGCACTTTGAAATCAAAGGCCCGCAATTTTAATTTTAAAAGTCAACAACTTTTGATTATACTGTGAAATCAGAAGCGACATTGTTAATTGTACGACTTTTTAAACCAAAGTGTTTGAACTTCAAAATCAGATATAAAAGTAGATGATTGTAAATAATTTTCAGTTCACTTCGGCTTAGTTGAAGTTTGTATACCCTTGCAGCACGCTTTTCTAACTAATTTTTAGGGCATTTCCACTGAAAACAAGAAAGTTTTTCTCTCCCTTAGACTACTTTGCTGACTCTACTTTTCCATGACAGCTATCCTATCCAGATGTCAGTTTTCGGCCAAACATAGTGGAATCATGGGAAAGCATAGCAAACTAAGAAATACAAAGTTTGGAGGCGTTTTCTTTTGAAAACAAAAAAGTTTTTCTCACTAAAACTAGTTTCTCAACCGATCATTCATATGGCAGCTATAATCTATAGTCGTCCGATTTTGACAAAACTTTGAAGAATTATGTGAAAGCTTATTAAATACATATGTGCCAATTTTAAAAAGGTTTACATTGAAAACAAAAAGTTTTTCTTACCAAGACTATTTTTCTAACCTTACTTTTTTATGGCAGCTATACTATTTAGATGTCCGACTTCGACCAAATTTGGTAGAATCTTGGAGAAGCATAGAAAACTTGTAAATACGGGTTTGCATTAATTACAACAAAGTTTTTCTCACCAGAACTAGTTTTTTGATCGATCGTTCCTATGACAGCTATATGTTAAAGTTATAGCCATAATATAATACCCTCTGCAAGCGTATAAAAAGAAAACTTACACAAGTTATAGTCAAAGATGAATAATGTTGATAACACAATTTGTATGTTTCTGTGCAGAAAGTATATCTGCTAAGTTGTGAAAAGAAATGACCGCTGACTGCGCCACTTGCTGAACTGGAAAAGAATTCAATTTTGTGTTAGCTATCTCATCTACTGGAATTCGTGCAACTCTTCACCAAAGTGGCAGCACTATAACTTCTATTAAAGCTGGAAATCAACGAAAAACCAGTCTGCCATATATCAAATACATCCGCAGAGGCTAAGTTGATGAAATATTTTAAGTTTACCACTTGCGCAGCAATGATCGTGGCTATGGTGAACTGATAATATTGTTAAAGGGTGACTTCCGACAGCAGCGGGGAATAAATTAAAGGCATGTGTTAAATCATCATATTCGAGTGTTACTACAATAGTAGAAAATCTGCAAGAGATGTCTCTAAAGAACTGCCGTGAACCAAAATTCCGGTAAATACTTCTTATGGTTGGCAATTTACTTTAACGAAAACTGAACTCATCACTTATTTGGGAGTAATTGCGTACATTGGTCATAATAATCACTCCACATAAGCAAGCAAATGTCAATAAGTGGCAATATGTGTCATGTTCCCGAGCTGAGACCCTGCACTTCTCTCTACCACCCTGCTTTAACTCATTTTTGGCTGCAACTGTAATTGGCCGGGTATACCCACTTTCTTCGAACTCCACTGTGCTGCCATCATAAAAACACATTCTTTTGTTCATTTTTTTTTTGGTCTCTTTGCCATGGCGCACGCTCGCAAAATAGTGGTTGGTCCAAGCACCGCCCATTTTCACTATGCTTTCATCGATCCCAAGGCAGATTGTGTGTAGATGTGGACCAAGACCATTTATATTTCCCCCCCTGAAACTTTGTTTTGGTTTTCTTCTTTATTTTTCTGGCTCGGATGCAACCAAATCTCTTAGGGAATGGCAAAATAATAATAATAACAATATCGATCGACACTTGACGAGAGAGAAACGGAGAGGCGGAGATGTTGTTGACTACCGAGTTGAGAGAGTTGAGGTTCTGACTTGCAATAATTTCAATTGAATATCACTTGGCATAATGTTCCATTATAAGGAACGTCGTAGTTAAGTATTGTTGTGGTCGATGTTGTTGTTGTTATCAACACTACCGTGATTTTTGATTGTTGATGGAATGATGAGTAGCACATGATGACTGTGCAGATATTCAAATGAACATGAAAAATCGATAGAATGATTGTTGTATAATGCATGTAAAGAAGGTCGCCACATTAAACGCTTTAATTCAATTTTTATAAATATTTAGACTTGCCCGGAGTGTTTTTTGTTAAAGTTCTGGTCTGAGTCATGACGCAGTCATGTGGCCAACGTGAAAGAGGTGAGGTGAGTGTTTGTCTAATTGCCGAATAATTAAACCCCCCCCCCCCCCCCCCCCCCCCCCCTGCCCCCTCCACCAATCACATCCACGTGCTGTACTTGAGCCCAGTCCATGCAGTCCACATGTCTGTCCCCGTTCAGCTAATTAATCGACTTCCCCCGAAATGATTCGTTTTTGATGGTGACCATCAAAGAGTCATTAAGTCTGTACAACTTAAATTTGTGGGCTGCTTGATTTAGGACTTTATGTCAAATGGCTAACTTAATTGAGACTGAGTTAATGAACAAAGTTGCACTTGAATGAGGGAAGAGAGTGAGAGACACTTTAGAATCAATACCCAATTAGCCCCCGAAAGTGTGGCACTCATTAGGAGTATTATGGATGTGAATTGTCTTTGAATCAGGCTTGCAGTTCGATAACAAAACCTTAGAGAGAAAACACTATCAAAAGCATTTGTATAGATTCCATGCTATCTGGCTAGGTGGAGTTTTGAGAAGATTTTGGATGGAAGTTAGGTTCTTTAGTTCTTTAGTTCTTTCTCTATAAAAATAAACATACTTTTTGGTATAAATTACATGTTACTTAAGTTCAAGTTAATGCAAAAGAAATTCCACTAAGCTATTCACTTCATTAACGTTCCAATGGGTACCCTCTATTGTAATATTCTATTCTAATCTATTGTAAAAATTGTCGCCATTTTTCAAAAGATAGTAAAAGACCAAATCCTTATATATGAGACATAGCCTGACAACATTGGGGTATATACAAAACGGACTATAGATGTAATTGTCCCATCATGAACGATTCACGAAATAAAAATCTCCCTACTTACGATTCACGCAAGTTTTTATACTTCCCACTATTCCCATTGAAAATGGGAAAAGGGGGATCATGAAGTTGTGCGAATGTATGTAACAGGGATAAGGAAACATTTCCGAACCCATAAAGTATATACATATATTCTTGATCATCATGAACAGTCGAGTCGATATAGACATGTCCGTCTGTCCTTCTGTCCGTCCGTCCGTCCGTCTGTCTGTCCTTCTGTCCGTCCGTCCGTCTGTCTGTCTGTATGAACGCGTTGATCTCAGAGACTATAAGAGATAGAGCCACAAATGTTTGCATGAAGGAAGACTTATGCTGTAGGCACATCAAGTTTGTTTCAGATTTGGAAAATTCCACCCCGTCCCCCTTTTATTCCCAAAAAACCAAGACCTCCTCGAGACATCATAGACCTATAAAATAGTCAGATCCACAATTTTTAAGTTAGAGCCTCGTGGTTTGGTATACATCAAGCTAGGCCCAATATCTATCGAAACAGTTGAGCTGATAAGAGCACCATTCTCCGAACATTTTTAGATTTGATAGTGTAAGTCCGATTTTCCCGCAGACGGCCAGCTGGACGGACAGACAAGGCTAAATCAACACAGCTCGGCATGCTGATCAAGAATATATATACTTTATGTGGTCGGAAAAGCTTCCTTCTAAGCGTTACAAACATCTGGACAATATACCCTCTGCAAGGGTATAAAAAAGCACGGATCGGGGATGATCACTCACGAATCTGTTTGTTTGCTCACGTTCTCGTCGTGACACGGTCAAATTCACGTCTAGAAAGAGCTGAATCTCTCATCGAGTAATATGAAACCGAAAAGAGAGAAACAAAACTAAGTATTCTGTTTAATTTTTACCTGTTATTTTGGTGAGTTAGTTTTTGCTAGCTCCGGTAATTAACCTTTCATGACATGAAAAGAGGTAGTACCCAGTGGCGCTGGGCTGAATGTAGTCGGTCGAAATAATGCATTACGTACGAGCCACAATGTAATGCATTACCCATGAGATTTTTTTTCAGCGCATTTGTAATTGCTCGAGAATTTCTGCATTACAATATGGTAAAAGAATACGCTTGTGTAATGGGGACCCGAAAGAAACTTCGGCACGTCATTACTTTCTGCATTACAAAATTCAATAAACTCATGCGGAACTCGTGCGGAACTCGTGCGGAAAATTTGGCCATTTCTTAAAAAAGTAAGGCAGGTTGTATTGGGTTTTTGAATGCATTCAGGCGAGAGGTAATGCATTAATAATGGACGTAACAATGAGCATTTGCGCCACTGGGTAGATCTGCGATTATAGAACCCATACTGAGTAGTTTCACTACATAAAACCATTGCGAAATGTGAACAGGCTAACATGACAAATGTGGATTAAGTAGCTCAAAAGTCTTGGATTAAGAAGAAGGCCAACCTTCTGCTAAATTCCAAAGACAAAAAAACGAGGTGCACTCAAAAGAATTAATAACTTGGTTGTTGAATTTACTACAAAATGTGTAAGTAATACAAAAATATCATATTCAAGTACAGAATTCTTAGTTAAGCAACGCTTTTTAATCTCAAATACACGATTTATTTAGGATTTAGTAATTAAACTTCGAACTTTTCATAAAAGTTATAAATCATACTCTCACGATGCAAAGGTCTCAAGTCAATCCAGATTTTCGGTCAACTGGATCGAAGATATACAGTAATGTTGTTTCCGATAGTTTTCGGAAAACTTAATTTGCTTGAATTTATAGAGAATATTGCTTACTCGGTAGTTCCCCAGCTGCCTTTTTGTAACCTTTCATTTCATCCGATTGCCCCCATCTCGGGTCATAAAGTTCTAGAGCGATTTGCAATATGTTTCTGAACCCTGGAAATTTCAGAAATTTATAAAAAAAAGTATTTACGTGCCAAAACGGTATGCGTTTTATATCGATCTCTGAGTCAATGGTACACAGAGTATATTTAGCTTGAGGAAAAGTATGTAATAGCCAGAAGGAAGCATTTCAGATCCCATAAAGTATAGATATATATTCTTGTTCAGTATCAACAGCCGTGTTGATATAGCCATGTCCGTCCCTCTGTCCGTATAAACAAGCAGATCTCGAAGTTGGTAAGAGATAAAGCTTCGATATGCATGGGACACATACTACTGGCGCAATTCTTGTTAATTTTCATTTTTGCCACTCCTTCCCGCCTTCGCAATTTGTGAAAAAAAACTTTATGTCTGTCTCCATTTAAAAGATGGAAGATTCGTACCTTTTGGACATGTTTAGTAATCAGTATTATTTATTGTTCCGCCGAAGGAATTGTGCAGATAGGATGAGCGATAGTCGAGTTATAGAGAAATCAAATATTTATTCTGGGCAGCACCGACTGTTGCCCAGATTGGGCAGCACTTACAAACTTTGAGACGGGCTTGACGTTCTTACTGGTTTTATAGCAATTCATCAGAAATCATTTAACCCGGTGGTTTAGTTAGCTAAACCGTTTACTTTGAGCACTGAGGTTTATATGCTGAACAGCACCGGTTCGATCAGCGATGGGCAGCTCTTTTCACACCTTAACACTTTCTGTAATAATTACATTCTTATGGAGGTACAGTGTTCCACTTCCTCTATCCATCTTTCATCAATTCACAAGGAAAACCAAATAAAATTCCATAAAAAATTGAAATTGTTCAATATCATGTGATAATAGTTTATTGCAGTTGTTTATTTTAAGCTATAATTATCATTAGACGAGTATTGTCATTAACTAAAAAACTTTGCAAAAAAATATGCATAATGATCGTAGATGATTTCTAATGTATAAAACAAAAAAATTCTTTATTGATGTCTTAATAAGTTGTAAGTCTTAAAAGTTATTTGGGATGATCAAGGAACATTTACTCTGAACTCTATGTTGTTGTTTTTGTTGTAACTTGTCTTGAGAAACGCTGAGAATTTTGGTTGGGTAAACTGTTGACCATCATTAAGCATAATTTGTACAGATTTCTTTAATTTCAGCTAATGTGCGGCAATTACGTGACCATCTTTCAAAAGGTGCGCTCATTTAACCAATTGGCGACCGAAGAGAAGCCAACGATTTTACCCCGAAGCCTTTTCACTTACACGGATTGCCTTCATTATGGTGTGTGCGTGTGTGTGTGAGAGTGTGTGTGCAGTAAAATGAAATCAATCAGAGATAATCTGTCATGGATAATGGGTACTGTGGTGTCTCCTCCAGGGAGCCGGAGCTGAAACGGGCTTTAAAAACCCCGTAAGCGCTTGGCATTCGTGTAATTATTTTAAACAGCCGCAGTGTACAATTTTGTTAAACATTCATCTCCGATACCGATTCGAACATAATATGACAGGTTTATAGTAAGTAGTTGAGCATCTTGATAAATGGTTGGTCGAAATGACACTCCAAATGAACCACATTTAATGGGAATGGTTAGGAATGGTTTGCACAACTTTCCATGCAACTTTAATGACTATAAAAGTCACTTTCAGCCTGTTGTTGTAGGCTTTAATTTGTGGATTGATTGAAGCAACAACACGCAGTTAATCATTAATCAATCAATCAATCATTTCAATGCGCCAAACGAATTTGCTCCTGCCTTAAGGGAATCGTAGGAGACAGAGACCTTCAGTGTCCTGTCAATGTAAACTTTGCCTATGATATCAAATAATGCTAATCAGCATCCGCAGATTCCCCAGAGTTCTGGTTACGCTCAATCTCACTTGTCAACATGTCATTTACACAATTTCCCTATTAGATTGATTGGAATGCGGCGGGAATGGAAGTTGATTTAAGGAGTTGAATGTAGAATTGAAGAGAATCAAATTCCCCTCTCTATTTATGCATAATATCCCAAGTTTCGCTAAACATTGTTCTAGTGTTGCTTATTTTTTGGTTATGTTTTTTTTTTGTTGATGGGTAGCTTAAAGGCGATTGTGAAAAAAGACGCAGAAAAAACAAAAGAACACCAACACCGACGACATCGCACACATAATGTGCCTGGAATAAGACCATTAATCACATTTGTTTGCCTTCGCCTTTGCCTTCTCTCTGTGTGTTTGTGTGCAGCAAGTGAACTTCCTTTGCCGCCTGACAGTCGCAACTGATTGCTGGGTCTGAATTGGGATTTGGAACTCAAATGCTGCACACACTGAAAAAACTCCCTCACAAAGCTTTAGTTGTTGGCATAAGCAAAGCTCTTCAAGAAACCCAGGCAGCAGGAGACAGAGACGTCAGTCGTCTACCTTAACGGCAATGTCAGGTCCTGGATAAATTCAATGTAGCAGCCACTAATGCAGCTGCCTCCTCTCCAAGGCGTTGAGTTTCAAACTGAATATGAAGAAGCATACAAAGTTTCAAGGAAGCTCCAGCAGAGTTTTCACTTTCTTTAATAACAAAAGTTTTTTTGATGTAAAAGATTTGAAAAGAAAGAGTAAATAAAGCTAAGAAGTAAGTATCAGCTAGTGGTATTTATTATATGGGGATATTCAAATCTATAAAAGTCAATTAAAAGTTTTTAATATTAAGTTGGAACTTGAGATATTATGTCAAAGGTGAAAAAAAAGTTAAGTCGAGAAAAATTTCAATATTACTGTAAATTTACCTGATTCTTCTTTACAAATGTGCCTGAAAATTTTTAAATATATGTCGGACGGTTTTGAAAATTTCTGTGTGCGTACTTAAGTATATGTAGATTACTAAAACAAAATCAAAAATACATTATTTTTGGATATTTTAGACTAGAATACACCCTTAATTTATGCTCAAGGGTACTGTGTAGGTTCCAAGTCGGCTGTGGTGCAGCGGGTAGTGTGTATGTTCCCAGTGTGGTCATCTTTACATGCTATTGGTGCCCGCTTTGAAGTGACAAGCCATGAAGAAGGATGATATTTATATCCTATGATATTTCTAAGTTTATCTGATACATCGCAGGTATCTAGGTGATGTGAAATCTATTCTGAGAATGCAATCATTGATTATAAGCTTCATGTAAAGGTTCTAGCAAACATATGAACGAATCGCTCTGCATTTTTTGAGAGTGCTTTATCAGCAAGGGTATACTAATGGTTCGGCTTGATTGTAAAAGCAAGCTTACGTAATGCAGAGATCAAGAAAATTAACACATAACCGAGAAAACTGAACAGAACATTATATTTTGTTGATCTTACAAGTTAATGTCAAGATTAATATAGAGCTGATCAAATTGCGACCCCCGAACCGTCTCTCGTAATTCTCTTCCCTAATTTAGACCAACATTCTTGAATATTGTAGGCAGCATGGTGTGGTGCAACTGGTAGTGTGTGTGCGTGAAGTTCAGAAGATCGTGGAATTATGAAGATGTTATTTGTTTCAAAGTTTTCACACCCGGTCTAAAGCTCTTAGAATTTCTTCTTAAATACAAACAAAAACACAGACTGCAGTTCTCATAAAAGTATTGCATTCTCAATTTGTTTGACTTATGTTTCAGAAACCAATTTCGCCACAGGAAATGGTTGTTTTTCTTAAATGATCGACAAACTTTCCCTAACATTTTTCACACCAAAAACTGAAACCTACAAAAGAAAATCAACACAAAAATCGAAAAGAAGCTCCCACCCCTAAGCTCAGCTTGAAATACAAAACCCATCCGCAAGGCCCAGCTTGCGCTTATCCATCAAAGAAAGTTTTTGGTATTTAAGCTAACCCTTTAATTTAGTGAAACGTTTTGAAGACCGCCGATGCCGATGCCGATGCCGATGCCTCCACTCGATACTCGGCCCAAAGCACTGCTCAAATTTCCAATTACGTCTGTGTCAATCATAATTAGTAACAACGGCGATTTTTCATTAAAGGGCTTCAGAAACCAAAAACCCAAAATGGAAACTAAACGTAACATAAACGAAGCCAACTTACTTTCTCACACATAAAGCGTGGATCGGGAGCAGCCAGCAAGTGGTACACAACAAGAGTTCCAAGAGCGCTGCTGTGGCTGGCAGGAGGCGAACATGGCCAAAAGCGACGCTCGACGTTTGTTGTAACATGTAATTTTGGGTCGGAATCCATGGCATGGCGGTCTGTTATGAATGTGACTAATTAAATTTAAAGATATCCAAGAGATTATCAATCTTTTGGCAGCGCATCGCCAGCAGAAGGAGATGAAGAGGTGCTGCGGGAGGCAGCGCTGGGCAGGGCAGGGCAGGGCAGGGAGGGAGGGCATCGATACGCTTCACCAGATACAAAACAACACAGAAACAACAACAAACCATCAGCACCAAGAGCACATTTGTTTCATGATTGAAATAATGATTAATGGTCGAGCCGCCAAAATTCAATTCGAATTTACTATGTATGGGCCCGGGAGGGAATGGGACTCGAACTGGGGACTCACTCGAAGACCGGGTATTGGGAATCGGGAACTTTGTTGCAGACGGCCCGCCGACTGAGTTCCATGCGTGAAATCAACCAAAGTGTAAGCCAAAGATAGAGAGAGAGAGAGAGGGAGACAAAAAAAAAATGCATGTGGGCTCCATGCTGTCCAGCATTGGACATCCGAACTGCATCCTGGCCAATCATCAATTATAGATTTTCTGTTACGCCAACGAGCCAAAGAGCCGACTGCACAAGTCGCAGCTAGAGATGCGCAATCTGACTACAAACTTAACATCTGGCAGTGGATTATAGAGAAGGTCGTGATAAGCTACATTACTGATTAACAAAGTATATGGACGACCTTTCCAAAAACTTAGTCAGTGACTCGTTCTCTTACGGGGGCACACATATCTGCATTTTTATAAAAACAAGAAATGGGTAAGATTTTTAGAGTACTATCGCATGATTTCCACTCTTTATCACGCCAATACCAAGTGGGTAAGCTACTTCCGATTCCTTTGAAAAAAAAAACTTCTTTTCGACCAGATTTGAGTGATACCTTTAGATACCTTTAGATACCCTGCAAAAACCTTTTCTCCTGTTTCTTATCCTAAGAGAGTTTGACGATATTTTGTGGGGAGGGTTTACAGATAGTTTGGCGATTTACACAAACAAAATAAATTATGTATCCCAAAGTAAAAACAATCTAGGCGATTTGCAAGATAAATATTGTTGAAAAAAGATTCGATTCAATTAATATAGTATTCAGTAGAATTCAGTGGAACAGCGCGATGCCTTGATAAAATTAAGTATCCAGCAAAACACATATTATCGCGGAAGATAAGAATGCGATTCGCCAGAAGGTATCGCTTTACTCAAGCAATATCGCATTCTCATCTCCCTACAGAAAGAAATGCGACACTAAGTGAAAACTTCCGGACGATCAGAACCGATACTTCTGGGAGATAGTAAAAAGTCTCTTCTGAGCAATTGGAAAGCGATTCTTCCTAGAAATAAGAATGTGATTCTTCCTAGAGGCGGTTCTTTCCCCAAACGAATAAAATTTGTTTCAAATTCTGTTAATATACAGTACGATTTGGCACCTAAGGTAAATAAAGTATAAAGTATAAAAAGTCGTCGAATTCACTTCACGAAGAATCGCATTTGGGTCTTCTTAAGGAGTGCCAAGCGATGTGTCGCCAATTCTCAGATGGGATAATAAAAAGCGAGACCAATAATAAAGTATCGTACTTCTATTTAGCCAATATATCGAATGGACGAAAAAAAATTAATAACACATATCGCTTATTTATTTCTTTTATGATAAAAATGCGATACCTATTGTATATTTTTTGTGTAAATCGCCAAACTATCTCCAAACTCTTCCTTCAAGCTATGACGAGGAAGATAAGTAAAACGACGAAATGTTTGCAGGGTATAAAGAACTTTCACTTTTAAGTAATGAAAAGAAACATGTTCTTATCTCCAGAAAAAAACGCTTTCTGTACTCCATAGAGATACGCTTTTTGTATCCCTTAGAAAAGTCTTTTTCTATCTACCAAAAGTAACGCTTTCTAACCTCCAAGAAGAGTCAAAGAGTGACACACTTCTTACCACAGAGAGATAACAATGCGATAGCAATGCTATATCGCTGCACGAGAAAAAAAAGAATATTAAAAAATAAAGGAAATATACTTTACTATACAGATGTCGGATTTCGACCAAACTTAGTGGAATCATGGGAAAGCAGAGCAAACTAAGAAATTCAAAGTTTAGAGGCGTTTTCTTTGAAAACAAAAAAGTTTTGCTGATCAAGAATATATATGTATTTTATAGTCCTACACCCAGAAAAAAGTAGAACGAATAACTTAAGAACAAACGCTCTTGAAAAAATATTTATTCGTTCTTAAATTTTCAAGAATTTCGGTCTTGAAATCGAGCTAAATTCGTTCTCAGCTTGGTGCTTTTAGGCGAGGGGAGTGAGGTACAGAAACTGAGAGAGGAGAGCAAGCACATTTGAGAGAATAGAGGGAATAGCGTTGAAGCTGCTCTTACAGTTATGTATTTTATGGGAGAGGGGTGTGGGGAAGCAATCGAGTGGAGAGCGTAATGGATTTTTGCATTCATGTTGCTTTGGAATTCCCAACCTGTTATGGCATTGCTGGCATGGAGAGACCTCTGTTCCACTGATAGTTGACACACAAGGACTGATGCTGCTTTGAGGTGTGTATTCCTTAAGCCGGCTAAAAGTTTCAACATGGCTCAACAATTAGTTTTCCATGAAATAAATTTAAACAAAATGGAAAAATTAACTGATATTGAATTGTTGTATGGTTGGAATCTGTGAAGCTCTTGATTTAAGAGTAAACGATCTTACTCTTGAATCTGATGAGCTCTTGATAATAGGAAGAACATTTTCGGTTTATGACAAGAATGTATGCATTTGATTGAAGAATGAGTAATCTAGAATTTGAGTATGTTTAGCACTTGATCCAAGAACTCTTGTGCTTGATTTGAGACTGATTCGTACTTGGATCAAGTATTGAAGCTCTTGGATCAAGAAAACCGGGATCAAACATTCATACTTGGATCAAGAATTTCGCTCTTGGATGGAGAATTTTCACTCTTATCGAACTATTGATCTCGAAAATTCTTGATCCAAGTATGAAATTCTCTATTTTTTCTCTGAGTGTAGACTAAGCCTGTCATGGGCCTAAAGATTCAATGTTGTTTTTAGGGATGTTCTGCTCAATCCAACACTTTTATGCTAGGTCCAAAGACTTTCGTACTTACATCCTTCTAAATGTTATTTATTCATTAACATTGAAGATTTCATGTTTCAAATTTAGGGATGGGGAGGCAAAAATCGAGAGCGATGTAGCAGTGCAAGGTCTTGGGATCGAGTCCTACACCAGACTGAGCTAAGATTGTGAGCAAAACATTCTACAAATTCTGTGATTTTCAGTTTATAAGAATGTCCTTTGGAATATGGAGAAAGAAGGGAAAGAAAGGAATGCTCTGGGTTCATATTAATGTTGCAAATCAAGCTCAAGATAATCTTAAACAAGCTTAAAATGATGCTGCTTTGGATGTAAATTGAGCACTAAATTAGGGGTTATTAGAGATTACGGGGGTATAAAACTGCTCGGCTCAAGGATATGTTGGACTGCGCTGTTTTCAGTTAAAAATGAATTCCGTTTTATATTTGATAGTATTGAGAATGCTGAAAGGGAACCGATTTGACTGTTTTGATCATGGTTAACCATATCGAATCGGTTACTCAGGCAACTAGTCCCCCTGTAAATCGCCTAGAGGAGCATAAATCACGCTTGCATCTCTATGCCACCTTTGCTGCACCTTTGCACTAAAACGCAGCGCACCTTTTGAGAACGTTTTCATTTCTGAAATCTGAAAATGGCCAAATGGCTTTGTTAACAGCTTTTGTGCAGTGGCTTTTGGGTTAATAAATGTTTTTTTAATTGACTGCATGTGTTCACGACTTGCCCCCCCACCGCCGACCAGACCAGACCAGACAAAGAAGTGGCCCATGTTTAGCTCCGCCGAATGATATCATTTCCATTCTGACCAAAAGCTCCCGCTTCCCTTGGCCAGCGGTAATTATCATTTGGCTTTGCCATTCTGAGTTATTTTCACAATTGAGCAATTAATTTCCGTTTGTGTTTCCCATATGTTTTGTTGTCATAATGATAAGTACATATTTGTGTAGATTGCAGGTCGTTTAATTAATGAACAGCTAACACTCTAATCGTCTCTTTTCGCTTGTTGCTTGAGCACTTTTCATGATTTTCAATTTCTGCCAAAGCCAAAGCAGAATCATCAAGGGGATTTTTTTTTTGCTAATGACTGCAAAATGCAATTGCTGCTAACATCTCAATTACTTAAGTCCAACTACCCACTACCAAAACGAATTGCACTGCCTTTGTGTTGTCTTTGGTAGGCGTGGCATGTCGCCTGCATATGGACGAAAGAAAACAAATGATCAACTGTTCAAAGGGAAACCCAGGCGAGAGCGTTTCTCTTCCAAAAATTACAACAAAAATCCACAGGAAGAGAACTTTTCAATACAAAATGTCAGATAAATCGGCTTTGGTACCAACTTTACGGGCCTCAAGTATAATTAATGATGCTGTGCTCCATATTCACGCATTGGTGTAGGTCCCTCAGTCTCCATTTCTTCGTCTTTTTCCGGCAAACTGTCACTTTTCTCTATCTCTTTGACATTGGCAACGTGATGTGCGTACGAGAGATGTGAAAGAAAGACTTTTCCACTGGACAGAGACAGACAGAGAGAGTCTGAGAGAGAGAGGGAGGGAGGGAGGGAGAGATGCGATGCATCTGCTGTACAAATGCAGATGCCCGCTGCCTTGGCATATCTTTTTATCTGAATCTGAGAAATTCAAACTTCAACTCAGTCCATAACTCATCCCCCCAAAAAATATTCAAGAAATGTAAGCCACCCAGATGACAGACAAGTGAAGCTCAGGTTTTGGTATGCTGGTTCCTGTTTTCTGGCGTTGTGAATGTTGTTGTTGTTTTGTACACTTACCAAAGGTATGCACATTTAATTATGATTTAGGATAAACGAGAATATAAATGCTTTTCTGGATAACAAGTTTCCATTACGAGGATGGATCATTGTGTACTGAATATTTCTTAATTTTATGGAAAATTGAATGGAAAAGAACATGAGAAATCATAAAGCAAGTAAGTACAGTGTACTTTGTACCTGCCAAAGTGTGGAAAGTGCTGCCCATGGCCGTTTCGGCCGATGCTGCCCAGCATAATTGTATGTTTTACTTATAAATCGACTATTGTTGATCCAATCTGTACATATTATTTTTCGGATCGATAATTCGTTCTAATTACACACTATGTGCAGAAGGTACAAACCATCCCTCCCTTTTTATACCCTGTTCCCATTTAAAATGGAAAAGTAGAGGAAAGTTAGGAAGTTTGTATACCCTTCCAGCACGTTTTTTAACTAATTTGAACGCCATATCCACTGAAAACAAACAATTTTTTCTTACTAAGACTTCTTTTCTGACTCTACTTTTGTATGACAGCTATACTATATATATGTCCGATTTCGACCAAACTTGCTGGCATCATGGAAAAGCATAGCAAACTTAGAAAAACAAAGTTTGGAGGCGTTTTCTTTGAAAACAAAAAAGTTTTTCTTATTAAAACTAGTTTCTCCACCGATCATTCATATGGCAGCTATAACCTATAGTCATCCGATTTTAACAAAACCTTATAGAATTGTGTGAAAGCATATAAAATAAGTATATGCCAATTTTAAAGCGGTTAACATTGAAAACAAAAAAGTTTTTCCTACTAAGACTATTTTTCTATGGCAGATATCCCATTTGATTCGACTGATGTCCGATTTCGACCAAATTTGGCAGAATCATGGAGAAGGAGAAGCATTGAAAACTAGAAAATACGGAGTTTGGAGACGTTTGGAGAAGTTTTTCTCACCAGAACAAGTTTTTCGACCCATCGTTCCTATGGCAGCTATATGTTATAGTCATCCAATCCAGTTGGTTCCGACAAATGTGCAGCGTATTTGTACGGGAAGACTTCGTGCAAGGAATGGTCGCGATAGCTTTAAAACTGACGGAGGAGAAAGCTTAGAAACAGACGGACATGGCTATATCGACTCAGCTGGTCATGCTGATTAAGAATATATATACTTTATGTGGTTCGGATATGCTTCCTTCTATGCTTTATAAGCATCTGGACAATTTCAATATACCCTCTGCAAGGGTATAAAAAGGGGGATCATGAAGTTGTGCAAACGAATGTAACATAAAGTTTGATCAGCATGAACAGCTGAGTATATGTAGCCATGTCCGTCTATCTGTATGAACTCGTCGATCCCAGAGACTTTTTCCCATGAAGGTAGGTATGTGTATACCGTACGCAGATGAGGTTTGTCAGGACCGTCAGAACCATAATTTTGCAGTTATATCCTCGAGGGTTAATATACATCAAGCAAGGCCCAATTTCTATTTATTCTGAAAAGTACAATCAGATCGGACCAAAAACACCAGAGTTATAAGCGAAACAATTGAGGTACCGCATCGTCAGTTAGAGCTAAAAGCGCTAAAAAGGACAAAATAATGTTGCCTGCTTTCAGTATGACTTTTAATAGCTGTTACAAAAGACGGTTAAATTTAAATTCAAAAACCAATTTTAATTTATTTAATTACGAACCAATTGAGGGTTAAGGAAATGCTTTTTTGTTTACAAAAAAAAAAATCAATAAAATCAAATGAACAGGGGTATTTTGAAGTCTGGGCACTCGGGCACCAAAGAAAAACACAAAGTGTGTATGCAGCATTCTAAAAATAGCTTCAGTCAATTACTTTTGCTCTTGCTCTCATGTTTTTTGCCATGAGCCGTCTTAAATTTGTATCCCGCATTCTAAAAATATCACCAGTCAACCCGTTGTGTGCTTTCCCCCCGCATTGTGAAACTCTAAAATAAAGTTGGTACAATTTTGATATTCGTGTCACTTCTATGTATTGTATATTCTTTGATGACACTCATTAAGATCAATTTTACGAACTCCAAGAACATAGTCGTTGCCATATAAAGTAAATAAAGCTGATTTGGAAATAAATTGATCATTTCAGGCGCCAAAGTTCAATTTACATTGAATCAACCGATTGTCTATCGGCGATTGCTTATCGGGGCCCTCTACAGCTTTTATATCGAACTCACGTGAGCGAGTTGAGCAATGAGAGAAGAGAGAAGAAAAATGTGGTCAGCATTTTCTTGGTCTATTTGCAATGCACAATTATGTGTTTTGGTCAATTTGTTAAAGTCGTGAATTAATCGATGATCAGCTTGCCAAAAAAACTCGTCCTCTATAAATATTGTGCGTGGCTGTGCAGCGACAGCGCAAGCTGCTGCTCAAGTCGTCACTGACTCGAAGAAGAGGAATTGGAGTAATGTTAAAGTGCACATTCCGCCGGTGAAAAATTAAGTTTAAGTGTTTTTTGTTCTTTTTTTTGTTGTGCAATTGTGTTAAAGTGATCTTGTGTGTTTTATTTAAATGTTTTAATTGCCTGGGGCCATGTGCAGAAGCTGGGGGGCGGATACACACGACGGTAAGTTGCTGGCAGGCACACACACATACATACATGCAGGCCAACCATTTTACATACATATTTCTGTTGTTGTTGTAGGAGCGCCTCAAGATGTGAGACTGCGGCGTACTAATCAGGTCAGTGATGCCAATATAACTATGTACATATGTATTGCGATCGGTTGGCGAGTTGCCCTCAGATGGACGTAGTCATTTTTATTTACATATTTAACATTACGACAAACAGGGGGGGTGGGCAGCAGAATGTGAAGCCAGGCCACACTGCAACAACTACAACAACAAGAACAGCTTTTTTCGTCCTCTGCTTTGACCATCGATGTGCGCTGTTGTTGTAAACTGCGGTCGCGCCGAGAAAACAAAGAAAGAAAGAAACGAATTGCATTTTGTGCTGAGTGAAGTAACGGTGCGGACTGCAAGCGACAGTGGGGCAGAGCGAGGCAAATAATTAATATAAAAGAAAATATAAAGATTAAATTGCACGCCTTTTGGTGATCAAAAGGTAGTTTTAGATAGAAAAATATACAATGTCTGTTTATAAAGAATAAAATCTATATACAGTTTTAATACATAGAAGAACGAGGCTCAAACGAAAAGCGAACTAAAGAAATTTAATGAAATACTAATCAAAAATTAATAAGCAATTTAATATTACAAATAGGAATATTGAAAAGCGGACGTCAAGGAGACATGACAGCCTAGTTAAGTCAAAGAAGAAAGAATACAAAGTTCAAAAAATTGTATCTTTGAATTATCTCCATGATAGGAGTCGAACTTGCATGGTGGTGAATGGAACATTATCGATTTATTAAAATTCTCTAGAGTATCATTACAGGCGTACTTAAAAGAACAATCAGAATCTTTCTTCGTAATATTAAAAAATCGCTCCTTAATATTTTCCTTACAATCGAGAAGATCGGTATGATTATCTTTTCTTAATTGTTCCGGACTTTTTACATTTCGTTCCTTAAATTAGGGCTTTTTAATTGGGCGACTACTACTTGCTCTAAACTATATACACATTCGTGCTTGCCGTAAAATATTAGTGCATAACCCACATGGGTTATGTCTGGGAACCAAATGGCAGAATTACTAAAACTACAACCCATTAAATCTTAATATCTATCTGAAATTTCCCCAATAATGCGGTCATTTTTTTTCGCAGCGTACATAAGGTATGTGTCAATTCTATCTAAAACAATCTTATTCTCCATTTCGTCGTACTGTATAGAATTAAACTCTCTGGTTTATCATTACAGGCGTATTTAAATAAGTTATTGTAACCTTTCTTTGGAATATTAAAAAAACGGTCCATAAGCTTATCCATCAAATCTAGTTCCGGAACAATTGTTCCTGATTTTTTACAACTCGTCACTAAAATAAAGCTATTGAATTGTGTATAATTTAAGTGGGACCCAAATGGAAGAATTGTTAAAACTACAACCCCTTAAATCGTAATATCTATCCCAAATTACCCCAATATTCCGGCCTTTATTACTTGCGGCGTACATATATCTATCTATTTCGTTAAACTGTATCGAATTAGTCTCCTCATCATTCGTCGAAAAGGTAGCGAGGTAGCGTCTCAGAGTAGAATTCGATGATTTGGATAGCAAGTAAAAGTTGCTTATGTTCAATACATATCGATGGCCTCGATCAGTCCGTTCCAAATTATTGAAATTGGTGCTTTTTTTTGTGAGTATTGGAGAGTGCTCTACCCTATGCTGCTTTTGGTCATGCCTGTTTTTAAGCTATGAAATCGTAAAGTACAGGTTGTGTGTTCGATCCAGCCTCGGGACTTCTAGCTATTGGCGCCAGTTGTGAAGTAACTAGCCATAAAAAGGCTTCTTAAACATTGTCTTTCGGATTCACCATTAAACTGTAGGTCTCTTTTTGTAAAGTCAATCCTCTTATTAAGAAGAGGCACCACTAGATGCTTACGTATTAAAATATCTCTACTAGATGTCTTGTGTTATAGATGAATACTCCACATCAGGAGTGCCGGAAGCATCAAGTGCTATTGAAGCTTTCACAGCTGACATGTTCGGAATGGCAGCCTGACCCTGTAGGTAGCGAAGTTTGAGGCGCGAGCGGTGTTTAAGTTGGTGGTCAATCATTTTGGGGAAATGACAACCTACCAAAGGATTCTCCGCCAAAAGCATTGAAATTCATTATACTAATCAGATTCCCTACTGCGATCATAGCAGTCTGCTCGACCTCCGTGAAGTTCTCCAAATGATTGTTGATGTGTTTTGTCTTCGTTGCTTCCGTTTTGTTGATTGTGTGCTCAATTCTGTCAATTATCAAACAATTTTCAAAACTTCCATGACCCCCTCAAAGAATTTATCAGCTGTTTGGCAACAAAATAACGAGCTGACGCGTACTGAAAGAGCGAACTTGCGGTGTCTGAGAATGTGTTCTAATAATTTTCTCAGTATATTTTCTGAGCAATGTTCCTAGCTTCAAAAAGATAGTATTCTGGTATTTTAACTCAGCTCAGCTTGACAAGCGAAATCATTTATCAGACAACAACACAATTTTCTTTGTAGATTGAAAACGAAATACTTGCAATTTCCAACTTTTTGGCAGTGAAAAGTAAGAGCATTACTCAAGCCCAAATGCTCTACAAAAACAATTGTGCAAAGGGCCGTGGTATTGCAGATGCAGAGGTTGTAAATCTAGCAACGGAGCTTTTGAACATTTTCTATAACATTCTTTGGGTTGAGGGTATTTAAGCTTTAGCAAAGAAACAAACTTCCTTTTCCATTTTAATTTCTTTTGTTAACGCTTTCCTATGGTTGGCTTGGGGTTTCCCTTGTCACTCTCACTGGCCTAATCAACGCGACCTCAAAATGTAAATAGGCCCAGCTTTGCCTTCGGCAAACATTGTCGCCATTTTCTGTTGTGTTTTTTTTTTTTCGTTTGTCCCTGCTTCACATCCCTGTTTTTGTGCCTGTTCCAACCACTTGGACGCTGCCTGCGTATCTGTCTGTCAAAATCGTGGCAAAAAGATACTTTTCTTTTTCAGTTTTTTTGGTTGGCTTTCATCTCGCTCTCTCTCGCGCTCGATTCGCTTTCTTTGAGTCCGTTTTCGTTTTCCCCACACTACCTTTTTCCTCTTTCCTTTCTGTGTTTCTTTTTTTTTTTTTTTTTTTGACACATAAAAGGACACGCACCGCGTCACATCATGAAAGGATTGATTAATGATTCGTTGATTTTTCGCCCTTATTCTCTTTAGTTACACTTGGGCACATAATCCGCCTCGTCTTCATCCATTGCCATTCTATTTTTGCGGGCAGCCCAGCACAGCCAGCTTAAGTAGTGAAAGGAGGTGGAAAGGAGGAGGTGATACTTTCTAGAGTGTGGGCTGGTCCAATTTTGTGTAAAGTGAGTTTTCAAGAAAGAACAATGCCACATTGGGTGGGCTTTAAGCAAGTTTGTTATATATATTTCTTATCAAAAGATCACACATCTTTGGCAACTTTAAGTTGGAAATAAGCTTAGATGCGTTTGAAACAAACTGTAAACCATAAGTGCCCTCTATATAATTTTTCTTCATTTCCTACAACTGTAACAAAATTCAATGTGAAGCTTCCCCAACCTTACTTCGGCTTCCCCAAAGTATATATATCACTAAGGACGTTTCCATTGAAAAGTCCATTTATCACAATTTACTTTTCTATGGCAGCTATACTATATAGTTGTCCGATTTCGACCAAACATAGTGGACTCATAAAAATGCATAGAAACTGTATGAGTAGTAAGTTTTGAGGCATTCTTTTGAAAACTAAAAGGTTTTTCTAACTAAAAACAGTTTTTTGAGCGAAACCTATAGTCATCCGATATTGATGAAACTTTGTAGAATTATGTGAAAGCATATAATATAAACAAATGACAAATTTTAAGACCTTACCAGTTAAATTAAAAAAGTTTTTCTAACTAAGACTTTTTTTCAGACTACTTTTCTAAGGCAGCTATGCTATATAGTTATCAGACTTCAACCAAAGTTCGTGAAATCATGATAAGTGATAATAAAAGGTACTATTACGAAATTTTAAGTCGTTTTCGTTAAAAACAAAAAGGTTTTCTTATAAAAAGTAGTTTGTCAACCGATCTTATTGCAGCTGATTGCTTTATTAAATCATTTTTGAAGAAACTATGCAGTAAAGCGCCAAAGTACATACCATACTTAATGACGTTTCCATTACCAAGACCATTTTTCAGACATAACTTTGGCAACAGACAGCTATACCATATAGTTAATATATAGTTAGTAGAACTATGAAAAACATCGACATCGAAACATCGTCTAGCTTCTACTTATAGAAAATTATCAATGTGTTCGCATTAAAATCAAACCGATAATTGTCAATCGTCGATCGCCTAGTGAGTTGCCAACTCGGCAGTTTTCAATTCACATACGAGCATATCTTTTCGATGTTTCGAACTGTATCCCAAATTGACTCTTTAAGTTATCAAATGTGTATTCTAAGTATCAAGTAAAAGATCGATTTGATACTCTCTAATATCATATTGATACCAAAAAAACGATACTGGGCTTAGTTTCAATTTGAGAAAACGGTTATTAATTTGATTTTGACATCAATTTTTGGGTGTGGAAGATAGCTCAGAATCTCAGTAATGCTGATCAAGAATATATATATACTTTATGTGGTTGGAAATACTCCCTTTAATGCAATTTAAATCTATTGAGAGCATAGAAAGTTTACGAAAATTCCCTTTTTTAGACCAAAAAAGAATTGGTTCATGTCTTTTGGGCAGCTTATAATTGTAGAATTTATAGAATTGGTTCCGAATTGATTAAATTATAAAAAATAATATTATTTGACTTAAGAATTTTAAACTAACATCAGAAATTCTAGGAACACTTTTTCGAAATCCTTGTTTACTAGATTAGAGTGCAAAGTTCTTAAGTTTTGTGAAAATGTGTGGGAAATTTGACAAATTTCTTGTATTTAAACAAAGTATCAATTTACTCACAATTTCTTATCATTATTAAGTATTGGATTTTTGGAAGTTTATGGTATATTTTCTAGGTATTATTGCACAACAATATGGATGTTTATTGTTATCAAATAGCAGAACAGAACCTTTGAAAAACGCATAACACACCTACATAATGAAATATCGAATAAAAATTGTTGACCAAACTAAAATAAGGAATAAATTAACCTCAAATCCAGCTAATTGAATTGAAACTAAGTCCTCTTTCGTACCGCAATTATGACTTCTCAAAATAAAATCCATTAAATGAAAACAAATGCTTACTAAGCAAGTACAAACTCATGAATAAAAGAATACCGGGGAAAAAAAAAGTAATTATCATCAGCCATTTCACTTGACAGACAAACACCATTTCGTGCCTCCTCTTAGGTCCAAGCACATATCCTGACTGACAATTAAAAGGAGTGGGCCCCCCCTTTGTTCACACACCTTAATGAAAGAGCCACTTTGACAAAGTGTTGATATTCGAAGTAATTAAACTGAATACCCCGGACTTGACTAATTTCAGCAACTGTTTGAGTTTTGACCAATGTCCATTCGTTAGGTGTCCTTTGGGGGGTTGGTGAAACGGACGTGACACATGTCCACTTGGTACTTTGAATCTCACCCAAAAGTAAATCACATTGACATTCCAGCAGCACAAAATGAACATCACCAGCCATTTTTTGGAGGGGAGAGGGGGATGGATGGGGGGTTGCAACTTTGCGGGTGTTTAAAGTGTCGAGTTTTACAACTTAAAAACTAGAAAAATGACTCGAACTCACTCTCTCTCTCTCTTTCTTGCTCTGCTTACCTACCTACTACAGATGCGACCTGTTTTTATCCCTAAAAATTTTAAAATGCGCAACGTGGGCGGACTAAAAACATTAAAACAAAAAAAAAGGAAAAAGGCGTTGAAAAAGCAACCTTCATCAAATTTGACTGACAGGTTTTCAAGATGTTCGCACTAAACTAGACTCCATTTCTCTTAAATGCTCACTTCTTGGGGTGTAAAATGGACGAAAAAGGAAATAGAAGTAAAATGGAGTTTAATTAGAAGCTAGTTTTGTACACATAATGAAATAGTTGGGCAAAAATGTAATTTTTTTAGAAGAAACGAAATTTTTTATAATATTTTTAACCACGAAAAATTAGGTTAAAGTAAAGAACACATTTAGGTCTTAGAAATGAAGCAAAATACAAGATTTTTCAGTCTTGACCTCTTTTCAAATTAAGTTAACAATCTAAATTAATATTTACAAAATATTTAATATTTAATTTACTTAACTTACATTTTTAATATATGTGGCGCCATCTGTGGCTTAATATCCCAGCAAATACAATCCACATTCTGCTTAGCTGGGACATAAACCTTAAAGAAGCACTGCTACACCACTCTAGGTTGTATGTCTTGCTCTTTCTGTTCCTAGAAAGAGATAAATATAGTTGTCTCTAGTATTCAAATGGAGAGAAGGCCACTCTCAGCGAGCTTAATGTACGAGGGTGGATTGATAAGTAACCATAAGAAAAAAAATCACTAGTTATACTCGAATTTGATTTATGATTTTTCTTGCCACGTGGCGGCCACATTTGAAACCTTCTTGCATATAAGGCTGATGAAGGCCTTTTTAAAATCTTTTCTTTGAGTCGTTTAAAGCTAATTTTGTATAATTCACAATATTCAACCGTTATTCCATTGAGAAAAGTGGCTCAGATTACACATAACAATAACTTATGAATGTGAATGTTAAGTTACGTAAGCCCCACGAAGTATTTTTCTGATGAATTAGACTTCCTTCTTACGAGGATATAATACGCCTTATCAAGCTGCCTACTCTTAAGAACCACCGAACTTTCACACCCTTCAGGGGAAATCAATTCAGACGTCTTATAATCTTGTCTCAATATTGCATAAGGCGTTCCTAGAATCTTATATACTATTTATCTAAAATCTTACCCAAACAAACCTCGCTCATTACAAAACCTTCGGAAAACCTTTAAGCTCAAACATGTATTATCAAATTTTCTCGTTTCAATCCAGCATCTTGCTATAATATTATAAATGTGATGGTTTCTATGTTTTAATGATAGTGCGTTTCTTTCCCAATCTCAAAAAATTGACTGGATGGATCGTTTAACACTGGCAAAATGTACAATATTTTACATGTTTCATATGAGCAAGTGAGTCGTATTCGAGTAAAAAGTTACAATGGAATACATTTTTCGCATTCTAAACCTTGTTATCTTTGTGATTTTCAAAAATATGACCGAAAAACATAAGTGTTATTGGTCGGAAGTCTCAAAAATAACAAGCAAGACGGATGAGTGTAATAAAAGTCATTAAACTTCTCTGCAAGCAGAGCTCCGCATAAATGTAACAGGAAATCCGTCTAGATCGAAGAGTTGTCAGATCAGGCAAGCAATCGACGGCTGCAGTTTGCTGAACTCACTGCATCCCAGTTTCTGAGATTCCGAAACAATCGCAAAGTTGAGTTAAGGTTAAGCAGCAGGCCCATATAAGTTCTGCAGAAGCCAACTAGTCCGCGAGCAATCGACGTCCAGAGAACTGCTGAGACTGCGTAACAATGTCATTCGTGGCGCGATAAGCAATTAGAGCGGCAGGCCAGGTTGACATCTGCAGAGTCGCCAAAGCAGGATAGCAATAGAGGGCAGCAATTTTCTAAAATCTTAATACATTACAAACAGTAGACGAGTAATTTTTAGGTGTACATCGGATGGTCTAAGAAATTACGAAGTTTGCTCAACTTGTAACGAGTAGAAACTATAATGTAGATTTAATAGATGGAAATTGTAAAATAAACGTCGACTCTTCGATTTTAGTTGAGTTGAGTTGCGGTTAAGCAGGAGTCCCATAAAAGCTCAACAGAAGCAAACTAGCAGGCGAGTAATCGACGCCCAGAGAGCTGCTGAGACTGCGCAACAATGTCAATCGCGTTACAATAAATATTTAGAGCGGGAGTGTCAGGTCTGCAGCAAATTGCCAAGGACTTAATGAATAAGAAACAGTAGACGGGTAACTGGGAGTTGCAGATCGAATGGCAAATTGGTAAAGATACAACTTTATAACCAATTGTAAACATAATAAAGGTTTAATAGATGGAAATGTTAAAGAAAGCTTACACTTCGTTTTAAGTTTCTAATGCTAGTAAATCAGTAAAAAGAATTAAGTCAGCTTTGGGGCCAAAGTGCATTGCTACAAATGTTCCAAGACACGTAAACTCTGTCCGCGTGCCTTACTGAAATTCTGAGGGTTTCTCGGAAGAGTTTTTCAAAAAAAACTGATACAAAATACTAAGACGAAGTCTTCCAATTTCAAGCTGTCTTATATTTCAGCACAAGGTCTAAAGAATTGGGTGTGAATAAAAGTATTATGAAGCCTTAAAAGGAGCTAGAAAGGAAGTTTTTAATTGAATAACCTATAAATTATCTCAGAAACCTCTCTTGTTGAAGTTGCCTTGTGGAAGCAGTTGAATCGTCTTTTCCCCCACTCTCAGAAAACTTTTGGTAGCAAATGGTTGACCTAAGCTTATCAGAAGATGCAATTAGGTCATGTCTGGTGGCTTCTTTTGATAGAATTGACTCAATCTGAAACAAACCTGCAGTTTTGATGGATGTTTTTGTTGGATTGAAATGCCTTGACATTTATATATACGTAATACTATGCACTTCATTCAATGAGCGGTCTATGTGTTTCCATATATTTTCCCATCCTCAACCAATTGAAAATGTCTTAATGCAATTGATTTCAAGCTAAGTTCAAATTGTATATTTATGTGTCATAGCAAATTTTCCAGTTGCCAAGCTAAAAAAAAAGCGCCATGTTATATCTCCCTTTTTATCATTATAAATTACATACGCACTTATCAATTTTGGCTTTATCTTCTTTTACAGTAAGACACATCAAAAGAACTAATTACAAATTAGTTATCTGTCATTAATCATTATTTTTCAATATCTAAATTACTTTGACAAACCAAATTTTCCATAGATACAGCAACAGAACACATTTCGCTGTACAAAATGAACAGAGAAAACCACAAAAAGTACAAAAAAAAAGCTCTCCGGATGTGGAATTCAAGTGGCGTCGCAAGCGTATGCAAATTGCGCAAAGTGCATGGACAAAAGTCCTAGAAATCGGCAGACGATTGACCCAAATGCCACTACCCCTACTCCACTCCACTCCATCCCCTTGCCCTTGCCAACCCCACCCCACATAGCCCCACACGAAATCGTAATGGCAATTTATATGCAAAATTTTTATATGTAAATTTTTTTGGGGCGACACAATGCGAATAAATTGAAGACTCTCACAGCCCACAGAATAGTAGGAAAGCAACAAGAGAAGCCACCATGTCCGGTTGCATGAAATTTGAAAAGTGATTTCTATTCAATTTGAAGGATGCAACACAAGTTGCAGGCTTAGCTTTATGTGGTAGTAAATAAATAAACTTATTGTACTTGTTTTTAGGCATAGTTTAGGGACTAACTGGGCCTAGAGCACAAGTACTGACTTTTGTATGTCGTTGGAAGGATCAATGAAATGTTTGGGTGCTAGAACAATTTAGTGTTCTTAAATATAGATCCTTAAATTGCTGGTCGGTTTTAACATAGAGCTATTGAGAGAAATCAACCAAGGGAGCTAGAGATTAGACCGAGTGAGTACATCTTGGAAGGATTTCTTTCTCAAAAATGTACGATAAAATCGATTTAATAAGAATTAGCCCAGGCGGAGTCTATAGGTTAAGCATCTTTAAGAGAGTTTCAGTTTTGTATCAAAAACTTGTGATACCAAAATTGTGATAATAATGTAAATTATTGATCACAAACATAAACCGTTTTTTCTATGCTTTGTTGGCTCTTCTAAAGCAGACCTTTTTTTTACAGATATTTTACCTATAACTTTTCTCTGGCTATCGTAAGGTCCCTGGGTGCTAATCATGTGAAGTCGACACCTCAACGCAAACGACTATCGACATCTCGCGTGTCAGTGCGACAAAACACAGTAAAGAACTAAAGCTATATGGTGTAGATGGCTAGACCGTTGATAATATGTTTGCATGTCTTACATACACAAATACACAGCAAAAAGTAGTAGAAAATGGTCCTAGACTAAGTAGACCCTGCAATTTTTTGACGACTCTAAATTTATTGCGATAGTTTATCTTTCTTAGTTCTCTTGCTCCACTTACAAACTGGTTGTGATCCGAACCGATCCAAACCGAAACCGAACCGCTATTCAAGCTTATAAGCCGAATGATAACCCTAACCGAAAACCACAAAGTTAAACGGTTCGGTTCGGCTTAGCTTACTGACGAGTCTTAAGACTTTAAATTTTACCTTCAGGCAAAAAAAACTTCAACAATTTGCAAATTAAAGTAGTTTACCTAAGAAATTTGTATCTTACCTTCGGTTAAACTAAAAGAGACCGCTCATCGATCGAATTTATCGATCGATTGATGTAGTTCACCCATTATTATACATACAACTTGTAAAATTTCACACAGAGCTCCTTATATACCTGTATGCAGACCACAAACCTTTTTTGGAAGTTGCTTATTGATTTCAGTGAGCTCATATCCTCTAGGGATCGATATTCTCAATATTCTGAGTAGGTTCTTGATCGTAATCCAACTTTAGTACTGTAAATTGAGACAATCCAAGCAAAAACCGATCACGAATACTGAATATCCGATTCCATATATTTTATTTCTAGGATTTATTTTCTCGCTTTATGAAGCATAATACTGAAAAGGGAACAGGCCTACATAAAATTGATAATAAACTATGAGTAAACCACTGAAACGAACAGAAACCGCGGTTTAGCTCCAAAAAACATGCAACGCACGTAGTCACTGGTTCGAAATCCACAGAACCGAACCATGTGGTTTTGCACCCCTGCTTTAAAATGGAAATCTAGTGAAGAAACTATTTGAATTTTGGATTTTTGACCTTCTTTTTTTCCCTCTCGAAACAGTAATGTGCCGAGTTTGGGAATAATTTTCAAATGTTTCGATTACGGGATGGGTTCGAACAGCCAAAATTAAAAAAAAATTAAAAACTTTTTTAATGTACTTTTGGCAAATTTAGCCACTCTACGAGGTCGTAGTTTGCGAATTAGTTTTTCCTTTCACCTACCATCAATCATAACTTTTTAAACCGAAAAACCATTTCGTTGTTTTGTTGCGAGAACATGAATCATTTCCGTTTCCGAAAAGTTGCAATGGAAGTGAATTTGGGAACATGACTGAATAATACATTTGTGAAATAAAAACTGATATAAATGATACAAATAGACATACAGTACAGAGTAGAGTCAATTACCAATGCTCCATAGATTCGTAACTTAGTCTTATTTATTTATAAAGATGCAAGGGCATCTAACAAATTACATTATGGTATCAATCAAATTAGGTTAAAAATAATTATTATTTTTGTTAACAGGTACAAATTATTATTATTAATTATCGCTCTGAAGAAAGAGACCAACAGGGTCAAGACGAATCTGAACGGCAAAGTTTAGGAAGTTTTTCATGGCTTATTTTTTAAAAGCAGGCGCCAATAGCTAGTGAAGGTGCTCGGGTGTGTAGGTTTTCAAAGAAAAAACTTTTTCATTAGATGTCCGGAGGCGCGTCCGCACTCACGTGGTAGGCACACACACACTACCCGCTGCACCACACCCGGCCTTTAAGGTTAAGTTCAATCAAATCTGAGTGCTCGAAAATCTGGGCTTGTTGCGGCATATTAATATTGCCCAAAAGATTTTACCTCAGATATATATATATATTATTTTCCAACCCCATAAACCATATATATATTCTTGATCAGAGTGACGAGCTGAGTGAATTGTAAGATATAAGATTAGATCATAGAAAATAAGAAAAACTATTCAAAAGGATAGTTCTTATTAATAAACGAGCTTTTGAAAACTTTCCGACAAAACAATTTAGAAAATTTTAGAAAAATCTTAAAAATAATTAAAAATATTATAAACTTCAATCACTTCACTTTCATTCTATTTTTCACTTTGCCACTTGTTTCACTTCTCACTAAATCGTTGAACATTGAGCCACACAAACCTCTCTAGAACCGAATTTGTCCTTAAAACTAGTGTACAACAAATTCGGATCTACAGGGTAGACGTGGAACAAACCAGAATTACCTCTTTAAGCAGCTAAAAAAGTGAAATTACAGCAGCAACAACAGTAACAAAAATTACATGCTCGTAGGCAAATTAATTTTATCGTGCCACACGTGATGCCTCGAAAAACTTATGAAATGACCCAAAAACTGATTACAAAGCTCAGCAGTGGGTAATTACTCTATGTACCAGATTTGTGTTCGTGTTCCGTGTGTCACGGAAAGGCTGCTCCTTGTTTGCACATTCCTGATTGGGACACCGATGTTGTCTTTACGCTTTCGCCTCGCCAAGCCGACTGCAGGTGAAGTCAGCGCCAGTTCCAGTGACCAGGTGAAGCCTTCAAGATTAGACCCGAAAAAAATGTATTTGTTATCGGAAGACGAGTCCCAGATAAGATAAGCCCCCAACTGATAGTTGGTAATGTCTTGGAGGTTTTCTTAGTGCTTCATGTTTGTATCTAATTGATTGTGCACACGGATTAGGGCGCAACTTTCTTCATATCGAGTTGGCGGTGGTCTGCGATAAAAATTTCAAGAAAGGGAAGGAAAAAAAATAAACACATTTAATTAATGATAGATAAATAATATTTGCTTTAAGACTAGGAAATGAGCTCGACGAAATCAATCAGGTAATTTCACAGCGTCGCCTTCTTAAGCTGGCGACAGTTTCCCCACTCCGGGTGATGAGTGCACTCAGCCTAATTTGTTTACTCCAAAGTAGCTGATGATTAGGTAGGCGCCAGTTGTAAGCCCCCAAAAGGCTTTACATTTCTCGCCCTGTCCCACATTTCGAGGCACAGAAACGATGATTCAGCAGAAGCAATCCTTGAAGTGCTGAGTAATGTTCAGTGAGCCAGACACACGTACACACACAGAGCTAACTAGCCAGGATGAATGAATGAATGGATGAGGCTGCAACTTGAATTTGGCACACAAATCATTGGCGGCACTGTGGTGCGAGGGGAGTCTGAAATTGTATAAATAAATGAAATCAAAAGTAAAATCTTAGAAATTGTACAAAAAATATTTGACTTTTCGATTTGAGGTGAAACATATTTGAATTAAGTATGAAATATATTAGTGGGAGTAAAATTTCATTTCAGCGTCACGCCAATAATGCAGATTTTGTGGTGTTGTTGAACAGAGTTTGACGGTGGTGGTGGACTGAGGAGCACTTACTATGGAATACTAAGAATTGAATACCAAGTACTGAGTATTAGGTACATAGTATGGAGTACTCATCATGGAGTCATCAGTATCAAGTATTGGGTATAAAGCATTGAGTATCAAGTACTGAGTTTTGAGTACTGTTTCCAGTACTGAATATTAAAAACTTAGTATTGAGTATTTGGTATCGAGAATTGAGTACTAAGTATTGAGTACTGATTGTGGAGTATTAAGTATCGAATACTGAGTATCGATTACTGATTATCGCATACTGAGTATTGAGTACTTGTTAAAGAGCATTGAGCATCAAGTACTGTGTACTAGACTTTATTTACATGGTGGAGCAAACTTCATGAAGTTCTTGAAAAAAGCTTTCGTTTGTTGGAAAGAGGAGTGGAGGGGCAAGAGACGTCACTTCACCTCACTCCTACAAGCATATGCGTTTAAAAATACTTCATGAAGTTTGCTTCACCGTATGAAACCCGTCTTAAATTCAGTTTTTCGAGTACTAAGCATCGATAATTTAGTATTGAATACTTAGTATAGAGTACTTTGTACCGAGTACTGAGTATGGAGTACTGAAGATCGAGTACTGAGTATCGGGTATTGCGTACGGAGTATGGAGTACTGTGTATATAATACTGAGTACCTAGAACT
This sequence comes from Lordiphosa andalusiaca, assembly GCA_035044965.1. Classification (NCBI taxonomy): domain Eukaryota; kingdom Metazoa; phylum Arthropoda; class Insecta; order Diptera; family Drosophilidae; genus Lordiphosa; species Lordiphosa andalusiaca. The sequence continues at coordinate 895,358 of JAWNNM010002225.1, forward strand.
GAGCATCGAATGCATCATATTTCACAACAATGTCTATTAAGTGAAAGCCGCATGCCGGTCCAGAATCGAAGACCTGGAACCAAGCTTTTTAAGGCGGATATACCCCAGGGCAGGGCAGAAACTGTCAAATAAAAACAACCACAAAAAAGATATGCTGAATAGCTACTTTTTACCGAGTTCATGTGGCTGAGTGCTTTACAAAAACATTTGTGCTCCTAGTGCATTAACTTTGGGCATGTAAACTATGTTCAAAATTTATAAAATGAATAAATAAAGTTAAAACGAAACATTTTTTGTGTCAGCTACACAGAAAAGAAGATCAAATCAAATGTCAAGCTGGTATTTCAATATAATTTCAATAATATTAGTATTTTCATATCAAAGTGATATCATTTAATATCAATTTGATCCTGTGGTAATACATTCATCTCAATTTAATTTCCCAAATTCTAAACAGAGAAAAATTATATTAAAAAATATCCATTGCATGATTTCCGGTATATCTTTTAAAAAGGATACGTCTTAAATATCCTTTTAATCAGCCAACGGAGCTAAAAATTATCCAAAGGATATAAAAAATTATTTTCATTTGATGATTATAAGAATATTTCAGACATATCCCTTTCAAATGGATCTTTTGCGGATTCTTTTTTTTTCTGTGTAGTGTTTTCTTATCAAAGTGATACCATTTAGTATCAATTTGATCCTGTACTATCACATAGATATTAAAAAAGGGAAACTTAAATTAAAAATGTGAAATTATTAAAGTGATACGAAATTCTGATATCAGAAAGAGACACACAGACTGTCTCAAGTCAAAGAAAAACAGTTATGATCCAACTCCTAAAAAAGTATAAGGAATGACCTTAACTGTGCCTTAGCAAGCTGTAAAAGCGAAGCTGGTAGGTTTTTTCTTCGGGAACTTTTCGAAGAAAGCAAAATGTCTTACTTCATAGAGTTTTTAAGATATGGTTCTTTAAATTTATAGACTTTTTGGTTTTTAGATTTAAAATTTCAAAATACACAAATTCACAATTTTGAACTTCCTCTAAACTCTACCTAGTATAAGTTTCAAAAATAAATGTTCTACCACTGTGCCTAGTCTAGTTAGCTCTTCACACTCCCTCCTCCCACATTTTCTCCGTTTATGTGTTTGATGTCCTGCCAGGCGAAAATTTCAATTAATTAATGGCTTTTTAGCGTTATTCATTAGCACTAAACGGTCTGCCTCTGGGAGACTAGAGAACCAAAGTGCGTTAACATTTAAGCCGCCTCCCTAAGCTGGCCCCGAAAGTTAAGCCAGGCAAAGTCAAAAAACCTTTTTTTTCGGTTTTCGCGGGGGTAGGCGAACCCAAACCCTCTAGATTAGGTCCTGTAATGGCAACAAATCTTGCGTAAACAAAGGAAAAGAGGACATAGCGTTTTGACTTTGCACACCCTCTGTCGCGCGCTCTCTCGCTCTCTATGAGTGTGGTGCCTCTTTGTCTGCCGTTGGTGGTTGTCGTTGTCCTTTTGCAGCCTCAACATGGCTGCTCTGGATTAGCGAGGTCGTCTCTCCAAATGGGAAAATACAATCCACAAAATAGCAAACGCAGGCAGGCAGTCGAAGTCAGGGTGAAGGACCAGGCAGCAGGCAGCTGGAATAGGAGAGTCCTGGTGGTGGTGGGTTTTTTTTGGTACCCCTGGACTCGCTTCAGCGAGTTCGGTTCAAAAAAAAAAGAAGAACTGTAGCTCATAATTAACTAACCTTGTGGAAAATTAACGCAAGTCTGCCAAATTCAAGTTGAAGAAAAATATGCCTTACATCACCCAAGGTGCAACCTCCAACACAACCCCCCCCCCGCCACCATTTGATATGCTAATTGATTTCACGTGGTTGGCATTTAGCACTTAACCATAATTCAGTTTCAGTTTGTTATTGACAAAAATGGCAAATTATTATGGCAGCAAAGCTACAAACTGAAATCAAAAACTGCTAATTTAAGGTAAATATTTAGAAGAAATTAAATATGTAATTGCTGTCATGAAGGACCAGTAATAAAACTACAATTAATGAATGTATTTACTGCTAAACAGAGGTCGGTTTTTGGAGCAATAACAATGGCATAATTTCAGAAAAGATGTCAATATGCTGAGAAGTTTATATAAGTCAAAAAGTAGCAGTTTTTCCAAATACTTTTGCCGGTTTTCTTCATTTTTAAACGAACGAACAGTCCTATCTACTGTAAGTTCAGCAACCGTCTCTACATACCAGCTATAGCTATGCCATAACCACTTGGGAATTTCAAAGCAGCTTAAGCACAAAAAGCGACGTGAAAAAGACTACTGCCGAAGTAGACAGAAGCCCTTGGTGTGTGTGTGTCCACTATTGAGCAATAGATGATGATTTGTCTTACTATTTGTGCTGTAATTCACTTATCGAGATCTCAAATAAGTTGAGTAAAAAAATACTTCAGTTAACTGTGAAGAATAAAAGAACTCAGATAACCTACTTCTCAAGCAGCTTCTCATACATTTTTGTGCTTCTCAGATTGACTGTTACACTTGTCTGATTTCAGTAACTATTTTAATCTTCAGACAAGTGAAAATACAGCTCTAAGAATACTTTTTAAGAAAACATATAAAATTGTTCAAATTTAGGGCCAATTTCCAAACTTCTAGATAGCTCCTATATGACACATAAGTTCACAATTTTCTGTGATATTTGTAAGCTTATGTGATAGATAGCATTATGTAAAAGATTTGAAAACGTCCCTTAGTTTCAAATTGATACAAGCTAGTATCAAATTGATAATTCAAAATTAATAAAAAGAAGTTATAAAGTCGGTCAAGTCCGTCTATAATATAATCCCTACCTTCCAAAATTGGATTTAAAGGGTGTAAAGTGCTGCCCATCATCGTAACGACCGGTGCTGCCCAGCAAAATTGATTGTTTTCCTTTTAAACGGTGAAGCCCGACTAAATTATACTCCGTATGTTTCAGAATTTAATTAAACGGGTACCAAGTGCTGCCCATCATCGTTACGACAGGTGCTGCCCAGCAAAATTGTTTGTTTTCCATTTAACTAGAGTAGCGTTCATCCGATCTTTAGCATTCCTTAGGCGGATTGATATATTATGTTGATGGCTAAATATGTGTAGAAGGTATGAACTAACAGACGCTTGGGCCAAAGGGGGCTACTCAAAAACTGAAAATAAACTTGTTTGATGTTTTTTCCCTTACATGTTGAACTTGTGTCTCTTACCATCTATGAAATCCGTTTGTTCGTTCATATCGGCCCTAAGTGTCTTATCTGTTTTAGGGCAGTTTTCTCATCATATAGATAGCTGCTGTATGTCAGATAACCTTTGGTTTTACTCAGTTAGTTGGTAGTTTATGTGGCAGATAGCTCTAAGTAGAAGATGTGAAATCGGCCGTTAAAGAATTGGAATGGGCTGGGAGATTTTCTCTATTTAGTTCAGTTCGAGGGCAGATTGCTAAGCGAATACAAGAAAACTCGGAATAAATACAATGGATACTCTATCTATCTCGTTTCCGAATTCGATCGATGGGAATAGGCAAGAGATCTGATATCCAAGAATTGATTAGAGAAATCGGTTAAAGCTGTCAGCTATCAAAACTGTTCTTTGGAGACGATTCGAAATTACAATATAATAGCCGAGTCAAAAAACCCGATTTTTGAAAAGGGAAGAGTTTCCCATTTCGATTTCACATAATTTAAGCGAAATCGAAAACGAGAACAGGTAACAAGTTGCTTTTGGAGTACCTTGGTCATGTCAGAATTTGTTTGTTAAATCCATAATATAGGAGCTTTCGAAAATTAAGCTTAGTGATGTGGCTTAGACTGTACCGTGTGACATCTTTAATGATTTTGTTTTGCTTTGATTAAGCAGACTCGACTTCTCTAGGTAAACATGAATTAAAAAACTCCATATTATTTGTTTTTAAGTCCGGAGAAATGGCTGTTTGGAAAGGGATTTAAGTCAATGGATTCTTCTGTTATTATTCGATTTCTTTACTAAAACTATGAACTAATTGTGGTACTCAAAGTGAAGTGATTCGGAAATATTTGATATGAGAAAGATGTGAACCATCGGAATAAACTGCTTATGGAATTTAAGAAGTAGCTTGACTTGATAACAATAGCAGATAGGGTTAATATTTATAAAGCTGTTCGCTAATTTGATGTAGCTTTCTTGGAAATTCTCATCTAAAACATTGTGGTACACAAACCCAATCCCAGCTTAAACCAAAAACCTTGACTTTAGTGTTAAACCTGCATCTAAACAATACCCACAATCCATCATATGACAGAATTTTGAAGGTTCGCCGCCAACGGTCTCAAGTAGCTTAACACTTAAGTTCCATTCTAACATATTTTAGGCAGCTGGGAAACAATTCTAAAATATAAATAAATGTTTATTTGTACCCACTTTATCATTGATAAATATGATGGATATTTTGTCGGCCGCCTTTTGAAATGTACTTTTAACTTTAAGATAGTCACTTAATGACATAGTAATTAATTTTAGCCTAAACTAACAGCACATTGTGTTACATATTTGCGTTTGTGAGTCATTCGGTTGTATTTGATATCATTTAATGCCACTGCAAATGCATTGAAAACGGAAGTTCTGCCGGGCAAAAGCACAAAAGGCAAAGTCAAGAATGCGTGCCTCCTCACCAAAACCAAACCAAACCAAACCCTAACCCAAACCCAAACCCAAACCGCCCGCCAGCATTCCCATGTCCAGTCGACTCAGCAGCAACAACAACAACAACAACAAGAAGGGGCAATGACTGGCGATTTCATTTTTGCACATAAATCAAAGTCATGGGGACGAGGTGGTGAGATCATTTACCTTGTTGAAATGTCAACCTTAGCACACATTTCCCTAGCATCTTGCCACACTGTGCTTAGCGCGCGACCTTTCTGCCATGTTTGTTGTTGTTGTTGTTGTTTTGTTTGGCAGACGATGGGAAAGAACCTGGAGAGGGGCCAAGGTTGTTTTAGTTTCAGTTTCTGTGAATATTATTACCGCGAGACCTCGCGAAATTGAATGCAGGTAGAAATAAAAGCATTTCAAAACGGTTGAACCTGCAAAAGTTGCGGCATTTTGTATCTGTATCTTTTGAGCAGTTGTAGCTACATATGGCTAAGTGTGTGTGTGTGCGTGCGTGTGTGCGTGTGAGTTCTATACCGGTTGCCGGTATTGTTGTTTGATACCCTGCTGTCCGCTTTTCCTGTTTTTGTTTGTGTTCTTTATTAGTTTATTTCATTTTATCTACCAAATGCGCGCGCGCAAATGTTGTGCACCGCAGCGCCAGCTAAACCTAGGCAACAAATGCAGCTGCATCCCTTACCAAAAAAAAAACCAAATTGTACAATTTGCATGAAATTCGAATAAATATGTCAGTGCAATGCAGTTAACAAAAAAGTGAAAAGAATTTCTTAATTGCGAAAAGGGACCAGACCGGGGATGGGGTGGCGGATGGGTCTAACAAAATGTATTTATACTCTGTACCGTAGGTACATAGAGTATTATAAGTTTGTGCAAAAGTATGTAACATCCAGAAGGAAGCATCTCCGACCCCATAAAGTATATATATTCTTGATCAGCATCAACAGCCGAGTCGATATAGCCATGTCCGTCTGTCCGTCTGTCTGTCCGTATGAACGCACAGATCTCAGAGATGGTAAGAGATAGAGTTTTGACATGTATGGGACATATGCTTCTAATGTCTGCAGGCAGATCAAGTTTATTTTCAATTTTGGCCACGCCCCCTCCCGCCCCCGCAATTTAGAAAAAATATCTCCTCCATATCTCCCACAGTTTTGAAGATAGGTGGCTTGTTCCTTCTGGACATATTTAGTTATTAGGATAACTTATCGATCCGCCAAAGGAATGAAGAAGATCGGATGAACGGTTTTCGAGTTATGATCAAAAGAAATTTTCTTGGTACAGAGTATGTTTTAGTCGGGCTTGACCGACTTTCTTTCTTGTTTAAAATTGGGAATGGGGATTTGGAAAATTGTGAAAAATTGACGAAATTTAAAATTGATTAACTTTCTGATATTTTTTTTTTTGGCAATTCTGGAAGCAACTTTAGTGAAGAATTAAAGAATCGATGCAGTTTCATGTGTTTTAGAATCCTCTTGATTTTATTAGTGTCAGCTATTTTGGAAAACACCCAGTCCAATCCAAGACCCATCTTTTAGAGATATTCTGATACTCTTAAAGCCTCAGATTCACTTGATTCAAAATTCTATGCTTTATAATAACTTTTACCCTTTATTAAGGGTCAAAGCTCAACGATCAATTACCAGAGGTACATTAGTGCAAAAGTATGTAACAGCCGGCAAAATGCATCTCTGACCCGCATAAAATATATATATGCTTGATCAGAATCAACTGTAAAGTCGATAGAGCCATGTCCGTTTGTCCTTCTGTATGAATGGGTTGGTAGGATCCCACGCCCCCGTAGATTGTAAAATCATCAACGCTCCCTTAATTATGCTCTGTACCGTAGGAACACAGAGTATTATGTGTAACATCAAGAAGGAAACATCTCCGATCCTATAAAGTATATATATTCTTGATCAGCATCAACAGCCGAGTCATGTCCGTCTGTCTGTCCGTATGAAAGCACAGATCTCAGAGATGGTAAAAGATAGAGGTTTGACATGTATGGGACATACATACGTTTCTTATGTCTGCAGGCAGATCCAGTTTATTTTAAATTTTGGACCCGCCCCCGCAATTTAGAAAAAACGTCATATCTCCCACAGTTTTAAAGATAGGTGGCTTGTTCCTTCTGGATATATTTAGTAATAAGGATAACTTATCGATTAGCCAAAGGAATGGTGAAAATTGGATGAACGGTTTTCGAGTAATGATCAAAAGACTGTTCGCTGCTGCAGCGCAGTAGCAGCGCTGCTTTCAGCTGCTACTGCAGCATCAAAATTTATGCTGAGCGCATAATTTCGTTGGTACAGAGTATGCTATAGTCGGGCTTGACCGACTTTCTTTCTTGTTTTATATATCAAATGCTCGTACCTTTAGTAATGAGTTATCGATCCTCCAATGGAACGGTGAAGAGTTATAGGGGAATCATTTTACACACACAAACATTATTATTATTGGTTTCTAACGGAACCAAATACCTTTCTGTTCGGCATACTCTTGTGCAATGTATCCAAACATATTTATTCATACATTCTCACGTGTCACATTGTTTTTTTAAGCTGGTTGGCTATGAACCAGCGGGTACCCTACAATTGCTCAATATATGTGCTTTTCAAAGTCTGTCCAACACATAATAATCATTTTCCCATACATGTCTGTCTGTTCATAAACTAACAGATATGTCTCTAAAATTTTTTTTTGTGTTTTAAAAAAGGCAGAAAAAACCCTGTCAAAAGAACAAAATGTTTTCTCAGACTAAACCAATACACGTTCTAAATGTTCTTGAAATGAACACAATTCAGCTCAACTCTACCACCGCACTGAAATGTACAAGTTTGCCATTTAGAAGTGCGTCTACAAGTGCTTGCAATGGCACGGTGAGCTAACACGTCGCCGTTGTTGAGTGCAAAAAGTGTGGAGCTCGACTCCTGAAAATTCCGAAGAGAATGTCTCTTTCTTTATAAAACTAACCAAGGCAGGTGGGGTGAGTGGGTTTGGGTTCCGGTTCTAAATATTTTTCCGATTTTTTCTTCAAATTTTTAATAACTGCAAATATATCGATATTTTCAAATATTTGGAAAATTAAGATTTATGTTTTAGCCTCATTCTTGAGCCGCCAATGACAGCAGCACATCTCAAGCGCTGGTAAATATTAACTTCCTATACGATCAATTGACAGAAAACCGTAGGATCATTGCATAATATCGTCTACAGCACAGCTGAGAAATGTCGCCTTTGCTGGAACACGGAAAAGAACCTGTATTTGCTCACATTATCTCATCTCACTTAAAGACTGAGAAAGCGATTTTACACAATATAAAGATTATTTCTGCATCATTAATTCAAAAATTGTGTGTGTTTTTTTTTAGATATGACAGTGTTGAGAGGTAAATGAGCTAAATGTTTTCCCTTAAGCAACAACATCATCTCTACCTTTCATATAAAATCATAATAAACTTATTTAAATTCATTTAGTCTATATTTTGCAAAGCTTTAAACAAGTCCGCAACGAAAGCCCCAATAAATTGATAACTTTAGGAACCTTTACCCCGTACCAGACCTCTCTTCTGGCAAAACGGTTCGGTTCAAAAAATAATTTTTGTTAGCTTTTTTGCATAAGTTTTACTGTGCAGAATAAGAGGATTGTCATTCCAAAATTCTTTTCCAAACTCGGTTTAACACGACCCGGAATGGACGGAATATAAAATGGCAGAACAATACCATATGTGTATGTTCATGAGTCCTGCTTTCCATTTTTAGGTCCTGGCGTAGAGTAGAGCTCCTATGAATGTGTTCCATTCGGACATTGATTAATGTGAGTAAGCTTCCTAAGACGTCTTACTTTTCAAAATTGTGTCAACTATTTAAGATTTCATGAACCAAGCTTGGATGCAAAACCTCATGCTCATGATATGTAATGGAACCGGTTCGAGAACTTTCCAAAGGGCTGGAATCCATGGACCGAACCTTTCACATAAGTTCATAAGTTCTTTGATCTCTAAATTTTTAGCTTACAAAAGTCGTCAAATGACACCTAATTATTCTTTAGAAAGAAATATTCTAAAAAATATTTTGATAATATCGATGATTGTTACAACAAAATATCTATATCGAAATGTATATTCTTCAACCGAAGTAAAATCATTAACCGTTTACTTCTTTCGCTACATTTCCCCAACTAAAACTGTAAACACACTTCGGGCAGCAAACTATTTGGGTCATTTGCATATCAGTTGTATGTTATGTTAACATTTGAATAAACCGCCAAGATAAACAAATTCATAATTTCAATTCAGGTCAGTGAGGCGCAGGTGAAGTTGAAATCTTCAACAAAAAAAACTACAAAATAAAAAGTCAATACCAAATTTGTCATAAAACACAAAAGCCGAATTCAATAATTAAGCAAAATGCATAAAATGGCCATAAAAAAAGAGACACAACGGTTGAGTGGATTTGCATTTGAATTTTGGTTAATGAATTTTTTTTAGAAAAATCCTTAGCCAAATGAATTTCAGTCGCCATATTGTGACACCTTTGAAGCATTAAGTGCAGCCGTTGCAAATTTTTTTTTAGGGTTGGGTTGGGTCAACCTCAACTGCAGTTTGAAAGTCTCGAAAGATACTGAAGCTGAAGCTGATGATGATGAGGATGACGATGAGGTGAGGTAAATGGGGGTATGATTGGGAGCACAGCTGTCGACGCCGTTTTGTACTAATATTTAAGTATTCTATTTAACTCATGCCTTAAATGGCGGGACAAGTGTTTCATTTGAAACGAGACGAGGGTTGTTGCTACTGTTGAACCCGCAGGGGGTGGGCTGAAGTAGTTGCTGTTGTTGTCGTTGTTGTTGTTGTTGTTGATGGAGCGACAACGAGGTGGGGTTATTTGGTTCTGCGCAAAATGAAAAGTGGATGAAAGGCGCTGCCAGCGCTTTGCCCTCCTCCCCCCCCTTCTTGCTGCTGCTGCTCCTTTGCACATTTCCGGGCGACTACCACGAGTCAAAACGAGGACAGGCGCAGGCTTTGTATGTATGTACATAGCACATGCGTACAAATGTCCCAGTGACTTTTTTTTTTTTGACAATTTAATTAGGTTTCCTTTTCTTACGAAAAATATATAGAAAAACATACCTTGTGCTGTCTGATATCTAGCTAAATCCATTATAAAACTGAACCATTCGTCTTTGAAGGCGAAGTATCTTTGCTTTTTGCAACAATTCTCTTGATACACTTTAACACTTTGCACCGTTTAACTTTGCCAGCCATGTTAATTGCTGTTGCCCAGCATCATCCAGGGGTAGGGCATCCTGCAGGATAATGGCTGCAACGGCATTAGGTACGAAGAGCAGCAGCAGCCGCAGCCGCAGCAGCAGCAGCAGCATGAAGGGCAAATGATGGCCGCCGCGCTCTCGTTCGACTGCGTTCTGTTGCGTTCGGCGTCAAATTTCAAACTGAAGTGAAGTCAGTTCGCCATGGCCCCGGTCTGGTCAAAGAGCTCAGCTCAGACACACTCGACTCACACATAGTCGCAGCGGGTTGAGAGCAGCAGCAGAAGCAGCAACAGCAGCAGCAGGCAAGGGCAAACGGTGCTTTTTGCTAAAGTTGATAACAGCCATAATGGGTGTACATCTGTGTGTGTGTGTGTGACTGGCTGTGTGTTTGTGTGCGTTTTGGCCCAACCACCTAGCACCTACATCAGCCAGAGAGGCAGAGTGAGAGAGAAAGAGAGGAGAGTGAGGGAGAGAACGCGCGAGTGAATGAGAACATGTGAATGAGACACCAGAGAGTCGAAACACTGAAAAAAAATATTCCTCTAACGATTTTTGGTACCGCGGGCTGAAAAAGTCCACCACTGCTCCAAAAATTTCGAACTTTGTTAGCCTTCAACGACCGCCCAAGTTCGCAATTTCCAAATCTGCTAAATTCAACTTAAATTTTGTATATTTTAAATCGTTCAACTAGAGGAAATACTAGAGGTATTCACTTCAGGGCTGCAAACCGGTTCGAAGTTGAACCGCTTCGGTTTCGCAGACTCCAGGAATTATGGAAAGTCGGCACCGAACACGAACCAGAGCAAATCATTCAGGGATGCAAACCGGTTCTGAGCTGAACCGGTTTTGAACCGAACCGAACCGCTTATTCCCGCTGGTGAACCGAACCGCAAACCGAACCGGCTTCTTTTCAGAATTTCTGAACCGAACCGAAAACCACAAATAAAAACGGTTCGGTTCGGTTCAGTTCTCTGACGAGTTTTAACGGGAATTGCTTTTCTCTAGCCAATGATTTTGATTAATTAGGAAATTTGAATCGTTTTCCGAAGATAATTTTCAAACATTTCAATCGACCCTCTACATATTTAGCGTTGTCGGATAGCCTGAACCTGATTTCCCGCCGATCTCTTAATTTACCTGTCATCAATCTTAATTTGTTTTTTCATTAGACAATATTTTAATTTTTCTGTGGTACTTCTTAACCTTAATTCAATCTTAATCAGGGCATTCCTCCAGGAACTGATAGACGAGTCCTGGAAATCCGACATAATAATCTTTGTAGATTGCTCTAAGGATTTTAAAGATATTCGAATGGATTATAGGAATCAAATTTCAAAAATGGTCGAATTAGCCACTTCACCGAAATCATATTTTATGTGCCTTTGTGAACCACTGAACCGAACCGAAACCGCGGTTCATTTAACTCCAAAAACCATGTTATGAACCGAACCGGCGGTTTAGAAACTGTGCAAACCACTGAACCGAACCAGTACTTATTTTCGAGTGGTTTGCATCCCTGAAATCATTTGTTTTTCCCGAACCTTGTTTTTCCCGAACCTCTCCTGAACCTTGGTTCAGTGACCTTCTGAACCAGCTCTGTGAATCCGAACCCAGAAAGATTCGCTGGTTTGAACCCCTCCCGATTTTTAAGAGGTTCACAGATAATGATATTAAGATTTTTTGAAGTCAAGATTACAACTTCTTTTAACCAAAATGAAAATATTAAAAATATTAAAATTAAAGCTTGAATTTTTAAGATCGAAACTGAATATTAAACATGATCCATTCTCCTTCCTTAACCCTTCCAAGTATACATTTTTATACCCTTTGCAAGGGTATAATAATTTTGCCCAGAAGTTTGCAACGCATAGAAATATTAATTTCTGACCCCATAAACCATATATATTCTTGATCGGGGTGACGAGCTGAGTTGATTGAGCTTTGTCCGTCCGTTTGTCTGTCTGTTTCTACGCGAACTAGTCTCTCAGTTTTAAAGCTATCGAGCTGAAATTTTTCACAGAGTCTTCTTTTTGCTGCACACCACTAAGATGTCGGAACCGACCGAATCGGATGACTATATCTCATAGCTCCCATAGGAACAATCGGTCGGAAAACTAGTTTTAGTAAAAAAAACTTTTTTCTTTTCAATGGCAACGTCTCCAAACTTTGCAATCGTAAGTTTTCTATGTTTTTTTATAATTCTACCAAGTTTGATTAAAATCGGACAACTATATGGTATAGCTGCCATACAAAAGATAGGTCAGAAAAACAGTCTTAGTTAGGAAAACTTTTTTGTTTTTAATGGTAGCGTCCTGCAATTTTGCATTTGTTTGTTTCACAGGCTTTTACATAATTTTAGAAATATTTGGCCAAATCGGATGACTATATCATATAGCTACCATACGAACAATCGGTTGGAAAATGGGAAAAAGAGTATTTTTTGAAACTATTTAAGCGAGCACTTCCAAGGGTATAAGAACTTCGGCACAGATTAAGTTAGCTTAGCTTTCTCGTCTAAGATAAAATATAATATATCTTCTTGGATGTTTACATGATAAATTCTTAAATTCAAGAATGATACAGAAATATATATTATATTTTAGAAAGAAAGCATAAAACAGTCTCTAATTCAAGAACCGTTGTTCTCATTTCTTAAGGCATCTATGTCCCACTCACTTACTACTTTACAGTCTATTGCTCATTCAATCTTTAACTATCGATGAATAATCCTGATTACTAACTTTGTAAAGCAGGTACAAACTATATATATATATATATATATATAAAACTGGACAAAATATTACGATTTTTCGAAACTAGGGGGCGGAAGAGTGCGTGGCAACAATAGAAAACTAAAGTAATAACTCCTACTAATTCTAAGATATCGATTTTCAATTGAAAAACTCATATCCCAAATCTATAATCTGTAAGAATAATCATTATATAAAGATAAAGATAGATAGATGATAGATAAAGTGTCGCCTTCACTTCATTTAGATAGTCCTTTTTGCCACAAAATCCTACAATTAAAGGAGTAAATTCTGAATCAATGTACCAAAGTTTATGGCTCCGAAATTTGAGATTCAAACTTCTTGAGGAAGGGTTTTGGTTCGAACCTTGGTTCAGACCATGCTTTATACAAGCTTATATTGCAATCGATCCAAAAACGACACAAACTGTATAGGAATTGTTCCGATTTTGGCTCAAATGCGATTTGTAGAGCACGTCACATGGAATCATTCATAATATAACTTACTATTAAGTTAAATTCCATTACAAAGTCTATATTTCTCTTAGCTCTTATCTTGTAAAACAATTTAAAAGCTTTGGGTGGGGACTTTAAAGGTAATTCTGAATATTTTAACAGATTTGTACATTCAACTTTCCTGCCCATTGTAAGACTCAGTGGTCCAATCCCGTCAAAAATGTTTTATATCTAAAAATTTTCTTCAAAAGAACCTACATTTCAGGTTTGGATTAATTCAGGTTCAGCATTAATAACTTAAGAGGTTAGGTTCAAGGTTGGGTTCACAGTAAAACCAGTTTGCAGGCCTGATAGAAATATCACCATTAATTAAATTAGGTTTAATTAGGCAAAGCCGAAAATGCTCAGTAAGGTTTCCCATTTCACCATGAATAGAATAACAAATAAACAGCACTTGCAGTTTATTGAATTTTATAAACAAAAATCTTCCTTATGCTCATCATAATTGACTCACCGAGCAGGGTGTTCAAGATTCTGGGATCAGTTTTCGCATCAGCTTAACTTAATTGGACATTCATCCATTATAACGCATGAACAAAGTGTTTATAGTGGAAGTCGATACACTGTTCTCGACCATAGGTCATGTGTTATTCAAATTTACGTAAGGTACTCGGTATGAAAATTAACCATACTTCGGTTGTGCACCAAAAAACCTATGAAATGATATTCCATTTTAAATTTTGTAGACTAAACCCCCTTTTTCCCTCAAGAAGTCATATAGTTTTTATCAGAAATGAAATTGAAGCCCCCTAAAGCCTATGCATCGATAAACCCATTCGATGTTCTTTAGAATCTATCCACTTTCCCCCTTCATAAGTCAGCCCCTTTTCACACGATTGGAAAAATACTTCCAGGAATGCAATTGGAGAACTAAATAACGTATAAAACGATACCCTAGCAGAGAGTAAATCAAAATTGTAAAGATGTTTGTAAATTTTATATATATTCTTGATCAACATGACGAGCTTTCCTTAGTTCCGTCTGTTTCTATGCTAATTCCTTCGTCAGTTCTTAAGCAATCTTTACCAAACTTTGCTTAAGTATTTCTACGTTACCTATTTGTCGGCCGGATCGGCTGACTATAGCATATAGCTGTCTTGAGAACGATCGGTCGAAATCGCAGTTATAGTAAGAAAATCCATATTGTTTTTAGGGAAAGGCCTCCAAATATCGTACTCATTGTATATACCTTTCCAAGCTTCCACTAAGTTTGCACGAGATTGGACTTCTATATGGTATAGCTTCCATAAAAAAGTAAGGTCTCTTTTATAGAGAAATTAAAAAAAGTATTTAAATGCTATACTAAAGTGTCAGAAGACTTGTACTTGCATGCTTTGCTGTTTTATCCGGCAATCGAAATTTCTCTCAGTGTATGAGCTCCAGTTCCTTCGTTTTCCAGGCCAAGCCACACACACACTAACTGAAAATCGAGTACATATGTATACACATCGATACCTGCATACTATCATACGATTATGTATGTATGTTTGTATGTATTTCTGCTTGGGAGAGCAGTTCCCGAGTATAGACTTTTTGGATGTGGATCCTATTGCCACACCATCGAATTGCCCAATATATTTTCGTGTGCGTATTTTCAGCAAGGACTCGCATTGAGTCGCGCGTTTTCCTTTTTGGCTCTCCCCAAGCTCGAGTCAATGAAACTTCTTTGTTTGGTGCTGCTGCTACGCGTGTTTCGAGTATGAAATCAAAGTGGGATATTTAAAGCCTCATTAATCAGACTAGCGCTTAAGGAACAAACCAAAAAAAAAAAAGAAGTTAGAGTGGTGCGACCGCAAAATACCCTGTGTACTGGATATTTAGTTTATTTATGAATTACACGAGCATTTGCAAAAGTCAAACAAATTTACCCTATTTGATATACAATTGATCCCCAGCTACAAATTTTGAATCAACTCGTGCATATCTTTTGTGTTTTTTGCACAAAACTTATGGGCCTGGTACTCCTATAATCTCAGAAGTACAAAAAAATCTGAAGGACATGACCATATCTACTTCGCGTGTGGATGCTAACTAAGAATATTTTTGCATCCTTTTGACTGCTTTATATACCTTTAAACCTTTGGTACAGGATATACTAAGAAAGGCGAAAATCCTTGTGGACTGGCAAAAGGGGATAAGTAGTCAGACATTGACATGCTTTCCGCAAAGTAGGGGGGAAGGGAAGTCGTTAATGAGCTCATTAAGTTCAAAATTTATTGCATGGTAAATTAATCAGTGAGCTAGTTTTTGGGATCAACTAGAATTCATTTTTAAAATACTTTGCAAAATGAATAGAGCTAAAAGTTTTAACAAATTAAGCAACTTTTATAAGGGGGCGTTCACAATCAACTGACAGGCTGCCATATTTTTAAATGTCAGTTACTTTCTTACGTGTGAACACCTGAAAGAGTTATAACCAGTTGACTGTACCCCTGTCTGGAGAAATCTGTCAAAGTTCGCCAGTCTATGTATGAGGATGAAGACCTTAAGGAGGTTGAAGAAAAATATATATATATATATATCGGAAAATGGAGTTATCACGATGAACGATTAAAGTATCACTTAAAAGAAAATCTGACTGTACCGAAAACTGCTAAAACTGCACCTGAAGGTTTGTGTTGTGGTAAGGTCGGTCATGTTCTATGCAGTAGAATTGTGAGACTAAATTCAATATGTGGAATATTAAAATATGCTCAGGATTTTCCATTAAGAAGCTTTTCCACCTGCCCCAAATAGAAAGGGGTGCTTAGAGGCGATGATTTTAAATTTTTCACGTGATTTTGAAGGTTATGAGCAACGCAAACTTCCGAAGTTCTTAGCAACACTTATTTGCAACTAAATAAAACAGTGTTTCCAAGAGTGGAAAAACCTAGCAGTTGCAAATAATGAATTGCTGTATCTAGAGGATAGCTTGACATGGAGACTCTGGATACGAAATTTTTTCATCAAAAACACATGCATCCAAGAATCACTTAATGAACTCAAAAAGCTCTACGATTCTTTGTGGGAGGAACTATTTTAGAGAGGCATGTACCACAAGTTACTTTAAAAGAACATCATGGCACGGAGCGTGCTTTTGTTACCGAACTTCATGACAAATATAACGCGAACTAGATCTGTAATGTAATCATAACTTGCAGTATTTAATTAGTTTTAATCACCAAAATCTCTGTTATTCAGATAATGAAGCAACCGTTCCTGATTATATTTCGGAATTGTAACTTGATTTGACACAGTGAGTGAATGTCAATCCGAAAAGGCTAATAGAAAACCAAATCATCTTGACTCGAGATTGAAGTGTATTGATTGATTGAAGAGAGCAAGAAAATCTCTCTCACCCATATAGACACATACGCAAATGCGTTTTTCCACTTATGATGTCTTGAAATTCCCAAACAGTCTTAGCAATGCTGTCATGAGGAGGCAGCTTAAGTCTTTTAAAGATAGAATAGTGGGTGTGCAAACGACTAATGAAGTCGAGCTGGCGAGTACTTGCTGGTTCCCCTTGCAGCAAGTTTTTCTAACTAAGACTTATTTTTGGAACTTATTTTTCCGAGGGAGCTATAACATTTAGATGTCCAATTTCGATCAAACTAGGTAGAATCATGCAAAGGCCTAACAAACGAACATGTCAGAAGTTTGGAGTCGATTCCATTCAAAACAAAAAAGTTTTTCTCAATCGGACTTCTTTTCGACCGATCATTTGTACTGTAGCTATGTGCTACAGACATCCGATTTTGACGAAACTTTGTAGAATTGTGTGAAATCAAATCAAATAAGAAAATGCCTATATTATGGGCATTTCCATTGAAAACCAAAATAGTTTTTCTTATTAAAACTACTTTTCAGACTCTACTTTTCTATGACAGCTATACTATATAGATGTACGTTCCCGACCAAACTTGATAAAATCATGGGGAAAGCTTGGCAAA
The DNA here is from genome assembly GCA_035044965.1 of Lordiphosa andalusiaca. Taxonomy (NCBI): domain Eukaryota; kingdom Metazoa; phylum Arthropoda; class Insecta; order Diptera; family Drosophilidae; genus Lordiphosa; species Lordiphosa andalusiaca. Next base: position 912,513 of record JAWNNM010002225.1, read on the forward strand.
CTAAGAAATACAAAGTTTAGAGGCGTTTGGATTGAAAAAAAAAAAATGTTTTTCTCACTAAAACTAGTTTTTTAACCAACCTTTGTTATGCCAGCTATATGCTAGAGTCAAGAGGATCAGGAGGAGATAGCTAAGAAACAGACAGACAACTCATTGTGCTGATCAAGAATATGTATACTTTATGTGGTCGGAGATGCTTCCTGCTAAGCGTTACAAACATCCGGACCATTTTATAATACACAAGTGTGCAAGGGAAACTTTTTCCTGGGGTTACACAAAGTTTAAATATCGAGCTTAAGTCAATCTCGATCATTTTTGAAGCTTTCCTTTTTCGGATTGAGTGTATATATACATATATATATATATATATTATATCGGGCAGACTTGCACCGCGCCGATTTCTAGATAAAATCAAGTAAGAATTTTGAGCTTAAGTCTATATGGGGCGTTCTTGGATTGGAACTACTAAGGGAACGAGTCGAGTTCCGATAACAAGCTAAAGAGCTAAAGTGGGATTTTAGACAAGAATTAAGGGTTTGCTTGTAACTGGAATGAGAAAATCCATGATAGATTGACTTTATACATCGTTTGGGATTGATTTAATACCGGATATCTCGGATTGGTATTACTGTGATTTATTTGATGTCCTACTTTAATGTAGAAATATGCTTTTTGGCTGTACAGTTCATAATATTACTAAGATTAGCCCCTAAATACTACTGAAATAGAAACAAAAAGAGTTTAATTTTTACCTAGAACCCAACGCAACCAAAAAAAAAAATCCCAAAATGTCGTCCTCATCCGCCATTACTCAAAACTCTGTCATAAAGAACCTCAAGGAAAAACTAAAACGCAAGCTGCTATATTTGGTCTATTGTTTATTTCTTTTTTTTTATTTGCCTTCAATTTTATGAGCCATATTTCCTTTTTTTTTTTTTTTGGACTACCTGAGGCGTTTGTCCAACAGGTAAAGGTCCAACCTTTTAGCATGCTGCGAATATTTGCCAAAAGTTTGTCCCAATGGCAAACGAACTCACGAATCTCTCTGGCAACAACGTCATGGAACAGTTTTTAAAATCGTTTGACTTTGGTTTATCATCTAAATATTTGCGTTTATTTTGTAGATTAACACCGGCACACCGAGTCCGAGACCCGGGTCTATTGTACACAAAATGGATCATGCCTTGGGTTGCTCTTTCGTCGTTTTATTGTTGCATCGTGAGGGCAATTTGATGATTTGTCGTAATGAATGCTAATTAAACGCATTCGTTTTCTAGTTCAGTTGGTAACCGCAGTGGCAGCAGCAGCATCCACAAAGTTTTTGGTGCTTTCGGATGGCTCTTGACGTTGCCTTCGTGTTTAGCGGGCTAGGCAAAGTGTGTCAAAAATTCTGAGGCGTATCCAGCGAACAAAAACCTTGTTCACACACAAACACCGAACACAGATACTTTTACCAGCACAGATGCATGGCCATTGTAGATGGCACACAATTTGGGTATATCCAACCAAGTCGGCGCAAATGGGAAAACAAATAAAAGGTGTTAATTTCATGAGGGTTCAATTAGATGGTTTTAGTTTAGCCGGGTTGTTCGATTTCTATTTTTCTCAACAGTTTCGTTTAGCTGCTAGTTTTGGATAATGTCAGAGGAGGAGTCACGATGTGGCTGAAAAAGAATTGTGTCAAATCTCTTAGAGTCTGCTCTGCATTAAATTAAGAGAGCAAAAAAATAGTAAAAATGGTCGCCCAAGCGGGGACTTGAACCCTCGACCCTTGGATTAAAAGCCGAATGCTCTACCGACTGAGCTACTCAGGCAACGCGAGCCTGCGTGCCAGACAGCTCATGGACAATAATGAAAGCAAAAGCTTATACCGAAAAGCTTTTACGTGCAACTTAAATTCTTAAAAGCTTGCATTCGAGTCTCATACATTCTATATTTAGGTGCATGATAAACGAAAGTTTACTTTTTATTTAAGTTGTCGTTTTCGTTTTGACAGCATAATTCTCCCGTCTAGTCCAAAAAGAACACCATTTGAGATAAGGGAGAAATGTTACGATGCCTATAAAAGAAGTAAATGGTAAGGCACCTCAAGAATGAAGTTTAGTTTTGTTATCAGCTTGCCTCGCCTCCTTTAAACAAAAGCTCTCAGCTTGAAACTTTTTATATGCTCTCCTTGTTATTTTGCCATGATGACTCGCTCTTTTGATCGTATTTGCTTTTGAGCTTACTTGTACTTTCACACAGACGCGAGCGGAACAAAAGCGAACCGAAGATTGTGTGAATCGGTGAGCAGAGAAAAGCAAGTAAGTCGGCTCATGATACAACAACGAAGGAAGGGTGCTTGCAGTGTGCACCCTCAGCAAAGTACTTAAAACGTTCAGCGCATCGCGTACTCTTGCAGCACGAGGTTCATTGCGGATTAAATTTTGTTGTTCACACTCAAACATGTGAGCCTTTCGCTCTAGCGCTCACTCTCGCTCTCACTCTTCCAATCTCTATCGCGCTCTTGGAAGAAGCTCTGTACCAAAAGCTTTTTTTCAATCTTTCTCTTTTCATTAGAACTTATTTGCCTACATACAATAAGGGATGGCTTTTGCGGACAAAACCACCTCATACCTATTTCATCATAGGCCGGGTCTGTAAATAAATGTCTGATCAGCATGAGTTGATAAAGCCATGTCCGTTTATCCTTTCTACCATCTCTCCGTCTGGAGCTGGCAAACTTCATGAAGCTCTTGAAAAAGCTTTCGCTTGAAGGATCAAACTTCATGAAGGAAACGAAAGCTTCTGAAGAACTTCATGAAGTTTGATCCACCGTGTATATCCAGTCCATGATGCAACAATAAAGGTGAGGCGAAGTCAGTGTGATGCGTACTTTTGCCAAAATCTTACGCTTCAATCTTACGCTTCAAGAGTAGGCGCAGCAATGAACGTGAAGATACTTTGCAGAGAACTCACACTGAAGCAGCTGTACCTTTATTGTTGTATCATGATGAATCATGATCCAGTCCAAGTTTTCAATGCTTGTTTATGATAACTCCAAGTTTGGTCGAGATCGAAAGTCCATATGGTAAAGCCGCCTTAGGAAATATAGGTCTTAGGCCCGCTTCTCACGTTCCAGGTTTAGTAAATTTAGGTGAATTTGGCGCATTTGCACTGCTTGTTGTGAGTAAAAGCTAGGAAAATATTAAAAATTCACGTCCCACACATATTAAGTATATAATACGAATTTTCTATACAACGAAGTTTATTTATGTCCCCTTTGAGATTCGCTATAGAGAAGTTTGACTGTATTTGCTTAAGCAAATATATTCTTTGTTTACTTGAAAGGCTTTTAAAAATGTTCACAGCAATCAGCTCGACTTGCAACAAATCCGAAGAGGCCTCATCTCTATGATGGATTCGAAGGTGCTGCCCCACAGTAATTCAGGTTACCTTAAGACTCTCTCTCTCTCTATATGACCCTCACTACTGCAGTAAGCAGTTGTTGTGAATTGCGGTAAATGTAAATGAACTAACAAACTCAAACTGTACCCACTGTCGTTGTGTAATGGGCGCTATTTTTACTACAATTCACCGTTGAATTTCAGCATTTGCTATTATGAAAACTTTGGCAACCCTCAGAAACATGCCCGGGTAGCTCAGTCGGTAGAGCATTGGACTTTTAATCCAAGGGTCCAGGGTTCAAGTCCCTGCTCGGGCGATTGATTTTTTTTTTAGATTTATTTTTTTTATTTTATTTAATATACTAATTATTCGGTTTTTTTTTTTTCTTATTTTATTTTAAATATTTATATGAAAACAAAACCATTGGCATGAAATGTTAACCGGGTTGTGTTTAGAGTTAAGAGTTTGGTTTGCAAAGCAATTTGTCTCCCTCAGGGGGTAGTTCAAGTTGGTGTTTTGGTCTCGACACTTTCGACTGGAAGGTTGGCAGCTTCTGTAATCACGCTTCTGTGAGGTCTGATTGTGGGATGGCCTGAGGCTGGGACTTACTGTGTAGCGACCAGCTCATGTTGACGGAACGTCCGCACTAAGCTTGCCATCAATATGGGTGCCTTTGGAGGAGTCCAAGGCATTCAGGTTGGCTAAGGAGGTACGAACCGGGCCAGGGGTGAAAACCAGCAGCCAAGAGTTCCCGTGGTTAGCAGTAGTGGGATAGCGTACCGGAGTGAACTGCCGTTATCAGCCCAACCAATATGGTTGGACCACAATCTTTTTTGGTTTTGATATCATTTTTATAGCCTTTATAATTTTGCTCAGAAGTTTGCAACGTATAGAAATATTCATTTTCGAACCCCATAAGCTATATCAGTGTGATGAGCTGAGTCGATTGAGCTTTGTCCGTCCGTCTGTCTCTCTGTTTTAAAGCTATTGAGCTGAAATTTTGCGCAGAGTGTTCTTTTTGCTGCACACTACTAAAATGTCGGAACCGATAGGATCGGATGACTATATCCCATATGAACAATCGGTCGGAAAACTAGTTTTAGTGAGAAAACTTTTTTCTTTTCAATGGAAACGTCTCCAAACTTTGTAATCGTAAGTTTTCTATGTTTTTTTTTATAATTCTACCAAGTTTTATTAAAATCGGACAACTATATGGTATAGCTGCCGTACAAAAGATAGGTCTGAAAAACAGTCTTAGTTGAAAAAACTTTTTTGTGTTTAATGGTAGCATCCTGCAATTTTGTATTTGTTTGTTTCACATAATTTTACAAATTTTTGGCCAAATCGGATGACTATATAATATAGCTCCCATACGAAGGATCGGTCGGATTCACAGATCTCAGAGATGTCAAGAGGGTAGACGTGTATGGGACACAAACTTCTTATACTAGCAAGCAGATCAAGTTTATTGTCAATTTTTGCCACGCCCCCTCCCTCCTCAACTCTGAAAAAACTCATATCTCCCACAGTTTTATGGATACAAGGTTCGTTAATACCTATCGATTGGTCAAACAAATGGTAGAGATCGGTTGAGTGGTAGAATGTGAGAAAGCAATAGAATGTTTTCTGCAGTAGCGCTGCTTACAGCTGCAACTGCAGCAGCGGAGTCTGGCTTGACCGACTTTCTTTCTAGTTATATTAACTGAACGATATGGTACAAGAAAGTCTCAAATTCTACAGTTTTAGTAAAAACTTTAGATAAAATATTGAAAGATGACGGATCTAGAACGATCTAGTCATCTCATCGGTGTTGTCGACCAATAAAGTGATATTATCTAGAACTGGACTGACATGAAGATTCCGAAAACGCTTTCTGTTGAAGCCTGGTAAGATGACGCTAAGAACTTCTCGTAGCGAGAACTGTTTCATAATTCTCTGAGACTGTAGTGTGACCAGACAACAACAGCAAAAAGTTACTGAATATGAAACGGTTACTAAGAATTCTCTTTAGCGCATTCTCTGGGCAATGTAATTAGATGGGCTCGGAGACAATTCTTAGGAGGAGTATCAATATTCAACTTAGCTAATAATATTAGCGCCTTTATAAATAACAAGAGAGAGGCAAAAGTTCGAAATCAATGCGCTTTTTCAGGCCTGTTCCCGCTTTCTATTTCTATTTACTCGGTTACTTACTTAATAATCAACCGATTTTCATGGAAAATGCATTATCCTTCGTTGAAAAGGAAAAATGTTGCGTTTAATTCTTAAATTGGGTTGATCAATTGGATATAGAAGGGCAATTCTATAGACTTAAACATTTTTCCAAACACTTTTCGAGAATATTAAAAAACTGGGATTGGTTTTAGGACTTAACTAGGGAATGGCTGTCATATGTTCCATATCAAAAATTTGATTAAAAGTGAGTTTATCTCATATTTCGGTAAATAGTAATAATATTCCTGGACCAATTGATTGCTTTATTTAGCAAAAATGCTGTTTCAAATTATGTATTTGCCGTCCGCCTAGATTTGAGAAATTGAAGTCACCAAATGACATCATTAGAAAATAAATGAAAAAAAAAAATCGATCGCCCGAGCAGGGACTTGAACCCTGGACCCTTGGATTAAAAGTCCAATGCTCTACCGACTGAGCTACCCGGGCATGTGTTGCCAGCACACCGCACTGCCAATTCGATGATGGGCGAAAAGCTTCCAACCAAAAGCTTCTGTCAAACGCTTTCAAGCTAATGCTTTTACAAAAGCATTAATTTCTAAGCTTTTCAGAGAAAGTTTTCTCTAATACAACATTTTAAATAGAATAAAAAATTCTATATAAAAAAAAAGAAAACAAAAATAAATTCAATTAAATTTCTGGAGCAAAAAGATTGTGGTCCAACCATATTTGTTGGGCTGATAACGGCAGTTCACTCCGGTACGCTATCCCACTACTGCTAACCACGGGAACTCTTGGCTGCTGGTTTTCACCCCTGGCCCGGTTCGTACCTCCTTAGCCAACCTGAATGCCTTGGACTCCTCCAAAGGCACCCATATTGATGGCAAGCTTAGTGCGGACGTTCCGTCAACATGAGCTGGTCGCTACACAGTAAGTCCCAGCCTCAGGCCATCCCACAATCAGACCTCACAGAAGCGTGATTACAGAAGCTGCCAACCTTCCAGTCGAAAGTGTCTAGACCAAAACACAAATTTAAGCCACGGCCAGTTGAGCGCTTTCTTTTCGGCCTTTGTGGTATTCAGCGAACGTTTGTGGCAACAGGTGGTGTCCACAAGCTTCCAGCAAAAGCTCTCAGTTACTTGCCACCACGTTTAAGCAACTGCTTGAACACTGCTTTGCCAACTATTGCGCACTGCTTTAGCGGCACTTTAGAACAAAACAGAGCGCAATAAGCAGCAATTTGCTTAATATTATCTCATGTTTTTTTGTTTGATTACAAAATATAAAAAAAATGTACAAAAAAATATGAATAGTTTTATTTTATACAAAAAAAAAAAAAAAAAAATAGATCGCCCGAGCAGGGACTTGAACCCTGGACCCTTGGATTAAAAGTCCAATGCTCTACCGACTGAGCTACCCGGGCATGTTCTTGCAGGCCGCCAAAGTGTCAACAATAGCAAATGTACAGGATCTTTTGTGCAATTGCAGTGGTCAAGTCCAGTGATGAAAGCATTCATTGATGAAACTAGAATTTACAATAGTCCCATTTTCGAAATTGGAGAGCATTTTTGTTCAAAAAACCTGTTTCAATTCCCAAATATTTTGCGTATACAAAAAATTACACAATTTTCTGGAATTTTTGATGCAAAGTCCAGTTTGAAAGTCTTCCAAATCTGCACCAAAACCAATTTTAAAGCCATCAGATTCGCCCAGCTGTATAGCCAATATATTTCTTTGAGAAGCTCTTACTAGTTCTTATAGTATTCTTTGCAATTTCCGAAGGAATTTAAAGTGAACTGTTCTTAAGTTTCGAATGTGGACTTTGCTGTATTCAATTTAACTAAATGGCCCCAAAAGTGCACTAAAAATGGGAAATATATACGGGCCTGTTCCCGTTTTCGATTTCGACCAAATTATGTAAAATCGGAATTGGAAACTCTTCCCTTTTCGAAAAGCCGATTGTTTGACTCGGCTCTTATCTTATAATTTAGAATCCTCTCCAAAAACAGTTTTGATGGCTGACAGCTTTAATCGATTTCTCTAATCAATTCTTGGATATTAGATCTCTTGCCTATTCCGATCGATCGAATTCGGAAACGAGAACAGACCTGATAGAGAAAAAACATTGGGCATTGCAGAGTGTTCGGAAAATATATGTCGGCAACAGTAAGCACAGCACTGAATAAATGTGATCAAAACAGAGACTAAAATTGTCCAAAACGATGACCCAAACAGTGACTATCAGTGACCAAAAAAAACAACCAAACAAAACAGTCACCAAAACAGTGACCAAACTGTGACGGAAACAGTGACCAACCAGTGCCTATAGTCATTGATATATCAGCGGCCAATACAGTGACCAAAACAGTGACTAAAATTGGCCAAAACGGTGACTCAAACAGTGATTATCAGTGACCAAAGCAGCAAACAAAACAGTGACGAAAATTGTGACCAAAGCTGTAACCAAACTGTGATCAAGACCATACAGTGATTTACGGATCAACACAGAGAACAAAACAGTGACAAAAGCAGTTACCGAGTCAAAGGCCAAAACAGTGACTGCCAATGACTGAAACAGTGAGCGAAACAGTGCACAAAACAGTAACTGCAAACGACAGAACCAGTGACCAAAACAGTTAGTAACAGTGACTAAAACAGTGACAATAACAGTGACAAAAACAGGGACTAAACAAAGACCAAACAGTGACCGAATCAATGGCCAAAACAGTGACTGCAAATGACCGATACAGTGAACAAAACAGTAATTAAAACAGTGACAAAAACCGTGACCAAAACAGCGACTAAACAAAGACCAAACAGTGAACGATTCAATGGCCAAAACAGTGACTGCAAATGACCGAAACAGTGACCAATACAGTGACTGCAATCGACAGAAACAGTGACCAAAACAGTGAACAAAACAGTGACTAACCTTGACTAACAGTGAAAAAAACAATGACAAAAACCCTGACTAAAACAGTGAAGAATGCGACGACTTTGCCACCAATTTACTAATATTGTAATATCTGAGCTTCAAAACAGCGTAGAACTATTTGGGAACATGTCTATAAAAAGTGTCGATAATTATTCAAATAGGGAATAGTAACAATTACTGGAGTGGTAAGTATCATAAGATATATACAACTCCGACTTTCACTATAATCGATTTTTAAAAACATCAATACTGCCCACCAAAATAATTTGACAAAACTATTTTATATTGTTTTGCAAGTAAGCTATTTCAAGTGAGATTTTTCCGCATAAAGAGCTTCACGACGCACACTCTGTTGTTATACTCTGTGCCCAACGTACACAGAGTATATATAGTTTGTGCAAATGTATGTTACAGCGAAAAGGAAGCATTTCGGATCCTTTACTTAAGGTATATAAAGTCTTGATCAGCAGGCACAGCTGATTTAGTCTGTCCAAAGATCGATGAGTAACGGCTAAGCAAGTATCAGACTACATTTTTAGTGGGGATTTTTGATGTGGACCTTCAGTTTTACATTGGTATGCGCTGTATGTGGGCTATCTCAGCGAGCCTATGCTTTCTGCTCAAGCCAGAAAAAAAATCTATAAATAGAACCAGCACTTCCCCAGCTGGGAAGATGCGCTTCCGATTTCGGAATATTTGATTACAAAGCAAGGACGATTAAGCTTCATATTTTTATGAAAACGTTAGAGTCCTAGCTGGAAATGTGACCTGAGTGCTTGTGTCGAACGATTGCCAAGTTCTTTGCACAGTGAAGCAACATCTGACTTTTAAGGCCTTTGGATAGACGCTTTTCCAAGTCAACAAAACGTAAAATATGAAGAATCCATGTGTTAGTTTGGTTATTTGAGAATCGGACATTAAAAAAAAGAAAAAATAATTCTTCCGCCCGAGCAGGGACTTGAACCCTGGACCCTTGGATTAAAAGTCCAATGCTCTACCGACTGAGCTACCCGGGCACTTGATTCCACTCCGCCCACTTACGATCCTGTACGGGGGTACCCAAAAACCAATCAATATCAGCCAATCAATCTCTTGCGGATACATTTTAAAATAGTTTTTATTTATTCATACAAGTTTACATAGTTTTGTTTGTTTGTTTTGTTGTAGTTTTTATAGTTGTATGGTTTTTCATTTTATTTCATTCTCATAAACCAGAGTTGCCCACAGCCTATATGCGCCGGCAGCGCATTTGTGTTTGTGTGTGTGTGTGTGTGGGCATCCCTGTCATAAACATACGAATTGCGTTTTTTTGTTTTAAAATTAGTTTAAGTAGTTTTATTTTTTAATATATTCTTTATTTTTTTTTACATGGAATGCAGTTAAACGCTCGCTCTCTTTCTTTCTATCTCTCTGTCTGTCTCTGTTTTGTTTTTTTTTGCACCCAGTGTATTGCATTTTGGACAACGAATCGATATACAAAAAATGAGAAGTGAAACAAAAAACGTTCAATGAATTTGTGCTAAGTATTTTTTTTGTTTTGTTTGATTTCGCTGATTTGTGTTTTGCTTTCACTAAAATTTGTCTGGCTAATTCGATATACATATAATTTAAGACTTATGAGCTAGCGTGTTCACATAGTTATAGACTACCGATAAGTTCTAGAATGCACTAACCTTAGCTTAGCGAAAAAGTACAGCATAAATAATTACATTGCATTTTTGTTTCTGTTTTTTGTTTTTTTTTTGTTATAACAATTTGTGGGTATTACGTAGGTTTGGGGGGAGTTGGGGGCTCTAAAAAACTCAGAAAACTATGCTAAACTTCCGAAATTGCGCTACCGAGTCCCTGTTTGTTTTCCGAATTTGTTCTTCAGTTTTGCCAATCCAAAAACAAGTATTAATTTCGAATAAAAATTAGTAAAGCATATTCAATCAATCGTTCAACAACACAAGAAAACACATTTCAAATAATTTGAAAACCTATTTACATAAACTAAACAAAAGCCTTATAAGGGTTAAACGCTACAAGTAGGAAAAGGAGGAGGTGTGTTAAGTACACGCACATAAAAACGGGATTTCAGTATAAAAACGAAAACTAATGTTTTATATATATGTATATATATATATAGATATATATATATATCGAGAAATCACTTTGTCAAATTATTGCAAATATATTAAGTATATTATGTTTTGTTGTTCGTTTTTGTTGTTTTTGCTTTCTGTGCAGCTTACGGGCTAGAGAAAATTTACGCTAGGTCTTACGAAACTAACAGCTTTTCGAATACTGCTTAGAGAAAGAGGTTTATCAGGCTGGGGGCAGCGGCCGAACGGCGGAAACTCTCAGAGAGTGCTTGGGACGGTTGTTGTTCTTGGTTGAGAATTTGATGGAAATGGTTTTCATGAAATTTCGTTAGAAGGTTCCGCACCGCCAGCTTGATAAACCCAAACGAGCCGAGCGCCGTGCGGACACCCGGCCCGTTTCTTAGCTTAACACGAATCAGTTGCAAACAAGAAACATTCCTCAGTATTTTTGTGTATTTTGAGATGTTCGGCAGATCGACGACGACGGCGGCTTAGGCGGTGTTTTTTGAAGGGCAGGTAGATGGTTTTTGGGGTATGGGGGGTGGTAGCACCGATTCAGCAGCAGAACATGTTCTCCTTAAAGTCCAGCTCCAGTTCGGACTCAAAGTCCGGTTCCGGCTGCTGCCTGCTGATGTTAACCTGAGATCAGAACTCCTGCGGATATTTGATGCAATCGGCATTGTTGCCATTGTTGGCAGCCACTGCAGCAGCGGCGGCTGCCGCATTGGAAAACAGCGAGTTGGCACCATTCGATACACCACTGACGCCCGCACCACCACCACCACCCACACCACCACCACCACCACCGCCAACACCACCACCGCCACCACCAGCACTACCGCCGACCCCTCCGCCCGTCTCCTGAGCACCCTGCGACTGATAGCCACCGGTCACACTGGCTGCTGCCGCCGCCTGATATGGTTCCTGATACAACTGATTGAGTCTCTAACCAGTACCCGAAAAGTGCCACGCGTCCTATGCGCTCAAGTGAGCAAACTGTGACGGATGGATATCGAACTGATGATAGGGATGGCCGTATGGACCCATATGGTAGGGCACTATGTTCATCGAGGCCATTTTGTGCTCCTTCTTCCATTTCATGCGACGATTCTGGAACCAGATTTTTATTTGGCGTTCCGTTAGGCAGAGCGCGTGGGCGATTTCGATGCGTCGCCGACGCGTCAGGTAGCGATTGAAATGGAATTCCTTTTCCAGTTCGAGTGTTTGATAGCGGGTATATGAGGTCCGTTGTCGTTTCGTCTCGCCATTGGCATTCACAGTACCTGCAAGAAAGTGAATGGAAGGAAATTAGATAAGCGGTGGAAAAATGGCTGCTTCTTTATGATGATAAGCTCCCTTTTTGGTCTAGTAAGACCAATTCAATTAACTTAAGATTTTTTCAAGTTTCTATAAAAATCTATTCAGATAACATTAAAAACATCCATTCCAATACTCTAGTAACTATTTCTTCCATAAATGAAACCAAGAATGTGTTCATGGTGAGAATCGCTATAAGAACCTCATTTTGAATCATCAGGTTAGTTCTTTTAAAGAAAAAGGTAAATTTGTGGTATTTTCAGAGGTAAAAATGAGATCCAAGAGGGTCCATTTGTATTGGATATGTACTTAATATCCTTTTAATCTCCCAACGGAGCTGAAAATCATCCTAATGATTATGATTTTTCGTATCCATTGGATGGTTTTCAGCTCCGTTGGGTGATTAGAAGCACATTTAAAGCATATCTAGTCCAAATAGACACCGGAAATCATCCAATGAATATTTTGTAATATCCTATTTTCTCTATGTGTACCACAAACTCGTTTAAAACATAATTTTTAAACATTTTTCAAAATTTTCATAGTAATTCCACTTAGTGGTGGACCTTTTTGCGATTTTAATCGATTCCCAAAAACAAAATCAATTTTTATCGATTTATTTACCAGCTCTAGTATTTAAGCACACACACTTACAACGCACATCGATGGAAGAGCATAAATACAAAACAGAAAACTGCAAGCCTCACTATTTTCTTGATTACTTCAGACACATCCTACTTTTATTTCAAGGTACCAGAGTAGCAAACTGGGCTCAGACCCAGTTTGTCTGGATAAGAATCAAATAGTTTGAATAAGTTTTGATTCCCAAACGACTTTAAGTTACTTCTTGAAATAGAAGACGATAGAAGAAGACTAAAATAAGCGACTAGAGTTTTTTGCTATAAGATAAAATCCCCAAATTCATTGAATATTTTACTATATTTGCAATAAGATGGTCGAATTTAAACCACTGTGCAATCCTAGTATTAGTCGGAGTTTGCACGATGAAGAGAACTTCATAAAGTTCTCCCAGTAGGCAATAGAATCACGTGAGATACAAAACATTTTTGCAATTTTCCCTGTAATTTCAAGCCTATTAAGAAAACTTTCTGAAGTTTGCTTCATCGTGTAAATCACGACTTAGGTAACTTAATGGCTGAATTGACAATCCTTTACAAAGAAAAATTCTATCACATCTGTGATCAGTTAGTATTAAGCTTTTATCCTTAAATTTCTATTTAATTGTCGTACTTTATAAAATAACTATTTTCTTAAATATTATAAGTGTGCGTTCAGTTGCTGCCATACACGTGTGATCACCTGCCAGTGTAGTGACAGATGACTGGAGCCATATTTAGTCATAAAATTCTGTCAATATTCTTATATATTTTACTTGTCTGAACAGCAGTCTAATTTACATCATTGCCGATCGATCGAATTCGAAAAGGAGCTTAGGCCCTTACATATAAAATGTTAATAGGCGAACTATGAGTGTTTTTTCACCACACACTCAATTTAGAACAGTCAACTTAGAACAGTTTTGATGTACAGTCGCCTTTTTTTATAGTTACTCTTCGGCAGCGAACATGTTTGACTTTGGAGAGAATACATAAGGTCATTATGCCATTGACATTGGAGTTCCTCCCAAAACATTTACCACAGCAGTGAAAGTCAAAGTTAATCGATTTATATATATTCCATTGTATTTAAGACGAATCTATTTCGAAAATGGTCCATCATTTTTGGTAATGTAAGCTTTAAAACTTTGACACTTCTTATGAACGTTTGGTGCAAATAAAAACAATCTATAACTTAGGTTGGAAATCTAAAAAAAGGGGTGAAAAAAAACTTGAAATGTGATTGAAAATGCAAGTATGTGTTCAGTCCCCCGAGGTACCGCAGTACCCCAGACCCAGACGGGGAAGGTTGAAACCTACCCCAGACGGGGAAGGTTGAAAATATAAATTATAACAGGATTTGGAAATTTTAGTGAACAAAAAAATCTAATAAATTTTTGGAAAAGTAAATAAATAATTCATCTTAAAGCCGACTACAAAGATTGTGGAACAAACATTTTAATAGAGATGTTGATCTTTGGTTAAAATTTTCCCTACTTTGTGTATTTGTGTACCCAAATCTTAATTTTAGATTGATTTTTTTTTCAGTTTGTTTGTTAGATTTGGCTCACTTTGATTTTATCGTCAAGTACACTGTCTTAGCTTTAAAATGAAATATTACAAATATTTTTGAGATTTTTCTTAGCGGAGATAAATCATTTTGAAGAAATGTGTGCTAATTGAGCATTCATTATACCGCCCAATGGTATGCAATGGATGTGGCTGAAAATTGTCATAAGAACTCAATACAAATGACTAGCTAACTAAGGTGATTTTGTATAGCATACTTTTGGGTGGTAAGCAATTTGATGATTTTTAACACTTGGATTCAAAGTGGTTTGTCTGAGCTTAGAAATATATCACAAATACTTGGGAGATCTAAAACAACAACAATTTTAAGCCTAAGAAATAATACTTTGCGATAATATCAAAGAGAAATGTAACAAAGTGCCCAAAAAAGGAGAAAATTAGGCAACTTTAAGCGCAAAGTACTTGAGAATTATAAGTATTTTCATTTCCGTGAACAACTAAAACTATGAAAAATTCCAAATTTGTTGCCTAGACAGCCCAGACGATTGTACAACAAAAAATATTGTTTTAAATTAGCTTAAACTCTATAAATAAAAGTGAATATTTTTTTAAAATTTACCCTAGCCTACTCTTGGGCTCTTCTCAAATGTTCATCAAACTTGGGCTTAGCATACTTTTTGGGTGCCGTTTCATCTCAAACCAAAAACTTATGCAAATGAAAACGTTTGTCATTTCAAGTCAATTTCTTTTTTAAGGCGTTTCTAGGCAATCGACAAATGTTGAAGTGGACAACAATCGCACACGGCCCATTCCCGGCAGTTAATTTTCTCATTTATATTGTGATTTTCTGCAACGTTGCGCATTTCATAAATATAACGTGTCAAACTGCCATTTGGTAGCAACCAAAATGTATTCTTACCAAAGTACCCAAAGGTATTCCCCTAGACAGCTGCATTGTTTGCCAAAAAAAAAAGGAAAGAAAAGAACAGAAGAGAGGAGAAAGAAAACACTTCTGCCACCGCCACTACCCACTCTTTCACTCCGGCCATAATGACAATTTCCCCATTCTCCGTTCCAACCGTGACCGACCGTCCCACCCCCCAACCCCCCACGTAACTTTTGTCATCTCTTTTTGTGGCAACACGAGGGCGTTCGAAACGCGTCGTTCGTAATGAGGGGGCGTGCGCTTAGCCAAAAGTAGACTTTTAAAAGCCATTTACCGTGGCGTGTTATTATGACCAAAGTCAATTGGTCCGCCCAACTCAAATGCAAAGAGTTAAAAAGACAATGCCTTAGATGTTATATCTGGGTATATACATATTTATATCTGAGGGGGAAAATGTGTGGCAGTCAGTCAATGTGATAGACAGGAACTGCTGACTTTGGCCGAGCTGAAGACAGCAGCAAGTTGGGGCTTTTTTTTATTTTTTTTTTATAAATTTTGTTGGTGGGAATATCAGCAAATGCTGCAAGAGTCGGCGGCGTCTCTATAGTCGTCTCATGGTCGCAAGTTTTTCTAAACGCTTCAATGATTTTATATGGGTCATGGCCCATTGATAAAATGAGGATTTGAGTTGAACAAAGTTGCGATTGAATTAAATGAAAATTTAATTAATTTTGGTTTTTTGAAAAAAATATAGCGAAACTGACTTTGTGTTGATTTCTACAATCTTTTGTTCAATCTAAGGAAATTTCATCAATTTACCAAGAAAAGTTGTTGTTGAGTTTTCAAAAGAACTGAAAGAGCTTGGAATTGCTAATTCGCTATTCACAGCAGCAAAAGAAAGCCAAGAAACCAAGAACTTTGTACTTGAATTAAGTAGAAACGGTGTCCATAGTACGGTAAGTACGAAAATACTTGATTTAAGTACAAAACTCTTATATCAAATACGATTTTTGAATCCAGAAATACTTGATCTTCAGCTGTTTTGGGATAAATTAAGTATGTTTTGTATTAGTATGATATTTTTTAAATTATAATTTTAGCTTATAATGGTCTTAAGCAGCGATGTTCAAGAAGAGAGGCTCTCTGTAGCTCTCTGTCACTCTCTCTGACACTCACTGAAGCATTACTTCGGCAAGCATTCGGCATGAATTGCCTAAAGTGTTCGGCCCCTGGGGGCTATGGGTGAACATCGCTGGTCCTTAGTCAAGCCCGATTTCTCCGATGTCTCAAAATGAGAACAAAGGCGGTCAAGCCCGACTTAAACATACTCAGTACCAAGGAAATTATATGCTCAGCATAAATTTTGATGCTGCAGTAGCAGCTGAAAGCAGCGCTGCTACTGCGCTGCAGCAGCGAACAGTCTTTTGATCATAACTCGACAACCGCTCATTCGATATTCACCATTCCTTTAGCGGTTCGACAAGTTATTCTCATAACTAAATATGTCTAGAAGGAACAAGCCATCTATCTTTAAAACTGTGGGAGATATGACGTTTTTTCTAAATTGCAGGGGCGACAGGGGGCGTGGCCAAAATTGAAAATAAACTTGATCTGCCTGCAGTCATAAGAAGCATACGTCCCGTAAATGTCAAACCTCTATCTCTTACCATCTCTGAGATCTGATGACGGACTGACAGACAGACATGGCTATATTGACTCGGCTGTTGATGCTGATCAAGAATATATATATACTTTATAAGGTCGGAGATGCTTCCTTCTGGATGTTACATACTTTTGCACAAACTTATAGTACTCTATGTAACTACGGTACAGAAAACAGAACAGAAAATTCGTTCCTAAAATGCACTAGTTTCCAATGCCAGCCCAAGAACATTCTAGGAAGAAAGTAAGATTATTTCAAACAAGTACAAAACGTTCTTGGTTTCAGCCCATACTACCATATACTTTTCACACTTTGTTCTTGAACGAGGTCTCTTTATTGAACCAAAGAAATATCCAAGGCCCATAACCAAAGAGCGAGTTAGAGATACTGTAGTTCAGAAATTTACCAACACTTCATAACAAAAGTGTAAGAGCCAGTTGGGAATTTTAAGAACAGACTCGCTTAAAAATTATTTATATTTTCTGTTGAGTTCTTTGTGGAGCTAGGATTATGAGTCTTTTTTGTACCCAATCCAACATATTTTGTACTTAAACTAAGAACTCGCTTTTCTAGAATCCGTGAGCACAAAATGTTCTTAAGTCAAGAAGGATTGTTCTCATTTCAATAATATTATATATTACCAGTCATATTTCAAGTTGAGAATGTTTCATACTTAATTTAAGTACTCCCAAGAACGAATCATAGCTGAAATTTCAAGTACAGAAAGGCTTAAATTCTATGCCGATTGGTCTCGAACGCCGGTAGCCTTTGTTTTTTTCTGAGTGTATACCAAATTCCAATTCCAATTTCTTAATGTTTGTTCTTAAATTACTCAATCCCGTATCCACAAAGCACGAAGTTGTTGTTTTTAACATACAAAAAAATAAACATTTAATAAAATCTGAAGATGCTCCCAATTTGCCTTGTTGAGCTACAATCAAATGTAATAACATGCTTCTGCAATTGATGTTTTCTCAAAGTGAATAGATTTCGACGCTGATATCATACCGTTTGCTATTATTATATACGATCAAGTTGATGGGTCAATTTCCTCAAATTGGCTCAGACAACAGGAGGCAGGCTAATTATGTGCTGTTAAAGTTCTTAGTAAACTACAATTGTTCAGATAATGAGATAATGAGTAAGGACAGACAAATATTCAACAAGATTTTTTTGAAAAAAAAAATGCAATTCAGGGAATTGATGAAAATGTATACAAATACATAATACAAGTTTTGTTTGTTTATATGTAAACTTTTGCAAATCGGGATTTCAATTATCTGCATTGGAGACGGTTACACCCATCACGAGGTTTGAAGCGAGAGAATTAGTAATTTTTCCCTTAAATTTCTCGCCCACCAAGACAGTTTCATAAAGTTTGATTCATCGCGTAGACAGTGGGGGGGTTAAAGTTTGAAAACTGTTTGAATTTGAAATGAGGCCAAGTCCGGCTCAAGAAGGAACCTGGCTTGATCAAAAGTAAAAAAAAAATGGGTATTAATATCAATTTGATACACGTTAAGCCATTATCGTTTTTTTTTTTGTGGTATCAATACAGTCCTGTAGCGTATCCAATTGATATTTTGGGTATTGATTTGATCCTTAGAATATTCATTTGATACGCAAAATAACTATTTTGAAACAGACACATGTTTATGATTAGGCAGCGGTCCTTGCATATTTTTAAACCGATTTGCATCCCATTAGAGTCCGAAAAATATGTATTTGACAAATTTTTTCACATCTTTTTGTGTTTTGCTGACCTTTCAATTTTAAGTCATCGTAAAATTGAGTGCAGAATTTTTGTTATTTTAAGAGAAAAAGCTGTGTAATACTATTTCCCCCAAAGCGTTGAAGACTAAATTAGTGTGGGTCACATGCTTTGTTTTAACAAGGTAAACAGCTTAACATACAAACACGATAAGATAAAATATTTATATTCAAAATGATACCAAAAGTTTCTCACTTGTAATATCAAAGGGGTATGTCCCAGAAATTTCTTGTGATATTCGTATAATCTATTAAATTTTGATCTTAATATGGAAAACTTTAAATGTTAAGTGACAGAATCGTTTGCGGACCACTAGATTAAGAGAATGAAAACAGCACGCATCAAATCCACTTGGCCTAGAACAGTCGGTTTCAAATCTCTCAAAGTGTCAGAATGATACAAGTTTTTATCAATTTCAAAAGGTTCGAAATATAACTTTAATAAGTATTTTCGGAAATATCAACTTAATACTTGGAATATTAAAGAGAACACGATAGGCAATAGTATCAAATTAGTGATTAAAGAGTAGCATTTTTATGCTACTATTTTGTTTGGGGTGTATCGACTATCGTGAATCCGATCTTCAATATTTCTTCAACAAAACGATTAATAATACTGTTTACTAAATAGGTTCAGAAGAAACGAACTTTTTATCTGTAAAATAGTGGGAGATAGAACGGTTTTTCCAAATTATGAGGGCGTATCAAGAAATGAAATTATACTTGATGTGCCTACTATACATGTTGAACCTCTATCTCTTACCATCGCTGAGATCTGTTCGTTTATACGGACAGAAGGACGAACAGGGCTATATGGACTCAGCTGTGGATGCTGATCAAGAACTGAGTTGTAATTGCAATTACCATTACAATTACTATTACAGTTACCATTACAATTACCATTATAATTACCTTTACCATTTAAATTACCATTACAATTACTGGTGTATTTAAAAATCTAACAAGCATTACAATTACAATTATTTCGTAATTAATAATGTATAGCATACAATTACAATTATTTCAATAATTTCTCCAAGTAATTGAATTAATTGGTAATTAAAATTAGAATTGTAGTTTTAGGATTCTTTTGAAAAAATTGCTTATGTAATTAAATTTTGTAACTGAAACTACTTAAATTAATTCTACTACCAAACAATTGAATTATTGTAATTGGAATAAAATTTTCAATAACGAAATAATTGTCATCGTAATGGTAATTATATTTTTAAATATCCCAATAATTGTAATAGTAATTGTAATGGATTTTTGTAATGTTAATTGTAATGGTAATCATATTAATAACTGTAACGGTATTTGTAATGATAATTGTAATGGTAATTGTAATGGTAATAGTAATGTTAATTGTAATGTTAATTGTAATGGTAATTGTAATGGTAGTTGTAATGGTAATTGTAATGGTAATTGCAAAGGTAATTGTAAGGGTACTTGTAATAGTAATTGTAATGTTAACTGTAGTTTACAGAGCTGTTATGGAATACATATACTTAATAGGGATGAAAATGATATTCTGGTTTTTGCATACTTTTTGCACCAACTTTATATACCCTGTGTGCCGATTGGTACCGATTCTTAAAAGATTTCCTTACTTTTGTATGTAAAATCTATTCCTTAAGTTCATATTTTCTAACTTACAGGGACTTGAAACTCGCTCTCAAAGATTAGCTTTCTAGTTAAAACGATCTCATTTTTAAAGTTAAGAAAACATTCATAGAGATCACTAGATGGTGCGCTGTATGTCTTAACTTAACAAACGCGTCCCGTGGCTAAAATGCATGAACTGCCTCATATGCGGTTATTTTAATAATGTGAAACCAATCTTCCTGTTAAAATACTTTAACATAAATTACAATATTATAAAATTCCATCAAAAATCTCCACCAAATCTCCCACTGTATCTCTTTATCTAAGCAACTCACTCCTTCTTCTCGTTCCCTTTCCCCTTCGCTTGATGTATGATAAATGATCATTTGGCTGCATTTTGACACTGTTAATGGTTTGATTTTTGTTGAACACATCATTTGCCACTTGGCCACTAAATAGCCACCTAATGTAACCATTTAGCCTGGCCCACTGATCCCCTGAAATCGGAAGTGTTTTGATTTATGAGTTCTATAGATTTATGGACGGGTCATAACAAATGTTGATTTCATTTCTCTGTAGAAGGAGTTTTTGTTTGATGTTTCTCCTCTTTTTTTTTTATTTTGCACGATAAGATCATGGTACGTCCAGGTGCTGGCTGCAGTTTTATACCGCACACGTTGCTGATTACGATGACGATGTTCCGAGTGGTTTTTTTTTTGTTTGTTTATTTTTCTCTCCATTCCGTTGACAAATGACCACGACAAGTGTTTGTGACAAGCCGCAAGTGTTTTTTTTGCTTAAGTGAAAAAAGAAAAACACAATTAAACTTGGCTTGAAGCTTGACCTACGCCAAAGGTTTTGTGCTTAACTTTGAACCTGCCTGCACTGATGTATGTTAATCTCGTGTCAATCACAACCTGATCGGATTCGGGATATGCAAAAGGAGTATCAACCCGAACAATGGCAAATTTGAATTGCAGAAACGGTGGTAGCCGATGATCTCTCGCTGGTCTTGTGGCGGCGGCGGCGGCGGCGGCGTCACTTAATAAATTCTGAAACAGATTTTTGCATGCAGAGTGCACAAAAATTTCAAATATCAACTGATATGTTAAGCGGCTGTCAGCTGCTGTTGCTCTCAGGATAGCAGTGTTTGACGTCATCTTACATGAAATGCAAATGTAAGAGCTGGGAAAAAGGTGAAAAACATGATGATGGAACATGAGATACCCTAAATGCAAAGTTATGAAGGTGGACACTTGAATCGAGAACTGCAGTAAATTTCTATGCTGTCACCGAAAGCCTTTTTAAAACAAGTTTTGCGATTTTAAGACCATTTTCAAAATCGCAAAATATTTGCGAAAGTGAAAATGAAATTTCGGCGGAATTATATTAAAATTAAATTTCCAAATAAACTTGAAATACATTATTTTTGGTAATCAAATCGACGAAGCCTGACCTTTTAGGGTTAAAAGAAAACATTTTTCAATATACCAAAAAATTTCCCAAAAAAAACTATACCCCTTTTTGACCCAATATTTTCTCCTTAAACAACCGCCCATACCCTACAAAAGGGCAACAGCAAAAACCACAGCAAACAAAAAGTCACACATAAACAAAAATCTTCATTCTTGGGAATATATATATACATATATGCCTGTACGTACATACGTATATATATACGTATGCAAAATCCAATATGTCTATATAGTATTTCACAAATGCCCAGACAGCTCTCAGTCCCCCTTATACCTCCCCTCTGGTCTTCATAAAAGAAACGAGCACAAACTTGTAAAACGCTTCGAATGTTCGCTCATTGGCGCTGTCAGAAGGCAAACCATACCCATCTCCTCACCCCACCCCATTCCCCATGGTAGTGATAGTGATATGACATGCCAGGTGCCCGATGCCGATGCCGTTGTCAACTCATCGGGATCGAGCATTAATGTTGGCGATACGGGGAAGGAGGAGGGGGTTGCTGGCTGGCTTTGGCTCTGGCCATGACGACAACGATGCGCAACTTATGTAGTTAGTAGTAGTCGCCTCTTTGGCCACAGTGTTGACATTTGGATTTGGCTGGGGCGTCTCCTCAACGGGTTGACTACCAAATCGGATGTGTGCGCTGATCTTTAGTTGGAAATCAAAGAAATGAAAGTGGGTATTACAGCAGTCGTTGGGGACAAGTGTGATTATGGGCATGATTTAGACATCATTTAGGGAGAAAATATGAAATTGATTTATGCAAAGAGTTGTATAGATATTTTTAAACTTTTTCCACATACAAAGATTGAAAGGGCTTTTAAATAACCGTCAACACATATTTTCAATGCAAACACTTTTCTTCGCTGACTGTTTATTGACCCTGGCTGCACAACAACAACCATGGATTGGTCTAGTCACAGTAGCATACTCAAGACTAAAATCCGTTGGAGCAGTCGGAGGAATTAGTGAGCGAAAGACAGTTACAAAAAAAAAAAAAAAAAAAAAAATCACTTAAGAAAGTTCGCCCAGAAAAAAACAGAACGAAATCTTAAA
Source organism: Lordiphosa andalusiaca (assembly GCA_035044965.1). NCBI lineage: Eukaryota > Metazoa > Arthropoda > Insecta > Diptera > Drosophilidae > Lordiphosa > Lordiphosa andalusiaca. Next base: position 935,011 of record JAWNNM010002225.1, read on the forward strand.
TTTTCAAGAATTTCCATCTTTAAATCGATCTTAAATCGTTCTCAGTTAAGTGTTTTTAAGTGAAGTGAGTGGGGTAAAGGAACTGAGAGAGGAGAACTAGCACATTTGAGAGAATAGCTTTACGTCCGATGTCAAAGTTTTGATATTTATGGGAGAGTGTTGTGTGAGCGATTGTTGTGTGATTCGATTTTTGCACTCATGTTGCTTTGAAATTCCCAAGCAGTAATGGCATTGCCGGCTTGGAGAGAGTCAACGACTGATGCTGCCTTGTGGTGTTGTGTGTACCTAGAGCACGCTACATGGTTAAACAATTAGGTATCTATGAAACAAATTTCAACAAAATGGAGAATTTATATTGTTGTATGATAAGAATCTGTGAGGCTCTTAACTCAAGAGTAAACGAACTTACTTTTGAATCTGATGAGCTCTTAGTACAAGAAATAACATTCTAGGCTTTTGACAATGCACTAAGCTATTCATTCGAAAATAAGCAAACTTGGATATGAGTATGTTTAGCATTTCATTTAAGAATTAGTATACTTCGTTTGAGAATATTAAGTATTTGGTTGAAGTATTAAAGCTCTTGGATCAAGAAAAACGGAATCAAATATTCATACTTGGAACAAGAATATCCATTCTTATCGAACTTCTGACATCAAACATTCTTGATTCAAGAATGAAACTCACTATTTTATCTCTGAGTATGTTCTTGAGTGGAGTGGAGTGGAGTTCATTTAAAATCATAAAAAATTCGAGTAAATCATCTTATGAATTTAAAAAAAGGACTTTAAATTGACTAAAAACATTTTTACACAGCCAGTTAACCCTTAGAACAAATTCACAAATTCACAAATTCAGACATTTTTTCAAGTTTGAAACCTTCCCGAGCAAGCGGTCAGCCATTTCTTATGGCTGGTTCAGGCAGGGAAAGGGTCTTCGCTTAGGAACATAACACTTAAACTATTTTAATGAACTTTCAATGCTCATCAAGGTAAAGTTTACGAACAAGCAACTTATCTATATAGAAGATCCGAAATCGGGCATTGATTGTGAGATTATTTGCCATGTACATAAATGAAAATCATGCAAAATACATCAATTTTGAGTGAAAATGTCTTAAATATCCTTTTAAACATCCAACGGAGCTGAAAATCATCCAAAATATGATAATTTTCCTTATCCCTTGGATGATTTTAATAATGAGCTAGTGTATGTGCCTAATATCTAGTCTCCGAAATTTTCAAAAAGATCGGATAATAAATGGCAGATTTATCAAAGCTATAAAAAGAGTTGCATACTTTTCTGAGCCATATGCGCTGTTTGCTAATATAATATAGAAATGTTCATATTAAAGTCAATGCTTTGTTAACTAACACAAAGTGAGTCTACTTAACATAAGTTCCCTCGAATAAAGCATACACCCAGCGGCGGAAATTGCCATTACATAATGGATTACTCCTGCATTACTTTGCCTTCTGTATGCCGGAAATAATACCATACAGTCCGGTTTACTTTGCCATATGCATTGCCGCTTTGTAAACGGTGTGCGCACAACCTGCATTACTGGTAATACAGTATGTATGCTAAAGCCGAACTGTCATCGGATTCCCATTACAAATGCGTATTACTTTTTCAAAATTGTAATGCAGCTCGTATGCAGTCTGCTTACTATCCCTTTATAGATTAGAAGCAGGTGTAGTGCATTACTTTTTCGTCAGGCGTAATGCATACTTTCGACAGAACACATTTAGCTCTCCGCCGCTGGGTATCGAAGGGAGATTTTAAAAATTATTCTGAAGGATTTAAAAGAAAGGTTTTAATACATTTTTCGTTAAACTTTTCTAAAGATTTTAAGACTCGCGTCCAATTTGTCATCTTCTAGATGACTAAATTCTAGATTATTTATTAGTTATGAGTTATAAGATGTGAAATTGGACAGTAGATGGCGCTAGGCAACTCTTTTATGTCTATTATTTTTCATGAACAGTTTCAGGTTCAACTTTAATATCAAAAAAGTTTTGGTTCAAGACCTAACGAGTTCAGGGTTCGAACCGGTTCGGTTAAAAACCGATCGAAGGATTTTTTATATGTAGCCTTTTCTTTTAATAACATTTTAGAAAGTTATTTTTTTAAAATTATAAACACTTGCATAATTTGCAACCCCTTCTCCTTTCCTTTTTCCTTCAGTTAAGATACCCAGACGCATCTCTTGGATACATTTCTTAATGCCTCTGTTTTGCTATTTGGCTGCTCTGCGGTGTCTGTTGTACTTGCGATGTGTAAACAAATTGCAACATATGACAGCCAACATTTGACAATTGTAAATGGTCCGACGGGCCGGTACAACAAACTGTGTTCTTTGTGTCCCCCCCGGAACACACACACACACACACACACACTTGATTTGGCAAATGGCACTGGTGGCAGCGGCGGACTCTACTGTCAGAGTTCATGCTATTGATTGAGCAAGGTCAGAAATTCTCTGTGTGTGTGTGTGTGTGTGTGTGTGTGTGTGTGTTTCCAAACAATGCAACGTCTACACATCATGCATCATGCAACTTTCGTTTGTCTGGCAAGTTTTGGGTGGCTGCTCTAATGGCAGACTAGAAATATTGGTTGCACAATCAAATTTGATAACCTGACTGACAGTTGCCAACTGAAATGGGTCAGTTTTTTAGTGCAATTCAATTTGTTGCCGAAAAAACATTTCCTCCATCGCTGTCTCTGTCTCCCTCCCTCTCGGTTACACCCTCTCTTCCTGTCTCTTTCTGCCACATGACTGATGAAGTCTGATGGCCGTTGTCTGGTTACTGTCTGCTTGCTGTTTACTTGGTCATTAGTTTTAACCCATTCAGGATGTCTTCCCGGGCTTTTGATGTTAGCGCTGGGCAGGAATTCCTGTCTGTCTGTGTGTGTGTGTGTGTGTATCTATGCGAGTTGGCGCTTCACAGCCAAATTCACTTTAATTAAATGAGTGGTAATTAATTTCAAGTTTAATCAGAAATTCCATTTAGATTTTCCTACTGATTGATGTGACCTGACACATTGTACGCCAACGTCACATCGACGGCGACCACCAAAACTAACGAAAAAAAAGCAACAAAAACTATGTTTCACTTTAGACGAGAAGGAAGCAGAAACAGAATTTCTGGGTGAAACGCAACTTTAACAAAATTTTAGGCATTTTTAAATGAAAGTTGGGAGAAGCCCTGATTGATTTGAAATAGTGTGAAATATCAAGGAACTGTTTCAAATAGACTACATTCAACTACATGCTCCATGATAACTCCCGGGCTATATGGATTTTGTTGTTGCGGCGCTTTTTTATATCTATTTGGTTGCCCACCGCTGGTTAATAACTTTAAGTAAGTCTCTGCCTTTTGAAAAACAGCCAATAAATAAGGCATTTACCTCAAAACACCCTCAAAAATATTACCCAAAATTATATTTCGCCTTTGAATCTCGCTCATTTTGTTTATTTATCTGCATAAGACACTTGATGTTGTGCCTGTGCCTCAGTAAACTGCAAGTGTGTCTGCGTGCTAGTGTGCTTTTGACACAACAACAACAAAAAAGACACTTTAAACTGACATTTAAAACTATGCTCAGCTGTGTAGTTTTCTTTAAGCTGTTATCATAAAACATCTTCTCCCAACTGGAAACATGAAACAAAAAACAGAAAAAATGGAAAAATCCAATTTTCTGTACAGAGAGAAAGCGAATCTTTTGAAATTGTACCTGTCATTTGGGCGAGCAGACAGTATAGAAAAAATTGGTTGACCTTATTATGCGAGCGCTGCATTTTAATGTAGAGTTTTTGAGCTTAGACCTAACAAATAAGTTACCTGAATTGCAAAATTACCGATAATGTATGATATTGAGATCTTAGAACCTGAGTTTAGTTGTAGAACCCGAATTTGACTAAGTTTGGGGCATAAAGTAACTTTTCTAGGTTTTAAGAGGGTCCCAATGCAGACCAGCAAAGTCATATCGAAATAGGTTTATGTAAATAGGCGTTATGGATTCGCTAGAAACTTTCCTTAAAATCTGGAATTAAAGTTTCTGCATAACATGACCTCGAGCCGGCTACAAACTGCAGATTTGTTTCATTACCTTAAGAGAATTTATGGTATGATTTCATAAAAGCACTCTTAAGACTATAAGAACTGTTTCTACTGCTTATACACTAAGTAAAAACCAAGAACTTTGTACTTGAATTAACTACAAACGGTGTTAACAGAGCGGTAAGTAGGAAATACTTAATTTAAGTACAAAATTCTTATATCAAGTACGATATTTTCAATCACGAAATACTTGAACTTAGACTGATTTGGTATATATCACGTAAATACTTAATTTAAGTACAAAATTCTTATTTCAAGTGCCATTTATTCAATTCCGAATTACTTGAATGTAGATTGTTTTGGGATACATAAAGCTTAGTTTAAGCACAAAATTCTAAAATTAGGTACGATTTTTTCAGTCTCGAATTATTTGAATATAGAATGTTTTGGTATATATAAAGTAAATACTTAATTTAAGTACACAATTCTTATATCAAGTACAATTTTTTCAATAAAAAATTACTTCAACTTAGACTTTTTTGGGATAAATTTAGTATATATTTTACAATATTTTTGATCGTACTTATAAAGCTTATTAAGGTTATGAGTCTTTTTTGTACTCAATCAAACATGTTTTGTGCCTGAACTAAGAAATAGATTTTCTTGAATTTATCAATGTCAACGGTGTAAAATTTACATAATGGGGAGCAAACACTGAAAAAAGAAATCAATCCGAAACGGGATTGAAAACAAGGTAATCCCGGATACTCTTGAACCGATCCGAGAAAAGATTGATTTGCCTCACACTTTTTTTTTTAATCCCAAAAAGCAGGATCACTTTAATCCTGTTTTCAATCCCGTTCCGGATTGATTTCAAATTTTTTTTTTTCTGTTTAGTCTTAAGCTGACTTTTGCCCTTTTTTCAAAAACTTGGCCTTGCATTTGCATTTAATTTGCCAATTTTTTGTAATTTTACAATTTTCGATTTGATGTTGTTTTATTTTTTAAAAACTCAAACAAACAGTTCCATAAATAAATCAACTTGCGACATAGCGGCACAACATTGTAGAGACTTCGGACATGGTTGAGCTCTGTTGGAAGAAATAAATCTTTGGAACCGATCGGGGAGAGCGAGTAAGCGGCGAGCGAGTCAAAAGGGCCGCCCGGGGGTCGAGTTCGGGGACATGTGCAGCGGGTTAATTTCTTTCGGAAAAAGGAAATTAATCAAATATGCCCGGTATCTGAGTGGGAATCTTCACTGTGTGTGTGTGCGTCTCTCTCTCCCAGTGAGTGCGAGTTGCATTCCTTTGGTGATAAATGATGATGCCGAGGAAGTTTTGGGCATGCGACAAATGATGTGACATTTGTGATAATGAAAGTGTGGCCAGACACGCGCTAATAGTCGAATCGAGATGAGAGGCTGGGAGGATAGTACAACAGGTGTTTTGGGTCTATCGATGTCCACACACCATTAAAGGGCTATTAAATCGTAGCAGCGAGTCAGTCCATTAATCAACGCGCAAATACAGAAAGGGAGCACAAAAAATGGCATAGAATATTAAAAACATTTTCAGTTAGATTTGACTAGGGGATGCCCTGGCTTGCCTCTCCTTGCCTTTTGGTTTTCATGAAAAATGGAAATTATGTCAAGAAGTAAATTGATTATTTCGCTTTAAAGCATTTTTCAATTTATATTCCGTCGTGTTGTGTTGTCAACAACACGAAACACAACAATAGTTGTTTGGTTTTTTGTTTTTTGTTTAAAAGCCACTCAAGTGAAATGACATCATGTGCCACACAAAGTTCTCAATTCTGTTATTCACGCCTGGACTTGAGACTGGCTGTTGTTGGAGCAGAGTGGGAGGGGCAGTAACAGCTGATGCGGTTTGCGGTCCGACAGCAAATTAAACGAACTGAACCTTGAAAAAGGAAACGCACAGTTGAGCCATATTGGGTCAGCATATGGTTTCCGGTTTACAGTAGAGTGAGAAACAAAAAGTAACAAGATGAAGGATAACATATTTCTTTTCATTTTGTGGCACTGTGAGAATTGAATGCAGAAGGAAAATTACTTGAAATAGCTTTAAAGCTGGGGTCGGCAATGTTAGCAGAGAAATAGCCACTGGCAACTGAGAAATACACTTACAGAGCATTTAAATTTGAAGCAGAGGCTTGCTGTTTGATTCGTTTTTTGTCTAAATTTTATTACCACACCAAAATCTACCCCACCCCCCTCATTTTCATTTTCAATCACAACCCTTCCATCCATATTTCACTTTAACCCCGTCACCAATCACCGCATGCACAATAAAGTCCAATTCTCTCTCCCAATGCCCAATGCCTACCTGTTGATTTCATACTTAAAACTTAAGTGTTTTCTTTTCCAAGGGATTAAAACCAGCCAAAACGCCGCCCCCCAGAGACACGTGACTCTTGCTCGGGCTGGATTTTCAACCCTTAGAGCTTTGGCCAACAATAATTGTTTTCAATTCGAAACAGTTGCCACTGCCACCCGTCCCTCACCTCTCCTGCCCCCACGTTTTACATATAGAAAACATAATAAGTAATGAGCTTAGTAACAAATTATGCCTCAAGCAAACAAGGCGGTTTTCTGTATTGTGTTGAAAATATAATAAATGAATTATCTGCATAATTAATGAGCTTTTAATTTTTAATGGCGCGACGCAGGCTCCCAGGGTCCACAGCAGAGCAGAACAGCAAATAAAACTAAAAGAAGAAAGACGAATGCCAGGGAATGTTTGTTTTTTACTTGTTTTGGAGTCGGAGAATGAAAAGAGGGCCAAGTAATAGCGATGGCATAAATGTAAAATTATTGTGGCCACAAGAAATGTCGTGATAAATTGATTTCAGTGGGGATTTGGGGATAAGAGAGTCAAACAGGAAGTCGAAACGGTAGAACAGGCGTGCAATCGACGGTGGTGGAGTGTGGTTTTGAGTCTTCGGACCGATTGCAAGCGTAGCGTGGCAATGTACAAGTGGATCGACAGGTCACGATATGCAGAAATGCCAGAGCAGGCAAGCAATCGACGCCCAGAATTTGCTATTCTAAACTGTGAGAGCTGCTGAGAAGTGCCACACAATCTCATTTGGGGCTGGGTTATCCAGTAGAGCGGCAGGCCATGTTAAAATCTGCAAAAATACCACAGCAGGCAAACAATCGACGCCCGCAATTTGTTGTTCTGAGCTGTGAAAGCTGCTGAGACTGCAACACAATATCATTTGGGGCGGGACAATCAAGCAGAGCGGCAGGCCATGTTAAAATCTGCAAAAATGCCAGAGCAGGCAAGCAATCGACGCCCACAAAATGCCATATACATCGCATACCAGAGAGCTGCTGAGGCAGGCTGTTGCTGTAAGCTCAGCCCAGCCCAGCGGCAACAATTTACTTATTACACGATACATAAAACTCCAAACCATTGTTCAACACTGGATACTCAGTAATAGATAATCAAACCTCAATACTCAGCACTTGACTCTCAAACCTCAATACTCCAAACTCAGAGCTCGATACTGAGTACTTGATACTCAACACTAGGTACTTGATACTCAGTATTTGATACTCTAAGCTCAAAACTTCCTGCTCAATACTCAGTATTCGATACTCGATAGTCAAACCTCAGCACTGCAAGCTCAGTACTTGCTATTGAGCACTTTAAGCTTGACCCATGGCTCGATGCCCAGTACTTGGTACTCTATACTCAGTTCACAATATTCCATATTCGAAACTCAGTATACGATAATCGGAACTCGACACTCAAACCTGTGTACTCAGTTCGCAATACTCAAACCTCAGTATTCCAAACTCAGAGTACTTAAAACTAGACACTAGGTACTCGATACTCTGTATTTGATACTCATAGCCTGATGCCCTATATTTGGTAGCCAATAATCAGTTTTCGACTCTCAGCACCAGATATTTAGTTCTCGATATTCACACTTTCATACTTGATACTCAGTATTCGATGCTCGAACTCGCTACTCAAGCCTCTAAACTAAGTACTAAGCCCCAATACTCAGTACTCCAAGCTCAAAACTCGATACTGAGTATTTGACACTCGACACTTAGTACTCGATTGTCTGTATTTGAACCTAAAGTCTTGATACTCAGTACTTGGAATTCGATATTGAGTACTTAAAACTACACTAGGTACTCAATACTCTGTGTTTGATACTCGTATCTCCATGCACAATACTTGCTAATCTATACACAGTTTTCGAATCTCAGTACTCCATACTTAATAATCGATTCTCAATCCTCTATTCTCAGTACTCGATACTTAAGCCTGAATACACAGAGCTCCAAACTGAGAGCTTGATACTGAGAACTTAATTCTCGATACTAAGTAATCGATTGTGTGTATTTAAAACTAAAGACTTGATACTCAGTACTTGATATTAGCTCGTAATTCGATATTAAGTGCTTAAAACAAGACACCAGGTACTCGATACTCTGTATTTGATACTTATAACTTAATGCGCAATACTCAGGTCTCGACTCTCAGCACCCGATATTCAGTTCTTGATACTTAATACTCGATACTCAGAGTTCGATACTCCGAACTCGATACTCAAGCCCCAATACACAGTACCTTAAACAAAGAGTTCGATACTGAGTACTCGATTGTCTGTATTTGAAACTAAAGACTCGATACTCAGCACTTGGAATCAATAATAAGTACTGTGAACTAGACACTAAGTACTCGATACTCTAAATTTGATATTCGTAACTCGATGCCCAGTACTTGGTACTCGAATCGCAGCTCTCGATTTTCAGCACCCGATTTCCACTAATCGATACTCAGACCTCGATACTCAGTAATCAATACGCAGTACTTGATAATTGCCACAATGTGCTAGATATTCTGTATTCAATACTAAGTACTCAATATTTAGTACGCCATACCAAGCACTCAACACTAAGTACTCGATACCAAGTACCTAAAGTACTACCAATAACTAGATACTTGATGAATAAGCCAAACATCAGCTTGACGCTGAAATCAAATCAAGCACTCAACACTAAGTACTCGATACCAAGTACTTAAAGTACTACCAGGAACTAGATACTCGATAAAACAAACATCAGCGTGACGCGTGACGCTGTCATCAAAATGTACTCCAACTAAAACCTTCCTTTACCCTTATACTTAACGATGTTTCACATCAAAAAATTAACGTAGTAATTTCGATGCCAAGCTTTGATTACCTAGAACGTGAGTCACGCGCTCATCTTTAAACCAAGCACGTGAGACTTCGGACCGGGCTTAATGTGTGTATGCATGTGTAAGCTGTTATCAGGCCAAGCGTATCATTTATAGGTACAATTTTAATGTGACTTCTTGCAAATTGTTTATGCGCGCATTTTCGCTCAGATAATTATCGTTTATTTCTGATTTCAAGAGAGGGTCCTCATGATGCTGTGTGTGTGTGCCTGTGTGTGTGTGTGTAAGAGCGCGAGTGTGCTTATGTTCGCATTCAAAATGACTACCTCAGTTAATTATGGGGCTCCCGAGTAGGGAGCAGACCTCAAGACGAGTCGCGCATGCGCACATAAATTAGCAAAAGGCCCAGAGAACCTGTTTTTCGGGTCCCGTGTAAAGAGCGCATAAACAGACGCCCTTCGCCGCCGCCGTACCCACCCCCCTTCACCATCGATTTAGGGTAACTCCTGCACCCATTTTTAATGAGTGTCCTGGTTCTGTCGTCTGCAGTTGAATGAACGCTGAGCCGTTGTCGTCGTTGTCTGGCTTCTGGTCATTCCCGTCTCCCGTACTTTTTTTTTTTTAGTTTTTTTTATGCCTCCATGATTAAGTGCGGAGGTCTTTGACTGGCGCTGGACCAAAAACGAACATGTAATCAATCACCGGGCATTGATGAAGAATTTTAAAAAGATCTCTCGCCCTGACGCACTCATTGGCTTTCCATTAATAATTTCCCTTTTGCAAAAAAAAAAAAAAAAAACTGCATCCTGTGGCAATTGTGTGTAATTGTGATGAATTTTTTATTAATGCTGTCGGCGTTAGGTTCAATTTTCTTGCATATTTTCATTCGCCCCATTCCTTAACTGGCCAATTCATTGGCCATTCATCAAATACAGCTTCCTACATTAGTTAACGTCCAGCTGATGCAATTCGCATGAATGCAATTAAGTGGAAAATCTTTATTGTCTAATATAGAAAATGGCTTTAATTAAACGGGGCATTCTCGAGTTCATACTGTAAAGGCATTTTCCAAATGAGATTTTAATCAAGTCATCTTAAGTCTAATTAGAAAGGATAGACACAAATAATTGAGATCACTAAGTAAATTGTTTCAACTTCCGGTGCGTAATGCCAATGAATACGCAGAGCGGTACTTAAGTTTTCTTGGTTCCTTTTGATAACCAAAATTATGTCATTATAAACTATCTTATCAAAAAGGCAGCCATACAATTTGGTTGCAGTTGAGAGAGACAAACATAATCATGCTGATCAGTTCTGGGGCAAACAAATGATAAGATAAAGCAACCCCAAGCCTGTTGAAGGTCTCTTAAATTATATAATTTTGTGCGGTCATTGAGCCATTAAGCAGACACACTTGATCAATGAACAGTTTGAGACAAAAAAACACACTGGACGCGTTCAACAGAGACACTTGATCAGTGATTAGCTTAAGGAAAGCAATCATATTGGATGTCCCATAGAAATTGATGTTGATAATGATTTTTGAGTGTTAGGCCATCTAAATTATGCTTAAAAATTTCATGAATCTAGTTAGGCCATCTAAATTATGCTTAAAAATTTCATTGATCAGGGATCAACAATTATTTGTTACGTGGCATCATTTTAGATGTCTTCTTAGTATAGAAAACAGTTTTTATAGCATAAAAGTAAAATAAAAACTAGCCCAAAATGTATAATTATAAAGGAATTAAAATGTACTGCTGAACGCAACCTTTAATTTGTTGGATTTGATTCGATATTGATATTGAAAAGGTTTATTATGGTACCTTCCCCCAAAGATTTTAAGTTTTTGGAACCAAGATTTGTGAGTGACTTTACATAAAAAAGGAAAAAATAGAGAAAGCAAAGCTATCTTGGACTTTGATAAAGCTTAAACAGCTTAAACTTGATACAAATCATTTCTTTGGATGCTAGAAAAAGTCGTCATCTCAGCGGCACGGCTTTGACATATTAGCATTGTGCAGCTAAAAGATGAATCTGTGCAAATATTCAAAAGGTCAATTTACTGCTCAAGATCATATACATTTTAAGAAGTCGGACATGATTCTTTCTAAGCGTTCCCAGCTTCTGGTATAAACAGAAGGGGAGCAAGTATATAAATGGTGATTTGTATGCCATTTCTCTTTATAGTGTGCATTTACTGACATCTCATCCGTGATTCATAAAGCTCAAAATGCCATAAATGCTCAGTAAGGTTTGCCATTTTACCATGCAAACCCTAATAAACGAACCGCATTTGCAAATCATTAAATTCTATTATAAATATTGGTGCTCTGGGAGAAACCACCTAGTAGGCTATGCCAGCTATTGTGATGCGCACCAGTTTCGCTTAAATGGACATAAATCATGCTTTCAATGTGCGTACCAAAGATAATATTGCTGCTTTATCGATCAGCTTCAATAAATATGGCGATTTGTCAAATCCTCGCCGTTCTCAACGTTTGAGCTTGTGTTAATCAATCACCTAGATGATTTTGCGTAAAGACCTCGGTATAAAATTATACAAAATAGAGTTGGTGCATGAACTGAAGCCGAATGACTTTCCACAGCATTGTTTCTTCGCTGAATAGGCTTTGGAAAAGTTATTTGAAGATCCACGAAGAACATTTTTGGCTCAATAGGTTCGTCAACAAACAGAATAGTCGAATTTGATCTGAAGAGAATGTAGAAAATTTACTTATTGGACCGTAATTCTTCCATAATTATGAAAATCGAACATTTACAGTCAAAGGATCTAAAGAGCACCTGAAAAATTTTACTGTTTGAACCCCAAATTTTTCAAAAATTATGAAAATCGACGGTGCCACACCCCACACCAAACTATGGACCACTTAAAAGGCAAGTCAATCTCTGGATAATTTGTAACATTTTATATTTCACCAAGATCAGGTGATTTGACCCCACTAGACTGTTGATTGTGGGGTTACCTGGAGACTCTCATGTACTTACACTTAGAAAATTTAATTTTTAATTTTTAGAAATTCGGCCTAAAATAAGTTTCCTTTCTTGTTTTTAGAAATTTTTTTCTTAAACTTAGAAAAAACAACCCTAAAAAAGATTTTCTAGATTATTTTTTCTTAAATTTAGGGTAATTTTTGTAGATTTTTTCCTCAATGCTTTCTTAATTTAAGGGCGAATTCGCCCTAAAATTTAGAAAAATACAATAAGACACCGCATGTAATTCTCAAGTTGGAATTCACTGCTTTCGGAATATAAAAGAGGCAACTGAGTGCTTAGCATTTGACTGGGTTATTTACTGTGACACACGCGAGTGCTTGGTAGTCGAGTGCGATATGAAGTTTCCCGGAGGTCCCGAGTTCAAGTCCCAGGCAAGGTAAAGTTACAAATTAATATATTGATTACTAATTACAATCCTATAAAAATAATACATAAGGGGTTAAACGCTTCTTAGTGTAGTGTAGTCTTCTTCCTGTTCTGTCTCTAGTTTCCCCCCACTCTCTTTCATGTCCATAATAGTTGAAATTTTTTTTTTTCTAAAATCTAGTTAGGTTTTTTTGAAATCTAGAAAATGCTTTTCTACATTTAACAAAATATTTTCTAGCTTATAGTAAATATTTTCTTAATTTCAGAAAGTCTTTGTCTTATTTTTAGAAATAATTTTTCTAAAATATATGGCGAATCGCCTTTGATTCCTTTTTTAGGGCGAATTTCTAAATTTTAGGGCGATTTTGACTGTTTTTTTTTTTTGAGTGTACAGAGAAAAGCCAGCCACAAAGGAAACTATGATAAAATTGGATGAACCATCTAAGGCATTCACAAGAAATATTCTTAATATAATTTTTCGAACCGTAATTCTTCTCAAAAACATAATTGGCTGGCTGAAGAGTACATTTAAATATGAGATTCATTTAAATTTGAGGCATCTTGAACAGCTACGGCACCCAAAATTTAAAGCCCACTAATTAACTTAAAAATTGAATGAATTACGACTTATTTTGAAATCTATTTCCCCCCCCCCCCCCCCAACTGCAATTTATAATATTTTAATCTCCACCAACCTCCGAGCATCAAACTTCTTGTCAAATCACCTCTACCGGTTTCTATTTGTATATATTTTTGCTTGGCGCACAACAGCCCACATGGCTAATTAAATGGAAATACTAAACAAAAACACAAAGCCGGCAACAAGGCAGGCAATCAAAATTAACTTGGACAAACAACAAACTTTGGCAGCTTCGTTTTTAGAAAACAAAAGTATTCAACATGGCCGCCACCAACATGCTGCTGCTGCTGCTGTTGTTGTTGTTGTTTTCCACTGACAACTGAAGCCGAGTCTGCGGTTCATGATGAAGATGAAGATGGTGAAGTCAGGCGCTGAACAAGTTTTTTTTTTCAGTTTTTTTTGAAAAACTTGCTACAAAGGTGTCTTTAAAAAATCTTTTAATTTCGACTCTTTACTCGCGACGCTTCGAGTTTTTTTTTTTTATATTTTTCTTGTTGTTGTTTGGTGCGCGGCTCTGGCAATTTGCAAATTTGCTGTTGAGCAGAGTTTGGTGGCGGGGGGGCGGCGGGGAGGAAGCCAACCGAGAGGCATCCGCCCGCCTTTTAATGAACCGCGAAGTGCAGCAAATATGAAGGAGAGCAACAACAACAACAACAACAAAAATATTGAAAGTTAAGTTAGCCCACTGTAAAAAAAAAAAAAAACTGCGGTGGATGCAGGGTCTCCCTTTTGCTCCTTTTTTTGTTGTTTTTTTTTTGCATTGCGCGCGCATTTTGTGGCCCCCAAGGGCAGGCCGCCAACAAATTGCAATTGTTGCCATTGCATTGGAGCTGTCATTGTGGACAACTGGAGAGCCAGTTTCAGAGACTTGAACAGACCAGGAAGGAGGAGTTGAGTTGTGGGCACTGGGGAGGGGGGGAAGGCACACACACAATATTTTTGTTGTAAAAAAGAATTGAAGTCTTGAGACTTGAAACTTGAATTTTGGTGGTGGATATATCTTAAATATGAAATTCTACCATATATTGAAAAGCAAGCTGGTTCTAAGACGAAACGAGCTAAACCTAATTGCTTTTTATCTTAAGGTTTAGAAAAAGTTAACCAAAGAACCTCAAAAGGTGAAGATATTTCATTGATTTAAGTACATGATTTTGTTTATACAGGGGTGTTGTAGAAATCTTCGGAGATGTATGTATGCATTTAGTAATCAGTCTCATTTATCGAAGAAATGGTGAAGATCAGTTGAGCAATGGTTGAGCTATGGGGAAAACAAACATTTTTAATGGGCAGCACTTAACCCACCTTAACACTTTGTGTGGTAAATGAACACTTTGGAAAGTACAGAGTATGTTATAGCTGGGATTTCTCACTTGTTTTATATAAGTACGATATGTTCAATCTTGAAAAACGAACGAGCCGTGGATAAATACGGACTTTTGCATGATATTTGGGGTTGCCATACCCGGAAAAAAGTTCCTTATGGTCGGATAAAAACTCAGTCAAAATCTCCTTAAAAAAGTTGAAAAAAATGAGCTTTGTTGTGTTTTTTATGATTGTTTTGGGGTTGAAAACCCGCAAAGTTCCATTTCCACCGGAACTTAAAACGAATTTTGGTTAAAAATTGTAGGAACCAGCTTCAATAAAGCCTGCAAGCAAGTCTACTTTCACAGTTATTAACCTAGCTTGAAACTTGGCAATTTAATAGCAATATTTCATCAAGCTCAAGTAGACTTTACTTGTATTATTACTAATCTGACTTAAAACATGGCATTTTTTGGGGTTGCCGTATCGTTGAAAGAACGTAAAATGTACTTTCCGGCCTTGTTTAAGAAAAGTAGAGTAATTATCCTAAGATACTAAATATACACAACATGCCCAAAGAAGTCGTTATCAATGAGCTTCAAGACATCCCGAAGGACTACTTTCTTGAACCTAGTTCAATATTTGACATTCTTTTGGGGCTGCCATATCGTTGAAAGAACGGATAATGTACTTTAAGGCCTTGTTTATAGAAAAGCAGAGTAAGTATCCTAAAGAATAAGTATCAAAAAAAGGCCGCAAGGCTACTCTAAGCAAAATAGCTTAAATTTTTGGCATATTGTTGGGGTTGCCATACCGTTGCAAACTAGGAAATTTATTTTTAGACCATGCCTTAAGCAATCGTGTACAAATCTTTAAAAATGAGCCTTAAGACAGCCCAAAAGTGAACATTTATTAAGCTAGTTTGAGACTTGGCATTCTTTTCGGGGTTGCCGGATTGTTGTTAGACCGGAATATGTACTTTACGTCCTTGTTTTAAGAAAAGTAAAGTAATTATACTAAGAAATAAGCTTAAAAAAGCCCGCAAGTCCACTCTTATTACACCAGCTTGAAAATGGCCATTTTTTTGGGGTTGCCATACCGTTAAATGACTAGAAAACTTACTTAGCGGCCTTGATTCAAGAAAAGTCGGGTAATAATCTTCAGAAATGAGCTTCAGAAAGCCCGCAAGTCTAGTTTAATGAAACTAGTTTGAAAATTGGCAGGTATTTTGGGTAGCCACACCGTTGAAAGTCCCGAAAATTCACTTAAAGAGCATGTTTAAGTAAGCACAATCCTCTAGAAGTCCGCCAAGGCTGCCTTCACCAACCTAGTTTGAGAATTGGCAACGCTACGAACACTTTTGGCGTTGCCATATCTTTTAAAGCCATGAAAAAAGGGATATCCGTACATTTGTAATGAACAAACCAAGAATACATAAGCTCCCTAGAACTCTTCTATCAAGTTTTGTCACAAAAAGTGTACTTTTCACCCAGACATTGAACAAAGTATACTGAAAAATTTAAGTACAAAATGGTTCTAAGTTCTATTCCAAAGGAGTATTCGTCTGACCATTGATGACTCAGTTTATCAACCTGAGCATAAAAATTTCTGATTTCCAAACGTAAACCACTATTCACTGTATTCACCTTTAAGAAACAACCAAAAGCTTTTCTTTATTTACTGTATCGACTCGGCTGACCCTTAAACTCCGACTCGTTTAGCACACCATAAAAACAGGAAAAACAACAACCAACAATGCCAACAGAAAATATGGCCAGGAAAAGCAAAGTGGAAATGCCAGACATTTAAATCGAATTGGCTTCGAGGTAACAGGGCAACCTCCGTACACTTTTAATCTGCGAAATGTAAGCCAGCACTGCACGTTCAAGCCGTAAGATACACACACTCACACACACACACTCGCACACACATGCCACGCGTGTAACTCAATTTTCAATGGAGGTGGTGGTAGGCGAGCGCGCACACGTTCCTACTTATGGTACGTACCCGAGGTTGAGGCAAAGAACGGCCAGCGGCTCGTGGGTTTTGTCTACTCAGTCAAATAGTTTTGCCGCCTGCATTAATAATTCACAATTTCATCTGGAATTGTATGCGATTTGTGATGGTTTTCGTTTAAGTTTCTTTTCTGTGCTGTTTTTTTTTTTTCACTTCTCTCTTGCGGGTGAGCTCCGCCTGTTGCTGTTTGGGGATACTTTTTTTTCTTGCTTTTTACACCTCATTTTGTAGCATTTTGTAGAGGGTAAGACAGTGGGCTGGAGGTGAGCTAAAAGTGTTGAGAATATGAAGTACGAAAGGAGGTATATAGAAGTTGGGACAGAGCTGCCTTTAGGAAGCTTCTTCTCTTTGTTGAACTGACTGAGTCATCAACGCACAGGCCAAACGGCTAAAAGTAATTCAACTGTGTTTCGGTGTGTTCGTATTTAATAAGAACAACAAGAACACTCAAGGAAAAAATAGAGAATTTCGAGATCAATAGTTCGATAAGAGTAAAAATCTCAATCCAAGAGCGAAATTCTTGATCCAAGTATGTATATCCAAACCCCCTTTTTTTCATCCAAGAGCTTTAATACTTGATCCAAGTACGAATCATTCTCAAATCAAGCAGAATAGTTCTTGGATCAAGCGCTTAACATACTCGAATGGAGAACTTAAGCCAGCTCGCTGTCACTTGACAGCCGCACAGACGTCTCCTTATACCAGCAATGCCATAACTGGTTGAGAATTCCAAGGCAACATGACTGCAAAAATCGATTACGCTCTCCGCTCGATAGCTTTCCCACACACCCCTCTTCCATAAACCAGCGATGTTAACCCATAGCCCCCAGGGGCCAAACAGTTTAGGCAATTCATGCCGAATGCTTGCCGAAGTAATGCTTCAATGAGTGTCAGAGAGAGACAGAGAGCCTCTCTTCTTGAACATCGCTGCTTTAGGCAATTCATGCCGAATGCTTGCCGAAGTAATGCTTCAGTGAGTGTCAGAGAGAGACAGAAAGCTACAGAGAGCCTCTCTTCTTGAACATCGCTGGCCTAAATACACTGAGAACGAATTTAGTTCGATTTCAAGTGCGAAATTTTGGAAAATTCAAGAACGAATAAATGTTTTTTAAGAGCGTTCGCTCTTAAGTTATTCGTGTTACTTTTTTCTGGGTGTAAGTTTTTAGCATTCCTACTAAAAACTACACAAAATCTAATACAAATCTATAAGCTAGTAAAATTTCATCACTTGATCAGGTTAGATATAGTCTTTGATTAATCCAGCCTTTGATGAATCAGTCAGTTAGATGTAGTCTTTGATGAATCAGTCAGTAACTTTCTTACTCCCCCTTACCTTCTTCAGCACCAATTTCAGTTGAAATTTTTCAACATCAACTAAATTCACATTTATTTGCTTGGCTTCATCCATTCGCCCCACTGTCCTTTTGCAGCATTTTCATTTCATTTCACTTAATGGCCCAAAAAGTAGATTAATATTCTATGCGTATCTTCAGTGATACCGACTTAAACTAGATATGCTTGGTGTATAAATCCTCAATCCCAATCCCAATCCCAATCCCAATCCCCATCCCAATCCTGCAGATGTGCGCCAATTTGCGCCTGAATTTGATAAATTCCCATGCAGCGTTGCCGTGACATTCAGTTGAATTTATGACTCGCACTTTTTCACCATTCAAATCGCAATTACTTTGCTTTATTCGCAATTTAATTTATCCCCCCGTGCCCCCCGCCCCACCCCCTTTCTTCACGCGATTTGCAATCGAGTATCTCTCTTTTTTAAATGAACATTTTTATAGACTCTGGCACTGGCTGCTTGAGCTGTTTGCTCTCTAAACAAAAGGGAGGAGCATCGGTGGGGTGTACAAATGTTTAGAACAATTTTGCGTATTTTTATATCCGCAGGCTTTTTGGTGCATCATTTGCATCTATCAGCGCTGGCGGATCATCAGTCATTAGTGGCGCCATTGTTGCAGCAGGAGGCTGCCCATTGTTAGTGTCTGTGGTGTTGGCTCTTTTTTTTCTTTTTTTTTTAATGCGCTTTTATTAAGTTTGACCAAATTGTGGCCGGGACTTTGCCACTTGAAGGCATCATCGCCATCATCATCAACGAAGTTTTTGGTAAACAATTCTCTGGCGGTAATCATTCATCTTTACTCAAAAGAGCTTTCTTTACACGATAGAGAGAGGGAGGAAGAGAGATGTGGGGTATATTATGATGAGTGATATATTTTTGTTTCCACATTTATATATAGAATTGACCTACAAACCAACAAATTTTTGATACAATGATAGCTGATATGAGACAAGGAAATCTCACATAAATGAGATAAGAGTCTCGGAAACTGAAAAAAGTGAGTTCAAGATTAGGTATAGTCAAGTGAAGTTGAGTTCTTAGAAACACATTAAGAATTGGTAGAGTAGCAGTTCAAGAGGGAAACTTAGGTAAAAGTCGAGCTGTGAAGTTGCTTTACCCCGAATCTATGTATGATAAAGGTTCGAAAATCTAAGGTTTGAAGGCTTGTGCTTCCAGCTCTTGCTATTTTCCGGGAGATTTTGTGACTCTATCTTACAATATCAACCAGAAATTTAAAAATCTCTCTCTCCATATTTATACCTACCAAATAATTCGTGATTAATGCCCTTCAAAGTATGCCACATTGATTTCCTTAAGTTATTATGTATTAAAATGAAGCCATTGCAAGTCTGTCATAGATATTCGATGCTGCATTGTTACTCAGATTATTGGGCATTCATACATCTTCTACAAACTTTTCAGAAATACGGTTAACCCCCAATAAGCTAGAAAATGTAAAATAATTATTTCTAAATTGCAGGTTCTGGCACAACTGGATAATTTTTTGGCCATTAGTAACTAGATTTGGTGAGAAAATATTCGAATTGCCAACTCTTGTGCCAGGTACGTACAATATACAACACATTCATACAAAAAAACAGCTTTTCAGCACTAGTTTTGATTGGTTACACAAACATCTGTGATTACATGTTAGACAGTAAAATGTGGTAGCAAATATTGTTTAATTTAATCCTCCCACATTGTACGTTATAATTATTAGCTTATAATTATAAGCTTCTTGTGTTTAATAACGTCTTGTGATTCAACATTAATTTTATAAGCTTAATTTTTATTTTTTAAGTGCAACGTCAGCTGAGCACGAACAGACACGAAGAAACATTAAATTTAATTTCGTGCACGCAAACGTATTTCGAAAATGAAATCACAGCCTGCGCTGCTTTCCTGTCCAATTTGTAGTGTGAAAACTTGGTTCGCAAACAGATTTGTTGAAACAATAGATCTACGCTTTGGTTTGAAAAATATGATAACACTGTTAGTGTATAAATATATATAAATGAAACTAAAACATTTTATAATTGCCTCAAATTGGTGGAATTTTCCAATAATTATTAATTTGCATAACAATTTGAGCGCTTTTGAAATAACAATCAATATTCGAAGTGTCCAAAATGAGATTAAGCGGCTATAATTCGCATAAACCAAAACAAAAGCCAAACTGTTATGGAATTCCCAAGCAGTTAAAGCTTTGCTGGCATGAAGAAATGGCTGCCAAAACAAAGAAAATTCAACATAGAAGCACAATTTGCTGTAAAACCATAAGCTGGGTAAAACTCGCTTATTTCACAAAAATAGTGGTTTCTTTTTCATTTGAAGTACCATTTATTAATTTCAATTCAAAAGATTCTTGTAAAAAATTGAAAAAAAAAAATTTATTTCATCACCATGCGTCACGCGTCACGCTGACATGACATATCTTCTGATATTGGTTGAAATTTGCGTCAAGGTGATCGAGTAATGAGTTTGAGTACCTAATTTTAATTACTTAGTTCTAACAATAGAGTACTGAGTATCGATTACTGAGTATTGAGTACTGAGTACTGAGTATGGAGTACCAAGTAGCAATTATCTAGTCTAATTATTATATCGAGCATTGTGTATCGAGTACTTGGTATCGAGTATATGGAATCGAACTACAAGTTTCAATAGCTGGATATTGAGTAATAGTTATCGAGTAGTGAGTAACGAGAGCTGAGTGTCGCTACTGACGCAGCACACATTTTATGAAATTTTTGGATCACTTGTGAGTCGTTTTAAAGTCCTTTCTCTGATTGAAATAGTCAGGAATAAGCTCGATTTCTGAACATGAAGGATACATATGTCGTGATAAAATGGTACCCTAGCTGACTATTTTTCAATTTTCGTTTATAACTCGTTCCTATGATCAGTTTTGACTCATTTGCGAATCTTTTTCAAGTCAAGGTACCCTAGCCTCAACTATTCCTGAAGAGCCGTTTTCAACCTGTTGCTCTAACCAGTTTTCGAGTCGAGTCGTTTTTGAATAAAACACATTTTGAGCATTTGCTTGGTACCCTAGCGATGGCTCTTCTTTAAGTGTCCTTGTTAACCCCTTCTTCTCAACAGTTTCGCCTCTTTTTCGTGTCATTAGCGAGTCTAATTAGATTTGTATTTCAAAAAATTACATTTTGAGCATTTGCCAGGTACCCTAGCCTCGACTATTCTTGAAGAGTCGTTTTAAGCCCATTCCTCGGATCAGTTTTGACTCATTTTCGAGTCGGTACTTCCTCAAGAGTCATTTTTAACCTCTTCTTTTTATCAGTTTCGAATGATATTCAACTCATTGCGAGTCTTTTTCGAGTCGTTGTTGAGTTTGTGTTTTCGAGTAATTTATTTCAATAAATTACAAGTTGAGGCTCTGCAAGGTACCCTAGCCGTGACTATTCTTGAAGAGTCGCTTTCAAACCGCTCTTCTGAACAGTTTCGACTCATTTTCCAGTCATTTGCGAGTCTTTTTCGAGTCGCACTTCATTAAATTACAAGGTGAGCATTTGCATGGTATTGTAGCGGGGGGTTTTTCTTGAAGAGTAGTTTTTAACCTCTTCCTTTGATCAGCTTTGACTCATTTTCGAGTCATTTTTGAGTCTTCTTTGAATTGCTCATGACAGTAATTTAATTTTCATAATCAGAAGTGCTCAAAAAAGAATCATCAAGATGATTTTTAGGTAAAATGATCTTCCAAATATTGTGTGGGACATCATTCCACGTAGCATTTGGAGGATCATTTTAACCTAATCTGCTTGATGAGTTTCTTTTGAGCTCTTTTGATGCTTAAAAAGAGATCAATTGTATGCGCGATTTAAAGATGAGTCGAAAATTACTCATGAAATTAATACAATCGAAAAAGAGTCGCATTTGAATGGAGATATGAGTCGAAATATGACTTGAAAATGAATCAAATCACAACAGAATAGAATACCATTTCCTCCCTGAAATCTATGACTAATTTTCATCTCACCAAGGACTCCAATGAGATCGTGAGTGTTAGCCACAATCTCACATCATGTTCATTAGTAAATTCGTCACAAAATCTGCACACTGAATACCCCTATTGTTTAACACTTGAATTCAAATGAATTTTAATTCAAGCAAAGTGATGAGCTCGTTTAGCATCCGCCACATTTTATTTGCTGAATGAGAGGCCAGAATTCATTAAGAACAATCACAACCGACAGATGAAAGAAGCCACCAGCAGCAGCAGCAACAGCAACAACAACAACAACAACAACAACAACAACAATGAAGTGTATAAAAAAGCAGCATTGTTGCCGGTTGCCAAAACTTTTACGCTTGATGCAAATGTGGCAGCAGCCTCTTCCAATCTCTTCCCCATTAGCAGCTAAGAATAACCAAAGATCACTAATAATAGGCCTCTGGGGAGTCATGGAACCCATCGGAGCAGTTAAATTAATTTATGTTCTACTGCGTTTTCAGCACCTTGCGCTGATTCGCTGCACTTTATGCAATCGGTCCGATCGGACATTATGAAAATGAAACACCATAGAAAGTACCAAAACTAATAATAACAATCATTATGATTAAATGCAGCTCTTCGCAAAATCGTGTTCCAAGTTAATGAAAATGTAATTGGGCAACGAATGCGGTGCGCGCCTTCCTGGGTCTGGGTCGGGGTCTGGTTCTGGTTCTGGTTTTTGGTTTTGGTTCTGGCGATGTCTGGCGTGGTGTTGTTGCATGATGAGGGCTGGCAAACAGCATGGCGGAGGCAGAAGCTGCTGTTGCCGCATAGACGCAAGTATTGTAGTAGCCGTTGCAGGAGAGAACCAAGAAGTCCATGAATTGCTGCCTTGCAGCAGCAGCAGCGTTTGCCTGGTTGTTGTGGCTCCTCAGCCACTTGGTGTTTTTTTGTAGTCGTATCTTGTATCTGGCGTTCAACTCGTTTGCAAACTATTAATTTTGTATAACATCCTCTGCAACTGAAACGTGGCCTTCGGGTTGAATGGCAGGCAAGAAAATATATAAACGAAACTTGGACAAAGATCCGTTTTTATACCCTTGCGGAGGGTATGTTGAAATTGGTAAAAGAAAGCATTTCCGAACACATAAAGTATATATATTCTTGATCAGCAAGACGAGCTGAGTTGATTTAGTCTTGTCCGTAAGACCGTCTGTTTCTAAGCTATCTTCTCTGTCAGCTTTCAAGCTATCGCTACCAAACATGGCACAAAGTCTTTTGGTACAAACACGCTGCACATTTGCCGGAACCGGCCGGATCGAATGACTATAACATAAAGCTGCCATAGGAACGATCGGTCGAAATACTAGTTCTAGTGAGAAAAACTTGTTTGTTTTCAAAGAAAACATCTCCAAACTCTGTATCAATGTTTCAATGCTCAATCAATGTTTTCAATGCTTCTCCATGATTCTGCCAAGTTTGGTCGAAATCGGACAGCTATATAGTATAGCTGCCATAGAAAACTAAGGTTAGAAAAATAGTCTTAGTACGAAAAACTTTTTTACTTTCAATGTAAGCGCCTTGAAAATTGGCATGTATTTATATTAAAAGCTTTCACACAATACTTGAAAGTTTTGTCAATATCGGATGACTATAGGTTATAGCTGACATAGGAATGATCGGTCAAAAAACTAGTTTTAGTGAGAAAAACTTGTTTGTTTTCGAAGAAAACGCCTCCAAACTTTGTATTTCTTAGTTTGCTATGCTTTCTCATAATTCCACCAAGTTTGGTCACAATCGGACATCTATATAGTACAGCTGCCATGGAAAAGTAAGGTTAGAAAAATAGTCTTAGTACGAAAAACTTTTTTATTTTCACTGTAAACCTCTTTAAAATTGCCATCCATTTATTATAAAAGCTTTCACACAATACTTTAAAGTTTTGTTAAAATCGGGTGACTATAGGTTATAGCTGCCATATGATAGATCGGTCGAGAAACTAGTTTTACTGAGAAAAACTTTTTTGTTTTCAATGCAAACGTCTCCAAACTTTGCATTTCTCAGTTTGCTATGCTTTCCCATGATTCGGCCAAGTTTGGTCGACATCGAACATCTATATAGTATAGCTGCCATAGAAAAGTAGGGCTAGAAAAATAGTCTTAGGAGGAAAAACTTGTTTGTTTTCAATGTAAACCTCTTGAAAATTGGTTTAAAAGCTTTCACACAATTCTTCAAAGTTTTGTCAAAATCGTATGACTTTAGGTTATAGCTGCCATAGGAATGTTCGGTCGAGAAACTTGTTTTAGTAAGAAAACCTTTTTTTTCAATCCAAACGTCTCGAAACTTTGCATTTCTTAGTTTGCTATGCTTTTCCATGATTCCACTAAGTTTGGTCGAAATCGGACATCTATATAGTATGGCTGTCATAGAAAAGTAGAGTCCGAAAAGTAGTCTTAGTGTGAAAACTTGCTTGTTTTCAGTGGAAATGTCTTTCAAGTTAGTTAAAAAAAAGAGCTGCAAGGGCATACAAACTTTCGGCTTTCCTCTATTTTTTTTTCAAATATTTTCAAATTTAAAGATCAACTCTTGTGTCAAGCAGCAACCATCCCATCACTAGACATAGATAAAAAGAAATGCATTATAAAAACAATTGTGGTGCTAGAGCATTGAAAAAAAAACTTGTTGGTCTTGCTAATTTTCCGAATCTTTTTAATTCTTTAATTAAATAATTACCAGTGCCAGTGCACCCCATCTACATAATATTTGTTTAACATTTATTTTCCGCTTCTTAAAAACCTGCTCGTGTATAGAATAAAGAGCCCCTCTAATTAGGGTGCGGCCATAAGACTTCAGGCGGTCGGTCGCCTGCATTTCACAAATTTTAATAAATTGACAATTTGCCGGCCTGTGCGGCGAGGGGAACCTCTCTAATAAGCATTTGACATTTCTGCAGGTTGTAGTATCTAATCTAATAGTATGCCATGCCTTTGATGATCTGCTTAGGAAATTGTTTGGATTTTTGCCAGTTTTTGTCTTGTCAATTAGAGAATGCAAACAACTTCACAAGATTGCATGCGATATTTAGTATATAGCTCTATACCCAACCATACCTATATGTGCCGTTCAAGATGTATCTTAACTTGTTTGCTGGAAGCTTCCTTCAAGGTGTTTCGCAGAATTCTCTCATTCTCGCCTTCGTGTCTAATTTGAGACGAAGATGGCGTTTAAAATACTCTTGTTTTTTTTTGTGTTGCATTTTTTGAAAACTTGACGTGATTATATGCAATCAGCTCCTTACCCTTCGCTCTGCTCTCTTGACCAATCTGGTTGGAACATGCACTCAAATTTGCATAATTGTTGAACAAGCTGAATATTTTTACTGGACTTTTATCAGCGCCTGCAGTTGCAAACCCCACCTTATATTCAGACGCTTTTCATGATTAGTATTTGAGCTGCGCTTGGCACCTGCACCCGAGTGTAATAACAATTTTTAGTTGAAGAAAAACACTAAAATACAAGCTCGCTGGTTTTTTTTAAATAAAGACATTTATGTAAGAAAATTGAGTTGTGTTTCTGTGTTGTTTAAAGAGGCGGGCGGCGAAGTAAGCGGTGAGGCAGAAAATTTATAATTGCTCCTAAGGGGATTTAGACTGCATTTGCTGGGGAGGAAAGCCTTATGGTCGCACAACTGTAAAACTTATTAAGTATTTAATTTATTGTAATTAATTTAATTACAGTAAGTTAAGCATTGAATGCTTTAGAGTGTTTAGTAAATAACAAGACAGAAGATAAAAATGTTTGATAAGATTGTTGGCTGAGAAGACTCCGAGAATGTGGCTGATGAAATCAACTTGTAATATTTGCTAAAACATGCAAAATTTACATTATTTTGCTAAGTGCTACCCATTGCTGACAGTGCTGCCCAGCATAAATGCTTGATTTCCCTATAACTCGACTATGGATCATTCAATCTTTAACATTCCTTCAGCCAACCGACTAGTAATACTGACTTCAAAATATATCCAGAAAGTACGAACCTTCTATGTATAATATTATGGGAGATATGAGCTTTTTCCATTTGAGGGGGCGTGGCAAAATTGAAAATATACTTAAATTAACTCCATGTATAAGAAGTTTTTATCCCATACATGTCTAAGCTCTATCTTTTACCATTTCCGTGATCTTTTTGTGCTTACGAACAGAAAACTGAAAACTAAAAAGTATCATTCCTCAATTTTTCGCCCATTTTTTAAGTTTGGGGGTAGATTTTTCAATTTAAAAGAAAACTTCCAGTGAAACGGCGGTTCATTTAACTCTAAAAACCAAGAAATAAGCTTAACCGTAGGTTTAAGTGCTGTTCGAATCACTAAACCGAACCGATCCTCATTTCTGAGTGGATGCCACCACTGATTTTAGATCCCAATTTCTCAAAAGTTGCTGTTGGCTCACTACCGTTCAAATTTGTTGGCTAAGATGACCAGCGGTTAGTTTATTTGGTTTTCTCAACAGCAGTTTCACTCGATATCGATAAACTCCATTCGCTGCAGCAGTGTGACCAGACACTGTTTTGTTTTATTAAGGTTTTATTAATGCTATTGAGAAAAAATGGACAGAAATAGCTTGGCAACTTGCTTAACTGCACGGCATACTAAAAGAAAGCTGACTACAAAGATAGCTGATAGCAGCAGAGAGAAGGGAGATAAGTTTGGTCTCCGACAACAATGCATGATTCGTGTTAACAGCCGTAGTAACAATAGTACCAAACGCACCTGATACCTAATCATAGCAGGAATTGTTTTACATGCCAAACTAATTTGGCATCTTGTTTTCTCTTGCATTACTTAGGGCCGTTTTCTAATCTACTACATAGAGCTATCTGTCACATAAACCTACAAATAACAGAGCAAAATCTGAGTTAGTTAGATCGTTAGTCGTTGCTTTACCCCTTCGAATTGAATTTCCATTGCGTGTGGGTGCAATATTCTTCTTCAGCTGTTTGTCTTTCGATTAAAATACCGATAATTCTATCGGCTAACATTGACCTGAGCTTGAGCTGCAGTTAAGTTTGCTGTTCCGGTTACGCAAACCATAGCATGAGCATGATGATAATTTGCCTGCCTAGACGTTATAGTTCTAAAGTGCCGAACCTGCTGTCATCAAGGTTCCACAATGATAAAGACATTGTCTTCTTTGATGGTTATACTACAATGATTAGAAAGACGAATGAACCTAAGTGATAATGCCGTTTAGGGGAAAAGATTTCCCATCTTCAAAGAAAATCTAATGTAAGTTGTGCTTAAAATCTTCATTAAAACAACAAAGTTTTCCACCTAAAATGCAAATTTTTCAAGAATTTCTGATTATTTTTGAAATTCCCAAATGGTTCTAGCACTTTAGTTTAGAAGTAATGAACCATTTCTGACCTAGTACAGCAGTGCAGAACAAAATCTAATGTTCAATTCCAATTTTTCAAGAATTTCTGATTATTTTTGAAATTCCCAAACGGTTCTAGCACTTTAGTTTAGAAGTAATGAACCATTTCTGACCTAGTACAGCAGTGCAGAACAAAATCGAATGCCTATATGTATATGTATATATATATACCATTTTCTGGCATTTCTAGAGCATTGTCTAATTATGTCTAGCACCTTGACGGCAATGAGATTATTTGTATACCCAAGCACATGGGCAGAAGCCATAGTTGGCTGCGCTTCACATTGCCCTCAACAGATTATGATAGAATGTAATTAAATCCCATTGATGCATAAAAACTAGAGGCAAATGACAGCGAGAGTCGTCTATCCACCATCTTGTGCATCCATTTGGATTTCATTCATGTTCTTCCATTTCACTCGACAGAATTGTCTTCGACTGTAATTATTTCATGTCTTCCACTTGTTCCACAATTTGCATAACTGAAGCGCGCCGGGCTCGGTTGTTTTCGTGGGACCGGCTGCCATGAGTTACAGATACATAAATAATAATAACAATATGCCCCATTGATTGGAACTGTGCATGAAACGAGTTTTGTGTTGTGTGTGTTGGAGGAAAAAACAGCAACAACAACAGCAACCAAATGGAAATGGAAAATCGCGTTACGTTAATCAATATGTACGTATCTTTGGCTTGTTTGTTCCGCTCGGTTCATATTGCATTTCAGCGACTCGCTAATTGGCTGACATGTTGTGATTTTGGGTTGTCAAGTGCGGGTTGTATATGGAAATGCAATTTTCATCAAGAAATCAAAGCAACTAATAAGCTCAGCCAAGCGTCTGATTGATGTCACCCACAAATTTTGCATAAAATCAATAATTTCATATAATAAATGGTCCACCAAAAGATCCAACAGAATGTCAAACTATTTGCAAACCAATTAATTGTCAAAATCGAAATCTTCTACAAAATTTTTACACCTGCAAGTACGAGTCAATAATTTTATCGTCGTGACCAAAAGACCAAGTGGTGAGTCGAGGGTGCCAAAGAAAAATCGGTGTGTGTGCCTGCGCCATTGACATGAGGAAGAAAAATCGCTCAACATTTCATTCCAGCATACAATTTTCGAATGAAATTTTAAATATAAACCCAACCAGCAACAGCAGCAGCAGCGAGGTGTGAGATTTAAATCGTGGAACTGGGATATTATGAGTTATTGTGGGAGTCTGCGGGTGCCTGGAGCTGCTGGCCCACGGTTTTGTTTACAATTTTCACGCGCCACGATTTTCGCGGTCGAAGTTTTTTTTTCTTCTTGCAAAGAAAAATGGGAAAGCAAGCGTTAGTGTGAGTGTGAGGGAAATGTTGTTATTGTTTAGGTATTTTGACAAGATGCTCTGGGCGCAGCACAGTTTGTGCCAGACAATTTGGTGCGTATGTTTTGTTATGTTTAAGAGATAGAGAGAGAGAGAGAGACCCAAACGATTGCAACACGCAAGTGAGTGAGTAAGTGAGTGAGTGAGTGAGTGACTCGAAATGAGTAATGAGTGCATAGATGAATAACAAAGAGTTAACTTACTAGATAAAGTGTTTGAAAATGGTTCTAGTTCACCATTTACTCAGAACTAACTAGTTCGGACTAGAATTTATACCGTTCTGTACTTAAAATTAAGTACAAAACGTTCTTAAATCAAAACAGTTTGTTAATATTATTGATATTAGTACAAATGTTTTGGAATCAAGAACTTTTCCTACTTGCGGCAAACCGAAAAATGTAGGCTTGTTAAGATTCCTTTTTTTGATCATCAAACTTCTTGTGAGCTGAATTCGATTTTGATTCTTATTTGGTTCTTACTTGTGTCAGAGCACGAAAAAAGTTAGTCCTCGAACAAGTTATCGAGTGTCTTTAATCAAAGGACAGTTTCTCTACTCAGCCCAGGATTTCTGAATCAATTGGCTAAACAAACATTATAGATATGTTAAGCACGATTTAGGATTTCTTAAGAACTTTTCGTGCTCGAGTTAGATCCAAAACAATACTTTATATCCTTAGTATAAGAACGTATAAAGCTGAGGCTAAGAACTTTGATCTTAAAACAAGCACCAAAGATACCTTATTTAAGCATTAAAGATTCATAAATAAATCTATTTGGACCCAAAAGTAGCACCGGCGTGTTTTTTAACCTCTTCCTTTTTGCACTTATTTCCATACTGCTACGCTCTCAGATTAATCCTGATAATGCTTAAGTCAATCCCGAATTACTCTCAAATCTATCTCAATTTGTTCTTGAATCATTATTTTCGTACTTTAATCAAAATCATCCGGACTTATTGATGTTTTCAAACCGAAGATTCTTGAATCAATTCGGATTTTTTCCCAAAACTATCATAAATCAAGAATTTCGTTCTAAAATCAGAATGTTAATGGCTTGTTGAAGATTTCCAACGGA
Source organism: Lordiphosa andalusiaca (assembly GCA_035044965.1). Classification (NCBI taxonomy): domain Eukaryota; kingdom Metazoa; phylum Arthropoda; class Insecta; order Diptera; family Drosophilidae; genus Lordiphosa; species Lordiphosa andalusiaca. The sequence continues at coordinate 964,783 of JAWNNM010002225.1, forward strand.
AACATACTTGATTCAATTCCGAAGTATTCGAACGGGAACATTCTTGATTCAAAGCCGATTTTCTATCAAATCTAAATCGATTAATTCAATAATACCGATAGTCGGAAGTATTCAAACGGAAACATTCTTGATTCAAAACCGATTTTCTCTCGAATCTATATCCATTTGTACTTAAATCAAGAATACCGATTGTCTGAAGATTTCGAACGGAATCATACTTGTTTCAATACCGATTTCCTCTCAAATCTAAATCGAATCGTTCTTAAATCAAGAATTTTCTTATTTAATCTAACATTTTTTGTAATTTGGTTAAGACGGTAAGCTATCGGTTTTCTTTTCAGCTCAAATTCGTGGAAGCTTAGAGAGATTTCAACTAAAATTAAGAGTTTATTGTTGTGTATTAAGAACGAAATGATCTTCGTTGAATGCTTTTTTTTCTGAAATCAAGAATTCAAGAATAGTAATGATTAGAGCTATTATTTGAGCATGCTAAGCACGATTCGAGCTAAAAGTAAGAGCTTGTTCGTTAAGAACGAAATAATCTTAATTTTAATCCGTTTTTTTCTTGAATCAAGAATTTTATATCTAGTTTTAGATTTTTGAAAGAATTAATAATTGTTAGAATTTGATTGCTTTACTCCACACTCAAGAGCGAAGTACGAACGGTGTTAATAGTAAGATAAGTACAGTGATTCTTAATTGAAGCACGAAATACTTAATTCAAGTACGATTTAATTATTCTCAATAGACCTTTGTGGAAATGTAGGACTATGATAAACTTATCAGGGTCCCTTTTTAAGCTCGTAATAGTCTTAGACCACTCTGAAGATGTATTGAAAGATTGAATTAGATTAAGAAGATGTATTGAATGTAATTATTCTGCCTAGGTCCAAAGATCTTAATCTTTATGCCATGCATATGGCGAAGAATACAGGAAAATTCGAGGGTACACTGGCGATATTCCTAACCACCAGTCGTTAGCTAGGGGTAAAGCAGCAAAGTGCCAAACTTACAATCTAAATCAAGTAATTAATAACAAATGCACTTACTCTGTCCAAGATGTACTCTCTTCATCCATGGATAGATTTGCGGTGGATTCTTTTTGCCATTGCCGCTATTCTGACTACTGCCAGCCTCGTTGCCGCTGTCGCTCTCCGAATCTGAGTCACCAGCACCTGGACTATGCATGGGCAGATTGACACCTGCTGCTCCCACGCTGCCTGCTCCACTGCCACCAACACCAACACCGCCGCCACCGGCTCCCGTCCCACCGCCATGATTATTATTGAGACTCGCAGCGGCCGCAGCGGCAGCCAAACTTCCGCCCAGGACGCCTTTGTTCAAGGACCTTGCCACACTCTCCACCACCGAGCTGGGTGACAATTTGGGTGAAATGTCTCGTGTTGACAGATCCTGGGGGCTGGCCAATGATTGATTGTTATTATTGTTGCTGTTGGAACTGTTGTTGTTGTTGTTGTTGTTGCCAGTCGGCGTTGAAGGATCGTTGGCGTATTTACAGCTGATATTCGTCTGCTGTGCCTGTTGTTGCTGTTGCTGCGGGTGGAGTTGCTGTTGCTGCTGGGCCACAACGGCGGCAACATGTTGCTGCTGCTGCTGTTGTTGCTGTTGCTGCTGCTGCTGCTGCTGGAGCAGCAAACGCTGCGGCTGCAATTGTGTATAGTCCACCATATCCGGATTACCCTGCCCGCCGTAAGCTGCCTGATTGGCGTAGTGGGCCTGCGGTGTATTTGGATACAGATTTGGTGTATACGCAGCCGCTGCTGGGAAATAATCATTTGCGCCGGGTGTTGCGGCACCCGAATTGGCTCCATTGGCGCCACCGCCACTGCCACCGCCCCCTGCTCCGGCAGCACCGTTTGTACTTGCCACACTATTGCCGCCCGGATGGCTCTGCTGTGGATTCATCTGCTGCGGATAGCAGGAGGCCAGCGAGTTGACAAACTGGTACGAGGACATGGCAAAGCAATCGGGATCCATTGTGGAAAGCCTGCTGCACGATGTTTTCGATTCGTATCTGAAATGGGGAAAAAGAGCGCCAAGGCATAAGAAAAAGAAGTGGAAGATGGAATATGAGTATTTTATGGCCTGTAGGTGTTGTCTAATCCACGCCCTCCACCAAAAAAAAAAAAAAAAAAAATGTGAAACCCCAGTTGGAGATCTCATTTAGCGATATTATGGAATGGGCTCGCTCCAGTGTGTGTGTGTGTGTGTGTGTGCCCCGAAAGCTTCTGTTTGGAGGTAGTTATTACGTAGATTCATTAAATATTTGCATTTTGCCAGAGATAAAGAAAGTATGTTTACATTAAAGTTGAAGTTGGGCAATAACTTGGATTTTAGAGACCTCAAATGCAAGTCGAAGGCGAGAGGTTTGATTATTAATGCATATGCAATGTAAAAGAGCGGAAAAGTAACTATAAAATGTACTCAAAATTGCTACAATCCCAAAGGGAAGAAAAACAGTCAGTAACAATCATTGAATGATTACTAGTTTATGGGCCTTAAGTACACATTAATCTCTATTAAATCTGGGCTTTAAGTTCAGACATATACTATTCTAAGTACCTAAAGCAAAATTTGAGATGTGGCATGACTTTGAGTTCCCCAAGCGATAATGAAAACTCGTATATTCTTAAGCCAAGTGGATAAAGCTTGATTTGACAAACTCATGAAGTTTGAATTAAGCAACCAAATCGATCTCAATTTAACCCTTAGATTAATTTGAGCTCCAGTTTTTAATATCGGTAGGGTCTCATAAAGATGTCTCCTTTACTTTTCTTACTTCATACACTTCCAACTGCTGTAAAACGAAGAAATATACATATTCTTTTCTAAGGCTTGCTAAGGTCTGTTCTGAATCGAACCTTTGAACCGATATCTCATTGCTCTCTACCATTCTACATACTTGTTGCTACATGTGTAATATACACTGTGAAAATAAAACTAATCTATAACCTAGATTGAAATTATCTTTTACCAGAAGATTGCTATCTTAAGAAATAAGATTTAAGAATCTTGATACAATATTGGAAATCTTAAAATCCTGAATTATCATATCTCAACTTACTTATCCACTTTTGTACGGTTTCTTGTGTAAAGCTTCCGCCTTTTCTTTTTCATTCTTAATTGAAATTGTTTCACCTTAAAGTCAATTATAAAAGATCTTTATCCCAGATTGTGGAAGTAAGATGTTAATTAAGATAAGAATCTTGATTTGCCCTGTTTTGAGCATTTGTGTTACCGTCATGTCTCGGTTTCGTGACTTTAATCTTAAGTTAAGATTGTTTTTCTTCTCAGTTTTCTAATGTTATTCCGCTCTCGCTTCCTCATTTATAAAAATATGATTTCAAAAAAGGATTAAAGTAAAACCATTTGTATGAATCGAAAAGGTTTTATTACCATATTATATTTTATTTAATTATCAATTTATAAGAATCGAAAAAGTTTTACTTTGCTGAAGCTGAGGAGAATATCTTACAAGTTTGTAACAGTCACAAGAAAGCATCTCCGACCTTATAAAGCATATATATTCTTGATCAGTATCAACAGCCGAGACGATTTAGCCATATCTGAGCGTATGAACATACAGAAATCAGAGATAATAAGAGATAGGTGTTTGAGATGTATGGGACATTTGCTTCTTACACTTGCAGGCAGCTCAAGTTTATTTTCCATTTTTGTCACACCCTCTCCCGCCCCCACAATTCGGAATACATCTTATTATTGCCACAGTTTTGTAGATAGAAGGTTCGTACCTTCTGGACATATTTAGTACTCAGTATTATTTAGGGATCTACCAAAGGAACTTTAAAGATCGGACTAACAATAGTTAAGTTCTAGCGAAAATTAACATTTATGATTGGCAGCACCGGCCGCAACGTCGATGGGCAGCACTGTAGTATGGAGTATATTATGGTCTTACTTGACCGACTTTCTTAATTGTTCTAAACAAAGTTAGTAGTCAGTATTATATATCGATCCGCAGAAGGAGTTGTAAACAATAGTTGAGCTATAGAGCAAACGAACATTTATAATTGGCAGCTAAAAGGCTATGGGCAGCACTGTGAGCGACTTTCTTACTTGTTCTGTACACATTTAGTAGTCAGTCCGATCCGCAATAAGAATGGTAATGATCGGATGAACAGTTGTCGATGCTGGGCAGCACCGGCTGGGCAGCACTTTACACTATTCAACATTTCAAAGCAAATATAAACTTTGGTAGGTATAAAGTGTGTTATAGTCGAGCTTCATGGACTTTCTTACTTGTTTTAGCTTTGAACTTTGCTAGGTAAGTGATTTCCCAATAGTTATAGTCACCCATTTGGCTTAAATTTTATAAAATTGCATATCAAATAAAGAAACGCAACTATTAAGAACGAGTTCATGAAAAACTAACATCTTATTCTCACTAAGACTAAGACTATGTTTCAGTCCTATCTTTTCAATGGCAGCTATACTACCCATACCTAGATATAGTTGTCCGGTTTCGGAAAACCTTAGCGATATCATTATAAAGCATAGAAAAAACTAAGGCTACCTTTACACTGTTCCGACACCTGAGACATTATAATCTAGTAGGCCTACAGCTTAGTTGTTATAGATGTAAATAGCTCATCAATTTCAAAGGCGAAACAAGATGAAATGCAGGCCTATTCGATTATCATGTCTCATTTGTCGAACAGTGTGACATTGCAATTAAAATCAAAACAGTTTTTCTTACTAAGAGCCGATTTCTCATCTTCTTATAGCTGCTTTATAGCTGCTGTCAGATAAACTAAGATTATGCTCTGTTAGTCATAGGTTTATGTGACAGATTGCTCTATGTAGTAGATTAGAAAACGGCCCTAAAACTAGATTTTCAATAGAACGTGCCTAAGGCAGCTATATGCTATAGTTTTTGAATCCTGACGCTTGTATCGAATAAGCAGCGTATGTGCATCTAAAGACTTCAAGCAAAGTTTCGTGAAGATATCTTTCAAACTGAGGCTATAACACTCAGCTAGTTGTCTTGATCAAGTATGTATATGCTTTATAGGTGCGTAGAAGCTTTCTGCTGGATATTATATACATTAGCACAAACTAAAATACTTTGTGTACCTTTGGTCAGAGTATAAAAATGCGAAATTTAGCAACTTTTTCTAAGTGTTAAGGAAACTTTATCTAGAAATTTGTATACTGATTAGTTAGTTAAGGCAAAAGAAGAGCTCTTTAGAGCCATCCTGGCCTTGCTCAACATCAGCAAATGGTTATAGAAAGTAATCAGTCGACGAGAATGCTAATAAAAAGGAATCAATCGACGAGACATGGAGTTTCAGATAAGACCCCCCACTACTTATAAAGCATAGAGCAGAGGTTGCACTAGGAGCACAAGTGTTGTTGTTAAGCACGCAGCCATAACATTGTCAATAACCAGCCTTATATCAGCTATTTCTAGTGATAGTTGAGGTTTCATTTATATGATGAAATGATATGATTCAGTGCAGACAGCATACAAATATAAAATCGGGTGTCCATTCTTTATTTCTATTCATTCTCCTGTTCTATCTTCAAGTTTCCCATTATAGTTAGTTTCAGCTTTTGGTATACTGACGTGACATTGCAGTTGGAAGCTTCATTGCAATCCAGCGCGCCTAATTTCCATTGATGCCAAATTGGCTGACGATTTCGCTACTTTTCAATTTTCTGCCAATTCATTTCGCCCCGTTGAAAAGTTGAAAATCAAATGCTTAACCCCATAATCAAGCTAATGGACATGTTTGCTCTCTTGTTCAGAGTTTTGGTGCTACACGAATAATTCTCAGTGCAGCTCAAAATCAAGCAAACAAAATACAGTTACAATTGCTTTAAACCCTATAATCGCTTTTTTTTTTTTTAGTTTGAGGGGCTAAAGGCGAAGTTTACAGGGTTCTCCGCTCATCAAATAAATCTCTGTCCAGAGCTTGGCCATTTTCAGTTTTTTTTTTTGTGTTTTTATCTCGAAAGGCTTCAAACCTGGTGCGCCGTTTTAATTTAAAGCCTTCAACTCCTTTCATTTGGACAACATGCTAAAGGGTTAAATTGCCCACTGAATCAAAATTATTGGTTTCAAGCGAAGGGAAAGAAAAGAAGTTGGAGAGGTCGTTGCATTGTTTTTGGGGGCCTCCTCTTTGGCCTGTTTTGCCATTGCTGTGGCTTTGGCTCAGAGGCTTTTTGTGTGTATTTTTTTTCTTTTATTTTGCACGTTCTTTGTTCATTCTCCTTGGCTTTCCTGGGGTATCTGCGATGGAGTCTCCTCCAACAAGTGCAGCCACAAATTTCCGCAAGTGTCCGGCCGAGGAGAGAGAGAGTGGGCGGAGTCCAGCTTAAAAATTGCATGCACATAATGCCAATGCTTAGGCTTCAACCCAAGACCGATAAACCGAACACCGGGAGAAAACCTCGCCTCGACCTCGGCTCTTTACCGTTGCCGAAAACACAAGAAAAAAATAACAATAATAATAATAATAATAATAATGAAAGCAGAAAAACAACGAGCTGGTAGGCACACTGACCCGAACACCATTTGTTTGGTATGCAAAAAGAAGTGTCCTTCATCACACACAACAATTTCCAAACCCTTTTCAGCTGTCGCCCAGCTGATTTATGGGACAACTGCGCATGTGCAACTCAATTGCCCTATTGCCGCCTATTTACTTTTACCTGTGACCCAAGCAAAAGGAAATTCGTTCTGCGGTTTAACTAACAGACAACAATGAAAATTTCACTCCCATATTAGAACTGTTTATCCAAACGCAGGAAAATGACAAAGGAAAAAATGGAAACCTACCAAAGACTTGACTTGTTCGCTCCCTCGTCTATCGTCTGGCCGTCCAACCGATCGACCCAAGATGTCGCTGAGCCATAATTTATGGCTTTCTTATGGGGCCGACCCGGCTTCTGTCTTATTTTCAACATATAATTCTCGTTCAATGCGAATTCGCTGTGGATTTAATTAACACCAATTGAACCGCTTGTCGCCTCAGCCCAACTATTTTGGAAACCAATTTTCAAAGATAAATAATTTATGGGTTTCTATTTATTTATTGTATTTTTGTTGAATTTTTAATTTGCCTTTAAGTGATCGAGGAAATATATACAATGGCAAACGCAGGAGGGGTTGGATCAGAGTAGAGTACAGAATTTTAGAGTTTTGCGAGAAGCAAATAAGTAAAATTTGTATGAAATTGCTGTTCGAAGGTTGGGGAAAAGAAGTTAGAAAATGCTCAACCAGTGGCGCGGTAGGCGCACGCTGGAGGGGTTGTGTCAGAGTAGAGTACAGATTTTAGTTTTGCGAGAAGCAAATAAGTAAAATTTGTATGAAATTGCTGTTCGAAGGTTGGGGAAAAGAAGTTAGAAAATGCTCAACCAGTGGCGCGGTAGGCGCACGCTGGAGGGGAGAAAGGCAAATAAGTAAAATTTGTATGAAATTGATGTTCGAAGGTTGGGGAAAAGAAGTTACAAAATGCTCAACCAGTGGCGCGGTAGGCGCACATTTTCTTTATCAGTTCTTATCATTACATTTGATAGTTCTGCAAAAGTTCTTGCCAGGAACTGACGCACATTAAATATAGAAACCCGAAAAATACGAGAAATCTAGAGCCGAGAACCTAAAAACTGAAAATTGTATCGGTATTAGGTTTCGGTTCTGAGTGCAGCAAAGCGAACATTTAGTTTTTTTGGGCTTAGATGAAGTCGATTTGTATATTACCTACGTACCAGAACTGGAACCAGTAGCGAAATATGATGCGGTTTCATCCTTGATTCTTTCTAATATAGTTTTTTCGTTCGTTTTCTCACTGTATTCTGGCTTTCCCATAGGTAATTTATTAAGAAGTGATCATTTTACTTGCGATTTATACAAAATACAGATTATTTTAAGTTCGATTTATGTGACAGTGCCAAGAAGAGGTCTTGGTTACATGGGTCAGCGCTCTCAGATGCAATGCATTACCGAAATGACGAACCAAAAAGGACAAGTCAATCGATCTCATTGACCCTATAGATTCTACTGGCATGAATACTCCTCATTTCCCTCTGAAATTTGCATCTGTCATTATTAGACCACGAGAGCTTTATGCTGCGAAACTGTGTAATGGAACCCGACTGATGGTGACGTAGCTAAGAAACAATGTGATAATGGCAAAGATTTTTAAGGGGCAAAAAATACCAAAATACCAAGAATATCCTTTGCCATTCTAGTTCAATCGAATTAAGCTACCAGTGAAAATTACGTTTTCAATGACCATAAGCAAGTTCCAAGGACAGTCGTTAGAAGTGAGCGGCCTAATTTTTAAAGTTCAGCCCATATGTGGCATGTTCCCGTGTGGGGAAAGCATTCTTGCTCTTCATTTATGTTTTCTTTATATATGTGAATGGAAGGTCTAGAGAAGGCAAAGCAATGCACGGCTAGTAAGACTATAAAGATAGACTTAGGAGAAACGATTGTAAAACTGATTTAGGTATACAAATTTATGTAAAGGGGTGTTTTATTGACATATTTATACCCTTGCAAAGGGTATTATAATTTTGCGCAAATGCTTGCAACGCATAGAAATATTCAATTACGACCCCAAAAACCATATATATTCTTGATCAGGGTGACGAGCTGAGTCGATTGGGCTTTATCCGTTCGACTGTTTGTCTGTTTCTACGCTAATTAGTCTCACAGCTTCGAAGCTATCGAGCTGAAATTTTGCAAAGAGTCTTCTTTTTGCTGCACGCTAACCGTATCTATATCTCACAGGAACAATTGAACGGTAAACTAGTTTTAGTACGAAAAACTTTTTTCTTTTCAATGGAAACGTCTCCAAACTCCGTATTTACTAGTTTTCTATGCTTTTCCATTATTCCGCCAAGTTTGGTAGAAATCGGACATCTATAAAGAATGGCTGCCATGGAAAAGTAAGGTTGAAAAAATAGTCTTAGTAAGAAAAACTTTTTGTTTTTAATGTAAACCGCTTTAAACTTAGCATATATTTATTTTATATGTTTTCACACAATTCTTCATAGTTTTGTTAAAATCGGATGACTATAACATACAGCTGTCATAGGAACGTTCGGTCCAGAAACTATTTTTAGTGAGAAAAATTTTTTGGTTTTCAAAGAAAACGCCTCCAAACTTTGTATTTCTTAGATTGCTATGCTTTTGCATGATTCCACTAAGTCTGGACGAAATCGGAAATCTATATGGTATAGCTGTCATAGAATAGTAGAGTCAGAGAAATAGTCTTAGTGAGAAAACTTGCTGCGGGGAATACAAACTTCGGCAGAGCTGAAGAGTGTGTTTACTGTGGTAACTTGTTTGAGCAATAAGACCAATTGATTACATTATTATTATATCTAGTTTAAGCCGAAATGTTATCTTCAGTAACAAGGCCGATTTTGGGAAACAAGTAAAATTCCGTAGGTGGACTGATGCCAACCCACAAGTGGTAATCCTACAACAACGATAAACTATGTCTGTAGGCATTAACTAAATACTATGAATAATATGCATACTGGCCTCAAAGATCATAAGACCTAAGCCGGATAGACCTTTCAAGCTATACAAATATGTGAATTCTAGGGCAATGCCAGGAGTAAGCTGATGCTTTATTATAATGGCAATTATCGAGTGAATCAAGGGGGAAAAAAACTCACTCAACAGTATTCAGTTGATTATCCATAAGATTAGAACCAAAGCAAAATCTTGACGAAATATTCGGACAAAATTTTGCATTTTATCCTACTCACACCATCTTTGTTTTTCCCCCTATTTGACCTCCATTTCTAACCGCTTCATCGCCAGCAAAACTCATCTTAATTATGGCAGCGTACAACCGTCCCGAAAGCAGTTATTTGATTTACAAATGTCGCCTTCAACCATCACAGATTTCGTGTTTCCCCCCGCCCCCTAAAACCAGGTCATAAATCATAATTTTTAATATTTGTTGTCAACATGGGCGTAGCTCGTGTATATGTGTAAACATGACGCTTCTAAAGAACTCCGACTCCAAGGGACAACACAAACAAAACACAAAAAAAAATGGTATTTGCGCACGCGCAGAGTCACACTCATTGGCAATTGTTCTATCCCGTTCTCGCTCTCACTCGGCAAGTGGACCCATTAAAAAGTCATAAAAATTTGTAAGCACCTCATAAAAATAGTCATAAATATTATTTCTTTTTTGTTCAACCCTCGTCACAGTTGTTCGTTCGTTTGTTTGTTTGTTGGTCTGCGGTCGCTCATAATTTTTATGAGTTTTGGTAGAGATTTTCCAATTGGGTGCCATATTCGAGCACCGAATGATCCTCACGACAAGCGGCCATAATTTATGATCTGTGATGTAATGGTGGCCATAATGATGCTGATGACAGCAGGACAACAAGGACAACAACTCAATTGTGCAATATTATCTGGGGTTTTTGTTTTTTTTTTGGTTGTTTTTAATGGTCGGCTACTGTGAGGGAGGATTTGAGAGTCTAGCTGGGTTAAGTGGTAACAAGATTAAGATATTTTCTTAGTAATTAGCTACTGTGGTGGTTAGCGAAGGGTGGGAGTTTATATTCTAGTCAATGAGTCGATCGATGTATAGTTATTTTCTAAGGAATTTGAAGAACTAGCTAAAATGTGATGTGCCAGTCTTAAACGATCTTTATACTAGGACTAACATACACAACGGGTTACTAAAGTATGCCATATTAAGGATCACAGACAGATGCTCTCTTCTGTTATCGACCCAAAGAAGTAGCATGCTAAGAATTATTAAACTTAGACATCAATTAAGACATATCGAAGAGCATCTGGTGCAGCAGGACTGGAGCAAAGAACAGCACAAGTTTCAAAACAAGACAGTTACCACGTGGCAACAAAGCTGAACTAACTCAATCAAGGGTGGACGAAAAAGAACTGTATAAGTCACTAGACAAGTCACTGAAAAAGTCACTGAAGAAGTCACTAGAAAAGTCACTGAAGAAGTCACTGAAAAAGTCACTGAAGAAGTCACTGGACAAGTCATTGGACCAAGTCACTGTACCAAGACACTTGACCAAGTCAATAGACAAGTCACTGGAGAACTCAGTGAAAAGTCACAGAAGAAGTCACTGGTCAATTGGTCACTGGATCAATTTTATAAAAAAAGTACTTGGACAGGAAACTTTTGAAGTCACTGAACAAGTTATTGTATAAGAAACTAAACATAGAACAAAATGAACTAATTAACTTCAGACAATCTAAAAGCATATAAAAGATGAGAGCGCAGAACTCATAAAGATCCCCATACCCAGAAAAAAGCAGAACGAACAACTCTTGATTTCACTGAAGAAATCCCTGCAGAAATCACTGGACAAGTCACTGTACCAAGTCACTGCACCAAATCACTGTACCAAGTCACTGCACCAAATCACTGTACCAAGTCAATAGACAAGTCACTGGAGAACTCACTAAAAAAGTCACTGAAGAAGTCACTATAGAAGTCACTGGAGAAGTCACTGGAGAAGTCACTGGAGAAGTCACTGGACCAAGTCACTGTACCAAGATACTTGACCAAGTCAATAGACAAGTCACTGGAGATCTCAGTGAAAAAGTCACAGAAGAAGTCACTGGTCAATTTTATGAAAAAGTCCTTGGACAAGAAACTTTTGAAGTCACTGAACAAGTTATTGTATAAGAAACTAAACATAGAACAAAATGAACTAATTAACTTCAGACAATCTAAAAGCATATAAAAGATGAGAGCACAGAACTCATACAGGTCCCCATACCCAGAAAAAAGCAGAACGAACAACTCTTGATTTCACTGAAGAAGTCCCTGCAGAAATCACTGGACAAGTCACTGGACAAGTCATTGGACCAAGTCACTGTACCAAGTCACTGCACCAAATCACTGTACCAAGTCACTTGACCAAGTCAATAGACAAGTCACTGGAGAACTCACTGAAAAAGTCACTGAAGAAGTCACTATAGAAGTCACTGGAGAAGTCACTGGAGAAGTCACTGGACCAAGTCACTGGACCAAGTCACTGCACCAAATCACTGTACCAAGTCACTTGACCAAGTCAATAGACAAGTCACTGGAGAACTCACTGAAAAAGTCACTGAAGAAGTCACTATAGAAGTCACTGGAGAAGTCACTGGAGAAGTCACTGGACCAAGTCACTGGACCAAGTCACTAGACCAAGTCACTGGACCAAGTCATTGATCCAAGTGACTGGACTAAGACGCTGGACAAGTTACTGTACCAAGTCAATAGACAAGTCACTGAGCCAAGTCACTGAAAACGTCATTGAAGGAGTGTCTATAGAAGTCACTGGAAAAGTCACTGGACCAAGTCACTGGACCATGACCAATTCTATGAACAATTCACTTGACAAAAAACTTTTCAAGTCACTGAACAAGTTATTAAAGAAGTAACTAAACATAAAACAAGATGGACTGATCAACTCAGGAAAATAGACCTGGACGTAAGCCATAGTAGACAATCTGGACGCTGCTTAAAGATGAGAGTACAGAGCTCATAAAGATCCCCACAACCAGAAAAAAGCAGAGCGAAACAATCTTGATTTAAGAGTAAACAATCTTAAATTAAAAAAAAAAAATCAATCCGAAACGGGAATGGAAACAGGGTAATCCCGGATTTTCTTGAGTCGACCACGGAAAAGATGGCTTTCACTCCCCCTTTTTATACCCTGTTCCCATTGAAAATGGGAAAAGGGGGATCATGAAGTTGTGCGAATGTATGTAACAGGGAGAAGGAAAATTTTCCGACCCCATAAAGTATATATATTCTTGATCAGCATGAACAGCCGAGTCGATATAGCCATGTCCGTCTGTCCGTCTGTCCGTCTGTCCGTCCGTCCGTCTGTCCGTCTGTCTGTCTGTATGAACGCGTCGATCTCAGAGACTATAAGATATAGAGCCACAAATTTTTGCACGAAGGTAGATTTATGCTGTACGCACATCAAGTTTGTTTCAGATTTGAAAAATTCCACCCCGTCCCCCTTTTATTCCCAAAAAACCTAGACCTCCTCTAGAAATCCTAGACCTAAATAGCCGTCAGATCCACAATTTTCAAGTTAGAGCCTCGTGGTTTAGTACACATAAAGCTAGGCCCAATATCTATCTATTCTGAAAAGTACAATCAGATCGGACAAAAAACACCGGAGTTATAAGCGACACAGTTGAGCTGATAAGAGCACCCCCCCACTTGTTGGTCAGGACTAGAAAAAAGTGTTGCATACATTTGGGATAATGTTGTTAAATTCAAAAACAATTAAATGAAAACAAATGAACAGGGTATTTTGTGGTCGGGAAACTCGACTGCAGCGCCCTTACTTGTTTTTATTGTAATCCCGAAGAACCGGATCAATTGAAGCCTGATTCGGGATCACCCTGTATTCAATCCCGATTTAAATTTTTTTTTTGTGCTCTTGAATATGATGAGCTCTTGATACTAGAAAGAACATTCTTGGCTCTTGACAATGCTGTATGGCCTTGATTCAAGAATGAGCAATGTTGAATTTGAGTATGTTTTGCACTTGATTCAAGAACTATGCTGCTTGATATTAAGAATGATTCGTACTTGGATCAAGTATTAAAGTTCTTGGATCAAGAAAATCGGTAACAGAAATTCATACTTGCATCAAGAACTTCACTCTGGGATCAACAACTTTCAGTCTTATCGAACTTCTGACATTGAACACTTATGAAATTTTCTATTTTTTCTCTCAGTGTAAAAGGTATCTCGCTTATTCATAGCAAAACAACAGCTATTTACTTGATCAAAAGTTATTCTAGCTTTTACAAACAAAAGAAAATGTAAAACAAAAGATTAAATAAGCGAAATCAGCTATGAAGAAAGCCAAAAAGGTTCTTCTGATAGGCATTACGTTGGATTTCTTGGTTTGACTATAAACAGAGAATTTTAGGTTTATAATAGTAATTTGATACTGCTGGGGAATCTTTTAAAGGTAAATTAGAGATAAATTCATCCAATGCCCAAGCAGCACATTTGTATTTGCTCAGCACTTCTTGTATTATAAAACTTATATATTGTAATACCTTGACGATTTGTACAGAACACAAACCAATTTCAGTTGTAAAAGTCTTCAATTTTGTTGCCCAAAATAAACACATAAACTAAAGTCCACTTAAAGGTTTTACAAATGAACTTTTTAGGCGTGTTCTATGTATTTTGCTTTGCTTGTTCTATTGTGTAGGGCAATTTTTCAAATTTTGTTTCTCTTTTTTTCTACTTTTTTTTTTTCGGTTGCGTGCGCGATATCAAGTCAGAAGAATTTTCACTTCATTAAAACGAAATGCAAGCGTTTTTGAAATAATTAAGAGCCACAAAGGCGAAATGTCACAGCGAATGAAAAATGCCTAACCAGAGTGGAGGGCTAATCTAACCAAACTATTTATATATATATATAAATTTATATATATACATATTTACACAGCGGTAGCAGTACATAAGCATAGCGTGCTGTTTGGCCAGGGAGGAAGGAAGGAAGGAAGTCAAGCTGTGGCCAAACTGAAACTGAAATTATATCAAAAAAAAAAATGTTGCGCCAATGACCAACTGACTACGTTTTATGGACGGATGCGTCTGATCTTCCTTCTGGTCTCCCTGGGTGCCCTGGCGGGGCCCTCTGCATGATGTGTACTTCGGAGCGTAATAACACATGGAAAAATGCCACTTGATGTAGGTCACTTTCATTTGCATTGTGTTCGCCAAGGGTGGTCAGAGAATGCCTCCGGTGCTGTTGCATAATGTGGACACACAACAACAGCAAAATAGAGTGAGAGCTAGAGGTAGGTACCAGCTAATTGGTCTTGAGTTGATAGACTTTACGTTTTTGAACCGTTTTGAACCTGCGCGCCTGGAGAAAACATTCATCATTCTATAAATCAAAAATTCCAAACACGCAAACTACCAAAAGTTGGCATTTATCTCTGTTTGAATGTGTACAATGAGTGCCGGGACATATTAAATTAAACTCTCTCTCTCTCTAGCTAGGAAATGCACAAAAAGATGACGAATTCGAGCCTAAAATCATTGCATGTCGAGGACTTGAATGGTGGTAGAATTTTGATTTATTTTGACATTTTGTTATAAAAGCCAAAGAATTTTGGGAATTTGCTTTCAACAAATTAAAATAGAACAAGGTTTACAAGTCCTTGTGGTGCTTAGAGCATGCCATAGGTTCAAGATAGTCCACATAATGAATAATGTGCAAATGTTTTGAGTTTGGTAAAATTATTTAGAAATACACCAAAATTTCACTTAAACATTTCAAACTAAGGTTCATTTACTCTCGCTGTGTATGGCAAATGCATTAGCTCTGAATGAAATTATATTTTGTCAAACCAAAAGTTTATATTTTGATATTTGAAGCTCTAAACAGTTGTGCATTCTGGGTGATAAGTCGACTTTTCGTGCAATTGGTTCAGGCCCTAGAAGGAAAAAAATAGCGATATCCCGGATATTCGGGTTCAAATCATCCCCAAAAGTTGTCATAAGTCGGTTAATCCCGGATTTCCTCATTCCAAGTACGAATAGTATTGACTTAATCTCGAATATCTCGAATCCGAAGGTCGATATTATATACATTATCTCAGTTAGTCTGGCAATTCCAAACTTGATAGTCTACAGAATTTGAAACTAGTTATATATAGTAAAACACTTTCGTTTCAGGTTTGAGTATCTGTCTGAAAATACCACCAATAAAGTATTGAATGGTCTTAACCAGGGAAATATTGAAATCAAGCAAATTAGGTTGCCGGATACTTAACAAAATCTCTATCGATATTTCGTTATTAAAGACGTAACACATTTTGTTCAATAATTAATTAATAATAATTAAACAAAAAATAATTAGAACTTCTTTAAAGTAGGAAAGTAAAAGGGCTTCTATTAAGGTAATTAAGATATAATTTAGAAAATACTTTCTCACTGACTTCAAAATCAAGAGTTCAAAGGCGTCTGAAATTCTGGAAGTGGTTTGGTTCAGAGGAACGAGTCCTTAGGGAAAAATAAGTATCGGATTTCGGATCGGTTTGGTTTGCAGCTCATTTATTGGTAAATTTGATTTTAGAAGAAGAAAGCGTACAGCCTAGGAAGCTATTAATAACATTATTTGATTCCCGAATGGAACAAAAAATTCAAAATCTGCGACTTAACTCCGAACCGATTTATAGACCTGATTGAAGTGTAGTCTGAGAGTTGTTCACATCTTTCTATCTCTGCAAAAGTCTAAAGATTACTAATATAGCTTTATTTTTGTCAGAGCTACGGTAGATTTTAGCATAGTGATGGTTTTAGAGTGTACTGGGGGCCTTTAGACACCTTTTCGTTCCCAAAAAAGTATAGAACGGCCCTATTTAGAGCTATACCGAAACATGGTCTCATAGGACTAGAGTCAGTCTATTACAAAACCAGAAGTTACGAAAGATTTTAGTTGGTTGAACTTTGGTTAGATGAAGGTATAATATTAGTGTGTCAATATTATCAATTTGTCAATGGAAGATTAGTACCATTTTTTAATATTTTTGTGCTCAAACCTACAAAAAGTTTCCATTATTTCTTATAAGTACGATTATACTTAGTTTAAGTACTACAGTTTCTACAGCTACATCAACTACTTATTTTAAGAATGTGCATACTCACTTTCAAGTTTGTTATTATTTTTTTTTTTTTTGTTATCAATTGCGTTTAAATGAATCGAGGAGTTTGGTTGAACTAAATTTTTGTTAGGCTTTTTTAGTAAGGTTATTTAAGCTCTCCCAAATGAAATGAGTATTAACTAAAACAACAAAAAATAGCACAAAAACAAAAAATAAATAAAAACTGCCTTCTTTCTAACTTCTATTTACACTTGATACAAATTTTTATTTTATCAATATTTTGTTAGGCTTTTTATATTTTTTTAGTAGGTTACTTAAGAGATCTCAGTATGAAATGAGTATAAACAAAAACGACAACATGAAAAAAAAAAACACTAAACAAAAAATTCAAAAAAAAAACATAAAATTTATACAAAACTGCCTGCGTTCTTCTAACATTTTTACTCACATTTAGAATTAGCCGACGGTGTTTCACATGCAACTTGAATTCAAATGAAAAATTGTTTGGTTTCCACTCAATCGTAAATTTAGTTTTGAAAAAAATTTAAACCTATTTGCTCTGCTTTTGTCGCACTGAACTCGCGCGATTTCACGCCGAATTTATGAGTATCCATCAGCGGCGGAATTGTATTTTAAACGTCATCGATGGAAACACTTTGCTGGCCATCCATCTTCGGCATATTGGCTGTATCTAGGTGTATCTGTATATCTATGTATCCAACGGATGCGCGTTTGTTTTTGTATTCCGCGACTACGTGCTCGAAGCGCCAATGTCTCACTTTGACTGCTCGGACATAATTCAAATATCTGAGCATCAATAAAAAACACACACACACACACACACACACGCACTCTCACACACAGCCACTCCGCTCACGTCCGTCTCCGTCTATCCAATTGTAGCTGCGAGTACACCAAGTGCATTCATTAAAGCAACAACAACAACAACATGAACAGCAACAACAACAAAACCAGTAGAAAACCCAAGCCAGTGGGTGAGAGCAGGCAAGCATGTGGTGGCCCACCCTCTGGCCATCTCACTCACACACTTTACCTTTGCGGACGGCGGTGAACACAATTTCAACCGCCAAACCAGAAATTCATAGCCGCAAAATGTTTGAGTTCGAACTCAGTCGGGCGGCTCTCTCGCACTCTCACGCTCTCTTTCGGCCACAGCGTGTGGGAGTAGAATATTCGAAGTCGAATTCTTATTGCTCACACCGACAGTGTCGGTGTGCCGTTTGTTGTTCTCACCGAATCGGGTGGGAGAGGAGAGCTGAGTTTCGGTCGATCGTTTCGGTTGGAGCGCGGCGGACAAATATAAACAATATTCGAAAATCGTAGGCCCAAAAGTTGGTTTGATTGCGAGGCGAGAAAGTTGCAGTTGCAAAGGAGCCAAAGGAAGGGCATCGATAAGAAATAAATACAAATATTTTAAGTTCAGAAATAAGAGAAATTAATATCAACATGAAACTATGAGCTTATTTTGTTACATGTGGCAGTTGTTTTTAGAGCCTGCAAACTGAGTACTGAGAGTATTAAGCTGATGAGAGAACTTCGACTGTTACGGTATTTAAGCGAGAATTTCGTTGCATTTACAGTTATGCGTTAAGTGTTTTAACTACAGAGGATTTTTTCTTTACCAGAAGTCTAACAGGCTTGGAAATAAATGAGCTAAAATTATTGCAGTACTTTAATTTAGCAAAAAATGTTATTTTAACTATTAAAAATAAGTCCGAGAACGCACAGTAAAAGTAATATCAATAATTTAGTAAGCAACATTGATTTTTGTGCGATTCTTGCTCGTAAGTTCTTTTTTTATACACAAAAGTTGTGTTTTTAGCGTTGAAACGTTATCCTTTGTCGATTCAACTGCCAATAAGCATGTATATATTAAAATAATGAAGACCTTTTTGGGAAAAAATAGTTTGCAAACACTTGAATAGTAGTATAATCAGCTCGCTTGCGAATATTTTTCAAAATTTTGTATCGTATTTTGGACTTTATAACAAAAGTATTTCAAGTTTGACATTACAAAAATTGGGTAACCCTTTTTTCAAAATCAATCGAGAAGCCCCAAATTCCAAAATTATAGTATTTTAGTACCTACAACCTTCCCTCGCAAACATAGTTAGGAACCCGGAAGTCAATAGCGACCAAGTAAAACATATTCACACTTCTACCCTTACCAAGACCATTAAGGAATTCAAATTTGACTTAACTCAATTTACTTTGTTCAAACTAATCTTTGATTAGGCCGAAATTATGTCAGCTGTATCCATTTTTACACATTTTCTAAGGTAAAATAAACTTCTGAAACTTTGCAGAAGCTTCGGTACGCATTATAGTTGGGTCCAAGTCGTGCTTTTTGTCATTGCCCAAAATCACGACCCGCGCCCCACTCTAGTCCGTAGGTTCTAACCCCTTTATAAGTATAAGGTTCGGTTAACTTTTCAAAACTGAGGTTTTGCTACTATCCTTGGTTTTTCTTTTGAATATTCTTTGAAATATTTTTAGCTTTATAACAAGTTTGCACAAATTTGTAAAAATAGTGCAAAAATAGCCATTAACTAATTCCAAATTATAAATGCTTTCCTTCTTTCTGGTCCTTTCAATAAGTACTTTACATTTATATGAGTAGTTTGTCTTGTCATGATACAACTTGACTAAAGCCTTATTTATCTTTTAATTCTTAATAAGATTATTATTTCCCTTCTAATTCTATATAAGAAGGGAAGAGTATGAGTTTTAATATTCCAAGTTTTAACATGATTAACACAGCGAATCTTCATTAGATCATACACCAGGCAATCCAGTACAAAACAAAGCAACTTATACAAACTACATACAAAATCGAGTTCAATAACTTTCTGAACTAAAAGCCCATATATAAGACGTACGGTTAGCTTTTAAGTACGGGAGATACAAAACTTAGAAAGTTCGGTCATCGGTCCCAAGAAACCCGTACCGAAACTGTTTTGCGGGAATTTCAGATCAGAATTTTTTTTTTTTTTTACTATAATTTGATTTAATTTTATTTCGGTATTCTAACAACTTAAACAAATAAACTTTGTGATGATTGCTTTTAATATCTCTAGCTTACTTCAACACTGTCAAAATTATGCTAAAGTTTTCCCCATATATCAATTTACATTACATCACAATTCTACTTCTTTGGTCTAATATTTCTATCACAGCCCCCTAACAGTTTAGGCTGCTACTATTAATGGCGGCCTCTCGCATTGTGCGAGCTGGCACCAGTTGGCAGTCACACCGAACTTCTTAATTTCGTCCCGCACCTGGTCTTCATATTTCAGTTTCCATCGTTTCCTACTGGCTCTTTTCAAAGAGTCTTTTGCATTCCTTTTGTACACCTTTTTAACATTTTACAGGTGGATTTTAATGTTACAGCAAATCGACATATCTGAGTTAGGCTGTAAACTATGTTATGCAAATGTACATCCCTTGGGTTTTTAGTTCAAAATATCATATTATGAAGTTCCATTGAAGTTACAAAATATTTAATTAGATTGTCTTAAACCTAAAGCAACTTTCTTCGCTAGGTAAAATCCGTACGGAACTTTTAACGCGATTTTCACAAATGACAATAATTTTGAGTTATATAAGTTTACGATTTGCGATTACTGATGAGTCTCTGCTGAATGTCAGTCAGGCAGACCAAAGGCTGGTCAGTGGCTTAAGATTTTAATCAAATCAAATAATCTCTCACGACAAAAATGGCATTTGCATGTACTTTAAATTGAAATGAAAATATCAACAAGAACGATTGAGCAAGCCAGCAATGGGTATTCCATTCGTTTCCTTTTCAGCAAAGCATGATTGCCAAGTTTACCAATCGCAGTCGATAATCATTGCATTCTGCAGGTGAAATCGCCCATCATAAATCAAAAAAATTAATTTCAAATCCTAGTGACATAATTCGCCCATATAATCTAGTATTTTTACTGATTAAGGGCCGTTTTCTAATCTGCCACATGGAGCCATCTGTCACATAAACCTACAAATAACAAATCATAATCTGTGTTTATCTAACACATAGCAGCTTTGTAGAGATGAGAAATCGGCCCTAAACTACACACAATGGTTGATACAAATATTTTTTTCAATTCATTTTAAATAAATTGCATTATCATTATTACTAAATGTCGGTTTTTTCTGTTTTGAAGGAGGTCAAATTAGTGATTGAACAGTTCCAACAACTGTTAATATTATATATTTTTTATGTAATTAAATAAATGTAGGTCGCATTCAGCAGAGACACTTGTACGCCGAATAATTTTCATACTGGAAGCGATTGTTGTAAAGTGTTTGAGTAAAGACTTACATTAAATTTGAGATTATTAGTTATATTACTAAAAACTATCTTATTGGTAGCCAGGTGTGGTGCAGCGGGTATTGTGTGTGCCTAATAATAGTGCAAAAATTATAAGCCAGGTCACCTTGACCAACTATTGGCGTAACCTTTGAAGTAACGAGCCATGAAAAGCTTCTCAAACATTGCCTTTCGTATTCGGCCTTAAACTGTGGGTCCCTTTCAATTGTGCGAATATTAGAAGCTCACAAGCTAAGAGATAGAAAGAGACTTGGCTTTTTCCTTTGTGAAGCCAGGTATATTTTAATTATACTTTTAGATATCAGAAATTTATTCTTGATCGCATAAATAGAAATCAATCAGTTACTAAAATTTTGCTTGAAACTTTATATAAGCTATGCTTTCATTCCTATGTTATACAGATGACTTACAGTTTTCTATAGCTAAGTAGAAAAGCCAGCGAAACTATGAACTGCAACTGCAAAATGTCATAGAAATTTATGTTTGTTCAGTGGCTTTCGCTGCTCTTCTAAAGGGGTTCAACATAATTAATCCATGTGAACAACTTTCCAATAATCTTTAAGATTCAAACTTCACAGTTGATTGGCAAGACGCTGTGACTTTTCCCTGAAGACGGATTCCGAAGGAACCCGAAATATATAATTATATATTGGAAAAGAAAATATTTTAATTGTTTACACTTAAACACACTGCATTAACAGGACCTAGAGCCGGCTAAGACACAACAACTTATTTAAATCTTTATTAATAAAACTGCTTAAGAATAAGTTTGGTTTTGGTCTACAATTACTTACAATTGTGGCTCTGGGCTTTTTAATTGTATTTGCAATCAGAAGACAACAGCCTCTGAATGATTATACTACCTCAGTACCGAAATATGATATGATTTAATATAATAAATATGATTTCTCATTTCGTTTGTTCCTAAATATGATATACAAATGAAATGTCACTTCTTATTCAATGAAACATCGGCATTGAGTGCACCAGACAGATACTGTGTCTAAGGCTAGTGCCAAATTTTGGAAACATACAGTCTTAAAACACCAAATTTGGTTGCTGTTCTAGGCAATTTGCTGTCTTTTTTAACTGTAGCAAAAGCGGCAAAGTTCCGTTTCTCTGATCGCTTGCTGAGATTTGTAGTCTCGGACAATGATACTGCTTCAATATTTTCCATATTGGCTTCCCACCAGGGAATTCTCTACTGTCTCTCAATTTTTTTCAGCTTTTGACAGGGAATAAGTGAAAGTTAACCTCAAGAATACCAAAGGCTTAGATAAAGGCTTTGTCATAATGGAAATCCAAAATCAAAGGGATTCTGGCCTTTACCAACCATAATCTAGTCCAATTTAGGAAAGTTTATTAATAGTTATTTAAGTGTGAGTTTACTTGTAAACTGAATTTCACTTCCTTATTCTTATTTTTGCTAGGGTCGTCTTCTATTTGTTAACGTCTTTCGTCTTTTTCAGTCATTTCTAAGCCGATTTCGTCCTGTTATGTAACAGGCTTGCCACCTCGTCTTGCATAGCTGACTAGGAAGGGCTTGCCTATGCAGCGTTGCCACACCATACCTCACTCTATTTGTCAAATATGATTTTATGTTATGACATTTCATTACAAGGACTTAGACTTAGACTTAATTTCCAAAGATTTTAGTTTTCTAAGAAGTCTGATTGGCTGTTTATAAGGTGGCCTAAGACTAGATTTACACGGTGAAGCAAACTTCATGAAGTGCTCCTAGCAGGTGGAATATGCAAGGCAACATGAATACGTTTTATATAGGAAAGTTTTAGCAACTCAACCGATTCTTTATGGCTACTAAGAGAACTTTATGGAGTTTGCTTCACCGTGTAAATCTAGTCTTGTTCATTTTCATACTCTATAAACTACTTGCCTTTATCTGGAAGTCTATTTTCAAGCAAATTAGAAAACTTTTTAAAACTTTATGCTGCTGGCACTAAAAAGGAATTGTAACAGGGCGCTTTTTAAGACACTCCAACTAATTAAGTATATAAATGTGAACAGACTATTGGAGGATTGGCCTTTCATACTAATTGCATAACTTGCTTATTTTCACTCCCTCTCTTTCATTCTCTCTCCCTCTCTCGCTCTCTCTTATACCTCAAAATATGTCTAACGGCATTCATCTCTTAGTTGGCATGTCACAGGTGCATTTTGCTTGTTTGAATGCTTTAACATTTCACTTGTAGCGGTTTACTTTACAGTGCAGTGCACAGATGCAAACACGGCGAAAAAAAAACTCTGAACCGAAATATATTTCTAAATCTGTAATGAATTTGTACTGCAGGCACTTGTTATTTGATAAAAGTAAATTTAATTTTAAAAGTCATAAAAGTACCGCTAAATTTTCATAAAATTTCTTTCTAAGTCGCAGTTTATCGAGTTATCGATATCAGTTATATAAATTTCCGTATTTTTCCGCGATTTTACAGGAATGTATATATAAGTGCTTCTAATAAGAAACTAGTTCTAGCTGATTGTGTCAGATAAACTTGGAATTGACTCTGATATTTGCAAGAATATGTGACAGATTTGAAGAAGATGCCATATCAGTTCTTCTCTTCTTCTTAATAGTCGCTATGTGACATATGAGATTAGATTTTGCTCTGTTATATGTAGGTTTATGTGACAGATGTAGCTCGATGTAGTAGATTACAAAATGGTCCGTAGAATCCAATGTCAAATAATTAAAGAACATTTGGATTATTTAAGGATTGATAACAGATGACATAAGGACTACTAAGACTACTGTTTATGAGCAAGCAGATTTGAAAACATTTGAAAAGGGTTTCTATAGAAAATATGAAATACGACCGCTTGTAACTCTCAAGTTGAACTGAAATTCTCATTCTCCGTTTTAATATGATTTTTTTTAACAAAAGGGGCTTAGTAAACTCAAATATGATTGTATTAGGTTTTACTATGCGAATTCATGTGAAGTTCTACATACAAACTTAACGGGAAATCAGCCTTTTATACTAATACTTTCTGGGGCCATAAAACCATCCAAAATCCCATTTATTTGTTTTAAAAACATTAATCTTTATAGCTTTACTGAAGTAAATGTAAACTTTGACACTGATTTGAACTGAATACACAACAAATTTAATACTTTTGATTTTATTTTTATCAAAACTAAACTAATTTTTATACAATGTTGACCAAAAATAGCATCCAGTTATGTCAAAAGTTAGCAGAATTCAAAGAAAATTGATTTGGGAATAATACAAAAATTATCAAAATTTTTAATGGGAAAACATGTAATCCCCAAAGTTCAATTAAAAGTAAAAGTTTTCGAAAACTGTTCTGCCGCAGACAATTACCGCGGCTATAATCCCTAAAATGTGCATACACTTTCTTTGCTTGTCACTTTTTATGCATCATTTGGTTGACCGAAGTCCATGAGGGAAACTGTTTCAATAAAATATGCCGTTAGCAAAAGCACTTGACACAAGATAATCAGAGTTGATCCTTTTCGGAATCAACAAAATCTTATAAAATTGGATTCTTTGAAAAAAAGCTCAAAAAAATTGATTTTATTTCAACCTACGCATTGAAATTTCAAGCAAGAGATTTACAAGATCCGAGATCAAGTCAATCCTTTTAATACTTGGAAGCAGAAAGTCCGAGAAGTTGGTCTCTGACAACGTTTGGGATTGATTGAATCCTTGATATCCCGAATTTTCCTTGATTTTCTGTGTACGAGCTCGAACTGATTAAACTGAAAAGTTTCTAAAAAACTACTCAATTTACAGTAGCGGTAAAGATGACGGCTGTGTAAAAGGAATCGGCACTCCAAAACTCTGTCTCTAAAGTTCTCTCCTATCAGTTTTTCTTTAATTTTGTTAAAAATACAACGAAAAAAAAAAGTTTTTTCCTTTCACTCACCTTTTTGTTTTGATAAATATTTGTAAATCCAATTGAATTATAGTTTTTTCTCTCTTTTCGTTTCCTCTATTTCACTTCACTTTTGCAAATTCCAACAGAATTCTATTTCACACAATTTTTCCCCCCAGTTGTTATGTATCAACTTGTATTTGTATAACAATTTTTGGTGATTAACTTTTGGTGGTATTCTTCCACTGTACTACCATTGCACTATTAGCTTTTCTTCTTCGTTTTTTTTTATTTTTATTTTTTTTGTACCGCCGCCGACGTGAAGAAAAGCTAGCACTTCAACTACGCTGTTGTTGTTGTTGTTTTCGTTGTCGTTTTCCTGCCGCGGGTTTTCTTTACTCCGAGCGAACGCGCAGTGTTTTTAATTGCTATGTTTTTTGGCGTCTGAATAGCGCCACGTTCCACACACGTTTGAGTTTGAGGCCAAAACCTCGGCACGGCGGCGTTGCTGCTCGCTGCCGCTCCGGAGCCTTTCGGAGGCGTCAAGAGTTTTTCGACAATTATAAATCATTTTTGTCGCCCGGGTGCGAGCGAGAGCTGGCTAGTGCGCGTTCGAAAAGCATGCCGTGCCGCTTGCGCACAACCAAAACTCCGCCCCCTGGCGGTGATTTATGGCCAAAGAGGGTGGCCAGCAAACGGGCCTATGGCGCTGCAGCGAACTGTGGCCGAGCTCTCCCAACCGGCGAGCACTCAGCTGGGAAAACAGAAAAACAGGTAGTTGGAAGCTGGCCCCATCAGCAATGTCAGTTGGTTTTTTGCTCCAGATTAGGCCGAAATCATCCTAGATTAGTGAGTCCTGGCTCGTCCGCTGCCAAAACCCACCCCCCTACTTTATTTGTATTCAATCGTGACGCTCTTCCGCTAAATCACCGTCACATTATTATTTCGCATTATTATTTTATAAACGTTTCGTTCATTTCCATTTTTATTGGCGCTGCATTCACAAAAAAAAAAACAAAAACGTCGCAAAATTCTTTAAAAGTCACAAAAGATTTAAATTTATTGTCTGTCTCAAGTTTTGGTCTTGTGGTTTCGATTTCAAGCTCCGATGATTCATTCTCAGCTTTGATTTTGGATTTTGTTTTGGTTTTTCTGTTTTTGTTTTCCATTTTTGGGTTTGGTTAAATGCCTTAATTAAAAATCAATTTCATATTTTGCTACCAAATACCAAGATTTACATTTGTAAGGGGTTAATTATCAGCTATTTTTAGTTGGTTACCTACAACGCCCAGAAATTATGGTTTGTAGATGAATGTTTATAGAAATTTAACAAAAAAAAATAATTTAGTTCCCTATTTCCCAAAGTGAAATAGTACATTCGGCTCTGTTCCAAATTCCCTGACCGTTTTCATGTTAAAATTTTCACATTTATATGAAACTTTCCCACACTACATCGCGATAGAATTTAAGCCGTTTTGTACTTGAAATTTCAAGTATGATTCGTTTTGAGGGTGTACTTAAATTAAGTACGAAACATTCTCAACTTGAAATAAGACTGCTAATATTATTGAAATGAGAACAAACCTTCTTAACTCAAGAACATTTTGTACTTACAGTAAGATGCAAGATTCTAGAAGTCGGAGTTCTTAGTTCAAGTACAAAATATGTTAGATTGAGTACAAAATAGACTCATTATCCTAGCTCCACAAAGTGCGCCACATAAAATACGAAATATTTTTAAGCGAGTCGGTTCCTAAAATTCCCAACTGGCTTTAGCACTTTTGTAATGGAATGATGGTAAATTTCAGAACTACAGTAGCTCTAACTTGCTCTTTGGTTATGGGTCTTGGACATTTCTTTGGTTTAATACAAACACCTCGTTCAAGAACAAAGTGGAAATAGCTTCTGTAGCGCATACAGAAACCAAAAATGTTTTGTACTTGTTTGAAATACTCTTACTTTCATATCTTTCTGGCCTTTTTCGGAAAGCATTCCGAAAAAACGAAGCTACTTTTGTTGCAGATCATGATTCTATCCAAGCTTAAAGTTCTTCTAAAGAGCAAACCTGCTAATCCTTAGGGGTAGAACTACTCATTTGAGCGATACAAAATAGTTTTTGATCTTCAACATGTAGCTGCAGTAGCAGCGCTAGTACAACATTCTGTTGCTTGTAACTTGACTTATGTTTATAAGATCTTGAACGATTCTTTGGCGGCTCGGTAAATTATACTAATAATAATCGGTAAATTATACTAATAATTTACCGAGCCGCCAAAGAATCGTTCAAGATCTTATAAACATGAGTCAAGTTATGAGCAAAAGAATGTTGTACTAGTAATTAGTATTACTAAAAATGTCAAGATTGAAGATATGGCACTTTTCCCAAAATATCCTTGTAGTGTCTTTGCTCGTATTTTGGCCAAATTTGATTCAATGCTTCATTTGATCAATACATATGTGACTTCTGAATATTCGGCTGTTGCATCGATCTTGGCATATGGCGGGGTATGATTTATTGAGCTGGGGATTATCGTAATGAGCCCAATTTTTCATAATTATTCACAATAAGTTACCAAAAACCATTTCAGCGATTCCGGAATTTTTGTTTTGTTGGCACAGAAGTTGCTCTGATTGCACCTAAGCACTATGTGGTTTACACTTCAGCAAAACGACACATACCAAACAAATAAAGTCTAATATTAAGGTTTCAAAATGAAGTCGAAGTTGCAACATTGTCCGAACCGATTTAATACAAGTAACGCCACCTTTTAAAAATCCCTTAAAAACCTCTTTGTATTGGTAACAGGTCCGAATCCAACAATGCAAAATGATATAAATCTATTATCTGATTGAACAAAATCCAAACTGAAACTAAGCTTTTTGCATTCACATAACCCTTTAACTCTGCCACTTAATCTATGACTAATTATGGTACTTGTTCGTTAAACTTATCCATGAGTTGATAACTGAAATCAACGACTTTCATACATGTTAATCTTTTGACTTAAAAACATATTAATGATGTTATTAATACCAGATTATCCAATTCTTTGAAACGTTCCTGACGTTCCTTTCTTAATAAAGAATTATTTTGTACCATATTAAGTTATTTCAGAACAAACCATTCTTAGAATGTTGCATAAGAACTTTATGTGGATATTTTATGTATGAAAGTATAGAAAACTGATTACTACGATAGAATAATTACATGCAGTCCAATGAATTGACATCAGCTTTATCAATCGAATCAATTAACCAATGTATTATATGCAACAGCACTACACCGTATGTATTATGGGATATTATTTGCACAAAACAGGGACCTTATATAGATGTGGTATAAATAAAATCTGTGTTTTTTGGACTAGCCAAATGTCTTCTAAGCATCTTTTTAATTAAGTATATTTCTTCAGATATTTCTATTATCTGAACCAGTAGCAGGAGCAGACATAATGATTGGACTAGATTCTCTGAAGACTTAGGTTAGAGAATATAACTCGGTTTTCCAGTAATTTCAGAGTTCTTCTTGGTAGCTCGCAAATATAGTTTGGTGCAAACCTATGTCGTTGCTTTTTCGGAACCAATCCTTTTGAGCATTCTATGGAGTTACACCCTCACGAAATTTGAAATGACAACACGAAAACTTCGTGCTGAGTCGTGCGTGTTTGTGACACGAAGAAATGTGCGAAAAGCAATCTACTTCACTTCATAAAGTGCATTTTGTACTCAAATTCGAATCTTCTGTTTTAAGAAGTATCTAGTTCTTAGTTAGCAGATGAGTTTTTAAGTTTGAAATGGCTAATAGAAATAAACTGATCCAACAATTAGGGCAAATTAGCCCATTGTAATTCCATTTGTAGAACCATTTCTGTCGGAGAGAGCTCTCCTCTACTTAATCATTCTGAGCATAGTAAAGGCTTTAGTAGAAACGGGAGCTATATATATACTACTTACTTCCTAGAGGTTGGGTATATGAGGCAGTAATGTCTTCACGCCTAAAGCTTTTACAGAAGTAGGCATCCCGCACTAGAGCTACTCTCTACCTTGGCGTGGAAGAACAATGAAAGAATTCTGCTAAAACGTGGGACTTGTTTTCTTAGATAGATTTGAAAATGAAAGATTTTTCTATAGATTCTAAGATAAACAAGAAAGAAAGTCGGTCAAGCCCGACTATAACATACTCTATACCAAGAAAATTTGTCTTTTGATCATAACTCGAAAACCTTTCATCCGATCTTCTTCATTCCTTTGGCGGATCGATAAGTTATCCTAATAACTAAATATGTCCAAAAGGAACAAGCCATCTATCTTCAAAACTGTGGGAGATATGACGTTTTTTCTAAATTGCGGGGGTGGGAGGGGGCGTGGCCAAAATTAAAAATAAACTTGATCTGCCTGCAGACATAAGAAGCATATGTCCCATACATGTCAAACCTCTATCTCTTACCATCTCTGAGATCTGTGCGTTCATACGAACAGACAGACGGACGGACAGACGGACTTGACTCGGCTGTTGATGCTGATCAAGAATATATATACTTTATGGGGTCGGAGATGCTTCCTTCTGGATGTTACATACTTTTGCATAAACTTATAATACTCTGTGTACCTACGGTACAGAGTATAAAAAGTAACAGTTAAGCAGAGTTCAAGTTTTAAGAACATGTTGGTCTAAATTCAATCTTGGATTCATATTTGAGATGACATTTTTCTCTGGGTGTAGGAAACGATAAGTGTCTTTAATTTTCTTCCCCGCCCTAAATTTTCCGAGGAGCAGCTGTTTTTCTGCTGATAATTTTTCAAAATTTTCTTAAATTTTGTTATAAAATATAAATAAACCATAAAGGATTAACTTATAAACAAATATTGTTGATCTCTTGCGATGCTGTTGCTTGCCCCCAAACACACACACACGTGAGGACGCCCCCGTCGCTCCTTCAGCTTCCAGCACTTTTTACCCTCAGCCCGCACAAACCCAAATTAAATATGAAGAAAATGGAAAAACGAACACAACAACAAAAAAATCCTACAAAAAAATGCATAAGAGTGAGAGACGCCTGCGTGTAGTTCTGTAATTGGAGTTGATGTTGGCGTTGCCAGCGGGCAGCCGGAGTTAGGCGGCAATCCTCGCCCAGCAGCATCCAACATGTTGCAGGCAATTATTCATCATCGCTTGCTGCTTTTTAATATGAAACAATCAAGAGTGTTTGTAGTTTGTTTTTAGTAGAGGAATTTCAAATTAAAAATGGGCATAGAGCGCTTCCATTCTACAATACGTAGTGGCAGCAACTGGCAGCAGTTTTTCAATTACGTTGCACGAAACCAAATAACCCAAGAGGGGAGGAGCACAAAACTCACGACAATTCGTTAATACCTTGCGATTTGAGTTCTTCACGCATTCGCCTGGATAATGGAAATGGCTGTGGGGCAGAGGTGTAGCCAAAGGGGATCAGAAATTAAGGTAGTGTAATGAAAAATGGAAGCGTGAAGGAAACAGGAGCCTAAAGGGGACGACAGAGACTGAGATGGAAAGATCTAGTGTTGGTAGATATTGGAAAGCCTAATGTGACCAACTGCTGCCAGCTCGCACAAGGCAGAGGCCAGTGGCGGTGGTAATTGACCATATGGGAAGAAGAGGAAAGGAAACTGTGGAAAATGATTTTGGTACAATGACTTTCTATATTCTATGAAAAGTTTATTTCCATGGTTTACGTAAAAGTTCAAAGGGAAGTGCATTCTGCGGAACCTTAGAAAGATTCTTGAAAATGAAATGTGGAATGCAAATTCGGAAATGATCTGACAACAAACCATCTCCAGCTTGTTTTGTGAGAAATAATTTAAGAACTACTACTTCTAACTCTTAATGACTCTACTCTAAATTATAAAATTTGCTCCAACTTTCAGTTCTCCATACTCAGTACTCGATGCCTAGCACTCGACTCTTGGTACTCAATATTAAGTACACGATACTCAGTGCTCTATACTCATAGCTTGGTACTAGATGTTCGATGTTATATGTTCAGTCCTGAGTACTCGATACTCAGCTTTTGTTACTAAGAGTATTCGATACTAAGTATTTGATACTTTGACCTCAATACTAAGTAATCGATTCTCGATAATAAGTACTCTATACTGAAAACTTCATATTAAGAACTCCATACACAGTATTCACAGCTCGTCACTCTATACTTAGTACTCGGAATTAAGAACTCTATACTAGGTACTCGATACTCAAAACTCGTCACTCGATACCAAGCTTTTGATACTCTTAGATCGTTACTCGATACTGAATGTTTGATTCTCTATACTCAATACTCAGTTTTTGACACTCAGAGTACTTGATACTCTGAAGTCGAATCTCAGACCTCGATACTAAGTAATCGATAACAAGTACTCGGTATTTAAAACTCCATAATTAGAAATCGATATACAGTACTCAAAGCTGGGTACTCAATACTTAGTACTCAAAACAAGCAACTCTATTACGTTCTCAATACTCAGTACCTGTTACTCGATACTGAGCAGTTGATACTCTGAAATTGTTACTCAATACTGTATACTCGATACTCTGTACTCGATACTCAGTTTTTGATACTCAGAGTACTCAATCCTCAGTATATGATTCTCAAACCTCGATACTAAGTACTTAATACTAAGAAATTAAGTACTTGATGCTCCACACCAAGAACTCGATATACAGTACTCAAAGCTGGGTACTCGATACTCAGTACCCGTTACTCGATACTGAGCAGTTGATACTCTGAAAATGTTACTTAATACTGTATACTCGATACTCTGTACTCAGTTTTTGATACTCAGAGTAATCGAAACTCAGTATTCGATTCTTAAAACTCGATAATAAGTACTCGATACTCAAAACTCCATACTAAGAACCAAATACACAGAACTCAAACTAACTAAACTAAACTCAACTAAGAGCTCTATACTAGGCAATCGATACTGATCACTTTATACTCTTAAATCCTTACTCGATACTAAATACTCGATACTGTGTACTCGACCGATGAGAAGCGCCTTACAATAACATCACCAAATGAGCCATGTTAGCGTGACGCGTGACGCTGAAATCAAATTTTACCTCTACTTGCGAACCGAAATTCTTGGTTAAAATGTAATAAATTCTTAAGTCAATTTCAATACATGCTTGAATTAAAATTATAGCACCTCAAACACATATGGGTCTAAGCGCATTGAAAATACAAAAACTATTCCTATTCGTTCTTGTTAATAAAGAGAAATGATGTCAAAAAAGATCCATGGACCATGAATAATCGAAAGACCTAGAAGTAAGGGACATATGCAAAAGAAAAGGGTTAGAACCAGTTGGGAATTTCAACACAAACTTCAATTGTTAAAGGGAAATCACACTATAATGTCACACACTTGACAATGTTTCGAATTGAATTTAAATAAATGCCATAATTCTAAAGCAAAACGGTATTTAAATACATAATTTTATGAATATCATTCGATTTCCTTTCTCTCCCCCCCTCACATAACAACCACACGACACCCCTTACAGATTTTGAAGCATGTTTATGGGGATGAGTCCATGTCTTTGAGCAGTTGATAAATCTTGGCCATTTAGTTTACAAACACACAACTTCAAGTCGAAGTTACTTTAAGAGCAAAAACCGATCTAAAACTAGCTGAAGATATATATATGTATGTATGTATGTATCTGGAGCAGATAGCAACTTTAGTTTGGGCGATGCATTGAATGATGCATTTACATTAAAATGCAATTTAAATTAATTTCCTCTCGTTGCTTCCAGTTTTCCAGTTGTCAGTGTCTCAGTGACTCCAGAGTCAGAGTGAGTCCATTCACATTTGATTATGACAAACGTGGCTCAGCTGTCAGGCAAGGGGGAGAGGGGGGGAGGCTACTTAGCTGAGAGTAAAATGGCGTCACATGCGGGGGCCAGGGAGCTGGGCTGGGTGGTCATTAGGAGAAGGGAGAACAACAGCTGAGCTTAAGCGACCCAGAGTTGTCTTAAATGAAGCAGGAAAAAACATTGAAGAGAAACCAAAACGTTTGGGTAGGGAAATTTAGGTTTAAGTTATTAAATCTTTAATAAGAATATTGATAATGGAATTTCTGGCCGTCTAAACTGTCAAATTTTGAGCCAGCTATTGAGGGCACAAGTTTTCGAAGAATTTTTTGTAAGTTCGCCTCAGTCCACCTAAACTTAGGCTCTCTTTTTTGCTCACAGGAGTGTTATATAAGGTAAATAATGACTAGTTATAGTTCAATTAGTGCCAAATTAAAACCTTCTTCTGCCTTGAAAGTTATTTAAAAGTATTTTTTGTACGTTCGCCTCAGTCCACCTAAACTTAGGCTCTCTTTTTTGCTCACAGGAGTGTTTTTCAAGATAAACAAAGGCTAGGTATAGTTCTATAAGTGCCAAATGAAACCCTTCTTCTGTTTTAAAAGTTATTTAAAAGTATTTTTTGTAAGTTCGCCTCAGTCCACCTAACCTTGTGCTCTCTTTCTTGCTCACAGGAGTATAATATAAGGTAAACAAAGACTAGTTATAGTTCAATAAGTTTCAAATTAAAACCTTCTTCTGATTGAAAATTTATACTTAATGTAAAAACTCACTTCCGGTTCTGATTGAATGTTTTGCTGCCATATTTCCACATCTGTATTGAATATATTATATATACTCCACGTACATCTAGAAAAAGGTACAGCCAGATAACAAAGCTTTTATTTGTTTGCTTTTTTTTCTCATTTTGTTGGCACTTTTTTTTTCGTCCCAGAAAAGCTTTAACCGTATATTGCTCTCGCTTTGGCCACAGCTGCTGCGTGGATTGGCAACGGGGAGACTGGGGGAATGGGCAGGACATGTTGCGCATGTCCTTATTGCCACAAGCTGCATACTTATTTGCTGATGATTAATTTGCCCGGACAATGGCGGCGGCGAAAGTTTTTTTTTTTGCTCCACCTCCAAAAAAAAAAGAAGAAAAACACAACAAAAAATAGACAAAGTAAAACGAAAGGACTTTAAATCCTTAAATTCGGGCACAAATTTAAAATGGCCGCCCGGCAAGACAGCTGCTGAGTACCTACCTACCTACAGCTCGTCGACTGACAGCAATCAATCAGATTGCAACAAAAGATACGAAGCAGAAGAAGCTGCCATCCCTTTTGGTCCAGCATCCAAGGTCAGGTCAGAGGTTCCATTGTTCGACATGTTTTCATTTTCGAATCTTTTGCCAATTTCTTTATATGCCAAAAACTCCTTTTTCGCTCTGGCTCATTTGTGTTCATTATCGTCCTGCGGCGCGCCGCCAACGGGAAAATATCCTTTCCTCTGCTTGCGTGTGAATAATGTGGGCATTCACTTGTATGCAGGACAACTCGGCATGTGATTGCCTCGGCTAGTGCCGGTGCTAATCAGCGGCTGACTTTTAATTAGTTCACCTCATCAAGGCCGCAAGGCAAATGGGTGAAAAGCAATGCAAAAAGGATGGAAAGGTTGCAGATTTTCGCTAAACGAAAATTCATTAGTTACGGTTTTTAGAGGCATTTGAGACTGAAGTTGAGAGGGAGAGGGCAAACAGGTGAAGTTGGCTAACATAGCCCAGATCAAGATTTGCTCTCGTTCCGCAATTGATAGGAGATGGGACTTTCAGAGAAAAAGGTGACACAATTTGGTAGAAACTATGAGACATCACTCAAACGGTTTCCAGGCAAGGGAACAGTTGCGATTCATAACAATTCCATCGGTATTAAAATCTGGAAAATACCTTAATATTTTACCCATGTTTTTCCGAAAAGAGTTTACTGGCCTGGCTAGAACAAGAAACATGAATCTTGAGCTATAGATAGAAATAGCCAGAAAATTATCCAGGACATTCTTCAAAACATAATTTTCCCTGTTTCAGAATGCGATTCCTACACTGAAATAAGAAATCAATCCGAAACGAGATAGAAAGCAGGGTTATCCCGGATACTCTTGAACCGTTCCAAGAAAAGATTGATTTGCCTCACACTTTTTATTTTTAATCCCAAAAAAGAGAGTCACTTTAATCCTGTTCCGGGATTATCCTGTTTTCAATCCCGTTTCGGATTGTTTTTAGATTTTGTTTTTCTGTTTATGATGCATTTGGCTTTGTTTATCCCTTTGATGTCCACAGCAATGATACAAGTCTAAATGTATTACGGTACCTAATGAGTCCCTAGTACCGAGTGTCATGTTAAAGAACCCTTCAAAGGAGTCTGAATCAGAGTCCTTATACCCTACAAGCTAAACTGTAGAAGTGGAAAACTTTTGTTTGTCCAAAAATCTTGGTCAGATAGATCAAACTTGGAGATGCGACATCCAGATGCCATGTACCCCTAACGTTGTGTTCTTGGTTTGCTTTTTCAAAGCTAGGCAAGCATCTTTTTCCACCTTGTAAGTGGACTGACTAAGTAATATTAAGCGTGTGCCGCCTTTCACTAAAACCCAAGCAACTTCTTTCCTTGAATATTCTTTTTAAAATGTATTGTTCACCAAAAAGAACGGTTTTGGAATAAATAAGAATTAAATAAAAGAAACCTGTAATGTTGACCAAAAAAACAACCATTTTAGAAGGTTAATAACGCCTCAAATAAACGAAAACATAAAAAACTTGAATCTACGTCCTCGAAGCTATAATGCAATAGTTTCTCATTGGTCTTCTTGCTACATAAGTGTCAAAGATCTCAGTGCTTAAGGCTACATTCTTTACTTTGATTTGGTCGCTAACTCTAGCGAGCGATGGATAGTCCTGTGAGCTAAGATGCAGACGCCCGTTTGTTCAGTTTTCCAGGTACTCCTAGATCACGTTTATTTGCAAACTGGAGCGTAAGTTAATGTCGGCCCTGCCCGACTTTGAAATACCCGTTACTCAAGGCAATTAGTGTTTAATAACCTCATGCGGCTCAAATAAGTATGCAACGTTTTTTTAGCTCTGCCATTTATTATCCGATCTTTATAAAAATTTGTTACATACATTTGCACGACTTAGTATACCCTTTTTACTCAACGAGTAACGGGTATAAAAAACTTCATATCTCCCACAGTTTTATAGATAGATAATTATATAGTAATCAGGATAATTAATCGATTCGCCAGGGGATTGCTTAAGATCGTTTAAGCTGTAGACGAATAATTAGCAAACGAATGTTCGCTGCAGCAGCGCTGCTTCCAGTTGCAACTGCAGCATCAAAATTCATTTTAAGCCTAACTTTCATATTGGCACAGAGGTTAAAATAGACCGGCTTGACTGACTTTCTTACTAAGATTTAATAAGATTTGATCGCTTTCTCTCGCGAGAGCTTGATGGTCGTGTGCGCTAAGATGCAGACTCCTGCGTACTTAGACTTCAGATGATTTCAATAGTATGAAAATCGTTCACAGCTTTGAAAAATCGGCTTAATATGGGTCAATGGTAGTCATCGTTTCCTCACCTTCTCTGCAATCTAAAATTGGTTTAAGTCTTTCAAAGATGTAATTCGATTAAAGTTCTTTTCAGTCAAAGCTATATCCGACTTCCCACTTCTTTTATTGAATTAAACTTCTCAGGTTTAGGTATAGCCACTCTGGGATCAACCCACTTCTTTTATTGAATTAAACTTCTCATGTTTAGGTATAGCCACTCTGGGATCAACCCACGCTGGCATGTGTTGTCCCCGAATAGCTTGACTTTTCATTAACGAAACTATTAAAACAGAACTGATTTTAAAACATATTTGAAGTTTCAAAGTTTTTTGCTAAAACCGTTAAAGACGTTACAAATGTATGCTCTTGTTCTGAGGGAACTCTTATGGATAGTTTCGGTCGAAGTATTGAACTATCGTCGATTTTGGTTTTTAAGAAAGTGAGAATAATATGTTTTTCGGTTTTGATAGTGGAAAATATACACATCTTCATGTAAAAACCGCTAACTAAGAGATCTTAGCTCACAAAAATTCTGCCCTTCTCTGTAGCATATCTGAATAAAACCGCGAGTTCATAGACCACAACCACATCTAGTAATCCATATATCGAACAAAATACTCTAAATCTACTCTCAAACAGCCACATTTATTGGACTACCACAAGTGGAAAAGCCTACAAATATCTTCAGAAGTATTTATTGATCCAGTTTTGTAATATCCTGGCTACCAAACCTTGAACTTTACAGCTTAGGTTGATCCTAACCGCTGCATCTAATTCTAGCGATGGGCACACAATGGCCCTTTGCGCCCTAGCAACAATTAATGTGATATTTACTGCTGAAATGCAAAGCACTTTGATGTTGCCTGAATAGAGGAAATATATGCCAACTAATTTTCTTCCCTTCAAGGAAATTTTTTTTGCATCTTGCAGCAATGCATCTGCAACATGGTGTCAAAGTCCTGGCAACATTGTTGCCAACAATTTTATGGCTTCGAAATTGCATGACCTTTGGGTTTGTGTCTAAATAAAGTGCAAATTGTGTGCACTTCCAAATTCCAATCAGAAGTGCAAGCGTTGCAATTCCTCAAAATATCCTTTGTTGCCAATGACAACAACAGAGGTCGCTCTTAAATGCTGAAAAACTTAAATAACTTTAAAAATTTAACTCCTGCCAACCCCACAGGCTCATTGAGCTGTCGACCTTGGCCATTAATCGTCTCATTCATGTCAAATTTGGTGCAATTCAAATGTCAATTTGGCGAGTCAAGAGGAGAAAGTTGAAGTTTGAACCGGCAAAGAAAAAAATCAATAATTCGAAACGTCTGAATTTCCATTAACAATTTGCCTTTTGGGGCGTCGAACTTGAAACGTGAAGAGCCTTGAAACATTTGCTTAAAAAAACAACAACAACAACAACAGCAGCAACGAAATAAATAAATTAGAAAATTCCGCCACACTTTGGCACATGTGCCAAGAGGAGAGACCCAACAAACAAACTTCGACCCTGTGTTCAGGTTTGGTATTGGCAATGGGGTGGGGTTGAGGGGTTGTAGCGCCTTTTTGCCTAATTTGAATGTATGCGACCCGGAAAGGGCTGTGCGTATGTCTGTAAATGGAAATTGTGAGTTGCGACTCGGGCTGACTGACTGACTGACACATATTTGGGGTATGATCAAAATTAATGACCCGACACATACATACACACTCACACACACACACACACCTTTGCGCATACAAATGCATACAAATGATACGCTTAACACTGGAAACTGGGTCACTAGACGTCTCAAGAAATTATTTTACCGTTTTTGAAATTGGTTTAACCAAGTAGAACTTGATACCAATTGGAAAATGCAGACAATTCCTATGCAAGAATTACTTGAAGAACATTTTCAATTAAGGCAAAACTATTGATACATTTGAATTAGGAATTGATTCAGCTGAATGAAATACTATTAGAGGTGTTTATTTCATGTCTAAGTACTTAATCAAGCATGACAAAAAAAATGTGAAAAAGTTCTAAGCACATTTACAAACTTGAGGGTGGACTTTCCAAATTAGAACTATAAACCCTAAATTCATATAGATCGGACCAAAAATAAAGTTTAACCTTGAACCCATCCCAACAACTTTCAAAAATATTTTTGTCTCGTTGAGCCTTCCAACCAAACTTCATTCTAAATTGATCTAAGCAATAACATTCCAATTTCCGACAAAAAATTCCAGAATTATTGTCCCTTTTTTTGGCCCACAGAACTTTCAAACCAAACCAAACTACCACCCACCGCAATCCATTTTCCACAACTGGAGATGGATTTTCTCATATGGCAAAATAAAACTACAAAGTATTTCGCATACCAGCCTTACAAACCGAGTTTCACAATGCATTCATTCAACATTAAAATCTATTTTGTCCCCTTAAAAATTGGCCACCTCTTAACTACATTGGTTGATTTCCGGTATCCATGATGATGCGCCTCCGCTGAATGATTAAAACGATTTTTAAGTCATATCCCTTCTAGATTAATCTTTTTCGGATTTATGGATTTTTTTTTTGTGTGTGAACTTGTTTAGCTTCTGCTTCGTTGCCGTCTTCATCGATATAATGTCGTCGTTTCATGGAACACTTAAGTCTTAAGAACAGAAAAACGGTCTCAAAAGATAGCGCACTTGCAACAGGGGCGTTATCATGGTGCATAACATATATAGCTTCACGCAAATCGTACATAACTTGCAACTTGGCAATATTCCTATTTAAACGGTTATCCCTGGGGCAAAAACTTATCATCGGGTGTGGTGCAGCGGGTAGTGTGTGGCACATGGCATACACTGCTGTGCAAAAAGGTCGTGACTCGATGCAGTTTTGAGAATTCTAATGAACATACTTACAGCTGTCACTTACCTTTATTACTGTGATATGCGATAATGCCGCGCAAGTGCTTGATAGTCATATGGGCTGAAATGGCGTCGCTTTTATTTAAATTGCAAGGTAAATTAGTTATGAGTTCGAACCCCAAACAAGGTGAGTTCATCACAGTGAGGAGTTTTCAAAAGGAAGACTTCTCTCTTCAGTTCACATGTTCACTTGTTCAGTTTAGTGAAGAACTCTTTGTTCACTAACTCATAAATAACCCAAGACTCATCTGCAAAGTTCGATTTTCGTCCAGTTTGTAGACTTTGAAGATGGTTAAGTGATACAAACTTCGTTGTAATTCTGAAATTGAGCTACACTCATAAAACATTCTACCTGAAAACTCGAAAAATTATCCTATGAAATTCGTCCTAAGGCGATTAAGAAAAATATATTTTTATACTCTGTACCGTAGGTACATAGAGTATTATAATTTTGTGCAAAAGTATGTAACATCCAGAAGGAAGCATCTCCGACCCCATAAAGTATATATATTCTTGATCAGCATCAACAGCCGAGTCGATATAGCCATGTCCGTCTGTCCGTCTGTCTGTCCGTATGAACGCACAGATCTCAGAGATGGTAAGAGATAGAGGTTTGACATGTATGGGACATATGCTTCTAATGTCTGCAGGCAGATCAAGTTTATTTTCAATTTTGGCCACGCCCCCTCCCGCCCCCGCAATTTAGAAAAAACGTCATATCTCCCACAGTTTTGAAGATAGATGGCTTGTTCCTTCTGGACATATTTAGTTATTAGGATAACTTATCGATCCGCCAAAGGAATGAAGAAGATCGGATGAACGGTTTTCGAGTTATGATCAAAAGAATCTTGTTACAGAGTATGTTATAGTCGGGCTTGACCGACTTTCTTTCTTGTTTTTCTCTGTGTACTTTAACTGTACGGAAATGATCGCTTCTGGCTGATACAAAGAATTAAAATATATATAATGCAATTTTTTGTATCACTTGGACGTGTTTTTAGTGATTTAATAAGTTTGATTTGTGTAACGGGAAACTGACTCAAATTGCTCAGTTGTTCCGCTGTACAGTTGCCATTTTAGCAATATTTCTAACTAATTATCTTTCCTTGTTGCCAGTCCTATGTCTATTTTTTTTTAGTGTGAGTCAGCAATTGCTAAAAAAGTCTGTGAACAACAGATAATGCACAAGTCCCTGAACAAGAGTCTTAATATCAGATGAACTGTACAAAACAAGTCATAGTAGAATGAAAAGGAGTTGATGAAGAACATGTCCCACTACTTATCTGTAAGTGAGGTTTTCGTCATGTTTGCACAAACTCCGTTACAATTCTGAAATAAAGTTTTCATCTTGTCATAATACCATTATGTTACTCTGAGTGAATAGTTCTTCCCATATCTTATAGTATGCAACGACTTTGATGATGATGATGGTGAACTGTTATAAAAATGCCTACCTACAAAATTCATCATCATCCCAAACTATCTCAATGATTATCTCACATAATTTAGCAACTGCTAAAACAATAATCTATGCCTTTAAAGGTCACAATGACCGCCAATCGTCGCGCCCTTTTGTTGTGATTACCAACGTTTGGGCCATTTATTTATGACTCTCCGCAGAAGCAATTAATTTGTGACCCAAAATTAAGAATTTTCGCTGGACTCAAAATGGGCCCGGGTAGGGAATGAGTTATGGCCGTACACGGTGGACCACAAATGTCGCTTTAAATGCTCCATTGGCCATGCATAAATATTTTTTGGTTTTACAAGCCTCTTGTTTTGGTTTGGATGTTCTGTTCCCTGGGAGATGAAATCTTGGTCCGGCGGCGGCGTCGGCTAGATCAGTGCGATCCGAAACATTAATATGTTAATGCGGCTGCGCCTGCGCCTGCGCCTGCGCCACCGTTCGGATCTGGCTTGGCGGCAATTTATGAGTTCACCGAATGCTTTATGGCGTGTCGTTTTGACTAATTTATCTGCAAAAGGCGCTGGAGCTGGCCACGAGTTTTGTTTTCTTTTTTCGGTTAATTTATGATTAAGCTGATTAGGCCCGTGTGGGTTTTTTTTTTTCGTTCAGGTAGATATTTTCTTTTGTATTTGCAACTGCATTTTCCTTCTGTACACTAATCGCCATCGAAATGGTAAAAACATTTGTGCACCAGAAACTTTTATTATTGTTATTAAACAAACCGAAAAAGTTTTTCAACTTTCTGATGGCAAGATAAGTGCTTGTCTGTTACTTCTTTTTGGTTTTTTTTTTTTTGTCCATGGTTTTCCGCTGTCAAATGTGGCGGCAATTAAAAACTGTTACGCCTCATGCTAATCAGCCCGCAGCCACGGCTGCAATCCCCGCCATCGGCACGGGCTCCCAAAATTTCAACTCCAACCTCAAAACATGCCACCGGCCCGGCGAAAAGAAAGAATTCATTATTTCAGTTTTAATTGCTTTTTTCATACTTTCGAAATTTTCGCAGCGCCAGGCCTCCCCTCGCATATATTTTAGCATGTTCGGGCCACATCTTTCACAACAAAAACAACTGTTTACAAGAAATTCAATTATGACTTTTAATAACCGACAGCTCGGGTTAAAATG
Source organism: Lordiphosa andalusiaca (assembly GCA_035044965.1). Classification (NCBI taxonomy): domain Eukaryota; kingdom Metazoa; phylum Arthropoda; class Insecta; order Diptera; family Drosophilidae; genus Lordiphosa; species Lordiphosa andalusiaca. The sequence goes on from JAWNNM010002225.1 coordinate 1,006,554, forward strand.
TTATTTGGCAAATTGCAAATTGCATGTGACGCCGGAATTACCCCAAAAAAAAAAACACAAAATTAAATAAAAGGGGAGCATAAGGCTAAAAAAAAAAGGAGATATAAGACTAGAGAAAATCACTGCCAAAAGACCAAAAGGGACTTTAAACAGCTGTACAGACAACCCTGCTAAGTTCTTGTGGAAAGAAGCTTGAAGAATTGGAACTGGGAATGGGAAAACTAAGTCATTCAAAGGTGTACTAGAAATCTGTTCTTACCATAACCTAGAAATTCACTAAAAACTGTTCGTCGAAGCTCCTGCCAACCCAAGTTCAGCTACTTAGGTTGTCAGAGACCGGTCTATGTTACACTTAATTGTATGTGGTTGCTTATTAAACCCTTGCAAAGGGTATTATTATTTTGCCCAGAAGTATGCAACGCACAGAAATATTCATTTTCGACCCCATATACTCTATATATATTCTTGATCAGGGTGACGAGCTGAGTCGATTGAGCTTTGTCCGTCTGTCTGTCTGTATGTTTCTACTCAAACTTATCCCTCAGTTTTGAAGCCATGCAACTGAAATTTTGCACAGAGTCTTCTTTTTGCTGCACACTACTAATATGTCGGAACCGACCGGATCGGATGTCTATATCTCATAGCCTCCATAGGAACAATCGGTCGGAAAACTAGTTTTAGTATGAAAAACTTTTTTATTTTCAATGATAACGTCTCCAATCTTCTGTAATCGTAGGCTTTCTATAGTTTTTTTATAATTCTACCAAGTTTTATTAAAATCGGACAACTATACGGTATAGCTGTCATACAAAAGATGGGTCTGAATAACAGTCTTAGTTAGGAAAACTTTTTTGTTTTTAATGGTAGCATCCTGCAATTTCGTATTTGTTTGTTTCACATGCTTTCACATAATTTTGCAAATTTTTGGCCAAATCGGATAACTATATCATGTTGCTCCCATACGAACAATCGGTTGGAAAATGGTAAAAATTGTATTTTTTTAAAATATTTAAGCGAGCACTTTCAATTGTATAAAAACTTCGGCACAGACGAAGTTAGCACAGCTTTCTCCTTTAGAAATCTCTTTCGTTTGGTTTCAACTTTCTGCACAGAAATATAAAATGATCAATTTGGACTGGATATGTCTTAAATATCATTTATTTGTTCAACATTGCCGAAACTTATCCAAAGAATGATCGTTTTTCATATCCTTGAAAGATTTTCAGCTTAGTTAAATGATTTGAAGGATATTTATGACGTATCCATTCCAAATGGATACGGGAAATCATCAAAAGGATCTATTTTATCATCCCCTTTTTTTCTCTGTGTAGGAAATATAGCTTAGTTCACCTCTTAAAATGTTAAGATAAACAAAATTAACTTTGAAAATGTAAGCAACACTATAATACTAAAAAAAGATATATGGATGTTTTATCTCCTTTTCCGGTGCTATGAGACATCCGGAGAGGCGTATCTGCCACATTCTACTGAGTTTGTATCTTCCACTGAACGCTACTACGGTGGATTTCGCGGAGTTTAGGTACAGCCCAACCTCTTTGCACCAATTGGACGTCTCGTTGAGTCACCTCTGGACCATGTCAGATATGATTTCATCGTATTTTGCTCTTTCCAGGATACCGGACGCGAATCTTTCTTAGGGTTCATCCACCAGTAGGCTCCACAATAGTGGGGAGAGTACTTATCCTTGAGGGAATCCTTCAGTTGAGCTTACTTCCTCTAAAGAGGCTTTTCTGCATCTGCCTATTGTGGGGTTTATTTAACTTCCGATTAAAGCATTATTAACAGCACTTTAGCATGTGTTGTCAAATGCCCCCTCAATGTTTAGGAATATGCATAGAGCTACTTCCTTATCTTCTACAGATTCGAAGTAAAGATGAGGTATAGATCAGGGATCGGAACGGAATTATACTAATGATTTATGCATATAATACCTCAAGCGTCTTTGAATTTCCCCAGCTGATTAAGAGGATTCTAAGCTATTATAGATAAGATTGTTCATATCTAATAAAAATATACCAAAAATGGGCAGCTAGTGGCTCGATGTGCCCTTTGCTGAAAGCCCCTTTTTGCGTAATCTACAAGCTTCAACTGTAAACCTTGCATGGTCAAGCACTGCGACTGTTTGGGTACCGTTCACGAGTTGGAAATTAGAGATGAAAAATGTCGACACTTATTTCTGAGTTCTTTTCAATTTAGAGAGATCAACTCGTCAAATGTAATTCTCTAAAAAACCAAAGCCTACAAATAAATCTTCCCCTACAATTTTCACTCTTCAGACTTGACTTCCACCTCACTTGTGTGTTTATCTTTAACATAAGGATAATGTAATTTAATCCCTTCCAGTTAAAAGGCTTACTTTTCATTTCCATTTCCATTTCCTTTTGCCCAGTGCCAACCCCAGCCGCCTGTCCTGCCTTATGGTCTGGGTCATTTGCGAATATCTTCTGGTGGTAGGCTGTAAACATGATGTGGATTACAGGATACGGCAGCGGCGGCGCAGAGAGCATAATTCGCCAAACCAACAAAGAGCAGCGGGACAAAGGTGTTTTGTTTTTATGACTTTGTAACTCCTTCAACGACGCAGAAGCAGACGAAAGGATAATTTTATGATCAGTAGGAGGCAGGCAGGTACAAGGGGCCCCGGCACTAAGTGCACACAATGGAACGCCTATTCGCAAATGCGAATTCTATGCGCAGAGCTCTGCTCGGTTGTTTTGACAAAGGCGGGCCTTATTTTGACTATTTAAAGGATTACGCTAAAGGATTGACTTTGCAACCTTGACTGCAACGTCGCGACGCGCTATTCCGCCCACTATGGCTCGTTCCGCGAATTCTGGTCATTGGTTGCCTTGGGTTTTAGGGTTAAGAGCGACCTTAGGGTTTTCAATAAAACGGGAAAATGCGAATAAAAAGGATTCGGCGAAGGACCGAACGCTGGAAGAGTTAACGTAACTCTTTCGCAATTTGCACGTACAATTTTTTTTTACTACTCACTGGAAAAGTCATAAAAAGGACTTCGTTGAAATGGTTTTTTGTCGAAAGGATGGGTTGGCCTAATGTTAGGTATGCGACTAGGTAAATGGTTAGTTTTAGATAAATGGCAATGCAATTTTAAGAAGAAAGAATCGTTGTGACAGTTGGTTTTTAGCAGACGAAGATTTATGGAAGACTTTTTTAGCTTCCCTTGCACATAAAACAAGGTCAAACCAGACCATAACCTACTTTATAGCACCCAAACTTTGTACACTCAGAGAAAAAATAGAGTATTTCATACTTGGATCAAGAATTTTCGAGATCAATTGTTCGATAAGAGTGAAAATTCTCGATCCAAGAGCGAAATTCTTGATACAAGAATGCATTTTTGATCCCTGATTTCTTGATCCAAGAGCTTCAATTCTTGATCCAAGTACGAATCATTCTCAAATCAAGCACAAGAGTTCTTGGATCAAGTGCTAAACATACTCAAATTCAAGATTACTCATTCTTCAATCAAATGCATACATTCTTGTCATAAACCGAAAATGTTCTTCCTATTATCAAGAGCTCATCACATTCAAGAGTAAGATCGTTTAGTCTTAAATCAAGAGCTTCACAGATTCCAACCATACAACAATTCAATATCAGTAGATTTTTCAATATTGTTTAAATTTATTTCATGGAAAACTAATTGTTGAGCCATGTTGCAACTTTAAGTCGGCTTGAGAAATACACACCTCAAAGCAGCATCAGTCCTTCTGTGTCAACTATCAGTCGAACAGAGGTCTCTCCATGCCAGCAATGCCATAACAGGTTGGGAATTCCAACGCAACATGAGTGCAAAAATGCATTACGCTCTCCGCTCGATAGCTTCCCCACACCCCTCTCCCATATAATACAAAACTATAAGACCAGACTCAAAGTTATTCTCTCAAATGTGCTTGCTTTCCTCTCTCAGTTTCTATACCTCACTTCCCTCGCCTAAAAGCACCAAGCTAAGAACGTATTTAGCTCGACTTCAAGAGCGAAATTCTTGAAAATTTAAGAACGAATAAATATTTTTTCAAGAGCGTTTGTTCTTAAGTTATTCGTTCTACTTTTTTCTGGGTGTACCTATATTTATCCTACAAAGTGTTAAAGCTTGTAAAGTGCTGCCAGCATATCTGTTTATTTTCCTTGTAACTCAATCATTCGATCTTCACAATTCCTTTGACGGATCAATAAATAATACTGAGTGCTAAATACGCTTATAAGGTGCGAAGCTTATGACGTTTTTTATACCCTTGCAAAGGGTATATTGAAATTGTCGAGATGTTTGTAACGCATAGAAGGAAGCATTTCCGACCACATACAGTATATAAATTCTTGATCAGCATGACGAGCTGAGTCGATATAGAAATGTCCGTCGGTCCGTCTGTTTCTATGCTATCTCCTTCGTCAGTTTTAAAGCTAACGCGACCAAACTTTGCACGAAGACGCTGCACATTTGTCAGAACCAACCGGATCGGATGACTATAACACCTCCAACCTTTGAATTTCTTAGTTTGCTATGCTTTCACATGATTCCACTGAGTTTGGTCGAAATCTGACATCTATATGGGATAGCTGTCATATAATAGTAGAGTCTGAAAAGAAGTATAAGTAAGGAAAACTTTTTGGTTTTCAGTGGAAATGTGCTTCAAAATGGAATTTATTTATTTGTTTATGCCTTCATACAATTCTACAAAGTTTTGACAAAATCGCATGACTATAGCATATAGCTGCGGTACAAATGATCGGTCGAAACAGAAGTTCTATTGAGAAAACATTTTTTGTTTTGAGTGGAATCGACTTCAAATTTCGTACATGTGAGTTTATTAGGCTTTTGCATGATTCCACTAAGTTTGAACATCTATATAGTACAGATTCTTTAGAAAAGCATGGTCCTAAAAGTAGGCTTAGTTAGAAACACGTTCTGCAAGGGTTTAACAACTTCGCCGAGCTGAAGTTAACTTTCCTTTATTTGTATACCATGTTCCAAAGGTACGCAGAGTATATTAAGTTTGTGCAGAAGTATGTAACAGCCAGAAGAAAACATATCCAACCGCATAAAGTATATATATTCTTGATCAGCATGAACGGCTGAGCCGATATTGCCCGTCTGTCTGTCCGTATGAACGCACAGATCGCAGAGATGGTAAAAGATAGAGGTGTGACGTGTATAAGACATATGCTTCTTATATCTGCAGGCAGATCAAATAAATTAATTATTCCGATTTAAAATCTCCATTATATCTCCCACAGTTTAATACATAGATTATTTATTTCTATACATATTTAGTAATCAGGTGTACCTATCGATCCGCCAAAGGTATGGTGAAGATCGGTTGAACGTCCTATGTTCAAAAGACTGTCTCTTTTTTTATCTTTTCCTCAAAAATATCCGGGATTACCCTGTTTTCAATCTCGTTTCGAATTGATTTCTCTTTTCAGAGTAATACTTAATCTTTCAGAACCATCAGAATAACAGAAGAAGTCGGTAGATAAGAAGTCAAAATATGTTTATGTCTATAATTATTGTTGAACCGAACCGATATTTTAGGTACGAAACAGGTTCAGGTGCAGCTTTAATACCTTAAGTGGTTTGGTTGGAGGTTCGGTTCAAGGTTTGGTTGTATGAGGATGAGAAATCATCCCTAAATCAAAATGTTATAATTCAAGTAATACTTTGGTATAAGTCCATGCTCAAAACCATCCACACATCCGACTTTCACCCACAGGGACTGTCCACTTTGTTCTAATGAGACGCCGTAAATGCCAATTTTGGCACCCAGCAAATGTCATAAAATGCGTCTGCACATTGCAACCGATAACTGTCACAGGAAGGGCAAATGAAAAATGACCAATCAATGTCTCACTTCAATGGACAGAGCAAACAGCGTTGGGCGGAAGGGCTGCTGATGATGCTGATGATGCCGATGGTGGTGGTGGTGGTAGTAGAGGTCCAACACATTTTCGAGGCCAAAAAGAGTGCATTTTAGAGAAAAACTCGGAGTGGGGTGTTAGGGGAGAAGTCAACAATTGCAGCTGCTGGGAAATTAATTTTTCGGGGTGGTGCAAAAAATGATTAATCAAGCGCTTTTCTTCTCTTTAGTTTGAAATAAATATTAGTTTAATACTTAGAAGCTACATTATTTAGGCTATGTACAAAAGTCTTTTCAGTCTATCTCAGTCTCCAAGTTGCCCAAGATGTGATAATGGTTTTGCCTGGCCGCAGATTATGGAAAACCCAACATGGCCAGCCACTGGGTTGTGCTCTGCTCTGCTCTGCTCTGCTCGATGCTCAATGCGCGCGCACACACCGCGTATTATTATCCTGCCTACGCACCGTAGGGAGTGTGTGCGCCGTTCGCTTAGCTGCTCTCTCTCTCTCTCTGTCTCTCTTCTCGTTTGCCATTTGCGTGTCACCGGCAAATGGTCGAGAAGTGTTTGATGTCACGTAGGGAGCCACCCTTAGGGCAGATGGTACAGCGACTGATTGGAGGTGGTCAGTTCCTGCTGATAGCTGCACTGCTGATGCTGCTGCTGTGTCTGTTGATGTTGATGGTATTGCGGTGTTGGGTAGTGCGCCTCGTAGGATTGCTGCTGTTGCTGCTGCGTGTAATCATAGCCCGCTGGAGAGTTGGCCAAGTATGTGGGATAGGCACTGTGGTGTTGTGTCTGATAGCTCAAACCTTGGTTGGGCAGTACTAATGGCGGTGCGGGTGCACTGCAGTGCTCTGGTGAGGCTTCCAGTGTGCGATCCTTCTTTGACTTCATGCGTCGATTTTGAAACCAAATCTTAATCTGTCGCTCGGTGAGGCACAGGGCATGGGCTATATCGATGCGACGACGTCGTGTGATATAGCGATTGAAATGGAACTCCTTCTCCAGCTCCAAGGTCTGATAGCGGGTGTAGGTCTGGCGTGTGCGTTTCGAGTCTTTGGATTCTGGAGAAGAAGAAAAGTGATGGGTGAGTGGGGCTGATAAGGTTAAAGAGTGGAGGGGGGGTGTTCCTTACCAGCAGCGAGGCTCTCCTCTATGTGCGACCAATTGAAATCCTGTGCTGTCACCAAGGCTTGATTGATCTGCTGTTCCAGTTTTTGTTGCTTAGGCGATTGGGGTGGTGTGGTCAGTGAAGTGGGCGTGGCTGGTGTGGTAGTTGCTGCTGCTGGTGGTGGGGGTGTGCCATGCTTGCTGGTCTTGGGCGAATAGACATCCAAATAGTCCACATCCTCGCTAGCCGTAGGTGTGGGTGCTACATAGTCCTGCTCCAAACTAGGAGCAGGACTTGAGCTTGCTTTGGTACTCTTCTTCACACTCTCAAAGCTGGTATAGAAATAATCGGGTGTGTATTTCAATTTCTTGACAGGATTGGTTAGCAGAGCACGTAAAGTGCTGGGTCGTTCTTCCAGAGCGGCTATCACAGCGGAGCAATCAGTCGTGGGGCTATCTTCAGCCTTGCGTTTCAGTGTCTTCGGGGGCGGGGGCAAAGGTTGAGTGCTGGCTGCTGGATAGTCGGTTGTATAGCTGTTGTTGTAGTAACAGCTCTCTCCATAGCTCTCCTGGCCATAGTAGGACTGCTGATACCCACTCGTGGTGGACTGCTGCTGCCAGCCAGTCGAGTTGTTGGCATAGAAACTGTGATTGGTGGAGGCACTGTCATAGTAGTGATACATGTTGTACATGTTCTCGGCGGCATAAAAGTGACTCTGACTGTGACTGTTGGTGGCTGCCATTTCTGCTGCTCCTGATGATGATGTTGTCAACTGTGTGAGGCTGAGTTTGCGAATGAGCTAGTCTCGGTGCGAGTCCTGTCTAATATATAGCAAAAGCGTTCGACTCGACCGGCACACGCTCGTCATAGCGCATAAATATCCCTGCGCATGACACTTTGACACATGCTGGGCCGAGCCGAACTACCCCTCCCCGAAGGGTAGTTTATCCGCTATCCGTTTCGTGCTGTGCTGCTTATTACCTACCCATCGCGCCCATTATCATCGTCAGTTATCCGCCGCATTTCCCCTGCCCGGCTCACCTTGAGACGCGACATTTGACGTGCGTACCTCCCACGATCCGTCATTAAGGTGCCCGAGCGGGACGGCATATAATTGCCATAATCATAAAGACATAAAACGCAGCCATGTTTATGACCAAGGATAGAAATTTCTCTGGATTTTCTTTCCTTTTTTGTGCCAGTTGTTCTGGGAATTGGCCAAGGGTTTTAAGTTCCAAAGGATAACATTGCGCGTTTTGGGCAAATTGCGCGTGCTGCCATCAAACCAAGTCGCGTGTTTTGGCCGCAACCTATTTGCATAGCTCCTCGTAAGCCGCTCAACTAAATGGACTGGCTAAAGTCAATCTTTGTGTTTACACGACTCTCTCTGATCCGCTTAGCCTAACCAAAAAAAAAAAAGAGAAAAGGAATCAAAAGAATCGAGCATGGAGTATATATATCTATCAGTTACAGCCACCCTTCAGGGGTGGCACATCGATAGCGACAGTTCCAACATATGCGAGCATGTGCGAATTTTTGCTTCCCCCCACCCCACCCCCCTCCCTTCCGACGACGACGACGTCCATTGTTGTTGCAGCATGCATGTCGAGGAAAATTTATGGCGTTTTTCAGTTTGACAGCTCACACAGGGCACAGGACTTGGCAAAAAGGGCCGGGCCTTGGCGACCCACAACAATTGACTTGCCGAAAATCTAGGGGTAGCGGATCCCAAAATCAGCAAAAGGTGCTTTATGGTGTATAGAACTTTATTTCGACAAAAGATCGCCTGGAAATAAAGATACGATCCAGGGCTCAATATCATATATTCCACAGTTCGACAACTTTTGGAAAAAACCCGGGATGACCCCCTTAAATTCAGATAGAAGGTACTTCTGTAAGCCTCGCTTCATATCCAGTTTTTCTTCTGTACCCTAAGTTCGCGGTCTATGGGTACTTTTGTGGTAGCAACACACAGCGACAACATTTTTAACTTAGCTGTTATTGGTTCAAGATACAAATCTACAAAAATCAACAAACACAGGCAGTGTCATTTGGAACGTAATATAAAACAAGAAAGAAAGTCGGTCAAGCCCGACTATAACATACTCTGCACCAAGAAAATTTGTCTTTTGATCATAACTCGAAAACCGTTCATCCAATCTTCACCATTCCCTTGGCGGATCGATAAGTTATCCTAATAACTAAATATGTCTCGAAGAAACAAGCCATCTATCTTCAAAACTGTGGGAGATATGATGTTTTTTCTAAATTGCGGGGGCGGGAGGGGGCGTGGCCAAAATTGATCTGCCTGCAGACATAAGAAGCATATGTCCCATACATGTCAAACCTCTATCTCTTACCATCTCTGAGATCTGTGCGTTCATACGGACAGACAGACGGACATACGGACATGGGCTATATCGACTCAGCTGTTGATGCTGATCCAAGAATATATTTGCTTTATAGGGTTGGGAATGCTTTATTCTAGCTACCTTTGTACAAAATTAATATACTGAGTGTACCTTGGGTTCAAGTTGTATAACGCTGCATACTTTTCGGCGTTTCCTGTTAATACATAATGTTTATAGCCTTGCAAAGGGTATTATAATTTTGCCCAGAAGCTTGCAACGCATAGAAATTTTAATTTCCGACCCCATAAACTGTATATATTCTTGATCATTGTGACGAGCTGAGTCGATTGAGCTTTGTCCGTTCGTTGTGTCCGTCTGTCTGTCTGTTTCTACGCAAACTAGTCTCTCAGTTGTAAAGCTATCGAGCTGAAACTTTAGCACAGAGTCTGCTTTTTACAGCACACTACTTATTTGTTGGAATCGACCGGATCGGATGACTATATTTTATAGCTTCCATAGGAACAATCGGTCCGAAAATATAGTTTTAGTGATGAAAAACTCTTTGTCTTTTCAATGGAAACGTTTTCAATCTTTGTAATCGTAAGTTTTCTGTGTTGTTTTATAACTCTACCAAGTTTTATTCAAATCGGACAACTATATGGTATAGCTGTCATACAAAAGATAGGTCTGAAAAACAGTCTTAGTTAGAAAAACATATTTGTTTTTAATGGTAGCATTCTGCATTTTTGTATTTGTTTGTTTCACATGCTTTTACATAATTTTGCATTTGTATTTTGGATTTGTAGAAATCGGATGACTATATCATATATCTCCCATACGAACGATCGGTCGGAAAATGGGAAAAAGAGTATTTTTTGAAAATATTTAAGCGATCGCTTGCAAGGGTTTAAAAACTTCGGCACAGACGAAGTTAGCTTAGCTTTCTCGTTATACGTTAACATTAATGTTATTGATCTGTTGATTAACATAGGGGAAGGTAATCGAAGTCATGCAGGACCGACACATAACTTACACTCACTTTTGCTGTCGAAAGTTTAAATAAAATTTTTAATATAAAATTTATTATGTAGAAAATCTAGCTCTAAATATGTGAAAAAACTGCTTTGAGGGGTGTTGAAAGTCAAACTAAACCAATTGCCCATTTTAGTCATCAAAGGACACAACAAAGAGTTGGGAATTGCAAGTTTAATTCTATGCAGAACTCAATTTTCCAGCCACTTAAACTGCCAAATTGAACATACCACACATGTGGTATATTTCGACGAAATGATCGATGTGGCTTCATGGACAGGACTTCTTCTTCAATTTAAAGCCAACGAAAATTGAAACCACCCCAAGACGATTATTTAACAGCTCGAAAACCACTCAACTTTCTCACTTGCAGTTGAATGAATCTTTCCAATCCCAACACATGCCAATAATAAAATTCCATAGAAATGCAACCAGGACCCCAGGCAACTTTAATTGAGTTGTAAGGCCCACATGCGAATGTCCGACCACAATACACCCCGAAAAAAAAAGAACAGCAAACGTACGTTTTTATTGCCGAATTAATAAATTACCTTGACAGTGGAATCGGGACCATCCCATTGTGTACTTCGTCCGTCCTCCTCCTCCTCCCCGTTGTCCGTTGCCTTTCCTTCCGCCGCACGCCGTTGCACATTTTCGCCACTTTCCATAAGGGTAGACTAAAGGTCCTGCCGTATCCTCTCACACACAGACTGGCAAACTATTTATCAATGCGGCGGAAGGTGAACCAGGCACGCGCCTGAAGTAGGCGAATGTGTTAATGCCCAGCGATCTGAATAATCAGCCCGAATCTCATTAATATTTCCAACTTCAAAAGATTTCTGCATCTCTCCTTTCCCTCCTCTTCACAATTACACAAGTATAATTTCGGGGGGGGGACTACTCCAATTCCTTCATTCTGTTTGTTTATCAAACTCTGGTCCCACGCTGCGGCTGGTTGTTTTGCCGGTTTTTTTTTTGTCTTTGAAGTTGATGGCCGATCTCTCTCTTTCGCTCTCCAACGGGGGGAGGGGAGTCATTCGTAGGAGATAGCCTGGCTCATTACGCTGTTCCCTCCAAATGCTAATTGTGCGGCAAGCGCAACAATCGACAAACAACATCGACACTCATTATCAGACATTTCAGTCATTGAGGTGGAGTGGCCTGTCCCGCTGGGAAGGGCTGAGAAAGATTATCAACAAAAAAAAAAAAAACAAAACAAACTTCAGATTCAGATTTATATATATATATAGTATAGCCACAGCGTCAATGCGTCTAACATCCGCGGCAGGTACAGGACGGGGGAGGGGGGAAATGGGACACAGCGTGAGTTTTCGCCGGGCTGGAATCGAAATGCAATCAATTTGATTGCCTCAATCGACGCTTAATTAGTGAAAAATGCTAAAAAATTATTCAAAAAAATTTGTGTTGTTTTGTTAGTTGATTTGGTCATTAGCCGCCGCCGATGAGGAAATTTTCCAATTTTAGAGAACATTTCGTATGGCATTTTCTCTGACCTTCGGGCAGTTGTAGTCCTGCAAACAGCATCTTCAAGGTCCGGGCGGCGGGGAGGGGAAAGACCTTGGATAGTCTCAAAGTCAAGGCGAACTCTGCCGCTGTGCTCCTTGCTGAATGTGTGCAAACATTTCCTCAATGCGTCACGCGTCGCCTTTGGCCTTGGCTTCTGTTCCTTCGACTGTGTGTTTGTTGTGTGTCCCTGTGTGTGTGTGTGTTGACATCTCCTTAGCGCATTAGAGCATCAGGATCAGCCCATAATTGCTTCTGTCACACTTATTCGCATTGTTTAGCACTTTTCTATAATGATGACCTCGTAAGTTGCCGAAAAGAACCAAATTTATGTTCTCGTTTATGGCCTTCGATATAAAAATCTGTAGTTTGCAGCACTCTCGGAGGTCCTGTTAACACCTTCTGTGTGAGGATCATTGGACTTAAGTTGAGATGCTTGCTGACAGAGGTAAGATTACTGAGATATGACTTAGACTAGGAGTGTTTAAAATGCTTTGTCCTGTGATTTTGTGAGCGTTTTTTATTCCATCCCAACCTCCGCTGCAAAAGTTATGGCTGATTCTTCTCCCGACTCCATCTGGATCTCAATTTTTATGGTCTTCCTCTCCTTAACTTCTCCGCAACATACAACATTGTACTCTTGTTATAGGTGCAAACGGTGTCAATGGTGCTGTAAGTAGCCAAATACATTACTCAAGCAGGGTTCAAGAGCTATGGCTCACTAGACGAGAGCTATGGCTCACTAGCCGAGCGCTATGGCTCACTAGCCAAGAGCTATGGCTCACGAGTCGAGAGCTATGGCTCACGAGTCGAGAGCTATGGCTCAAGAGCCGAGTGCTATGGCTCACGAGCCGAAAGCTATGGCACACGAACCCAGAGTTATGGCTCACGAGCCGAGAGCCTCTTGATGGCTCATGGCTCCCGAGCAGTGGCTCTCAAATCAGAGCCGTGTGCTGTGGCTCACGAACAGAGAGCAGGTTAATGGCTCATGGCTTCCGAGCAGTGGCTCTCAACTCATAGCTACGTGGTGTGGCTTTTAAGCCGAGAGCCGGTTGATGGCTCATGGCTCTCGACGTAGGGCTCTCTGCTCAGAGCCATGAGCCTAATGCTATGAGCTGAGAGCAGGAGCTGGCTCTCAAGAGCTGCGAGCAAAGAGCAATTCCGACGATTCCACGATTTTTATACTCTGTATCAAAGATACAGAGAGTATATTTAGTTTTTATATAACCTTCAGTTCGGGTCAGACCTGAATCATAGCTGAATCAGACCTGAAATGGAAGGGCTGGTACTGAATTCGAGGCATCCTTTCCTGAAACTCATTCAGCCATAAATTCAACACAGGCATGTCCTACTACGTCATGACCTCTGCTGATTTTAGGCATGATTTCATGGCTGAACCCATGGGGCGAGTTTCATGGGAAGTACTGAAAAATGCCTGAATTCAGTCATGAAATTCAGTTATACCTATTGCTCAGGTCTAAATCAGCCCTTAAAAATTCAGTACTGATTCGTTGAACTGCGGGGTAATATCCAGAAGAAAGATCGGTATAAAAAACCCGCTCTCAGAGTTGGGTAAGAGTTGTGCTATGCTTTGCCGATGCTTGCAGGCAGATCAAATGTGATTTTAAAATTTTGCCAACGCCCTCTCCCAATCCCGCAATTTATAAAAAACCTCATATCACTTACAGTTGTATAGACAGATGGTTCACACCTTCGGCACATATTTAGTAATACAAATTATTGATACATTGGCCAAAGAAATGGCTAAGATCGGATGAGTAGTGTTCGAGTTATGAGCAATCGAATGTTCACTGCAGCAGCGCTGCTTACAGCTACAACTGCAGCCTCAAAATTCATTCTAGGCACAAACTTTTTTTTACAGTTTTGCTTGATCGACATTCTTTCTCGTTTCAACTCCGAAATACTTGATTTTAGATTTTTTCGAAATTTGTTTTAAAATGAATAGCTCTAAAAATCCATACCAAACAATGAATGAAGTCAAATTTTTCAATCCAAGTAGCAAAGAATTGACTTGAATAAGAATTCTTGCCTTAATACCGTACTCAGCTCAGTCCAGGGAATATATCTATCGCTGTTATTTCTAAGTTGATTTAGCCTTGTCCGTCTGTTTCTATGCTATCTCCTCCGTCAGTTTTAAAGCTATCGCCATCAAACTTTGCACGAAGGCTTTTGGTACAAATACGCTGCACATTTGTCAAAACCCGCAGGATCGGATGACTATAATACATGGCTGCCTTAGGATCTATTGGTCGAAAAACTAGTTCTAGTAAGAAAAACTTTTTGTTTTCAACGGAAACGTCTCCAAACTCCGTATTTACAAGTTTTCCATGCTTCTCCATGATTCTGCCAAGTTTGGTCGAAATCGGACATCCATATTGTATAGCTGCCATAGAAAAGTAAGGTTAGAAAATAAGACTGTTAGAAAAAATTTTTTGTTTTTAATGTAAACGTCATTAAAATTGCCATATATTTATTTTATAAACTTTCATACCATTCTTCAAAGTTTTGTCAAAATCAGATGACTATAGGTTATAGCTGCCATAGGAATGATCGGTCGAGAAACTAGTATAAGTGAGAAAAATTTGTTTGTTTTCAAAGCAAACGGCTCCAAACTTTGTCTTTCTTAGTTTGCTATGCTTTCCCTTGATTCCACTACGTTTGGCCTAAATCGGACATCTATATAGTATAGCTGTCAGTGAAAAGTAGAGTCTGAAAAGTAGTCTATGTGAGAAAAACTTGTTTGTCTCAGGGGAAATGTCCTTCAAACTGGCTTTCGCATTTTAATTTTCCTTTATTTTTTTTTTAAATTTCATCCGCAAAGGATTCTCATTAGCCTTAATCCACGCATCCAACGCGACAGAGAGGCGGGAGCTGGACTAAACTATGTTGTCAGTAAACACTTCCACGGACAAATCAAGTTTCGACAACTACCTGACCTGACGGCGAAGCGTGTGTCTCGCATTAAGATGATCGTCCCTGTTGACGGACATGAAACACTCAAGGACACAGTTCGCGCGACTCGGCTCGTCTCTGTTTATAGAATGTAAATGCACCGTGTCATGGGTCCTTAAACATCTTAATTGCCCACGTATCCTTCGCCAGCGACGCGCAATTGGTTTCCAAGGCGGAAATATTATTGCCACGTCGTAAAACTATAAAACAGCCCGCAGGGGGGCGAGATGCTGCACAAAGTCGCAGAGACGATGTTCCGAACTGAGATCGGGCACTGGAACTGGTCGATCGCCGATCCGAGTACTCAATTCGCTGAATTTGGACAAGCGCGCGACTTCGATTCCACGGCGTACGACTGGCCAACAAAAATTGCATTGAGAAATTACAACGAACTCGCGGGGGTGGCCCTGTAGAGTGTTGGCATTGTTAATGCAAGCAATCCTTATTAGCTGTTGATGTCCTGGCTGGGGACAAATGGCGACGAAGGAGATATTGAATGTTGAGGGAATGTCCAAAAGTAAGGATTGATTTGATGCCTAATGGGTTGAGAGGCTCGCCCGTTATCAACTAAGTACCTATATTATCACAAAGGTGGGAGCTAGGTCAGCTGGTACTGGGACGGCACAGAAGTTTCTAAGATCTAAGTAGAATATCCATGAAATGGTTAACAGTGAATGGTCTGCCAACCTCTAGCCTCCTTGCCCTCCCCTTTGCCTAGATGGACGACGAAAGTATTTACAAAATCTAGTTCGGAACATCCTTTCGAAAACTCTGCATGGTTACTCTGCCGAACCGAGAGATCATTCCACTGATGCCAGCTATGACCAATGCTGCATCTATGAATATTGCTCAGAGTGCGCAACTCACATAGTCGGTGCACCTACACTCAGAATAAAGCAAACGGCCAGGAAATAGATCGATCGTTTGTTTTGTACTTCAGATTTCAAGAATGTTTTGTACCTAAGCTAAGTTCGAAACATTTTAAAATCAAAGTATGACTGCTCAAATCATTGCAACGGGGACCAACGTTCTTGAATCAAGAACATTTTATACTTACAGTAAGACAAAAAGTTGAAAAAAGCGTTCTCAGTTGTAGTACTAAATACCTTTGTTTGAATATGACACATACGGACAATGCTCAAGCTCAAGTAAGAGTTATTTTCAAGTGATTCTGTTCTTAAAATTCTCAACTAATTCTACACTTTGGTTTATGCTGTGGATTAATGATTGATTTCGGATCTAAAGTAGTTTTATCTTAGCCTCTGACCAATTCATGGACCTTGTACACTTCTAGGCTTCTAAGGTTCTTGTCTTGGAGTTGCTTTACTTTTTCGAAAGAACGATCGGTATGTATAATGTAATGTTTGAAGATAATTTCATGTAAATGTTGACCCCCTTCAATTCAACGTATCGGCCGGTATTTTACGAATAAATTCTTCAATATTAACTTCCAGTATATCAACTGTTGCGGGCTTGTCGCCATAGACATGAGCCTTAAAAAAGCCCCACCAAAAAATAGTCCAAAGGCGGCCCATTGCCCGACCCCAAACGTGAAATAAATTTGTGTACCGAGTTCGCCTCTCAATTGGGCTATTGTTTCGAGTGCAATGATGCCAGCGGTCAATAATCCATACCAAACAGTGCATTTTCGGGTTGCATTTACTGTTCGTGCAATGTATCTGGCTGCTCTCAGCCAAAAATGAGCTTCGTCGCTGAACACAATTTTCTGATAAAAAAGTGTCATGAATTTTGCTAATCAAATACAATTATTTGCACGCGTTGTTTGTTTGTAAGTCGATTCATGGTTAAATTATACATCAAACTGAACATTTACCTACCGAAATATGTATTTACCACCACAAACAAAGTGTTGCTGTGTTTACAGTGCTGCCCATCGCTGCTTCAGCGGGTGCTGCCTATCATAAATGTTTGATAACTCATCCGATCTTCACCATTCATCCGGCGGATCGATGAATAATACTATTAAGGCTGCCTGCCTTTACACAGCTCGACATATGAGACATGATAGTCTAGTAGGCCTACATGTTAGTGGTTTTAAATAAGCATTTTTCTTCAATTTCATAGGCGAAACAACAAAGCGATGCAAATTAACATTACATAATGGATTGCTCCTTCATTACTCAGCCTTCAGTATAAAGAAAATAATCCCATACTGTTTGGTTTACTTTGTCATATGCATGGCCGCTTTATAGATGGGGTGCCCACATTCTGCATTACTAGTAATAATTGATGTATACTAGAGCCGAACTGCCATCGGATTCCCATTACAAATGCGTATAACTTATTTTCAATTGTAATCCGGATTGTTCTCAGTTGTAGCTCATTATTTTTATTCTCTGTACCAAAGGTACATAGAGTATTAGAAGTTTGTGCAAAAGTACTAGTATGTAACATCCAGAAGGAAGCATCTCCGACCCCATAAAGTATATATATTCTTGATCAGCATCAACAGCCGAGTCGATATAGCCATGTCCGTCTGTCCGTCCGTCCGTCTGTCTGCCCGTATGAACGCACATATCTCAGAGATGGTAAGAGATAGATGTTTGACATGTATGGGACATATGCTTCTTATGTCTGCAGGCAGATCAAGTTTATTTTTAATTTTGGCCACGCCCCCTCCCGCCCCCGCAATTTAGAAAAAACGTCATATCTCCCACAGTTTTGAAGATAGATTTCTTGTTCCTTCTGGACATATTTAGTTATTAGGAAAACTTATCGATCCGCCAAAGGAATGAAGAAGATCGGATGAACGGTTTTCGAGTTATGATCAAAAGACAATTTTTCTTGGTACAGAGTATGTTATAGTTGGGCTTGACCGACTTTCTTTCTTGTTCTTTCCGTAATGCATCCTTTCGACAGAACACATTTAGCTCTGCCTCGCTGGGATAATGAAACTCAGGACAACTAGATTATCATGTCTCATGTGTCGAGCTGCGTAAAGGCAAGCCTTACTAAATATGTCCAAAACATTCTATCTTTAAAATTGTCGAATATATGATGAAAATAAACTGAATCTGCCTGCAGCTTTGTTTATGAATGTGTTGTCTCATACATGACGAACCTCCAACTCCTTTCATATGTGAGATCTGTGCGTTCATATGGTATTCTGAAATTCCCAGATTCACTGAAAATTTTTTTGGATCCTCTTGAACTGTACTTAATGGATTTTAATGTCTGTAAAGGAACCTTATTTCCTTTTCCACGTCACTTCAAATATACACTCAGAGAAAAAATCAAGAAGATCGTGCTTGATATCAAGAAGAATTAATGTCAAAAGAATGGTAAGAACGAAAATTCATGGATCCAAGAAGAAAATACTGAAACCAAGCACGAAAATTCTTGGTTTTAAATTTAGCCTTCTTCATATCAAGTATAAATAGTTTTGGATCCAAGAATAGATCTTCTTGGATGCAATAGATCTCCTTCGACTGTAAGAATAGATCTTCTTGGTTGCAAAAATAAAAAAGTTTCAATTCGAAGAGATCAGTTCTTCTTGAAAGGCTTGGGCACAGTGTGGGGGGGCTCACACACCTTCTGAAACTCCCCCCCTTATTGCTTTTTAAAGCCATTGAACAGAACAATTTTGTTTCTAACTTTCCTCAACTGGGACTTGAACTCAGGGCCTCAAAAAGACTACAGCACTCATTGACACCGACATCTCAACCGACACCGCCACAACGCGTTATGCCAAAGAAGCAACCAATTCTCACTATAAGTTGTAGGCAACAGTCATTGGCATTGCTAAGAGCGAGAGAGAGAATTGTATTCGTTTGTTGTTCGCTCTCTCCGCATCGTGGCTCCATCAAGCTTGAAGTCAAGAACGTTTGTCTGCTTGCATTCGAGCAGATTTCGTCTTAAAATAATCAAGAAGAAAGCTTGCCGATTCGTGCTACATTTCTTTAGGTGTATCATTTCAAAGTAGAGTAGTAGCTATTCTCGAAAATTTGGTCTTTAATTGAGCACAATTTAACTTAACTCCACCACCGCATTGAAGAGTAAAAGTTGCCATTTAGACGTGCTACTTAAAGCATTTGCAATGGCTCAGTGAGCTAACGTGTTACCTTCGTGGACTCCAAAAGGTGTGGGGATGGACTCCAATCAAATTATACTTTCTATCTGAACTGAATCTAGGCAAGTGGCGATGTCATCGCTGAAGTTGTTCTAAAAACAATCGATGTATTAAATTTGGTAACGATTGTGCTTACATTGAGTCGAATGTTCTCTGTGTATAATGTAAGAATTGAGCACCGACAAGTTTGGATTAGATATGAGTATGTTACATATTTACTTTCCAATTGACTCTTTCAACTTCATGCCCATTCCCAGAATTCAAAACTATGCAAATACTTTTTAAAAAACGAGTTTCAGAACTCCTTGAAACTTAACTCGAAAACATTTGTGGTAAAACAAATTCGCAGAACTTTTGCAAGTCATAAAAACGGGAACGAACGACCGACCGACCGACCCGCAGATCTATAAACAATTGTGTGTGTGGCAAAAATTGGGTCAGTTTTTAGGAAAAACTTTGGCAACGGATCTCACAATGAGTTGGACAATTTAAATTAGAGCAGCGGCGACAGGACGCGGCCTCTTTGTCACCCTAATCCCCGGATTTAAGAGTTCCGTTGTCAAAGATTGTGTAAGAGGTGACCCGAGGCTCGTGGGCGTTGCCCAGGACAATGGCAAAAGTAGAGCAAATATTTGCATTTATTATGCAAGCATTGCATAGACTTGCATAACCGAGTGGTGATTGTCCTTGAGCCGGGAGCGGGACAGCGAGAGCGACAGTCCATGCTACAGTTTCACGGCTACCAAATCAGGTCTACGGTCGGAAACTCGAGCACGCCGTTGCGATCTCCATAAACATTTATTGTGCCCAGTCGTAAAGCGATAAAACTTTTGTGTGTGTCGCGCATTTTAAATGGAAAATGAGGCCAACCTGCAGCAGCAGCAGCAGCAGAAAAACAACAAAAAAAATTAAGTCGCGAAGCGGAAAAAAGCAAAAAAAAAAAAACTGCTCGATTTTTTACACAATGCCAAAAATGAGCTGCCACAAAGGCAAATTCGTTTTAAAAATATTTTTACTGCACATCTTCTTTTTTATTGGGCTCATTTTTTTTTTTTTTTGTGCGGATTTCTTGAAACTAAACTAGAACTGAAACATTTCCTTTTTTGTGAGCGATTTTTTTTTTCAGGAAGCGTTTATGATGGTTGTCCTGGCTGGAAAACTAGACCTAGGAAATTGTCACAATATTTTTTTTTTTATTGTTATTTCTGCGAAGCATTTTGTACACAATAACTCAAGGAACTCAAGGACTCAAACAAAAAAGTCTTGAATGCTCCCATTAAACTGCAACTAATTTGCTTCTTTTCTGTTTTCGATTTCAAACTGGGGAAAAGTGGTTGCCGAATTCACAAAAATAATTCAACGCACAGAAATTTCATATATTTTTATTTTGCAATTTTATGTTGAAAAAATGAGAACGACAGGCGAAAAAAGTTTTTGCTCGGTTTAGTTTAAATGGGCCGTAAAAGATAATTTTAATTTTTAATCAAACATATGTAGAGTATACGAGTGCATGGGAGCGGCGCAGCATAAAATGATTTAAGGGCTGGCATTTCAGCGCAACAGTTTGATTTCTCTCTCAAAGAGACCGACAGCCGAAAAAAAAACAAAACCAAAGTCAAGCGTGGCACATCTTGGGTGTAGACCTCAGGGTCAGGGCAGAAATTTTGCTGCTGTTTTTTGTATTTTATTTTGGCCAGGCTTATGTCTGGCCAGCGACATCTTGCGGTTTGGTTAACAAGCTAGATCCTTGTTTGTGGGTTTCTTTTTTTTTTTTGTTTTTGCAAACCGTTCAAATTTGCATTTTTCCAACTTGCAAATTTAGCCGAGACCACAACCCTTAGCCATGTTCATGGTGGCGCCATCTGGGCAGCAAATACACATACTTTGCTGTGATGTGATGGCACAGCATGTTGCTAAGCAGTTGTATGGCAACATTTTTTGGGAATTTCTACAGGAGAAGGTATAAATGTTGAGCAACTTTTGGGGGAATTTACTGCAGGAATTGAAAGTGAAGGAAGTATTGAGGTAATTCGAGAACTCAACTTTTAACAAATAAAACACACTTTTAAAGCAAGATTTGAGTGAGGAAAAGTTGGACCCTATTAAATCGTATATAAAAGTCTAATATTCAACCGTTATGACTGAATAACAAGGGGAAATTTCAATGTGGACCTTTGCTTTTACTGTGCGTGTGCTGTGCGTTTGCCTACACACAGAACATATTGGCCATGTATTTTATAAACTACACCCAGAAAAAAGTAGAACGAATAACTTAAGAACAAACGCTCTTGAAAAATATTTATTCGTTTTTAAATTTTCAAGAATTTCGCTCTTGAAGTCGAGCTAAATACGTTCTTAGCTTGGTGCTTTTAGGCGAGGGAAGTGAGGTATAGAAACTGAGAGAGGAGAGCAAGCACATTTGAGAAAATAACTTTGAGTCTGCTCTTATAGTTTTGTATTATATGGGAGAGGGGTGTGTGGAATCGAGCGGAGAGCGTAATGCATTTTTGCACTCATGTTGCTTTGGAATTCCCAACCTGTTATGGCATTGCTGGCATGTAGAGACCTCTGTTCGACTGATAGTTGACACACAAGGACTGATGCTGCTTTGAGGTGTATATTTCTCAAGCCGGCTAAAAGTTGCAACATGGCTCAACAATTAGTTTTCCATGAAATAAATTTAAACAATATGAACAAAATCTACTGATATAGAATTGTTGTATGGTTGGAATTTGTGAAGCTCTTGATTTAAGAGTAAACGATCTTACTCTTGAATCTGATGAGCTCTTGATAATAGGAAGAACATTTTCGGTTTATGACAAGAATGTATGCATTTGATTGAAGAATGAGTAATCTTGAATTTGAGTATGTTTAGCACTTGATCCAAGAACTCTTGTGCTTGATTTGAGACTGATTCGTACTTGGATCAAGTATTGAAGCTCTTGGATCAAGAAAACCGGGATCAAACATTGATACTTGGATCAAGAATTTCGCTCTTGGATCGAGAATTTTCACTCTTATCGAACTATTGATCTCGAAAATTCTTGATCCAAGTATGAATTTCTCTATTTTTTCTCTGAGTGTACCCTTATTTTTTATACCCTTGCGAAGGCTATTATAATTTTGCCCAGAAGTTTGCAACGCATAGAAATATTCATTTCCGACCCCATAAACTATATATATTCTTGATCAGGGTGACGAGCTGAGTCGATTGAGCTTTGTCTGTCCGTTTGTCTGTCTAATTCTACTCGAACTAGTCTCTCAGTTATAAAGCTATCGAGCTGAGAGTCTTCTGTTTGCTGCACACTACTAATAAAGGGTGATTTTTTAAGAGCTATAGCAAAGTTTTTCCAAAAATAAACACATAAAATTCAGCAAAATGCATGAAATCTTTATTTGAATCGATGGTACGGTCCATATAATTTAATGTTTGAAGATTATTTCATGCAAATGTTGACTGTGACTGCGCCTCAAATGGTCCATCCGCGCTCAGTCCAATTTTGGCATACTCTTTCCAACATTTCGGCCGGAATAAATGCTTCAATGTTGTCTTCCAATGCGTCAATTGAAGCGGGCTTGTCTGTGTAGACATGAGCTTTAACATAGCCCCACCAAAAAATAGTCCAAAGGCGTTAAATCGCACGATCTAGGCGGCCAATTGACCGGTCCCGAACGTGAAATAAAATGTTCACCGAACTCGCCTCTCAATAAGTCCATTGTTGCGCGTGCTGTGTGGCATGTGGCACCGTCTTGTTGAAACCACATGTCATGCAAGTCAAACTCTTGCATTTTGAACAAAAAAAAGTTGGTTGTCATCTCGCGATAGCGCTCACCATTCACAGTTACGTTAAGATTCGCATCATTTTTGAAGAAGTACGGTCCAATGATGCCACCAGCCCATAAACCGCACCAAACTATGACTGTCACTTTTTTTGGTTGCATTGGTAGCTCTTGCAATGCTTCTGGCTGATATTCACTCCAAATTTAGTCACAATAGCCCGAATTGCCGCTTCAGTGGGTCGATTAAACTTACCATAAAATGGAAGATGAACTTTCTTAACAGATTAACACACATTTTGCTGATAAAATTCAATAATTTGCAAGCGTTGTTCGTTTGTAGACCAAACTGAAGATGTTTGACAGTGAAACAAAACACGAAACGTGCGTGAGCTGTTTAAACCAGTGTTGCCCAAAAGATAATAGCTAAAAAATCACCCTTTAAATGTATTGACTTGTTTTATATTAATAGTATGTGGTTTATTATGTGGACTGAACCAAGGTTCGAACCAAAACCTTCTCCCAAAAACCGCGAACCTGAAATTTTCGAACCCGAACCATTGGAAATGAAATGAAATAAAAGAATCATGTTCAAAATTTGGGTTGACAAACATGACAAATTTACGTCGAAAGATTTGAAAAATTCAGCCGGGAGTTTATCAACGCCAGCTTTTTTTGTTATTTCTTAGCCTTTTTATGGCTAACAAAACAGCACTTCTACGGAGGCTTCATTAGGTTCGTTTTTTCGAGAAACAGCTTTGGATCTGTGACCAGATTTTGTTAGCATTGTAGTATTTTTGTGTAAATTCAAAGTTTGAAAAGTAAAGAGTCTCTGTCTACATCTAACCTCAGCCCAGGTGCGTCGGTCTGTTCCATTGAGACTTCCAGCTATTCAAGATTCAAGGCAATCAAAAAACATTTCTTTATTCTCCATTCTTCTCGCTCTGTTCTTCCAATTACCACACATGTACAAGTTTTCACAGTCCCATTGAATTATAAGTAACCTTCTTCTCGTCTCCCCCCTCCCCCCTTCCAACCAACATCAAAGAAATCCGGCATTTTGTTTTAGCCTTGCGTGAGCGAGCGCCCCCCAACCAAAAAAAAAAAAAAGAAAAGAAAAAAAAAGTTTTGTACGAGTTTTGTTCGGCTGGCATCTACAATTGTTCCTCAATTAAACTTTCCTCTACCACAGCCAACAAACAGCGAACAAAGCCCCAAACACACACACTCAAACACACACACGCAAGCACACACCAACACGCACACCGCGCAAGTAAACAAAAATATATCTGTAAGATACAATTATACGCACGCAATTCGTCAATCAGAACGACATTTTTCTTTTATTTGCTCTGCGGTCATTAAAAAAAAAGAGAAGAAAAAAAAAATATATATAAAACAAAACAAAATGAAGAACAAACATCATAAAAGTGCCGCTAAGCAACATTTCCTAGCAATTATAATTTGTGAGCTTCTTTGTTTTGGTTTTACTCCTCGGACCAATTAAGGTTCGAAGAAAAGCCTGAGCTAATTAAATGATTTATGCCAGCGATCACACGCTTTATCAGGCAAATTAATATAATTCAATTTAAAACTGACTTAAAGTCGTTTTCACCACAACTAAAAGTTGTCGCACCATAATGGCCGCGATTTGTTTTGTGCGGGGACAAACCAAAAAA
The DNA here is from genome assembly GCA_035044965.1 of Lordiphosa andalusiaca. Taxonomy (NCBI): domain Eukaryota; kingdom Metazoa; phylum Arthropoda; class Insecta; order Diptera; family Drosophilidae; genus Lordiphosa; species Lordiphosa andalusiaca. The sequence goes on from JAWNNM010002225.1 coordinate 1,030,992, forward strand.
CAAAAAAAAATGAAATAAAAACGAAAAGGCAGTCAGCAAGATCCTTTTTGAGATCTTTATCGACCCGCGCCTGCGCCTCCATCGCCGGCAATCGATAGTCGTTGTCGTCGTTGTCGTCGTCGTCGTCGCCGAGTCGCGGGTCTGGGGGGAGTGAATCAGAGCTGAAGATAAAGCCAATGATCGGCATAACTCAAATCGGGGAATCGGTGCTGTTGGGGTTTGGGTCTCCTCAAATTAATTGAGCTGTTAAATGTAAGTCTCCAAGAAATGAAAGGGAAAAAATTGAAATTGACAACGTAATTAATATTTAGTTGGTTTGCTGCGGCAGAGGAAGGGGGGGGGGGGGGGGGGGGGGTTGAACTAGGGAAGGGCATTGCCTGAACAGGTTTAAAGGTTCCTGATTTTCTTTAGTTGACAATTGTCAAAACCAATGAAGACCTTTGGTAGAGTTTTCAACAGGGATGCAAACCGGTTCTGAGCTGAACCGGTTTTGAACCGAACCGAACCGCGTATTCCCGCTGGTGAACCGAACCGCATACCGAACCGGCTTCCTTTCAGAATTTCTGAACCGAACCGAAAACCACAAATGAAAACGGTTCGGTTCGGTTCAGTTCCCTGACGATTTTTAAAGGGAATTGCTTTCCTCTAGCCAATGATTTTGATGAAATAGGAAATAAAGAAGATAATTTTCAAACATTTCGATCGACCCTCTACATATTTAGCGTTGTCGGATCGATATAACTTTTAAGGATCGATATAACTTCTGCAATTTCCCGCCGATCTCTTAATTTACCTGTCATCAATCTAAATTTGGTTTATCATTAGACAATATTTTCAATTTTCTGTGGTACTTCTTAACCTTAATTCATTCTTAATCTGCCAATAAATAAGGTCATTCCTCCAGGAACTGATAGACGAGTCCTGGGAATCCGGCATAATAATCTTTGCAGATTGATCTAAGGATTTTAAAGATATTCGAATGGATTATGGGAAACAAATTTCAAAAATGATCGAATAGCGACTTTACCGAAATCATATTTTATGTGCCTTTGTGAACCACTGAACCGAACCGAAACCGCGGTTCATTTAACTCCAAAACCCATGTTATGAACCGAACCGGCGGTTTAGAAACTGTGCGAACCACTGAACCGAACCAGTACTTATTTTCGAGTGGTTTGCATCCCTGGTTTTCAGTGATTAATCTGTCAGGCTTTCGCTCTCAGAAGAGGGAAAAGGCTTAATAAGTTTTTTACCCATGGAAAAAAGCAGCAACATAAAAAGAATATCCAAAAAAGTTCCATTTGGTCTGTATATGTCTCTAATATCCTTTAAATCATCCAACGGAGCTGAAAATCATTCAAATGATAATCATTTTTCATATCCTTTGAATGATTTTCAACTACGTTGGATGATAAAAATGATATATAAAACACATCCAGTCCAAATGGATACGGGAATGGATATTATTAAATATCCTTTCTTTTCTCTGTGTATATATGCAATAGTCTACTAACTTCATACGTCTAATACTCCTTGTCGCATGTTAAATGCACCGGTGTCGCAACAACCTATCTGTGCCACGCTGACATGAATATGACCACACTTCTTTGCTTGAAATGCAACACGCTAAAGCTTAGTGCTTTCTTAACAATATTCAAAACTGCGCTAAAATTTCTCTTGTGGTTTCGCCTATCAATTACTTTAATTTCCTTTCTAAAGGAATCTTGCTATTTTATATTTTTTTCTGACACGCGGAATTAAAACTAAAGCAAATTTGCTACATTTGTCGAACGAAAACTAAATTTTCAAGGCTGCTTTTTAATTTAATTGTAAGTTAATAAAGGTTTACAAATAAGTATCATTCAAAAAGTTAGTTTTCGCTTTAAAGAATTATAGTTACGTGGCTTTCCAAGCTGACCAATATATGGCGCCTCTATGAAGATCATTTGGCTGCCCTGTTAATTGTATTCCAGCCATAGAATGTATTCATCAGATTGTGATGAAATTCGACAAAGTTGTGCAGAAGCAGATAATATTAATAACTGGCAAAGTTTAAAGGGTTTCAAAAAATGGAAACCGACAAGTTTTTCTCAATGAAACTAATTTTATGCCCTGTTTCCATTGAAAATGGGAAAATGGGGATCATGAAGTTGTGCGAATGTGTGTAACAGGGAAAAGGAAACATTTACGACCCAATAAAGTATATATATTCTTGATCAGCATGAACAGCACAGTCGATATAGTCATGTCCCTCTGTCTGTCTGTATGAACGCGTCGATCTCAGAGACTATAAGAGATAGAGCCACAAATTTTTGCATGAAGGCAGACTTATGCTGTACGCAGATCAAGTTTGTTTCAGATTTGGAAAATTCCACCCCGTCCCCCTTTTATGCCCTAAAAAAACCTAGACCTCCTCTAGACATCCTAGACCTAAAATACCGTCAGATCCACAATTCAAATTGGAGCCTCGTGGTATACATCAATATCTATCTATTCTGAAAAGTGCAATCAGTTTGGACAAAAAACACCGGAGTTATAAGCGAAACAGTTGAGCTGACAAGAGCACCTCCCTCCCCCCAGTTGTTGGTCAGGACTAGAAAAAAGTGGTGCCTACATTTAGGATGATAATTTTGTTACAAAAACAAATGAACAGGGTATTTTGTGGTCGGGAAACTCGACTGTTATCTCTGTGTATGATCTACTCACTTCTTGCTTAATTTTGTGTAATGATAGCTTACATACCTCTGATTTCGCTTGAACCAAGTTAACTGCACCGGTGTCGCAACAACCCAACTGTGCCACGCTGAGAAAAACATGACCACACTTCCTTGCTTGAAGTGCAACACGCTGAATTTTAGGGCCTTGTTATCAAATTTCAGTACTACGCTAGTTATACCCTTGCAAAGGGTATTATAATTTTGCCCAGAAGTTTGCAACGCATAGAAATGTCAATTTCAGACCCCATAAGCCATATATATTCTTGATCAGGGTGACGAGCTGAGTCGATTGAGCTTTGTACGTCCGTCTGTCCGTCCGTCTTTCTGTTTCTACGCGAACTAGTCTCTCAGTTTCAAAACTATACAGTCTTATTTTTGCTGCACACTACTAATTTGTGGGAACTGAACGGATCGGATGACTATATCTCATAGCTACCATAGGAACAATCGGTCGAAAAACTAGTTTTAGTATGAAAAACTTTTTTTTTATCAATGGAAACGTTTTCAAACTTTGTAATCGTAGGTTTTCTATGCTTTTTTATAATTCTACCAAGTTTTATTCAAATCGGACAACTATATGGTATAGCTGCCATACAAAAGATATGTCTGAAAAACAGTGTTAGTTTGAAAAACTTTTTTGTTTTTAATGGTAGCATTCTGCAATTTTGTATTTGTTTGTTTCACATGCTTTCACATAATGTGACAAATTTTTGGCCTAATCGGATGACTATATCATAAAGCTCCCATACAACGGATCGGTAAAAAATGTGAAAAAGAGTATGTTTTGAAATTTGTTCGGCACAGACGAAGTTAGCTTAGCTTTCTCGTTTAATTATGTTTAGAAATGGATTAAAACCGAAAATAAAGAAATAAGTTAGAACCAAAACAGAACCTTTTAACATAAATTATCATTAGACTAGAAAAAGGGTAACTCTTTGTGTGCAATTATAATACCATTGTCACTTTAAGATGGAAGAGATAATGAACCTATTTATTAATCGAAGCAACTGGGAATAAGACTCGTTAAAACAATTGCATATCAATAGCTGTGAAATAGAGAAAGAATGAAAGTTCTTGATCTAAAAACTAGCTTAAGATCTGTAACTATTATCTGATCCATGGGTTTCTTATCTTTTCTGCTTGTATCCTCCTTGCCTGGAAAGAATATAGAATAGAACATATAGAATTTGTTAAAAAATCATACTTTTCCAAAAGAGTTGGTTCTCCAGTTCTAGTTTTTTCCTACTGTCCCTATATGTCAAACATTCTCTTCGCTTCAAGCCGCTTGTTACCTAGCAGGGTTGATTTATTGGTTGTCTATTTATCGATAACTTGCATTCAAAAAATTCACAAAATTTAGAAAGATGCTGCTTTTTGTAATATCAAGCCCAATAAACTAATTTAAATAACAAACACAAATCCAAAAAGAATGTTTCACCATTTTTATTAATACATTTTAATTACACGCATCGCCTCGCCGCGCCGATCGACGATGTGGTCTAATATAGATTTGTTCCACGCATCGCTACGTGAATTAAATATTTTGTATAATGAAAATTTCAACGCCAATGATGGCTGAAGGCTGATGGAATGCTGCCAGCCTGAGAAGCCTGTGAAGGCTAGCCAGTCGTCGTCGTCATCATCATCCACCAAGATGGCCTGTTAAGCCTGCAGCGTGTGCACACTCCGAGTATCCTTTTGCCCTGCTGCTCGTCCTACCCCTTGACGGGGCGCAGTTCCATGATAAATGTCATGAAATTCGTCAATGTCAAAATCAGACTGTTACAAAGCAGCAAACGGCGACCAAGTCCACACATATACGGGGATACGGGGATACGGTGATGGGGGGGGGGGGGACAGGGGTAACTGGAACTGAAACACACACACACACACACACACACAAATAAGCATAACCAGAGTCCACATCCTGACTGTTTCAATATTAAATATTGCAATATTTGTTGCAAAATGTATGCAAAACTTCATCTAATGCAAAATGATAGACCGTCTGTATGGGAAAACCATTCGGCAGAAACTAGGCGAACTAATTTGGAGAGGGGGGGGGGGTTGTCATTATTCAATTTGTACCCCAAAGATGTGGAGTGTACTAGAATTGAATTCGATATGGTACATTGGCACCTTCGATTCTAGTTTTCTGACTAAAGTTGAGTGTGACCAGCCGGGAGTTCTCTATTTGACCAAAAAAACGAATGGCAACACATTTTTTTTGGAGAATTTTGCAAGCTTCTCTGGAAAGAAATAAACGAATAAGCATTTTCAGGCAGCCGACACCAAAAATTCCCCTGGTCATTCGTGAGTATTTTGACAAATTGCCCGATTGGACATTGAAACATTTTATCTGCCATGTCGTCGATGCCAATGGGCAGCGGGGAACGATGGGTGGGTGGTAGGGTGGTGAATGGGTCAGTGCGTGGCATTTTGGTCATTTATATGAACACTCGTCCTTTTTCATTTGCCAGTTGGTGTCTCTCCGCCTCTCCCTTTCGCTCTGCCTGTGTGCACATGTGTGCGACGGTGGCCCCAACTCCAAGAGCTCTACAAAAAGGCCGCCTTCGATGGAAGCAGCAGCAGCAGCAGCAGCAGCATCATGGCGAATGACAGATTAGCAAAGTCCCAATGGACATTTGTAACCGAACTGCAAAATGCCCAGGATCTACCGAATGGGGATTGTAATTTAAATTGCCTGGCATCCGTAGTACCACCTACACACACACACACACACACAGTCTCTGGAGACGCCTCGGACGCTTCTTATCAGGCACTGATTACTTTCTAATCCTTGGCCAAGCGTTGACACAAACAAATGACCATCAACGGCCCAACCAAGTCGGAATGACAGGGCCACATCAAACGGGAGCAGAAGTGAAAGGTATTAATTGCCACTCGCCGGTGGGCAGGCAGGCAGTCAGGTAGACCCAGCCCATGCCAGGATCTCACCTAGAACCCAGAGTGTTTTTAATGCGAAAGCAATTTGAGCAAATCTTATGACCAAAAGGTGGCCATAATTATTTTGATGTTGCTTTGTAATTAGTGTTCGATGTGGTCACCACCCATGCGAGTGAAATGTGAAAAAAGGGAAAGTGAAAAATTGCATTTAATGCGTGGCTGAGTCCGGCCAGAGGAAATTACTCGCACTTACATTCGTAATCGAAAAGTGAAAATGTCGAAAACTAATTGCCTGCCATCGAACAAAATGGCTTCCGATGGAAACGAAAAAAAAAAACAAGGGTTATGGGTGTATTGTTTAGATATTACGAACAGATGTCACTCTTGCCTCAAAGTGTTTGAAAGTTAGAGAAAGAAATATGGAAATCATAACAGGTTTCACCTGTGCAGAAGTTTGATTTCAGTTTCCACATTCACAATATTCTTTGCGTCTTAATTTGATGAAATACAAAGCATAAATTAACTTAGTTTCATTCATCGTCTTAACCGCTGAAACGATCTTCACGACATTTTCTAAATATGCTTAAGTCGCTCAAGAATAAGTCATATCTTTGAAGCGTTTTCGACCCGATTCAATAGTGGTTCAGAACCAAACGATGCGAAGGATTGCTGAATCAAGTAACTTCCAAGGAAGAAGGACTGACGGGATCCCATGATATAAAATGGATTACAAATCCTATTGAAAGACTATTTCATGGAGGCATTTCCAAGAACTTTGAATATTTTAACCATAAGTTCTTAAGTTTGGTATGTGGCTGGATCTTTAATATGAAGTAGAAAACTTTACTGGTTCTAAATTGTTTTCGAACCGGTTCAAATATGCTTCAGAACCATACCTTAGAAGTTATTTAGGCTATGAATTTGAAATGTGATCTTATGATTTGTAATTTAGAGTAGTATATTTCGTTGCATAAGAACCAGTTTCGAACCGGTTCAAAAGTGGGACATCACTAAAGAAATTCAAGCTATGAAAATGAAATTTTGTTAGGGCTAAATTTAATTCTTAAAAGCAATATTGAACAGATGCTCAAAACAAGAAAGCTAAGCTAACTTCGTCTGTGCCCAAGTTTTTATACACTTGCAAGTTTTTGCACGCTTAAATAATTTCAAAAAATACTCTTTTTCCCATTTTCCGACCGATCGTTCGTATGGGAGCTATATGATATAGTCATCCGATTTGGCCAAAAATTTGTAAAATTATGTGAAAGCATGTGAAACAAAGAAATGCAAAATTGCAGAATGCTACCATTAAAAACAAAAAAGTTTTTCTCATAAAGACTTTTTTTCAGACCTATCTTTTGTATGGTAGCTATATCAAATAGTTGTCCGATTTTAATGAAACTTGGTAGAATTTGAAAAAAAAACATAGAAATCTTACAATTACAAAGTATAAAGACGTTATCATTGAAAAGAAAAAAGTTTTTCATACTAAAACTAGTTTTCTGACCGATTGTTCCTATGGCAGCTATGAGATATAGTCATCCGATCCGGTCGGTTCCAACATATTAGTAATGTGCAGCAAAAAGAAGACTCTGTGCAAAATTTCAGCTCGATAACTTTAAGACTGAGTGCCTAGTTCGCGTAGAAACAGACAGACAGACGGACCGACGGACGGACAAAGCTCAATCGACTCAGCTCGTCACCCTGATCAAGAATATATATAGTTTATGGGGTCGGAAATGAACCTACCCTTTGCAAGGATATTTAAAGTTCATAGCTTATGACGTGAATGAAAGCAAAAACTCAGAATTTCGTGATACTTGCGTCTTTCTTGAATGAATTAAGATAATAAATTAAAAACGAACGATCTTGAAAAACAATCTATTCGTTCCTAAAAATTTCAAGAATTTCGCTCTAAAATCAAGCTAAATTCCTTCTCAGCTTGGTGTTTTCTGGCTGAAATAGAGAAAGCACATTTAAGAGAATGACATTGAGTCCTCCGCTCTCCCAGTTTGGTGTATTATGGAAGAAGTGTGTGTGGGGGGAAACTAACAAGCAGAGATCGAAATCGGTTTCGGTTTGACATTTAGTTATTGGAATTCCCAAGCATTTTTAGCAATGCTGGCATGGAGAAATGGCTGTTGGACTGACAGGCAAACACTGCTGCTTCTTTGTGGGGTTGTGGTGTGTTCCTTAAGCCGGCTAAAACTTCATACATGGTTTGACAATTAACTTTCTTTGGAATAGAATGTTGATGTTTAGCCGACTCGAGGTCAAGAATAAAAACTTCTATTTTATTATCGGTTTATTTTCAATATTTTTCGGATGCTCGTCGGTCTCCGGGGACACTAAAAAATAAATTTAAACACAAATGGAAAACAGAACAACGAGCGCTCCAACTTTTCAACCATGGAAGCTCTGGATTCAAGAATAATGAATCTGAGCACTTGATTTAACAATTTTAATACTTAATTTGAGATTGATTCGTGCATGGTTCAAGTATTGAAGCTCTTGGATCAAGAAAAACAGTATTTAATACTAATATTTGGATGCAGAATTTCGCTCTTGGATCAAGAATTATTATTCTTATCTTACAGACAGACGAACAGACGGACGACTCAGCTCGTCACCCTGATCAAGAATATATAGGGTTTATGGGGTCGGAAATGAATATTTCTATAAGTTGCAAACTTCTAGGCAAAATTATAATACCCTTTGCAAGGGTATAAAAATGAGCGACTTACCTTCTTTTTTTGTGTCATACACAAACTCAAAGTGAAGTGTGATTTTGTGTTTAGCCGGTCACTGCATTTTATACTAATTCATGCTCAATTGCCAGTGGCAAATTCTCTGCTAACATTGCCGACCCCTCTGCCCTTTAGAGATATTCTTCTCAAAGTTCCTTGGAATTGCTGTGAGTTGTGAGTTCTTGCTCTTGCTCCTACGTTCCGTATTCATTTCAATGCATTCCTTGCCCGTCCATCAGGCATGTCTGTTTTTCGCCCAAATTGTTATTAAGCTAATTTATTTTTAAACATATCTCTCTGATCTTTCACTTAACACAATTTTCTGTAATCTAAGTAGAACCGAAAGGGATCTGCTTGCCATTCGAATGGCACAGACAACTTCTGGCCAACATTTGAATAATGGCCACGACTCTCGTTGACGAGCACAACAAATTTCATTGCAACGTCTCATACTATCAATGTCGGCAATATGTCAAAATATAACAGCAGCCGGCAGGGATGGAGGAGGGGATGGCGGTGGCGGCGGAGGCAGTCAGCCACGTGATGCCAAAATAAAATGAAATGAAATGAGTGAAGGAGGAGAAGGAGTATGAGGAGAAGGAGCTGCTGGGGCTGGTGATGCTGCCATGATGATGATGCTGCCCGGCCATATGATGCACATGAGAGAGAGAGAAAGGCGGAGGCGCATAAAAATTCATTTTGAAAACTGCTCCTGTCCCCCCCACCCCCCCACTCCCCGCACAGAAATTAATAATGACGCCGACAGCAAAAACCGGGGATAGATATGTGTATAGGTTGTATCTATATAGAAATCAGCTTAGTTGCTGTGTGCAAGATTCAGATTGGCATTCAACACGAATTCACACATCAAAAGCATTTGGGTTTACAAATTGAAATGGCAATCAAATGTCTTAGGAAAGCAAAGCAATTCCAAACAAATGACAAACACAATTCTCTATTATGTGAGAATTATGTTATGTCCGCTTAGTCCCATTGACAAAAGACATCAAAAAACTCACACACAACAACCAAAAAAAAAAAAACCAACAAAAATTAGATTAATTTGGGCAATTTGATGTTTTGTTGTAATGACTTGGTCGGTCAGTCATTTGGCTTTGACATTCTGTTGTCTTTATTCCGATTGTGCGGCTGTGTGTGTTAATTACCCAAGTTGTGCCCCAAACTGAAAACAAACACCAAAAATATAGATATTTTTATTCGTTCGTCTTTAGGTAACATATGAAATTTCAGTATTTATTTTGACTGCTCGAAACGCTGAAGTTGCTCATTTCTTTCTTTGAAAGCAGCCGAGCCTGTTCCGCATTCAGACTCCGGAGTAGGAGGAGGAGGAGATTCCCCAAACTCGAATGCATCGCTCCACCCAGACGAGCATGTTTCTTATTATTATTCTTCTTATTATTTTTTGTTCGCTGATTAATCGATTGTCGGCTGCATGTCGCTGGCTTCCCCCGGCTCGATATGTCATCCCTGTCGTGATTCAGACACTTGTCACTGAAAAAATGTAAACATGAAATGCATTTATGTAGAATTGTGGAATTATGTACGTGAAATGGAAAATGTAAAAAATTGGCTTAACTTTAAGTGATTCTGATGACAGATATTTGAGTGTGTGTAAATGAAATGCTGATGAAAATGATGTAATAACACTTGGATTAACAAAGGGAAGAACTTTTGCTTGATATCACTTAAATGAGGTAGTCTAACTCCATTCAGAGGGCACTATATCTATTCTTATTATATTAAGGAAGCTACCAATTCCCTTTCAAGCATACCTTCATGAAGGTTTGTCATGTATTAAGCCTTAGAACAAGGGATTTACACTTGGTTTACTGGGCGGAACTATCCAATCCTTAACTCTAGTTTTCAGAAAGTCGCCTTAAAATAATTTTATTTTCTTAATTTAAAGTAATTTTTTTGATTTTAGACATTTTTTTCTTAAACCTAGAATGCATAATCTATTTTAGTGATTCGGTAAAATTTTTCTTAATTTTATGGTAATTTTTGTGGATGTTTTGCTAATAACTTTCTTACATCGGGTCTTTACAATAGGGTGACAACCATTAAAACTTTTTTTCTTTAAGAAAGAACATTTCTAAAAACTTGGAAAAATATTTTAGAAAATCGCTCCAAAATATAGAAATAAATGCAGAAAGTCGCCCGAAAATTTAGAAAAATTTTCGCAGATGCCTTTTGTAATTCTCAAGTTCGAATTCCCTGCTTTTGAAATATATAAAATAAGCAGCTGATATTCAGCTTGCTAAGAAATTCGCCATAAAAATTTTTGAAATTTCTGTAGAAAATCGACTTAAAATTTCGAAAAATTAAAAAAGAAACCCCATCTTGTAATACTCAAGTTCGTGTTCTCCATGCTTTCGGAATATAGAAGAAAAGGGCTTGGTGTTTATCATTTGACTGCGATCCTTACTTTGGTAGTTGAATGCGAGTTACCGAGTTCAGTTCGCAGTTATACTCTGTACCGAAGGTACATAGAGTATTATAAGTTTGTGCAAAAGTATGTAACATCCAGAAGGAAGCATCTCCGACCCCATAAAGTATATATATTCTTGATCAGCATCAACAGCCGAGTCGATATAGCCCATGTCCTTCTGTCTGTCCGTATGATCGCACAGATCTCAGAGATGGTAAGAGATAGAGGTTTGACATGTATGGGACATTTGCTTCTTATGTCTGCAGGCAGATCAAGTTTATTTTCAATTTTGGCCACGCCCCCTGCCGCCCCCGCAATTTCGGAAAAACGTCATATCTCCTACAGTTTTAAAGATATATGGGTCGTTCCTTCTGGACATATTTAGTAATCAAGATAACTTATCGATCCTCCAAAGGAATGGTGAAGATCGAATGAACCGTTGTCGATATATGATCAAAAGACTGTTCGCTGCTGCAGCGCAGTAGCAGCGCTGCTTTCAGCTGCATCTAAATTTATGCTGAGCATATAATTTCGCTGGTACAGAGTATGTTATAGTCGGGCTTGACCGACTTTCTTTCTTGTTTTAAAATATAAGGTGTATCGTCTGTGACCTCTTCGTTAAGGCGAATTTCTTAATTTTAAACCGAGTTCGGCTGTTTGATTTATGATATTTGAACAAGTAAGAAGCCCGTCTGTCATATACTCTTTACACTCAGCAAACAATTCGCCCCGAAAACTAGAAATTCTCCTATGAAATCCGTCCTTCCGCACATTCTACTTTTACCAATATTTTGTCGGATCTATGTATAAGTAATGCTGATCAATCTATGCATCTTTAAAACTGTAATATATATGAGGTTTCTTCGACATAGCGACAGCAGGAGATTGCGTGGTGATAAGTCTCTGCACTTAGAAAACCATTTTGCCGTAAATTTGAGAAGTTCGGTATTTAGAAATTTTTTCTTTTAAACAGAAATAGTTATTTAAAATTTAGAGTAATGTGCCATAAACCAGAAAATATTTTTTTTTAATTTTCTTATTTTCACTACGAATTTTGGACTTTTTTAGTGTATTTGGCCTAGATGGAAGAGTGTCTTGTCGCTGTCAGCCTTTGAAACCTAACCTAACCCAGCTCTCAAAATTTCAATCCTCTATTCAGCTAAAATTTGATGCAAAAGTTGGTATCTTTTCTTGTCTGCCACCCGAATGCACATTCCCCTTTCTCAAATAAATGCAAAATATTTGTGCTTCGTGTTCTCTCTTGCGCTCTTAGCGAATGCTCTGAGCTGACAATTATAGGCGAATCAGCCATCGGTAAATGCTCTCCACTAATCATACTTTTTGTTCGATTTCTTTTTGCGGAATCGTGATGCGTAAATTTACCAATCGTAATCAGCATTCATTATAAAGTATACAAGTGGAAAATTGCAATACAAAAACAACTGCTGAAGGGCTGTATTATTTACTCAATTGATATATAAACATCATAGAACTCCTAAAGCAATACGGTTACATTTCGAAGTGAAAGAGCTCAGCGAGAGTCTTGCATTTCCAGATTTGATGGCATGAATTTTAGAAATTAGACTTGTTTCCGCGTTGTTTGAGTAGGAGGTGTTGACCAAGGAACCTAAGTCTCCCGTTAGCTAAAGCAAAGATTCAAAGATCCAGTGCTGCTACACCTTTCACGTTGTATAATATGTCAAACATCATTTGAGGTACCCATTAGTGTGTATTTGAGGGTAGTGATTATAGTTGAGTGCCCCGAACTAACCCAAAGAGAGATTGGTATACTCTGAACCAAAGATTTTCCATCGTTTGGGTCTTTCTTGTTCCGTTTCTAAGGGGTGCTGTCTACATTTTAGTCATCTGACATCTTCGTTTTTGAGAGCAGAAACCCAGCTTAGCCCTGAGCACAGCCAGTTCTCTTCTATTCCAATCCCTAGGTGGGACATAGGGCATCCAAACAGAATAGCGCTTTCTACTCAAGAGTCATGATCAACTACTTCGTCTTTATTTTGTTTTGTTTTCAATGTGAATAGGTTGTCAGTTGCATGGCATTGCAAGGACAAAAGGGTGAAATGCAGTCAGAAATGTAGAATTTATCAAGGAAAGTATTATAATTTACATATCTAGTCCCCACCTAATTAGCTTTGCCCATTACAGAATATACAGAATTCATTCATGATATCCAAATACCCTAAAATGTATAAAGAAATGGTAATAGTTTTTTGTTTTTTTGGCATATATAAATTTACTTTCTACTCTTGAGTTTTTCATTTGAATCTTATCCTTCTTCTATACCCGATTATTGTCTCAGCACCCAAGTACTTTTCACATCCAATCACAGGCGTTAAAGTGCATCTTCCTTTTCTGCCTCTCTCACAGAGCATCGCAGTGATTAATTATTATGTCGGAAGAAATGGTGGTGTTGGCGAACATTGGGCAATCTGCTGGGTGCACTGGCAAGGTCCAATGACAACGTATGTCTATGAATAGAAATAGTTCAATGCAAGCAAAGCACACTTTCAAACGAGATCTTGCTTCATACCACTTAGCATGAATCCGGCATTAGCTGTAGAAGGAGACACTTGAGGCAGAGGCAGAGGCGGAGGCAGCAGCAGCAGCAGCAGCCGCCACGTGTAATTAACAACAAACGTGTGACTGCAACTGCAACGATGTGGCCGGTGAGTGTGACACATCCCCAAGTATATATATATATATATACACAGCTATCGCTCTCTCACTCTCACTCCGGAGGAGGATGAAGGGGACTGCCAACTGAGAGTTTATATACGAAACTCTTGTCTCTGCTCAGCCGCATTATCGGAAACTGATTAATAACCATTGTCAGTGTCGGCGCGCTATACCCCAATCACCCCCAGTTCTCCTCCCCTCAGCCAGCGACCGAGTCGAAGATCTTGTTCCGAATTATGTATTTTGTCTTGTTTTTGAAAGGTTTCGGTTCGGTTTGTCAGCGGATTTTGTTGAATTTTTTTCGTTTGCCTGTTGGCTTTTTATCAAGACTTTTTGGTTGAATGAATTTTAAGCAGACAAATGTTTGGAAAATTTTAGGAATTTTTACACCATTTATTTTTGGGCACTTGAAGAAGTGAAATATTTTAACAAAGATGCTGTCTTAAGTCAATCCTGCTTCTTTCAAAACAAAACTGTTGTGATCCTTGTGCCCCTAGAGTCACTTCTATCCTTGTATTTGGGGTGTGAGATACATCTCCACAATTTAAAAGAATTACTCAATATATGCAGTTATTCAGGGGCGTAGGCAAAAGGAAGGGGGAGGGGGAGGGGGCGTTGGTGTTAACGAACACGCCCATTGAACAATTATTTCTATGCTAAATACTAGACTAAGAAGCCTCCATAGAATTTGATTCTAAAAACTCCCCTTTGTAAAACAAGAAAGAAAGTCGGTCAAGCCCGACTATAACATACTCTGTACCAACGAAAATTGGTCTTTTGATCATAACTCTAAAACCGTTCATCCGATCTTCTTCATTCCTTTGGCGGATCGATAAGTTATCCTAATAACTAAATATGTTCAAAAGAAACAAGCCATCTATCTTTAAAACTGTAGGAGATATGACGTTTTTTCTAAATTGCGGGGGCGGCAGGGGGCGTTGCGAAAATTGAAAATAAACTTGATCTGCCTGGAGACATAAGAAGCATATGTCCCATACATGTCAAACCTCTATCTCTTACCATCTCTGAGATCTGTGCGTTCATACGGACAGACAGACGGACAGACGGACTTGGCTATATCGACTCGGCTGTTGATGCCGATCAAAAATATATATACTTTATGGGGTCGGAGATGCTTTCTCTGGATGTTACATACTTTTGCACAAACTTATTATAATCTATGTACCTTTGGTACAGAGTAAGGTTTCTTTCTGGCCAGCGATTTTTTGCTTAACTTAGAACACTTGTCGCACACAAGTTCTGAAGTCTTCTGCATAATACTGTAATATTTTATCAAAGTAAAGGGTGATTTTTTAGCTATTATCTTTTGGGCCACACTTGTTTAAACAGCTCACGCACGTTTCGTGTTTTGTTTCACTGTCAAACATCTTCAGTTTGGTCTATAATTTAACCATGAATCGTCTTACAAACGTACAACGCTTGCAAAGTATTGAATTTTATTATCAAAATGTGTGTTAATCTGTTAAGAAAGTTCATCTTCCATTTTATGGTCAGTTTAATCGACCCACTGAAGCGGCTATTCGGGCAGAATTGTCGATTTTGGAGTGAATATCAGCCAGAAGCATTGCAAGAGCTACCAATGCAACCAGAAAAAGTCATAGTTTGGTGCGGTTTATGGGCTGGTGGCATCATTGGACCGTACTTCTTCAAAAATGATGCGAATCGTAACGTAACTTTGAATAATGAGCGTTACCGTGTGATGATATCCAACGTTTTTTTTGCCCAAAATGCAAGAGCTTGACTTGCATGACATGTGGTTTCAACAAGACGGTGCCACATGCCACACAGTACGCGCAACAATGGACTTATTGAGAGGCGAGTTCGGTGAACATTTTATTTCACGTTCGGGACCGATCAATTGGCTCCCTAGATTGTGCGATTTAACGCCTTTAGACAATTTTTTTGTTGGGGCTATGTTAAAGCTCATGTCTACACAGACAAGCCCGCTTCAATTGACGCATTGGAAGACAACATTGAAGCATTTATTCGTGAGATACCGGCCGAAATGTTGGAAAGAGTATGCCAAAATTGGATTAAGCGTGGATGGACCATTTGAGGCGCAGTCACGGTCAACATTTGCATGAAATAATCTTCAAGTGAAGATTTGAAATAAAGATTTCATGCATTTCGCTGAATTTTATGTGTTTTGTTTTTGGAAAAACTTAGCTATGGCTCTTAAAAAATCACCCTTTATTAAGAAAAACGTTCTCACATTTTAAGTTCAGTCCCAATTCTAACATCAAATACTTTTGACCTTACAACAAGAATAGCAAAACGAATGTCTGAACCCCGAATGTTCGAACCTGAACTTGGGTTTAGCAACCTTCCAGAACCCTACATTTTTCGAAACCTCTCTGATTTTTTGTAGGTTTGCAGCCCTGCTACCAATTGAGAGTGAGCAAATGCTTAACCCTAAACCCTTAACAAATCGTTAGAAATTATGTGAAATGCTAAAGTCAAAAAGTTTTCAATGCAAAAATAAGTTTTAACATAAAATTCGCCTCTTCTTGGTGGTGGTTTTCGTTCCTGCAAAGTAAAATATAAAGAAGTATGGAAAAAAAAAGTCCAGAAGCCCAAAAAAATACATCAGCCAACAATGAAAAGATTCACCAAAAATCAGCCCTGGCCAACGGGCTCGCTCTCTCCCTCTCTCCCCATCTCTCCTTCTCGCTCTCACACTAAGGCGGCTTGCCAGGCCTGGCCTGGTGGCTTCTTCTCCTGAATTTTTGGTTGTTCGTCATGTCCATCGAGTGATTTTGATGAATTGCTGTCATTAATCTATGACGTACGCAACTACCAAAGGAAATGCCATCATCATCAAAAGCAGCCCAGGCAACGGCAGCAGCCGGGAACTGGTGGCCCGCAGGGAGGTGGCTGGCAGCCTGTGGAGAAGGCAGGGGAGCAGAATGAACAAACAACATTGGGAAAACAAAAGCGCGCGCAAAGGCAATCCAAACCGTGGGCCTGGAGTGGGGCCCGGAGGCAGGCAAACAAAAAAACCATATAACATTTGGGAATTTCAAAAGATTTCGCTTTCATTTTCAAGCTAACTATGGAGAGTCCAGGAGAATATTCCAACTAATAGTTAAATGAAACATACAGCAAACACTTTAAGTTAATAGGGTTTTAGGTGTAGCCAATCGCACTGTGCAAAGTACTTTTCCGCATCTCTAAATACCAAATTATGATTGCAAAAGTCACCTTTTCTCACCTCCAAAAGTGATTCAAATCGCTTTAATTCCCCTTATGATCCCCAAATCATCTCCCTTCATTCTTTTCCCACTGCCAACTAATTGTTTTTTAAGTGCCGCACAAATTGCTTAATTCAAGCCAAATCTAAGCTACGCTCCCTTTCGTTACCAATTTCCATTTTGGCTCCTTTTGAATTGTCCTGTTCTGGTTTTATGCGCCTTTTTTGTTTGATAAATGTTTTTATCACCGCATCGAGAGTTCATTCTATTGCCAGGGCAGCAGCTTAATCTGAATGCCATCGTCAACTGATGGCAGCACATTAGTTTCACCGTGGTGGAAGATGGGCGTAGGGGGCGTGGCCCGAGAAGGAAGTTTCATTACACAGTTGGGGCCCCCCCCCAAAAGATGGCAGGAAATGAAATGAATGCTTGGACGGCGCTGAGATATCGATGCGTATCTTCAAAACTTTTTGGAAAACCATAAAATAATTAACACTTGATTATTATTCGGGGAGCTCTGGCTGAAGCAAAAGTTTTGCCGCGTAAAACTTTCCATTTAAGTGGCAACGAGGGTGACATCGATTTAATTTCCTCGTCAGATGCAATCTAAAAACAGATTTGGAGTTGGAGCTGGATGCAAATTGTGGAAAGTGTTGCAACAACAACAGTAGCGGCAGCAGCAGCACTGCCAGAAGATTAATGCAAACATTCATTTATCAAATTTTTGTTGTGTCTTTTGTTCTTTCTAATAAACTTAAGTGCAACTTTCTGTCTCTCTGTGTGAGAGTGTGTGTGCGTTTAAGCAGCAAAAAGGGCGGCCAGGACACTAGGAAGCCAAAAGACAAAAGCAACAAGAATAAAAAATTAACGTCAAACAAAAGAAAATCCACCATTATTATGTGCCACGCACATAAAAACCTCACCGAACTCACCAACTGGCGAGGGCGGCGTGACACAAAAGGAAAATAGGAAATTCGATGAAAATTTGTGGAAGAAACCACAAATTACAAAACTACATGAGATCACGCTCTCATCGCTAGCTCAAATGGAAAATATCAGGGATGCAAAACCGGTTCTGAACCGAACCGAATCGGTTATTCCAGCTGGTGAACCGAACCGGCTTACTTTCAGAATTGCTGAACCTAACCGAAAACCACAAAGAAAAACGATTCGGTTTGGTTCGGTTCAGTTCCATGACCAGTTTTAATGGGAATCCCTTTTCTATGGCCAATAATTTTGAATTAATTTGGGAATTTGAATCGTTTCCCAAAGAAAATTTCGTGCGACCCTCTAGATATTTAGCGTTTAGCCGGATCGATATAACTTTTAAGGAAAACTGTAAGTCTTCTGCAATTGCCCGCCGATCTTCTAATATGCCTGTTGTCAATCTGTATCAATCTTAGACAGTAGAGATTTTGCTCATATGATCACTGCAGCTCTATGTTTCGGTACTGAATTTTTCAGGGCTGATTCAGGTCTGCGCAGTAGGAATAACTGAATTTAATGCCCAAATTCCAGCTTCCATAATACTTCCCATAAAACTCAGCCATGAGTTCAGTACTAAACAAGAAAGAAAGTCGGTCAAGCCCGACTATAACATACTCTGTACCAAGAAAATTTGTCTTTTGATTATAACTCGAAAACCGTTCATCCGATCTTCTTCATTCCTTTGGCGGATCGATAAGTTATCTTAATAACTAAATATGTTCAAAAGTAACAAGCCATCTATCTTCAAAACCTTGGGAGATATGATGTTTTTTCTAAATTGCGGGAGCGGGAGGGGGCGTGGCCCAAATTGAAATTAAACTTGATCTGCCTGCAGACATAAGAAGCATATGTCCCATACATGTCAAACCTCTATCTCTTACCATCTCTGAGATCTGTGCGTTCATACGGACAGACAGACGGACAGACGGACGGACGGACATGGCTATATCGACTCGGCTGTTGATGCTGATCAAGAATATATATACTTTATGGGATATGATTAATAGAGTAATTAAGATGCATGGTACGTGTTCTTTTCTAGCCGACATTCTCACTTTTCTAAGGGCATTCCTCTAGGAACTTATATATATTATACATAGGAATTTATTTCGTAAGGTGCCTTTGTGAACCACTGAACCGAACCGAAACCGCGGTTCAGTTTGCTCCAAAAACCATGTAATGAACCGAACCGGAAACTGCGAACCACTACTTAATTTCGATTGGTTTGCATCCCTGGAAAATATTCTAAAAAAATTTAAATAATTCTTTCTCATTTGTGAAGTTTTGAAAAATGTCGAGATTTTTGTGTAGTACAGCTAAATTTCCTGCTCTTGATACCAATTCGTGTTGAGAGTTTGAGCTTTTATAGTTATCAATGATTAAAACCTAACCCGAGTCCCCCACTAGACCCCAAAACCCCCCACGCGTACGCCACTGATCAATTCAAATGTTATTAAGAAACTCGATAGGAAGTAAAACTGCAAGTGAAAAACACTTTAGATGAGCTTTGACCACATCTCCAGAGACAAGATTTTCTGCTTGCGCAGTGGATTTCGACGAATTCGATCTTTCATAGCTTTCTTGGCATGTTCAGCAGTCTTCTGGCTCAGAATGTCTTTTTGTAGAAAGCACAGCGATATTTGGAACCATATCACCGAAATAGATAATAAAAAGGAGAAATGTATTCAGGTTTCATTTCACAAAGTAATCTAAGCCGCCATCTTAAAACCAAGCTCAGCTCATAAATCTTATGTTTTTACATACTAATATGTTTGGGTTTAATCATCATTTAAGATTCAATTCAGTAGTTAGGTATGTCTTATATATCAATTCACATCGGCATTGGTGAGCAACTCAACAACTTAGCAATTGAGCAACTGAACAACAGAGCAATTTGACTGAGTTGACTCACTTTGCAATAACGAACAAGTGAACATGTGCACTGAAATGAGCAACCTTTACTCAACCCTAGTAACGAACTTCGTTTCCACAAATGATTGGCCTGCCCAGATAGCCCACACCTGAATCCACGGGACTACAAACTGCGGTCTATTCTCGAGGCTATGGCTTGCTTTACTCAACACCGGAAGTATTGAGACTTTAAAGCGCCATATTTCCCCTCCGCTAACAATTTGCTTGTAAAGCAGGATTCGGAATCGCTCTTTGCTCGCAGCTTACGAGAGACAACTCTCACTTTCAGCTCACAGCATTCGGCTCTTGGGTCTCAGCTGAGGGCCCTAGGTCGTGCCTAGGAGTCAAGCGGCTCTTGACTCGTGAGCCACAACTCTCGACTCGTGAGCCAAGAACTTAGGAACGGAAAACTGGTGCTGAGCCGAAAGCTGCGGCTAACAGCTATGATTTTATTAGGGCGCAAACTGTAGTCCATTCGCGAAGCTATGGTTTGTTTTACTCGACACCAGAAATATTAAGCTCCATATTTCTACTCCGCTAACAATTTTCTTGCTCGCAGCTCACGAGAGCCAACTCTTGCTCTCAGCTCACGAGAGCCAACTCTTGCTCTCAGCTCATAGCACTCGGCTTTTGGGTCTGAGCTGAGCTGGGCCTAGGAGTCAAGCGGCTCTCGGCTCGTGAGCCACCAACTCAAGAACCGAAAAATGGTGGCTCACAAGCCGAGAACTGCGGCTCACAGCTGTGAGCCCAAAGCTGTGGCTCACGACCCGAGATCCGCTTGATGGCTCTCAGCCCTGAGCCAGAGTCAAAATGAGGCAGAACTCCCTAGCTAAGCCCTAGCTTCCTCCCAGCGCTTCTCCATCTTTGCCATCATCTCTCCACACAGAATAAAACCTTAAGTTGAAACCAACCTTTTCCGCAACTTTTCAAACAACCCCCAGAAAAAATAGAAGAAAAAAAATGAAGCAAGCGTGAAAAAAACTGCGACTTTTCATCCCCTCCACAACGGGAAATTCTTTAGGGAAACCATAGTTGTATTATTTTCTTTTCTTTTCTTTTCGCTTTTCGCTCTTTGTTGTTTTTGTTGTCTCGAAACAAGGGTGACATGATGGACAGACGTCGACGTTTTTCATCAGCGCTCGTCATCTTGTGTCATCGTCAGTCTCTGAGTGCCCTGTGAGAGCCCGAAGGAACGCACAATTGTGCGTATGGCAGGGATCTCTGCGTCAACTGTCTTTGCCCTTTTTGCCGCCATTGTGTGTGTGTGTGTGTCCTTACAGCACGGTGGTGGTTGGCGGCAATGGCTATGGCTATGGCGGTGGTGGTGGTGGTGGTGGTAGTGGTGCGTATTTTTGTGTCACATTCCAATCTATATCAATCTTGTGTTCGCAATGACGGATGACATTTGTCAATGTCAGACATTTTCGTTTTCCATTTCGGAGGCTCTAATGGCAGGAACAGGAACCGGCAGTCAGGGCTGGGCCACAGAGCAGAGGCAGGAGTGCGTAACATGGTAGTCCTTAAAGTCACTTGTTCGACGGCTGCAGAGAAGTCAGTCAGTTCCACGCCTTCAACATGCCACGCATGAGTTTGACGAATTTCATGTCAAATATTTTCGTTGTTTTCTTTTTATATGGGGGAAAAGCATTTTCGGGGTAGAGTGGCTGGGCTTCTGCCATGGGGGGGAGGGGACCAGTTTTGGGTAGGATTGTTTGCTTGGGGAATCTGTTCCGGAATCACTAAATGTGTTTGCGTTAAGTGTTTTTGATTCACAAATATTTGCATTGTTTTCTTTGTTGACAATACAAGAAGTGTGTTTGGCATTTGGGGGCCATTTGAATGGGTGCGTGAGTGAATTGAACTATGGGTAGGGTCTACTACTATATAGAGCTACAATCTAAATGAAAGGTATCATTCACAATCTTTAACAGTTTCACTTCAGTTTAATTAATTGCATAAAACCCTTCTTAACGCCGTCTCTGCTAAATCTTCGCATAGTTACACCTCTGCGCCGTCTAAACGTTACACATATCGAGAAAGAGAGAGCTATCTTGATATTAACCTCAATGCAATTGAAAACTTTTAAACGCATCTTAAAACAAAACTGAGGGAATCAAAGTATAATGGCGCTAAACATCACCTTGGGCAGTCTGATGAGCAAACAAGATGCGCTTCCGAGCGTGAAAAACAAAATGTTTGTTGGCTACAACATCGAGCTGTGTTATTTGTTACGCATCGCTGTCATGGGGTTGGTGTAGAGAAACTGCTACCGTTTCTCATTAAGAAACCGTACAAATTGTCATAAATATATGAGTCTAGCTAGGAGTTTCACATTGAGACTGGGACTTCCAGAACTTTGACATGCATTTCAAGGCCCAAGAAGGAGCAAACACCTGACAGCTGAAAGTCTAGTCTACAATAATAGTTAAAAAATAGTTTATTAATTAAATAATAAAAAGGATATGATCTGGTACTCAATGTTATATTTATACCCTTGCAAAGGGTATTATAATTTTGCCCAGAAGTTTGCAACGCATTGAAATATTCATTTCCGACCCCATAAATTTATATTTATATCTATTTATATTCTTGATCAGGGTGACGAGCTGAGTCGATTGAGCTTTGTCCGTCCGTCTGTCTGACTGTTTCTATGCGAACTAGTCTTTCAGTTTTAAAGCTATCGAGCTGAAATTTTGCACAGAGTCTTCTTTTTGCTGCACACTACTAATATGTCGGAGCCGACCGGATCGGATGACTATATCCCATAGCTCCCATAGGAATAATCGGTCGGAAAACTAGTTTTAGTGAGAAAAACTTTTTTCTTTTCAATGGAAATGTTCGATCCAAACTTTGTAATCGTAGGTTTACCATGTTTTTTTATAATTCTACCAAGTTTTATTAAAATCAGACAACTATATGGTATAGCTGCCATACAGAAAAACAGTCTTAGCTAGAAAAACTTTTTTGTTTTTAATGGTAGCAACCTGCAGTTTTGTGTTTTCTTTGTTTCACATGCTTTCACATAATTTTACAAATTTTTTGGCCAAATCGGATGACTATATTATATAGCTCTCATACGAAGGATCGGTCGAAAAATGGGAAAACGAGTATTTTTTGAAAATATACAAGCGAGCACTTGCACTTGCAGTCGAAGTTAGCTTAGCCTTCTCGTTGTTCATATTATTAAAAAGCCGATATCATAAAGATGAATATGACGTGTTCTTCATATCAATTTGATGAGTTTTCTGATCAATAGTATATTAATGAAATATAATAATGATACAAATGAATAGAAAATTTAATATTCAATATCAGAATGATATTATTTAGCTTCAATTTGACATTTTTTAGCATCAAAATAATTTGAAAACAAGAAAGAAAGTCGGTCAAGCCCGACTATAGCATACTCTGTACCAACGAAATTATACGCTTAGCATAAATTTTGATGCTGCAGTAGTAACTGAAAGCAGCGCTGCTTCTGCGCTGCTGCAGCGAACAGTCTTTTGATCATAACTTGAAAACCGTTCATCCAATCTTCACCATTCCTTTGGCTGATCGATAAGTTATAATTATTACTAAATATATCTAGAAGGAACAACCCACCTATCTTTAAAACTGTAGGAGATATGATTTTTTCTAAATTGCGGGGGCGGCAGGGGGCGTGGCCAAAATTGAAAATAAACTTGATCTGCCTGCAGACATAAGAAGCATATGTCCCATACATGTCAAGCCTCTATCTCTTACCATCTCTGAGATCTGTGCGTTCATACGGACAGACAGACGGACAGACGGACATGGCTATATCGACTCGGCTGTTGATGCTGATCAAGAATATATATACTTTATGGGGTCGGAGATGCTTCCTTCTGGATGTTACATACTTTTGCACAAACTTATAATACTCTATGTACCTACGGTACAGACTATAAAAATAGAGGAAAGTTAACTTCGGCTCGGCCGAAGTTTGTTTACCCTTGCAGCACGTTTTCTAACTAATTTGAAGGACATATCCACTGAAAAAAACAAGTTTTTCCCAATAAAACTACTTTTCTGACTCTTCTTTTGTATGACAGCTATACTATATAGATGTCCGATTTCGACCAAATTTTGCAGAATTATGGAGAAACATTAAAAACTTTTAAATACCGAGTTTGGAGACAATTGCATAAAAAACATAAAAGTTTTTCTCACTAGAACTAGTTTTTCGACCGATCGGTTCCGACAAATGTGCAGCGTATTTGGACCAGAAAACTTCGTGCAAAGTTTGGTGGCGATAGCTTTAAAACTGAAGGAGGAGATGGCATAGAAACGGACGGACAGCCTCCAAATTTTTTGTCTTCTGCTTTGAATATCGGAGCGCTGTTGTTCAATACTGCGGTTGAGCCGAGACGAGCAATGGTAACAGCATTGTGCTGTGTGCTGAGTGAAATAACGGTGCGGTCTGGAAGGGACAACCGGGCGTGCTTGATCTAAACGAACGATTGCATAAAAGAAAGTTACTAAAAACCCGCATTTTATATAGGTTGAATATACCTCTGGCTGTTACATACTTTTGCACAAACTCAATACACTCTGCATACCTTTGGTATAGAGTACAAAAAAAGCTGATCCTACCACAGCACAAAACATGGTTCCAAATAATGAGAGATCGTGTTGTCTGCATAGCAATTGAAAGTGCCAATTTCATAGCTGTTCCTCGTGTTGTACAAAGGGTATACTTATTTGATGGAAGTGGTTGAAAAAAGTTAATACTAGTGTCCTGTACTGTAACGCCATTAAAAATCTTGTTCATCTCATTAACAGTTGATATGGAAGTCAGGCAGGCAGAGCGGATATTAATTTAAGATCTCGTTTTGAAATTATGTGGCAACCTTTTTAATGTAAGTTGAGTGGTGGTAAGTTTGGCTTGCTTGAGGTCATGTGGTTAAGTTTGGCGTATTTGCATTGTACAACCAAAGGGCTGATTGTGTTTGAAGGAGACTACCGCCGTGGGCATACTGGTTAACAGGTTGGTTTTACTACTGAATTAACGACAGCAAGAGTTGTTTATGTCGAAAAGAGAAGGACATATCAGCTCAAGTCCGCTCACCCTCTCAAAGTTCCCTGAACCTCTTCACACCACCTGGTTGGCCCTTACCCTTACTCCAAATTAATAAATCATTAATCACAAAGTTAAATGTTTTTAATAACAAGCCGCATGATGGGCACATTCGATGTCAAAACAAACACTCGACATCATTCAACATTAAATAATGATAAGCACAGCACAAGGCAACCTTCGTACTTCCTTCAACCGAATATATGCAACATTATTTCCCCTCCAAAAAAAAAAGAATCAAACCAGAGATAAATACCAAGATATTGTATACTTAAAACAAAAAAAAACACAGAAACAGAAACCACCCGCAAATCAACAGCCACAGAAACGGTGTCAAAAATATATAAAAACACTCCGCTGAACATTGGCCGCCGTTTTGTTCAACATCATTAATAACAAAACACAAACGAGAGGGAATTAATGAATGCCTTGGACTTGGAACGCCACTCTCCTCCGACTGCAAAAGATGTGCTAAACGCATGTCCAGCCCCGGCAGGAAATTAATGAAGTTTTGTTGAAAAAAAAAAAAAAGGAAAATCGAAAGCGAAATGCATAAACAATTGGTGAAGTAAGAGCGAAGTGTGTCGATGGATAAGGGGCGCGTCGGGGTCACCAGCTAACGCCGCCCCCCCCCCTCAAATGGGAACCAACTTGTCTGCCCGCCCAGAGACTTGGTGGAATCCTGGCCGAGCTGTTGGATTTTCTGGTAGACTCGGTGTCGACTTGATCGATTCGAAATGATTGATGAACTCCAAACGTGAATTTCACACCCCAAATCGAATTAAAAATAAAACATTGTGTTGCTGCGGAGGGGGGGGGGGGTTGGGGGGGGGAGGGGTTAATTAATTTGGTGCCACTAGAAGATTAATGGCGCTGGCAGATCATGCAAATTTGAGCTGCAGCCACTAACAACTGTGGACGGTGGACGGTGGCAGAATTATGGTATGCCAAATGACAGGTCGATTGAGTTAACGTTAACGCTAAACGCCTCGCAACCAGATAAAGCCCAGGATGGAGGAGGTAGTGGCTATTTTCGTACGGCACGATCATCATCATCAGCCGCGATCGATCGCCAATCATTAATAATCCATTGAAACGGAGGAGCCAACCTCAAGCAGGTGTGTGTGTGTGTGCCCTTTTTGTGGTCATCCTGCTGGCAGCCTTTGATATCGATCATCGTCACGCAGCGCCGCCGTTGACGATGAAATGGAGCGAACTTTCATTAACCGAATTCATTTTCAAAAACCTAATTAAATATCCCGTTGAATGTTTTAGTTGGATCGTGTGGCGGCTTTTAAGCTACCAATTTGTGTAAATGAAATGATTGCCATTTAGTTTCGACCACACACACACACACACACACACACACAGAGAGATCATCTAAACATTGGCAAAAGATGATGCTTGGTGGGCATTTTCGGAAGAGAACGTGTCGTTTCGGTGTTTTTGATACTTCTTTTCAAACAATATTTTGATTAAAGTTCCACCACAAGAAGTTGATGGAAAAGTTCTTGAAATAAGTACTGTTCATTTGATGGGCAATTGATCAGCTTACCAATATAGCAGATGGGTGCCTTCAAGCCCTTACAGCTGTCACTCTCGAAACAGTTTCACTAAAGCACTCCAAAATCAAAGATTTTAAGCACGAACGGTCAATAATGATATAAACATTACACGACACAAATGACTTAATAACCGCTCGTCATCTTGACGAACAAATCTGACCGGTGGTTGGCTAACCGGAACCTATGAGATATCAGGCCTAAATGGAGCTCCCATTTTGCAGCAATACTTTCACTGTCGCTCCGCTTATTAAAATAGAGACAATAGAGACCTACATAGCCCACCCCGGTGTATATTCTACCCTTATAATGTCCTTAATCTGATCGAGCAATCCCCTCGACACACAGACTTTGAGAAAACCTTTGATATTTTAAGCTAGGAGTGCATATGACAGAGGTTTTCAAGGTGAGGGTAACAGGATAACAAGCACTAGCACAAAATGCTTACTTTCATACTCAGTTTGACCACGATTTTCCGCTCTTAAAACAAGATACGTTCATACGTTCTGAATCGACGAACAATAAACAAAACTTGTGCTTAAATTGTGTATTATAATATGAACCTGAAACGAGAAAGCTAAGCTAACTTCGTCTGTGCCGAAGTCATAATACCCTTGCAAGTGCTAGCTTAAATATTTTCTAAAATACTCGTTTTCTCATTTTTCGACCGATCGTTCGTATGGGAGCTCTATGATATAGTCATCCGATGTGGCCAAAAATGTGTAAAATTATGTGAAAGCATGTGAGTCAAACAAATACAAAATTGCAGGATGCTACCATTAAAAACAAAAAAGCTTTTCTAGGTAAGACTGTTTTTCAGACCTATCTTTTGTATGGCAGCTATACCAAATAGTTGTCCGATTTTAATTAAACTTGATAGAATTATAAAAAAACATAGAAAACTTACGATTACAAAGTTTGGAGACGTTTCCCTTGAAAAGAAAAAAGTTTTTTATACTAAAACTAATTTTTCGAACGACTGTTCGTATGGAAGCTATTAGATATAGTCATCCGATCGGATCGGTTCCGACATATTAGTAGTGTGCAGCAAAAAGAAGACTCTGTGCAAAATTTCAGCTCGATAGCTTTTAAACTGAGAGACTAGTTCGCGTAGAAACAGACAGACAGACAAACCGACGGACGTACAAAGCTCAATCGACTCAGCTCGTCACCCTAATCAAGAATATATATATAGTTTATGGGGTCGGAAAACGACATTTCTATGCGTTGCAAACTTCTGAGCAAAATTATAATTCCCTTTGGTATAAAAAATACTACAATTCTTTAATAGGTAGTGCTGAGGTACCCAATTTCTGGTCCCAATATCGGTTTCAGAAAATGATGTAGACAGTTAGCACCTCAATGTTGAAATGTTCAATTAAAGCCATTGATAGATGATATTCCGACCCCTCGAGCCGGATCTCCGCCAAAATAATGAGAGCTTGCAGTTCTTAGTATAACACTTAGGTATTAAGCAACTTGAAGTGAGTGTAAAAGAGATCCGATGCCATTACAAATGCTATAGTGCAAACTTGACCCTTGCTTTTTTCTCAAATGTATGAAAGACAATCTGAAATCCATTCAAGGATGTGTCATTCAATGTTCTTATTCTAAGACCTCTAGGTACGGTTAGGTTAGGTTGAGATGGCTAGGGACAATAAAATTGTCCCTTCACTTAGGCCAACATAGGCCCATTGCGATACCATATTTATTCCCTATTTAAACCAGGGGGGGTTCCTCCCGATTAAACCATTGTGAAATCAATAGAAACTTTAGAAGAGACGGAATCTCTATCTCAGATAGTTCCGAGAGGTTGAGTAGAAAGGGGTAGCCAAGTGTGTTGAGTCTCCTTCTACTAAGTGCTGGGCAGTGGCATATGCGGTAATGTTTCCTCTTCTTCCTCAGACCTCTAGGTACAGAACATGAACAAATCGAAAACAGTTTTCTAATCTATATATTACTTACTTTGAATTCAAGAACTTGTGTGCCCCACATTTCCCCCTTTAATATGATTTAAAAACTTTTAAGAAAGTGGTCTTGGGCACAGTTAAGCTTGTTTCCTTAAAGTACTCACTTGGATGAACTGGTTGTGTCAACAACGAAATGGAAACTGATGCTGATCCCTTTCCCTGTTAAGCAAAAACCCATCCACATGACCAACATTAGGTAGGAGTTGAAAAGTCAAAGTCAAATGTCGTAAATCAAAGTGCAAACAAAAGGGCAGGCCACGCTGAAAAGTCAAAACACCAAACAAACCGACATCCGCCCATCCGTCCAGATCAGAAGTGAAGTTTTATGACCATCGATTGACAGTGAAGGACATTTGGATTGGGTTGACTGGCTACCTACAGCAAGGATTACAAAGGATTGCCGAACAATTGTATTGCCAATATTTGCATATGCCCTTTCGCTACGCAGCCGGGGGAAACTGCGAAATGTCAAGGCCAGAGCATGAAGGACATCTGCCGAAGGTTTCCCCTGGTTAATACAACCTTTCAGAATTCAATTTGCTTGCCCGTTTTTGATGCATTCGCTTTCAACGGGAACTGCACAAATTATTGCAATTAACAATAAATATTCATTAGTGCGAAACTTGTGCTTAATTTTAATTCGACTTTAATTATGATAATAATAATTACTCTCAATTAGCTTGGCGTACATTTTGCGTGCCTTACGTCAAAATGAAAGTAGCACCCCGCAACGCCCCGCTTCTATGCGACTGTCCTCGTCCTCCGCGCCAGTTTCTTTTCGTAATGCCAATCCAAAATTATTGAGTGAAACCTTTGATGGCTCGCTCGCACATAATTTCATATTATTTCCCACTGCTAAAGTGATCGATTTGCAGGTATTACCCAGCTCCTGTCCACAACAAGGGCCGCAATTATGGATGGCCGACTGCAACCTGCCGCAGATATTGCATTTTTAAAAGCTCATAAATATTTCAACGCGTATTTAGAATGGCGCTGCCTGTTGCACTTGGGCGCCCCGGCCTCTACTGGGGCCGGTCGAGACGCCGCAGCATGTGGAGCGTGGAGTGTGATTAACAAGAATGGTGGCAATTACAGGAAATTGCTTCCTTGCACCTACCAACCAACCTACCTACCTCTGCTGCCTTTTGCATGCTGCCGTCCGTCTCCCTCCTCCTGAGCGAGAGAGAGAGGGCATGTTTATTATTTCGTGAAAAATGTGCGTGCACTTTTTACTTAATCACACATTTGATGCATTCAAAATGAAGACGTTGGCCAGCAATCAACTCTCCTCCTCCTTCAGCTGACCCACCCTCTGGTCATAGGTGCCGGAGAGTGCCTGGTCATATTGCAATCACGTTAAAAGCCATAATAAGGGTACAAATTTTTAATAACTTTATTATAGAGACTCAGGCAAAGAGAAGGGGCAAATGGCACACTGGGGCAAAGAGAAACATTAGAGGGTGAAGTTGTTAAACCAACAAGGCTATTCGCTGAAAAGAAAGGAAGCCTTGCTAACATTAAGTAGAAAAGAATTGCTCTTAATGAGTATGAAACATACAAGCAGTTGAATTTAGCAACAAATTGAAATATTCACATTTTTACTTAAGTCCAGAGACATCCCTTCTAGTAAAAGTCATTCATCTTTCGAGACCTCTCGAAGCTGAACCTAAAGAAATTTTAAACAATATTTAAGCTTTATTTGACTTACTTTTAATTTAAGGAATTTTGTACCACACATCTTTCTTCAAATGAACATATTCTCGTAAATAACAGTCCGCACTTATTTCCTATGCTTACCGCAAAGAGAGGGTAGGTTGAGAAACAATCAGTGCAAAAGAAAGAGAGTGACAATCGCCCATAATTTTGCAGCAAACAACTAATTCGGCACTCATTTTCAACACAAATGAATGGCAAACCTGCTGCTTGAAACAGAAATAGATCAGTAAGTGTTTTCTGAACTTTCTCTATTCATTTAACAGCAAAGTGTTGATAAGTTTTGTAGAAATGGTCAATACTCACAGGGCAGTCTTGTGAAATAAGGTGTACCCGATACTCATAACTCCATATTCTATGCTCGCTATATCACTCAGTTCTCAGTTTTCGATACTCAGTGCTCAAAAGAAGACTCTCAGAACTCAATTCAAAGTACTCAATATTAATTACTTAATACTCGATTCGAAACTCTGCATGCTAAGTACTCGTTACTCAGTGTTCGGTACTCCATGCTCACCACTTAGTAGTCAAATTTCTAAACTCAATACTCACAAGTTGATACCATAAAGTCCATTCCCGAGATACTCAAATGTTGACACCCAGAAGACGACTCTCAGAACACAATACTAAGTACTCAATATGAATTCCTTGATACTTGGTAAACAATACCAAGTTCTCGATATTAAGTACTCCCTACTCAGTGCTCTTTACGTAGTACTCGCTACTCGAACTTATCGCTAAGTAGTCAGATTTCAATACTCAGAACATAGAAATTGATTGTATAAAGTCGATTCCCAGACATCGATACTGAAAAGTCGACACTCAGAAGTCGACTCTGAGGACTCGATACTAAAGACTCAATTAAAAGCACTGGAAACTAAGTAGTCTAAGCTCAGTATTCAGAATTCGATACATGGGGGTCGAAATTCAGAAGTCAATATTCATAAGTCGATACCTAGAGGTGGATACTCAGATTATATACACTAAGAACTCGCTACACAGTTGTCGGTACTTGCTACTCAGCACTAAGTAGTCAGTTCTCTGAAGTAAGTACTCAGAAGTCGATACCTAGAGGTCGATTCTCAGAAGTCGATACTTAGAGGTGGATACTCAAAACTCGATACTAAGGACTAAAAAATAAATAATTCATTCTTGTTACACTAAACAAAGTTTTTGATACTGAGTACTCTATACTAAGAACTCTTCTGTATACTGAGTATTTTAAGCCAAGAGCTCAATACCCAGCAGTCTGTTATCGATTCGTAAAAGTCGAGACTCAAAAGCAATACTCGGAATTCGATTCGCAGAGCTAGATACCAGAAGCTGATACTCGATTTTAAAGGAGTTCTTGATACTGAGTACTCTATACTAAGTACTTTACTGTATACTAAGTACTTAAAGCCAAGTAATCAATACTCAGCACTCGGTTTTCGATGCCTAAAAGTCGATACTCAAATGACGATACTCAAAATTCGATTCTTATTCGACTTCTGGTACGATACTAAGGACTAAACTCGGTACACCATAAAAAGTTTTTGAAACTGAATACTTAGTACTCTATTCTAAATACTAGACAGTATACTAAGTTCTTTAAACTAAGTACTCGGTACTCAGTTTTATACACACGCTACTCAGTACTCTCTACGCGATACTGAGCACTCAGTAGAAGATGCCTAAAAGTCGATACTTAGAATTGGATTCTCAGAGCTCGATACCCGAAGTAAATACTTAGACGTAGATACTAAGAGGTCGAAAGTAAGAACTCGATACTTAGGACTAAACTTGGTACACTATACAAAGTTTTTGTTACTAAATACTTAGTACTCTATACTAAGTACTTTACTCACTATGTGCTTGGTACTCAGTTTAATATACTCATTACTCGTTACTCTGTACTCAATACTCAGCAATCTGAAGTAGATGCCTAAAGATGCCTAAGTTGATATTCAGTGTTCGATTCTTAGAGCTCGATACTCAGATGTCGTTAATCAGAGATCGCTACTCAGAAGTCGACTCTCAGAAATCAATACTAATGTCCCAATACAAAGTACAGGATACTAAGTTTTCCATACTAAGTACTCGACACTAAGTACGGGATACTAAAAATTTGTTATTAAGTATTTTAGTACTCGATGGTAACTACTCTTTACTCAGTACTCGAGACTCAGTATTCGTTTCGATCTACTTGATACCATACGACCCGGGAAAGTATGTGTCAAGCCGGGACTTCTGATTTAGACCACGATGTCCAGCTATCTATTTAACTATGTATACAGTTGTCAGCTACTTTTCAAATCTAAATCTACTTTAGTTTAGTAAGTTAAAAAACTGTAGATAATTCTGTCAGTATGCAAGTTGAAATCAATTAAGCTGCTTCAAGTTAAGATTTTCTTTGATCAAGCCTCAAGCCACAAATGTTATTTCTCTTCATTAGAAATTATTGAAATTCTGCGATTTTTATAGTAGAATCTGAAATGGGAAGCTAATATGCCTGACTGAACCTATTAAGTAAAGAAAAGCTCAAACTTTTGTCTCCAAATATAACCTATCTCGACACACTGTCTCTGCCCCTGCCCGTTTACCTTGCCATTCCATCCAATACCCATTTCCGTTTCAGTTCCTAAGGGCTATTCCTGTTCCTGTTCCTCAATTTATGTTAATTTTCATTGATGAACCATTTATGTAATTATGTAAAATTTTTGCTCCCGTAATTGGAGCAGCCCAGAAGTTAGCTAACCAGAGTGCAAGTGCAAGTGCATTAACCCATTTTCCCAGCCAGCCAGGTTGCAGCCATTTTGGATTGCATTCGGCGAGGGTTACTCAGTCGGTCGGGCACCCAGTGCACAATCAAAGACAACAAATGCCTGTTTATCTTCTTTTTTTTTTCTTTCTCATTTCGGTTGGTTGCCATTAAGGTAGCCGCTCATCTATTGACAGGTAGAAA
This sequence comes from Lordiphosa andalusiaca, assembly GCA_035044965.1. Taxonomy (NCBI): domain Eukaryota; kingdom Metazoa; phylum Arthropoda; class Insecta; order Diptera; family Drosophilidae; genus Lordiphosa; species Lordiphosa andalusiaca. The sequence continues at coordinate 1,063,903 of JAWNNM010002225.1, forward strand.
ATTTATCGACTGCATTTTTATGTTTCGTGGACAGGAGGCGGGGAGGGGGGAAGGAGACCTGAAACTGGTTTTCAGTTATTTCAGCTGCTCACCCACTGTGAGGTCAATGGCTGATTTGGGTTCCTTTGTTTTTTCAACTTCTTTGGGTTGTGTTTAATTACGAGATTTGAAAGAAATCTGCATGATTTTGAATAAAGGTAAAGGTTGAAACGGGTGGGGGTGGGGGGATATTTACATTTTAGTTAATCCACTGAGAGGGGGGGAGATAAAATGACAGAATTCATTTCAAACTTCCACAAAACCACCAGTTGACCATGATAAAGCTGAAATGTGAGTAATGTCGGTAGAAGTCTTCTTTATGTGAAAAGCTTAACAGCTGAAATTATTTTATTACCATTTTGGTTTACTTGCAGCTTAGGACTTTAGTACTTAACACGAATGGCGGCATGTTAACGCATACGACTATTAAGCACTCGCGCGAATCATTGACGAAATCACAGTACGAAATGTATAAGTATACATAAGACTGCTTCAGGATATACTTCAGTAAGCACGTAAGTACATTTTGAATTACTTTAACAAAAATTTGATGCTACTTTTAAGTTGTTATTGGGTTAGGACTTTCCCCAAACCCAAAGTGAGCTCTGGCAGTCACTTTTTGTCTGAGCAGTGGTAGTTATTGTCTTTATTTGTATGGAATTTTTGATCTTTTTCAATTTAACACACATTGATTCAAAGATAAAAGACAATTTTAAGTGTATACTAAAGACTTTGTTTGTTTACATTCAGCTTGATTCCCTTTCCATCTTTATCCTTGTACTACACACGGCATCTTAAATTTTAGGCAGTTAAAAGATTGTGTTAGTTTATTTATTTATTGTTTTATTACGAATTAAAATTAGAAAACAAAACATTTCTTACATCTAGCATTGGAGAGTTTACGGAGAAGAGATGGTAATAATTGTTGTATATAGGACAAAGGTTTCGAAAGGGTTCATGATGAGCATAGATCGTAAGACAGGGATGTAAACAAATCGGGACATAATTCTAGTTAACCGCAAGCCAATACTTATTTGGCTAAGCAGAGCGTTTGAGTCAATCTCACCTGACAGGAGCTTCTATAGGAAAAGCACAATAAGGCAAATCCTACGAAATATATTCTTGATCAGCATGAATAGCTGAGTTGTCCGTATATTCGTCCGTCTGTTTCTATGCTATCTTCTCCGTCATTTGTCTTCTGGTACAAATAAGCTGCACATTTGTCAGAACCGGCCGGATCGGATGACTATAACATATATCTGCCATAGGAACGTTTAGTCGAAAAACTAGTTCTAGTTAGAAAAACTTTTCTGATTCATGATTCTGCCATTTTTGGTGGAAATCGGATATCCATATAGTACAGGGATGCCCAAATTCGACGGACCCATGTTTTTTTTTAAAAAATCAAAGAAAAAAATAAAAATTTGGCGGTTGGCAATCTTAATCATTTAATTTGTTCCAAGTAGATTTGTTTACATCAATTTTTGAATATGATATCTCTCAAATGGCCGCCTCTGGCGTTGATGGCGGATTGTGCCCTTTTTGCAGCATTTTCCATCGTTTTCGCCAACATTTCGGCCGGAATAGCGCCTATTTCTTCACGAATGTTGTCCTTGAGCTCTTCTACGGTCCTTGGCTTGTTAACGTAAACCTTTGACTTCAAATATCCCCACAAGAAGAAGTCAGGCGGCGTCAAATCGGGCGAACGCGGTGGCCAGTCCAAATCACCACTTTTCGACATCAAACGGCCCGGAAACAATTTCTTCAGAAAATCGATTGTTATGCGACTTGTGTGCGGTGGAGCGCCGTCTTGTTGAAACCAGAACTGCCTCATACGCTTTTGACGAATAATTGGCATCACAAAATTGGTCATCATGTCGCGATAACGCTCCTGGTTGATGGTAACAGCATGGCCATTTTCATTTTGCAAGAAAAACGGCCCAATGACCGTTTTCGCACTAACGCCGCACCAAACTGTGACTTTTTCGTCATGAAGAGGCACTTCTTGAATCTCCTGAGGATTTTCAGTGGCGTAAATACGGAAATTTTGCTTATTTACGGTCCCATTCAATGTGAAATGGGCTTCATCGGACATGATAATTTTGTTTTCACAATTGACTTGTTCTGTTGAATGTAAATTTCAACTATTTCAGAGCGCTCGCGTGGCGTGTATTGTTCCATTGTATAAATCTGCTTGGACTGATGCTTCAAACGCGGTATGTCATTAAGCGATCTGACATCTCTGTCAAAAGTTATGGCGTTGCCAGATGGGTCCGTCGAATATGGACAACCCTGTAGTATAACGTTATTCTAACTAAGACTGTTTTTCAGACCTATCTTTTGTATGGCAGCTATACCATATAGTTGTCCGAATTTAATAAAACTTGATAGAATTATGAAAAAATAAATAAAAACCTATGAATACAAAGTTTGAAAACGTTTCCATTGAAAAGAAAAAAGTTTTTCTCATTAAAACTAGTTTTCCTAACCGGTCGGTTCCGACATATAAGTAATGTGCAGCAAATATAAGATTTTGTGCGAAATTTCAGTTCGATTGCTTTAAAACTGAGAGACTAGTTCGCGTAGAAACAGTCAGACAGACGGACGGACAAAACTCAATCGACTCAGCTCGTCACCCTGATCAAGAATATATATAGTTTATGGGGTCGGAAATGAATATTTCTAAGCGTTGCAAACTTCTGGGCAAAGTTATAATACCCTTTGCAAGGGTTACCCTTTAACTTTTAAGGTTAACTTTCCTCTAAATTTTGGCTGAAGTTTTGGTCAACAGCAATCTTAAAGTAAGGTTATGATGTCTAAGGCGCTATTTTTAGGCCTATTTATTATTCATTAAAGGTTTATTTCAGCGGTTTCAGGGGTTCAGGGTTACAGCTTAGCGCCGGAAATGTTGTCACCTTTTAGATTATTGCATATATTTTGATTTGTTGTGTTGAACAGTGTGCTTTAATCAGATAAAGCTGCACGATCATGTCAGTTTTTAGTCGCTCGTGCCAAAATTGTTTGAAATAACTTTTGTTGTTGTTGCACAGCAGCTATTATTTGTGTTATGAAGTAATATGAAGTAGAAATGTGTAAAATATCTCTAAGAGATGATAGATAGTTATATGGGTATAATAATGCTTTCCTTATGTATTACATAGTATCTATAAATCTTTGGTAAAACACTTACTGCGTTATATCAAAGAGATAAAGATATTTATAGATGATGCTTAAGGATCAAATCAGAAATTAGAAGCCAATGTCAGCTACCAGGAATAATCGGTTTTTATTTCACATGCGTCATCCATAATATCTATAAATCTTTGGTAATACCCAAAAGGTATCTTAAGACGGATAAGCAATCGCTTAGATCTTCGATAGAGTTGTTTCCGTAGAGTTTTGACAATGAAACAAATGCTTGAAATATATTATAAGCAGCGAACTCAACTTAAAAACTAGAAAAGAAGCAAATTTGATTTTGAAATTAAAGAAGATTTGGTTAAAAAAATTGACTTAAGTTGAATATCATTAAGGGCCGATTTCACATCTTCTACATAGCTGCTATGTGACGGATAAATATATATTTTGCGCTGTTATTTGTAGGTTTAGGTGACAGATAGTTCTATGTAGAAGAAGTCAACAATCAACTAACTTCTTACTCTTACAAAAGTCACTGAAGCTTGGACACAAAAATGTGCATAAAAAGCCTATTTGTTGTCTAATTCCTAGACGCATTAAAATCTGAATGTTACCTCCTCCATCAACCCCAACTAAATAGTTGCTTTGAAAGTGCACTCCATAAGAGGCTTACAAAAGCGTTGGCATTAATTGGCCCAATTAAAAGATTCCTTTTTTTTTGTTTTCGGTGAAACTCATCAACCAACTGACGACTGACGACTGGCGACTGGCGACTGCTTGGCGTCCGTTCCAGGCATGTTGCAATTTCTTCCATAATTTGCCACAATTAACGACTGATCAGTAATTAAAGTTGCATTATCCGCCACAGCCGGCACCTGCGCGGATCAACGAATGTTTGCCGCAAAAGTGCGTGGATAATAAATGCCTGATTTGATGCAGCCATCAGTTGTGTGTATATATATATAGTTTTGGTTGTCGTCTCCCCTTATGTGGCGGATCGCTGATTACCTCCAACTCTCCGTTTGAACATCAAAAACGACTTAAGGCCACCACCGCGCGTATTTGGAAGATTTTTCGCAGTTTTCTAATGATGATGATGGTTGGCAACCAAATGGCCTGGCACTTGGCATCAATGCTGCTCCAAGCTCCACGCTTGAGTCGAGGTCAAGCGCGGAATCAGAAAGTGTTTGAGTGAACTTTGCAGAAATGAAAAAAAAAAAACAACTTCAACATTTTGTAGCTGCTTCAACCACATGTTGCTGCTGGCTCCACTTAGCATATTAACCATATTCACCCGGATGTACATTCCGCACAGAGTGTCAAGCTTTGCGTCCCAAAGGACATAACCAAACTTATAAGGCGACCAAGATTTATGGATTTTAATTTCCTGAGCTGTTTTGCTTGGCGAGCCAGGGAAACATGTGTGTGTGTGTGTGTGTGGTGTGTGCTCGCGCGAGTGTAACTAAACAAGGAAGGATGCAAAAAAGAAAACTAGCCTGTCAGCACATCTGCAGTTGGGAAAATGAGGAATGGCCCTTTTAGCCATGGCGCGTCTCCCTACCTAAGCAACAGCGGAGGGAAAAGTGAAAGTCCTCGCAGGCAAATTTCATGCACCGCTGGCCCTAGGGCCAGAAGTGTGCCAGGGCACTGCAGGACACTGCACACACACACACACGCACACCCATGCATAGGTAATGTGCCACACGCAGTCAACAAAAGCGTATAAAATATGAGTGTGTTCACTCAAACTGACTAAAAATTCCCTGGGCTCCCCAAAAAACGAAAAAAAAGAAGCAAAAAATAGGGGAAAAAACAAATGTTTTTACTCACTTGATCGATTGCCGTTGAACCGGAACGTAGCGAAAAGCAACGCACGCGTAACAAATGCAATCCTGCTTAAAAGCAGAAATGTGTCACATATCTCCTCCCCCTCCCTCCCTCTAATGGCTAAATCCTTTCACTGCACCCCCAACCCTCTCTCGGCTCCTTTTGTTGGCATTTCTTGATGTCTCCTTGCAGCTTCCTTTGTTGCTGACTTTTTTTTTATTATAAACTTTTGGCTCCTTTCTTCGTCTTGTTCTTGTTGTGCAGCAGAAAACAAAGATAAATTGGTTAATTTCCCCTTGCCATTGTTGTGCCAGCCATCAATCGATGTTTGGGGTCTGGTAATGGACTTGACTGAGCTTACGCATTACTCCCCAGTCCATGTCCCTTTCATGCCATAGTTTTTCATCCATTTCTTACATTAAAACAGAGCAAACAGAAAATTACCACTACCACAATTGGCAACTCTATTAGGTATGGCCATATGGAAAGTTAGGCGGAGAGGGGGGTTTAAGATGCTTTTGGCTTTAAGTCAAAAAACTATCAAGCAAACACTTTTAATACAAACTGTTGCAAGAACTGTGTCCAAGTGTTAAAGTCTTGTGTTAAGAGAGAATTTTGAATTTTGTTTACTTTGAGGAAAGCTCATTACAAACTTTCAAGATTTGGTTTGATTTTGAAACCGTTTTTTCAAAAGGAAACACTAATCAACTGAGTTGACTCTTAAGAGTAGAACCTGCATACCTATCAAAAGTAAGAGTTAAAGCCTAAAGTAGATATAAGGGCAGATGGGCAGCACTTTACACCCTTTGGCACTTGGTGTGGCTTCGTCAGCTTTCATTCTATGACATGACATCGCTACTGTGCCTTATCTGGTAGGCTTATTTTCAGTTAAATGCTTGCTGAAAAAAAAAAGAATGTTGCTCTAAACTTTATGCCTGAACCCTTACACTTAGCTAAAATTATGCATTGAAAAGTTTTGGCCTTACATTTAATGGTTATCTGGACTAGAGATGGGCGCGTGTCAAATAATTTCAACACGACACGACTCTTGCACGCATAGCATATGTTAAACACGCACAATACATGCACGATGAAAAGTTTTGTAAACAAAACTCGTCACGCCACGCGCAACATAATTTCTTTAGCCTGATTCTCGCTCTTATAATCAACAAATTCTGGAAATTTTGTTGGTAAAGTTCAACTGCTTGTTATAATAATTGGCTAAAATTCCCTTAATTCTGCAGTTTTTAGCCGGCACGAGGACATGTTATGCTTTGGCACAACTTTAAATAGAGACCCAACACCACAAAGGAGACTGGTAGATCGTACAGCTGTTTCTATCATCAGCGATCAATGCCTACCTACTGAACGTTTCCCAACCGTCTCTCCATGGTGACATAAGTTTTTAGCTGTCTTAAGCTATTCAAAACAACATTTTGTTTCTCTGAACTAAAAGCAAACACACAATATAAAGATCAGTGAAAATAATACACTTTTCCAGTGATTTCAGAGTTCTTGTTTAAGCTCGGAAATGTATATAATGGAAGTCTAGCAATTTCAATGTGCATTTGTATGTCGATGTTTTTTCGAAAGATAAAACTTTCTGTGCATTCTGTGGAATAAGGTAGTGATGGCTTATGTCGTGTCTTGTGACTAAAAATTGACACGCACCTGCACGCACGAAACCTATTCTTTCAACACGTGCACATCGTGCTGAGTCGTGCGTGTCTGTGACACGCGCGGACCATCAAATGCAAGAGATCCTCAATATCGCCAGCTTTAAGAAAAGCGAGCCTTTAACTTTGCTTAACCCTAACCGTTGTTATATTTTGGATCGAACCTGTAAACGGGAGCTACGCTAAAGTTTTTAAGGCTTGCAGCCTTGGTCTGTAAAATCAACACTCATCATTTTATTACTAAATACATTCATTTAAATATTTTTAACTATTTTTCAATATTTTCTATCCTATGTCCCCCTGCACTTGAAAAAGAACGAGGAACGCATAGGAGTACTGATTCTTAAATCTTACTTTCTAAACCAAATTCGCAGTCGATTTTACAGTAGCTTCTGGGCAACAGGCAGTCCAGCTAATGCCCATTTTCTCAACCATTCAACCAAAGAGACTTATTTCAAAACTTGTTTTCCTTATACCCAGAAAAAAGCAGAACAATTAAGTGCGAGCGCTTTTTAAAAAGCTCTATACGTTTTAGAATTTTCAAGAATTTTGCTCCGCAGATGGAGCCGCATTCGTTCTCAGGTTGGGGCTTTTAGGCGAGGGGAGTAAGTTACAGAAACTGAGAGTGAAGAGCAAACACATTTGAGAGAATATCCTCGAAGTCGCTCTCACAGTTTCGCTTTTTATCGGAGAGGGAAACTATCGCGCAAAGAGCGTCATTCATTTGTGCCTTCATATTGCTTTGAAATTCCCAAGCAGTTATAGTATGGCTTGCAGGCAGAGACTACTGTTGGATTGACAGTTAATAGACAAAGACTGCTGCTGCTTTGTGGTGTTGTGTGTTCCTCCAGCCGGCTGAAACTTGCCACATAGTTTGATAATTTCATTTTCAATGAAATAAACTTAAAATAAAAGAGAAAAAAGTCAATAAAATTAACATTGTTGCTTGATGGGAAAGTGTAAGCACTTTCTCTTAAATCTGTGGAGCTCTTTAATCAAGAGTGAACAATCTTACTTACTTACCAGATGAGCTCTTAATACAAGAAGGAACATTTTTGATGCCTTTGATTCAAGAATGTTCAATTTTTGATTTGAGTAAGTTTATTACTTCATTATAGAACTTTTTTTAAGTGTTTGGACAATGTTTTGTTCTTGGCTTAAGTCATGTAGCTCTCGGATCCAGAAAAACGGCATCAAAATGCATTCCTAGATCAAGAATTTGGCTCTTGGATCAACAGTTTTTGTTCTAATGGAACTTAGGACATTCAACATTCTTGATCCAAGTTTGATATTGTCTACTTTTCTGTGAGTTTATAACTTTCATCAATCTTTTGGCGGATCGAAAAGTTATTCTGATTACTAAATATGCCCAGAAAGTACAGGAATGCAGGTACCTAGAATCAAATGCACTTGCTCACTATATTTTGGAGATCTGCTGATTCTTAGGGACAGACTCCGCTGTTGATGCTGCACAGGAACTGCGGTTGCTCTCAGTATTCGCTATTAGAAAGTATCATCTGGTAAATGCTAAAACCATGAACCATATTTTTTGTTTCATTAACCGGAAACCCCACCGCAATATCATTCGTTTCCCTTAAAGCCTCTCTCTCTCTCATATTTCCGCACTTTAAAGTTGTATCAAATTTTGATAAACTGTCAAGGCTACAGTGATAATTAAAAGTCAATACACACACACACACAGCAGTCTCCCCAAATGATGAACCTCAAATGAGGTACAACTTGTGAGATGTATTGCAATCCATAATCGTTCAGACCTTCGCTGGCAATCCATCACTGAAAGCCACTCCAGCAGTGTTCTTCAAGGCCACAAGTGGAATATGGATAGCTTTTGGAATAGAAAATCCAAACTGCCATCTACACTGCCCCCTGTCGAAGATGAAGATTTCCGAAAGCCAGCTACTGTTTTGAAGGTGGCTCCTGCTCCTCCGCCTCCGCCTCCTCCTAGAACAAAAACTTTGGTGCGGTGCACGCCAGCGGAGCGGCATCAGCAGCGGCAGCTACAGCAGAAAACAAAACGAAACGAAAACTGAAATACGGCTGCATCATTAAATTTAATATGATACTCATTTAATGAAATTGTTGCCGATTTGTTTTGAAAATACACGCGCTCTCCTCGTCCTCCACCCGGTCGACTTTGACGCCTTCGCCAAATGCGGATGCGGAGATGGAAGCTTTCAAGTTCTCGTGCCAAATGCGGGCGGGCGGCTGTCATTGAGGGCGGGACCGAGAGTGCAATATTGCGAACATGGCCGGATAATGACGACAACGTCGACGTCGACAAACTCGGAAGGAAATGTGCACTGGCCGCAGGCTGAAAGAGAAAAAAAAAAGGTGGGAGAAGCAGCAGCAGAGAGCATAGGCGATTACACTGAAGTTAACAATTGGGTACAAATGTGCCACATTTGAGGTGTGTGAGAGGGGAAAAGAATAGTAAGTTTTTGGCTGGATTATTCAAGTTAACTTCCATAATAAGATGGTATTCTAAGTCGGGATTTATACGGGGAAACAAACTTCATATAGTTCTTGGAAATGCTTTCGGTTGTAGGAAAGTGATGTTGAAAGGCAAGCGACACCACCACACCCATGATACAACAATAAAGGTTCGGCTGCGTCAGTGTGAGCTCTCTGAAAAGTACCTCCACGCTCATTGCTGCGCTTACTCTTGAAGCGTAAGCTTTTGGAAAAAGTACGCATCACACTGACTTCGCCTCACCTTTATTGTTGCATCAAGACCACACCTCTTTCCGAAAGCTTTTAAAAGCTAAAAGCCTAAAAGCTTTATAAAGCTTACTTCACCGTTTAAGCCGCGTCTAAAACTCGGTTTATTCGATGAAGCAAGCTTCATGAAGTTCTTGGAAAGCTTTTGTTTGTACGACACTTCTTTTCTTCAAGCATGAGCTTTTTGATAAGTTTGCTTCACCGTGTAAGCCCCATCTAAGTAGAAACTGCCATCACTGTTTGGGAAAATCCAGAGAGCTTTAAGTGTGTTTGTCTTGTATTAGTTAGAGAAATTTCTGGAGTTAGATAAACATTGGATGTTAAGACATTCTTCCTGTTTTTATACTCTGTACCAAAGGTACATAGAAAATAATAAGTTTGTGCAAAAGTATGTAACATCCAGAAGAAAGCATTTCCGACCCCATAAAGTATATATATTCTTGATCAGCATCAACAGCCGAGTCGTTATAGCCATGTCCGTCTGTCCGTCTGTCTGTCCGTATGAACGCGCAGATCTCAGAGATGGTAAGAGATAGAGGTTTGACATGTATGGGACACATGCATCTTATGTCTGCAGGCAGATCAAGTTTATTTCGATTTTGGCCACGCCCCCGCAATTTAGAAAAAACGTCATATCTCCCACAGTTTTGAAGATAGATGGCTTGTTCCTTCTGGACATATTTAGTAATCGAATAACTTATCGATCAGCCAAAATAATGGTGAAGATTGGGTGAACGGTTTTCGAGTTATGATCAAAAGACTGTCCGCTGCAGCAGCGCTGCTTCCAGCTACTACTGCAGCATCAAAATTTATGCTGAGCGTATAATTTCGTTGGTACAGAGTACGCTATAGTCGGGCTTGACCGACTTTCTTTCTTGTTTAAAATGCCATACTGAAACCCATTAAAGTAATCGTCATATACAATAAGTCGAAAACTAGAAAATTGTATACTTAATTTTAAAAAAATAAAGGAGCATAGTCAAGGAACTGATCTGCAATGTATAACGTTTCTACCACACACATAAGTTTAATATAACTTAACAATATCTAAAGTCATATTATTCACCAGATTCATCTAGATTCATAGAAAGCTGGAAAATATCGAAAATCCTCAAAACTGTAATGTCACTTTTCCTATCCTTTTCGACTTAAGTTAGGCAATTGATCCGATAATCCACGAAATACAGACTCCTTTACTTTCCAAATCTTAATTGAGTACTTGAGTACTTAAAATCATAATGTATTATCACATTTTCAAAAGGCAATAATCAGACCTTCTAACTTTTGTGAAAGCAGACAAAACCCACTTTAATAACATGTCACATCACGTATATCTTTATATCTGCCAATATATTGCAACCTTTCTTCCCACAACTCCCAGTTTTTACATTAAATTAATGCTACTAAAATGCTACTAAAAAATAGTATTGTTGTTTGTTTTTCTACATGATGAAGGTTAATAAGGGGGTACGACTGTCATGGAAATACACATATGCAACTTCCTTCTCAACATTGTGGAAATCGTTTCATCAAGTTGAAGTTTCTTATTCAGACCACTTTGTGCTTCTTTTAGGAAGAATTTGAAATAGTTTTGCAAACATTTTGGCTCTTCTTTTGGTTATTTTGGGAATATTTTGGTTATATTATTGGAGCATTCCGGATTACGAATATATTGAAAAATTGCAAGTGATTGACTAATTCAGATGTTGATATAAATACTGTGAAATCAATGCAACACAACAGATTGTTAATTCTAAATGGGATATTCATAAGAACTCATCTAAGTGACAGGCAATTGAGCACCCTTAATAGAACTGAACAGAATTTATATTCAAGAATTCAGAAATCTTCTTATGATGATGTTATATAGCCAGTATGTCAGTTCCACTTCCCCAAAAGTTTTGTGATTTAGACACCAAATGTAGCCCAAAAATGGGGTTTCAAATCACATTTTACTGTAAATGGAATTTAGAACTAAGATGATAAAGTTGATTAGATTAATAATTTCTTTCAGTGCACAAGAGAGCATCATAGTTAGTGGCAAAAATCATTCTAATGACAGCAAAACGTAAAAAGCTCTGAAAGTGTTAAGTGGTTTCTCATTAAACTTTATGTACTGCCGGCTGTCCGGACTCGTTTTCCATCCCCCTCCCTCTCTACTGCTCTCTCTCTCTCTCTCACACTGCTTTGCCGTGGGCGTGGGATGCGGCAAATGAAGGAATGGTACGAGGACGAAGGCTTAAACGATGGCCAGACCAACATCATTAGCACTTTTAACCGCTTATTAAATTTAGTAAGGCATTTGATTAATCGCCACGCAGTTCATTTTTCTGCACTGACCAGTTTGGCACCAGGTCTAACCCATATCCCCATATCCCCATATCCATAACCCATTGCCACAGCCATTCGGCTACCGAAAATCTTATCTTTCAATGAGTCGCCGAGACAAATGACACGTGATTTTATTTGATTTACTTACATCTGCAGCTCAATTTTCAGTTTGACTTTTGGTTTTGGTGTGTGTTTTTTTGGCCTTTCTTATGGCCAACAGTTACAGCTCGCCATCCTCTTCTTGGCCCTGTTGCTTGATGCCCGGGCACATTATCCGAAATGATTCGATCATTAGCGGTGTCGAGGCGAGTCGACTTGAGTTGAGTTGAGTTGTATGTCTGTATGTCTGTCTGTGTGTTCGTTTTAGGCATTACGGGTAATTACTGGGAATGTTGTGACAACAATTTTGCCGACTTGTCTTCAAATTACTTAATTTTAATGTTTGGCCATATTGTAGGGAAAAAAGATTGACGTTTTCGATGTGAAATTGTAGCAATGAGGCTTAGATTTTGGTTTCATTCATGCTGGAACTGCTTAAAAGGAATTCATTTTGGAATATGCTTTTATATATGAAAAACAGTAGAAGTTGTCCACCATTATGGTGGAAAATTGCCAGAAATTGAGAATACTTGGAACTTTTTACCTCTCAAAGTAGCCAAATACGGCGGAAGTGATCTCTGATCTCGTCCAGACCAACAAAAACTGAGATTATATTTTGCTGGTGTAAGAACCAGGGTTGCAAACCACTCAAAAATAAGTACTTGTTCGGATCAGTGGTTCACACTGATTTTGAAACGCCGCTTCGGTTCCTTCCATGGTTTTTGGAGCTAACTGAACCGCGGTTTCGGTTCGGTTCAGTGGTTCACAATGGCACATTATGAAATACTATGATTTATATTGTATTTAAATCGAACACTTTGGGAAATTAATTCTTAAAATCCATTTGAATATCTTTAAAATCCTTAGAAGAATGTGCAAAATGTATTATGTCTAGTTCTTTGAGGAATGCCGTTCAAAAACAGGGTTCGATATAATGAATGCACACCATAGGAGTCGTAATGCCACAGCGTAGCGTTCACGGTGGTTTTCTATACGTACTAAGCCATCCCTCGACTTATAAGTACATTTGCGAATGATACGGCAATATTAAGCAGATCACAATATACAATTAACGCAACAAGACTTTTAGAAAGTCACCTAGCTTACGTGGAAGAGTGGGGCAGCCATAAACATCTATGAGCAAAAGTGTAAGCACTTAGTTTCTGCAATCGAACGAAGTTTTCTACTTAGGCGTGCACCTCGATAGAAGTATTACATGGCGCAATGACATACACAAATCAGGGTAGAGGGTTCAATCAAATGTATAAAAATTATCTTAGAGAAACGATGTCAACTCCCAAATAAATAAGTAACATTGTGTAGAGGAAAGCGATTCACGCCTTAATACTCGTCAGAGTGCTGAACCGAACCGAACCATTTTTATTTGTGGTTTTTTGGTTTGCAATTCTGAAATGAAGGCGGTTCGGTTCAACAGCTGGAGTAAGCGGTTCGGTTCGGTTGCATCCCTGATAAGAGCCTTGCCTGGGTTTGATCTGAATTCTACTGTTTCTGTCAATAGCCAGCTAAGTTAACCAGCACTTGGATATTAAAATACTAATGCATTTTTAGAATCAATGACAATTCGGTTCTTTTGCGAAGAAAGTAGAGAGCTATGCATCATTTTGCATCATTTCATGTCATTAACTAGTTCCTCATGCCGTCTTCCATGCGAGGCGATTTCAAGTAAAGCCCCACTGACTTAAAACTTAAAAAACATAACTATTTATATATGTATGACCAGTTTCTCTGACATTTTAGGAGAAATTGTGTGGTATTGTGTGGATGTTGCTCAGGATAAGTGTCTGATGTGCAAGAGGTCGGAATATCTAATGAAACAGTTTATTTTCTTTAAAAACCAACCTGCACATACAAACAACTTCTGTAGCTATTGGCGCCAGTTTTGATGTGAAAAGCCATGGTTAAGCTTATCAAACTTTGCCGTTCGAATTCAGCGGCACAAACATATTTCAGAGATGGTAAGAGATAGCCTTCTGAGTTCTATGGGAGAAATGCTTCTTATACTTGCAGGCAGATTAAGACTTTCAATTCGGAAAAAACTTGACATCTCTGCCAGTTTTATAGATGGAAGATTCAAATTGAGTAATCAAAATTATTTATGGATTTCCCCAAAGGAACATTAAAGATCGGATGAACGATTTGAAGCAAGTCAGAAATTGAGAGATTAAGGAAAATAATCGTATCGCAACTTGGGAAAATAGCCCAAACAAGAGTGCTGTAAGCCAATACTAGCCCTTGAGGCTTGGCTTGCATCTTTAAAACAATGTTCTTAAGATACTAAGGTTGGAAATATCAAAAACAACTTATCAAAGATGTCTTTGAGGACTACTTTGATAGATAAAGTGGCATCAAACGAACCATTGAGAAGATTAGGAAACGATTTTGTTTGGTTTTGTTCGCAGAAGTTTCTAATCAAAACTTCTTATTGATATTACATCTAAATAGGGACCATATGAGTAATACGTGGGCGTGTGAACTATAAGGAATTCGAAATCCATAAACAACGTCTCTGCCAACCCAGACGAATCATATAATCTAGCGCGTTTAACAGAATTTTTAAGCAGTATTTCAGTAAGTTGGTGGACATAAATCATAAAAATTGGAGTGAGCTTTTTTGGAGATGATTCAAGACTTTCAGCTGCTTAAAAGTTCGGCGTCAACCCAACACTTAGTGATGAAAGATGAACAATTGATGGAAAATATTGATCGGTTGAATGAGTTTTACAAATTTTATAAGAAGTCGCTTTTAGTTGATTCGTAATAGAATGAAGAACCGATTCGATATAACATGGAGGTGAAAGGATTATGACGGAAATTACACACAAATTAGGAAGAAATATACAAAACCGGTGACAAGAACACAGTCTTGGCTTTCCTTTCCGCAAACTATCGGAACAGTAAATGGGCATTTTCACAGAAAATGAAAGTACCTAAAAACAAACCAATTTTTTAATATTTTCAATGAGAAACAATCAAAATAAAGTGATTAAATTCGATTTTACAATGGCCTTCTTCACCAGCACAAATCGCTGAAAGGAAATCGGCGGATCTAGTTCGATTATTGTAATGAACTATTGTAATTTGCAATCTGATTGCTAATTTTTGTGATTTGGATGGATAGAAAATAGACAAAAACTTTAATTGTCATTGTTAGTTTTACTAATAACTCTCTTTGGATGATTTTGGATTTTTGATGTTTGATGTTGGATGTATAATGGTGAATAAGGCCAATGATTGATTACCCATTTCGATAGACATGTGATAGCAATGTATTGTTTGTATTGTAGTAGAAATGACATAAATATGATGATGTTACGTGCAAATCAGCTGCAAAATAAAATTTTCAAAAACCTTTAAATCATTCTTGAGTTAAATTAAGAACATTTTTTAAAGACAATTCAATGCACAACATTTCAAAATTGGACCCAATCGACTTTTGTTCTAGTCCGTTAAAAATTGTTGAAAACGAAGAAATGGTGAAAAAACCCATGTCTGTCTGTTTCTACGCGAAATAGTCCCTCAGTTTTGAAGATATGGAGCGGAAATTTAGCACAGAGTTTTCTTTTTGCTAAACGCTACTAATTAAACGGAACCGACCGGATCGGATGACTATATCTCATAGGAACAATTGGTCTGAAAACTAGTTTTAGTATGAAAAACTTTTTCCTTTTCAATGGAAACGTCTCCAAACTTTGTATTATCAAGTTTTCTTTGCTCTTTTGTAATTTTGCCAAGTTTGATGAAAATCGGACAACTATATGGTATAGCTGTCATACAAAAGATAGGTCTGTAAAACAGTTTTAGTTAGAAAAACTTGTTTATTTTTAATGGTTGCATCCTGAAAGTTTGTATTTGTTTGTTTTACATGCTTTCACTCAATTCTACAAATTTTTGTCCAAATCGGCTGACTATATCATATAGCTCCCATACGATCGGTCGGAAAATGGGTCGCTGTGGGAAAAGGACTATTTTGGAAAATATTTGCTGGGGTATAGCAACTTTGGCATAAACAAAGTTAGTTTAGCTTTCTCACTTTTGATAAATTTTAAGTGCTTCGACGGCTATATTCGACTACCCCTATTTGGGTGGTACTGTGATCTGGAATGCGGAAAGTAAATAATGTTTCAACTGTTGTAAGAGTGAACTAATACTCGAAATCATTTGAATGAGTTGAGTTT
The DNA here is from genome assembly GCA_035044965.1 of Lordiphosa andalusiaca. Taxonomy (NCBI): domain Eukaryota; kingdom Metazoa; phylum Arthropoda; class Insecta; order Diptera; family Drosophilidae; genus Lordiphosa; species Lordiphosa andalusiaca. The sequence continues at coordinate 1,079,948 of JAWNNM010002225.1, forward strand.
TTGCCTCCAGGCTAAATATAGTTTAGATTAAACTCTTAAGTATCCTACAGAAGAGTAAACTTTGTGGTTTTCTCTCAGCTATAACCTAAAATCTTTCAAATTCAGTTGCTTCTTTGCATAATGAAATAATAACACAGAAACTTAGTTATATTTCAATTTTTATTTAACCAAATCACACATAAAACTATTTATTTTATTTGTCAAAAAAATGATGTCTTCTGCGTTGAGTTGGCACCGGCGGCATTGTAGGTTCCGCATAGTCGGCAAATGGTTGCCGGCATCGCCATCTGATGGATTCCGCTTCTGCCATTGCTCAGCAACACCAACACCAACAACAACAACAGCGCCATGAAACGGCAGCCATATTGAAAATCATTCATGTATTTCGAAACTCGTGGGCGGAGTCAAGTGTAGGCGCATGCGCGGGCGTGCGAATGGGACAACAAGTGTGCATTGCTGGCTCATCTGTCTCTTCTGCTTCTTCTTCGTCGCCAGCCGCCCTGTCTTCGTCTTGTGCGCTGTCACTGCGCATGCGGTCTGCCCAGCGACCCGCCATGGTCCGAGTTCGAAAAGTAACTGAACTTCGACATCGAAACCTTTGCGCCAGGAACCCTGGGTTCGTTGGGCTCTCCTCTCAGCGAACCGTTGCATTGGTATTGGTGTTGGCAGTGTCAGTGTATGGGTGTTGCGGAGATCTTCGAATTTCGCTGTTCGAAATTTCGGGGTCGAATTGGAAACCGGATTGCTGGGGTCCGTCTGCCGCCTGCTGTTTTTCCAGAACTGGTTCTCGGTCCAAGTTTGCCTTACCTGCTGCCAGCCCATCTTCCACAGCCGCAACAACCACAAGCCGAATTGCTTTTTGGGAGTTAATATTCTATTAGAGGCTCATTTGGCTGATGGCCATCAAGGATATGTGATTGCAACTCCTTCGAGTTGGGTGTCTGAGTGTGTGTGCGAGTGTCGCTTGAGCTTGGCCCTTGGCTAACAGCTCTCCTACAGCTCAATTTCAGCTCTTCTAATTATCGTTTCGGCCATGATTTATGTATTCTCACTCACTCTTGATGGATCGAACACTGATCAGTTGATGGATTGTGTGAACGCTGGGAAAGAGAGAGGCATGTGCACTTGTCTACTAGGCCTTCATTATAATCGCTGTCGAGTGGATTTCTGACAACTTGCTTTGTCTCCTCCACAATTTGTTGGTAATTAATGATTTATTTCAAGTTTTCAATTTTGGGCTCTCTCTCTCTGTCTCGAAGTGTTGTCTTAATTTCAGTGAAGCCGATTATTGATAGTTTTGTCTATGCGGATTGGTCAAAGAGCAGCTGATTTACAAATGAAGATTGGATGTAGATGGCAGACGCTGTGACGGGTGATGCTTTTTAAAACATTTACTCAATTTTTTCTACATTTTAAGAAATGGTATAGGGAGTAGGGGATTGACTTTTATAGTTAAGAATTGGCTGGCTGATCTTTCGTGCTGTGATGTTTGTCTCTTTCTCACAAAAGTGGAGCTTGGTGACCCCATCACAGGCGACTTTTCATCATACTATTCATCCCAAACCGGATGCTGACCTCTATGAACTCTCGGTATGAGTTCGGACGTTTGTTTTGATAACACAGCATTTACTCTATCGTTCTGTTTCTTAAGCAATTTCTGTATGGTCATAATTCTCAGAATTCGTTAGCTTTGTTCACGCACTGGCAACGCAATGATTTCGATTTTGTCTGGCGTTTTTGTTTCAAAACTGTTGTGATTGTATGTTTTCAGTCTTAAGTCAAGTTTTATAACGCTCGACATATTTTGCTTGCTGATAATCATCTCAAGAGACATGATTTTCTGCTTGCGCAGTGGATTTCGACGAGTTCGATCAGAACAGGTTGTGGCGTTCGCATAATACACGGACGGCTGGATTTCGAGCGTTCTTTTATTTCATCAGTATCCTCCAATTACTTCACATTATGATACACCAAGTTTCGGGTGATATCCAGTTAGCGCCTTAGCGGACTATCGAAAAAGGTTCAATCAACTCAACTTGTCGTGTTGATCTCAGAAGAATGGTCGGGGATGATTAATTCTATGACTTATAAGCTTCTGTACAATGCTTAAAACAACCTCTATAAGTTAACAGTTTGAAGACCAGATCAGAAAATGCTGTCAATTCTGTGATGGACTTAAAAATTCTTGTGAACAATTTGCTTTATATTTATACAGGGTGTCCCGGGAACTTTTACAAGTATTTAAATGCCCAATAGAACACAAAAAGAGGAACATTTTTTGTTCTTCCACCATGTGTCTGAATTGTGCCGTTTATGAGTTACAGCGATTCGAAGTAAATGCATTTTATTTCGAAACTACTATAGCACATTAAGAGGACTACTCTATCTGTTTGGTCAGCCGCTTTATTCAGATTCCGGTTACATTAAACGGTTAGGTTCAAAGTTTGACAAAGGTGAAGTAAATCCACTTTTTCTTAAACTGTGAACAGCGGTTTCTCTTCTTGAATGCAGTTCTATAAATATTTTTTGTTAACTTTATTAACTTTTCGGTTAGTAACATGTCGTGGTCAACTTGGAAACACTTTGGAGTCATCTAACAAACTTTTGGGCTTCTTTCGATAATATTTTGGTAACGTTTTAAGACAACTTTGTGTTAAATTTGGCAATGATTTCCGAATAATTGTGGTACACATAGAGCTCGGTTTGGGCGACAAATGTCAACTTTCAAACTTTATTGGGACATTTTTGGGAACATTCTGATAATGCCATGTGACTGATTTGAGAACCTTTATGATATTCAAAATAGCCGGTTTATGTTTTCACACAATTTTTAGCAAGGAAACACAACACCTTAGAGAAGGCTAGACAGAATCTCCCGGTTGTAACATGAAAACAGAAGCAGAATTATCCTCATGCCTGCATTACTATAATTGCTTGGGAATTCCAAAGTTCCATAAGTGCAAAAACTGACACAAATTGTTTTAGGATTTTCAAACAACTGCTCCATTTTTTTGTGAGCTTTTATAACGGACGCATTCGTCTGTCGTTACCAAGTGTGGCCAGAGCGCGGAGTTACCATTTAACCAAAAAATATGAAATGATGATTGACCATGAACGTCGGGATGGTCTTTTAAACCAAAATTCAAGAACGAAATCGTTTAAGATGGAGTTCTATTCTATCGTGCGTCTTTGCTCAAGCCCGACTATAACATACTCTGGACCAAGGAAATTATACGCTCGGCATAAATTGTGGTGCTGCAGTAGCAGCTAAAAGCAGCGCTGCTACTGCGCTACAGCAGCGAACTGTCTTATGATCATAACTCGACAACCGTTCATCCGATCTTCTCCATTCTTTTGGCGGATCGATAAGTTATACTCATAACTTAATATGTTTAGAAGAAACCAGCCATCTATCTTTAAAACGGTGGGAGATATGAAGTTTTTTCTATATTGCGCCGGCGGCAGGGGGCGTGGCCAAAATTGAAAATAAACTTGATCTGCCTGCCTACATTAGAAGCATATGTCCCATACATATCAAACCTCTATCTCTAACCATCTCTGAGATCTGTGCGTTTATACGGACAGACAGACGGATATGACGGACATGACTTGGCTGTTGATGCTGATCAAGAATATATATGATATGTATATAGATGTTACATACTAGAGCCCTGCATGAGATGAATCAAAGTTCCCCTTGACTTTCTTACTGATTTGATCTATCTATGAATTTCTAGTCATAGTTCACAAAATTATTGACTCATTGAATTATAGCTCATGAAATGAGGCATGAGCTATAGCTCATGACATGAGGCATGAGCTATATGATCTGTTTGAAATAGTTCAGCTCAGCTCAGCTCATGCTCAACTCCAATAGCTCATAGGGTTCAATGTTGTTTTAAAAAACACAATTTTGGTAACGGCAAGTTGGTCGCCTTCTGTAAATCCATAGATCGGACGGATGACGCCTTTTGAGCCTTTTGAGTGTTCGTATTTTGTTTGTCGCCAGTTTATTGGCGACACGGATGGTATAGGCCGGAAAATGGTCTTTATATCAGCTGGTAGAATTTCAAGGTTTTTATACATGGGAGATTTACGCATGGTGTAGTTATGCATCGACTGGAAGCCAATAAGGCTGTATCAGGAGCATAAGTGGGTGGGTTTTGGGGGCCAGCAATTCAGCGGTGTGCAGTTTCTACATAACTGCGCCAATTAAACTTCCTTGGAAGCATATATATTTAACTCGTATCTAAGCTCGACCATGAAGCAGCGTTCTTCGAGGAAGTAGCGATGTATAGCGAATTGCGCAGTTGGGAAATATAATACACAAATTTTTTTTGTGTTGACTTAATTTTTGACTTGATATGATCTAATGAACCACTGGAGCACAGATTGGAGCTTGATCTATTTGGAGCTTGATCTGTTTGGAGCTTGATCTGTTTTGAGCTTGATCTGTTTGGAGTCATTATAAATTTGAGCTGACTAACTCGATTCAAAATATTTTCAGACTTGATTTACTAGAACCTTATTTTTTAAACATGAATCAAAGGGCACTTTGATTCCACTCATGCAGGGCTCTATTACATACTTTTGCACAAACTTATAATACTCTATGTACCTACGGTACAGACACTAGGTTCATAGGTTACTAGGTTATTTTTAGGATTGATTAAAACTTAGCGATAATTGATATGAAATGAAGTCTATAAACTATGCGTAGATTGAAGATCGCCTTAATTTACAATCTCATGCATTAAGTAATAAACATTAGTTTCAGTTTGGTACAAAGAAGTATTTGAAGCCACATATTCATTGAAGAAACTAAAAACCTAGCTCAAATTTTCATACAAACTGATATGGTGAATATCTTTCCTTGATTGACCAACTCAAATTGATATTAGGCAGAGTTAGTACCAATTAACTTCCAAAGAAGTATATGATAATTTCAAAAAGTAGCCCTTAAGGTTCTTGGCAGATGAAAGGAAGGCACTTAAATGGTCCTGTGGTATTAGGAAAGTATAGAGATTTATGCAATAGCTCGGTGGAATGTCCTGTTTGCTAGGTGTAAGTAGGGCGAACAGCTGGAAGTTTAATGTGTTAGATGGAACTATCCTGTGATTGAGTTTTACTGGTTAAAGGTTTACGGTTTCACTGAACTGATCTTTACAATCCTGAATTCATTTGTAGAACCCAAATATGATCGATAGTTGCTCCAATCTGTCAACATAACAAACTCCAATTAACATATCTGTGTAATAAACCATTAGCCGCATTATCACACCCAACAAAATAAATACAAACAAGAATTATTCTTGGCCCCCATCTACCTAGCGGTTTCAATTAAAATTCTATTTGGCCAAACAAGAAAGTTTTTAATTAATTTCACCAGACCGAAAACCAAATAGGAACTCAGACGTTAAGGTGCTGGGGCAGAATATCTGGTAGTCCATGGTACGGAGAAAATTTGCATCCGTGTTGGCAGCTGCTCAGCAAACACATGTGCACATTCGAGTAGAAGTCGATGTCGATGTGAAAGTAGAAGCAGAAGCAGAAGCATCGGTGGTGCCAGTGGCCATTAGGGCGTGATCTACATTACATCAAAAAGATGGCAGACATGGCGAAGACATTTTTAATGACTCCAAGTAACCAAGTGCCAGACGAACATGATCGCTGTCTCTATTTGGCAATTCAATGGAACTATTCAGATATATATATATATACACAAATATGAAATTCATTCGACGCTTGTGACATAAACGTGAGCAGAGTTGAGCGGTAACAAATGTCTGGCGATTATGCAAACAATGCGAATTCAATTTGTATGCGAGCTTCTGGACAGTGAATCAGATGTGGTGCGATGTGGTGTGGTGTGGTGTGGTGTGGTGCGATGCGGGTGGAGCCAGCCAATCTGGCTGCTCTATGCTGTGGCCTCAGGTGTCCATTCCGGTCAGTGTTTTTTCTTTTTGTTAATGCCAGTTGATTAATGACATATTATGATGTCAGATTAATAAGATCGTTTTCGAAATGGAAACCTGCAAAATACACAAAAAATAAGTTTAAGCAGTGAAATAAGACTTACACATTTTCAAACTTACCTTTGCTCTTTGAAAATCAATGGCAGAACTATAAATATGGAGCATATCTGAAATTAGTATGAATTTTATATAGTAGATACTTGCCTGCTGGGACTTTGTGTTTGTATCTACATCCATTTGTCTTTGGGTCTTAATGAATGTCAGCTTTCTGAGGCACGAACCATTTGAATCGACTCTCAAGGATTCAATTGATCTAAGGGTCAATATTTTACTACTGTGATAGATAGATTAATGTAGAAGATGATGCCAGAAAGCGGTCCTAAGAGGAAGTCTTATCAGTCTTATCAAAAACAAAGCTGCTGTAAGATCGAAGAATAGAAAAATAGCACGAAATTGTATGCCGCTCGTTGTCGTCCATGAACCGCAGTGCGTTGAGCGGGAGGTGGGCTGCTATTTCACTTGGTGTCGCTTGGGTCACTCTCGCCCTGCACGTCGAGGTCCTTCTCCAAATGAAAAATGTTTTAAGTTTCTAATATACCGCAGCTAATCTACATTTTCAACGCATGGAAAAAGTCTGCAGATCGGTAAGCTGGGGCAAATCAGGAATTCATCAAGAATCAGGATTCAGTATTCTGTTGTAATCTGCCAAAGCAGGAACTCTGCAGGTTGCTTAACTGACGGAACTATACTTTCTTTGGGGACTCAATAACTAAATGGATATATTTTGGTCTCTTAATAACCCCAAATTAAAATAACTTCTGCAAAATGTTACATATCTGATCTCAACTTTGAAACTAAGTGTAATTAAATGCATAAATAAACTGCAACAATAAACATCATAGATATACCTATAATACCTTCGCTCAATTTCCTATATGAAGTGCGCGTTGCAAGTGGTATCTGTAAAAAAAAACCTTGCATTCTTTTCGGCGTTTCCTTAGAAAACAGAAGTTTTGTCATATTTAGAAAATGCACAAGCGCTTTCTGCTTTTATAAAGTTTATTATCTAAAAATTTGAAGTGTATCTCTCAACCTTTCTAGTATTTAATAACTAAAGTAGTATTTCTCAATTGTAAAAGACCTACTAATTATAGGACATAAAAAAGAGAGCTGTACTGTTTCAATACCCTTCCAGTTCTCTCATTAGTAAGATTTCCTTGAAAGATTATCCCTATCATCACTTTAAGCAGTTGGGAACTGAAAAAAGTAGCGAAAGCGCAAAAATATGTACAGTATACCAGTCTTTTTTTGGTGTCTTGCATGAGACTTGCGGCTTAAGTTTTAAACGAAAGGATCAAACTTTATAAAGTTTTTCAAAAAGCTCATGTTTATAGGAAAGAGGTTTAGTAGTGTCGCTTGCCCCTCTACACTTCTGTCCCACAAACGAATGTTTTCACCATGTTAATCCAGACTAAGACGGGTCTTACACGGTGAAGCAAACTTCAAGAAGTTTTTGGACAAGCTCTCGCTTGTAGGAGAGAAGTGTAGAGGGGCAAGCGACACCACTACACCTTTCTCCTACAAGCATGAGCTTTTCAAAAAACTTCATGAAGTTAGCTTCACTGTGTAAAACCCGACTTATTGCAAAAGCTGTAAGCTTTCGAGTGAGCTTTGAGCTGCCCGTTATTATTATAACATTAATGTTAATGCTCTGTTATATAACATAAAAAAACTCCAGTTTGAAACTTCACAGCTGATAGAAGACAGATTCCGAAGGAACCCGAAATATATCGGATAAGAAAATATTCCAAAATAGTGGCGTTTTAATTGTTTATACTTTATACTATTCTCCTAAGACTTAAACGTTAACTCATGTTCCTGACTTTGCTTAGACCCTTTTAATGCGGTTGCATTGCTCAAACATTTAGATACATTAGAAACATCTGAACACAGCTCTTAGTTACATTAAGCGACCACCTTGTTAAGCTAAAGCGATGGCCAACCATAATCAGACTAGATATTTTTCGAGCTTCAGAACCGAAAATACATAGTATTCCAAATAATTCAACTATCCGCTCTAAATTACACTCATTCATAAAATTCGTGCTGGAAATTTGAAATTCTTCTATGAAATCAGTCCAAAGGCGATATAAGTGCAAGTTTCAGAAAAATATGCCATATATAAGAAAATATTTTTCTTATTTTTAGGGTGACTCGCTTAAGGACGAATTTCTCATTTTTGGGGCAAATGTATATAATCATCTGTTGAGAAAACAAGAAAGATTGTCGGTCAAGCCCGACTATAACATACTCTTTACCAAGAAAATTTGTCTTTTGATCATAACTCGAAAACCGTTCATCCGATCTTCTTCATTCCTTTGGCGGATCGATAAGTTGTTCTAATAACTAAATATGTCCAGAAGGAAGAAGCCATCTATCTTCAAAACTGTGGGAGATATGACGTTTTTTCTAAATTGCGGGGGTGGGAGGGGGCGTGGCCAAAATTGAAAATAAACTTGATCTGCCTGCAGACATAAGAAGCATATGTCCCATACATGTCAAACCTCTATCTCTTACCATCTCTGAGACAGACAGACAGACGGACAGACGGACATGGCTATATCGACTCGGCTGTTGATGCTGATCAAGAATATATATACTTTATGGGGTCGGAGATGCTTCCTTCTGGATGTTACATACTTTTGCACAAACTTATAATACTCTATGTACCTTCGATACAAAGTATAATTAACTACCCCAAGTTTCTATAAAGCAAAAAGTTGCATAAGGCCTCAAACTATCTAACGACAATGTATTTTTTGGTTAATTTTAAGGTGCATAGCAGAGTCTACTGATGATAAGACAGCCCTATATACTGCCCTTTGATTTGTGTCTCTAGTGGTTTTGAAATAAGTATTAACTCTTAACTGCATATGCAGCTTTATGAAGTTTCTAAAGAGGGTTTGTGAGCCTTCGTTTCCAGGTTCATCTTCCTATAATAAACGTTGTATTCTATACTATCCGACTTGAGGAGTTTCTAAGATCAATTAAGCATCGGTTTAATGAGCTTGCGCTTATGCATGTTTATAATAAGACCAACAAAGTTAGGAACTATTTTTTATTTAGGCAAATTTGACGAGACAAAGTAGAGTTTAGTGTGGATTAGGGTGTTCCAAAAAAATAATAATTTTTATAAAAATGCACATAATTTGTGAACTACATTATAAAGGTCATAAAGTAGATCGAAAATTATAACAAATTGTGTTTTCGGTTTCACCAACGAAGCCTTCACGAATTATGGGCATTTTTGTAAGAATTATTATTAGACTCATGCAATGAAAAAAGCTTTAAAATCGCATAACTCTGGAATGGTAAGACCAAATTCAAATTTTATTTTATATTAATTTTTTCAAAATTTATCCTAACTAGTTTTTTTTAGTTTTCATAGAAATCTTAAAAGTTAAAATGCCTTTTTAAAGACATTTATGAAAAATTTACGAAAAAATTTAATAAATGTTACCTAAATGAGCAAAAGCAAAGAAAAAGCTTATGGTTTATGCTCACAAAAGTAAAATTTAGACATTTTGCTTAAAAGATGTTGATTTGAAAGCTCAGAGAACGTGTTTATTGACCAAGTAATTGGTAAAATTCAAAAAACACTACGGAATATACTCGATTTTTGTGGAAAATGCGACTTGCGCGACCACAAAACTTCTTTTTTTGGGACACCCAAGTGTGGACCACATAGCAAAGTGAAAATTTGAACATTTTCAGGTTTTTCAATGTCTTTACATCGGCGGAACATGCTTTATATTCTTTCCTCTCAGTATTAAAACTAAACATAGGCATCCACTTAGAAATTCTGGTTATTTTTCCACCCTTTCTCTCCTACGTAGCTTTCTTTAACCGATTTTATGAAAATTAAAACTGAAAATAATAATAATTTTTTCCTCATCTCTTCCAACAAATAAAATCTGTGTGTGTGTGTGTTTTTTTTTAAATTTTTAAATACTATATTTTTATTATAAATATTACAAATAAAAACAAAATCTCATTTGTAATTTAATTATAATTTTTTTATGCCTTCTCAACGCTCGCTCCGCTCCGCTTCGCTCCTCTTCTCTTCTCTTTTTTGTGTTTACACTAAAATGTAGGGGTTTTTTTTATTTATTTTTAGTTTTATGTTTCTTTCTCTTTATTTACAACAAATTATTTAGCTTCCACATTTCGAATGACGCTTAGAAAATGTTTTTTTTTTGTTTTGTTTGTGTGTGTGTTGTTTTTTTTTTGAATTTCGGATTTGTTCAACATTTGTTTCTTACAGAATGAGGCCGAAAGTTACGTATCTGGATTGAGTAGTGTTGTGTGGGGTTAGGGGGGGGCTTGGGGCTTGGGGCTGACCTTCCTCTCGTCGTTCATCACAAATCGGTTGTGTCTTTACGTATATATGTGGGGATTTACAAAACGAAACGCACACTACAAAGTTGTTTAATATTATTACATATATATATATAATATATCTACATATAAACATATGATGCTTTTTTTTTTTTTTTTAGTTTTTTCCTTCTATTCGTTTTGTTTAACTTTGGTATATGGATAATTTCTACAGGTAGAAATTGAGTTGAGTTACGTACATATACATTCAATATATGGTAGTAGTTGCAGTTGCTGTTTGTCGGTTTGTCGGTCTGTGGTTGTTTCTTGTTGGATAGAATAGAATAGATTTTGGAATTCGCCAAACTCGAATAAGTATTTTGGAGTTGGATTTAGCTACTTTACATGTTGGTTTCATTGCATTTTTGGTTTCATAACAATACATACATTGTTTTTGTTTTTTGTTGCCAATTTAGGTATACGTTATATCCTTTACGTTCTAATTCTGGGTTTTTGCTTGAAGGGGAAATGAAAATGAAATTGCACAAAAATAGTTTTGCAAAACTGAGGAGTGAGTGTACCAACATGTTGCCATTTATATATATATATATATATATATATATATTTCTGTTTGTTTATATTTTAGGCTAAGATTGCTACAAACATTGAGTTAACTTTATGTTTATACGCGCGTGTGTGTGTGTGTGTGTGTGTGTGTAGGTGTGTTGTATAAGTTAATCGTACTTTAAATTAGGTTTACTTCAGTTAAGACTAAATTATTATTGTGTAGGTGTGTGTGTGTGTTTGTGTGGGTGTGTGTATATAGTTCATATTTATATATGTTTCATATATAATCCGCCTTTAGATTCATTACATATATACTTTTAAATATAGCTTATTTAAATCTGAGGTCACATGAGTTGGTTTTGTTGAGTTTTTACGCTTGTCGCTTTCATCATTTGTAAAATTAAATAATAATATAGAAAATAATAACAATTAACTAAATTCTGTTCTCTGTTGCTTTCACTCCGCTCTCCTTTTTTTCGCCGGATTTATAGTTGTTGGTAAATTAAATTGTATTTAAATTTCAGAAATTTCATTTAGTTTATTGATTTAAGCTGTTCGCATTTTGGACTACTGTGGACTATTGGGTGGTGTGATCTCATCCCCCTCACCGCCCGAACCCGGCTCCCCCTTCGTTTTGTTCTCCTTCTTCCATTTCATGCGTCGATTCTGGAACCAGATCTTGATTTGGCGTTCGGTCAGGCACAGGGCATGAGCAATCTCGATGCGTCGTCGGCGTGTCAAATAGCGATTGAAATGGAACTCCTTCTCCAGCTCCAGGGTCTGGTAGCGTGTGTAGGTCTGACGTCCACGTTTGCGCTCTGTTGTGGGTTAAAGAAGGGAACGGAGGGGAACAATTAAAATCTATTTATTAAGGAGAAGGGGGTGGGGTGAAAATATACCAAACAACTACTACAATACATACATACAACGACAACGACAACAACAACAACAACAACAACAACAACCTGCGGGTTTTTGTTCCAAAGCGAGAACCGATGAGAAAACCACATGAAGCAAACAAACAGCGCTGTGTGCAGGTCTCTAAGGTCTCTCTGATTAAAAGACAACCTTACCGAATTCGGATATTTGTACTTGTCAAAAAAAAAAGAACCCAACAGGCCCGCTCCCTCTTTCTTTTAAGCTGAAAGCAGGCTAATGCCGGTTGGTTGGGCAATAAGGAATTTCAAATACTCTTTTGATTTGAATTAAGGTGAAAGATTTAAGGAAACTGAAGTCAGTTTTTTATCAAAATATTTAACAAAAACATGAGAAACTTTACATACAGAGAGCCGACATTTGGGCTAACTTTCCCATTCTATTTAAGACCAAAGAATTTGATTCAGTAGAAGCGAAGATGACGGCTGACGAACGCAGTGTACCTTCAGCCAGCTTTTGTCCAATGAAAAGTCTATAACTCTCAAAAGAAATTGTATAATTTTGAGCTTGGATATATAAGCAGGGAATATCTTTGGATCTACCTAGTGGCGGGTTAGGTAGAATTTTTATACTCTGTACCGAAGGTACATAGAGTATTATAAGTTTGTGCAAAAGTATGAAACATCCAGAAGGAAGCATCTCCGACCCCATAAAGTATATATATTCTTGATCAGCATCAACAGCCGAGTCGATATAGCCATGTCCGTCCGTCCGTCTGTCTGCCCGTATGAACATACAATTCTCAGAGATGGTAAGAGATAGAGGTTTGACATGTATGGGACATATGCTTCTTATGTCTGCAGGCAGATCAAGTTTATTTTTAATTTTGGCCACGCCCCCTCCCGCCCCCGCAATTTAGAAAAAACGTCATATCTCCCACAGTTTTGAAGATAGATTTCTTGTTCCTTCTGGACATATTTAGTTATTAGGATAACTTATCGATCCGCCAAAGGAATGAAGAAGATCGGATGAACGGTTTTCGAGTTATGATCAAAAAACATCAAAAATTTTCTTGGTACAGAGTATGTTATAGTCGGGCTTGACCTACTATCTTTCTTGTTCCAATAGGGGCTTTTAGAAAAAGTTCCTGATCGATCTATAATACCAAATATAAGTCGTTAATACCAGCACCCTTGTAATTGATAGTCATATTTGGACAGTGGCGTACCCAATGAAGGTAACCCCTGTTTTGGTACTTAAATATAGTAAAGAGGTACTAAGTATATAGACTAAATTTCTACTAATTTCTACTAAACTAGTACAGAAACTTCTGATCTTCCTTAAGCTGTGTGTTTTCACTTGGGGGAATTGCATTTGAGATGTGTGAAAGAAACCTTAGCTTTTACTGTGAGTTGGCCAAGCAAAACTCATCAGAGAGGTCAGATAGCTTAATTTTCATACAGCTTATCATATATTTTTGTACTATTTCACTTGTCTGATATCTCACCTGAGAAACTTTTACGAGTTATCACACAATCGGATCGAATCGGCTTAAAATGAATGAATGATCCATCTTCTTATAAAGTTGTAAGACATATAGATCCGTTTCCAACTTTCCATGGAACTAGACAAAATCTTTAAGAATGTAAAAGGTTGGTTCCATTGCATTGATATATATTATGAATGCGTTGTTCATGAGTGAGTGAACACAATCGAGTTATAAGCTAAGCCAAACTAGAGGATATGTTCTTTAAAAATGGTAAATTATTGTTCAGTGAGTCCGGTGCAGTGAGTGTTGTTCAGTCACTCTTGCTTAGTGAGTTGTTCAGTATCTAGATCAGAGACTTGCTCAGTGAGCAGTTCAGTCTATACAATTGACTTGTTCAGTGAGTTTTTCAGTGATTGTTTTCTCCGTTCGGTGAGTGTAAAGCTGTTCATTGAACTGAAGTGAGCAATTTGAGTAAATTGACTCACTTTCAAGTTACAAGAAATAAACCATCTTTACTCAGCACTAATTTGATATTTTGATGGCAGGATCTCTCCTGTAGAGAGCTAAGCTTGATCCGGGCTTACTGCATCCCCAGTCGACTTATACCTTCTCGTTGGTAGCCACTGAGAACAAAGCATTGCACCAGCAAAAGCGGCTGGCTAACGTGAGCGGCGAAGCCTTCTCAGGGTTAATAGGTTTGATGCGTTGGGTTTGATACTTCACGAATGGAAATTGCGACAACAATGCCTCGAATATGAACGAACTCTCCCCCAAGACGACCTATGCAAACGTTTTTAGGAACCACGACTCGAGGATATGCACTTGGAATGTTCGCCTCATCAAGATGATTTGTGGACATATACTGTTTTGTCGTCAGAAATGATTGATAGTCGTTTAAGTCGCCAAAGAAAGCATCAAATGGGATAATATCGATAAGAAATTGCAATAGCACTCAACTAAGAAACGTTTTCTAATTTACTAAATAGAGCTATGTGTCACATAATCCTACAAATAAGAAAGCAAAATCTTAGTTTAACTGACACATAGCAGCTATCAGCCCTTGCATCACCATGCATACTTGTTTTGTCTACAAGTCTTACAAATAAGTGAGTAAAATGCGTTGTAACTGTACACATGCTGCTGATTTGCAGCTGCCTTGTGGTGTAAGTGCATTTCAACAACTTTCTACAGTATTACCTAGCTAAAAGTACACCGATTTTGGACTAAAATGAAAACAAGGTGATTCATCAGTATGAACAACAATCTTCAACAACTTTCTACAGTATTACCTAGCTAAAAGTACACAGATTTTGGACTAAAATGGAAACAAAGTGATTCATCAGTATGAACAACAATCTCAACCTCATCCTGTTCCTCAGTTTCTCAAGCCTGTAAGAGTATTAACGAGTCGCTACTGCAAACTGCTTAAATATTTCACATTTTAGTTTTCTTTTTTTTTTGGGGTTTGTCATGGACCTTAAGCCGGGGCCAGGTACCTAATTATGCGCCCCCAAAAACCAACAGAAAATGGATATCATGACTTCAACTTCAATAATACACCAACTCTACGGTAGCTGCAACGAGCCAAAATGTCTAACTGTAAAATAATTCGGCCTAATTACGTGGCCCCTCCAACTTCCGAAACGAAAAAACAAAACAAAAAAAACCCACAAAAATGAGTTCACCGCCTAATGACACTTGCCATAATTATAATTTTGGTAATGACATCTAAATGTTGGGAAAAAATATGTCAATGTTCGCCTCTCCCCCCCCCCTGAGTCTTAACTGTAGAGTAGCATTAATGGTATTCCCCAGAAGCTTGGAAAACTGCTCTGATTTCTTTTAAATCACAATTATCTACGCTAAGCTGTCCCGGAAATTAGCAGACGGACCAAACGGACGGACCACGCCAATCAGTAATCAGCTGAAACTACACAAGACAAAAAAAACATGGCGTACTCCATGGATCTCCCCGGCTAGAAAGAGAGAGGGGTGCGGCCGGTGCGTGGCTTAACTATTTTTTAATAACATCTTCAGCATTTGTCTTGCTCAACTCGCTCGTCCAATTTTTTGTTGTTTTTTTTTTGTTGGAGCTCTCGCTCGAGGTCATTACATCATAAGCTCTTTTTGTCCATTAAAGCGCGCGCGAATCCCAATCGGAGAGCCGGAGCAAGGGCAGACCGCCCCAGCGGTGGTCGAGAGCAGCTACCTTCTTTTAAATGACACGACTGATGCCATGTCTATAACCCAAGGCGTTCGCATTTAATCATCATCAGTTAGACGAGTCGACGCAGCAGCGGCGAACAGAAAAAAAAAAAAAACAATCTTGCGAGATTTGTGGCAAAAAGCGTGCGTGGTTTTGCTGCCACTTCAAGTGGAGTCCACCAAGTGAGTCAAGTATTAGAAGCGGATTAAGAGCATCGTTAGGGGCGGGTTACTTTCTCCAGTTGTGGGCCAAGAGTAGAATGATCAGTGAACAGTAGTTGATTTGGTAATTCCTTTATTTCTACATATTTTGATGTCCTTAAGGGTAAACCTGAAATGGAAACTCACTTGAGACTATGCACAAGAGCAAGCTCGCACATGACAGAATGTGAGAGAAACAGACTGTCAAACAACAGCTCTTGTTAGAATGGGGTCAAATCGGTACGCCCCCAAAATTTCACCCCGAAATTTTATGAAAATCTTCAAATGTAACTGTAAAAACAGTTTGAACCAGAAAGCTAAGCTAAC
The DNA here is from genome assembly GCA_035044965.1 of Lordiphosa andalusiaca. Lineage (NCBI taxonomy): Eukaryota > Metazoa > Arthropoda > Insecta > Diptera > Drosophilidae > Lordiphosa > Lordiphosa andalusiaca. Next base: position 1,095,965 of record JAWNNM010002225.1, read on the forward strand.
TTTGTTTATGCTGAAGTTTTGTATTCACTCGCTTAAATATTTTCAAAAAATACTATTTTTGCCATTTTCCGACCAATCGTTCGTATGGGAACTATGTGATATGGTCATCCGATTTGGCCAAAAATTTGTCAAATTATGTGAAAGCAAGTAAAACAAACGAATACAAAATTGCAGGATGCTACCATTAAAAACAAAAAAGGTTTTCTAACTAAGACTTTTTTTCAGACCTATCTTTTGTATGGCAGCCATACCATATAGTTGTCCGATTTTCATCAAACTTTGCAGAATTGTAAAAAAGCATAGAAAACTTGTAAATACAAAGTTTGGAGACGTTTCCATTGAAAAGAAATAAGTTTTTCTCACTAAAACTAGTTTTCCAACCGTTTGTTCCCATGGGAGCTATGAGATATAGTCAGCCAATCTGGTCTGTTCCAACATATTAGTAGTTTGCAGCAAAAAGAAGACTCTGTGCAAAAATTATAGCTTTAAAACTGAGAGACTAGTTCGCGTAGAAACAGACAGACAGACAGACAGACGGACGGACAAAACTCAATCGACTCAGCTCGTCACCCTGATCAAGTACATATAGAGTTTATGGAGTCGGAAATTAATATTTCTATGCTTTGCAAACTTCTGGGCAAAATTATAATACCCTTTGCAAGGGTATAAAAATTACTAATCGAATTCAAAAAGACCCCTAGACAGAGTTTAGTAATTTGAAGTTGTAGGTACTTCCAATCTAAACAAGAACCAAACTATATTTTAGTGTTAGAGTAAATGTTTTGTTACAAACAAGACAACAAGTCGGTCAGGCCCGACTATAACATATCTTGCACCAACGAAACTAAACGCTCAGCATAAATATTGAAGCTGCAGTAGCAGCTGAGAGCAGAGCTGCTACTGCGCTACAGCAGCGAACAATCTTATGATCATAACTCAACAAACGTTCATCCCATCTTAAGCAATCCTTTAAAGGTTCGATAAGTAATCTTGATCACGAAATATGTCTAAAAACAAACCACCTATCTTTAAAACTGTGGGAGATATTAATCAAATCACCACAAAATATAGAATAAGTTCATTTTCCTTCCGCCAGAGGCTGTACATAGGCATATGTGTATATCTTCAAAATTTTTATAATTTTTGGAAAAAAAATTGATGATTGTGAGCCAACATATTTAGTTTTAGCTCACAGAATCATCTTAACACCAAATGCACTTACATGTTTCTTACATTTGAATCACTTTCTGTAGATCAAACATAGATTATTTCACAAACTAACGAAATTAATCGATATCCGATGTATTTTTTTTCGGAAAAATATTCGGAAATCTCGATATTTCGATACATCGATACTATTTCCGGCATGCGATATATTGATTTAAACTTTTTAACGTTGAGAACTTCATAGAATGTATCTTGATTAATGAAACGTCCGTTTTGTTCCCCTTCTTTTCGAGAGATGATCAATTTCGAGTTGAAGAAGCAGCTGTCTCTTCATGAATCAACTTATTTAACTTAACAGAGTATCTAGGCAGTTTGGCCAAGTGTCATCGATCGATATTATGTATGGATAATATTAAGAAGCTATATAAAGAAAGCAGAGAATTTGAATTAACTGTTAAAAAGGTCGTTATTGTCTTGGAAGCTGAGCTATAAAGGCTTTCTTGAGTACACAGAAGAAAAAAAAGATCCAAAAAGATCCAAGGATCATCATTTTTCGTATCCTTTGAATGATTTTTAGCTTCGTTGGATGATTAAAAGGATATTTCAGACATATCCCTCCCAAATGGACACCGGAAATCATCCTTTTTTTTCTCTGTGTAGAAATAGATCATGTTCAGGGTGCATGTACCAGAAATATTTTAAGATTTACCTTTAAAAGGCTTCATTTCTAATTAAAACTGAATTTTTACTAGATTAGACAGATTTGAAACCGAATGTTCAAGGATAAGTATTATTTCTGGCACTCTAAAGTTCTACAAGCTCGTTTATACGAAAATCTCTTAAGATTTCTGGAACAGTCTTTCTTAACCAACGCCAAGTTGATCTTTAGAACTTCTGTCCTCTTCAAAAACTCATCAAAACCGAGAACAGTAAGGTGGATTACGCTTAGAATTGAAATATGTTTACAGAAAGTTCACAAAATGAGCAGGGAAGCAATTTTCAACTACATAAATGTTGGTTAATATCAAATGGAGTATCATATAAGTTCTTCAGCTTATAAAAGTACACACTCTGTATCAAGGATTCGTTTCAGGATTCAGAGAATCTAAATACCTGCATGGAAGATCTTGTTTACATTTCATGCATTTCGTTCCCCTATGTCAGCGCATTCCGCTAATTGGCAGCACATCAGTACAGAGTCTTACTCCCATTTCCTCTCCTCCCCCCCTTCAGCTGAAGGCATTTGCAAATAAATGCTTATTTTAATTGATAAAAACACCTTCATGGCTCTCAAGTCGCCAATGACGACCGCTGACTGATCTGGCTTTAGACCAGGTGGTTGGGGTGAGGCCTTTTAAGAGTGACTGGAAATTAGTTTTTAATGATGCCTTTGCACATTTCAGGCTGCCCCCATCACTTTTTGCTGGTCTCCTCTCTCTGCTTTTTCCAATTCAAAAACCGGCGCCCACTTGGGCAACGGGAGCCTGAAAATTGAGCTCTGAAAAATTATTATAAACGCATTAATGGCGCTTTTTCGTTCGTTTGGCGGAGAGATTGGGCCCGCTCATATCAACGGCAGAGAAATATAATAAAGGTGAAACAATTAATTTGGTAGAGAAAAAATGAGTAGCGCTACATGTGAAGTACAAAAGCAACCACCGCGGCGCTGCGGCACGCCCCCTCCCTCCGCCTCTTGCGGCCACTGGCCACCGTCCGCCGCTTGACTGGAGCATTAATGCTTTTTGATATGAAAGCGTATTGTAATTAAATTGCGATTAGGCCACCATTTTAACCATTTTACTTGGTATATTACTCTGCTTGCGCACCATAATGGATTTTATTCCATTTTGTTTTTATTGCTGTTGTTCATTTTCTACACACAATTACATTAGTGTGTGTCGAGCAGCGTTTAAAGGAAATCATTAAAATAATTACTACAACATTTTTATGAAATTCGTTGAAGCAGGAACACATCATCCACATTATTATTATTATTATTATTATTATTGTTATTTAATAGTCGGCAAGCAATTCTATTTAATAAAGTTGTCATAAAGTAATGTGAAATTGCCAAAACTTTCAAATTTCCCTGCTTTTCGGCTAAGAAACCAATTAGTTTACCATTAAGAAAGCCTCAATCAATCGGCGTTTATATCATTTCTTAATAATAAATGTGTTAAAAAGTCCAAGTTCAGTGTGTTTATAGCTAGTCTGAAGATTCGTTCCATTAGCAAATCTGTTACATTTCTCTTTTACATATTCTGTGATGTGCTCTGAATTAAGTGCATGTAGATCATTGATGGTCATGCCTGGTCCGCAGGGGCCCGAACACTTGATGCAATTCATGCCGAATGCTTGCCGAAGTAATGCTTCAGTGAGTGACAGAGAGAAAGACAGAGAGCCTCTCTTCTTGAACATTGCTATCCACACCGACGAGCGAGACGGCGCGAGTGAGACGTGCGCGAGCTGAGACCCATGCAAAGAAAGCTAACAGCGCGCTATTTGCTTTTAGTTTCAGGCCAGCGGTCTACGGGGGCAGGTCAGAGCTAGTTTTTCGTCGCTTTCTTTGCATTTATATGGCAGCAATCCAATATACCCAACAGATTTTCATCTGTTTTGTCAAAATTGTTTAGAAGGTGCTTACAACGGCAACTTCAAAGACGCCCATTGAAAAGAAAGTTTCTCTCATTAATACTAGTTTTTCGACCAATCGTTCCTATGGCATCTACATACTAAAGTCGATTGATGAATATTTTTAGAATTGTTTAGACATACATATATAAAATTTTAGGACGTTTCCACTAAAATGAAAACAGTTTTTCTTACTTAGACTATTTTTCTAAGCGAACTTTTCCATGACAGCTATACTATATAGTTGTTCGATTTTGACCAGGAAAAAGCATATGAAACGAATAAATTCGAAGTTTGGAAACGTTTTCATTCTAATTAAAGAACTTGTTATACCTTAAAGTAGTTTCAAGCTGGCGGAGCTGGAGCAGATAGCTTAGAAACACATGGATACACAAATAAGAACCAGGATGTTAAAAAATATCAATTGAATAATTTCTAGTATTCATTTGGACTTGATAGGTCTTAAATATCTTTCTTTTTGTCATCTAACGAAGTTCAAAATCATCCAAATTATATAAAATATTATCATCATTTTGATAGTTATCAGTTCTGTTGGATGATTAAAAGGTAACTTAAGTTATATCCAGTCTAAATAGATATTTTTTTGGATCTTTTTTTTCTTGTGTAGAATAACAAGGCAAAAATAAATTTAGCTTCTCTTGCTGATCAATAATATATACTGTATATATACTGTATGTGGTCGGAGATGCTTCCGTTTAGGTGATGCAAACATTTGGAAAATTTTATTAAACCCTATGCAATCGAATGCAGATTGGAACCAGTCGTAACTAACATCCGGCTCGAAGGACCAAACTGTTTAAGTTTGGTGGCTTTTCAAGTGCAAGAAAAGTCCGGGGAAGAGTTTCTTCTTTGTGCATTCAGAATCGATAACAATTCTATTAAATTATCGATAATCTTATCTTACTTCAAAAAACTAATTTTATCCTACCGAAATGACGGAAAAAAAATGGAAACTATTATGATGTTCAATGCGACTAAAACCAGATGACTCATCTTTTAGATGGCTGCAATGTGTCAGATAAACTTAGATTTTACTATGCAGAAGATGTGAATCGGACTTCTTAGACTTCCTCATTTGAAACAAAATCGGATTTAGAGATCGTTTGCTGATTGATTTTACCTGGTTTAAGAGCAGACATCAAAGGTGTCCATCGCCTATGCCATATAGCACATATAGAACCAAGTACACAGCCATAGATAATAACAGTTATTCTCCATATCTTTCTTGTGGTTTTTATTTTTTAACGAATGGTAAACTCCCGTTTTATAAAACGTAAAATGAAAAATACATTTTCCAAGGTTATAAAATGAAAACCAAGACAAGCAAAGTGGAGTTAACAAATTTTCTTTCATGTGAAGAACCACTCATTGAGAACTCCTCACGAGCACGATTTCTTTTGCGTGACTCACGAATCATTCACGATGTAACGTCGAGTCACGAATGCTCACGCACGCTGCAAGTTAGTAAGGTAACATTTGAAAAAAATTTTTCATAAAAATCATCTTGATAAGTCTTTTCCGACCCCTTATGAAGGTTCTTAAAACGAAATGAATATCATGTGTGATTAACAGAGACTCGAAAATGACTCATAAATACGCTCAAAATGTGATTTAGTGAACTGCTACTCAAAAAAGACTCAAATGTTTGGCAAGTGATCAGAAGAAGAAGCTTAAAAACAACTCTTCTAGAAGAGTCGCGGCTTGGCTACCATTTTCTCCCGACTTTAGTATGTATTATGATCAGAAAATGGGCGCACCTGTGACTAATTTGATCAGACCAAAGGCTCGAAAAAAAACTCTAATTTGATCGAAAATCTGACAAAATGTTAACTGGGTAATTGCAGTTAAGAAAATATTCAGCAAAATCATTTTCGGAAAACGTTTTTGCTGTAAATTTGATTGTGTAAATATGCCGATTTGTTGAATGCACCGGAGTCACAAAGACCAACCTGTGCCACGCTGAGAGAAATAGGCAAACGCAAAGTTATATAGGTTCTTCGATATCGAACCAGCTAACAGTTAAAGTGGATATAATTTGATTTGAGTGTGCCCCTACTATTTTGTCAGATAAATACCATTCAGCGCTAAGCACATAGTCTAGTCAAGATGCTTATTAGTCCGAAATATTTGATAGAAACTTTCTTGAGTAGTCCATAACTTATATTTACAATGTTTGACTTTTAAAAACTCACAAAAAAAGCAAAGATAAGGGATTTTTATGCACGACATTTAATGGTTGATCACGTTTACGTAGTGACGATCAATATTGGGTTAAAGGTGCACCTCTAAAGCAAGGTCTTCGGTATTGTAGCGGTAAACCTTGTTCGAACCACTCTGCGGTAGTTCCTGAACCCAAATCTGTAGAACTAGAAAAGGAGAGGAAATGTTCATTCGAACCTTCGATTCAACATGAGTGTGCTGCCGTTCAATCTACGAACACTCACAGCACACATATGTAAAATCGCGGGTCCATCTCACAAAAATGCCCTCCAATTTCCCAGACATTCACTTATCTATCCGGTTTTTTTTTTCAACTTATTAAGTGCTACACTCCTTCCCCAAGTCCTTATCATATCAACAGTCGACGGTACTTAGCTAAGCTAAGATTATTAGCTCATTGTTTCCTAATGGACATATAATTTACTCAGCTCTCCTCCTCTCCTCCTTCTCCCCCAGGGTTAACCTACTAAACTAAGTATCAATTTATTGTTAACAATTTATCAAATTTATTGTCATTGTCCTCCAACTGCAACAGCAAACAGCAAGCAATAGCCGCAGGTTTAAGGCTGCCTCCCCCCCCCCCCCCCCCCCCCTAACCCCCTCCCTGGGCAACTCTGGTGGTCGCCGTTAACAAACTTGCATGTCATGCAAAAAACAAAAAAAAAGGTGTACAAAACTGCACTTTGCTGTATGAAAATAATAATACAAAATATGAATGCAAAATGCCAGCAAATGCGAGTAAATGTTTTTTTAATTGCGGAAATTACAGGCAAACGGCGCAGAGACGCCGCTGCAAAATGCTTGGCAAATTATTATTATTTATGATCTGAAGTTGATAAATTTTTTTCGCAAAACTAAAAGAATTGTTCGTGTGGGGTCGCATCAGATGCGCTGGGTGTGAAAATTTGCCAAGTCAGTGGGATGACGGCAAGGTGAATGAGTGAGGAGTTAGACGGAAAGTAGAAGGAGGGGGGCACATTTTTGGAATTTTTTAATCAAGCTGCCTTTCTAGAGGTAACAATTAAAACTGAACACTGATCATTTGTAACTCTTTTTCTGTTTTTTTTTTAATTTTCCCCTCGTTTTCTCTGGAGACTTGACGCGTTTTTAATTTGGGACTTGCCCTAAGCACTTAAGAGGTTTACCGAAACAAAACAAAACAAAAGTTGACATCAAAAATGGAACTCAAAATAAAAAAGGAGACGGAGTTTAAAACTTTATTTTATTTAAACGCAGCAGCAGCGGCACACAAAACTATTTTCTATTTGTTGTTCCCCATTTTTCCCCATTTTTGGTATTCTATTTTTTTTTTGGTTTTGGCTATCATGGCTATGGCCATGGCTACTACCCATGTCAAAACATTTGACAGCTGACTAAAACATGCTATGCGAGACGGAGACGGAGCACAGCACAGGAGGGGGCGGCTGGACGAGCGGACAGGCAGCCGTCGGGCATATCATATCCCCAGGCGACGCAGACGACGAGCCAACCGAAATCTCTCTCCTCCTAATGGAAAACTTGTCTTCCATGGTAGGCGTGCCATTGCCTGGGCCTGGGCCTGGGCCTGGGATCGGGGCTTGTGGACTTGGGCAGCCATTGAAACATGTGGCCTGACATTGACGATGATGCTTCGTCACGCCGCTAAAATTTTGTGGGTATATTCGGGGGGAGTTGGAGGAATCAAGTGCAAGTGGTCTGCTTTGAATTTGAGAATGATTCTGGCATGACATGATAGAAATATTAATTCAAAATTTGATTTTGTGAAGGCCAAGTTTGTTGAAAACTTGTTCAAAAGTTGTATAGAGTTAAGCCTAGTTTAACAGATCAGAGTTCCATATGTGCGTGGTGCATCAATATGGTAAGAGAATCGCCCAGCCTTCCTGGATCATGGGAAGATAACAGAAGAGGCTTAATGGCTGGCTCGAAATGATAAATTTGTTCCCTTTAACATCATAAATTTCTATCTATTCTTTAAATTTCATCCTATGACCATAAATGATACATGAATTGAGCTTTCAACCTAAGATTCACTTGGATCGGTCGAAAACAACGAAGTTTTACCTGCCTAAGATACTTTTTTGCATACCAAGCTTCTAAAATGAGTTTCAAGACATTAAAATGAACAATTTTCCTAAAATTTGTCACCCCTATACCGAAATTTCCAACATCGGTATAACATATTTCAGTATAAGGGAGAGAAATTTCCAGCATCGGTACATCATATGACAAATTAATTGGCATACACCTAGAAAAAAGTAGCGCAAATTGTTAAAGTAAGAATTCCCTTAAAACTATCAACATATTCGCTCTTAATGTAGAGTTTAATCTGTTCTTAGTTTGTTACTCAAAGCAAAGGGGGAGTAAGGTAAAGAAACTGAGAGAGAGAGAAGAGCAAGCATAAGTGAGAGCGTAGCGTAGAAACCGCTCTCACAGTTTCGTTTTTTATGGGAGGAAATGTGTGTGGAAACGAATGAGCGAGAAGATTTTTGCACTTATGTGGCAGTGAAATTCCCAAGCAGTTATGGAATTATTGGCATGAAGAGGCTAAAGAATGATGCTGCTTTGCAGTGTTGAACGACCTTACTCTTGAACCTGATGAGCTCTTGATACAAGAATGAACATTCTTAGTTCAAAAAAGGCATACTTGGATCAAGAATGTTGTTCTAAGATCATAATAATATTTCGAATATGTTCGCCTGTGACTCTAAGGAGCTCTAGATTCATGAGTGAACGATCTTTTTCTTGAACCTGATAAGCTCTTGATACAAGAATGAACATTCTTGTTTTAAAAAGAAGCAATCTTGGATTTCAGTACGTTAGGCACTTGATTCAAAAAGATTTCTGCTTGATATGAGAATATTGGGTAAGTTCTTCAAGTATTGAAACTCTTGAATCAAGAAATAGGAGATCAAAAATTCATACTTGAATCAAGAATTTTAGTCTTAGATCAGAATAATGTTTAGCATATGTTCGTCTTTATCTCGAAAGAGCTCTGGATTCTTGAAAAAACTATCTTACACTTGAAGCTGATGAGCTCTTGATACAAGAATGAACATTCTTGATTAAAAAAGAAGCAATTTTGGATTTGAGTACTTTGAGCACTTAATTTAAGAACTTTTCAACTTTATATGAGAATGTTTGGTACTTGGTTAAAGTATTGCAGCTCTTGAAACAAGAAAAAGGATCCAAAAATGCATACTTGAATCAAGAGTGTCGTTCTTAGATCAGAATAATGTTTTGAATATGTTTACCTTTGTTTCTAATTAGCTCTGGATTCTTGAATGAACGATCTTACACTTGAACCTGATGAGCTCTTGATACAAGAATGAACATTCTTGATTAAAAAAGAAGCAATTTTGTATTTGAGTCCTTTGAGCACTTGATTCACGAACTTTTCTCCTTCATATGAGAATGTTTGGTACTTGGTTTAAGTATTGAAGCTCTTGCAACAGGAGAAAAGGATCCAAAAATGCATACTTGAATCACGAATATCGCACTTAGATCAAAATAATGTTTAGAATATGTAAGCCTTTGACTCTAAGGAGCTCTAGAGTCTTGAGTGAACGACCTTATTCTTGAATCAGATGAGCGCTTGATACCAGAATTCAAATTCTAGATTCGAAAAGAGGCCATCTTAGATTTGAGTATGTTTAGCACTTGATTTAAGAACTTATCTACTCCATATGAGAATGTTTGGTAATTGCTTTAAGTATTGAAGCTCTTGAATCAAGTAAAGAAGGATCGAAAAATGCAAACTAGAAACAAGAATGTCGCTCTTAGATCAAGAGTTTTCATTAATTTCAAACTTCTTATGTTAATTTAGAATTTTTGTTTAATTTTTTCTGCATATTTACCTAAACAAAATTGAGAAATATATAAAAAAAATGCATAAAACTCTTGTAGTTGAGCTATACCCCTCTTTCTGTTCGTTGACTTTAACAACTGAACAATTCGGCTTGATTTTCAAAAGCTGCAACTTGTATTCATCTTTCGTTGCACCTTTCCATTCGCTCCTCCTCCCCATCCGAGAAACCAATACAAAATAGAAATATACTCAACCAAAACAACTTTTCAATTCTTTCGACTATGAAAAGTGCACTTCATTGTGCGCATTATAAGCGACAGCTCCTCCAATCCTCATTGCCTTGCGCCATCTCCTGCTTCGCCCTGTCAGACAATGAAACGAACTTCTCTGGGTACGCCAAAAAGTTGCACGTTTCGGAAAGTTTGCTCCGGCTTCAGCGTAAAACGTTGATCCCGGGCCATCATCCGTTGGCAGTCCGCCTTCGACTTTGCACTTGCACTTGGCTCTGGCAGAAAAGTTCCTGGCGACTTTGTTGTCTGTTGGCGCTGCACTTAATGTCCTGGGAAGTTTTTTTGTTCCTTCCTTTTTTTCTTGCCCCAACTACTTCCATCTGTTTAACTTGAGGATTTGCGAGCAAACTACTTTCCGATGGCAACGGCAACAACAACAACTACTTAGGCAAACGATTGCCCCGGGCTTAGGATGTGTCCACGCCGAAGGCGAAGCCTCAAAGTGAAATTGTGTTAACGCGCAGGCAGGCGGTAGGTAAAGGCAGGGCGGATCAAAAGATAATTTGCCAAATGCGTGAAGATTTTTTTAAAAACTCTGACATGGCCTGTCAAAATGAAGCTCACCCACCCACACACACACACACACACACACAGAATCACACAAAAAATGACACAAGAACTTTGGGGATTTCCGAGACCGAAAAGAAAAAAGTTTAATAAAGCGCAGCAAATGCGAAAAGGAAATTTCTGGCCAGCATAGAAGCGTAAAATAATGGCAACAGCTCGCCAAAGGTCCTTGGGGTATGGCCCAAGGGGAGAGGTTGGGTTCGGTTTGGTCGGGGGGGGGGGGTTGGGTCAAGAGTGGGTGTTGGTTGTTGTTCTTCTTCTTCTTCGTTTTTTTGTTGTTATATTTGGTTTTATTTCGCTCAATCGCAGCTCTGTTTTCGGATACCATTTTTTTCCGCTTCTTTTTTTTTTGTATTTTGGGATTTGGCCAAACCTTTTTGACAAATTACGAATATTATTCATGCCGCAATGAAGTGAGGAAGCTCCCGGCTCTTTCCCGCTCCCCGCTCCCTCTGCATCTGTCATGCTCTGTTCTTGCGGTCAGCGTTTCAGTTGGGGAACAGAGAGTGGCCCGCGGCATTATTTTTGGTCTGTTGTTCACTTAAAGGTCCAACAAGTCTGAGGGCCAAAGTTTCTTTTAGTCAAATCAATCGATTGATTTGCTGCTTTGCGCCTAGTTTTTGACCAGCGATGGGCACTCAATGGCCCTGTTACTCCCTTAAATTGCTTTGAAAGTTGTATTATATGCAAATAATTGCTAGTTGGTTGAATTGTAGTGATATTTGCATAGATTTTATAGCAGTAGCATTGCATTCACAGGCTTACAGGCTCATTTGTCAAGAATTCAAACATCAAAATCTTGGTTTGTCATTCAACTTTATCCCTTTTGGCCCGTTTTTGAGCATTTTCTAATAAATTTTAAGTCAAAAATGCTTCTTAAGTCAAAAAATATGATTTGCATGTTTGTATGTTTGCATGTTTGCATGTTTGCATGTTTGTATGTTTGTATGTTTGCATGTTTGCATGTTTGCATGTTTGCATGTTTGCATGTTTGCATGTTTGTATGTTTGTATATTTGTATGTTTGCATGTTTGCATGTTTGCAAGTTTGCAAGTTTGTACACAGAAAAAAAGGGAACAAATTATTTTATCTCCACCTTTGGATTAAAATTACTAGCAAAAGTCGTGCTAGATCCGAGATATTGGAGATCAAATGAATCCTATTTGTACTTGCAATGAGAAAATCTGGGATTGACCGACTTCTGACAACGATTGATTAAAACCCGAATATCCCAAACATATCGAATTTTTTTCTTTGCATTTTTGTATGTATTAAGGTTTGCATATTTGCATGTTTGCTTGTTTGTACACAGAAATTACTAGCAAAAGTCGTACTAGATCCGATATATCCGAGGTCAAGTGAATCCCATACGTGCTTGGAATAAGAAAATCCGGGATTGGCCGACTTCTGGCAACGATTGATTAAATCCCGGATATCCCAAATATCTCGAATTTGTGTTCTTTGTATATTTGTATATTTGTTTGTTTGTACGATTGCGTGTTTGTATGTTTTTAGGTTAGCCAGTTTGCACGTTTGCATGTTTGTATATTTGCATGTTTGCTTGTTTGCATGTTTGTACGTTTGCATGTTTGCATATTTGCATATTTGCATGTTTGTTTGTTTGTACACTCATATAAAAAAGGCTTAAATTCGCCACGAAACTTTAAAATTCTTCTTCTCTAAGGCGTTTTAGCCAAAATTTAAGAATTACCATATTTTGTTTATGGCAAATTTTTGTTGGACTCAGAAAACTATTATTGTTTATTAGAGAATTTGTGTAAATATCAGGGAAAATTTAAAAATAATACGAAATTCAAAGTAAATTTGTTTGTAGAGTTTATGTTTGCATGTTTGTATGTTTGCAAGTTTGCATGTTTGTATGTTTGCAAGTTTGCAAGTTTGCAAGTTTGCATGTTAGTATGTTTGCATGTTTTTAAGTGTTTTACAAGTTAACATGTTTTCAAGTTTGCATACTTGTATGTTTGCATGTTTGTATGTTTGTACACTTATAAAAAATGCCTAAACTCGCCAGCAAAAGTAGAAATTCTACTATGAAATCAATCCTAAGGCGATTCAGCCTACATTTAAGAAAAATATTTTTTAGTTCAGAAAACTATTTCTGTTTAGTAGAAAATTGTTCTATAATTTTGTCTGATATGTTTGCATGTTTGCATATTTGTATGTTTGCATGTCTGTATGTTGGCATGTTTGCATGTTTGCATATTTTTTTATTTTTGTATGGTTTGCATATTTGCTTGTTTGTATGTTCTTAGGTTTGTATGTTTGTATGTTTGCATGTTTGCATGTTTGCATGTTTGCATGTTTGCATGTTTGCATGTTTGCATGTTAATATGCTAAAATGTTTATATGTTTCCATATTTGCTTGTTTGTTCCAAAATATCCCTAAATTTGCTGAATTTTTCTATAACTTTGCTAAATTTGCCTACCAAATCTCATTATTTTGACTAAACCTTAAAGTTTTGTGCTGTTTGTGGGCCATAAACTACAATCCAGCCAAGAACTTGAAAGTAACTGTGGATGATACCTACCAAAATGCTAATTTTCTTCATTTCTGAAACACTTTTTAACCACAGGCTACCCATTAGAGCTTCGACTTTCCCAGAGCATCTTGTAGATGGCCACTTCTAGCCATTTTCAGATAATCATCCAGGCACAACAAGGTCAAACATAAAACTCTTTCACACACACACACACGTCCGCCTCATGGAATTGAAATCGGTGTCCAGGCTAACAAACAAACACTTGTTGCTAAAAATTTGTTGACTGTCGCTTAAATTTATGACCCCCAACAAAAGCCAACGGCAACAGCATCAGCAGCAGCACCACCAGCTGCCGCCGAAGGAGCAGCAATTGAGGATTAAGGCTTGGAGTATGGTGGCAAATGGAGGCAGCCGCAGACTGCAAGTTTTTCCCGCAAATTATACAAAGAAGAAAAAAGTGTACTCAAAAGTTCTGCATCTCGAATATCAAAACAACATTAACAGGATGCAGGAATGGAGTCATGAGTAACAACTTAATTGAAATAGCATTTCGTTTTCGTTTTTCTTATTGTTGTTATCTCACTCTTTTGTTGGCAAATGACAATGTCCAAATGGAAATGGGCAGTGGAGGGTGAGGCTGGTTGGTGTTCTGGGTAAGTTAGGTTGGGTCTCCCCTCTTGCGCCTTGCTCAGTCACGATCGGCACTTTTTTGTGTGCATAGCCTAATGTCGCGAATGAAATATGGAGAGGCGTTAAGTAGTTACAATGTTGTGTGGAACAGTGGTGAAAAAGGTTGGCAAAAAGCAGGAAAACTTGCAGTTGTTTGGACTTAGCCAAGAGGCAAAAGAGCGAGTTGGAGGTTAGAAATGAAAGTTTTGAAGAGAGATGGAAGACAGATATCATAGAAAAGGACTTTGATTTTGTGTGGACTTTGAAAGTGATATTACAAAAACAATTGTGCGATAGGGCTCTCGAACGGAATATACACGCTGCAGTAAGTTTTCTTAGTGGGTTCAAGGGAAGTCTAACAGAGTTCATAAAACTTCTACAAAAATCTTTAAAATTTGTACCCCTCTACCGCTCTACGTCCCACTGTCCACCACTATTTATGGGCTAAGCAAAAATACCAAAATGGAAAAATATACAAAAAACAGAAAAAAAAAAAACACCTAAGCAAAAATAAACTCGTATGCATTTAATCATCGTAACTTAAGCTAGGGGATCATGTTGTGGCACAGTGAGAATGCTCCAAGACCGCACCTTCTCCTTCCTCCAAACACAGCCTCCACCGCGGGAGACGCCAACTCCAAGTTTAATTCGCCCAGGTCCAAGTCTACGTTTCAGCTGCAGCAACAACAACAACAAAAACTTCGTGTCACCGCAGCTTGGTGGTAGGCGCGTTCTCTTTTTTTGCACCGCCACCACCACAAAAAAAAAGCAAAGGCAAGGCAGGAGCCGCAGCAGCAGCAGCAGCAGCATCAGCACGGGGGAGCAGGGATTAAGACGACGAAGTGGCCAGGTTGGCGGTGCTATGAATGGAGCTCTCGGCGTGTTCTGGAGATTAATAAATTGATGGCATCCATTGCACATAACGTGTAACTAATGGCGGTCATCAATTCTGCTTTACATCTCAATCTGGCTTTGGTGCAAAAAGAAATAAGCACGGACAACAAAAAAAAAACCTGCAGAAGGTAGAGGGAAAAAAAAAGCTGGGGTAATGACCAAAGGGCAGGCAGGCAGTCCGGCCTGCCCGGCAGGATAACAACAGCCACTTGAGGGTGAAAGTGAAATTGGTGAAACTCTTGGGCCTGATCCTCTGAACCACATGCCAGTTAAATTGGTCCTCTGATTAGTTACGCTCTGTTTCGCTTTCTTTGAGTAAAAATTCTATTGTTCATTTGCATGATGTGTCTAGACCCGCCTTCGGTGCCTGTTGCCTGATCCTTCCACCTCTTTCGCTATGGCAACCTCTTCCAAACAAACACACACATTTTGTTTGGCATTCATCGATTTCGTTTTGGGAAATTTGCAAAATTTGTGCAAAATGTCAGGTAATTTGGTTTTTGTTGTCCTCTGCACATTGCAGATGGATTACGCTTAATGCGAGCAATTGGCCAAGGCAATAAAGTGAAAATCGTTGGGACGTGTCAAGGACGAAAGGATATGGAAAAGGGCGGGAAGGGTATAAGAGTTGACCAGGCAGTGGTCAGGTACAACTGTTTGAATAAACAGTTTACAAAAGACAAGCTGATCGAGTCAACTTCAACTAGTTAAGACATTAAAATGGCTGCGTTCAGCGTAAAAATGTGACTTTTGATATGTGTTAATACTTAAAAGAGCTTACTATTTCTTCAATATGCGGAACTCAGCTGAATGATCTTAAAAAATGTATAGTAGATAGAAAAGGAAGCTATTCTGCTGAACATAACCAGTGTTCAGGCAACTAGAAGTTGCTCTGCTGAGCATAGCCAGTGTTCAGGCTACAAACTGCTCTGCCTAGTGTAAGTTGATAGAAGAGAAAGCTGTTCTGCTGAACATAGCCAGTGCTTCGGCAACCTGCAGTTCTGCTGAACATAGCCAGTGCTTCGGCAACCTGCAGTTCTGCTGAACATAGCCAGTGTTCAGGCTACAAACTGCTCTGCTTAGTGTAAGTTGATAGAAGGGGAAAGCTATTCTGCTGAACATAGCCAGTGCGTCGGCAACCAGCAGTTCTGCAGAACATAGCCAGTGTTCAGTCTACAAACTGCTTCGCTGAGCAAAGCCAGTGTCCCGGCAACCAGCTGTCAGCTGAGCTTAGACATTGTTCAGGCTACAAACTGTTCTGCCTAGTGTAAGTTGATGGAATAAGAAAGCTATTCTGCTGAACATAGCCACTGTTCAGGCAACCACAAAATGATCTGCTGAGCAAAGCCACTGTTCAGGCTACAAACTGCTCTGCCTAGTGTAAGTTGTTAGAAGAGGAAAACTATTCCGCTGAACATAGCCTGTGTTCAGGTGTTCTGCTGAACATAGCCAGTGTTCAGGCAACAAACTGCTCTGCCTAGTGTAAGTTGATAGAGGCGGAGAGCTGTTCTGCTGAACAGAGCCGGTGTTCCGACAACCATCAGTTCTGCTGAACATGGCCATTGTTCAGGCTATAAACTGCTCTGCCTACGGTATGTTGATAGAAGAGGAAAGCTGTTCTGCTGAACATAGCCACTGTTCAGTCTACAAACTGTTCATCTGAACACAGCCAGTGTTCATTTAAGCCCAAACTGTTCTGCCTAGTGTACCAAGAAATAATTTTGAATATAATTCAGATTTGTTTATACGCTGATTACTGGAAAAAAAATTCATAAATTTGTTGTTGTCGTCTTATTGTTGTTGTAACTACAGTACACACTACGAATGTTCAACCAAACATCAAAAAAAAAAAAAACAATCAATCAAACACAACCAATGACTAACTACTTTTGCAAACCACTACGATATGAAGAAGAAAAATTCCACTTAATACGTTTCGTGGAATTGTCGATCACTTTCCTTGACACTTACCAAACTGACTTCGCATCCAGGGATACAGTGGTGACGGCATCCCTGAGGACTGCGAATTCGGGTTTTGGGATGGCGGTGTATGTTGTCCGGGTAAATGTCCTTGATGCATTTGCGATGGTCCGCCCTGTCCGCCACCGTGCATCATCGCTTGCGGTGGAGCACCCACCGGCGGTACACCCGTCTGCTGTTGACCATACATGCCCATATTATGATGGTTCTGATGAACCTATTGAGGGGCATACAAAATTGCATTAGTTTTATATCCAAGGAGTTAAGTGTTGAGCTTAGCTTAAAGCCAGAGGGATAATGGTTAAAATGGTGTCCTTACCTCTGTCACATCGGGCACGCCTACATCCGTGTAACCCAACTGGAAAAGCAGCATGAGAGATAGAAGAATGGAGAGCGTTTAGATGGTTATAAGCGAGGCAGGAGATTACGGAATGCAGGGGGCGGGTGAATGAAACTCAATAACCAAAGCGAAGGTAACTACTTAGAATGAAGTATTAACATTATTTAAAATCTAAACCCATAAATGCTGATATAAAGCACTTAATTAGGATCCATATAAATAGTGGAAGCGTTCAGCAGAACGGCTTGATAACTGTTCACTATTGTTGAAATCGATTTTATTTACGTGAAGTGTTAACTTCTTGGAACTCTTCAAAGTAAGCAACTTATGCATATGTACTGTTTTTAGTTGTGATCAATAATCACTGATCAGTCACCCAATATCAGATTTTATGGGATTAGCTAAGATTTTAGGTATAACATTTACCTATTTAGGGGTATTCACTTTCACAAGTATAGCCTATAATTTAGCTTTGATCTTAATTAGGTTAATATGAATTCCAAAGTATTTTGAAGAAGATTTTGAACTAACTGTACTATAAAATTTGATATTCCATATTATAGAAGGAATGATAGTTTTTAGGAGATGATTTCAGAATCTATTTCGGTTTGAATTGCTCCACCATTTTGTTTTTTTTTTTTTGTATTTTAAATTTAAAGCTTCTAGAAATATAGAAATCTGCCTATATGATCGAACCTTTCCCAAAATCATTGTCTGTTGATAGTTCTTAGCATTAAGAATACTCATCCAAGACATCGATACTGTCCTCAACCCAAAAGGTATTCAATGCCAAAACACTGCAACAGTTTATTCACTTAGATTGAATTCTTTTGAATGGTTTCAACTCGCACATTGCTTTCTTATGGGCAATACGAACGGCAAAGTTTAAAAAGCTTTTTCATGGCTCTTTGCTTCAAAGCTGGGGCTAATAGCTTCCAAAGGTGACCGGGAGTATACGATTTGAGAGAAAAAACTTTTATATATTAGATGTCCCTAGGCGGGTTTGAACCCACACAACCTCTTGCAGATCAGGCACACACACACACTACCCTCTGCACCACAGAAACATGTAAGATACATGTAACTGTAAGACCGCTTGTGATATTATTATAAGCCAGAATACAAAGTCCTTGAAAATCCTGTTTAAAGTGTAAGAGTTCTTGTGCCTATCGTGCTTATTCTTTGCCTTAGGATTAGGATCGAATGTGGGTTCAAAAACTGATAGACAGTTGACTCATTTTTAACATCTACTTTTGCTCTAAGGAAAGCGTCCAGTTTACATAGCTAAGTAAATCGCCCATGTAGCCTCACTTTCGATGTAATTGTTGGAGATGTGCTTTCCCCTTGTCTAACATGACTTCTAATTTAGTTCCTTCGCGAAAGCGCAGTATGTAGTATAACTATTTGCAAAGGTTAGGGTTTCTCCAGTACTTCAAACTCGACCGTGAACTGGTTCTTGGGGGTTCGGTTCAGTACTCTTTCAGAATGCAGTAGATCCTTATTACGCAGTGTTTCTGAGCTTTGATCTCTAGATTTGGAATGCTGTCAAAACGTAGTCAAATAATATTTTAATGTTCTGTTTGTATTAGAAAAATGTCTTTACACTCAAAAAAAATCAATCCGAATGGGATCAAAAACGGACTGATCCCGGATATACTTGAGCTGATCCCGGATAATTTTTGATTTTACTTTCCCTTGCAAAGGGAAATCATCAAAAGAATATGCAAAAGAATATTAATTGACATGCAGTCCCATTAGTTTTTTTTTTCCCCAGTGTACATTAGAAAAGGTTTCTGTATCATCTACTAAAAGATCCTAACTAGCAAGGGTTCGTGTCCGAGATATTAAGTTCCAAAACAACTAAGGATTATGTCTTGGCTAAACTAAGCATTTTGATTACTGAACAGTAAATGTCTCTTCGAATTGAATTTGTTGTTCCATATCAATTTGCCAGTGAATACCCCTAATAGTAAATGCATACATATTCTCATTCCACCAATATTCCTGTCCACCAACTCACCTGCGCCTGCGGATGTCCCATGTGATGTGGCAGTGACATTTGTGCATTCATATGATGTCCACCCACCATTTGATCGACCAACGGTGGTGAGCCCTCCTCCGGCACCAGTCCCAGTCCTGCGCTCACGGCCGCCTGCAGCTTGCAACTGGCATAGACCACAGGTTGTTGCTGCTGCTGTTGCGGATGTGTCACCTGCACCTGCTGCTGCGTCACCTGGGGATGTTGCTGCTGTTGCTGCTGCTGTTGCTGTTGTTGATGTTGCTGCGGTGCTTGCTGTGGCTGCTGCTGTTGGCTCTGTGCTTGGTTCTGCTGCTGCTGCTGCTGTGCCACCAGTTGGCCACCATTCGTTTGGGCCTGTGGCATCACACCACCCACCTGACTGGAGGGACTGTCGGGGCGAGAGTAGCCCTGGTGTTGCTGCTGCTGCTGCTGATCCATGCCCTGGCCATTGTAGTAGGGCATGCGATCGTAGGGCGGGAAGCGCGGATAGGGCATGTTGCCCTGGTGATTTGGATTCTGACTGTAATGATGCATTTGCTGGGCATCGAGATCGGTGACGCCATTGCCCGGATAGTGACCATGGTGCATGTCGGCCCCCATGTATGAGTTGGTGAAGTATGACGTCATGCTTTCACAGTTATTTGTACTCATCGTCATTGTGGTGATGCTGGCGTTTGTGATCGTGATCGTTGTTGCTTAGTGCTAGTGACTGTGACTCCCCCCGAAAACCGTCTGCTTTTAGCTACTTTCCTATATACAAAGTAATCTGCAAAAGAATGGTCGAAAATAAAGGTCAAGCGAATGGCATTCCAGTGGCTTACTCACCCTTTTGAACACTTAAGTTTAATGTACAGTTGCCCCCTTAAATCCTTAGTTGTGTTGTGTGCGTGTACGTATGTGTGTGAGTGTGTTTTTGCTTGAGGTATAAAATGATTTCCGTTTTGCTGTTCCTCTGCTGCTGCTGGTTTTTTTGTTTGCGGTGAAATTTTGGTTTTTTTGGTGTTTTTCCTTAAGTAGCCTTATCCTCTAGTTGGTATTTTCAATTTTGATTTTGAAACTCTGCAAAAGAAGAAAGTGAGAATGGATATAAACAAAAATTAGACTTGTTGTTTGTTCAAAGTTTTTACTTAAAGTGAAGCTCAACACTTGGAGTGTGAGTGGTTCCAGCAGATGCCTGCGAATTGGAGGCCATGTGTGCGTCCCGTTTGATAAATTGTTTCTAGCATGCTTGGACAATATTCTTCAAAAAATATACGAAAAGGGGGGGGGCCCGAATCACAGACTAGACTGAGGAGAGCTTTTTGGCTTATGTAGAGCATTGAAAGTAGAGATTTCTGATGCGGAAGAACTTGAATTTTGATATGGAAAGTGTTTCTGGGGTACAAAGTTCGACTTAAGCGTCACGCGTCACGCTTACATAGCATACTTACATGCATATGCGAGCAGTATCGAGTACAGTGTTTCGATTACTGAGTATCGAGTACTGACTATTGGAAACTGTGTAGCGAGTACTTATATCGATACCTACAATCTAAAACAGAGTATCGAATGCTAAGTATAAAGTACTAAGTTTCAAAAACTAATTATCGAGTTCTGATCATCGATTGCCAAATATTGAATAGTGCGGATCGAGTACTAATATCGATGCTAATAATCTAGTACAAAGTATCGAATACCAACTATAAAGTAATGAGTTTTGAGTACCGAGCTCTGATTCTCTTGTACTGAATATTGAATTGTGCGTATCGAGTACTAAAATCGATACTTACAATCTAGTACAAAGTATCGAATACTAACTATAAAGTACTGAGTTTCGAGTATCGAGTGCTGATAATCGAGTACTGAATACTGAATACTGCGTATCGAGTACTAATTTCGATACTATCAATCTATTATAGAGTATCGAGTATTAACTTTAAAGTACTGAGTTTCGAGTACCGAGTATCGAGTGCTTATTAAGGAGTATTGAATAATAAATACTGCGTATTGAGTACTAATATCGATTCATACAATCTAGTTCAAAGTATCGAAGTGCTGATCTTCAAGTGCCAAGTTTAGAATACTGAGTATCGAGTACTGGATTTTGTTTTAAGTATGGAGTACTGAGTATACTGTACTTTGTATCAGGTACTCAGTATTAAGTCCTGTACTTTGTATCCTGTCCTCTACTCTGTATCATTAACTGAGTTTCCAGTACAGAGTATCTAGTACTAATTATCGAGTACTTAGTACACAATAATGAGTATCGTGTACTGAGCATTCAGTGTTGCTTATTGAATACTAAGTATCGATTTCTGTACTATGTGCTGAGTATATTGTATTGAGAATCGAGTACCTTTTTTCTCTGTGTGGTAGAGAGTATCGAGAAATAGCTTCTTATCGAGAAATGAGCACACTAAATCAGTATCGAGTACTGAGTAACAAGTACTGCTAATTTAAGACTGAATATCGAGCTCTGTATTAAGTACTGAGTATATTTTGCTGAGTATCGATTACCTTTTTTCTCTCTGTGTAGTACAGAGTATCGAGTACTAGCTAATTACCGAGTACTGAGTACACATTAATGAGTTTCGAGTACTGAGTATCGATAACTGCTTATCGTATACTAAGTATCGAGCTCTTTATTAATAATTAAGTATACTGTTCTGAGTATCGAGTAACTTTTTTTCTCTCTGTCTGGTACAGAGTATCCATCACTAGCTAATTATTGAGTACTGAGTTCAGAATAATGAGTATCGAGTACGAACTATCAAGTACTACTCATCGAAAACTGAATATCGAGCTCTGTATTAAATATTGAGTATATTATGCTAAGTATCGAGTATATATTAACTGAATATCGAGCTCTGTATTAAATACTAAGTATATTGTGCTGAGTATCGAGTACCGCCTTTTCTCTGTGTAGTACAGAGTATGGAGTACTTGCTCAATATTGATTACTGAGTACAGAATAATGAGAATCGAGTACTAAGTATCAAGTACTGCTTATCGAATACTGAGTAACAAGTTCTGCATGAAATACTAAGTATATTTTATTGAGTATCGAGTAATGAGTATTGAGTAATGAGTATAGAGTACGGAGTATCGAGTACCTACTCGGTAAACTGCAACATTTTAAGCCTGATTCCCTAGAACAAGCTCTATAAACCCTTTAATTTCTTTAATCTTTGCATTATAGGGTAGCCAGACAGTTTTAGAATTGCTTTTAACATTTCCAAATTAATTCCCATTCACATTATTAGCCCTTTGGTGAAACTGTATGCTCTTTGCAGGCTTGCCAGACTTTTTTGAATTGCTTGAAGCGCTTTTGTTAAACTGTAAGCTCGTTTTAGAGCTGCCAGGCTATTTTGAATTGCTTTTTATGACATTCCAACAACTTCACCTCCAACTCAATATCCATTACCACTTCAGTTGGTTGTCAAATCCTTAGGTGTGCCTCCTCCCCCCCCCATCATCAACATTCCCTTCTGCTGTAAAGCTGACAACATTCATTGAATTTATGAATATGAAATCAATTGTGTTATCCCCTTTTGACCTGACATCCTTCCGGTCAAAGTGATTTAATTTCCTGGCTCATTATCACAAGTCTCTGACCTCATAAATCAAAACCAGCCCGAACAATGCCAACAGACAGAGACGGACAGTAACGCACACACACACACACACACACGTTACATGCCAAGTCATGCATATGCATGTCTCACTCTCTCCATTCACATGGTGACAACCCTGCCAAACAAACAAAAAAAAAAAAAAAACGAGAACCTAACTAACGGTAACTTGTAGTCGGAAATGAAACTTTTGCAATGGACAAAAAATGAAAAACTTTAAAATATTTGTGTATTTCTCTCATTCCACCATTTCGGATGGTGTGTGTGTGGTGTGTATTGTGTGTGGGGTCCCCCTTCCCGCCCTCACCCGCACCGCCTACTCTCTCCCGTTATTTCCCTTTTGTTAACGAAATAATTTTCTTGCTGCCAAAGCCAAAGCTTCCCTTTCAATTACACATTTTCGCCAGTGAGGCAGACGCGAAAGGACAATGGCTGGCGGAAGCGTGTGTGTGTGTGGGCCTCGATCTCCGGTCTGGCATGGGGCAGGGGGCGGGGTTGGCTTTTGCAGCCTTGGCCCTGAAGCCCTTTTTTGGGGTAGGCAAAGAAATTCACTCAAGCACAAGCGAGATGATAATAATGTCTGATGTGTGCTCTATTGTTGTTGCCCTTGTTGTTGTTGTTGTTGTTGTTTGTCACTTATTGTTGTTTTTGTTTGCTTAATATATGATTTATGTTTGTCTGATGTGATTTATTCAAGCGAGCAAAATGCTTTAGTTTCAGACAAAATCAAATTATTGGTCTTTAATTATTGATTTAAATTAAGATTTGGAATTCTGCGACTTAATCTTGAAAGTTCTTGAACTACGCATGTGCAGCTTAATTAGTTATCTACCTGATATCTACTTGTGCTTCTTACATGCTTTCAGAAATAGGAAATATATTTCAAGAAGTTGAAACCCACAAAAATGTTGTATTTTTGTAATCCTGGAAAATATTGTAGGCAATGAATATTCCAAGTCCAAAGCAAAACAGCTTGATTCGGGGATGTGTTTTTAGAGAAATTTGGAAACTACATTGGCATACTTTTGGGAGCTACAATTGTTTTACAAGTAAAGAAAAGTCTTCATCAGTTCACTTATGAGCCTAAGGGAAAGCCATTTGTTTAAGTAATCAAGCTGTTTACCTAATGAACCCCCAACAAAATGACACTAAAAGTATCACATTTCAATTGAATTGTAACTAAAATTTTCTATATTTTATACAAACACTTTAAAGTGATTTCAAATCCTAAGCAAAAGTTATAAATTCTCATAAATGCGCCACCACATTGATTGAATCCTACCATTGCATACTTTTAGGCTGACATTGATTGTGGCTCCATCCATTGGCCTTTAAGTGAACTGACAGCAATGGCAGAGGGCGCTTTAAGTTGACTGACAGGTGGCGCCATCTGTTAGTTAATTAGTAAACCGTCATTGGCACAGTGGTGCTGTGCTGTTTGGTAGACAAATGAAATTATATCAATGAAATAAAATTTTGAATAAGACACAGAGCATACTTAACTATGAAATCAGCCAAGGACTTAATTAACACTGTTACAAAAGGAATTAAATTGCTACATTTCGGAGTGCGACACTTTCGGTTGCCACTTTCTGAGGTTCCTGTTGCTGCCATACACGTGTGATAGCCTGCCAGTTGCCTGGTGTCTTATATGCATGTTCAGAGAATTCTGTCTGTATTCCCAAGTATTTTACTTATTCTGAACACACTGTGTTTCATACAAAAACAAAAAGAATATTTTCAGGGAAAAATATTCCTATAAAATCCGCCAGAACAAGGAGGACTAAGCAAAATTCTAGAAATTACAAATTAAAGCTAATCAAAACCCATCGTATAACTTAGTGCTTTTTCTAATTACTACCGATGGATACATAAAAATATCCATTGGATGATTTCTGGTATCCATTTAAAAGGGATATATCTTAAATATTCTTTTAATCATCCAACGGAGCTAAAAACCATCCAAGGGATATGAAAAATTATGATCTTTTGGATGATCTACGACTCGAAAAAGACTCACAAAGGAGCCGAAAATGAGTCAAAACAGATCCGAAAAACAGGCTAAAAACGATTCTTCAACTAGGATACCATTTTCTCAGGTCAAAAGTATCATTTATGACTATTTAAATCAGACTAAGGACTCGAATGCTATCAGAAATTTTATAATAGTGTTGATGGGATTTAGGTCCATTATTTGTTAACTCTTTTAAAAAAAAATAAGATTACAAATCGATTAAAAGAATATTTATAATTATTAGAATTTTTGTTTTATAATTTAAAACGTTTATTTTATATGTTTTTAGTGTCAACTACTTTTAAATTCCCCGAAACGATAACCAAAATGGACAAATCTAGTCGATTTTCGGAATATACATTAGGAATATAGTCGATTTTCGACATTTCACTTGGTACCAGAATTGGGAACAAGTCTGAATAATATGAGTCATATTGTAGGACAAATAGAAAACACAAATATTTTTTTTAAACATTTTGAAT
Organism: Lordiphosa andalusiaca; assembly: GCA_035044965.1. NCBI lineage: Eukaryota > Metazoa > Arthropoda > Insecta > Diptera > Drosophilidae > Lordiphosa > Lordiphosa andalusiaca. The sequence continues at coordinate 1,121,177 of JAWNNM010002225.1, forward strand.
AATCATTTTTCACAGCTTTTAAATATGTTTAGTCTTTGATCAAATGTTACTGATTAATGACTGTGGGCTTAGCTTGATTTTTTAGATTTTGATTTTTTAGATTAATGTGATAGAAGATAAAATAATTCTCGGAATAATCTACCCCTGACTCCCTCAAAAGACATATTTACAACCCCCCTCCATTATAAATTTTCCAGAAAGCTTTCTTATAACTAATATTTCCCCGCTAGTTTTCTCCCTCTCAATCTTATCCCAAACAAGCAGAAATCATCATCAGTTTTTTCCAAAAACTGCACACTTTTTGCATCAACCCCGTACCACTGTATCCACACAACAGCAACCATAGTTATAAGCCCAGCCCACTTACGCACACAAAGGCACGCTCGCATTCGCACTCACACTCACACTCCTGCACATGCATTCACTCACACACACACAGACACACACACACAGGCGCAATATCAAACGGCGCATTTGCCATCTGGGCCGAATACCGTTTGCCAGTTTTCAAGCCTCTCAGCTGATTTGCAAGTGTGAAATTGCAAATGGCCAACTCTGGTGACAATCCATCACTGAAATCCATTCTCTATTCCCAGTTAATCATATCACATCAACACTTTCCGTAGCCATTTCACTCCCACGCATGCGCCGTCTCTTTCTCATGAATGATGATTGTCTTTTCTTCAGCCATTTTGATTTACGACTGCCCGACTGTCACTGCGCTGCTCTCAACTTCTTTCAGCCTGCTGGCTTTTTGCATGGCCGCCGCTGCTGCCGCCGCCGCCGCTAGATGAAGGCGTCGCCAGTCAACTGTCAGTTGTTGTTGTTGTTGTTGTTGTTGTTGCTGTTGTTGTCCGTTGGCGTCGGCATCTTCACAAGGGGCGGAGGCGACAGACAAAAGGCAACGGTAAACTTACCAAAAGGTAGTTAGTGCGTCTTATCTCAGGGTGCTGTTGGCGGGGGTTATGGGGGCAGGGGTATGTGGGGTGTCTCTCAATTAAAACCGAGTTGAAAAACGTTATGCTCCGCTGAGTCAACGTTGGAAGCGCTTAAATTGCTAATTTGCATTTTATTTAAATAATAATTGGCTTGACTAACTTTGGCGAAAAGAGAAAATCGCCGAGATTTGAAATTGGAGAGCAGACCTCACGGCTATGGCCAGTTTCACAAAGATTTGATACTTGAAGAGGGACGTAAGTCTGCTTCGAGGCTCTTTACCTCCATTTGTTCTTCTTTATTATGATCAATTTTCAGTAGAAATCTAATATCCAAGGCCAAGTCAATTCAGGTTTCATTGTATGAGAAGACAACATTCATTTGTATATCCAATTTTGAAACAGAATATAGAAAATAGAAACTTCAATCTTACCAAATCTGTGGATCTTGGGTTTTTCAATATTTTTATACTCTAATTAAGTACAAACGGTGTCAAAAGTACCGTAAGTATGAAAATTCTTGACTTAAGTACAAAATTCTTATTTCAAGTACGATTTTTTTTTATTCCAAAAGACTTGATTTGAGACTGTTGTGTTTTCAGTTGATTTTAGAATCTTTTGATCATACTTTTTGCTTATAACAGCCTCAAGTCTCAAGTCAAGTTCGACTATCTCTCAAAATAAGTACAAAAAGTTTGTTCTTTTAGTCCAGTAATTTCTATTGGTAGCTCAAAAACATGTATTTAAGCCCATACAATTCGAAAGCTATTGCCACTTTATTCTTAAACGAGGTCTTTGCATTGAACCATATCGCCAGTTATAGCTACTGTAGTTCAGAAATGTACCATCACTCCATAAGGTAAAGTTTTAGAACCGGTTGGGAATTTTAAGAACAGATTTGGTTAAAAATAATTTGCATTTTCTGTTCCGCACCAATCCAACATATTTTATACTTAAACTAAGAACTCACTTTTCTAGAATTTTTTCATCTTACTGTGGGTACAAAATGTTCTTGATTAAAGAACGTTTGTTCTCATTTCTAAAAAATTACCAGTCAAATTTGGGTTTTAGAATGTTTCGTACTCAATTTAAGTACACCCAAGAACGAATCATACTTGAAATATTATGTAAAAAACGTTTTAAGTTCAATCGCGTTTGACAATTGATCGGAAAGCTGTCAAACCACCAAAACAGGCGAACAATCGAAGGCATTAATTTGCTGAACAATTACAATTTGCAAAATCTAAGGCCTCCCAGAGAGCTGCTGAGACTGCGCAACAATCTCAATTGAAGCGCCATGATCTAGTGCTGCCGCAGGCCAGGTTATGACCGGTTAAAGCTATAGAGCAGGCGAGCAATCGACGCCAGAAATTTATTATACTTATGGTCTTTCAGAGAGCTGCTGAGACTGCGCAACAATCTCATTCAAAGCGCGATCAACAATTGCAGTGTTGGGCCAGGTTAAGACCAGTTGAAGCTCCGGAGCAGGCGAGCAATCGACAGTAGAAAATTGCTACTCATATCATAAATGTTATAATGAAGTGGGAAAGGTGTCGATTGAATGGTAAAGAGTGCCTAAGTTTGTATTATTTTCCTAAGAGTTTAGGTTATTGTGAGAACACCCGGTTGGGTCGGTTCCGAGAGAGTGGCAATTGTAAATGAAGCTATGCTTAATCTAATTAAGTTTAAGATGCTAAAAGAATGGCAGCAGCTAGTTTTATTAATTTTAATCCAAGTAAATATAAACTTAAAAATTAGCATTTGACTTCCAAGTGGTATATTTTCGCTTTAAAAAAATCGCAAAAATATTTGTGATCTCGTTTTTTAAAGCTAAGAAATGGTAGTTTACGATTACATCAAAAAGAGTTGAGACAAATCATCAAGTTACCAGCAAAACGCACCTTTCAAAGTTATAATACCGATTTAAAGCAGCTTTAATCTCAAATTGCTACAAAAGTAGAAGTAGATGAATAATTTCCAAACAAAAGAGAGCCCTGTTCAGCCCAGAAAAATTAAGAGTCTAGAATCTAGAATCTAGAATCACCATCAACTCTTCAATAATCCCCCTTTACAGGTACAATTATTCAAGTAATTGTACAAGTAATTTAAATTTGCAATAATCATTAAATAATCGTAATTCCAAATTACAATTATGATTACTTGTTGTTGTTGTTTTTTTAATTTTTTGAATAATCGAGATTATTGTAATGAAAAGTAATGAAATAAGGTATTGGTATTATTGTAAGTATTATTGTATTATTGGAGATTATTGTAATGAAAAGTAATGAAAAGTAATGAAATAAGGTATTGGTACCTAGATTCCTCTGTAATGTAATAATGTTGTCATCTTGATATCAATTATCCAGCGATTGAACTTAAAATGATGCATGTCTTGAGGTTTTTAAAATCGGAAATTCTTATGTAGATTCAAAGTGAAAGCATCTTGGATAGACAGAGTCTTGAATCCCCTTATTCGATTGACTTCTTAACATTTTCTCTAAAAAACTAACCAAGAAATCTTCTAAAACTGCACCCCCAATGCAGTTTACCTTTCTCCCTGCCACGTTTCCCGCGAAGAATCTTGTAAATGACCTTGAAACCTCACTCACAGCCTAAATTTCAATCAAAAAAAAAAAGGAAAATGCAAAAACAAAACCCTAAAGCACGTGCTCACATCCAACAACATCAACATCAGCAACAACAACAACAACAGCCAGCAAATGCCAGAAGAGTTTATTGTGCCATCAACTAAAAGAGCAAATAAAATTTTATTGCCACTATAAATTTCAGGCAAAAACAGAGGCCAGGGCAGGTTCTTTTTTTGTTGTTGTTGTTTTTACTTTGGAGGATAAGCCCACGCGATTTACGAAAGAGCCAGAGAAGTGGTCGGCAAAGAGAACGAGGCGGTGGCAGCGGAAGGGTGACTGCATTTTTCTCACATTTATCTTGAGTCGTTCCTTTTTTTTTTGTTGTTTTTTTATGTAGTGTTTGTCTCGTCGAGTGCTGCGTTTTATTGCGATTGGAAATTGAGCTTGTCAACGCGCTGCTGGCCAGGTCAGGCAACGCTTGGCTAGCCACTGAAATACATATTTTTAGGGTCCGGACGGCGGGCGGGCGGGCTGTTGGGATGCGGCAGCTGCTGGTTCAAGTTTTTGGCGGCCCTTGGATAAATAATAAAAATGTCAGTTGCCACTGACGATTGCCGGTTCATAAATAAAAAGTATTTTGAATTGGTAATTTTTTTGGATGTTGGCCGGATCACGTTTGGCATTTCTTACATTTAATTGGCGATATTTAGCATTTACTAATGGACATAGGCACAGTGTGAAGGCAAAAGGCAAGCCTGCCACCTGCCTCAAGTATTGTGGCCAAAGGTGGAGCAGAAGAAGAACTTCTCGGCCCATTTGGGAATATGCCAGGAGAAGGCAGCAGCACATAAATGGACTTGGTACATGGACAACGACAACAAAACTGATAATAAATCTAATTGACACATTTGCTTTGCTACTAAGAGAGAGAGAGAGAGCCAAATGGAGAGGAGAGCGTGTCACGCACATTGAGAAAGGAGAACGTAATGGGTTTTACATATGGGCAAGTGATCTTGGGAGATTATCAAATTGTTGCATAAGTCAAAATATGGAGCTGATTCGTTATGTAAATCGTTCTTTATTCTTTATTTTCAATTAAATCTCCCGGAGATTTCAAACCGATTCGATCGGAACTAAAAGTCCTGCATCTATATCAAAACAAAGTTAAGGGAATCCTGAGAAAATTCTTTCGCCCAAAGGAATTTAATATTTTTTAATCAAATAGTTCTTAGCTGAAACACATTGAAAGGGTGACTTGAATTCACTACTACACAGCGAAAAAAACGAGAAAGCTAAGCTAACTTCGGCTGGACCGAAGTTTTTATACCCTTGCAAATGCTCGCTTAAATTTTTTTCCCATTTTCCGACCGATCGTTCGTACGGGAGCTATACGATATAGTCATCCGATTTGGCCAAAAATTTGTAAAATTATGTAAAAGCACGTAAAACAAACAAATACAAAATTGCAGGATGCTACCATTAAAAACAAAAAAGTTTTTCTAGCTAAAACTGTTTTTCAGACCTATCTTTTGTATGGCAGCTATACCATATAGATGTCTGATTTTAATAAAACTTGGTAGAATTATAAAAAAAAACATTAAAAACTTACGATTACAAAGATTGAAAACGTTTCCATTGAAAAGAAAAACGTTTTTCTCACTTAAACTAATTTTCCGATTATTCCTATGGGAGCTATGAGATATGGTCATCCGTTCTGGTCGGTTCCGACATATTAGTAGTGTGCAGCAAAAAGAAGACTCTGTGCAAAATTTCAGCTCGATAGCTTCAGAACTAAGAGACTAGTTCGCGTAGAAACAGACAGACAAACGGACGAACAAAGCTCAATCGACTCAGCTCGTCACCCTGATCAAGAATATATATAGTTTATGGGGTCGGAAATGAATATTTCTATGCGTTGCAAACTTCTGGGCAAAATTATAGTAGCCTTTGCAAGGGTATAAAAATATCCATTTTAATATTTCCGGTATTTGGTGGGGTTATGTCTTAAATATCCTTTAAACTCAATAACGGAGCTGATATCATCCAAAGGATATGAAAAATGATGATCATTTAGATGATTTTGCAACATACATTAAAACATATCCCTTCCACATGGATCTTTTCTTTTTCTGAGCTGATTCAGCTGTTAGCAGAACTGAAGGGAACATCTCAAGTTCAATCACAACTCTTCCCTTCCCTAAAATCATATAAAATCTATAAGATTGGTCAGGTTTTGGTTTTTGTTTTTCCACTTCTTAAGTATTAAAGTCGCATTTGAACGTAGCTATAAGTGTTTATTGGGTTATTGACCAGTTAAATTGTCCATAAAGACAATTCTGCTATCGTAATCTCTTTTTCAAGGTTGTTGTTGCTTGACAAATGTGTTTCAACAATCTCTGTAAGTTGCCATCACGCTGCCATCTCCAGCGCTACTTACTTATCCCATCGAGAATTGACATGACTCCAGCAAATACTCGTACTTATTGTGTGTAAGCGCAATTAAAACTCCAACTGAATGGTTAACGTTAACAATGGCAGCCATTTGCCGTAATTATGCCTAAAACGTTGACAATCTACACGCACAAACCACACATAAATTTTGCCTGCCAGCAGCGATCATATCGTTCGATGGATCGATCGATCAATCGAACGGGTCTGCCTGCCGTGATAACACCGCAGGACTTCCATCAACATCTCTGCTGTCTGGTCACTGTCCACACTCCACCAGATGCATGTGTTGCCATTTGATTGGCAGGCACAGAGAATGCAATGCAATTGGCAAAAGCAGCAAATGCAGCCAAAGGAAAAATGCCTTCATTATGGGTGCACACGCATTTACCCGGTGCACGCAAGCGATCGGGCCAGGAGGAGCAGCCTGGAGCCAGCTTTATCTCCGTTTGTCACTCGACTCTTGTTAAGTGCAAATGCAACTGCTTTTGCTCCGGTGAAATATTGTGGCACAATTGAATTGTTAAGTGCGTAAGCGTCTGTGGCGGGGATTGCGTGTGAAAATTATAATTTCGTGTGCAGTTCCAAGGTAAACACACACAAAAAAAGCCAGTTCTTTTTAGCTGGTAATTAAATTTCGCTTTTATGACACTAAGGGGGAAAATGGGGGAAATTTTGCACAAAATATTAATGGTCGTGGGGAAGGGAAAGTCTCTGTCTCTGACCAAAAACTAGTAAGAAAGTGGGCAAACATTTTAACAATACACAATACAATACTTTGTTCCATACCTGCCCAGAACCTGCACTTCTGATCCAACTGACTTCCCGCGGAGCTCGGAGACAACCCAAAAAATCAAAAAAAAAATAAAAATAAAATCAGCAGGAGTGTTAAAGGTGAAAGTTGAGATCTTATGCAATTCCACGCTTCACAGAATTTCTTACGCAAAATGTCGGCACAGGTAACCAAAAGGCCAAGGTCATAAAATTAGACAGTTTGTTAGCCAAAATAGAGCAATTAACCTTGTCTACGTGCTCGGGGTACTCGGATGTTTCCTCTGTATTTCACATTTAATTACCTGCGACATTTGACTTGGCGGGGAGGTTGTGGCACATCATCGTCATATAATTAAATTAAATTACCGTCCAATTAATTGATTATATCAAAACAATAGCACAGCCAGCACTGGCCAGATGAAAGGGTAAGCCACCGACCCTGATTAGACAGAGAATGAGTTCCCGGCGTGTCATCTTCAACTGCTGCCCGCCCTGCTGCTTATTTACTTATTTACTTATTCAAATCGTTGCCCCTCAACAATTTCCATTCAACTTTGCCGCCTGACACTTTTTGTGACAACCAGAAAACGAAAAAAAAATACAGAAAAAACAGAAAAAAAAACTTTTGTTCTATTTTCCACAGAATATGCGGAAAAAGGGCAACTTGCACAAAATGCTTAAAACAAAAGGCAAAGAATATATATGTTTGTATATGTATATATGTATTACCCCAATCCCTACTGCCACCCTAGTCGAGAGGCGAATGTCATGACAGGCTCAGTGACTTTGGGACCCCGAGACCAAGTGAATTGCTGACTAACAGCCTGTCGCGAAATATGAGTCCATTTCAGCAAAAGAGATACAAAAGTATTTCAAAGATACGTAGCTGGGCTCCTACAATAACAGTGGGCTCACGCACAGATAAGAGAAATTTGTGGGAAAAATATTTCAACTAATTCAATTCAGTGTACCATTATAGATTGCAACAGAAGGAAGAAAATCATTTGTCAAATAACAACAATCATCCTAAAGAGCTGGAGATAACTCGGTTATAGAACAAATACCCAGATATTTCTAAGTAAAAAGTTGCTGAAAATATCAGCCTCTTTAGGAGGTGTATAATGATCAAAAAAATAGGTTTAAGATTCTAAGATTTAATCTTTCTTAATCAGAAATGGGTTTTTCTTAAGAACGGATTGTACTTAGCTACTGAAAAAGAGTAGAGAGAGAGGGGAATGAAACTGAGAGCAAATGCAAAATAATATGATTTTATTGACGCAAAAAAAACACCTCAAATAAATATTCAAAATTATACAAATAGTAACTTCTGTGCCCAGCCTTCTACACTCATAAAAAAACTCGACCTGAAAATGACAAATTCTTCTATGAAACCCGTCCCAAGGCAATTCAGAAAAATATTTCCTAATTTTTTGAAAATTTTGTAAGTTTCTGAAAATATATACATATTTCAGGGCGAATATAGTCTATATACCTATCTATATGCCGTCTAATGGTATAGTCTCCAACTGTTCTACAGGGCCTGTAGCTAGTTTCGAACTAAGTGCTAAGTGTTCATAGCTACACTCCTTGCCATGTTAAATTTGGACGCTAACTCTCGTCAGCGCTTGCTAGTCGTGTGCGCTAAGATGCAGCCAACCTTCTTTTGAGCTCCTTTTGATAAAGTGAAATATGCGTTTTTTACTTTACTGGGATTCGAATGGGTTTTCTAAAAACTGATAACAATAAATGGTGCATCTTTAGCTGACAGACCCAAAGAAGGAGAAGGAGGACTATCGTTAGAAGAGAAAGTTTGAAAGTTCGGTGACAAGAAAGTTCGATAGAAAACAGAAGTGGTCAGTTATATTATTATTTTATTTGAACTATAAATGTCTTTAATATTCTTTTAACCATGCTAAGGTGCTGAAAATCATACAAAAAGTTGATATTTTAACTTATTTTGGCTGATGAAATGTTATTTACGATATATCCAGTTCAAATGGATACGAGAAATAGTCCAATGGACATTTTTCAAGATCATTTTTGTTCTCTGTGTAAGGTAAAAACATTCAACAATTGCTCATATCTGAAACAATCGAATTTTCAATGGCGATTACCTATAAAATATTGTTATACACTTGCAGAGGATATATTAAAATTGTTCAGATGTTTGTAACGCATAGAAAGAAGCATTTCCGACCACATGAAGTATATACATATATTCATGATCTGCATGATGAGCTGAGTTGATTTAGCCTTGTCCGTCTGTTTCTATGCTATTTCCTCCTTCAGTTTTAATGCTATCGCTACCAAACTTTGCACAAAGTCTACGCTGCATATTTGTCGGAACCCGCTGGATTGGATGACTATAACATATAGCTGCCATAGGAACGATCGGTCAATAAACTAGTTCTGGTAAGAAAAACTTTTTCGTTTACAATGCAAACGTCTCCAAACTCCGTATTTACTTGTTATCTATGCTTCTCCATGATTCTGTCAAGTTTGGTCAAAATCGGACAACTATATAGTACAGCTGCCATGGAAAAGTGAGGTTAGAAAAGTAGTCTTAGTGAGAAAAACTTTTTTGTTTTCAATGTCAATCTCTTTAAAATTGGCATATATTTATTTTATAACATTTCCCACAATTCAGCAAAGTTTTGTCAAAATCGGATTACTATGGGTTATAGAAAAACTTTTTTGTTTTCAAAGAAAACGCCACCACTCCACTTTGTATTTCTTAGTGTGCGACGCATTCCCATGATTTCACCAAGGGATTTGGTCGAGATCGGACATCTATATAGTATTGCTTTCACAGAAAAGTACAGCCAGAAAGGAAGTCTTAGTAAGAAAAACTAGTTTGTTTTCAGTGGAAATGTCCTTCAAATAAGCCGAAGTTAACTTTCCTCTATTTTGTTTGTTTGCTCCTTTGCATTATATCTAGTATATCCGGCTCGAAGGACCAATGGAAATTCTTTGACTCTACAAAATATGGTTTGCAGAATGTTCAGTTTGTTTGGGAGTTTCTTCCCACTACAATACTTTTTCCAGTATTTTTAGACACATTGAGATGAGATACAGAGTATTCAGCATATACGGCTCGAAGGACCTTTTGGGAATCTCTGAGACTAGGAACTAAATTGCAATCTTGTCATCTTAAAATTAAATAAGTAAAATCTTCATAGAATCAGTCAAACTGCCCGATTCTGATTGCCTTGACTTTTTCACACTCACACACACACGCACACACACACACTTTGGCCTCACTGTGCGCACGTGCTTAAATACTTTGGCATTACCAGCCAGTTCACCCGCCCCCCCCCTCTACCCCCATCCCCTGGGCTCCAACAATGCCAGAAAGACTCTTCAGGATGTGACACAAAATGCCGCCATCGTCGTGGCCTGTCATCATTGTCTGCTTTAAAGATTACACAAAATATTTGTAAAAATACAAAACAGAAACAAGCCAGCAGCAAGGTTTTTTGGCTTGAAGCGGCCGGCGGGCGGATAGGGGGAGGGGGGTGGGGGGTGTTGGAAAAAAAATAAACTCACAGCTTTACAAAAATAACAACTGCGGAGGCAGCAATACTTAAAAAAAAAATGAAAACAACGAGAAGAAGAATACACACACAAAAATATTTACAAAATATTTTCCACTTCAACGAAATGGAAAACGCGACCGCCCCAGTCGCAACACCACACCAAAAGCAGCAAACCCCACCCCCACCCACCTCCCTTTTGCCTTAAGTTGACTTGGCTTTTGTCTGTGTGGCCTCCCCCACGGCTCTCTCTGCCCCATCATTTGGATGTCTCTGTGTCTGGCAATGGCTCGTTTGGCGTCGGCGCCGCCTGCCAACAAGCGTAAAATGCCTTGGGAGATACAACAACAACAACAACAACAGCAACAACAACAACAACAACAATGCAAATGAAATGTAAAACTGAACTTGACTGAGAAATCAACTGCAACAAGAACATTTTCACACAACATTTTGTAACTGCATCTTGAGCCGCTGCAAATGTTGTTGTTTTTAATTGGCAAAGTTTTCTCTTTAATTGATTTTTACTGCCCATTCAAAAGTGAAAATATTGTGTAGAGAAATTATCAGAATTATTGTGGAAATTAAGCTCACTTAAGGAAAATACTGAAGCTGATTTTTATACTCTGTACCGAAAGTACATAGTGCAAAAGTATGTAACATCCAAAAGGTAGCATTTCCGACGACATAAAGTATATATATTCTTGATCAGCATCAGCAGCCGAGTCGATATAGCCATGTCCGTCTGTCCGTCCGTCCGTCCGTCTGTCTGTCCGTATGAACGCACAGATCTCAGAGAGATGGTAAGAGATAGAGGTTTGACATGTATGGGGCATATGCTTCTTATGTCTGCAGGCAGATCAAGTTGATTTTCAATTTTGGCCACGCCCCCTGCCGCCCCCGCAATTTAGAATAACCGTCATATCTGCCACAGTTTTGAAGATAGATGGCTTGTTCCTTCTAGACATATTTAGTTATTAGCATAACTTATCGATCCGCCAAAGGAATGAATTAGATCGGATGAACGGTTTTCGACTTATGATCAAAAGACAAATTTTCTTGGTACAGAGTATGTTATAGTCGGGCTTGACCGACTTTCTTTCTTGTTTTGTATATATATTTTATTGCCATTTGCATCGAATTAGCGTCTGTCTTCTTATCATTTTGCTCACCAGAGACTGATTCCCTTCCTCCACCCTTGGCACTGTGATATGATAATTATATGTGGCGCCACCGAACTGTATGTAATGAAAAATTCTATATATGTGCAATTTGTGGCCGGCTAAGCCTTCAACAACAACACTCAGGGCTTCCAAATGTGTCACATGTGGCAACCAACCACGTCAATGTTAATTTAGTCACAGGCCGCAAAAGACCAAACTGAATTCCATTGGGCATTGTTAGTGGAGACGCCACCTCCTCTGCCTCACTCTGCCCTCACTCTAACCAACTCCCACAACTTCTGCTTTAACGTGCCGGATTTCACATGTGGTTCTATGTCAACTTTCATGAAATTAGTTGGCAACATGACGAGCTGCCATGGCAAATGCCTCACCGACAAAAAAAAAAAAAAAAAAAACACACGCCCATTAGCTGGGGCTAATGCGCAGCTGACACCGACACCAACACCTTGCCCCAAAGTAGTTTTCGCTGTCGCGGATAATTCACAGAACTCTGGGGAAAAGGGGATTAAGTGTGTGTGCGAGTGTGTGTGTGTGTGCGAGTGTGTGTGTGTGGCGCACAAACAGGCCTGTGCCTTACACGTGTTGCAAACACCGCAATACCCGCAGCGGGACAATGCTAATTAAAAAACAAAAACCCCACTCCCTCACACCCACACACACACTCCCACACACACTCCCACACACACACACACACACATACTATTTTACATTTAGTTTAATTATTACAAATGGCGGCGAAAATGTTCACCAAAATGCACTCACAATTTCATTAAAGTAATTAAATGGTCATTTGAAAGGGTAAAACATAGGAGACCATGAACCTAAGAAACAGTGGTTGAAAAGCGGGCGAAAAACTAGCAAAAATATTTCATGGCTGTGGCTGAGGTCACGAACTATTTTGAACTCCTTCTTATCCACACTCAAAGTCAGACTCCCTAAGCTTTTGTAAGCCATTGATTGTCAGTTATATTCTTTATATTCTGGCCTGCCAGAATATGGAACTCCAACGGTACTCAGACGATCGAACTATGTATAGTGTCCACCCCATAATACGCTGAATGAAATGCGAAATATGAGAACAACATCGATAGGAAGGCAATGGAACCCTTTGGAAGCCGGTGTGAGGGCACCTGGCAAACCGAAATAAAACTTGACTGTCGGCAGAGAAGCGGAAAGCATTTGTGTCGGTTTGGTCCATATAATATGATTAAGGTTCCAAATGATCAGCTTTTACTTAATTAATATAAATTATTACAAAGGTTGAAACAGCTGCCGACACGAGGCTTCTCAGAAGAGTTATGATATCGATAAGTTAATGGATATGGACTATCGATATTTGAGTTGGAAGACTGCCACACATTGGTACAAGTTGGCAAGAACTCAAGCGGACGGCTTACTACATAGTTCGCTGATAGATATGTACCACACGAGACTCGAACTAGAAAAAGAATCGTTTCAATCTTGACACGAACTAATGATCTTACCTTTTAGAAGCAAATCGACAATATTAAGTTTGCATGATGGCAACACAGAAACATGCATATATCCAAATATCTGGGATTTAGATACAATCCTAATCTTTGGCAGAAGTCGTTCATATTTCGAATTTTCTGCATTTCCAATACGAATACAATTGACTTGAACTCGGATATCTGCGGATCTAGTACGAGCTTTTCACATTGTATTGTATACCCTTGCAGCACGCTTTTTATACACTGTTCCCATTGAAAATGGGAAAAGGGGGATCATGAAGTTGTGCGAATGTATGTAACAGGGAGAAGGAAAATTTTCCGACCCCATAAAGTATATATATTCTTGATCAGCATGAACAGCCGAGTCGATATAGCCATGTCCGTCTGTCCGTCTGTCCGTCTGTCCGTCCGTCCGTCCGTCCGTCTGTCTGTCTGTATGAACGCGTCGATCTCAGAGACTATAAGAGATAGAGCCACAAATTTTTGCACGAAGGTAGATTTATGCTGTACGCAGATCAAGTTTGTTTCAGATTTGAAAAATTCCACCCCGTCCCCCTTTTATCCCCAAAAAACCTAGACCTCCTCTAGAAATCATAGACCTAAATAGCCGTCAGATCCACAATTTTCAAGTTAGAGCCTCGTGGTTTAGTATACATCAAGCTAGGCCCAATATCTATCTATTCTGAAAAGTACAATCAGATCGGTCAAAAAACACCGGAGTTATAAGCGAAACAGTTGAGCTGATATGAGAACCCCCCCTACTTGTTGGTCAGGACTAGAAAAAAGTGTTGCCTACATTTGGGAAAATTTTATGAAATTCAAAAACAATTAAATGAAAACAAATGAACAGGGTATTTTGTGGTCGGGAAACTCGACTGCAGCGCCCTTACTTGTTCTAACTAATTTGAACGACATTTTCACTGAAAAAAACAAGGTTTTCTCATCAAGACTTCTTTTCTGACTCTACTTTTGTATGACAGCTATACTATATAGATGTCCGATTTCCGCCAAACTTGGCGGAATTATGGAAAAGCATAGCAAACTAAGAAATACAAAGTATGGAGGCGTTTGCTTTAAAAACCAAAACTTTTCTCACTAAAACTAGTTTTTTGACCGATCATTCCTACGGCAGCCATATGCAATAGTCATCCGATTCGGCCGGTTTCGACAAATGTGCAGCGTACTTGTAGACTTCAAGACTCCGTGGAAAGTTTGATCGCTATAGCTTTCAAACTGATGTAGGAAATCACATAGAAACAGACGAACGGCCAGACAGACATGGCTATATCGACTCAGCTCGTCATGCTGATCAAGCATATACATATATACTTTATGTGGTCGTAAATGATTCCTTATATGTGTTACAAACATCTGGACAATTTCAATATACCCTCTGCAAGGGTATAAAAAGCTTGAAACTACCCTGAAAAGCTTGTATCAAACCGAAAAGGATTACATCAAGCTCGAACTTCAAAATCAAATGAGTCTAACTTGAGATTGACGAAAGTACTCATATTCCATGAAATTGCGAAATAGACCTGAGAGCAGGAAAATCAAATGAGTCTAACTTGAGATTGACGAAAGTACTCATATTCCATGAAATTGCGAAATAGACCTGAGAGCAGGAAAATCTCTCTCACCAATACAGTAAGGCTAAATGTCTACATACACACACATTGGCAACTTAGAGATTAATTTTGTGGGTCGATTTTGACACTTGTGCTGCTTTGCAAGCTGATAGAACCGAAAGTTCGTTAGAAATGTCCAATGAGCTTCTGTGGGAAGACTTTTTTTTGGGGTAATATATTGATTGGAAACATAATGCGATATGAAGATGGTTTTCAGCGCCTCAGAACTGCATTTATCAGTTCTGAACTCTGAGTTGAGCAGTGAGAAACTCACTTATGATTTGAGAACTGAAATCATGCCTGAAAGAACCGAAGGCCCAGCCTGTGTTGAATTCATGACTAAAAGCCTCTTCAGAGCAGTCATGACTTCAGTACCAGCCCTTGCAAATCGAATAAGGCAACTATCTAACACTTTTGGCAGTTGAACACACATGTATGGATGCAACTGACAACGATAAATATGGCAGTCTGCGTTATGAAATGCTCGCATGCAAGTTTATACCGATCCTGAATCGAACCAATTAGAGTCGGTTCGTTACGGGAACCGAAACATGAGCCGTACCGTTTACTAATAAGGCCCCCCTTACCTAAAACTAATCGTAGTAGCACTTTTTTAAAGAATTTACCTTTTAAAAATTGACTTTATTTCCTTTTATTGGATCGATGGATCGATTTATAGTATCTTAAATGATATTAAGATTCTGCATATTCTGTTTTTAACTTAAAGAAGGATTGAAGTCCAGAGCTAAAACCTTGTTATAGATGCTTGAACTTTAGCAACGAATCTTCTTGAGAACTGCAAGGGTTTCACCTCAAAGTGGAGCCATTTCTTAGCACTCAAGCCATGAAAGTGCCAAAATAAGGGAATGCCAATGCAAATGTTAGTTCCCCCCCTCCACCAACTCCACTGCATATGCGATTACAATTTGTAATCATCTTCCACTCAACTTCACTCCACTCCACAGTGCCCCTCACTTAACAGTTTGAGAACTATTTTTGCCTGCATTAAAAGAAGAAAAAAAACAACAACTTTGCCCCTGGCAATCAGGCAGCCCAGCTGTTTAATCGATAAAAACCATTTCAACTGCATTTTCGGTAGGTCGAAACTATTTGCGAAAACAATATGTTCCAAAAAGGCAAAAAGAAATCTGCCCCCGCACTCACACACACACACACACACACACACACTCAGTCACTCGCATTAGATACAGAGATTTCCCTTAACTTCCCCAGGGAGAAAAGTGAGCATAAAAGTCGAAGCCCAACAATTTCTGTTTGGTTGGCGATAATATTTTCCTACTGTTTTTGTGATTCTTTTTTTTTGGTTTGCCCATAACCCACGCAACAAGCTAAGACAATGATGAAAAGCCAGAGCCAAACGCAGGCCAGGTCTAGCCACGATAAGGTTCGTCCAGCTTCACGGCCAGCTGGCCCATATGGAGGGAAAACTAAAAATGGCATTGGAACAACGTAATCGCAGGCGCCGGGTGGATATTTTTCTTCCTTTTTTTTTTTTTGCAGGCGCATGCCACTAAATGGAAAAACAACCCTGGCCTTGTTTGGGGGTAAGTCGGGTGGGACGGGTGGTTTTCGTTGTGCGTGATGCGGGGTTAGTTTTTGGGTGTTTACCTGAAACGAGAGAGAGAGAGACAGAAAAGAAAATGTTAGAAAATGTTAGAAAATTGCTTAAGAGTATGGTAAAACTATTTTAAATAACAATTTGCTGCTATCATCAAAGTAAATTCAGTAAACATATTTTGGTGCAAAAGGAAAACTAGAAACGAGCAACTTTTTGCGACGACGACGACGACAACGACCCAAAACATTTCAACAATGGACAAAGCCAGCGATGAGGAGCCGGAGAAGGGGCAGCCCCACACAAAACATGAATAAAATTTGCGTAAAAGTGGACAACAAGCAAATGTGCAACACAACAGAGGGGGGGCAGCGGGCAGGGGGCAGGGCAGAGCTTAATAAAATAATGCGACAGAAGGAACGACGACCATGATGACGATGATGACGATACTGATGAGGCTGTGGCTGATGAGGCTGATGTGGCGGATTGTGAGTGCGAGTGAATGCAAAATGAAGTGAATTAATGGCTTAATTGAAAAATTTGTTCTCACCATGAGAACTTTTCATGCTTGAATTGTGGACAAATTGTGTACAGTTTGCAATAACAGGTTCTACCTGCTGGCTGCATCTTCTGCTGCTCCTGCTCCTCCTCCTTCTCCTCCCTGGTCACTAATCAATTTCATATCAATTTGTAAATTTGCCATAATTACGATAATTAGCTGCGACTCCGCAGTGTTGGTGGATGTCGTCCAACCACATTCGAAATGCATTCAAGGAATGCTCAAAGGTGATAATGAGAAACGCAACATCAACGCAGCATTCGCTCCTTTTGGGGCATGGCGAAATCTCTGCATGAATATTTCATTCAATTTACACTTTTGCTGCCTTGGCATCTCTTTTTGTGTTTCCCTTGGTTTGGTGTTTGGAGATCTTGGAGTTGGCCAACTAATTAAGTAATTTTTTTTGCCGCCTCCTTCTCCCTCTCTCTTGCTTATACTTATTTATGGTCATTCAATTAACACTTGGGCAAACTGGAAATTGTCGAATTGTGGAACTGCTGAATGGGAATTGGCCTGCAATTGAGTTTTCTCTTAATTGGCTAAATTTACGAACGATTTAATGCCTGGGCAATTGAGCCAGAAGAAATGTAATCGAGCTTGAAATTGTTGAAGCTGTTTTATTTAATTAATTTTTGTTGTGCTAGTTTTGTGAAGAAGTGAGGGAGAATACCTTAGAAATGAGAATTGAAACTGTTCGAAATTATATATAGAAGCGCTACGCACATTCTATGTTAAGACAGACGAACGCATTCGTTCTAAAAGCGCACTCAAAACCTACCAAATTGTGTTCTGTTGTCCGTTTTTGCACTTATGCTGCCTTGAAATTCCCAAGCAGCTTTGGCAATGCTGTCAAGGGGAAACCGCTGCTTCCGCTCTCATGAGAGTACCGAAAATGTTCTTTAAACCTTCTGTGTGGTGTTGTGTTAGCCTGCTAAAGTCTTGTGAAGATTTAATATCATAAAGCTCTTAAAATCAGTCGCAAATGTTTCCAAAAAGGGCCCCAAAATTGCAAAAGCATATAGAACACAATGGCCTTGTTCAGTAGCACAAGTCGATGATAGGAAATCGATGGATCTAGTTGGATTATTGCAATTAACTATTGTAATGTGCAATATGATGGCTAATTTTTGTGATTCGGATGCATAAAAAATACATAAAAACTCCAACTGTCATTTGGAATCAACACGATGATATTGCCGCTTCCTATTTTTATACTCTGTACCGTAGGTACATAGAGTATTATAAGTTTGTGCAAAAGTATGTAACATCCAGAAGGAAGCATCTCCGACCCCATAAAGTATATATATTCTTGATCAGCATCAACAGCCGAGTCATGTCCGTCATGTCCGTCTGTCCGTCTGTCTGTCCGTATGAACGCACAGATCTCAGAGATGGTAAGAGATAGAGGTTTGACATGTATGGGACATATGCTTCTAATGTCTGCAGGCAGATCAAGTTTATTTTCAATTTTGGCCACGCCCCCTCCCGCCCCCGCAATTTAGAAAAAACGTCATATCTCCCACAGTTTTGAAGATAGATGGCTTGTTCCTTCTGGACATATTTAGTTATTAGGATATAATATCGATCCGCCAAAGGAATGAAGAAGATCGGATGAACGGTTTTCGAGTTATGATCAAAAGAAACATTTTCTTGGTACAGAGTATGTTATAGTCGGGCTTGACCGACTTTCTTTCTTGTTTTTACTAACAATTCCTTGTGGATGAATTTTGATGTTTGATGTATGTAAATGTGTTCCCACACTGAGACTACAATGCCCCACAATTTTTCATAAAATATAGTACACAATTCGTATGGGAATCGCTTGGTTTTTGGGTCGGAATAGGTTAGTCGAACAAATGGGAATATTCAATATATATTTTACTGTTACACAGAAAAAAAATCTAAAATCAATCCGAAACGGAATTGAAAGCAGGGTAATCCCGGAACAGCATTAAAGAGATGCTGTTTTTTTTGGATTAAAAAACAAAAAATGTGAGGCAAATCAATTTTTTTCGGATCGGCTCAAGAGTATCCGGGATTACGCTGTTTTCAATCCCGTATTGGATTGATTTCCTTTATCAGTTTTCACAGAGATAGTTTTTAAATGTAATGTTAGACCTTTGTTTTTGAGAATTATTTGAAAAAGCTTTAAGGTCGAGGAGCTTTAAAAACAGATGCTATTAGGTTTGGGAATTTTATAAGAAAATTCAAAACGTTTTTCTAGATTTTGTATTAGGCGAAAATTTTAGGTTCGGAAGAGGTTCGGGTTCAGCTTTTGTGTTTGAAAGAGGTTCGGTTTAAAACTCGGTTCACATTAAAATTAAAGTTGAAATTTCGAACTCAACCGGTTTGCAGCCCTGCTGAAGACATTAACCAAATGTTTCTGAAAGAAGCCCGAATGTTTTTAATTTTTTTCACAAAATGTTACTTAAGCAATAGTAAAACGTTAATGAACATTGAACCATGGGTTTTAAAATTGAGTTCATAAAGGGACACCGCTGTTCACAGTTCCTGAAAAAGCGGGTTTACTCTACTATTGTCAACTTTTCGTCTTGATTTGTAAAGATTTTAAACAGTATTTTTCTAAGCTCAACTCAAACTCATGTTAAATTGTATTTTTTGTTCCAATTTTTCCTTAGATCTTCCCTTAATATTTAAGCTGAAGCCTCCCTCATCCCCTTCTAATTCTTTTTCCTTTGATTGGGTCCACATTTGATGATGCAAAAAGTGTTCACACTGGCTGCAACTAAGTGCCACCTAGGCGGTAATACTCATACTCATACTTTTCCATTGCCACTGTGTACATTATCTGTATTGCTCTTGTTCTCTGAAGTGTTTTTGTGGTTTCATTGCTGTGTTCTTGATGTTTTGTACGATATTATTACTGATACATTTTACATCAGATCTTTTGTATGACTGCATATTAGACAGGGTGAAAGGGTACTATGGGATTGAAGACTAAAGATGAAAGATATGAAACAGACCCAACAGAGTTATTATTTTATATAACATTTGTATGAGCTTTCAAAGTCTTGGGCACATCAAAAGAGTAATCAATCTAAAGTTTTACATAGAAAAAATGTATCTACAGTCGAGCTTACGTATGGCGTATCTCAAGGGGTCAAAAATAAACTTGGTTATATGGAAAATTTGTGATATAAAATTGTTTTAATATTGAACGAACTTATATGTAGTATTCTGGAAATTAGTTCGCTATAAAGAAAACTTTGCCATACAGAAGTTCGTAGTAGAGAAGTTCGACTGTATTTGATTGGCTTTGCACTCTCTATTGTACAGTGTGTTTTGCCTAAGCATATTACTTTAAGAAACCATTTTAAATGTGAAATAAATCTAGAATTTTGTACAGGCACAAGTTTCAACTACAGTGCGTTGTGGTGTCTTCTTCGTAAGAACGTTACGATCTCGGAGATTATGGAAGCAAGTTGGTTTTGGAAAATTCGAAAATGATCTCACAAATAACACAGTTACTCAATCAACTGAGGTGTGTGTGAGAGTCTATATACATATGCTCACAGTCTATATACATATGAGTAATGCTCCCCCACCCCCACATCGTTTACATGGTTACACTTTCCCCAGTTCCATTCGGTATCACGGTACCAGTCTCCGCGACCAACATCGACCACCGACAGTTACTAATTTTCAACACCTTCGCATTTAGTTTTTTTCATTTTTTTTATTTTGTTTCTCGTTGCCTCCACGGGGTTGCCGTCGCCAGTTGTGTTCATGCAAATGGTATATTTTTCACCTGCTTCCTTTCGATTTACACACACTACTCTTATGAGGAGGGAGGGAGGGGGTAGGAAAACTATATGGCTTGCGGCCTGCGTGTGTGGTTTTGCTGCTGCTGCTGCTTGGAAATTGTATGTTATTAGCCCGGCCATACACGATCCCTTCCACTGATAACAAAACCATATTTTATTTTTATACAAAATTTGCGCGCTTAGACGTTTTATTTACCAATAACCAGCGAGGATGGAGGACCAAAAGCCGCAAACAGTGTCGTAGCATAATAAGAAGACATTACACCAACAAAACCAAACCAACAACAGTGGCAACAGCAACAACTTCAACTACAACAGGAGCAAAGGAGTTTTAGTTTGTTTCTTTTTTTTTTTTTTCTGCCTTCGCGTGCCAACATGCAATTTCAATGTAAGCAAAATGTGTATGTATGAAGAAGGAGTTTGTTGTGTGTGTGTGCTAATACTCGTCTATAAAGAAATGTGAATACATTTTCAAATAGCAAGTTAAAATGATGAGGTACTGTGGCCAAAAGAGGAAAAGAACTTGCACAAAAAGTTGTGAGAAGAATTGAAATGAAGAATTGAAGCATTTCAAACTGACCAGATAACAATAACCGTCGGCAACGCTAGGAATGTATGGATTTTGTGAGTTTTCAGCCCTGGGGTTCAATAAAGCTAGCGGTTCCTTTAGTTATTTTGTTCAATGATGACTTTTAATTATGTCTCAAACTACAGCAATGACCATTTATCCGGTGCAAAAAGCAATAAAAAGGTTTCGTATATACTAAAAAGTTCTTAATTTAAGTATAAATGATATGGAACCAAGCAGAGCTGTAATGTTATCATTACTTTTTGAATTATAGTACTATTCCTTACAATATTCTTGATTATTCAGCCATTAAAAATGCTATTCCTGATTACGATTCTTTAACTTCTTTGTGACTAGTGCAATAATTTAAAAGAAATATTCTTGATGCACTGGGATAAAAACTAAATAAACTAAACTAAGTTATGGTAATTGTAGCTTGGAACTACGATTATTCAATGATTATTTCAAATTATAATTACTTTTACAATTAATCGAATAATTCAACCTGTAAAGGGGAATTATTTAGTAATTGTGCTTGAAAAGTTGAATTATTAATGTAATTATAGTTAGAAAAATGTGAATTTTTTCCAGTCAAGTTGAGAAAACACAAATTTAGTGACAAAAAACATTATTCTACTGAATTATGGGTCAATTATGGTAACCTACTCATATCAAAACATGCAATAAACTTTAACTGCCTAACAATGCAGCTTATTTATATACAGTTCAGCACAGTATATACATAAAGGAGGGTCGAATATTTTTCGCAAAAGACGTCTAGCAAAATTGAAAACTAGGGACAATTCCAAGAAACTTTCACCAAGAAACCATGGGTCTAAAATGAATTCTTAGTCCGCGCAAATCGACTTCAAATGTTTAAGTATATTTTGAAAAAAAAATGTATTAAGAAAGTGCGCCAAGATCGACATCGGTAGATTCTATACTACTGGTATCTCTTACCAACTCTACTTCAGCTTCTTTACTTGAGTCACATTGATCATTTTCAGAATCGCTTCCCCCACTCAGATCGATGTGATCGACATCCATGTATTGCTCAGTCTCATCGAGCAGACTCTTAATGTCAATCTTTACCACATCTTTCGGAACACAGTTCTCAATAAAGTAAACATCTCAGCTGATTTTTACATATCCAGAAATCTTTATAATAATGTGAATTTTTTTAATTATTCAATCTAGTTTATTTGTCTACAGTTGTCATGTACAAAGTAAATCTTCTTCAAGCTTCTATGACAATTTTTTGAAATTTTAAGAGTTTCCGTAACGTTCCACTTGCATCGTCATGATAATCAAGAATCAAATCTATTTTTAGCAATTTTTGATATATTTTGGACGGTTCGATTCTTCCAGAAGCAATGTGTATAGCAAAAGGCTGGTGTCGATTGCTCTCCTGCTGCGGCGTTTCAACCATTGTTAAGCGAATCTGCTCTCCAATTGTAAATTTCAGATTTTCCGCAACGTTTGACCAACACCTTTATAATAATCAAGACTTTTTAGCAATTTTTGCTATATTTTGGACTGTTTGGTACTCCCATGTGTCGCCGCTGGGCCAAGCTTCTTCCGTTTTTCTGGTTCTGGTTCTATCGTTTTTCAAAACTTTTTTATAATTCAAACTTGTGTGAAAATTTGAGAAAATTTTTAGATTTTTCGCAATGTTTGTCTTTGCATCTTCATAATAAACAATACTTTTAAGCAATTTTTGTTATATTTTTGACAGTTGGGCTCTGCTATGTGTCGTTGTGGGGCCGAACTTCTGCTTTCTTTTTTATTCAGCAGCTCTCACTAAAATGCTGGCGTCGATTGCTCGCCTGCTGCTGCGTTTCTACAGTTTTGAACCTGGCCTGCGGCTTCAACTGTTCATCGAGCCGCTTTAGCGATTGTTTCAGAGTCCCAAAAGCACACTGGGATGCAATGTTTTCAGCAAATTGCTGCCGTCGATTGCTAGCCTGCTGTGAAGTTTTTGATTTCTACTTATTTCATTTGAAAAAATGTTCTGTTTTGGACCTTAGGAAGATGCTTCTTTTTGGATTTCTCCAAAATAGTTCCATTTAATTCCACTGTTTGGAAACAGTCAAACAAATATTACGTATACGCCACGTGCAATCCATTGAAGCCAGCAAATGCGCAATTTAAACGAATTTTTTAGGTTTAGCGGTAGACAGAGAGAGAGAGAGAGAGAGAGAGGGTAAGAGATTTGCCAGATTTCAACGATGTGTGGAAACTTTTAGAACCTTTCCCCCCTCCCCAGCCCATTTCACCATCCTTAATCTCTGTCGCTCCACCACCATCAATATGCGTACCCTAACCAGGCACAAAACTTTTCTGTTTGTTTATCATTAAGACATTTTACACTTTACACGGTTGCCTTCATAATCTGCTCCATGTATGTGTGTGTGTGTGTGTGTGTGTGTGCAGGATATTGGCGTCGCCTGTCGCCGTTGGCTGTTTGTGCAAAGGATTACCAGACGAGACCACAACCAACTGCAGCAACTGCGACTACCATACCCAATCGCCAACTTCATGTGTGGCTTTTGCCTGGTATTATTTCTGTATACGTTTCTTGCTTCTCACTAATTACAATAATTTTTCTAATGCTGCCTTTTGGCATAAATTTGTAATGTCAGGTGGAACGATAAGTATCAAAGTTTCAACTTGGAAAACATGACAATTTGCTGGAACATGTAAGCTTGAAAGAGGAAGAAACGTGTGCAGCGATAAGCATCAGCAGGTTGTCAATCATTGAACTCAATTGAAGAATACACTGAGGGAAAATGAATACAAGAAATAGAAGTCTTTACAAGTGTTTGAATTCGGAAAAAGTGCAGAGGTAGATCCATTGTCACTTCAATCATTCAAAACTCCTAAAATTAGCTCAACTATAACAGCTCATCTCCTCCATTTTCTCCCAGTGTAATCCCATTTGCTAGCTAATACACTTCAGTTGAGTCTTCAATTCAAAATGCGCAATAGAGATGCCGCCAAAGTCAACTGAAGACTCTACCGAGACTGAACGACCGCCCGAAAGTGTTGGCCATGTGCGCCGCTGGTGGCATTTAACCGCTGTAAATGAGTTTATCTGGCGCAATCAGCAATTTTCGGTATCCGCTTTTGAGCTCAAGCGAGTACACAAGTACGAGTACGAGTACGAGTACTCGTACATACGCGCGCATGTGCAGCTGAATGTTAATTAATTGAAATGTACTCGAACAACAACAACAACAACAGCAGCAACAACAGCAACAGCAGCAACTGAAGACGACAGCAGCGCCAGGCAGCCAGCAACAACAATGCAACGCCAGGCGGCAGGTCGGAGCGGAGCTGAGCTCCAAGTCAGAGCTCCCTATTGGCAATCGCGATCGCTGCGGAGCGATAAGCAAATTGCAGGCGCTGCAGTTCAAAGGAAAACCACAATTATGCGACACGAAAAATGGAGCGCCGACTCTTTGGTTTCTTTGGCTTGGGTTTTTTGCTTCAATTTTAATTTTATAATACTTATAAAATGTATAAAAATGGCGCCTGTTTAGAGGCAAGAAATTTCGCAGAATTGAATTAAAGGGTGATTATTTAGCTATTATCTTTTTGGCAACACAGGTTTAAACAGCTCACGCACGTTTCGTGTTTTGTTTCACTGTCAAACATCTTCAGTTTGGTCTATAAGTTAACCATGAATCGTCTTACAAACGAACAACGCTTGCAAATTATTGCATTTTATTATCAAAATGTGTGCTCTGTTAAGAAAGTTCATCATGGTCAGTTTAATCGACCCACTGAAGGGTCTGTAAATAAGCAGAATTGTCGATTTTGGAGTGAATATCAGCCAGAAGCATTGTAAGAGCTACGAATGCATCCAGAAAAAGTGACAGTTTGGTGCGGTTTATGGTCTGTTGGCATCATTGGACCGTACTTCTTCAAAAATGATGCGAATCGTAACGTAACTGTGAATGGTGAATGGTACCGTTAGATGATATCCAACTTTTTTTTGCCCAAAATGCAAGAGCTTGACTTGCATGACATGTGGTTTCAACAAGACGGTGCCACATGCCACACAGCACGCACAACAATGGACTTATTGAGAGGCGAGTTCGGTGAACATTTTATTTCACGTTCGACCACGGGACCAATCAATTGGCCGCCTAGATCGCTCGATTTAACGCCCTTAGACTATTGTTTGTGGGGCTATGTTAAAGCTCATGTCTATACAGACAAACCCGCTTCAATTGACGCATTGGCAGACAACATTGAAGCATTTATTCGTGAGATGCCGGCCGAAATGTTGGAAAGAGTATGCCGAAATTGGACTAAGCGCGGATGGACCATTTGAGGCGCAGTCACGGTCAACATTTGCATGAAATAATCTTCAAACATTAAATTATATTGACCGTACTATCGATTCAAATAAAGATTTCATGCATTTTTCTGAATTTTATGTGTTTTTTTTTTGAAAAACTTTCCTATGGCTCTTAAAAAATCACCCTTTACCCTTCTTGATTAGCATCAACAGCCAAGTTGATATAGGCATGTCCGTCTGTCCGAACATTCGTCCGTATAAACAATAACATCTCAGAGATGGTAAGAGATATAGGTTTGACATATATGGTATGGCTTCTTATTCCTTCCGACAGATCAAATCAAACAAGAAAGAAAGTCGGTCAAGCCCGACTATAACATACTCTGTACCAAGAAAATTTGTCTTTTGATCATAACTCGAAAACCGTTCATCCGATCTTCTTCATTCCTTTGGCGGATAGATAAGTTAGCCTAATAACTAAATATGTCCAGAAGGAACAAGCCATCTATCTTCAAAACTGTGGGAGATATGACGTTTTTTCTAAATTGCGGGGGCGGGAGGGGGCGTGGCAAAAATTGAAAATAAGCTGGATGGGCCTGCAGACATAAGAAGCTATGTCCCATACATGTCAAACCTCTATCTCTTACCATCTCTGAGATCTGTGCGTTCATACGGACAGACAGACGGACGGACGGACTTGGCTATATCGACTCGGCTGTTGATGCTGATCAAGAATATATATACTTTATGTCGTCGGAGATGCTTCCTTCTGGATGTTACATACTTTTGCACAAACTTATAATACTCTATGTACCTTTTGTACAGAGTATAATTATATATCTCCCACAGCTTAAGTAGATTCTTTCGTACCTTCTAGACAATATTATGAAATCAAAATTATTTATGGATTCACTAAACCACTTTTGTGGTACAGGGTATAATGTAAACGTGCTTGACCAATTTTCCTTCTTGTTTTCTCAATATGTTGGTAGCATTGTCTAGCGAAGAAACGTATTTAAGTTTGGGATATTACGACCTTAAGTAAGAAAATAAAGCAAATGTTAAGCTATAGTCCATCTACTCCGACTTAACATAGAATTGGTATTGATATTTGGAGACTCTTCAACTTGAAACAATTTATGTCAGGTAGATCTAAGCTGCTGTACTAGCCCCCATGGTAGAGATAGCCTGAAGTCTGAGAAATGATCTATGAATATGGAATAATAAAGGCTATGTGCGTTGTTAATGTACCTTTCTTATATTTGGTCTGTGACTTTTTTCATCTAATGATGAAATGAATTTACATTGCATTTAATACCCTTTTGCAATAATCCATTCGATCGGCAGTTATCTGTCTGTTTTAAATGTTAAGACCTTACATATAAGACTTGGATCTCTTGGCTGAAACTCCTTATGAAATCTTCTGAGCTGAAGGTTTTTGTAGCATGTTGTTTATTATATAATTAGTATAGAAATTATATAATTTTTGTAATAAGGTAACCAAAAGAGTTTAACTATTCAGAAACATCAGAAAAGTTGCAAACAAAAATGGTATAATTTTCAATGTTTTTAGTCGACCGAAGTTCAGATCTACCTCTTGACCCTGAATTCAAAGAAATAAATCAATGACCCCGCGGGAATTTTGCTATTCATATTTAGGCAAAATCTTCAAAAGGTTTCTCCCACCTCTCTCAACATCTGTTAATTAAAATATAATTCATTTTGTTCTTTCATTTATGATAATTTGTGATTTCCTGTCCTCTTTTTTTTTTCAACGTCTTCTCTTTCACTGTAAACTCCCACATTTGTTGGTTGTACAAATACAACAGAATAATTAGGCAAAACTGGTCAACACAAGTGTGTGTGTGTGGCTTTGTAAAGCCTTTTTCCAACAACCAGCCAGCTAAAAGTGACCGCCGATTGTTAAACTCGCCAGAAGGAACAACACAATGTAAGTTAAGTAAATGGAATGGCCAACAATAGGCTAACCGGCGGTGACAACAACATGGAAAAGGAGCCCACATGGCCACGTTAATGATGACACGCGCCCAACTAGACAACGTTGCGGGGATGCCAAAAACAAATTAACATACGAGAAGCCACGGGCAGGCAGGCACGGCTGGCAGGAGACCGGCCGGCCAGTGGCGTCAACCGCCAACGCAGTCAGTAAAGTGGATCCGCTTGTTTAACGTGGCTGAGGCCTGCCCCCGAGGTGCACTATTGTGCACTCGCCTTATTTGTACCGACAACAACAACTGCAGTCGGAGGCAGACAGCAGCTTACCGGGGATTAAGTCAATTGCACTCGAATGTCAAGCCAAATGCCGCAACAAGTTGGCAACGTGCAACCAATAACTTAATTAGGCGAAAGGTTGCAGCGCGGCAGGTGAACAGTGGAATATTGAATACATTTTTCGCCACACAAATTGAGCCATCCACCCTGCATCATTGCGCTGAAACAATTTGCTCCCTCAACAAATCTCTTTGCTCTGCTCATATTTATGTAGTAAATAGAACTGGCTGTGTGCAATCAAATCGGCGTGTCCCCCCACCCCCACCCGTTGCATAAGCTCCTCGCTCCTCACCCCACAGAAATTGCCAACTGTTTTTTTGACGAAACTAAACCAGGCTCACAACCTCCAACGGTGATTGTGGACACTGTTGGCTACTCTCTGGGTGCCGGGTGCCGGGTGCTGCTGGGTACTGAGAACTGAGCTGGCGACCCAGTCGGGCGGCCGCTTTTTTGTTGCTGTTTCTGTTTTGGTTGTTGTCTATCGGTTTCATAAGTTCTATGAATAAATTTCCATAAATGTGATT
The DNA here is from genome assembly GCA_035044965.1 of Lordiphosa andalusiaca. Classification (NCBI taxonomy): domain Eukaryota; kingdom Metazoa; phylum Arthropoda; class Insecta; order Diptera; family Drosophilidae; genus Lordiphosa; species Lordiphosa andalusiaca. The sequence goes on from JAWNNM010002225.1 coordinate 1,149,349, forward strand.
TTTTGTTGTTCGTCGCCTGCTCTGGAGCTCCGAGGCAGCTACACACAGCTGGTTCTGCTTGTAGTCGGTAAAAAAAAAATAATACGTTGAGGTGAAAACACAAGTACACTAGTCGAAAATGGGGGCTTCTTATTCTAAAAACAGATCCCTCTTTGAACAGTTGATAAACAGTTGTACAACTATCAACTGAGTTGCTTACTAACCTTGTAAGAAGTTAAAAGAACTATTATTTTCTAAAAGTTTATCATAATTAGATTGCTTGCATATTGAAATAAGCTCATAACTCTACATCAAAACATGCATTTCAAACTCTTTTTCTGTTAATTCTTTTTAAAATGATTTGAACCCTCATCAGCGTTGCTCATTTCATATTAGAAGTTGCATAAAGTTGCTGAAATGAGTTTCCATAACTCCCGTATTGCATATTTTCGGAAAAATGTTCTACATAGGTTTTAAGTTCATTTCGAACTTCGGTTTTCGGAGTTGGCTAGAAGGACGCACATTGCGGAAGAATGCGAACACCATCACAAGGAAGGCATTGGCATAGAACCCGTTGCACGGAATCGGGCGGGCATCTGGCAGACCCTAAGAAACTTGAAGGAGGACTGTCGGTAGCGAGGCGAAAAGCAACAGGAAAAGTTGAAGAGAACTAGGGAGCTGGAGGGGAGTAGTTGATGCCCTATGTAACACCTAGGGATTGAAATAGCAGAAGAAGATTACACTTTTCGTTCTCTTTTCCGCAGCTAAATATCAAGCGAAATGTATTCCCAACAAAGATTTGTTATGGGCTAAGACATTCTTTAATATAAACCACAGCCAGCTTATGGCTTTCAAATCAAGTCATGAGAGAAAGTGTGAAAAGGAAAATCATACAAAGTTTGTTTTGTGATTTGTTTTTTTAATTGCTATGCGCAGTCTCTATGAGTACCAAGGCAACTACCACTGAGCGTTGTGCGCATAGGCCGTGGGCACTTCTGTTTAGAGTTGCCAACCCAAAAGATTTTGAACTAAAATATAATAATGGTTAATGCTCAAGCGTTTGCTATATATTATATATACAAGTTTATATAGTAATCGGACTAAAAACGATATAAAATGAATGGCAACTGTGTCGATTTTGGTTCGAAAGTGAGCACATCACATGGGATTATTCAAAATATATATTTATTTCTGTTAAGTAAAAATCCAACTACAGTTGAAAACAAGAAAGAAAGTCGGTCAAGCCCGACTATTACATACTCTGTACCAAGAAAATCTGTCTTTCATAACTCGAAAACCGTTCATCCGATCTTCTTCATTCCTTTGGCGGATCGATAAGTTATCCTAATAACTAAATATGTTCAGAAGGAACAAGCCATCTATCTTCAAAACTGTGGGAGATATGACGTTTTTTCTAAATTGCGGGGGCGGCAGGGGGCGTGGCCAAAATTGAAAATAAACTTGATCTGCCTGCAGACATTAGAAGCATATGTCCCATACATGTCAAACCTCTATCTCTTACCATCTCTGAGATCTGTGCGTTCATACGGACAGACAGACGGACAGACGGACATGGCTATATCGACTCGGCTGTTGATGCTGATCAAGAATATATATACTTTATGCTTCCTTCTGGATGTTACATACTTTTGCACAAACTTATAATACTCCATGTACCTACGGTACAGAGTATAAATATTACCAAAGTAATGTTAAGCTCTTATTTTGTGTATCAATTAGAAATTAGAAATCCGTCCTAAGGCTATTCATCCCAAAATTAAGTGCAGATCTCTGATAAGCAATCCGTCACACTTGCAATGTTTGCTGGGACTTGGTACCTGAAACTACTAGCTAAGTTCTAATATTAATCATTTACATGGGTAGAAGGAACATCAAGCATAACTTTTGATAGTTCATAATATTTTCGATAATCTCTGAAAATCTATGATCAATGCCATTAAATTGATTTGTGAAAATACTAAACTATTTGTACTATCATTTCCAACTAAAATATATATATATGAATCGGACTGCCTCAGCACTTTTGTTCAGGGCTAGGCATAGTTTTTGTATCTGTTTTTTTAGGTTAATGACTTCTGTTTTATTCTCGACTTCCTTCTCCGATCATTTGCTTACGGCAGGGCAAATCTCAAGCCACAAAAACCCTTAGAAAGATATGAAGTTTGCCAGGTTATGGACACATCAGAAGTGTATGTTTGTTCGTATGCCCGTTGCCTCACAAAAAGAAACGTTCTTAAAGTGTACTCTTCCAAATAAGTTCAGTTTATTTCTAGAAATTTGTCCTTATTTCTATTTTGACTCCAGTGTAACCCTATATCAGCGTAAGTAGGCTGATTTTCGCTTATATTAATATGAAAATCCAGCCTAGCTCGTCAAAATTTGGTCCTATGCTGTCTGCTCACCAAAATGACAGTTACAAATTCAACAGTTTTGCTAACTTTCTAAAGATCACACACGTGTTTTGGTTTCTGTAGTGTTTTCTGTATCTGGCTTGTTGATGAGGGAAACATTTTAAGATAACAACTTGAAGGGTATTGGCATTTGGCAGCTGAGCTTATGCAAAGGCGTCAGTTCAAAGTATGGTTCTTGCTTCAGAAGCACGCATACACATTTGCAGTTTACTTAGGCACTTTGCTACATGAGAAAAGAGAGTTTTGAAAGTGGCTGTCTCAGTAGTTGTTAGATGATTGCTGTGTGGTTATTTATGGGTATATTGAAATGAACTACAGGGGAGTAATGTGTTGTTGGAATTAGATGATGATTGGAAGCTATTTTTTTTGCTATTCGATTAGTAATTCGTTTAGCTATTAGAAGTTTGACTACAACCAAAGATTTATACATATTTATGTAGGACGATTGAGGAATAGTTCGAAAACTGGTAGCCAATGCCAGGACATTCGTCATCTATAATATTTACAAATCTTTGGTAAAGTCTAAAGTCAAAATATGCATAAATTCAATTAACTGTTGGACCATTTTTTTTGAACTAACCAAATAGTTTTTGTAATTTCTCTCAGTGTACCCACTCATGTTGGATGCAACTACTGCAAAATGCAATGCAGAAAACAATTTTCAATATAAGCATCAAGTGACTAAATGCTGCTGTTGCTGTTGTTGTTGTTGCTTTTGTAGCTGCTGGGCTGAGCGTGTGTTGGAAGCGACAGTTTGACTGACATTTTTCTAGCATATCGTTTACATATTCGTTAGATTTTCCAACCTGCTCGAGAGTTGTAGCCGGAGTCGGAGTTGGAGTCGGAGTCAGTGGCTGCTGCAGTTTTGCTTGTTCAACATGCTGTTATATTGAATAACACACACGCACTACAGGACACACACTTTCCATCTCCATCTCTCTCTCTCTCTCTGTGTGCTTCCATGGGCAGGTCAGACAACTGCCAGTGTGTATGTGGTGTGGGTGACTCCTGTCACTTGCAGTTTACGCTGTCCTATTAAAAATTAATTTCGAACACATTCAACTAATTGCTTTATAATGAAGCTGTCATTGTCACCTGTCCCCAATGATAATCTCTTAGGAGCCAGTTCTGCCAATTGCAGATGAATTCACTTTAGCATTTGTGAATGATAAGAAATCAGCATACATTAATATGGCAACAAGACAACTGGGCCAGATTGACCACCACCCAGACATGGCCATCAATTCTGGCATTCAAATCAATTTCTCTCTTTCACTAAGAAAAAACGATGCTTAATCAAAGACTTTCAGACCGGCTGAAAGTTTAAACAGCTTGGGAACATTTTAAATCCGAGTTGGTTATTTTCAACTCAGTTTTGGTGTCATCAACTAGTTCCCATCGTTTTGGCTGACTCACTCACTCGATCTTATGGCAAATTAATTAGCATAAGACGCTTGTCAAGTGAATCCATTGCTAATATTCATGGCTAGTTGCAATTTAATTAGATCATTAAGGCAGCTCATAAATCTTATTCCACGTACAAAACAAATTAGTTGTAATCAGAAAACGCCAATCGCGAATTGCAAATCGTAAATCGCGCGGGTTAAACATTTAAGCGGTTCAGTAATCAAACAAGTTGTTCTTAAAAACAACAACAAAAACAAAACTGACACAAATCATAAAATGCAAAATTGCTTTTAATTGAGCCAGAAAGTGCTGGGGGTGGAGGGGGAAAGATGAAATAATTAGCGCATCGCCATGCGAGCAATTTAAATGCGGGTTGGTCAGATAAGACAAGAACGGCCAACAGGCTGTCTCCCTCTGTCTTTCTCCCTCCCTCTCTCTCTGGTCATAAATCATTTCTTGCTTTTTTTCAACTTTTTTTAAGTTTTCCTTTTGTTGAATCAAGAGTTGAGTGTCGATGGCATATGAATATGTTTACCCAGATGTGTGAGTTGCCGGAGTGGCGGAGTGTCTGAGTAACTCGCAGTTCTGCATCCTCCACAAAGTGTGCGGTGCGGAGCGGTGTTTGCCGTAATAATGATGTGCCAAGTCAAGTATTATTTATGCAACAATAATAACAATTAAATTAATTGCTAATAAAACATACAAGCTACATGTGGCTGTTGTTTTTTCTTTTCTTGTTTCGTATTGTTTTATTGTGATAGCATCAGCTGCTAGAGGGATTGCTTAATTTATTTTCATGCAAGTTTACAAGTTTAGATTCTCTTGTTAGCAACTCAATTAGACTAGAATGTATGCTAGAGGTTGAACAGAGAGTTGAAAGAAATGAACTCAAACCGCCAATGCATCTTCTCAACACATTTGCTGTGAAAAAGTTAAGTAAGAAAATCAGTCAGAACTCTCATCCAACTTTAACTTTCGAGTGAAAGAATTGCTTAGCGATTATTTGAAGTGAAAAATAACTCCATAGACCCGCATAGTTCCTTCAACTGTCGACCCCACATTCGTATATCCGATATACGAATGTATATCCCAAGATTTACCCACAATACCTCAAACATCCCCGAGTAAACAACGGACTTTGATGTGATCTCTAAGCTCTTGCTCCGTATCATTACCCTTTGTTTAACAGCATTTGGTCGATGTTCGAAACACATCCAAAAATACTAAGGTTCGGTTCGTGGAACGTTTCCTTAGCTTATCAAACCAAAGGTTTTAATTCAAGCATTTCGTTCAAACCTTTTTAGATAGTTAGAGTCGAGAGTCTAATTTACCAAGTTTTTTTATTGTTACTTTATTTGCTGCAGGTTTATTTTCTATCTCGAATACGTAAGATTTGGATTATAGATTCGGCTTTTAAGTGGCACTTTCTCAAGAAAACGAACGAAACATAAAAACGCCTTATTTAGAGAGGAAAAAACTCGCTGATGATACTAAGTTGCCTCAATCTCCAACTAACAACAAGAGTGAAAATATTTGAGAACAAACCCAACCAAGGTTTGGAAGATCATTTTAACAAAAAACACCAGGAAGAGGCTTTTTAAACCCATCCCCTGGATTTTAGATCCCCTGGACGCGACTTTTTCGAACCCATTGGATGATTTAAAAGATATTACCAACATGCGCGATTAAAAGACAACTCGAAAACGCATCAAAATGTGAATTATTCATTAAGACTCGGAAAATTAGCCGAAACTGATCAGGAAAACAGCTTACAAAAGGAAGACTCCTCGGGAAGAGTCGTGGCTAGGGTATAATCAAATAGCAAGGATGCAAACCACTCGAAATTAAGTACCGGTTCAGTTCAGTGGTTCATACAGTTTCTGAACCGCCGCGCCGGTTCGGTTTATTTCATAATTTTTGAAGCTAACTGAACCGCGGTTTCGGTTCGGTTCAGTGGTTTATAATGGCACATTATGAAATATTTTGATTTCTGTCGTAATGTGACTTCGCAAATTCGTAAAATTGAATTCGTTGGAAATTGAAATCGTATAACCCATTTGAATATCTTAAAAATCCTTAGAAGAATGTCCAAAATGTATGATGGGCTTGCAGGATTCGTTTATATGTTCCTAGAGTAATTCCCTTCGAAAACGTACCATGCATTTTGCACGCCCTATTCATTACATTATATGAGAAAAACTCTCCTGGCTAAGATTGAATTAAGATTAACAAATCCTACAGAAAATTCCAAAAAAGTTCCAAAAGACTTGCAGGATTACATGATTGTAAATTTGTGTCAAGTCATCCTTAACGATTATATCGATCCGTCAACGCTAAGGATGTAGAGGTTCAACCAAAATGTCGGATAAAAACAAGAAAGAAAGTCGGTCAAGCCCGACTATAACATACTCTGTACCAAGAAAATTTGTTTTTTGATCATAACTCGAAAACCGTTCATCCGATCTTCTTCATTCCTTTGGCGGATCGATAAGTTATCCTAAAAACTAAATATGTCCAGAAGGAACAAGCTATCTATCTTCAAAACTGTGGGAGATATGACGTTTTTTCTAAATTGCGGGGGCGGGAGGGGGCGTGGCCAAAATTGAAAATAAACTTGATCTGCCTGCAGACATAAGAAGCATATGTCCCATACATGTCAAACCTCTATCTCTTACCATCTCTGAGATCTGTGCGTTCATACGGACAGACAGACGGACAGACGGACAGACGGACATGACGGACATGACTCGGCTGTTGATGCTGATCAAGAATATATATACTTTATGGGGTCGGAGATGCTTCCTTCTGGATGTTACATACTTTTGCACAAACTTATAATACTCTATGTACCTACGGTACAGAGTATAACTATTTTAGGGAAACTTTTCAAATTCCCAAATTAATAAGTAACATTCTGAACCGAACCAACCCGTTTTTCTTTGTGGTTTTCGGTTCGGTTCAGCATTTTTGCCGGCGTTTGCCAGCCGGAATAAGCGGTTTATCGCCTTTGATCCTAAAATGTTCCTAAAAACTAAAATCAAGTTTTTGCGTTCTAAATTAGTCCTGAAGTGTGATCATTGTACTACAAATGTGAAAGCTCGTTCTGGCACAGCTTTGACAGTCAAGGACCTGGGTCCTGCTTCCAGCCTCGACTGTTATTAACCCATTTCTATTTGAACAAGATTGTTGAAGGTTTTTGTGACCAGTTTGTTTCAATTCAAGAGCCTTCGAACTCAAGTTGTATTGCATTTATATATAATATTACATTGGCTATTGTTAAGAATGTGAAGTAGAACGTCTAATAAAATTTTAGTGGAAAGACGTACCAGTACTGGGGCTAAAGTTGGATTAAAATAGTTATAAAAGCGACTTGAGCAAATAAAAATAAGTTAATTTGAATCGAAAACTGTGGTGTCTTCATCTTCTTATTGTTCTTGTAGCTCATCACTTGACACTTAATTATCTTTTATGACATTTTGAGTACATATATACACAAATAGAAGACGTCAGCCAGCGACACTAAACTGAAGACAGCTACTAGCAAGCTCCCGCTCCAATCGACTTGGACATATATGTGAGAATAACTAAGGGAAAACTTTGGGAGACTTGGTTTAAGTAAAAATTGTCCAATTTCGTAAACATTCTTAACTCAATAAGGTTATAAATGGATGTGTCATTTCGGGGTGATCTTACTTGACTTATAAAGTACAAGGAACGAAACTAACTAACCCAGTCGATCCCAATTCCATTTGCACTTAACAACGGCGACTTCTTAGCTCAATGCGCCATTGCACTTATTTGCGAACGGCTACCAAATGGCTACTAATAATCGACTATGACATTTTAGAAGAAAAGAACAATTTTTGAAGGATTTGTCTGGTGTGGAAACCCTTTTACACTCCAGCAACGGCGACGTATTAGCTCATCGTGCCATTGCGCATATGTGAAGACGTCCAACTAGTAACTTATACATTTTTCTGCGGTGGTTGAGCTGAGACTAATTGTGCTTATTTCAAGAACATTTGGAACTTTTGTTCTGAAGAATTTGAGAGAAAATCTTGTTCTTATTTTGTGTAGAAGCCAACTTTTTGTATAATAATGCTGTAAAATTCTGTGTTAATAGCACAATGACTCAAAAAGAATATTAAAGTTACAATTGGTAGCCGTGGTACAAAAGTGATCACAATCGCAAAAGAAAATAGTACGATATGTTTTAAAAATACCAACAATGTGGCAGCTTAATGGATCTGTACGATTTTTAGATTTCGTTGGTATAACGTTCCTTACAATTCAAGTCGGAAACTAAATCAGAGCTAAAAATTCTTTTCCAATTTCATAAAACTTAAAACTAAATACAATTTCCCACATTTGCTGAAATTTTGCAAACCTTAAAAATAACTTTTATACCAGAGAGAACCTGATTTCCAAAGTTGATATAGAATAATATAGCCCAGTTATCATAACTCCCAATTGTTGTTCAATTACCTTAGTTTTGTGATTGTTTTCGTGTCTTTTATCGATATATAGTTCTTGTTGTCTTCTGTCTAAAATTGGTGCCCAAAATATATATATATATATATATATTTCTATATAGATGTGTATAGTGTGTAGGTGTATATATATACTATATATATATATCTGCTGCGTAGCTTGCTCCTTAGTTTTAGTCGTAGATTATTTATGGGTTGTTCCTCTTGCGCGATTATACACAGTTTTTTTCTCGTAAGTCTAAAATATTTATATTTAATATCACAAATTTCTTTTTAAAAGATTTTCACTTATCAATATTTACAAAATTGACAATCACAACTTTTGAATGCACCACAAACACGCGATGGAAATGAGGCAAATGTTTTCGTATTACAGAATTTTGCAAACGATACAAAAGCAAAACGAATAGAACTCTCTGCCTCTGCACCACGATGGCAATCAGAACGATAAACGAAAGGACGAGAAGATGCAAACGCAAATAATTTCGATGTTGACGGGACGATTTGCGTTTCCTACCCATAAACACACACTCCGATTTACTTGCAGGCCAGCACAACAGGTCGAAATTAATTTTGGAAGAGTCTGCGCCGCTTATCAGCAGAATGCGTAGCTGCTTATCAACAAATTGGCAGACAAAATTCGAGTCCAAGTCGATGCCGTTGCCGTTGATGCCGGTGACATCTCCAGCCCTCGAGAGTTCAATGTTTTTTTTTTTTTTGAATTTGGCGTGTGTGTTTTTTTGTGTTGATAAGCTAAAATGATTTTGGTATATTTTCACTGCTGCCGCTGCTGTCAGTCAGTTCCTGTACGATTTTCTACGTATTTTCCATGTCATTTTAGCGCCAAAAAATTATACCAGAGAAAAAAGAGGACAAGCTAAATGTTGCTGGCTTTTTTTTTTGTTTTTGTTTCAAAACACACACAAAAACTTCCGCCCGTAAACGAATACGAATTTTATTGGGATGTGCTTTTTACGTAAATTTCTGTTCGTTTTGGAATGAACCCGAGAAGCGCGAAAACCGAACGACGACAAAACGGCGCACGTCTATTTGGCACGTTCATTCATTCACAACTAAAAACCCAACCGAACTGCCAGGCAGTGAATCACAATGAGCCTGGCTCGTAAACATTCAAATAAATGTGTCTGTGGCAACAATGTTGCCAGCAACATTGCTGTCTGGCTGTGTGTGTGTGCGAGTGTGTGTGTGTTGCTTTGTGTCGCGCTCTTCGAGTGGAACAGAAAGAGAGAGAGCGATAGAGTGAGGGAGAGCAGGGGTCACTGAGCGTGTGTGTAAGAGCAGGCAAGCGATACAGAATATGATGGCGGCATTGTTTTTGAGTTACAGCCACACACGTACAGTGGGCTGAAAGTGGAAGATGAAGATAATTTGGTGTTGCTAAAAACTGAAGCTAAGTTCAGTTGGGCAAATTTCGAGAAAAACTAGACTAAAAAGTCATGATGGCAGTATTTAAAACAAAAGCTTTGGTTTCATTGGCTTCATATCATATTATAATATGATCAAATATGGCCGATAAGTATAGAATTAAGGCCCATTTAACCAAATTTGTACATATTATGCGCTTGGGCTAGCTTAGTTTAAGATTTTTAATTAATTTTTATATTATATTTTGTAAGGTTTCGATATGTATACATATCTTTCATTTCTTATAAGAAACGGGTTTTTGGTGGTCGTGAAAATTGGTAGCATTATAAGTACAGAAAATGCAAGTTCATTGTTCTTAAATGAAGTACCAACGGTATCAGTAGTACCATAACTACAAAAATACTTCATTGAAATATAAAAATCTTATAAAAGTACGTTTTTTTAATCTCGTAAAACTGTTTCGGGGCATGTTAAGTAAAATAAGAAGCATATCAAAAGCTTTTGGTCATTACTTTAAGCTCTAATAGTCTTAACACCAACGCATTTTACTCTTGAAATGCATTCAAAATAAGTTTCCTTGAGTCTAGCCAATTCTAAAGTCAATCTCAATATTTTCTTGAAACAAAATCAGACAATGGACATAAATAAATAAAATAAAATGTAGCATTAATGGAATATTTAAGAAACATTAAGACAAAACTTCCCCTATCTTTTTGAAAAGCTGGCTTCGCCCTTGAAATCAGAGTATATCTAATAAGCACATATTGTTCTAGGTTAAAGACCATTATATCTAAAGCAGAATTCACTCTGTAAATGGCAGTTAACTCACATCATAAAATTACCAAATTTAGTCTTAAGTCTTATTGTGTTGTAATTAATTAATTAAATGTTATACTGTAACAGCTTTGTGACCAAAGACTTAATTTATATGCTATTTGTCTGGTGTCATTGGTATACTGAATAAAATAGTCTAATCTAATCATAGAAGGCTGAAAAAGTTCAAGGGCCATGAACTAACCTAAGCCTATTCCTGTAAGTTCAGAAACCTACCATCACTATATAACGAAAGAGCTAGGGAATAGTTGGGAATTTGAAGTACTGATTCACGTAAAATTAGTTCACATTATTCACTGCTTTCTATTTGTAGTTTTTTCTATTTCGTAATCAATCGCACTTACTTAGTAATTGAACTAAGAACGAGAAGTTGAAGGTTCAATAACGGTTATACTCATTTCAACAGTATTATCTGCTACTTTTCGATTTTAGAATGCTTTGTACTCAACTTAAGTTATTACAAAAAAAAAGGAATTGGAATTTGAAGTAAATACCAGATATTTAGTACTTGAACTAGAAGTTGAAGCTTAAGTTACGCTTGTACTCATTTCAATTGTATTATTTGCCGCTTTTCGATTTAAGAATGCTTTCAATTAAACTTATGTAGTTACAAAAACAAAAAAAATACTTGAAATTTGAAGTACGAAACGGTATAAATTCTATACTGATCGATATAGAACGCTGTTAGTCGTTTTTTTTTTTTCAGTGTAGGGCCATGTTATTACGGAAAGTCTTCAGTTGACTAGGATTCTGCACCTTGATCTATGGCTTAATGGCTGGGATATCAATAGATGCGCATTGATAATGTGCTGATTATAAGTCCTGACACGTATGACAGAATACTTGAGATCATTTTAAGCTTTCAAACTTTTAATTTAATGAAATGTGTTCTAAAACAAATTCCCAAACATTTTTCGAATATGTATGCGATTCGCTTTAAGCGTTACAATACCTCTGTAAAACACCAAACCGGATTCTTGAGTTGCCAACGAAATTGGAAACTTTTAAATACAATTTGGAACTTGGAATAGTATTTAAGCGCCTTTGTATATTATGTGTATTATTTACAGATAGATAAGTTTTTAGAACTAAATCAAACCTATCAGGTATAGCACTGGCTTCAGAAGCATTCGGCTATAAGCGCCTTGCCATATTTCAAAGATTTCTGCTTTAAAATTCGTAGAACAATTCCACTTTTCTCTAACTTTTGCGTAAGAGCACTGTAGGTACTCAACATTTGTTGCCAAGGCAACTGCTCGTTATGTTGCCAACCGTAAATGTTGCGCGCGCTTTGAAAAACTTGTTGGCTGAAATGTTGCCAACAGCTAAAACCAACAAAACTGAAGTTGGCCAATAATTGGAAATTCATTTAAGGCCATGTATAAAAATTAATTCAGATTTAAATTCGATTAGAATTTTGACTTCTCTCTGCAGCAAAATTAAAATGTAAAAAAGGATTTAAAAACTTGATAGAATTTTAAAATATGTGTGGCACCTTTTGATGTCGATCCGATAATTGCTGTCATGAATGTATAATAATTTTTGAAAATGAATTTATTTGTTTGCTTCTTTTTCAGTGTGTGTGTGTGTGTGTGTGTGTGTGTGTGTGTCTCTGTTCGAGACCAGGAAACCCTTTCGGGCTTGATTGTTGGTGGGAACAGGCTAAACTTGAACAACATAATCACAAAAATTACCGCCATGCATATGAAATACAAATATGCCGCTATACCCACCCCTCGATCCCGTTGGCCAAGCGAACGCAACAAAACACGAATTTTTTTTTATACGAAAAAGATTTATTGCTTTTTTGGCGGCGCAATTGTTGTGGCCGCTTCTTAGAGTGAGAGAACGAGAGGAAAATAGTAAAAAGTTGAGCCACAATTGAAAGTGAAAAGCGTGGAAACGGGGAAGTCATCGAGAGTGTCGTCGGCTCGGTCAGTGAACGCCGGCGGGCTAAGGACTCGACTTCGACTCCAACTCCTGCTCGTGCTCCGGCTCCGGCTCCGCTGTCGATTCCGATGGCTTCATTATGGCTTCTTTGGTCCAGGCCCATATCCCCCTTTTGCATATAATTTAAACACTAATTGCGTGAAGCCATAAATTTTAAATGTTGCTTTTTATTTGACTAGGAACAACAACAACTACAACACGGAAAAAATGCCACGGCGGACATTGATAACTTCATTTAATGCATTGGCCATGCACCAATGAAAAAACGCCAAACTAACAAGAATTTGGGGAAAGGTTCACAAAAACGATAAGTTTTTAATCGAAACTACAAAAATTCCACGAACCAAACGGCCAACAGATGTTTAGTTTTTCGATTTTAAGTGATTTATTATATGTGGTTGTAATATCAGAACGTTTTCGGTTTTATAAGAAAATTTTGTACCCAAATTTTGACGTTAATATTCGTTTCAAGTCCCTGGAGAAGTTTTTAATAGTTTCTACAACACAAAATTTTGTGGTGTTTAGGCGATAAAAAGAAACCCAATAAAATTCTTCAAAAATACTTTAATTACGCATGATTTACTCCGTTATCCACAAAAAAAAAAATATACGCAGTTTGCTTGGAAGATTGAAACGAACCGAAACCGCAAAATGTGATTTGATTTCAAATCAACAAGTTGGGAACCCAACTCGTAGCTAGAGACTTTTATGGACCACTTAAGTGAACCGAACCCTGCTTAAAACGAAGCATCCTTCATTACAAAAACCAGGGAACAGAACTCCATCGAAAAATTTCTAAGCCCAACCGTCATTATAATGCAGAAATACCAATTTCAAAAGAAGATGTGATGGTGGCATTGATGCAAATGTGATGTGTTCATTAGTAAGCATTTTATGAAATTTCAGATCACATTCGGGTCTTTTTCGAGTTCTTAGTATAGTGACAAACAGTTCTAAATGTGCTCGACTTCTGATGTCACTTTTTTCCACTTCTTCCTAGGCTAGACATTTCATCGCGAGAAAATGAATCACAGAGTTCTTCTCAACCCCATTTTCTATTCATTTCCGACTCATTTTGGAGTCATATTTAAAATCATTATTGAGTCTTTTTCGAGTTCAGCATTTGCAGGAGCTAGTTTCGATTCTTCTCCACTTGAATTGATCTCTTTTAAATTATCAAAACTGCTAGTCAAAGATAAATAAAGGTGACTCTTGCTAAAAATTATCTTCCAGCTAATATTTGATGAGTTTTTTTTATATTAAATTCGAATCTTTTTCGAGTGCTTGGTCTGAAGTCATAAATGATCACAAATTATAGTTTTGTTTTGTAGAAAATTGTATTTGTGATCAGTATCAACTCATTTTGAAATAATGTCTAAGTCTCTTTCGAGTCGTATGTCAATATTTCACATTTTGAGCATATGTATGAGTCATTTTCAAGTCATCTTTTGGTCGAACATGATTTAATAGTTTCAATACTCATTACAAGGGCTCATCAATCTGTTATTTGAAAAAACGATTTTCCAAATGTTGGGTGGGATGGTACTATCCGCTACGCTTCTTGAAGAGTCGTTTTAAGCTCGTTATTCTGATCATTTTCGAATCAATTTCGAATCATTTGAGAGTCTATTTCGATTCCGTTTTCAATGAATCACATTTTTAGCATATGCCCAGTGATTTTGTAGTCTTCTTACTATCCAGCAAGTGATTTTTGTTTAAATGAACTTCCAAATGTTGTGTGTGCTACTCTATACTCGAAACTCAGTACTCGATACTTTTTTAAATCATCAAAAGGGCTCGTTAAAGACTCATTCAGGTGGGTTTTGTTAAAATGAACTTCCAAATGTTGGGTGGCATTAGACTTTTACTTTCGTGTGGCTGTGAGTTACTCTATACACGAAGCTTAGTACTCGATACTCACAGCTCTATACTAAGTACTCAGTACGCGGAACTCATGGCTCATAGCTTGGAACTGATATGCGATACTAACTTCTCGATATTTATTTCTAAAAACTTACTTTTTGATACTCAGTACTTGGTACTCAGTAAGTGATACTCAGTACTTGTTACTCAGTACTCGATACTCAGTACTCAATATTCATTGCTCGAAACTTAAACTTGATACTACCTTCTCGATACTGTGTTCTAGATACTAACTTCTCGATACTAACTGCTCAATACACAGTACTCGATACACAGTACTCTGAACTCAGACCTCAGTAGTCTAAGCTCGATTCACAATACTCGACTCTAAGTACTGGATACTCAGAGCTCGTCTCTTAGTACTTGATACTAAGTATTCCAGCCTCAGTACTCAAGGAAATCGATTCTAAATACTCGATACTAAGGCATCTTTGACACTGTTCGACACTAGAGACCTGATAATCTCGTACTCCTACGTAGTATCTTGTCTAGCCTCTAAATTTTAAGAGTTATTCACATTTATAACAACCAAAATGTAGGCCCGACTAGACTATCAACTATCAAGTGTCCAACAGTGTGAAGGCAGCCTAAGTATCAAGTACCTAGAATCGATATCTTTAAGTACTGAGCATCGACTAGTAAAAAGTACTAAGTATCGAGCTTTGAGTATCCAGTATTAGAGTCGAGCTCATACTATCGAGGCCCTTTCTCGCTTCGAACCGAAGTAAAGTCAGCCCTTAGCTTAACTCTTCCATTTACAATGTGACCATAGTTTTGAGTAATTTCTGTGATTTTCCATCTACTTCTCTACAACTCCCCTTCCCCCTCCCTCAGCTTCCTCATTTTGGCCACACTTTAATTGAATATATTTCGGCATCTGTTTCGAGCACATTTAACATCCATTAAGCGTTAGCAATTCTCTTGATTGCACTCACATCCCTATAATGCATTGTCTCACCCCCGCACAACCCCTGATCCTGGCCCCGTCATTAGCCCAGGGCGAACGGCAGCGGGCGACACACAATGGACCGGAGCAGATCAAAAACAATTCTCGTCGAATTGCCCGTTGAATTGAAATTTCAAAGCTGACAAGAACGAAAATCAAAAACGCTATGTCGAAAATTAGAGCCTCCTCCCATGCAAACGGCAAACTGCAAACTGCTAATGGGCACATCCCATAGCCCATAACCCATAACCCACATCCCACATCCCACAGCCCAGCGACTGGCAAAAGATATTCCAAACTCCCATATCCGCAACACATTCCGAATCCGAATACGAATACGAATCCGCATCGCATATGAGTATTGAACGACGAAATGAAACGCACATAAATCAAAATGGCCGGACAGCGGACCAGGGAGAAGGACGCCGACGCCGGGCACGGTTTTAGACTGACAGGCGGGCTCGGGATCTCTGTGCTGTGCTCTCTGGGTTGCACACGGGAAATGAAACTGAAAAGGGAAAGGAAACGGCGTTTTGCTGTTTTGTGGGGTGCGGGGACGTCGGCGGGTGCCGCCGCCGGCCCGCTGGTGATGTTGATGGTGATGGTGATGGTGGTGGTGACTGACTGGGCCGAGGGGAGCGCGGCATCGGCTGAGTGCGCGCTGCTGAACAAATGAAATGACGACGGGTTGACTGCCTGTCAAAAGAACAAACATGGGCGCACAGCGTCGCCAGCCGCCATAGGAAATCAAATGAAATGAAATCCACACTCGCACACACACATGCCGAAACAAAAGCCAAAAAACAAAACCAAAAAACAACAAAACAAAAAAAATTATCAACCAAAAAGCGAGACAAGGCCTCGCCAGCCACAAAACCCAGAACCAGAGCCATGCCAGAGTCACAGTCGGAGTCGGAGCTGGAGCTGGAGTCGGAGAGTCAGGCAACCAAAACAAAAGCACGCCACATAAGCAAAAAGGAAACCAACAGCCATCATTGTAATCATCACCAGGCAACCGAAGCCTGAGGCAGACAGCTTCCCATTCCCAAACCCGCCCCCCCCCCATCCAGCGAGTGTGGGTGCCGGCCCGGTTGATGGGGGTGGGGCGGGGGTGTGAGCCTGTGGGAAAGGGGTGCTGCTGCAACTGATGAGTGTGTGAGTCCTGGTCACATTTGTGGCTTGTGTGTCTGCCTAACCACTGAAACTGAATATTAATTAACGCTAATAGAATTGTACACATAAAAAAAAAAAAGGATAAATAAATGTGCAACTGCATTTTAATATGGATGAAAGTTAAACAAACTCAGAGCAGTGGCTGCCGACGAATAAAAGGGTGAGGATTAGGGGGTCACATTTTCCCTAAGAACCGATCCAACCTTCCATCCAGAACAGAACCTGTCGTAGCCTCACTCAAACACACATATAAAGCAAAAGGAATTGATCTTAAAGCATGAATATATGTAAATTACTTGAAAACAGAGGTAAAATTCTTAAATCCAGCAGCAAATATATTAAATTAGGTTCACTTTGTTCTTAAAGTAATCAAAATTTGTATTTGGTACAAATAGTTCTTCTCTCTGAGAACATAACATTTAGATTCAAAAACAACTCTAGCTACATAGGAGAATATATTCAAATTAACTTCAACATAGTGTTAAAATATTGATATCAATGTTAATGCTCTGTTAATTAACATAAGGAAGTTTATTTAACACTAATTACCCTGAATAATGGGTAAATCGAAGTCGGGCAGGACCAACTTTAACTTACGAATTCGCTCTAACTAATTTGAAAGACATTTCCACTGAAAACAAACATTAAGACTACTTTTCTGACTATACCTTTCTATGATAGCTATACTATATAGATATCCGATTTCGAACAAACTTAGTGGAGTCCTACGGAAAACGAAGCAAACTTAGAGTTACAAAGTTTGGAGGCGTTTTCTTTGAAAATAAAAAAGTTTTTCTTACTAAAACTAGTTTTTCGACCGATCTTCCTATGGCAGCTATAACCTTTAATCAACCGATTTTGACAAAACTTTAAAGTATTGTGTGAAAGCTTATTTAATAAGTATATGCCAATTTAAAAGGGGTTGACAATGAAAACAAAAAAGTTTTTCTTACTAAGACTATTTTTCTACACTTACTTTTCTATGACAGCTTTTCTATATAAATGTCCGATGTCGTCCAAACTTGGCATAATCATGGGAAAGCATAGCAAACTAAGTAATAAAACAAAAAATTTTTCTCACTAGAACTACTTTTTCGACAGATCGTTCCTATGGCAGCTATAACCTATAGTCATCCGATTTTGTGAAAATTTTGTAATATTGTGTGAAAGCTTACAAAATAAATATATGCCAATTTTAAATAGGTTTACATTGAAAACAAAAAAGGTTCTCTTACTAAGACTACTTTTCTAACCTTACTTTTCTATGGCAGCTATACTATATAGATGTCCGATTTTGACCAAACTAGGCAGAATCATGGAGAAGCACTGAAATACGGAATTTAAACACGTTTGCATTGAAAACAGAAAAGTTTTTCTTACTAAGACTGTCTTTCTAACCTTACTTTTCTATGGTAGCTATACTATATAGAAGGCCGATTGTGACCAAACTAGGCAAAATCATGGAAAAGCATTGAAAACTAGTAAATTCGGAGTTTGAAGACGTTTGCATTGAAAACAGAAAAGTTTTTCTCACTAGAACTAGTTTTTGACCAATCATTCCTATGGCAGCTATATGTTATAGTCATCCGATTCGGCCGGTTTTGAGAAATGTGCAGCGTATTTATAACAGAAGACTTTGTGCAAAGTTTGTTAGCGATAGCTTGAAAACTGACGGAGTAGATAGCATAGAAACAGACGGACGGACAGACCAACGGACAAGGCTATATCAACTCAGCTCGTCATGCTGATCAAGAATATATATACTTTATTTGGTCGGAAGTGCTTCATTCTATGCGTTACAAACATCTGAACAAATTTAATATACCCTCTGCAAGGGTATACAAATCAAGGCTGCAAATCGGTTCGGAGTCGGATACTCCGGGTTTTTTGGGAAGTCTGAAGCAAACCTGAACCGGAACAGAAAAGTTTTTTCCTGCCGTGCCTAAACCTGCACCTGAGCAACAAAATTTTAAAAAGGTTGCGGTTCAAACCAAACATATTTCTTTCACATTCTTCCCAACGATTTCTACTCATCTTGGTACACTTGTCGCACACAAGTTCTGAAGTCTTCTGCATAATATTGTAGTATCCTTTTAAAGTGTTAAGAAAAACGTTTTCACATTTTAAGTTCAGTTCGGATTTCAATTGGGAATTCGAAGATCTGTGGTTTTGGATCCAAGAAACCAAATGTTTTTGACCCTAGAACAAAAACAGCTCGCAAGGAAATACATTGTAAATACAAGGAATTAATGGACGAAAGCATAAATAAATCTGTTTAGCATGTGTACCATGCTCTGATGAATATGAAATAGAATCTTTAGCTAAAGAGCTACAAAATATGGGAAAGTGACATATAAAAAATCGGTAAGCGATTTCATTGCTTCTTTTAGAGGAGTTCAAAGATTGCCTCAAAGTTCTAAAATATAATGTCTGAGCCCCGGTTCGAACCTGAACCTGGGTTCAGCGACCTGACGAACCCAAAACTTTAGGCAGGTTCGAACCCCGGAGTAAATCCCTGATATAATTCTTATCAATCTTCTAAGTTGTGGCTCAACCAACTTAATTTTAAAACCTTCTTAATTAGCTCGAACCTCAATAATATCATTATAGAACCAACTGCCACCTGTCATCAGTTAAACAATATAAATGTTCCCTTACTCAACAATTTCAAATGAGAAATCGTACAAATAACAACTGAAAAACTGAAAAACTTACCTCTGCCACGCCCACCGCATTCGAGTCATAGGCAAACGGAAAACATCAAGTGGAAATTGAAATGTTTTCCATTGTAACGAATATCAATTTCGACATTTTTGGGCTTAGAACATGCACACACACACACACTCTGCTCCGCTCAGTGAAAAAAAGGACACGACAGCAGGACAGGCAACCGAGGCCACGTTGTCCTGTTCCCTGCTCCAGAGTGTTGGCAACGCACATGTTCCAATCTAAGCGACACAAAAACTGTACATGAAATGATTACAAAGAAAGAAGCAACCAGCAAACACACACACACACACACACCAAAAAAAAAATAAAAAAAAAGAAACTAAAAATGTTTTTCAATTTTAGAAACGTGTTCCGGTTTGAGGGTGAAAAAATTCGGTCGAAAAAAATGCAGAACAACAAGAAAAACAGTTGCTTTGACTTGTCTTCTGCGATATGTGCATTTCGGACACTTTTCTGTGCGTGTTCTCGCCCTACCCCACCCCACCCCCAACCAAACCAAACCAAACCAAACCAAAAAAAAACGACACCCCCGAAAACAGGAACATGGACACGGACAATGACGGATGAGTGCCTGTCATTATGGCGGCAACAAGGGCGGCTGGAAGTGTGTCTAAAATCGAGCTGACGAACTGTCACTCACACACAGCTAGGCGTGGTGGTGGCGGCCAGAGAAAGAGAGAGAGAGAGAGATTTCTGGAATCTGTTGATGGCAATGGCGTGCGTCCATATGGGGGTGAAGTTTTTTCCTCCAGAGATTGATTGCTTTCAAAAAAATGGACACGGATTTCAAAATGGCTGAGGTTGTACGTTAAACTCTTATCTCTGATTAATATTCATAAATATCCGGAGAAGGAACTGGAAACTGGAAACCGGAAAATGGAAATGGTTAATTGTGGCTCATGTTACGCATTCAAGTTGAAAGTGGAAATGGAAAATGCTTCTTTTGTAATTCTTTGTGTTTTTTTTCGGGTGGGGTGGGGTGGGGGCAGGCGGATACCAAAATTTCGAAAAATTATTCATGAGTAACTTTGTAGGCTTTATTTTTTTTGGTTTTCTTTCTACAAAATTTAATTGGTTGCGCTTGAGAGACATTCGGTTAGGTTGGAATATTCCATTAATGGGGCATTCTTCTCACAAGAATTGCGGGATAAATTTGTTTTACTTAAGCAGTGCGGAGTTATGCGATACACAAGATATGTGATATAACAAATTCCGGGGAGGCAACTAGGCAGGTGTGTTAGTTGAAAGCTTCAGAGTGACCGAAGTTACTTCTGACTTGTGACTTTTTGTATCGATGAGCACTGAAAAGCAAGCAAATCGACTGCACTCTGTTGTGATCACCAACACAAGCACTTTTATCTGAAAAAACCGAGAACATTGGTCTCAATATGAGCTCAGTCGGTGTCAAAAACTAATCATTAATGGATTTTCTCACTTCAAGAACATTTTTTTTGAGAACGCAAAATCTTGATGTAAGTTGAAATGTTCAGTTTTTACAGAACAGCCAGCTGCGACGTCATCCTTTCACTCAAAAGCGAGAGCCTAAGTTAAGGTCGACTGAGATATACCCCTTACTCGGGGGAATTACTGTTTAATAGCATTTCCTTATGTTAACTAACAGAGCTTTAACATTTATGTAAACATATCAGCATTATGTTAGCCAGCTAAGCACTACTACTCTGAAAAGTATGCAACGTTTTGTATAAACTTTATAACTCTGCCATTTGTTAGCCGATTTTCATTAAAATTCGAGCGATTATTGATATTGGGGCACTAGCTCGATATGTTAAATAAGAAAGCCTGCCTTTAACATACTCTGTGCCAATGAAATTATACGCCAAGCATAAATTTTGATGCTGAAAGCAGCGCTGCCACTGCGCTGCAGCAGCGAACAGACTTTCAATCATAACTCGACAACCCTTCATCCGATCTTCCCCATTTCTTTGGCGGATCGATGAGTTATCCTGATTAATAAAAATGTCTAGAAAAAACAAACCATCTATCTTTAAAACTGTCAGAGATATGACGTTTTATACAAACTGAGGGGGCGTGGCCAAAATAGAAAATAAACTGTAAGTATAAGTATTTATTCTCCCATACAAGTCAAACCTCTATGTCTTACCATCTCTGAAATCTGTGCTTTCATAGGGACAGACAGATGGACCTGGCTATATCGACTCGGCTCTTGATGCTGATCAAGAATATATATATTTTATAAGGTCGGAGATGCTTCCTTCTCTGTTACTTACTTTTATCTTTATGTCCGGCTGTTCGCTGTCATTTTCGCTCTCTGAGTTCTCCTTGACCATGTCTGTTTCGCTCTCTAACCACGGAAGTTACTTATAGCAAACTCGTTAACAACTCTCAAACTAGAGTGGCCTTTTGAAATTGAGTTTCTAAGTTTTATCTTCTTCGACAATGGCTTCAGGTAATAAAGCCAAAGCTAAAGCAGTGCTCTTTGTAGTTGTTGTTGTAGTTTCCTTAAATTTCAATCGAGTGGAACGCATTCTCTCATGCAAAGTCGTGCAAACTTTCGTTTCGCTTACTCTAGTGCAGCGATGTTCACAAAAGGGCCCACAGGGGCCGAGCGCAATCGGCTATTTACACGCACACGAGCCGAGCGCGTGCCGAAGTCGGCCATATGAGCGTAAGAAACGCGCTCTTTGCTTGCATTCGCACTCCCAGCCGTGCGCAGTGCACAGCACACAAAACACTCTCACTTTTTGGCCTCGCTGTTCTTGAACATCGCTTCGAGCAGCGTTCCGTGTTCCCCAATATGTTACGCTCTCTGTGTCACTCTCGACTCAACTTAGTGATGTAAGACTTTGGCATTGGTAATATGTTGTACAATCTATTTAGTC
The DNA here is from genome assembly GCA_035044965.1 of Lordiphosa andalusiaca. Classification (NCBI taxonomy): domain Eukaryota; kingdom Metazoa; phylum Arthropoda; class Insecta; order Diptera; family Drosophilidae; genus Lordiphosa; species Lordiphosa andalusiaca. The sequence continues at coordinate 1,171,460 of JAWNNM010002225.1, forward strand.
CATAAATCGTACATTTTTTTACGTTAATAACGTTAAAATATACCATTAGTACTTGAACTATTTTTAAGCATGCAAATTCCTTAATCTTTTTCACTTAAATTTTTATGTTTTAGACTATATTCAACATTTTTAAGGCCATTTTCGCCTAAAGTGGTAAGTTTTAGGTCATACAAATTCTAGGAATCACTTTTTCTGTATGTAAATTGCAATATCTCAACACAAAAATGAATATTACGAACTAAATTCAAGTCCTTGAATTGCCCTTCTCTTCTATTCTGAAATGTTTTAACCCATTTTTGGCAACTATCTACAAGATAATGCAGCAATAAGTACCAGAAAACCAGTAAAGTTAACATAAATTTGATATAAATTTCATAGAAGACGTACAACAAAATGATTCCGGATACATTATGCAATGCATAACGTGCATACTCCATAAACTTCAAAGATGTTGATCCTTATATTCAAGTTCTTAACATATTTAACGTCTACAATTACCAGATATCTTCATGTTTACCTGAAATGAAATCAAAATGAAAGAAAATACAATTAGTAAAGCTGGCAAAAGTCACTCCAATAAACCTCCCCTGTGCATTACCCAAATACACTTAAAAATTCGTCACACGCACACGGAAATTGAATTACTTGAAGGCGGAAAGTAAACTTAACCCTTTCCCTTAACAAAAAAAAAATATACAGGCGACTCTTAAGGAAATTGCTAAACGAACAAATGAAATGTCTAAAATCAGTAACAAAAGTTTCCTTCCTCCACCAAATGGTCAACTTTCATTTTGGCGGGGCGACTCTGGCTGCTCCTTTTTCCTCCTACATGAGTTACAATATTTTTCAATTAGAAATTATTCTGTTGAAAGTAATTCGATTATTTTCACTCGGAAAGCTGCCAGCGTTTTGCCAGTTTCCGTTCTAGGAACTAGAGGGGGGGAGGCGGTGTGGGGTGGGGATGGGTGAAGCTGGCGTGCCAAAAATATAAAAAAAAAAGAAAACCCAAGTAACGAACAAAGTGAGCACAGAAAAATGTTTGGAAACAGTTTCGATTTCTGGCTGAAATGTGAGGGAAAACATTTCTGTTGAGTTTTCAGTTTACTTTTGGTTTTCTGCTCCTGTTTTTTGTTTTTTTTTTTTTTTGTTATTTTGTTCTCAGCTAATGAATTATTTGCTCAAATTGAAAAGCTGTTGCTGACAAAGTTGTTTATTTGGCTGGAAACAGGGGAATTGGTTTTGGATCGCTTACATTTTTTGGAGGCTGTGCTGATACAGGGTGGCGACTGAAGCGCGAAATCGTCCGACATATCATAGAAAAGCTTTTAGCTCTTAAACAGCCTTCACCTTCGCCAGCTAATGCTGTCAGCTTTGAATTGGGTTACATAGAAAAAGCTTCTAAGGCTTTTCTTAACTTCTATTGAAAAGCTTAAGGCATTTAAGCAGCCGTCATCTTTGTCAGAAAGCTTCTGACGAATTCTGAGAGCCTAATTAAAGGCTTTACAGCCTTCACCTTATGCTTGCTCTGCTATCAGTTTTTAAGTAGAAAGTTTCTCACGCTTTTCGTCACAATTAATAAAAAGCTTTTAGCTTTACTAAGCCGTCACCTTCGCCAGCTAATTTTGTCAGCTCTGTCTAACTATTTTTAAATCATTTGAACTTTGGAAAACATCTAATAAAAAGCTCTTTTGATAGCTCTGAATTATAAAAACTTCTTCTTATTTCGGAATATCTTATAAAAAGCTTTTGACAGCCTTCACCTTCGCCAGCTAATGCTGTCAGCTTTGAATAAGGTAGCCTGGAAAAAGCTTTAAAGGCTTTCCTTAACTTCTATTAGAAAGGTTTAGGCTTCACCCTTGTCAGAAACTGTCGTCAGCTCTAAAAAAGGTTGCCAAGAATAATATTTTTACTAATTCTAATTAAAGGCTTCCACATTCCAATTTATAAACAGCTTTTAGCATTACGCAGCCTTCAGCTTCTCCAGCTAATTTTGCCAAGTCTGTTAAACTATTTTTTAATCTTTTTAACTTTAGAAACCATCTTATAGAAAGTTCTTAGGTCATAGGCAGTTAATCTGGGCAGCTTTGAATGAAAAAAATTGGAGAAACATCTTTTTTCGGAATATCATATAAAAAGCTTTTAGATCTTAAGAAGTCATCACCTTCGACAGCTAATGGTGTCAACTCTGAATCAGGTAGCCTAGAAAAAGCTTCTTAAGCTTTTCGTGACACACAATTTAGGTCTTTTAGCTCATACGTAGCCGTCACCTTCGCTTCTTAAAGCTTTCGGAACTTCTGATAACAAATATGTAAACTTTTAGGCAGACGTCATCTTCTACTTGGAAATCTACTGCCAACAGCTCTGAAGTAGAAGCTTTCTTTTGCTTTTCGGCACAATAAATGAAATCATTTCAGCTCCTAAGCAGCCGTCACGTACGCTTCTTGAAGCTTTTGGGTCTTCTGATATCAAGTCTGTAAGCTTTTAGGCAGCCGTCATCTTCTACTGCGAAATATACTGCCATCGGCTATAAAGTAGAAGCTTTTAAGTGCTTTTTGGCACAATTAACAACATCTTCTTAGCTTATAAGCAGCCGTCATCTACGCTTTTTAAAGCTTTTTTGTCTTCTGATAACAAATATGTAAGCTTTTAGGCAGCCGTCATCTTCTTTTTGGATATCTACTGCCATCAGCTCTTAAGTAGACACTCAATAGAAATCTTAGGCTTTTCGGTATCTTTAGTAAGCCATCACCTTCAACAGCTAATGTGGGCAGTTCTGAATTAAGTAAACGTGAATTACTGCTTAAGCTTTCGAGATTTATAAATAAAGCATAAGCAGTCGTCACCTTTACCAGTTAGTGTAGTCAACCCTCTAATAAGTAGCCAAGACAGTGCATGTTAATGGCTTCTATGCAGCCTTCACCTTCAGCAGATACCGTAGTCAGTTTTGAAGTGATTTAGTTTCTCGTTTTTTTTTGTCCAGTATTGTGTTGAAATATGCCACTTAAATTTCAATATTCAATCAGCATTTGGCAATTCATCATTCCAATCATTCCAATGAATAACAAATACTTTGTATGTCGCTTGTCACCCCACCCCCTACCCACCGATACGTGCCTCGTAATCGGTGCAATCGCCATTCGTTACAAATGTCGCTCGCACTTCATAAAACAAATTTATGAACTCGCCGCCGCCCCGATCATTGATCTCGACATCTTCATCAGGTGGTGGCTGGATTCGATCTTACAGCAAATGTGTCCCACAGAATGAGAGGACTGAGGAGGCAGTTATAACTCAATCGCTGATCCAAATTCCAAGCAATTGCTCCCCGGTTACCCATTGTTTGTGGTCCATTCGGCCGATGATGTACGTGTGCCTGACATCACATTGTCGTAAAACCTGTGAGCCGGCCATTCGTTATCGCCGCCAGTGCGCGGAGCGGTAGTTGTAGTCCAACTCTCGACTTGGCTAATGAATTTAATGCAACTTTTGGCTGCCTTTGTGCATTGTTGCGTGGCATTTTTCTGTTTGTTTGCCATTTTTGTCTGACGTTTTTGCGCACGAGTTATGCGTATTTATGATATACGTTTTGCTGTTGTTTTTTGTTTGTTGTCCAGCCCAGAGTCTGGGTCTGGGGTCTGCGCATGCACAGGATGCCGCCGGCTTTGGTCCCCGTCTCTGGGTCGCTCTCGGTGCTCGGGTAGGTAACCTGTTGCGTTGTTGTCGGCGGTTTTTGCGCCTCTGATTGTTAACTGGTTCTCTGTGTGTGCACCGCATTTTATGACATTTTCTTGTAAGCCACGCACCTACAAGTCAAATTTATCTCGCTTATTGCGAGATGAAGTTGTTACAGTTTTTCGCATTTTCGATTTTGATTTGAGTTGAGTTTGATTGTGACAACAACACCGACGATCGACCGACAATTGACAATCGACGGGGACATGGAATGAATGACGCAACACAAGGTTGACAATTTTGTGCTTTCATATTTGGCTGGGGAATGGAATGGGGTATGGGATAAGTATATGAGGGTAATCATTGGAGGGCCTAGAAGGAAAACTATTTATGGTGGTAATTATGGGTTTGTAAATGATCGTAAACTGGCAAAAGCAGTTGATAGAAGACCAAGTTGACTAGCTTAGATGATCTACCAGCTCTCAGTACATTAAGCCGGGACTGCTCTTAACTTAAAACAAAAACCTAAGTTGATCAACTTCTGTTAGTTCAAAGTAAGAAGAAGTAATTGATCAGCACTTACAACGTATTGTTGGATGCTTGATCCAAGTTTAAGTCCCACACCGAGCAGAGTTTGCAATATAATTTTGAGAATTTTTTTACCTTTTAGAATCCCTTAATAAATCCGTTTTGGCGGTGAGTTGTAAAAGTGCATACACTTTCTTTAAAATAGTAAAATGTTATCATTTGATCTATGGGGATCATTTAGATGGTTGTATTTGGCATTCGTAATATAAAGAGATTTTTGTTTTACAATACATTCTTGAGAGTGAGTTGTAAAAGTGCATACACTTTCTTTAAAAAAATAAAATTTGATCATTTGATCTTTGGGGATCATTTAGATGGTTGTAATTTTCTTTCCCAATTTGAAGAGATTTTTGTTTAACAGCACATTCTGGAGGATGAGTTGTAAAAGTGCATACACTTTCTTTGAAAAAATAAAATTTGATCTATGGGGATCATTAAAATGGTTGTATATGGCATTCCTAATATGAAGAGATTTTTGTTTTACAACACATTCTTCAGGGTGAGTTGTTAAAGTGCATACACTTTCTTTGAAAAAATTACAATTTTATCATTTGATCTATGTGGATCATTTAGATGGTTGTAATTAGCTTTCCCAATTTAAAGAGATTTTTGGTTTACAACACATTCTTGAAAGCTATCCGGCACAGCTAAGGATCAACTTAAGCTATGAGTATTCCTCATCCAAACTTCATCTAACCTTACACTAGAAACACAAGTCAAGTTTATTCCCTGAAGGTAAGCGCTGTATGTCTTAAAGTTCTACAGGGAACAGAGAGCTCTAAGAGAAGTGTTTTCAAAAGAACAGTTACCGAACCAACTTAAGACCCGGATTTTAAGATACGTTAATTTTATGTTGAGGGTTCTGTTTCTGACTCAAGCTTCTTTTGTTTTTGGATGTCAGCTTAATCGTACTTCTTGAAATAACTTGTCTCACGCTGATTTGAATGCTTGTTTATAAAGAAGCCAAAGATGTTAAGCTTTTCATAATTATTTTACGATGTTTTATTTGAAGTCTAAGAAAGTTCGATCGAACGGGCGTTGAGATAAAGTAAATGACTATGAAGGAAAAGTTACATGATTTGATGGTGAATGACCATTCCATTGTTTATAGTTCTGTTGAGGGTAAAGATTCTCTTGGATCCAAGATTGACACAAGAAATAATTGCTGATTAATGATCAAATTTTGGGTAGTTGGATTTTACATTGCAACTTAAAGTATATAAGTTCATTCTCTGATGGTTTTTAAAGCTTCGATCAAGTATTTCTGTAAAGTTTGTCCAACGTTTTGATGTACATAAAGTAATCTTTTTGATGCGTTTCACAATTATTTATTATTTGCTCTGATGTTTCTTTGATCAAGTCGCTGTTAGATTAGACATTGACTCCCTGACGAGTACTTGCATCGCCTCTGGATAAGTTTATTAGAATTCACCAAAAATGGGCATTCAAAATAACAACCAAAACAATTGGTTTCCATTAAACTGAAAGTTAGTTTAAAAAGGCAAATAATTTGGACAAACTTTCCAATCATAGCAAATTAGATGGGAACGGAAGCAAAGTTTTAGTCTTAATTCCTGTTAAACCTGTTTTCATGTTTAGCTTAAGGGGGTATTGCTGCTTGGAAGGCTGTTTTTGGACCTTTTTTAAACAAAATGTTTTCCCAAGCAGCAATACCCCCTTGAGTGGAGCAAAACGGCTTCGAAACGAACTATTAGGTACCAATTTGGTGAATAGCCTCCCAAACTTTACCCCAAACCAGACCACCAATCTCGTGGAATATGTTTTGGTTCTGTAATTAATGATTACTAATCATATAATTAGTTTTTTCTGTGTTTGTTTGGATTCGAGAGGAATTGAAGGCTCGAGACCTAAGACCTTTGCCATAAACAGACACCCCAACATATTTTGATCCCACCTAAAATAATGCAAAAAGGTTTGAGCCAAATTTCTCAAAAGTTTCGGTTAGCCAACCGCCTGTCAAATTTGTGGCTCTAGATGACCAGCGGTTAAGTCGTTTGGTTTTCTCAACAACAGTTTCCCGATAACGATAAATTTTGGTCACCGCAGCAGTGTTGCCAGACACTGTCAACGAATTAGGAATTTGTATTGCCAGAATGAATGAAATGCCATAGCAGGGGCACACTTGTTTACATGAATCGGTAAACTAATTTGGCTTCATCCGGATCTGTAACATAAGTAGACCTCATTCTGTGCTCGAATGCTTTATTTCTTTGTGAAATCAAACGACTTGGGTAAAATCCAAAGATATATTGATTATATTTTGAATCAAGTCTCTAATCATAAGAACAATTATAACATTTATGCTTTTAGCCCAATTTCTAAGCATAATAACTACTCAACTCATCAATGAGAATGCTTGTGGGCATTCCTTTTGAATGGCAAAACCCTTTCCTTCCCCCACAACATGCTAATCCAATTTGGTGAGTTTCCGGGAACAATTCACAGACTCAGCTCAGCTCCAATCGATTCATTAAAATCGCTAAAAATGGGCCAGAAGAAGATGTGCCATTGTGCCGAACCAAAGAGCTGACCATAGCCAGGCCACAAGTATAAAACCCATAATCAAATCCCATACCCTTCGCATTTGGCACAAAAAAAAGTTTCGCTGTTTGTGGTACTCGTAATTTTGTGGGCGTTTTTACTTCTATTAGGTCAGGGAACGTGCTTTGAATGAGATGCGTGTGTGTTGATGGCCGAAGGAAGCCTCAACTTCAGCTTCAATTCTAAGACTTCTAAGTCCTGTGCGTGCGAATCAGTTAAACTGGCCGGGGCACCTTTCACAGCAACAGCAACAGCAAAAACAACAACGACACGATTCCGGGCTCTGGACTCGCCGCTTCGCCATCTTGTGGCCCAATATATGCATGAGGCACACATAAATCAATGTCAACCATAATCATTTAAAATCAATCAAAATGCGAACGCTTTGACTGCAGAATTGCCGGGAATTGGTCGAACGTGGTTCGCCCGGATGGACAAGAGTTCCTCGTACATGTACATTAGCTCCTCCTCCTGCCGCCCGCTGCCGCCACCTCCTGCTTGCTATCTACCGTCTATGATCTGGTCAGTTTCAGTGTCTGGCCTGGCCGGGCCGTGGCTGGCCTGCAGTTTGAAGCGATTAGTGGCCAGCTCCGCTTTGCTCTCGGGTGTCCAAAGCGCCCCCGCCTAAGCCTGCAGTTGACGCGGCCTTTTCTGATTTGGCTCTTTTTTGCTTTCGCCGTCAATTTTGTGTAGTTTTTACGCGTGTGTGTCTCAACCTGTCCGAAATGGCCTCGTCGACTGTTAGATACCCGACATTACCATATCTCTCCATAACGCTCTAAATTCATTCGTAGTCAGTCAGAAAATGCCCTGCATGCGTAACGTGGCGCTGTTGTTGGCTGGTGCCTGCCCGCGTCTGGGCTGCGACTCTGGCTCTGGCTCTGGCTCTGACTTTGACCAGTCTGTGCGTCATGCATCCATCTAATGACGAGGACAGACAGTGGGCCACATAAATTTAAGGAGTAGCCTAAGTGGAACAAGGAAAGGCAATTGGATGAGAGTTAGCTGTTCAGCATTTGGTTTTTCCAACTCTTTTTCTAGTGTCTTTTTTAGAGAATGGTCTCTGCACTGACATAAGCATGGTGTGGGCACCCCACACACATTACTATGGCATTATCTATTTAATTTGGTTTTACCTAGGTGGTTTTCTTCAACCAAAATTGTATGCAATAACGCCCGTGCAGTTGAAATAACACCCGTGGGCGTTATTCCGCTTTCAAAAGTGCATATAAGCTATTGATATTTTATCTAAACTAGTTAAAAAGAATTTTATTCTTTACCTGAAGATGGTTTTGTTCATCCAAAATTGTTTGCATTAACGCCCGAGCAGTTGAAATAACATCCGTGGGCGTTATAGCGCTTTCAAAAGTGTAAATAAGCTATTGATGTTTTATCTAAACTATTTAAAAACAATTCCATTCTTTACCTTAAGGCATTAAGCAATTTTAACAAGTTTTTAGATATAACGGGCGTTATTCCGCTTTCAAATGTGGTGTAATTGCACTTATGGAATTGAAATAATTTATGATAAGTGACTTGCAAAATTACTAATTTAAAGTATCCAACAAGTGATCGGCCATGTGAGCAGTGAAATTGTCACTGGAGACTAAGATACATTGTATTGTTTCTGCTGAACGAAGTGCTACGTTTTAAAAGGCCATTTTTTTTTATCTATAGAAGATAATTTCGAAAAAGTTGTTAAACTTAAGTTTTAACATATTTATTAGTATATTCAAATGATTTATCGCCTAAAAAAAAAACACCGATTTTTATAGTACGTGCACCAAATAACCCAAAATACAAATATCGGTATCGAAAAAACCAATCGATATACAAGCACAGCTGTAGATAGCAGTATCATTTGCAAGGAGCGTACTTTTTTGTACTATTAATACGTCAAATTGTTTATCTTGTCACGGTATTACTGTAGCTCAGCTGAAAGATCAGTGAAAATGTATGAATGATCAGAGAGCAAGTTCTTCTGCTGAACGCGGCCATTGTTAAGTCTGGTATGGATTAGGTGTTGAACTTTGTATCTCATTGTAAAGAGAACTAAGTTTAAGTTAAGATTTATGAAGAAAGTTCTTATATCTCTCACAATCTTGAAGGTGGATTATGCGTAAAGGACGAAGAGTATTATATACTGATCGATTAAGTTTGCCAACGAAAGGCTGAATTATAGTGAAGTTATAAGCAAGACAAAACGCAAGTGGCACTTAACAGTGAATGAGAGCTACCCGAGTGATCACAAATCATTTCTGAAATTCAGTTTTAAGCACAAAATGTGAAACTCTTTCCACTGTATTGCTCGCTGCTCGAGTTGTTTTCTCGCTTGGCAGCACCACCGGCGTTGCAATTTGAAGTTTGGCCGTTTTTGAGAAGCGGGGAGTGGATTTTGGGTCTGGTTGGTTGGTTGGTCAGGCGAACGAAAAAAACAGAAATTGGCTTATCGAACCGATGACGCCATTTGAAGGCCTTTGCAGTGCGCATTCAAATGAGTTTAGGCGCAAATTGTCAGTGAATTATCGATAGATTTTGCAGATAGTCACCGAGTAAATGTTTATTGATTAAAAGAGGAAATATAAAGCCACCAGGCAGGCCATGACCCCCAAAACCATCTGCCCGTCAATGTTCAATGCCTGGGCACCTGTCAGTGTGTGTGTGTGTGTGCGAGTGTGTGGGTGAATATATCGTGTGAACGGCTGCATATGTTAATATCTTCCACTATTTCGCTTTAATTTCCTTTTGTTTTGGTCGAAAATGCTGCCGCAGACAGGGACAAAAGATTTCGCCGCCGAAAGAGATGGCCGAAGCTTTAGAAAATTACAGGGGAGTAGAGCTACCCACGTTCCTATTCCAGTTTTTTGAATAATTTAACGCTGAGAAATTCCTTACTCCGCTTTGCTTTCCTTTCGTTTCCTACCTTAATAATAATAATGGCAATAAATCATAAAAATTGCACCTTTCATTCAAGTCTGGTTATTTCATTCGGCTTCCCCCCGTTTTTGCTTCTTCTTCTTCTTGTTTTCGGGGGGATGGGGAGGATCTGTGATTTCTCGGAGTCCCGGAGTCTAATAACAACTTGCAGTCAGTCCAGTCACTTAGGTCTTCTTGCCCAAAAACCGACTTTGGTGTGTACATATGTAAGCCCAGGCGCCGTTTCTGTATAAACTTTTGGTTTGGAACATTTTCGGTTTTTGGTCTCGTGTTTGGTTGTTTAATTCTTTTGTTGATTTGCGTGTTTTGAATAAATTTTATGCGTTTGTAGTTGACATGACATGTGCGTGCAAACATTTTTCATTTCCATTTTGTATGCCATGTTAGCGTTTAAAAAAAATATATGTATATACTATATGTGTGCGATATATGCGCGAAGGTACGTAATTATAAAAATAAATACACAGGCAGCAGAAAAATTATGCCAGCAATTGAGTTTTATTGTGGTCGTATGTTTTGGCAACTGCCGATAAGGATCTGAGGGCTGCTCATTGCACTAATTACAGGAGTCATTCATAAGTCGGGCGAAAATGTGTGGCAAGATTTGGGACCAATGCGTGTTGGAATTTTTTGTTCGAGTTTTGGGTGGGTTACTTTTTGGTTAAGTAATGAATTTCATTGGGATGCTTTGGAAGTTACACCATGGGGAATATGGTTAAGGGTTGTAATCTTATCGGGATCTTACCGAAATGATAGCCCTTATGGGATTTCAAAAAACTAACCATAAATTCTTCTCTTTTTTGTGTCACGAATTTGATAAGCCGTCAACTACACCGTAAAAATCAGCCTCTTTCAATTTCCACCGTTTCATTTTCGATCGTTTCGGTTGGACAGGTGGTCTCTCTCGTAGATATTGCCCCACGGTGGCCGAAGTCACTCGTGCGTTTCAAAGAGACGTCAGCCGAACTAGCAACTTGTTCAGAGAGAAGCACAAAAAGCAAGTAAATCAACTGCTCACCCACACAAGCACATTTTTTTGCCCTCTCCATTCAACCAAACAGCTGGGGTCGCATTCTCAACTCCTACCTAAAGTTATCTGTCACTTAAACTCACAAATAACAGTTTATCAGCTATGTAGAAGATGAGAAATCGGCCCTTATTAGATCATTTTAGCAAAAATTAACTTGATGAGTCTATTTTAAATATCTTTTGATGATTATAAAGAGATATGTTTATAAGAAGACTCGAAAATGACTCGGGCATGTGCTCAAAATGTGATTCATGAATATAAGACACTAAAAAGAAGCTAAAATGCCTGTTAAAATCTAATCTTCAGGTATTTATATTAAACTATAGTATTTCAATTAGTTGTAGGACTCAAAAAACACTCTAACATGATCAAGAATTTCCTCAAATGTTTGCTGGGATATGACCCAGTCTGACTCCAGCAAACAAGTCCTTTTTGAGTCCTTAATCTAATTAATACAGTCATAAATGCACTCGTTTTCTGATCATAAATAATACGTTTGTCGGGAGAAAATGGTACCCTAGCCGCGACACTTCTTAAAGAGTCGTTTTTCACCCTTTCTTCTGATCAGCTTAGACTCAGTTTCGAGTGATTTGCGAGCATTTTGAGCATATGCATGAGTCATTTTCGAATCTTCTTTGAATCGCACATGAATGTTGTCTCTTTTTAATCATCAAAGGTCTCGAAAAAGACTCATCAAGGTGATTTTTGTTAAAACGATCTTCCAAATGTTGGATGGGCTTGGACTGATGAAAATAGTCAAAAGTGCGCTCAGTTTCAGAATATAATTAATACTATATTTGGAAGAAAATGGTAACCTAGCGGCGACTCTTTTAAAAGAGTGGTTCTTAAACCGTTCTTTGGACTAGTTTCGAATCATTTGAGAGTCTTTTTTTAGTAGCACTTTACTAAATCACTCTTTCAGCGAATTTATGAATCATTTTCGTGTCTCTGTTAATCACACATGATAGACATTTCTTTTTAATCATCAAAGGGGTCGGAAAAGACTCATCAAGGTGATTTTTATGAAAATTATCTTCCAAGATGTGCAAGATTCGATGCCATATTGATGATTGAAAAACGATTGCTTTTGAAATAAGTGATTCAAAATGTGATTTATGGAAATACGAATTTAAAAAGACCCGCCAATGCCTCGAATATGACTTGAATCTGATCAGAAGAACGGGGCTAAAAACCACGCTTTACGAAGTGTGGCGACTGGGGTCCCTTCTTCTCCCCTCAAAAGAGTTAAATAACAGCTTTTTTACACAGAAAAAAAAAAATCTGAAATCAATCCGAAACGGGAATGAAAACAGGGTAATCCCGTGATCCTGTTTTTCGGGATTAAAAAAACAAAGTGTGAGACAAATCAATCTTTTCACGGATCGGCTCATGAATATACGGGATTACCTTCTTTTCAGTCCCGTTTCGGATTGATTTCTTTTTCAGTGTGGTAGTACTAAGAACAAGAATGTATTTTTGGTATATAGGTTCAGAAAGAGTTTGTAAGCATATGGTTCAAGCTTAGCGAAAGCCAACGGCTATAACTTTTTAGCATAAGAACGTGTCAGCTAAAGATATTCCGGATCACACGGATCTAACAACTTTTGCTAAGCTAATCAAATAGATTTTTGTTTAATACCCAGTATTTGATGCCAAACTCTTTTACTTTTCTGCAATCAGTCCCCCTAAAAACGGATCCCAAAGTGGGTTCGAAATGAATTGGGAAAAAACTTAAAATAATCGACCTTTTTATTGTACTTATGGTCTCATCATTTGTCTAAATGACGGCTCGAAGCCAAAACAAACCGTTGGATTACTGAAGATCAGGTCGGTATTGGTTTTACCGACCTTATCTTCAGTAATACCACCGTTTGGAATCACAATAAACTAACGGCTATGCGGAAAAGATCAGATTCAACGGATTCTTTTTTTTTTTTAATTTTTTTTGGTTTATTTAACATGAACGGACAGGTTGTTGTATCTCGATATGTGTGATCCATCACTATAGTCTGCCAGTTTCAACCCGACTTTTGGTTAATTCTTTGACAATGACGAAACAGTCTTGGGTTATTCTGGAGTTAGTTTCTATAAATGAATGATGATATTTTTCTTAGTTCCTCACCGACTTTTACTTGAATTTTAAGTGGTTCATGTTGCTCAGTTAGTCAATTTGTTGACATTTGCGAGCATTCTTTTGCTTATAACTCGACTATGGTTTTTTTCTCGATGTGTAAATAACCCTGATTACTATGAATGTCAAGATGGTACGAATTTTATATTTATTAAACTATCAAACGGCTATGTCGACTAGTCTGTTGATGCTGATCGAGAATATATATGCTTTAGGGGGTTGGCTATGCTTCCTTCTGACTGTTACATACTTTTGCACCAACTTAACTTAATATATAGGTAATCTATGTACCTTTGGTACAGCGTGGACTAAGCAACTGAGCAAAACGAGCTAGTGTTATACAATACTTAAGCTACAAAAGCTACAGCAACAGCGAACAAAGCTGTTTTATATGTGACTCTCCTTCTAGATGTAACAATAAATTAGTAAATACAAAATTTTATTGTGCATTGGATTTGATGATGCGGAAAAAAAGATAAACACTTTCTACCCTTCAAATAAATATACAAAAAATCGGAAACCATTTTGCCCTTGAACCAGCTCTCCCTCAACCCCTACAAACAAAGTCATAAAATGCCCATTCCAATACCAAAACGAACCACACAACATTACAGAACACTTCATAATTGCCGCATAAAACATAAAAGGCGTTAAATTATTTACTTAACCACGAGATAAACACAAAATGCGCTCAACAGATTTGCCATACGTTTTTATTTTCCATTTAGCACTTTGACTGGGCGAGTGAAAAGTGAACTGAAGGAAAAGCCCACAAAAGACTTTCCAGCGTAGTAAGATAAACGTCGAGCAAACGATTTGTATCTAATTTTATGAGGTCATAAAAAGCAATCATTTTGCCATTTGCCACACAGAGACCACAGCTGGGGCCCAGACTCAGACCCCATTCGGCAGTTAAACGGGATTTTATGGCTCAGACTACTACCCAAACACGAGTCAGAATCGGAGATGGAGTCGGAGTCGGAGTCCGAGGTTTGTTGAAGTGAATTACATGAAATTGGCTGCTTATTGGCTTTTAATTGTTGTCTTTTGTGAGGGCGTGGTCGAGTGAGTTCAAAGAGGTCGGAAGTGCGTTTCCATTTCCTAAGGTCAGTGTGGAAGCTAAAGAAGTACATAAAAAATAAAAAAAAAAATGCAATCTAGATAAGCGTGTCACATAATTAATTAGATACTATAAAATGTTCAACTAATTAGCACACAAAAACTGAAGTTTTGGGGGAGTTGTTTTGTGTTTTTGTTGTTTTCTGTATTTTTTATGGGGTCACTGAGAAGACGTGCCTGAAATACATAATAAATTAGCAATAGAATTTAATTTTATGAGTTCATAAAACGTAGAAGGTTTCAAGGTTCAAAGAAGACTGGGGGTTTAGCTTTGCAGTTAGAGATGGAGTGTTACTGATAATCGAAGTGGGTTGATCTTGGTGGAAGCAGCTCTGTTGGGCAACAACAAAATCTACGCTGAATATGAAAAGTTTGCTGCTTTGAACTTTGGTTGAAGTTTGGGTATACAGAGCATGCTCTCCGGCAGCCCTCAATTTGTATAGATCCTCCCTTCGGTTCCTATTTAAATTTCTTAATAATTTTTCCCTTGAAAAAATATTTGAATCAATTTTTGGTTAATTATTAAAAATTAGCTACATATGTTATTTGTTTCCTGCAGCTGTGTGCGCAAAGGCGCCAGACACAAGTTTCATGAATGAAAATGAAGTTGCTGTCCTCTTTCTACACACACACACACACACATAAACACTTATTTCATATATGCTTTGAGCCATAATTTGGCTGCCAAAAAGAGGGTACCACAACCAAATAGCGGCGAGCAGCTCCTCAATTTGGGCCCATAAATCAATCGACGCCATCGTCCCTAAAAATTTAACCCAAAACATCTGTGTGTTTTTTTGATGCTATTTGTGTGCGTGTGTGTGTATAGGTATGGCCTCATAAACATGTTGCAAAACACTTAAAATATGTTTAGTATAAATATATATTTATAAATGAAACAAACATCAGGCAAGGGTGACACTTGCCAAGCGCTAAAACTGTCAAGTTTCGGTGTCTTGTCATAATTGAAAACCCAAAAAATTTTGTTCTAAAACAAATTCCATTTGACACAAAACATTGATAAGTTCTTAAGCTTTCAAGACATACACATGGCAAGTGACAAATTTTTGGCTTAGATTTATTTAGGAAACTATTTTAAACAACAACAGGGACTAAAATAACTAAAGGTATTTAAGTTTTTTCAATATTATAAACAAATTTTTTCCCCTAAGCATTACAACCTGCAGGTTAGAGACCGTTGTAAAACCAACCTACAGCGTCTAGATTATACATTTTTCTACAGCATTCTAGTTCACTTTGTTCACATTGTTAAAATTATACTCCCTGCTGAGCAGAATCTAACGAAAGTTGCTTTAGGCATTACTTAAGGTGTCGCCTAGATCTTCAGTAAACTGCAAGTGTGCATGCGTGCTAGAGTGTTGTAAGGCGATAGCAACCAAAAACAACACATTCATCTGACATTTGTCTTGATTTCCTTAATTCCTTCTGCTCAGCTGCTGAAATCCGAGCGAAAGGACAACTTCGTGTGCTTTTCTCTTATGAAACAGAGAGCACGAAAGTACCATAAGCAAGTGTTCCGTTCAAAACGAAAGTGATCGTGTTCTACATGCTTTACAAGCTCTGCAGTAATGTCAAATCTGCAAATCTAGCTTTTGGCAAAATCGATTTCTTACAAAATTAGCAAAATGCGGAAGGCGGCATAAATATATATTTTTTTTAAGATATCCCTCCAGTTTTTTGGTAATCATTTAATCTGTCAATTTTATTCGTCACATTTTTCATATTTAAATCAATATTATGGTATCTTAAAAAATCAAATATATAGACATTGGGTTTGGTTTTCGTTTTCGTTGTTAATCTAAGTTTACCAAGAAACAAATGTGGTTTGAATAGGTTAATTAATGTGGCTACAGGGCCCAAAAATGCAAACAAACCTCGTTAAGTTATAACATTTCGCATAAACCTGACGTGCTGGGGCAAAACGGCAAAACTTATTTGAACTCAGCACCCGTAAATACCGTAGGAACGCATGATATCTTCTCTGGTTAAAAAATTAACTTATTTTTGTAAACTTGTGTAATCGAATCAAAGTTGCCCATTCTTATTATCGATGGTAATGTCATCTCTTACTCGAACCATCTACATATCTACAATTGAGTTTTAGTGTAAGTCTATACACTTGGAGCACTGGGGAAAAAAAAGAAGATAAGACCAAATGTTGGGTCAAAGATTTGTTGTATATTATTATTCTTGCCAACTTTGCTTTGCATTTGCTTGGCCGAACGCCGAAGTGGAACAAGGTTTTTAGTCAGGCCAATACAGTGAAATGCAGTTGAAACGCTAATAATATGTTGGAACTGACCGGATCGGATGACTATATCTCATGGCTCCCATAAAAACAATCGGTCGGAACACTTGTTTTAGTGGGAAAAACTTGTTCTTTTCAATGGAAACGTCTCCAAACTTTGTAATCGTAGGTTTTCTATGTTTTTTTTTTTTTAAACTCTACCAAGTTTGATGAAAATCGGACAACTATATGGTATAGCTATCATAGAAAACATAGGTCTGAAAACAGTCTTAGTTAGAAAAACTTTTTTGTTTTTAATGGTAGCATCCTGCAACTTTGTATTTGTTTGTTTCAAATGTTTTCACTTAGCTCTACAAATTTTTGTCCAAGTCGGCTAACTATATCATATAGCTTCCATACGAACGATCGGCCGGAAAATGGGTCTTTGTGGGAAAAAATCAATATTTTGCAAGGCTATACAATTTGACTCTAAAGGCACTAACACACTTTTACGTTACAGAATGGAACACATATCACTTCTGGTAGGGGCCCTGACGGGGCATTGTCTTATACTAGCACACCCAGGCGTACAACATTTCGACTTCTGCAGAAGCTGCAGATTTGAGGAAGGGGAGAAAACGATACAGCACCTTCTGTGTCAGTAGGAGGAGACTCTGGTTTCTTGGTCAATCCGTCCTACTCAACCTGTCAGAGACATCCAACATAGAGATCGCAGCTCTACCAAAATTAATTCTGTCCACACAATGGTTCAGTACCGAAGATCACCTTAGGGTATAATTAGGGTTTAACAAGGAAGACATGGTATCCCAACGGGCCCTAAGTGGAAGAGTGACTTGTCACTCTCAGCCATTGCAACCTAACCTAACCTAAGGGTAGAAAAACTTCGGCACAAACGAACTTAGCTTAGCTTTTTCGCTGTTTTCTGTTGTTGTTGCTGGACTTTTTCCAAGTAAATTTTGTGCCCACTGCTGCTTTAAAGAACTATATTCATACTTAAGGAATGCATGATTAACTGACACCTATTGGTCAACGCAGCTTAAGCATTGGATGTATGTATTTCCCACAAAGAACACATTCTTAAATGATATTCCACAAGGCTAAAGACCCAAAAAGTGGATGATTTAGTTTAACTTAACACTTTTTAGGGGTTAAAGAATGCTTCTTGCATAGAGTAAAACGACACAACTAACGAATTGTACACTTGCTCTTTACAAGTTCTCACTTCAACACATATTTTTTAATTAAATTCATTACACTCCAAAAAAAAAACAAAACAAAACAAAACAACAAAAATTGGATGGGGGATAAAAACAGAATTCGCCATCCATCGCAGAAATAAAAACTCAGCCGAGTATTGAGTGGAGCTGGGGCTGAAGGGCGGCGGAATGGCAGCATACAAAAATAATAATAAACCGCCGCTTGAATTCGATGCAGACACGGGCGGATATTTTTTGACGTTGCCCAAAGGAGAAGACATGCTGGGCTATCCCCCCGCGCAGCGCAGGAGGCGTAAATGCTTTCGAGGCCAAATCAACTGGACAGGGAACTCTCGCAGCTGGAGGGCAGCAACGGCAGCAGGACCAGCCGAACATCCTTTGTTGCGCGAAAAGGTGGTTGCAATTTCGCAGAGTGGAAAATAAAAACAAAATGAGAGCTTTAAGCATCACATTTTGCTCTTTGCATATATGAGGAAAATGGCAAAGAAAATTGTTTGGGTTAAAGGTGTTGCAACTTTAATTTCCGTTCACCGCCGCAGGACTTCCTACACATGCCGGCACGGGGAAAAAAAATGCCCTTACCCACAATATATATATGTGTATATAAATGTGTGTGTGTGTGTGTGTGTGTGTGCACGTTCACTTTGTATGTAAATCATCCTCGAAAGCGTCACCAGCAACAGCAGCACCAAACAGGATACAGGACACAGGATGAGGATGCGCCGTAGGTGGTCAACGGTATATGCAGTGTAACCGAGACCGCAGAGGGCGCCGTAAAAGCTTTTTGTGTCAACGCCATCAACGTTGAAATCAATTCAACCGCCGGCAACGACTACGACGACGTCTGCTCCTGGCATTGTGTTGATGATGCCCGGGAAATGGGGGTGGCGCAGTAAACTTTCACCTACGCGGTCCACGGAACACAGCAGGAGCACCCAGCCAGCAGAGCAGAATGGTGTGGGGCTCTCCCAAAGAGAAAGAGAGATGCCATCATCAGAAAGTGTCAATAGCAAAAACGAGGCAAGGGAATTATGAAATATTTTATTAAAACTGAAGGCAAACGATGCCAAAGTAAAATGGAGATGGGAATGCTGCATATTTCCATTAAAGTGGGGAGTATGGAAATTGTGGGTTCCAGTTAGTTGAAGGAAGCATAGATTGTTCATATGATACTCAAACAGGACGACTTCTGTTTGATTCTTATTTGATTATTCGCTTCCCCTTGCCACAAATCTCCCCCACAATTTGTATAAATTCCTAGACCCTTCCAAAGAGTCCTCATTCTGTTTTGCAATTTACACAAAATTAAATTCAAACTGTCCTCGTTGTGTCCTTATGGCCAGGAAAGACAAGAGGCAATAAATGAAAAAATTCCAGTGCAACGTTTGAAGTTTATTGGCCATAAATAAGCAGGCCAAAAGGACCGAGGACACTCGACAGCGATTGACAATTTGATTAAAAAAAAAACAACAAGGATGCATTTTTTGTTGTTTTTGTTTTCTTATTTTCATTAAAGTGAAAGTGCGAAATGAAAATTAAATTTTCCACACACACACACACACACACAATTGAGTAATTGCTGCTAATGAAAGCCTGTTTGGTGAGGGGGCGGGGGGGGCAGCGCATTTAAGTGGCTAATTTCGCTGGAATGCTACCCCCGGGGAAGGGGCAACACAGGATGACAAATGAAATTGCATTCGCTGCACAAAATGCAAATGAAATGCGCAATGCAATGTGGAGGATGCCAGGCCAGGTTGTGGGGCAGGAGCAGGGATGCTGGACAATTGAATGCAATGTGCGAATGTGTGAACATGCGAGTGTGTGTGCGTGTGTGTGTGTGAACATGAGTGAAATGTCCACCCGTCTGTCCTGTCCCCCCCCCCCGTCCCGTCCCGCTGCTGTGTTTTACAAATTTCGCATTTATTGCCTGTGACAAAATATGATACGAAAATTAATATTATTGATTAAATAATTGAAATCGGCACTGGCCAGGACCCTGTATAGACCATAAATTATAATTCCGCTGGACAGTTGTGTGCACATTCTGTGTGTTTGGAATTGCGTTGACATTTCTGTGTGGCATTTGTCAGTTGTGCGGACATTTAAATTAATTTTGAAGATGTTTTTGAATGGAAGAAAAGTGGTGTAGGGAGAATTTATGCAATTTTTATATCCTTCTATATCTTGTTACAGCTGTACGATCTACCTATCTCCGTTCTGGTGTTGTTTCTCTTGTTAAAGTTTTGCAAAAACCATAACATGACCACGAGCCGTTAAAAAACTGCACGTTTATAGAGAATCTTTATCAGAGAAGTGACTTTTCTGAAAACTTTGTTACTTCTGCAGAAGAGCAGGGCGCATTGTTGTTGTAGGTTTCTTATATGTCATCTTGTTTTGAACAAAGTTGATTGAGTTTTTGCTTTGTCATCAACCTTTGCTTACTTATATAAGAAAAATACTTTAAATACCAACAAGTTTTTGAAATACTAAATATACCAAAAAAATACCAAACAAATTTAAATGAAAAAATTAACTTAAGAAAGCACTAAGCTCTATGAAATACTAAATATACCACACAAATACCAATAATACTGAAAATACTAAAAATACCAAAATAAAAACTTCTCAAAATACTTAAGAAACCCTTTAAAACCACAGTACCCTTAACATAACTGTATGTTATATAAGAACCTAAATGTGAAATATACCAACAATTTCTAAAAAAATACTAAATATATCCTAATTTACCAAAACAAACAAATCCTAAACATTTCTCTAGAATAAACGAGAGCGTAAGTTAAGTCGATATACCCATTACTGAGGAAAATGAATAAGAGCTGCACCCGAAACGTGAATCTGCCCGTGACACGGTGTGTCACGACGTGAAGGTAAGCAAACATAGAGTTTTGTGCGTGAACAACCTTGATTCGTCCGTTTTTTGTGAATGAATTAACATTAAACCTCCTTAATGCAATATTCAAGAAAGTATTATCAACAGAAAATATGCATACCGTATTGTTTTAAGGTATTTATCTGACAAAATACTACGGGCACACTCAGCTGTAACGAAATCAACTCTTGCAAAATTTCCAAGAACCCCGAAAATTTTGAGTTTTCCAACTGCAGCAAATCTGCTTTAAATGAAACTATAATAAATTGCAACAGAAAAAAAGAAGAAATAAATAAAATATCTGAGAAGTATGTAACATCCAGAAGGAAGCATCTCCGACCCCATAAAGTATATATATTCTTGATCAGCATCAACAGCCGAGTCGATATAGCCATGTCCGTCTGTCTGTCCGTATGAACGCACAGATCTCAGAGATGGTAAGAGATAGAGGTTTGACATGTATGGGACATATGCTTCTTAAGTCTGCAGGCAGATCAAGTTTATTTTCAATTTTGGCTACGCCCCCTCCCGCCCCCGCAATTTCGAAAAAACGTCATATCTCCCACTGTTTTGAAGATAGAAGGCTTGTTTCTTCTGAACATATTTAGTTATTAGGATAACTTATCGATCCGCCAAAGGAATGAAGAAGATCGGAAGAACGGTTTTAGAGTTATGATCAAAAGACAAATTTTCTTGGTACAGAGTATGTTAAAGTCGGGGTTGACCGACTTTCTTTCTTGTTCGGAATGCTTTTGCAGTTCTTGGAATGCGTTTGGCTGATCTTTCACGTATCCATTCAACCAAAAAAAGAGCTTCGAAGCTGAACACAATTTTCCAGCAAAAAAGTGGAGCATACATTTGAAATCGATTCGGGGTTAATATAAAGACCAAACTGAACATGTTTGACAGTAATATGTGACACGAAAACAGCTAAGCTGCCAAAAAGAGTAATGCCAACAAGAAATCTACCAAAAAACCACACTTTATGAACAAATTCTTTCGACGGAACTCAATTTGTGACTGCAAGGTTTCGATTTAAAGGTACTTTGAGGCTATAATTCCTTGTATTTTCTAAAAATAAACGGTTAAACTATACAATAGTAAGATAAACCCTTGAAAAGTCTTCACCAAAGTGTTTTCCACTTCATGAACATAGAAATTAATGTTGTTTCAAATGAATCAGCTTATATAACCTCAGGTAGTCACGTAAATTCGCATTCGAATATTACCTTGTTTGAGGTTCCGTGGCCAATCGCTGAATTGCACATCCAGATGCTGGTCAATATAGATTGCATCACACCAAATTACCCATCATAAATATGCTCATTAACCTAATAACCATAGAGATAAGTACTTAAGTTTAAAAGCCCTTGACCTTGCTACACATTTAGCCCAACCACACAGGATCAGCGCAGGAGGATTAAGGAGGATCAGCCAAGGCTTGCACTTTCCGTTGACCTTCACAGTAAAATTACATAACATTAGAACCTGCTGCCTTCGCGTGTCCTTGTTGTCCTTGTTCGGCTGGCCACCGCTGTGAAAGTGTAACTAAACACAAATCCCTCGGCGATTGCATAAATTTTGCCATGTTTTGGCTATTCAAAATACTTGCAACAATGCAACTTTCTCTTTTTTTTTTTTGGCCCGGAGGCTGCTAATCCCTTTTGTGTGTGTGTCCCTCAAAAGGAGTTGAGTCTTTTGTTAATCGCTGTTTTTGGGCTGAGCAAACAGGTTCCTGACAAATTTCCTGTTGCCATCCCGTTTCGCAGTCAGAGGCCAACGAAGATAGATTGTGTGTGAAAATCCTTTCAAATGATTTGTTTACCAACAGAGCGACTCGCGCGCGCGCCTCCTTCATTCCTCTCCTCTTCTCGCTGGTAGTTTCTTATCCCACTGTGGCAGCTGTTGCATTTTCCACGCATTTATCAGAGTCCATGTCCATGTCCTCCTCATCAGCTGGTGGAACATATTTCAATGTTCGTGACTCGATTTTTATTTGCCGTTTGCAACGTTTCCATCGTCTGTCTGCGGAGCTGTGGCCACAGCTCGAACGTTTTTATTTTGTGCGATTTAATTTTTATTATAATGCTCTATGGTCAATCGCACACGCTTGGCCAGGCAGACGGCAGACGTCTCTCCTCCTCCTACTCCTCTAAGCCGGGGTTTATCGACAAACACTTTACGAAGCGAAGTCAGCACGGAAGAAGGCTAAGGGGGGCAGAGGCGTGGCGCAGGAGGGGGTTAAACAGGAAAAACAATTGTCAAATTTTCGAACTTCAATAATACCTTCCATTTTAGCTTGAACCAAATCAATGGTTTTGGTCATGGAAGAAGTCCTTAAACCTTAATCAAACATTTTACAACCAAGAACTTTCTTATGGCCTCCCCCTTCCTAGCCACGCCTCTGACCGCAGCTGGACTTTTATTGATTGTATTTTAGTGGTAATTTTTTTCGGTTTTTTTGCCCGTGGACTAAAAACATGTTTTTCTGCGTTGCGCCATCAGACACAACCAACCGGCCAACTGGCCAACCAACCGCTTGAGCCGTTAGCTTTTCTCATGGCTGCCTGCCTCCTCTTTGTTATTTGGGTGCTAAACTTGCCCGCTCAATCAACATGCACTTGAAGTCATCTTCGTTTTGGTGCCTGTTCACCTGCCTGTCGCTGTTTATTAAATGATAACAGCCTCGACCCAATCTCAGTTGTCACTCGACCGAACAGTTTTGTCTACCCCTAAGTGGGGCCCCGTTTCCGTAGGGGCATAGCTCATAATGCTATGCGGCGCAATCTTCAATTCATTTACATTTTTATTCACGCAGATTAACAGTATCGTCATGTCATCATCTTGCGGCGGCTTATGCTTAAGAGCCAGCTGGCAATGCTCCATCTTCCAGGCAGAAAGGCAGGCAGGCAGCCCAGTCAAGCCGTTGGAGATGGTGGCTAAACCAGCACCTTCCTCCTCTCGACTAGAGCGAGCACACGTACGCCAAACTGTTGCAATGTCGCAAATTTTTATCGCACGTCTACAAGAAATTCAACGCGTGCACATTCCGCATTCAGTGCTCACACAGCATCTCACAAGAAGTGCGAACAGTGGGGCAAAAATTAGGGAAAAGTTGCAGACCAAATTGGCACAAGACTTGCCTTTCCATAGCTAAGACTGGATTTACACGGGGAAGCTAACTTCATGAAGTTCTCTTAGTGGGCGGAATAATGGAAAGGTTCAGAATCTCACGAGAGAACTCCATGAAGTTAGCTTCATCATGTTAATCCAGTCTAAATCTGGATAATGATACACTCAGAAAAACAACCAAGAACTTTATACTTGAATTAAGTACAAACGGTGTCAACAATACGGTAAGTACGACAATACTTGATTTAAGTACAAAAATTCTTATATCAAGTACGATTTTTTCAATACCGAAATACTTGATATTAGATTGTTTTGGGATATATTAAGTATGTTTTGAATTATTAAAATATTTTTAATCATACACTCATACAAAAATTCGCTCTGGAAATTAAAAATTCTCCCATAATATCCGTCCTAAGGCGATTCACCCTAAAATTAAGAAAACTTTTTCAAAGTTTCAGAAAATTTTTCCATTAATGAGAAAATATTTTTTTAATTTAGGACGGAAATCATAGGAGAATTTCTAGTTTTTGGGGCGAATGTTTTCTGAGTGTACTTTTAGCTTAAACTGGTCTTAAGTCCAGCCCGATCGATGTCTCAAAATAAGTACAAAACGTTTGTTCTTAAAGTGAGTAATTTCTATTGCCAGCCCAAAAACATTCAAGGAAGAATATAAGTGTACTTCAAACAAGTACAAAATGTTCTTGGTTTGAGCCCATACAGAAGCTATACCCACTTTGTTTTTGAACGAGGTCTCTGTATTAAACCAAAGAAATATGCAAGACCCATAACCAAAGAGCAAGTTCGAGCTAATGTAGCTCACAAATTTACCATCACTCCATTACTGAATTGCTGCTAAAGCCAGTTGGGAATTTTAAGAACAGACTCGATTAAAAATAATTTATATTTTCTGTTGCGCAATTTGTGGAGCTAGGACAATGAGTCCACTTTGTACTCAATGTAACATATTTTGTACTTGAACTAAGAGCTCGCTTTTGTAGAATCTATAATCTTACTGAGAACAATCTTAACAAGGTTTGTTCTCCTTTCAATAATATTACCATTCATTTTTCGAGTTTAGAATGTTTCGTACTTAAATTAAGTACACCCAAGAAAGAATCATACTTGAAATTTCAAGCACAAAACAGCTTAAATTCTATCCCGTTTGGTCTAGAACGCCGGTAGCCTTTTTTTCTGAGTGTAGGTAGACCTGACCCAAATATTGTTTTATAACTTAAATTGAAGTTGGATCGACCTTTTTTTTATCCCATATTTCACTACTCATTTTTATCCTATCCTATTTTTTTTTATTATACTCTCGCAAGTTCTCGCTTAAATATTTTTAAAAGTAATTTTTTCCCCCAACGACCCATTTTCCGACCGTTTGTTCCTATTGGAGCTATTTGATATAGTCAGCCGATTTGAACAAAAATTTGGAGAATGGTTTGCAAGCATATAAAACTAGCAAATACAAAATTGCAGGATGCTACCATTTATAACAAAAAAGTTTTTCTAACTAAGACTGTTTTTCAGACCTATCTTTTGTATGGCGGATATACCATATAGTTGTCCGATTTTCATTAAATTTGCCAGAATTATAAAAAAGCATCGAAAACTTATGAATACAAAGTTTGGAGACGTTTCCATTGAAATGAAAAAAGTTTTTGATACTTAAACTAGTTTTCCGACCGATTGTCATGAGATATAGTCATCTGATCAGGTCGGTTCTAATATATTAGCAGCGTGCAGCAAAAAGAAGACTCTGTGCAAAATTTCAGCACGAAAACTTCAATATTGAAAGACAAATTTTCATGGAAATAGACGGACGGACAAAGCTTAATCGACTCAGCTTGTCATCCTGATCAAGAATATATATATAGTTTAGTGGGTCGAAAATAAATATTTCTTTGCGTTGAAAAATTCTGGGCAAAATTATGCAAATGTATTTAGAAAATATTTAGAAATATTTTGAAAAAACCTAAAAAAAAATGTTCCCTCAATTTTCGACCCATTTCATGCCACAGTGACATCTGTTTAGTTCCTTTACTTTGCCAGCATTTGCTGCTCGCTCTCGCCGGTGTACATCTGTCTGTCTATTTTCCCTGGGACTTGGGGCAACTGCATTGGATATTGGGCATTGAGCATTGAGCACTGGGCATCATCGTGTTGGCCAGCACGAGGAAAGAATTGTTGCTGCAATTGACTTGCGCTTGTTTGATTGCATTCGAGCTCGCACCTTGGAGTCGTCTTGTGGTTTGCCATGGCCATTGCCTCTCGCCTCCATTCTCCCACCCTTCTTCATCCTTGTCTGTGGCATTTCGCTCGAAAATAAAGATGTTAAACGTTTTGCTGATTCGTGTTTTATGAACTCAATTTCAATTTATAATCTCTGTTGCCACTCACTGGCTTTTGGCTGGGAGTTTGAGGCGTTTTAGCCATTTGTGTGTGTGCGTTATCGCCTAGGAATACTGGTCAATACTACCCAAAAGCCCTGTCCCTCCCCTCTTTCGACGTTTCTCTGACTGTCAGTCTATCTATCTGTGGGTTACTTAGTTAGCTGCTGGCTAACTCCTCTCCTCTTGTTGTTGTTGTTGCTGCATTGTCAAGTCTGCAATTTTAATGTTGACAGAAATCAGATATAGAGGCAACTTGGCCAGTGGAATGCTGCATGCACATTTAAGGTATTCGGAAATGTATCCCCCCCCCCATATCCAAGTGGCTTACATCGAGCTTAAGTAGTGAGTGAGTGGGTAAGCCGGAGCATAGAGATGCCATCACATGGCTGAATAGTGTATGCGTGTTTACCTGCAATGACAAGATGAACATAACAAAATTAGTTCAATTTGTTAGATGCATAACGAAAATAATCAATTTATGTAGGATGAATAATAATTTATGAGAGGACTTAAGCAAAATACACAAGCTTTAGTATTATCTTCGAAGTTATCGACTTTTGATGAGCTGTAAAGGGAAGTTAAAAATTTGCTTAAGAAGTTACAGCCGAGCCTTTCGTATTCTCTTGGCTTGGGCACTTTTATAACAATTTCTACATATTTTTGTATATATTTTGTCAGTTTTGAGGTATATAGGGCGCTGAAAATGCAAAGTTAACGCTGAGTTTCAGTTTACCAATTCATCTTCTTTCACATATCAAACACAGCTTCTTTCATATTCAAAAAACTGCTTGGTTTTTGAGATATTTGGTTGTATTGTTACTATTTATATTCCAAATTATGAAATTTTCTATTAAGTGGTCTTAAACTTTCTCTGCCTTTACAGATTGAGACACAAGACTCTGACAAAAACTTGCTTTTCCATCGTTTCTTAACTAAAGAAACTAATCATTCAAGTAATTAACCCTTTAGTTGAGATCGTTTCAAGTAGGCGAACCCGTTCGTAACTAAACCGAACAAATATGCAGCCAACTGATAGACTGATAAATAGTAAACCAATATCAGTATGTTTCGGTTCATTCACAGATCAGTCTAATATGATAGAGACCATCTCAACAGATTCAATTTGAAAATTGTGTTGGATAAATAAAGTATACAAAACTGATTCAATGCCGTAGAGTTTTCCAACTAAGAAACTCTTAAAAAACTGCCAAGCGATTTACAGATTTTGTCTTCACTTTTCCAAGCAAAACTATCATCATTCTGCATTCTTTTCTTTTCTCCTTCTAATCTCCATTGGAAGCGATATGTGTGGTATTATATTATATATTCCATTTAGAGAAAAAATAAAGAACTTCATACTTGGATCAAGAATGATTGATGTCAGAAGATCGATAAGAATGGAAATTCTTGATCCCAGAGCAAAATTTTGAGTCCAAGTATAAATTTTGATTTCGTTTTTCTTGATCCAAGAGCTTTAATACTTGAACCAAGTACTAAACATTCAGTACTCAAATTCATGAATCAAGTGCTAAACATACTCAAATTTGAGATTGCTAATTTTTTAATCAAGAGCATACAGCATTGTCAAAAACCGAGAGTGTACTTTCTTGTATCAAGAGCTCATCAGGTACAAGAGTAAGATCGCTTACTCTTAAACCAAGAGCTTCACAGATTTCAATCATACAGCATTTAAAATCGGTTGTTTTTTACATTTTGTTTAAATTTATTTCATGGAAAATTAATTGTGAAACCATGTAGCAAGTTTTGCCCGACTTGAGGAATACACCACACCACAAAGCAGCATCAGTGGTTACCTAGACGACTATAAATGCCTGCAACGCCATAACTGTTTGGGAATTTCAAAGCAACATAAGTGCAAAATTCGATGGTAGTTTTCGCCACTCAAACCGCTTCCATAAAAACCGAAACTGTGAGAGCGGACCCCACGCTTTTCGCACAAACAAACTTGCCCTCCTCTCTTTGTTTCTTTACCGCACTTCTGTCGCCTAAAAACACTAACCTGAGAATGAATTTAGCACGATTTCCAGAGCGAATTCTTGAAAATTGAAGTACGAATATATTTGTATACCCTTGCAGAGGGTATATTACAATTCTCCAGATGTTTGTAACGCATAGAAGAAATCATTTCCAACCACATAAACTGTATATATATTCTTGATCAGCATGACGAGCTGATTAAGCCATGTGTTCTGTACGTCTGTTTCTATGCTATCTTCTCCATCAGTTTTCAAGCTAGCGCGACCAAACTTTGCACGAAGTCTTCGGGTACAAATGCGTTGCACATTTGTCGGAAACAGTCGGATCGGATGACTATAGCATATAGCTGCCATATGAACGATCGGTCGAAAAACTACTTCTAGTGAGACAAACTTTTTTTTTTATGCAAACGTCTCCAAACTACGTGTTTACTAGTTTTCTATATTTCTTCATGATTCTGCCAAGTTTGGTCGTAATCGGACATCTATATAGTATAGCTGCCATAGAAAAGTAAGGTGAGAAAAATAGTCTTCTTAAAAAATTTTGTTTTATTTTTAATGTACACCTCTTAAAAATTGGCACATACTAATTTTATAAGCTTTCACACAGTTCTTCAAAGTTTTGTCAAAGTCGGTTGTCTATAGGTTATAGCTGCCATAGGAATGATAGGTCGAAAAACTAGTTTTAGTGAGAGAAACTTTTTGGTTTTCAACGAAAACGCCTCCAAACTTTGTATTTCTTAGCTTGCTATGCTTTTCCATGATTCCACTAAGTTTGCTCGACATTGGCCTTATCGGCCAGTCTTAGCCTTAGCTCGATAGTCCAATTAAAATTGTACACACATTCCCAAGAATCACTCCAAGTGTGTGTTTAACCAAAAACTTTTTCTCATACAAAAATAAAATCATATTTCATTCATGAAATCATTCCAATTAAGCGGCACATGTAGTATTTGGTTGCCCTCGGGGACCTTTTTGGCGTCGCCTTCAGTCTAAGAACAACAACAACGTCTCCCCCCCCCACACCCTTCCCAGTGTTTTGAAGCTGCTCTTGGGTCATGTACTTAAGACGCAGTTGGTAGATCTAATTTCCCCACAAGCAGCTTGTAATATCCTGTCTGTCGAAAAGGAAGTACTCATGTGTGTGTGTGTGTGTGTGCGTCATATTTTGCTGACGTCACAACTGCCAACTGTAACCCAAAACTAACTCACTTGATGGGGTTGGTGGGGGGGGCGTGGCCAAAAGGCTGACTCTGATTGCGACTGCCTGTTTTTAAGGGGTGGATTTTGCGAGCGAGAATATTGACGCTCTCGCTGATGGTTCCGAGATGACGTTGACAGTTACATTGATTTATGTGCCCAGAACGGGGTTTTTTTCTGCCTGAAATCTTATCCTTCCCCCCAGCCTTTTTCCTCCTTTTTTTGTTTTTTTTTGTTTTTAACGAGAATTTCAGTCCCTTTTGGGTGTAGCAATTAGTTAATTGAGTGGATTAACCAGCTTATCCTCTCAGCTGGTTTCATTTTCTAGGTGCGTACTGACCAACTGACGAACTTATCAGCCTTATACTAAGGGGAAAGGATGTGGGGTGGGGGTCCAGGGTCCAGGGGTAGCTGGTCATGTCGAAAGCGGTAAATGCACCACTTCCGATGCTCGCTTGATGGCTCAAGGCGTTAGCCAGCCAGGGGCGGGGTGCCAAGGCGAAAAGTGTGTGTGTGTGTGTAATGAATTATTGCCCTCTGATAAAATTGCATGTCCGAGCGGTTGTATTGCTCCCTTTTTTGCAGCCAGTTGCGACTTTAAAGTTGAAGTTTTAATTCTCGTCTAGCAAAAAAATGTAGATCAAGTCTCCTGAATAAACCGTTTGGCCCCTGGCCGAACACGCGCTGGTAATTGCAAGCAATTTGCCGCTCATTTCGTTGTCATAAATATCTTTGGCCCGGCTTTTTGCACAATTGTAAATCACCTTCACACCCGGCAGACATCCAATTTTCTAACACACACACACACACACACACACACACATTGGCCCCAAGGTCACAGCGTTTGCACTAGAAAATGTCGGTTAATAAATTATGTGTAAAACAACGTGTGAACTAACATAAATAATTTTGCCTTAATCCACTCCGCCGAGGATGGAACGGCAATCGATTAAGCCTAGATAAAAATCAATTTGCGGCCATAATAAATTGCTCAACTACCTAGCCAAAGAGAGAGGGAGAGAGAGGGAGTGACAGAGAGGGACGGAGGGAGAGTGCAAACAAATTGGCCGCCAGGTGAACCGACCAAACTGCAGGACCAGCCAAATTTACAAACATTGTAATCATGGGTTAAATATCGCCCAGTCTCCAAGCCAGCCGCGCACACAGCTGCATGTATCTGCCGTGGCGCATCTTCCACTCCATGGTCGATGGGACGGGTTCATGGTTTAATCACCGGCGGGCAGGGCCTGACTACAGTCGAAAGTCTCAAGCTCATCCACTTTGCACTTTACCAAATCACGATTCACAACTTAATCCCAGAGCCGGTTTCCAAGGTGCAGCCACAGCGGCTGCCTCGTTGCGTTTTGTTGCATTTCGCATACGCTAAATCGCCTAACGCCCTCTGCTTTTCGGCTGACACGCCCCCCCCCCCCCCACTCTTTTTTTGTTTTTATTCTTCTTCTTATATTTTATTGCCAAACATGGCAACTGATTCATCGAATGGGAAGAGCACAGCTGAGGTAAATAAATGAATTCATTTGTGCGGCAGACGAGGCTAGAGGCAAAATGGTTAGTTTCTAATTGAAGTGTTTGGCCGGAGACTTGGCCATGGACCAGAAGGCTGTGGCAAGTCGCAGGTGATTAGCAAAATTGAAGAGCAGGCCAGTTGGTATAGTTTGTTGTTAAAGCTTCTGTGCCGGAGATCAGTCCGATGAATCTAAAGCAAGGCAGAGTTCTAAACCGGAGATAAAAAAATAGCTTATGTCCGTGGGGAATGAGTTTCGTGGGTTGTGGGGGATTTCACTTTCAATTCCCTAAATTTTGTTTGTTTCATTTCATAGAAAAAAATTGTTGGTCTGACTGTTTGCTCACCTAAATGACAGGTACAAAAACATAAACTGAGCAAAGTCCAGCCAAGTGTCCGCTAAATATTTTATAAGGTTATTTGAAAACATTCAAAGGTAGTAGGAACAAATTAGGGAACGTTCTACCCCACCCAACATTTGAAAGGTAATTTTCACAAAAATCACCTTTCCGATTCTATTCTGACCCTTTTTGTTCAAATAAATGAATCAAAAAGACTCGAAAATGACTCTTGAATACGCTTAAAATGTGATTTAGTTAAATACGACTTAAAAAAGTCTCTTAAATGACTCGAAACTGATTAGAAGAAAGGATTGAAAACGACGCTTCAAGAAAAGTTGCGTCTAGGGTACCATTTTCCTTCGACTAAAGTATCATTTCTGATCAGAAATTAAGCGCATTTATAACTATTTTAATCAGATTTAGAACTCAAAAATAGAGAAAAGTTAACTTCGGCTATTCCGAAGTTTGTCTACCTTTGCAGCACGTTTTTCTAACTTATTTGAAAGATATATTCACTGAAAACAAACAGTATTTTCTCACTTAGACTTTATTTCTGACTCTACTTTTGTATGACAGCTATACCATATAGATGTCCGATTTCGACCAAACTTAGTGGAATCATGGGAAAGCATAGCAAACTAAGAAATACAAAGTTTGGAGGCGATTTCTTGGAAAACAAAAAAGTTTTTCTCACTAGAACTAGTTTTTCGACCGATCATTCCCATGGCAGCTATAATCTATAGTCATCCGATTTTTACAAAACCTTAAAGAATTGTGTTAACGCTTATAAAAAAAATAAATACAAATTTTAAAGTGGTTAACATTGAAGGTTTTCTCATTAGAACTACTTTTTGGACCGATCGTTCCTATGTCAGCTTTTTGTTATAGTCATCCGATCCAGCCGGTCCTGACAAATGTGCAGCGTATTTGTACCTAAAGACTTCGTGCAAAGTTCGGTCGCGATAGATCCAATACTGACGGAGGAGATAGCATAAAAACAGACGGTCAGACGGATAGACGGACAGACGGACATGGCTATACCGACTCAGCTCGTCATGCTTCCTTCTATACTTTACAAACAGCTGAACAATTTCAAAATACCCTCTGCAAGAGTATAATAATTCGCCCTACATATTAGAAATTCTCCTGATTTCATAGAAGATGGGAAAAAATAGGAAAATTTCTAGTTTTCAGGGCAAATTTTTTATAAGTTGATGCGATAAGTACAAACTTCAATAAATATTTAAAAATCAAACGATATGGACTCAAATTTGAAGAAATAATGAGTCGTAATGGTTAAAATCAAAGCGGTAGAGCGAAAGTTATCGAGAGCAAGAAAATTTGTATCAGCAATACAGTGAGGCGAAATCGACACAAACACATAGGCACAGGCTTCTATCAAATTCTATCGATTTGTTTACTTTAGCTGCCTTGGAATTCCCAAACAGTCATAGTATAATAAAAATAGATCCGTGGGTATGCAAAAAACAAGTGAGCTAGAACCGTTCAGAATTCGCTGGTTTGAAATTCTAAAAGGTCGTTAAATAAGTCACAACAGTTCAGAGGTGCAGATGGTGGGAAGGGTGTTAAAAAATCGAAGTTCCGAGTGATAAAGTCGCAGATCTGTCTTCAAAAAAAAAGTTAAATAAATAACAAACTAATACATCAAATTTAAAAGGCTCAAATATAAAAGGGCTCAAATATAAAAGGGCTCAAATATAAAAAGCAGGGCTGCAAATCGGTTTTGAACCGAACCGGTTCGAACCTGGAATCCCGAATTTCAGAAATTAAAGCTGAACCC
Organism: Lordiphosa andalusiaca; assembly: GCA_035044965.1. Taxonomy (NCBI): domain Eukaryota; kingdom Metazoa; phylum Arthropoda; class Insecta; order Diptera; family Drosophilidae; genus Lordiphosa; species Lordiphosa andalusiaca. Next base: position 1,204,267 of record JAWNNM010002225.1, read on the forward strand.
GAACGTGATCCGAACCTAAAATATCGGTTCGGCTCAAAAAAAAAAAGATAGCCATCAGAAACTTGACCTTCTGCCAAGCGACTTAATTTAGACGCCTTCAATCGGACGCCTAAAAAGGGCAAGAAAGTTAAATAACAAATCAAGAAAAACGTTTAGAATTACTTATAAAATTCCCACAAATAATAGCCTCTGTTCCCAAGTTTTTTTTTCAATTAATTGTCAAAAGAAAGAATCTAACATTACATTGGCTACATTTTTTTTACCAGAACTCCAAAATGAATATTACTTAACAGTAAATTATATATTGAATATTCCCATGTAACTGATTCAGACCCAATTCCAATTCCCAAACGATTTGTGTGGTTTTTAGGTCGAATGTAATTTTAAGAACACATGAATGATTATAGATAACAATAAATTGAACACAAAAATTATTTAAATTGTATAACGCATGGACTGCAGCAAGGTTCGAACCAAAACCTTCTCCCCAAAAACCTCGAACCTCAAATTTCGGAACCTTAACCATTGGTTAATTTCGGTTCGAACCAGTGGGACGGAGATGCATTCCTGATAAAAAGTATTATTTAGACTTCTAGTCTGCTCTGATACTTAAACTCAATGGGAATGCTGTCAGGTATCCTTGCCGATTTCAAGATCAAATCACGTTTGCCTGTAGAGCTTAAATTAATATCGGGTCTACTGGGTTGGATTCCACTAAGGGATAAAGTCGAGATTGAATAACAAGCTTAAATCAATTCTGCGTGTGATTGCCTAAAATCAACTAAGGACATGTCAGAGTAAAATCCATGGCTAAAATTCATAAAAAAGATGTCATGAATTCGGGAACAGCCCTTTCATTTCTGAGCTGATTAAGCTATGATTCAGTTCTGAGCCTAACTTAAGGGATATGATAAATAGAATAATTAATATGCATATTACGTATTCTTTTCTAGCAAACATTCTCAATTTTCGAGAGTATTCATCTAGGATCTTATAGACGACTCTTGGAAATCCGACAGAAACTGTATGAACCACTGAACCGAACCAGTCCTTATTTTGGAGTGGTTTGCCTCCCTGGTATTTTAAGTAGGAAGCAACTCCAATCCCATAAAGTGTATATATATGCATGATCAGCATCAACAGCCCCAGTCCCCAAACAGCTAGTATTTCTAGCTCTTACTCACAAATGCTGCCTATAAACATAAACTCTTGAGCACTCACTTATTTTGCTTTTTACAAAGAAATACAAAGAACTAGCCCAACTGTATGAAATGTTTTGCAATGCTTCCATCCCTTTAAGGCCCATCCAAATTCATTAACTCTGATCGGTTCAGGTACAAAACGATAGCAATATGCAGTAACTGTAACAATAAACAATGTTGAACCGCAAAAAACAGCCCGCATTTTGGTCGTATTTTATATATTAATTTGCGAACAATCGAAAATCGACATGTGACACGCGTTTTTTTTGTTTTTTTTTTTTAAATTTATGCGCTACGAATTGCATTTGCAATTTTTTGTTCGAGTTGTTGTTGTAAATGCAACATCGATGAATGCCAAATGAGAAACGATGTCGGTGGCGGTGGCGGTGGCGGTGGCATCTTCCTCTCCGTTTGTCACAAATAATAATCGAGGAGCAGGAGGCATTCGATGTAACCGACCTGCATCTGTCTGTCTGTTTGTATATATACATGTGTGCGTGTGCGTGTGTGTGTGTGTGTATCAGACATATCAAAAACAATTCCAGCTCATCAGCATCATCCTGGTTGTCAGGGCCGCCTTTCTACCCTCCTCTTTTCATTTTTATATACATTTTCTTTTTTGTTCCACACACACACGCCATAAATCAATGTTCGATTTTTCCAGCAGCAGGGAAATTCGCAACAACAAAAACGAAAAATAAAAAAAAAGCTGGAAACGCACAGTTTGCTGGAGAGACAGGCAAGGACACAGGACATTATGTTCGCGCCATGTTTAAAATTGTTGTTTTTTTTTTGTTGCTCTGATTTTGCAATTCTTGTGCGTTTTCAGCTCATGCGTTACACATTTCATTGTTGCTCAACTGTGAAAATGCATCGCACAGCTCACCTCAAGATCTACTCCGAATATCCATTCAAGACTTTGAAACCCAGCATAAATGATAAGAATCGACGGTGCTGCTGCTGCTGCTGATTCTGTGGTGGTTATTTGCGATACTTTTTCCGTTTCGTTCTCAGGCGCAGTTTACGTTTTTCCAAAATTATTGTACACAGCAATTTGATTTGCGTTATGGGGCACATGTTCCTGACCAATTTGGCGTAGATCTCCAGCCCATTAGACCCAAGGCATGCCAGTTAAGTCACAGACGCGCCAAAACGATTTTCACAAATTTTGCCGTCGGCAAAACGACGGAAAAACAAACGAATTTTCTCGACTCGACGCCATGAATTTGCCAACTAAGATGCCATCGGTATGCCAGAGGCACCAGACATTTCATTTGCTTCCTTTTTTCTTTTTTGAGCGGGCAAAACGCTCCGCCGAAAATGCTTAACAAACAAAAGCGTAAGCGTAAGTGTGGAAAAGAGCATAAATTAGGTATATTTCTATCTTATATACAAAATCGAGGAGGATACCACTTAAGAGCCTGGCCAAAGAGCCTGCAGAGAGCCACAAACATAATGGTAAGACAATTTTCTAAATTGCCATAAAGTTTGTTTTTTCTTTTTTTTTTTGGTCCAAAATAACTTCATTGTGGAGGGAACTATAACATTATGGCTCTTATTTATATTAAAGGAGAGAGTGTGAGAGAGAGAGAGAGCACTTTTGGGCATTTTCTCTTAGAGAAATCCAGCATGCGCAGTTATGGCCAACTGATTCTCCCCAGCTGAGCGCTAGAAGGGAGAACCTCAAAACAAACAACAAATAAACTGCACAATGGGAGCTGATGGACCAATGGGATATGAAAACGGCGAAAGTAATTTTGCCAATTCTTAAAATATCTAAATCGGCTTAGCACTGAACCACTCAACACCAGTTGAGTTCAGGCAAAGACTTATAGATGACAACTCACGATTATTCCAGGCAGCTGACATTATCTATCAATTTTCTACTAGTTTCTCATGCATCATCTATAATATATATAAATCTTTGGATCAGACTAAGTAACCTCACTAACCCTTACTGTTTCGGTTCAAAACATAACTTTAAATTTGTCTTATGTTGTAACTAAGCCTTTGTATTGGTAGGTTATCATACCAATACACAAAACAGGAAGTAACTGGAAAGTAACACGACAAAGTCAATATTTAATTAGCTGCTGCAAATGTTACACTTACACAATGAGCTCATTAAACTGATTACGGCTTCGTAAAAGGTAAAGCCAACCGATTATCACAGCGTTATCATAAGAGAGGACAAACAACTAGCAGCAACTCATGAAAGACCATAACATACATCTATTAGGCAAACTTCACAAAGTTCTCTCAATAAAAGAAAGATTTAGATGAGATTTTGGACTATTTCTAATCTTCTACCTACAGTTAGTCGCTATCTTTCAGATACACTCACAATTTAATCTGACTTAAGCCGATTTCTTATTTCCTACATAAGTGCTATGAGTCAGGTAAACTTATGGCCGATTTCAAATCTTCTGGATAGCTGCTAGGTGTCAGATGATTCCAGAATTGACTCTGTTGTTTGTAAGCTCAAGAAACAGGTACGGCTATCTGGAAGATATGAAATCGGCACTGAATATCGTTCTACGTGTCAGATAAACTCACAATTCAATCTGTTATTTGCTAGTTTATGTGACAGACAGTTCTATGTAAAAAAAGTGAAATCTGCCGCTAGAGTTTATTCTGCTATTTGTTAGATAGTCAGACAGACAGTGCTATCTTGAAGATTTAGAATTGGATCAGATCCATGAAGAAGTCATAAAATTTGTCTTGTCAAGTAAATTCCGAGTAAGAAAATACCAAATTATAAGATGTTGATGCAAAATTGGCAAAATTTTTAAAGTTTACATGCTTATAATAGAGATAATAATAGATGATTTTCCTGTCTTACTTCAAATAATTTTGTACCCTTGCAAAGGATATTATAATTTTGCGCAGAAGTTTGTAACGCATAGAAATGTCAATTTCCGACCCCAAAAACTATATAAATTCTGGATCAGGGTGACGAGCTGAGCCGATTGAGCTTTGTCCGTCCGTCTGTCCGATTGTCCGTCTGTTTCTACGCGAACTAGTCTCTCAGTTTTAAAGCTATCGAACTTTTGCACAGAGTCTTCCGTTTGCTGCACACTACTAATATGTCGAAACCGACCGGATCGGATGACCATATCTCATAGCTCCCATAGGAATAATAGGTCGAAAACTAGTTTTAGTGAGAAAAACTTTTTTCTTTTCAATGGAAACGTCTCCAAACTTTATAATCGTAAGTTTTGTGTGTTTTTTTTATAATTCTATCAAGTTTTTTTAAAATCGGAAAACTATATGGCATAGCTGCCATACAAAAAATAGGTCTGAAAAACAGTCTTAGCTAGAAAAACTTTTTTGTTTTTAATGGTAGCATTCTGCAATTTTGTATTTGTTTGTTTCATCCAAATCGGATGACTATATCATATAGCTCCCATACAAATGATCGGTCGGAAAATGCGAAAAAGAGTTTTTTTTTTTTAAATATTTAAGCGAGCACTTGCAAGGGTATAAAAACTTCGACACTGACAATGTTGGCTTTGCTTTCTCGTTTTTTCTTGTATCAAAATTACATTATCAAATATCAATTTTATCTTAAAATATTAATTGTATAAGACTAAAAATATTAGTTTGATATTTTCGAACAGGTCATTTTAAAGTGAACATTTTCGAAATTTTTATTGATATGAGAATATATAAAATTCAGCCCCAGATCATGGTATTATATTTATATGTGGTTAAGAAGAAGCAGAACGAACGGTCCGAAAAAAATCGTTAAATTAGCAAAATGTTATATTGAGATGGATTTTGATGGAGACTTGATGGCAGCATCAACCTACCAAACATTTGGAAGATCTTTTTCAGAAAAATCATCATGCAGAGTCTTTTTTGACCCCTTTTGTGCGATTAATTGAGACTTGAAAATGATTCATGAATATGCTCCAAATGGGATTTAGTGCTACCCCACCCAACATTTGGAAGATCATTATTATAAAAATCGCCTTGATGAGTCTTTTCCGACTCCTTTTGATGTTTAAAAAGAGATGCCAATCATATGCTATTAATTGAGACTCGAAAATGTCTCATGAATATGCTCATAATGTGGTTTAGTAAAACACGGCTAAAAAAAGACTCTCAAGTGACTCGAATATGAGTCTAAAGTGATCAGAAAAACGGGTTATAAACGACTCTTCACGAAGTGTTGCTGCTAGGGTACCATTTTCTCCCGACAACAGTATCATTTACGATCAGAAAACGAGCCCATTTAGGACTATTTTAATCAGATCGAGGATTCAAAAAAGTCTCGAATGTGATTAAAAATATGATAAAATGTTTGCTGGGACACGACTAAAAAAAGACTCTCCAAAAACTGACTGATCCAAAAAAGGGTTAAAAACGACTCTTCATGAAGAATCTTGGCTAGGGTAACATTTTCTCGCGACTAAGGAATCATTTATCCAGCAGCGGAGAGCTAAATGTGTTCTGTCGAAAGTATGCATTACGCCTGACGAAAAAGTAATGCATTACACCAGCTTTTAATCAATAAAGGGTTAGTAAACAGACTGCATACGAGCTGCATTACAATTTTGAAAAAGTAATACGCATTTGTAATGGGAATTCGATGACAGTTCGGCTCTAGCATACATCCTGTATTACCAGTAATGCAGGTTGTGAGCACACCGTTTACAAAGCGGCCAAAGTAAACCGGACTGTTTGGGATTAAGAGTAATGCAAAGTAATGCAGGAGTAATCCATTATGTAATGGCAATTTCCGCCGCTGGGTATGATGGGAAAATGAGCGCATTTATGACTATATTTATCAGCCTAAGGATTCGAAGAAGACTCGAATGTGTTTCAAAATTACATAAAATGTTTGCTGTTTGCTACCAAAAGATACACTCAATCCGCACCACTGTGCACATGCTTGGCTCATCGTCACCGTCATCATCTTTATCATCTTCCTCTTCATCAGCATCATCATCATCATCATCATCATCACCAGCAGCAGCCGCAGCAGCAGCAGCAGCATTGTGCAGCTAATAAAATTAAAATGCCATATTTCAGCCGTTGATAACAATAAGTGCGCCCAAGTTGCCAGCGTCTGCAAAGTAGGAAATTATTTTTTGGCACGAACAAACGGCCTTGTGTCGTCGACACAGGACCCCCAGCGCCAGGACCAACACCAGCTACCTCGTCGCGACGCGTCGCTTCGAGTCTGTGGGAATGACAGAAAAGGAGCAAATACCTGTAGGATAAAGTTGAGAGATATTGATTTTTGACTCAGGCCCAAAAAATTCCTCTCGTTATGAATATTGAAAATGAATTTGCATTCACATAATTTTCTTAATTTGTGATAAACATCGTCAGACAGGCCTTGATTTATGTGGACTTGAGTAAATTGATTATATATCAGCGAATATGGGGGGGGGGGAGGTTCGGAAGGCTGAGCTAATCTATGAATGGGAATATTTATTTTATGCCAACACACAAAAAGCTTGTCAGGAAGGCGTAATTAAATTAAAATTCCTGTTACATGACAAGCCAGGCAAACATACAAACACCAGCAAAGGATCCATGTCCTGTGCCTGTGTGCCTGTGTGTCTGTGTGTGTGTTGCATCTCTTGAGCTCGTTTTGTGCCAACTAAGACACGTTGTCAGCATTCATGTCACCGACACTGGAGGGGGGTGGGGAGAGGACGGGGTAGAGCAGCCTGCCTTTGAAGTGGCTTTCTGCATTTTGCAAAAGATTTTTCATTAAAATTTTACCACTCCAAATAGATTTTTCCTTTTTTTTTTGTTTTTGCCTGCAAAAATTCTGCTTTGTAAGAGAAAAAGTAAGTTGATGCTTGGTCAAAAGTTTTGGTTAGAAAACCAGACAAAAATTCCATAAATTTAATTTATGATAAATTTTAAAACTGTTACTTAACCAAATGTCCAAACATGCTCTAGGTAGTCTGCCAAAAGTTTCATTGACATTTCCTGTAGCCAGCCGCCGCCCGAACATCAAAACAATACCAAAACCCTACAGACGACAACATCCAGTGAATTGTATATACGAGTACAAAACATGAAGAAATCGCGTTCTCGTGTGCTAAATTCCCTTAACGGAGCTTCCAAGAACCAACAAAATAATACAAAAAACAACAAAAAATCAAAAAAAAAAAAAACAAAAAAAAAAGAAATATAAAACATTTTTTGTTGTTTTGTTTGTTACCGAGAACATTTAAAGAACCTCGGAGACCGCAAAAGAACTTTGACATTTTCCTTTTTGTGATCAACAACGTCTGTGCCTGCCTGCCTGTCTCCACCGCCACCCCCCCTCCCCGCCCGGCTCCATGGAACGTTTTCATGTTTTTGAGCGCACAAAACTTTTTGGGGATTATTTTTGTGTGCGACTTTTTCTTTATTTTTTTTTTTTTGCTGACTTTTGTGACTTTTTCCCTAGAACCTACCAATAACAAGCGAGCTTTTGTTTTAGCCATACAACTTGACCTTCACACTATCAATTGCAGAATTGAGGCATTCTATGCATTTGTATTTGATTATGTCCAACATTTGTGGCGGCACACGCACATAAATCAAAGTCGCAGAACTACAGAAAAACTGTCAGAGTTTTGCAAATTACTTGGAAGTGGCGCACAGCCATCGTGACGTTGACATCGCCATTTGCCCCACCTCCGACGGCTGCTGCTGGGGGATGGCCGCTGGGAATTGCTTAGCACTCGAACACACACACACACACGCACACACGCACACTAGCACAATGCTAAGGCTCAGCTAAGTGGAGCAACATGTGTGGGTGTCTTTCAGTGAGTTGAACAATTGTTACATACAAACGAATTAAAAATATATATTTACAATTACAGTGAATAGTCGCTAGAAATGACGTTAGGCAAAATAATTGATACTTTCCTTAACTTAACAACACTCAAAAATGGCCTCAAGGACCTCTTAATCTTACTCTAAATTTACTGAGACATTAATTTTGTAGGTATAAGACCAAAATTTGCTTAAAAGTTGAGAATTTTATTCCTAAATGTAAATGAAATACAAGAAAGAAAGTCGGTCAAGCCCGACTATAACATACTCTGTACCAAGAAAATTTGTCTTTTGATCATAACTCGAAAACCGTTCATCCGATCTTCTTCATTCCTTTGGCGGATCGATAAATTATCCTAATAACTAAATATGTCCAGAAGGAACAAGCCATCTATCTTCAAAACCGTGGGAGATATGACGTTTTTTCTAAATTGCGGGGGCGGGAGGGGGCGTGGCCAAAATTGAAAATAAACTTGATCTGCCTGCAGACATAAGAAGCATATGTCCCATACATGTCAAACCACTATCTCTTACCATCTCTGAGATCTGTGCGTTCATACGGACAGACATACGGACAGACAGACAGACGGACATGGCTATATCGACTCGGCTGTTGATGCTGATCAAGAATATATATACTTTATGGGGTCGGAGATGCTTCCTTCTGGATGTTACATACTTTTGCACAAACTTATAATACTCTATGTACCTACGGTACAGAGTATAATTACTTAAAATTTTTAAAAATTTGTTTCCCCACAAAGGACAAGTCTAAACTAAGGAAGCAAATACCTTAGTGAGGCATAATTCTTGATACTAGCTAATAAAATTTTCTGTTTGTTTATTTTTGCGGAAATAGTCACCAAAATATAAGGTCACTTTTCCTAAAGGATCGTAATGTCGTCATGAGAGTTTAAGCTTTCAGCTCTCAACAAGCAGCATTTCTCCAGAAAGTTTCCACAGAAAGGTCCACCTAGGTCCACCTAAAAGTCTGATTTATTTTCACCTTTTTTTCAATCTCAATGCAAAGGACTGTCCCGTTCGACACCATGGATATGCACATATTCTATTTTGAATTATTGAAATATTGAATATTGAATTATTGAAATTGTCCAGATGTTTGTAACGCATAGAAGAAAGCATTTCCAACCACATAACGGATATATATTCTTGAACAGCATGACGAGCTGAGTCGATATAGATACGTCCGTTTTCCGTCCGTCTGTTTCTAAGCCATCTCCTCCGTCAGTTTTAAAGCTATCGCGACCAAACTTTGCCCGAAGTCATCTGGTACAAATACGCTGCACATTTGTCGGAACCGGCCGGATTGAATGACTATAACATACAGCTGCCATAGGAACGATCGGTTGAAAAACTAGTTCTAGTGGGAAAAACCTTTTTGTTTTTAATGCAAATGTCTCCAAACTTCACATTTACTAGTTTTCCATGATTCTGGCAAGTTTTGTCGAAATCGGTAAAGCTGCCATAGAAAAGTAAGGTTACAAAAATAGTCTTAGTAAGAAAAACTTTTTTGTTTGCCATGTAAAGCTTTTCTTAATTGTCAAATATTTGTTTTATAAGCTTTCACACAATTCTTTAAAGTTTTGTCCAAATCGAATGACTATAGGTTATAGCTGCCATATGAATGATCGGTCGAGAAACTAGTTTTAGTGAGAAAAACTTTTTGTTTTCAAAAGAAAACGCCTCCAAACTTAGTATTTCTTAGTTTGCTATGCTTTCCAATGATTCCACTAAGTTTGGTTCAAATCGACATCTATTATAGTATAGCTGTTATACAAAAGTAGATTCAGAAAAGTAGTTTTATTGAAAAAAAAAACAGGTTTGTTTTCAGTGCAAATGCCTTTCAAATTAGTTAGAATAAACGTGATGCAAGGGTATACAAACTTTGGCCCAGTAAATAATTTAAGATAATTAAGAAAACAACACATGATATTCTTTAAGTATCTTTCCTTGACTGAGAATCGCACTCGGAACCTCTTTCACTTCCACATAAATCACGCTTGATGCCCTTAAAAGTAGGCTACGTTATATGAAAATAATAATTTTAGGCAAGTATATATTTTAGATATATCTAAACTCAACTTTTCGTTGCATACCCATAACTTACCCCAACATCTGGGTGAATATGCAGCGAGGAGTCTCCAAGGAAATAAAGCTTGCATACTTTGAAGGGCACTAGTCACATATAATATGGAGTGTATAAACATAGTACATATATGATTCGATTAAGGTCCGAGCTGTATGGTGATATGGTTTCCGTACAAACCCTGTCCCAGAGGTATAGTAAAAACATACCAATTTTCTCAATAAAACCCATTTTCCGACCGATAGTTCGTATGTCAGCTATATGCAATAGTCAACCGATTTTGACAAAACTTCATAGACTTGGGCGATGACATTAACAATTAGCATATATAAAAATTTAAATTTATGAAAAACCATAAAGTTTACCTTACGAAAACTTTTTCTCAGACCTTTTTTGGCAACTAATGGTATACTTCTCTTTTTTTTTATAGACTTGGAAAAGATATAGAAATACCAATATGTTTTTCATGGAAAACATACAAATTTTCTTACTAAATGCAGTTTTATCGACCGATCATTCTTATGGCAGCTTATTGGTATAGTCATCCGATTCGATTTGTACCAATATTTTAGCAAAGAGCAGTAGAAAGACTACGCTTTGGTAAATTTCAGATCGATAGCTTCAAAAGTAAGAGGATAGTTTGCGTAGAAACGGTCAGACAAGGCCTAATCGACTCAACCCGACGCTCTGATCAGGAATATCAGTAGTTTTTCAAATCGGGATCGAATGTCTCTAATCTTTACTAGGACTAATAAACATATTTGGTGGCCTTTATAGAACTTTTACCAACGGGTAACAGCTTCAAAACGTCTGTGAAATGAGCTTTTAGGTATTTTCTCTTAGAATTACAGCTGACGGATGCATAAATGGGTGGCGAAACGCTTCGATTTCTTCCAAAACTTACAACTATATTGACTATTGACTACTCCACACTGCTTCAAATTCCAGCCTTTTGCTTCCAATTCCTAAGCACTTTGTGTCAAATACAGCCTCTGCCTACATTTTCCATTGATATGCAAATAAATGTTAACCACAATCAGCCCACTTCCGTTGCACATTATCCTTCTCCCAAGTGGACGCCATGGCAATTAAATCATAGTAAACTTAGAAATCTTGCCCGAAGGCCTTGTCGTCGACGCGCAGACCAGAAAATTACGCTAATCAGTCGCTCCACTGGCGATTAGCAAGGCCAAGCCATATAAATAAATAAATCAAAAAAGTTGCCAACTTACGATTTGGATAATGTTCAATGAAGAGCAGTTGGGGGGAGGACTGGAGGGGAGGAGAGCCAAACCACACAAAATATTTGACATTTTTCCAAAAACCATAAATCACTCCCAGTGCGAATGATTTCTATGCTCTGGACCTCATAATTAGAAATTAGTTGAGGAAAGTTGAACTTCAACTTCAACTGGAAGTGAAGTGGGTACGGGGTAGCGGGGGTAGCAGGAGCGGGAGCGGGAGTCATCCACTTTGACAGACTATTATGCGGAGAAAGGTTTCTTTCACTTTGGTAACGAAAGATGTTCTCGTTGCGGAACTGTCATTTCCGTTTTACTTGTAAAATGAACATGGAAGTATTCAAGGCGAGCGGCGGGGATGGCTGAGGAGCAGCTGACGCTGACTTGTTATATACTAAACTGCTGCAAGACAGGCGGAAGGATGAACCAGAAGCGAGTGCGAGACAGACCAGCCAGACGCTGGCGGGCGGAGGAGCAGCTCCGGCAGCACCATCGGACGGGGACGGACAGTTGCGTTTAACGTTTTTAGCAAAAAGTTTCGTTTCGTTTCGTTTTCGTGTATTTTTCGCTCAAGGAAATTGCCGGCGAGTCGGTGTCAGAGTTTTGCTGGGGTGGGGCGAGGGCAGCGGGGAAAGCCAGCCAAGCATTTCGCCCGGTTCCCGCCGCTCTGGCTCTGACTCTGAAGGTAACAACGCAAGAAAATGCCAGGCAACAAGACAAGCAGAACTGACGTAAAAAGATTTTTGTGTTGCCTTCCAGAAACCCATCTGGGGGAGTGCGGCTCGGCTGCTGGCGGTGCCGCTGCTGCCTGGGGGTTGGCATCTCTCGTTTTGGTTTCGGATTGAAAATCATCATGAAGTGTGTGTGTGTGTGTGTGTGCAGGTCTTTTTTTTGTTTACTTCCCAATAATAAATGTTTCTTTAAATGCTCTGCCCTCGATACGTATTGAAGATTTGGGGCCAAGGGAAGTTCAATTAAAAATGCCAACATTTTTAGGCGTTTCAATGTTTTCATTGGCATAATATTGGGGAAATTGTGGAATATTATAAAGGGGGGTAAGAGTTGAAGAGCTGCATCAAATAAAGGAAGCTGGGGATCGAAGATGGTTTGTGAGAAGCAATCACTCAATCTTCAATTTTTAACATCTTGGAACAAAGATTAGTTTTTCTAGATTTAATGATAGCATCTCTGACCAACAGCTCGAGTACGCCATATAAATCATACTTTTGACATCAAATACTCTTGAATCAAGTTTTAATGTACTACATTTTTCTCCAAGTGTAGCGTTTTTAAATTCAGAATCAAGTATTCCTGCCTGCAACCCAAAACTTGCACTTGAATCATTAATTTCCTTTTTAAACTTACTTTTTACATTGAAATTTTTGTTCAAAATGCGAAATTTTCTGTGTTTTCTTTAAGTTTAGATTACAGAATTTAAACAAATAACCATAGAATGTATTCTAGGGTTCCAGGATTAATACAAGTCTGCATAGGTATACAAAATATCTAAAAAGCGGGATTAAATCAATCCCAAACATTGTCAGAAGTCGTTCAATCACGGATTTTGTTATTACAAGTACGAATATCCAGGATATCTAACGACTTTTGCTTTAAATTTCAATCCGCAGGTTGAGATAAATCCATTTTCTTGAATTTGATTTCCCCATTTTTTTTTTCTATTTCCTAATCTTTCTCTTAGCAAACTCCTAGGAACAGAATCGATAAAATTGCAAATATATATCAAGGAACAATTATGAACGCAGAGTAAAATCAAAGTTGGGATATCCCTTTTTTTACATGCTGTATATAAATTAAGAATTACAACCGGAAAGACTTTCTTGAAACAACCAAACAGAAAAATTTGCATTCCGAAAATGCCGTACTACTTTTCCATGTTTGAAGACTTCTTACCGAACTCTTTCATTCTTTTTTTCCTTATTTTGGCACACTGTACACTTAGGGCCAATTTCACATCTTCTACATAGAGCTTTCTGTCACATAAACCTACTAATAACAGAGCAAAATCTATGTTTATCTGACACATAGGAGCTATTTAGAAGATAAGAAATCGTCCCTTAGAGGTACAAGTAAGCCCAAGTTTCTCAAATGTTTAGTTAAGGTAATCGCAGTACCCATTTGTGGCTAGAATATGAGTTTCTCAATAACAGTTTCAGTTTCAGTTAAACGGGACTGAAAACAAGGTAGTCCCGAAGCAGACTTCAAGTGATCCTGTTTTTTGGGGATACAAAATAAAAGTGGGAGTGAAATCAATCTTTTCCGGGGTCGGCTCAAGAATATCCGGGATTACCCTGTTTTCAATCCCGTTTCGGATTGATATCATTTTTAAGTGTACCTGCTCGACAAAAGCCGTATGGCCCAGAATGGTACGACTTCTCAGACGCAAACTTTTCGTGCTGGTGGTTCTTAGGGTTGCTTATTAATCTATGCTTTACTCCCTATACATCCACGATATGACCAGAACTAGAAGTATTTGACTTGAAAACTATAGCGACCTGCTTATCGCCATATAGGCCATACTTGGCCGCATCAAAGGCATCTACTCAGCCACATTTGCCCAACAGAAGTAACTGTACAGATTCATCCACTGGGCAATTAGATGGAACATATGGACAAGTTTGCCTGAGTGACCTTTTCAACCCGCCGATTGCACGATCAGCTTATGCAGCATAAAGCAGCATATAAATATCTTAAGGTCACACTGGATAGAAGAGTGAGATTTGGGTGGTTTCCACAGCACGGCGCATGGGTGACTCTTTAGCTTCAAGTAAATGCTGTTACTCTGGAACAAAGTGTTGATATACAAGTCTATTTTGGCTTCAGTAGTGAGGTCTGCAAAGCTATGCCTTTGGGACGAAGACTCATCTGATCAAAATAATTAACTGAAGCCGGAGTCTAATGGTACCTGAGAAACAGGGAACCTGGCAACTCTTATGGTTGAAGATGTTATCAACAAGCAAACCAAGAGATTATTTGACAAGTTATCAAACAAACTGAAGAGAAACTTGCGATGAAGTCATAGAATCCAAGGAAAGAAAAGAGTGCTATCTTAAGAATCTCAGCATACGCGTCCCTAGCTGAAAACCAAGTAGTTTTCTGTTTGGTTTTCAATGTGAACAGCTTGTCAGTGACATAGGCAATTTCAGTTGTGATGTGAAGTTTTCTGAAATTTAATCAATTATCATTTGAATATGCACAACTTTGCTGATTGCCTAGTTTAACCCTCACATAATGCAGTCCCTCAATCGATTTCTATATACACCCCCCCCCTCCCAAACAAAAATACGATACTCCCTGCACTCATCTTTGGCTCAACTTCCTCTTCAATTTTTTTTCCACTGTTTTTGTTTGCTTTTATTTTTATTCTTTTCTTTTTTTGAGGGAATTGGCACTTAAGTTACTCAAGTGGAAAAAAGTTTTTGTTTTTCGTTTACTCGATATAACTATAAAGACGAGAGAACAACAACAAGCACGCACTCACGACTCTGCCAACCCCCAACCCCCAACCCCCCCTCCTCCTTCTCCTCCCGAATGGCCTGTCAGCTGGATTTCTTCATGGGGGGAGATGCTCTGCTTCGTCTTGGACTTATTTTTGTTGCGTTGCAAAAGTTTTTCTTATTTTTTTTGTTTTTTTTTTTTTGTTTGTTTCCAATTCAATTGAAGGCTCTGACAGCAGCAGAAAATTTTCATTATGAAATTGGATCGTTGTCAATTTTATTAAAGGCAGCGAATTGAGTTTGCTGCTGGGTTATAGCAAATTGGTTGTTAATGGCCGACACCTGTTAGTTATTTTGTGGCAAAGTGAAAATGCTGGGCTCTCGCCTCAGTAACCACAGTGCAGGCAGTTCATAAATTAAAGTCTTTTACATTCCCCGCTACCCCCGGTGAAGGGGTGGGGGGCAGGGTGGGGCAGGGTACCGCCACCAACTTGATGTGATAATTGCGGCTTTTGGCTTACTTTGTTCGCCATTTAATTGTAAGTAATTTGTGCGCTTTTTGTTGCTGTTGTTGTTGTTGCTTTATTTAGTCTTGCGAGTAGTTTTCCCTTTTCATTTATGTTGCGGCAAAAGTTTTTCCCTCCTTCTTTTTTTTGTTTTTTTTTTTGTTGTTTTTTTTTTAGCGAAATTGTTCAACAAATTCTCGCTGGCACGCATTGCTGGATACGGATACGGAGATGCCCTTTAATCTCCATTGTTGCTGTTGGGTTTCCATTTCATTGTTGCTGCTGCTGTTGCTGTTGTTGTTGGGTGGCAATTGCAATGAATGTTGTTATTTTAGCTTCACTTGCACCTTTACGCTTCGTGGTTTGTGTCTAAGCTTTGACGTGCACTTCCTTTTCATGTTTACGGAAGCGTGACAACAAAAAAAAGCAACAACAGCAGCGGCTACAACAAATTATTCTCCATAGAGCTGCAAAATGAGGGTGCAAAGATGTTCGGAGTTATGTTTATTAAGCTTTAAGGGGGGGCTTGGGGATAGAGAAGAGGGAATTGCCAGTTTTAATCGTTCCGAGAATTTGCAAGAATAGACCGCCTCTTGGGGCTTACCTTTGGCTTGTGCTTGGCTTAGAGTATGCACCACATTGTAAGTAGAACTGGGTATGGGAAATGGTCCCAGCCATCCCATCATATGAGGCCTAGAACTCTTTCAGTTAAAGCTATTTATTTTGATCATTTTTAAGCTTGTTCTGTGAGGGAAACTTTTAGTTTATTCTAGCTTTTTTGGATATCATCCTAAAGCGCTCTTTTCTTAGCTGTAAAACAATCTATCCCTTATATTTAAGCGATTTTTTTAAGCGAAGATATACTGCCATATAAATCTTAGAAATTTTTCTGATGGTTTGTTTTAAGGCTAAGATGTAATACTTTTCCAAACTATCAAAGAGAGCTGAGGCACTAGTTAAGGTTTCTCCATAAAAAAGGCATTCAAAGCCACTTTCAGTTCAAGTTACTATAAATATAGACCTAATAGTCTGTTTTTGCCAAAAACAGAATCACCACCAACTCATTCATAAACTGGAAAAGATCAAATTTAGTTGCTTTGTGATATGAATGTCTGAAATAGGTATCGTCAAAGTATTAGCTTTCCAGTTAGGGCCGTTTGTACCGTTTGTTAAAGAATCAGTCAGTCAGACCACATTTGAAAATAATGATATTAATACTCATCTGTAAGCTTTCGAGTTACTTTCGGTAAGTAAGCAGCGAAGGCAACAATGTCGGTTCGATTTCACTAGTTGTCTACATAAGTCAGCACACACACTATTTTTATACCATTGCAGAGGGTATATTGAAACTGTCCAAATGTTTTTTATGAAATTTTTAGTATAGCAAGAATTTCGCTGGTAATTTTGAGCCACTGTAAATTTAGCAATTCAGCAAGTAGTTTAATTTCTCGGTCGTATTCTCGACCTAACCTAGCCATAAAGATAGTCGGCTTTACCTATTTCAAAGTACTCATTCGAGCTCATTTTCTTGGCTAGTTACTACAAAGCTGTCGCCAATAGCCTATGAAGGTGACCGGATGTGTAAGTTTTTAAAGGAAATACCCTAACCTATCCCAAAGAACTCATTCGAGCTCCATTTCACGGCTAGTTACTACAAAGCTGTCACCAATAGCCAATGAAGGTGACCGGATGTGTAAGTTTTTAAAGGTGTTTCCTTTAATAACTTACCTTACCTATCCCAAAGTACTCATTCGAGGTCCTTTTCATGGCTACTTACTACAAAGCTGTCGCCAATAGCTAGTGAAGGTGACCGGATGTGTACAATTTTAAAGGAAACAAACTTACCTATCCCAAAAGACTTATTCTAGCTCGTTTCATGGTTAGTTACTACAAAGCTGACGCCAATAGCTAGTGAAGACGGCCGGATGTGTAAGTTTTTAAAGGAAAAAACTTGTTTTCTGATGTGCCAACGTTTTTCGTTTCTTGACCCACACAATGGGAAATATCACATTCAAAAAATACGACTTCTTCAACTCAACATAAAAACAGAATGCTGTTTCAAATTATTGAGAATAAATATTCCAAATGTTCTTGAAATGAGCACAATTCAACTCAATTTAGTCACAGCACAGAAAAGTATATGTTGCTATTTAGACGTGCGTCCACAAATGTGTGCAATGGCGTGGTGAGCTGAGACGCCGGCGTCGTTGAGTGTAATAGGTGTGGGTAATGACTACAGACAAGATCGACCGCAATGTAACGTTCTTTATAAAATGAACCAAGGCAGTTGGGTAAGTTGCGTTGTCACTGAACACAGAAAATAAGATACAAAAAAGATCCATTTGGACTGGATGTGTCTTTAATATCCTTTTAACCATTCAAAGGTGCTAAAAATCATAAAAAGAATGATCATTTGGCATTTCCTTTATATGATTTCAGCTTCGTTGGTTGATTAAAAGCAGTTTTAAGACATATTCAGTCCAAATGGATGCAATGGATATAATTTATAAATCTTTTTTTTCTCTGTGTAAAAGCTATGTATCAGATTCTAAGAAAAATGGTCAGCAGTATAACTGATAGACGAGCAGGACTTGAGGTAAAGTACAAAACTCTTGTTTCAAGAAACTGGGGATCAAAAAATTATATTTTGCATCTAGATTCATTATACTAAACGTACTACTAACATTTCCATTGAATTTCAGGATGCTCTGTGCCCTGAAAATACATATACTTTAATTTATAAACCTTTTCAATGCATTTTTAGAGCAGTGGAGTTAAGATCAGTGTATGATGTTCTAATATAAGTAATTGAGAAGCTTTTTCATTCTTAATTACTTCACAGATGGTGCCAACAGCTGGTGTGGATGACCGAATGTGTATCTAGAGGCGGAATAAAACCCACAACAACTTAAACAGCAGTCGCACACAGTACCCGCTGCACCACATCCACAGAAACATATTCTAATGGCATTTACAATTAAGAGTCACCTTTAACAGTGCATTAGATGAGATCTAGAAGTACTAAAGTCGACATTAGGTCCATTTTTTCTCAGTCTTTATACCAATTTAATGTATTTATTTGTTCTTTATGATAAATTTTAAGGTAATTCCTATTTCAATTGGTCCCACAACACCTTCTGCTTGTGTTTTCAAAGCCATCAGACTTAAATCAACGATTTTGGCAAACATTCGCGATATTTTAAATACCTAAGTCTCAAAGTTTGAAACAAAACCTTAATTTTTGCAATATGTTTTGAACATTTTAACAAAATTTTAGCTTATGTCGATTTTAATTAAACAAACAGACTTTGAAGCGATATTTTGTTAAACAGTTTAACATTTTAAGCAAAAATTTAATTGAAATTCACAACATCAACTTGCCGTCGGCAACTGATTCAACTAAAAACCCATGCAAAATGATGTAAACCATTTTATTCAACCACAAAATCCTACAAAAGTGAAAAGTTTGATATAGTTCCAAATATTTGAACTTAAAACTGATTTTCTTTATTTTGCCAGTTTGCTGATTGATCGAAGGGAACCATATGAATAATGGCCGCCTCATATAGCACACATCACAAACGCTCTTAAACACTCACACACTCATCAACACTCACACACTCACACACACATAATAATTGAGAGC
The DNA here is from genome assembly GCA_035044965.1 of Lordiphosa andalusiaca. Classification (NCBI taxonomy): domain Eukaryota; kingdom Metazoa; phylum Arthropoda; class Insecta; order Diptera; family Drosophilidae; genus Lordiphosa; species Lordiphosa andalusiaca. Next base: position 1,223,216 of record JAWNNM010002225.1, read on the forward strand.
CCAGGCGGCCATTGATTTGCCGACGGCAATACACCCAAATAATACAGAAAAATGTGCTTCAACCATTTGCAAGAAGTCAAGCGAAGCGTCAGTTGACTTTGAGTGGCGAATGCCAAATGCTCATCATCATCCACCATCTGGAAATGGCCCACATGGCAACCATACTCTAAGAGAAAACCACACCAAGAGAGCGCGCCAGAGAGAGAGAGAGAGAGAGAGCGAGGGAGAGCAACTGGAAACAGCTGCGCAAAAGAGAACCTGCTCTTTGTTCTCTTATCCTGTTTTACCGTTTCGATTTACTCTTCATCCTCAAGCCATCTCGTTCGCACACAGCTGTCGTTGCAGTTCCCGCCAAATTTTATCAACTAACTGGAACTCGGCTTCTCTCTCTCTCACTGGAAGGCTGAGGAATTCAATTTGAAAAATTTTCAAAACAAAAAAAAAAACCAGACTTGCATATTGAACACGAAATTCTCTTTTATAAGAAACTTTTTGCTTGTATTTGGAGCCAGAGCCAGATGTCCATTTGGCACGTTTGACCCTTTTGAAGGTAATTACTTTTGACCAACTTAGTAACGGAGAAACGTTGCAAATTTCGCGTTTTGTTAATAATTTGCTACACGACAAGAAATTGTGATGATATTTGCTGCAGAGGGGAAGGCTAAATAGCAACAGGTCTTGAGCAACTTTTGGTAGGGTTCGGTTTTTTGATCTCAGTGCAGAAATTCAGTAGTTCATGGTGACTTACAGAACTCTCATCAAGCCTAGTCAAATATGATTAAACTTTCGGAATAAAGCCACAGTCCTGTATTAAAACAAGTTTAAATTAAGCATAAAATATGTTAAAATCTGTCTGCTCAAACTACCTGTATATATAGATCCATCCGCATAGAAAAATTGTACATTCAAAAATCATCGTCAAATGGTCTTTGTCTGTTCCATTTAACAAATATTAAGGGTGGTCATAAAACAAAAATCATGATTTTGGTACATTGAAAAACCGGATTTTTTAATCTGTGTACTAGTTCTTGATATAACGAACAAAATGGTCTAAATTCTATCAATTTAATATCCAAATGTGGTATAGCTCTTCATATTCTTGTATAAAAAACTGCATAAAATACAAATATTTCTACAAAATATTATTCGTTTGATCTAATGAAATTTCTAAAAATATATGGTACCTATGAAGCACATATTGCATATAAGTTTTACAGATTCATAAAGACCAGTATACAAAGTGATTTGATTTTTCTGGTAACTAAAAGAAAACCAAAAAAGAAGGAAGGTTTATTACTTTCTATCAGAGAATAAAACAGGAATTCGTAACGAAATAGGATATCGAAAAGAACCAGAATATGAATCGATATTTCTCATATTTGAACAACCAATATTCGATAAGAATTATTAATGGAAATGGAAAGACCAGAAATAGTATATTTTAAAGTTCTGATATTCTTGTAACTTATATCCGACCTTATCAACATTGTTCTAATTTTTTTTGTTTTCGTTTCCTGTGAAATTAAATTTGGAAAATATTTAAAATACACTCTTTTACATAATACTACTAAGTTACATCAAAATAGGATGAATGTAGCATATAGCTGTCTTTATATCGGTCGAAAATCTACTTTTTGTTAGAAAAACTTTTTTGATTTTGGTGAAAACGTCTTCAAATTTGACACTTATATGAAATATACTTTCTTACATAGTTCTACTAAGTTTCATCAAAATCGTATGATTATAGCATATAGCTGTCATAGTAACAATCAGTCAAAAAATGAGTTGTTGAGAGAAAACCTTTTTTGATTTGAATGGAAACGATTTCAAATTTGCTATTAATTTGAAAAATACTCTTTTACATAATTCAACTAAGTTTTATTTAAATCGAATGACTATAACACATGGCTGGTATATAAACGAACGGACGAAAAACAAGTTCTTGTAAGAAAAACTTTTTTGTTTTCTATGGAAACGTTTTCAAATTTGGATTTTGTTTGAATTATACTCTTACAAAATTGTACAAAGTTCCATCAAAATCGGATGATTATAGCAAATAGCTTTGATAGGAAAATTGGTCGAAAAACAAGTTCTTGTGAGAAAAACTTTTTTGTTTTCAATGGAAACGTCTTTAAATTTGGCATTTATTTGAAATATACTCTTTTATATAGTTCTACTAAGTTTCATCAAAATCGTTTGACTATATCATATAGCTGTCATAGAAGAATTCGGTCGAAAAACGAGTTCTTGTGAGAAAAACTTTTTGGTTTTTAATGGAAACGTTTTATAATTAGGCATTTATTATTTTTTTACTCTCTTAAACAATTCTACTAAGTTTCATCAAAATCGCATGACTATAGCAGATAGCTGTCATAGGAAATATTGGTCGAAAAACAAGTTTTTGTGAGAAAAATTGTTCTGTTTTCAATGGAAACTTTTTATAATTAACTGATTATTTGTTTGTAATGCTTTTACATGGTCCTTCAAAGTTTTGTCGAAATTGGTTGACTATATCTCATAGTTGTCATAGAATCGATCGGTCGTAAAATGGTTCTTAGTGTGGAAAATATTTTTTTTTCTTAATGTTAGCTTACCAAAACTCTGTCATTATTGATTTAAGAAGGTTTCAAACAGATTAACAAAATTTATTAGATCACATTTGACTATATCTTGTCTGTTCCTTAGGTCTGAAATGTCGAAAAATATGTCTAGGTATATACAAAATTTTGGTTTTCTATGTTGAAACAGCGGCAGAAGCTTAGCAATCTTAAATTTCTTTCTGTCTGGTCTGGGGCTTTTTAGGAAAATTCAATTTAAAGGTTTACCGAAATAGAATCCCAAAATCCTAAATATAATAGAACCTAAACAGTAGCTTTTACCGAAGCTGAAGATTAGTACGTATCAGAGCCGGAACGATTTGCTTTCTATTTCCCAAAGGCCTTCACCCAAGTCAGTTGGTTACCACCATTCCAAATCCAATTGGTAGCAGCAGGAAAAAAATGCCCGAGAATACAAAAACGAAACATTTGGACGAACAGCAAAATAATTAAGTTCTCAACAAAAGATAAAAATCATGTTAGCTGCAGATCAATTAGTTGATTTTATACCCAGCCGGGGCATATTTCATTTTTGCTTTCGCGACGCCCCCTCCACTCCCCCGCCCAACCCTCTCTCGGGAAGGCATAAATTTACATATGAGACGCGGCTGGAGGAAATGCATTTTGAAAGGCTGTTGAAATGCTGCAGTGCAACCTGCAGAGACGAGCACCTGCCTGGCCCGGTTCGCCTCCGGGGCCCCAGATTGAGAGTCGGAGTCTGGACATGCACATGCTCGGATGTCAGTAACTCATTTATCGCTTGGATTCTCCATCTCCGACTCCGTCTCCGTCTCTTGGTTGCTGTGTTCTTCTGCTCTTTACTTTTATTTTTATTTTGACAACGAATTTGCATGCTCTGGAAATTGTGTTTTGAGGCTTGTTAATTTTGACTAAAGTCCGCTGGACTTACCCAAAACCAGACCCCAATCGCACATTGCGTGACTTGCCAACTCCCAGACGTGGAGACTTACGCATGCGCGCGCTTACAAACGCCAAAACGCGCAGACAAGCAAAAAAAAAAATACAAAAAAAAAGAAGGAAAAAAGAAAATGTGAAACAAGAACCAAAACAAAGTGTTCGATGTTTCCGTTTCAAATTCTATGGAACAAGACATTTGCGCACTTTGCGCAGGAGGAGGAGGGGGGTGGAGCAGGGGAGGGACTCCAAAAGGTTTTCGCCCCTCTGCACTAATGTGACCACAGATCCCATTGTGAATGGCCAGCGGGAGACTGAGGAAGGCCGACTGTGGGACACAGACAATTGGCGCGCAAACAATTGTTCGCCTTTTTTTTGTTTTCTGTTTGGGGGAGGGAGTGGTGGTGGAGCTCTAGAAACAAGTTCGGCATTCTGCTTTAGAAACCACCGACAGAACTGTTTAGAGCTTCCAGGGACAGCCAAGCCGGGGACAACAGTGGGATGATAAGCCGATATTTTATTCAATATACAGCTCAAAGCCATTTTGGATAGTACTAGAAATAAGCTTCGCTTTTGGATCAGTCGATGGTTTTGACACTATAACATCAGATATCAGAAATATTTCACAAATTGTATGCAGTCTTTACTCAACTCGTGCCATATTTGTGTTCAGGATATTCATGTATTCGTTCCAAACTAATTTTCTTAACTACTCATAAGTAAATACGAAAGGGAACCCGATTTCCACCTGATTATCTCAGTTATTGCAACAAAATGTATGCAGTCCTTACTCAACTCATGCCATATTGTTCAAGGTTGTATGGGGAGTTCGCTCCAAACTCATTTTCTAAGCTTAGAAAACCAAAGGAAACCAATTCCGAGCGTCCCATCCAAGTGTCCCAATAACTGCAACATAATGTGTGCAGTCTTTACTCATCTAGTGCCATATTTGTGCTTGGCATATGCAAGCTTGTATGGGCAATTTGATCTAAACTCATTTTCTAAGCTTCACATAAGTAAATACGTTAAGAAAACCGATTCTGAGCGTCCCACCCGAGTGTCGCAGTAACTGCAACAAACTGTATGCAGTCTTTATTCAACTCGTGCCATATTTGTGCTTGGCATACTGAAACTTATAGGATGAATTCGCTCGAAACTCATTTTTAAAACTTCCCGTATGTTAATACGAAAAGGAAATCCATATCCTAGGGTCCCACCCGACTATCCCAGTTACTGCAACAAAATGTATGCAGTCTTTATTCAACTCGTGCCATATTTGTGCTTCGCATATTCAATCTTGTATGATGTGAAACTCGTTTACTAAGCTACACATAAGTAAATACTAGGCGGAAACCGAATGCAAGCGTGCCATCCGAGTGTCCCAGTTACTGAAACGAAATGTATGCTGTCTTTGCTCAACTCGTGCCATATTCATGCATTTTGTATGACCAATTCGTTCTACTCATTTTGAAAACTTTACTTACATAAGTAAATAAGGAAAGGAAACTGATTTCGAGCGTCCCACCTGAGTGTCCCAGTAGCTGCAACAAAATGTATGCAGTCTTTACTCAACTCGTGCCATATGGGAAATACGCTTGAAACTCATTTTTAAAACTAAACCTGAGTCAAAACGGAAACAATGTCTTTAATATTTGATAAAATCTACTTCATAAGTATGAAAATGGGCGTTATGCTGTTGTATGAAACTTTAAGCCACTCACTGAAGCATTACTTCGGCAAGCATTCGGCATGAATTGCCTTAAGTGTTCGGCCCCTGGGGGCTATGGGTGAACATCGCGGCTTTAAGCTCATTTTCGAAGATTTACATAAAAACTTCTTTTAAAAAATTCCCCTCTTTGATTGCAAAATTAGTTTTTCTTTATGTGTTTTTGCACTCACACCCACTGTGCACCCTCTAGACTCGGTTTGAGTTTGAGCTTGGGCGATTGTGCCACAGATAAAGGAAAGGCACTTGAGCATTACAACAGCCAGAGCAGGCCAAGAGCATGCGGCTGCCGCAGTCCCCTCCCCTCCCCACCCAAAAACCCAATGGCCAAAAAGATTTCTTGCAAATGGGCCGAACCCACAACAAACAGCAAATGGGGGGAAAAAAAAGTGCAAGAGAATTAACAATTCATTTTATTGTTAAGTATGCCTGACCCAGGCCGAGGCCGAGGACTAGTAGAAGATTTTATTTCTTATTTCTTATTTTTTTTTTTTTTGTTCCTTGTTTTGGCCAACTCTTGTTAGGCCTTGTCTGCATCTTTGGGGCCCAGAGGCTGCTGCTGCTGCCTCATAGTTAATAATGCGATAATTTCATTTTCATTCAAAGCAAATCGAATGCAGCCAAACCAAACCGGCTACCGTGTTACGGGGACGCTTTGTTGTTGGCACGGCATATCTGGCCGGCCGCTGCTGTGTGTTGCTGGCAACATGTTGCTGATGCATGCGCAAAATTTAAATTATGTTGTTTTGTCGCATGTTTTTCGCTTCTTTTGGCTGCGCTTTGTCGTTGTTAACGTTTTTGGTTGTTGTTTTTTTTTTTGTTGTCTCTGTCTTTGCGCTCTTTACATTATCAATGAATAAATGAAAATGTTGTTGTTGCTGTTGCTGTTGGCGGTGGTGGTGGTGTTGCCGCGGCTGTTGCTGGCATGCAACATCTTCTTTAAGTTGCTGTTTTATGTCACAGCCAACTGTCAATTGTACATTGAATTGCTGGCTGCCTCCGATATGTGTATAAAGAATTTGCATAAAATCACAGGAAGCACTTAGGATTAATAGGACGCGGCCATGCTTGGACATGTAAGGGCAATTGGACAATTGTCAGGGGGCTAACTGAATTATAGGCAACAATTTGCTTTACCTTTTTTGTGTTGATGCGCATTTGTGGGGTAATCCATAAAATAGAGTAGAAGTGTGTGTGCTGGTAATCCAAATTGCACAGTTGAGCCTGCAAAATAAAGAGGGAAACGTTATTAAGTAATATTTAAGGATAAAATGTAAGTTAAAAACTAATCGATGGCAGTTTTACAAATGTTGTTTGCCAGTGAAACGGCAGGTTTTTCGGACTCAGAAGAATACATGGGAAATGTGATGGATTTCTCTGAAATTATGCAGCAACATTCAACTGGCATGTATAATATCAGGTGTTCACACATGTATGACAGCAAACTGGGAACTAAAAATATGGCAGCCTGTCAGTAAAAGTGAACACACCCTTTGGGTATCCACATCCAGTATTTTCTCTCTTAATTGGCACATTTTTGAGATATCTTAAGGTTCTGATACATACCTTAACTTAATTTAGAGTCCTATCTGAATTTTATACAATTTAGAAAATAATTAGCTGCATTTTAGTAGATTTAGTTGGCAAAAAGTACATAATGTTAGACTTTCTCATTCTATCCACCGCTCTATCTATTTATCTATTTACTGAAAACGACAGGTTTGGCCATAACCCAACAATATAGGTAGGGTGCGCCCTCAGCAAAGTACTTAAAACGTTTAGTCCTTTCGCATACTCTTAAAGCGTGAGATTCGTCGCGCAAAAGCTTAGTACTTTAAAAACAAATAAGCGCCTTAGCTTCTTTGTTGTACTATGGGTTTAAGCTTTTTACCCACGATCTAAACTTGTTCGAATTGAGAGCTTTACATTATGGAAAGCACACAAGTACAAACCAAATCTGAGGTCAGCGTTTTGGATATTAGGCTGACGCTGTTTAAAAGAGAAAGCTTAAAGCTTTTGCCGTTAATTTTTATTATTGGTGCTTTTTTATTGAGTTATGTTAGCAAAAATAAAGTTACCATTGTAAAAATATGTTATTTACCTAATACCAAAAGACTTTTATACAAGTCCTTTGGACTTCTACTAAAATTGTGAGTTGCGTTAATTAATAATTAACCAATTTCCGATATGTTGTTGAAATAAGTCTGAATAGTTGTATATCACATAATGTATATCCCAAATTTGGTCCGAAATCGAAGATAACTCTATCATTAAATAGATAAGAACCTTTGGGATATGTTACGCCTGAGACTGGACTTAGACTGGTTAATAGCTGAAGGCATTTTCAACAAAAGTTACTACGGCGGGTCATACACGGTGGAGCCAACTTCATAAAGTTTTTTAAAAAGCTCATGCCTGTAGGACGGAGGTATACCGGTGTCGCTTGTCCCTCTACACCTCTTTTCAACAAACGGAAGCTTTTTCAAACCCGTCATAAGGTTTGCTCCACCTTTTTAATTCAGTCTAAGACGGATTTTATTGTGACTCAAACTTAATGAAGCTTTTCAAAAAGCTCATGCTTGTAGGAAAGAGGTACTGTGATGTCGCTTGTCCCTCTACACTTCCTTCCTAGAAACAAAAAGTGTGAGTCCAGACTTATACGGGTTTTACACGGTGAAAGAAACTTCATGAAGTTCTAAAAAAAGCTTTCGTTTGTAGGGAAGAGGTGTAGAGGGGCAAGCGACACCACTTCAAGCAAGAGCTTTTTGAAAATCTTCATGAAGTTTGCTTCACAGTGTAAATCAAGTCTTACAAAGAGGAGGAATCATCTTAAAGCTCTTGCGACTCCCCTACACATCTTACCGACAAACGAAGCTTTCTGAAAAGCTCCATTAAGTTTGCTTCACCCAGTAAATGCATTCTACAATTTTGATTTTTATCAGTGAACTTTAATTTCCGAATCAAACTTAGGAAAATGCATCTGATAATAAATAAATGTAGATTTTTGTTACATTTTACGAGAGCGTAAGTTTAAGTCGGGCCTGCACGACTTCGGAATACCCGTTACTCAGGGCAATTAGTGTTGAATAACCCCATGCGGCACAGATAAGTATGCAACATTTTGTAATGCAAATTTGTGAGATTGTAGATATTGGGCACTGCAAAATCTGAGCTATCTTCTGAAATATCTTCAAAAATATAGGAGATTTTTTTATTGCGGGGGCGTGGCCAAAATTTGAAACATACTTGATCTGCGTGCAGACAATACCAGTCTAACTATAAAATTTTGTGCCTCTAGCTCTTCTAGTCTCTGAGATCTAGGTGTTCAGACAGACGGACAGACGAACAAGGCTGTAGCGACTTGACTATTGATGCGGATCAAGAATATATATATACTTTATGAAGATGCTTCCTTCTGCCTTTTACATACATTTGCACAACATTACTCTTCGAGTAAGGGGTATAAAAAGTTAACCCCAACCAGCTTTAAAGTAACTGTTGACCAAACCTTGCTTAAATGCAGCATAAAAAGCTTTTCGTTCTCTTATAACTTTCTCAGCTGCTACTGGCAACTTTTCTGCTCCCATTGCCGACCCCTCAGTTCTTGTATTAAGACTATGGAGCGAAATTGAAGTGTCCGTTATGCAGCTTTTCCTTCACAAACATTCCCACTAGCATTACCATTGTCACCATTTCCATTTCCCTTTTAGTCTTTTTCTCTCTATTTTGCCCCTCAGCAATTATTTTGATATTCTTCCATTCAAAGCTCCCAGCCCGAGCTCCGTTTGCCATCTTTTGACATTTTCCCACCTTTTAATGTCAGCGCCCAGTTCGCATATGGATCCAAGGTGCAGACCCAAAATGCAGACCCAAGTGCCAGTGTCAGGTTCAGTTTCAGTTACCAGCTTCCAGCTTCCAGCCTCGAAGCTGTCATATCCTTTTGCGGTAAACGACGTCGGCGGCAACAGCCTCCACTCAGAGAAGGAGTTAGGAGGGGGAGGGGGCGGGACGGCTTGGTTTGTGGGCTTCTCTCATTCATTTGCGCCAAATGTCATTATTGTTGCTCGTTTGTTGCTCCTTTTGTTGGGACTCCTGAAGCAGTCTGCGGGGTCTTTTGTAAAACTCCCTCGTTAAACAGATTATTTTCACACCCGAGTCGCTGACTGCAAACTTCCAATTTGGTATCCAGGTAGAGGAGGATACCTCTGGTTGGATTTTGTTTTCTTTTTTTTGGTTTGTTGTCTTTTCATTTTGCAGGCGTTAATAATGCGATTTCAATGCAATTCAAAGGCTCTGAAAGTGCGAATATGAAAGCGACAGCCGCAAGCTTCAAGCTCGAGGCGGAGTGACACATGTATGCACCTGGTTTAGACACGGAAATCGAATCCAAGCCAGGCGGATAGAGAGGGCCAACAGCAACAATGGCCAGAGGATGCCACAGTTAATTGCAAGTGGAAGGGGGTTAGACGTTTGCGGGATGTGTCCATTTTGGGAAGATTTTAGATGCAGATATGAAGTGATCGGAGCGGGGGAAATTATATATATGTACATAATGTTCAAAAATGTAGGAAGCTTAACACAAAAAACATTCAATTCATATCCGGGAGCATGAAAATAGAAAGTGTATTCAGCAACGCACCCGCCCATTATCCATCCTATAGCCATTATGCATCCCAACCCACCCCAATCAAACCGCAATTATATGTAAATCTGATCGATCGTACCTGCTCCAGCGCACGTATCAAAGACCCTTGGAATGTGTAGACCGGGGGGGGTGGGGGAGCAGGGTGTTAAATTCATATGCATATTTTTTGCACGCTCTTACTTTTCGCCATAGCCATAGCCTGACTGACAGGTCTAGTGTTTGACCAGATTTCCCATCCCGGTCACGCCCCCCACATCAACAGATCCATAAATATTTTTGTCATTTAGCGCGCAGGCGATTTGAATTTATGGCCCCCGAAGTCGTAAAACCCAAATCGTATAAAGCTTTGGATCGTTAAATAGTTATTTTGTTTTGGGCGCTTAGGTCGCCGATTGTGCGCAAAATACTTAATTAATTGGTGGCGATTCGTGGGTGGGCCCCCCCACTACGGAGCGTTGTTTTGATTTATACACAAATCGCGGACGCGCACGCACCTAATGAGTGGCATTTGCATGCGCAGGCGCAGGTCGACCCAAAAATGTGGGGTTTTGCAGTGTTTTAAAAATAGCCACAGAGAAAGAAAACGGAGGGTGATTGCTGCGAGCGTTTGTTTTCATTTGCAGAGTTCATGGCATGGCCCAAGCATTGGCCATGGCGTTTGGTGTTGCATACGCCATCTGGCGTTTGCTGACGGAACTGTGTTGTTGTTGTGGAAGCTTTTCTTAAGGACACTAGGGCAGGGTGTGTGTCTGGGCTAGACCAGATAGGAGCCGGTTGAATGGGGGAAAAGGACTTTAGGGAGCTTTTATTCAAATTGGACTGGCGTATTCGAGATATTTGCTAAAAGCTCTTTTCCTTTAGTCCTAGAAAGGATAAATTTGTGCTTTTTTGTATTAAAGGTGGAAGCTTTTTACCCAAAATGTCCTTTTATGGGAATTATTGTACTAAATATTAGCACAAAATCCTAGCACAAACTTAAAAACAAAAAGGCTTTGTTAAATTCGAATGGATTATAAAATCTTATCTTATTTTATTTCTTATGTTTAGAATCCATTTATAAGTCGCATTCAACAGTCGTGCGAACATTATTACCTTTAGAAGACACATTTTTGGGAAGCCCTAACCGAACCGGTACTGGAGCAGAAGAGTTTGAACCTGAACCGGGGGGAAGAAGAAGTCAAAAAGGGGTCGGCTGAAAGAAATGTTTCTGTAACTTGCTTTCCATTCCTTTGAAATCAGACTGGTTTTTTTACGTTCGAATGATATTAAGCACATATTAAGAAAGTTCTTTAAATAAAATGTTCCTACATCCTTAACTCAGTCCCAATTTCTACTTCTGAAGCTTCTCGTTCAAAAATCGAAATATTGTTGATCTAAAAAGCAGTTAAACTTTGCACAGATACATATTAAATTGTAGAATCTTAAAAAAAAAACTAAAGAACTCGGCATCATTGATTCTTTACCATGTTCATCTTCTGATGAAGTTGAATTAAAATTCTTCGCTAAGCAGCTAGAAAGTAAGAACAACTTTATAGTCTTTTGTTTGAACTAAGTCCAAAGACAGCCTCACAGTTCTAATGTACTAATGCTTTGCGAAAACTATCATGGTTAAGAAGGACGACTTACACTACATCAGTATGAATCTTAAAACACCATTGCGTATCTTTCGGCTGTCTTAAAAATGGAGCGTAAATGGCACTAAGGATCTTATCTTAAGCTAACGATGTGGATTCTTATCTTATAGTACAATCATAAATTTGAATTTCTTAGTGTCACTAAATTTCCCAACAATTGGTAAAGAGTCGAAGGATGATCCGATATGCATATCATTAATTGCGGCAGACTTTTAGGATGAGCTTCGACCATACCATCAATGCAACTGCAGCTGCCAAAACGAGTTAACTTACTTTGTATCATTTCGTTTAATTTTTTTCAAAGTGATATTAAATTAACTTTAAACTACAGTGATTAGAGTCTTCTGACAAAATGCGTTTCTAATAAGTAGAATAGTAATACCGAATCAAGAACCGTATGACTACGAGTATCCTATGAGAATTTAATGCAGATTATTTTGTATCTCAAATGACGTTCAACAATTTATACAACGTCTATATACCAAGCCGAATCGAGTGGAATAACCTTACCCACGTTAGAGTCAACACCATCAATATCTACACGGATGGTTCTAAGCTTCGTGAAAAAGTAAGAGGGGTCGTTTTCTCGCCCAACCAAGACCGGAATTTATAGTTCCGCCTTCCTGATCACTGCAAGTGTGTATCAAAGAGAGGTAGAAGCCATCCAGGAAGCTCAATTTGGCACACTCATGGTCAAGAAATTAAGCGTATTCACATAGTCCGAGTATTCAACTCTTAAGGCACTCGACTCATACTAAAATAATGCTTAAACGCTCACTAAATGTCGCCTGTCTTCGAATGACATTGATTGACACCAGGCCTGCATATCAATATAAATATTCGGATTTGCGGTTAACTGGTTTGAACCAAAATTAACCAATGGTTAAGGTTCAAGGTTTTTGGGAATAGATTTTGGTTCGAACCTTGCTTCAGTTCATGCTTTATACAATATTAATCATTTTAATGTTCTAAAAATCGCTTACAACATAAAAACTACATAAATCGGATGGGAATCGCGTGGCTTTTGAGTCGGAATCGGTTACTAAGTACCAGACAAGGGAATATTCAATATATGATTTGCTGCCAAGTAAAATTCCATTTCGTAGTTTTCCTAGAAAAATATCAACAATGTAATGTTAGACTCTTCCTTTTGAGAATTTGTGGAGGAGGATATTGGTGAGTATTTTATAAGTAATTCTTTTCACTTTTTGCCCATTTTAGATGACAGTCTCACTAAACCCAACCATATAAAAGAAGAAATTGCTAGGTAGATGGCAATCAATCATTGATCATTTTTTGCTGAACTGAACCAAAATTTAAGGTTCGCGACAGGTTCAGGATAAGCATATATATCAAAAGAGGTTCGGTTCACAGTAATAATAAAAGTCGGAATTCCGGGTTCGAAACGGTTTGCCCAGTTTCATACTCATATTCAACAAAAAAATGTTAAAACAAGCTAATTTTCGGGTTGTCCTTCATAGATCCAAGAAACAATTGTCTAAAACTAACAAATTTTCTTTCAATTGTAAATTATAAATATTAACTTAAATAGTCCGTTATCAAGCGATTAACCTTTACTTTTTTATAAACATCATCAAACTTTGCTTGTCTTATGCATAATCTCCAAAAATTCTTCTAAGCCATACCAATTCACTGAATGGTTTTCCTAATTGAAATCAATGTGATTGTCCAGAAAGCGACAGTGAAGTGGCACGTTCGTATTTAATTTGTTTGCTATTTGTAAGCCAAAATCATACAACTTAAACCATTTATTATTTTCCATAATTTACTAATAAAAGAATCATCAAAATGCAAATGGTATATGAGACTCCCCCCCCCCACCCAACACATCAGCATGCGAGACCACAAATGTTCTGGTTAATAAAACAATGAAAAATTGCCCAAACAATCAGCATGTAAATAATTGTAGACAGAGCAAACGACCACACACATTGACATCAGAGATAAGCTCGAAAGCAAAAAAATAAAAAAAAATAAAAACAGAAAACACACAAGTAATAACCATTTCAAAACGTAAGGCAGTAAAAATTAAGTTTCTTTTAATTTTACAATTGTTGCCGCCGACACTTAATAAAAGGGTCATCAAAGTGTTGAGAGCGGCCAGCCGCTGGCTGAGGAGGGGGAAAAGCTGGTCCGCTTCTACTTTACTTTGGTATTTTAACTGAATCAAAAAAAAAAAAAACACACACACAAAACAAAAAAGTTGGCAGCAACGAGATTTGCATTTTGATGAATTGCTAACTGAGTTCAAGTCCGACACGGACACACTACAAACTTACCTGTAAGTCATTTTTCGTGACACTATCTGATGTGTACGCTCCCGAGTACTTATGTATGTGTCTATATATATATATGGATGTATGTATGTTTGGATGCAGAAGAAGTGCCAAACAACAAACAACAGCAACAACTCGTGTGCCCTGGTGTGACTTGAAATTTAAATTAAACTCTTGGCTTTCAGCTCTTTTTCTGCTGTATTTTCTGCTTTCGGTAATTATTTTTTTTCATTCTGCGCAAAAAAAACAAAACAGAAAACAAAAATACGCAGGAAGAGTGAGTTATGTTGCAAATTAAAATGAACGATGTGTCGGTAAGGTCGCCTTTTGTTGTCGTAGCGCCAGAGTCCCAGACCCAGACCTTAGACCCAGACCCAGCCCCACATCGCACATCACACATCAAACTTGACTAGCTAGTCGTACATGATGTGACTATGAGTCGTGTTTTTTGTTTTTTCGTTGGTTTTTAGTTTGTTTTCGGCGATAAGAATCTCTTGGCGGTCCAGATGAAAAGGCTTTAACCACGAAATATTGACTAAAAGCGGTAGCCTGTTGGCATGAAGGGGGTAGGGGCAGAGGTAATACTTCATACACGACGTGTAACTGACAACGGTAAGTGATTACATGGTCAGCGAGTGAGTGAATGGTTAGTTAGTTGTTTTTGCAATGCTATCGCATCCTAATCTAAATTCATAAGTTGACGTTCAAGACAATGGCGGCAATTTGCCTGATGTGTGTGTGTGTGTGAGTCAAGAAGGATTGTATATACCATGGCCAGTAGGCGGAGCAGAAAGAGTTGAAGTTTATGCCATCAAAGTGACCATCTTGATTTATCTACCTTCAGATTTTTTTTGTTTTGGCTGACTTTCACAAAAGGAAAAGAGATTGGGTATGCTGTATGCTTCCAGGTTTATGTATTACTGTGTATTCAAGGCCGATTTCACAGCTTCTACATAGATAAACTTACAAATAGCTGACTAAGGGCCGTTGTTTAATCTACTACATAAGGCTATGTGTCACATAAACCTACAAAGAGCAGAGCAAAATCTTAGTTTATCTGCCACATAGCAGCTATGTAGAAGATAAGAAATCGGCCCAAAATTTTACATTTATCTGTTACATGGCAGCTATTTAGAAGATGAGAAATCGGAACTCTGTCTGCTTTTCCTTGGACAAAGTATTTTCGATCAATTTAAAGTCTAATCTATGAACTTTTACTGAATTTTCATTATTTTTAGGGCCGAATCGGCCCAATATTTACACCCTTAAAACAGAAATCAAAGCCGAATTTACCATATATTTTCAAAAATAATGTTTTAAAACGGGACTAAAATTTTATAAAATTATGAAAATTTTTACTTCAGCTAAAAAAATGTTCTTTATATAAAAAAATCATTTTTTAAGAAGGTATTTATTTAACTTAATTCAAGTGCTTAATTTAAGGAAATAGTTCTTGGGAAAACATCTAGAAAAACTACCCCAAATTTAAGAAAAATTAAACCTAACTTAAGAAATTATATTCTACAAAATTCAATTTTCGGGTATTGTTTTCTAAGTTTAAGGAATAACTGTCTAAAAACACAAAATTTTAATTGAATTAGAAATACAATTTTTTTGAGGCGAATTTCTAATAACAAATAATATATTATACATGTTATGAGTGTATGTTCTCATAACTGATGAATGTCTATTATATCTCTATTTCTGTGAAGGAAGTTGCTCAAATGGAGTGTTCAAGGTAGGGTTGTCAATATTGTTCAACTAAATCGATATTTCAATGTTTTTGTTAGTCGATATTCGAAATTCCGATACTTTTTGTGGCTCTTTTGATATGTATAACCTTGCAAAGGGTATTATAATTTCGCCCAGAAGTTTGCAACGCATAGAAATATCCATTTCCGACCCCATAAACTATTTATATTCTTGATCAGGGTGACGAGCTAAGTCGATTGAGCTTTGTCCGTCCGTCTGTCTGTTTCTACGTGAACTAGTCTCTGAGTTGAAATTTTGCACAGAGTCTTAGCTTGAACGCGCTCTACTAATATGTCGGAACAGACCCGATCGGATGACTATATCTCATAGCTCCCATAGAAACAATCGATCGGAAAACTAGTTTTAGTGCGAAAAACTTTTTTTCTTTTCAATGGAAACATCTCCAAACTTTGTAATCGTAAGTTTTGTATGTTTTTTTTATAATTCTACCAAGTTTTATTAAAATCGGACAACTATATGGTATAGCTGCCATACAAAAAATAGGTCTGAAAAACAGTCTTAGTTAGAAAAAATTTTTTGTTTTTAATGGCAGCATCCTGCAAATTTGTATTTGTCTGTTTCAAATACTTTCACATAATTTAACAAATTTTTGTCCAAATCGGCTGACTATATCATATACCTCACATACGAACGATCGGTCGGAAAATGGGATATAAGAGTATTTATTGAAAATATTTAAGCGAGCACTTGCAAGGGTATAACAACTTCGGCACAGACGAAGTTAGCTTTTATTCTGAATTAAACCAAAATATATATAAAAAAGCAATCTAACTAGCAAACTAAACTTTAGTTAAGGTTGAATTTGGTTCCTAAACTATCGGAACTCTAAAAGCGGATCTTAAAATAAAGCAGTTTCGTTTCCAAACCTAAAGGAAAATACCGGAAAGGGTATCCTTTCGAATCGGTTCAGTATGTTTCATCCTAAATGGAATAGCTATACAGACAACCTGTACATATTCTTGCTTAAATGGTTGTTGACAACTAAACTAAACTTGAAAAAGTTATTAAATGCACTTTGTTTGATATTTAAGGACACGATTTTAGAACAAGTTGGTCTTTTTTACAAAGGTCAACCGTTCTCAAAGAAACAGTGCATCAGCTGCGTCTGCCTTTGCATCAACCTTCATGTCAGCCATATTATTAAGCATTTTGGGGAAATACCCCCTTCTTCTTCTTCTTCTTCTCCACCATTCAAAAGCGTAAAAAACTAATTTCAGTAATTAAAAACTCATATAAAAATGGTTATGGCCCAACAACACAAAACGAAATCTCTGTTGCCATTTCTACAAAAAATTAACACGATTTTTACACTTTGCTACCCTCGAAACACACGGTCGGCCGGGGGGGGGGGGGGGGAGAGAGAACTGGCAGGGGGAAAAGGGTTCACAGTCTGTGCTGCTGACGATGATGACGATGACTCCTGCGGCTATTCCTGTTACTGCAATCAGGCAGAAGCCAGCTGCCTGCTGGCTTGCCCAGTTAACCTGTCTCCAGTTCTCCAGTTCCCCTTTTCTGCGTTTATATAATAAATGAGCTTGGTGGGTTAAAGGCGTATTTCTGTCTAGTAAATTAGCAAAATACACGCACACACAAGGATATGGGCTCTAGGTGGTAGGGTAGGGCGAGGCCACACCCCATTTTTGATGCCCCACCTCCCCAGAGTGTGTACTGATTGAGTTCAAAACAAGCCCGCCTGCCTCCTTTCCCCAACCCCCCCAACTCACGCACACATCTGCAAAATGCCTGCACCAGCTGTTGTGTGTTTGTGTGTGTGTGTGTGTGTATCCCAGTTGTCGGCTTGTTAAGTTTAAATAATGCTTTTTGCCATTTCCTCTATGCCAAGGTCATTCAAAATTCAAACCAAGTTCCGCACATGACCACCCACACACACACACACACACACACACCCACACACTCACACACAGATATATTATTGTTGTTGGAATATTTTCAGACATTGTCTGCTAACATTTTTGGTCGTATCATAAGTTGAACTTAAATGAACTGACTTCATTGAGAAGGCATTCTGGGAACTTTGGCAAGTGGAGGGTACAACCCAACACCTACACACACACACACACACATACACATACACACACACACAGACAAACAGTCGAACAGTTGTCGCACATGCAATTTATGGCAAATTCCAAGTCTCAATTGGCACCAAAGTGGAAATGAAAATGTGCAGGGAAATTGGTTGAGTTTAAATGTCAGCCTACCAAACTCGAAATTCGAAAAGGATTTAAAATACGAAAATTGTGTAGGTAAGAGGTCAAATTGTTCGAGAGGAAAATAAAGCATGTCGTTCTTAAGGACACAGGCAGACAATAGAGTCAAGTGCTTAAAGTGTGCGCTGGTTTCTAATGCTTAAGGAGATTTTACAGAAGATTTTATTATCTATTTCTTGGATTTATTGGAGTAAATATCAGTTGTTATTCAAATGCTTAAAGCTGCTGTTTTTATTACAGAAAATGCATAGCATACGTGCTTGATGATTTTTACTAGCAAGTGTCCAAATTACTGCCACACAATGTATGCAGTCTTTACTCCACTCGTGCCATATTTATGCATCGCTCATTTCCTATGCTAATGCAAGCAGAAGGCACTACAATTTGAGTGTTGATGGAGCTTGTCGCTCTCTGTCTTGGTGCTCTCTCTCTCTTTTGACATTACACGAACAATTCTACTGCGTTTGCACTTACTTATAGATAAGCAACGAGATCGAGAGCACAAAAAAAAAGTAATACATACTTATGTATCATAAAAATGTGTGCTGTACAAAGACACAAAGAACCAATGTAACACCCGATCACCCAACATCACAATCTATCACAGAAATACTAGAAAGACAAAGAGTGTGTGTTTGACTTGACTGCATATATTGGGTGTTAGTTTTACAGCGAGTTCACTTGAATTAAAAGAGCAAAAATAAGTCTCAGAGAAAAAAACTAAGAAGTTTGTTCATGAATTATGTACAAACAGTGTCTGTAGTACGATTATACTTGATTCAAGTACAAATTTCATAATGAAAGAACGATATACTTGATTTAAGTGCAAATGGAATAATATTAATATGTTTTGATCATATCATTCACTTAAAACTACAAAAACCAAAAATAGAGGAGAATTAACCGCCGAAGTTTGTATACCCGTGCGGTACCTTTTTCTAACTAATTTAAAGGACATTTCCACTGAAAGCAAACAAGTTTTCTCACTAAGAATACTTTTCCATAACATCTGTACTATATAGATGTCCGATTTCGACTAAATTAAGTGGAATCATGGGAAAGCATAGCAAACTAAGAAACTCAAAGTTGGGAGGCGTTTTCTTTGAAAACAAAAAAGGTATTCTCACTAAAACTAGTTTCTCGACCGATCGTTCCTATGCATTTTCAAACTGTCGACGGAAATCGCATAGAAACAGACGGACATGGCCATATCGACTTAACTCGCCATGTTTATCAAGAATATATATATACTTTTTGTGGTCGGAGATGCTTCCTTCTATATTAAGTAAAAAGTTAATATTGCTAACTTTTATCGTCACCGAGTGAGATGAGAATTTGTCAGTATATTATTTTATCTTTCTCTTTCATGTTTCAACAAAAGCGACATTTCTTAGTTATGCAGATGTCGATTTAAAGGAAAGATCTTTCGGTTTTTTGTTAGACTCTCGTATTTTCGAACTACTTTAACGATCATTTCAAATTTGAAATAATCAACTCAAGAAAAAAGTTTAAATAGATGAAGATCTCTAAGCGCAATGTTCACAGAATGGCTTATTTTGAGTTATAAAAGTGTCTAAGTAAATGAACGATATGTAGTTTAAGTTTGCAATGTTCTTAGGTCAAATCAGTTCAACTCTTCAGATAAGTACAAAACATTTTGCCTTCAAGTCCAGTAAATTAAGACCTAAGACCTAAGACCTTTAAGACACAGAATAAGATACTTGAAGCAAGTACAAAATATTCTTGGTTTAAGCCCACAAAACTTCAAAGCTAAATCTAATTTGTTCTGAAGGGTCTGTGTTGAACTAAAATGGGCTGAAGGCTTATAAGTCTATTTTGCACTCAGTTTTATACCCTGTTTATGAACAACAAAATTATCTTGATGCCCTTGATCGGCAGGCCCTGCAAAGTATGCTATGCTTATTAATAAATCAGTATAAAATTTTTCTTCGCTGATCTATTTTAAATACCTTTAACTGGTCTGACTGAAAGTACAGTGTGTATTATCTAAGACCCTGGCATGACTGACTCTTAAATACTTATTTAAGCTGATAATTACTTTTGGGAACATTTATCATGATATATATATTTTTTTGTATATAAACGGGGCTTAAGATATATTATTCTTGACCTTAAGAACATCTTTTTCTTACATTTTCTGGATTTTGGATTTTCCAAAAATCCATAACCAAAGATACAAAACTAGTTGCGAGTTTTAAGATCAGACCCTGGTTTAAATACCTCTCCTTTCACATTGAAAACATATAGAACAAAAGCCATATTTTATGATTCAATGTAAGTATGCAACATTTTGGATACAAATTTTGGTTTTTTGTATGATTTATTATAAAGTTCTATGTAGGCAGTAAGAATGCATTGTAGTTCGTCTAAGTACATTCAAAAACAAACAAAACTTTAATTCTGAAGCACGAATATACTGATTATATACTGATCTTAACCAGTGCTTACATTCTTATCGCAAGACTGTACAAGGTGTTATTGGAATTGGAATTGAGGAATAGAGTTAATCCTACAAAAATAAACCCTAAGCTATCAAAATGAGACGGAAAAGTGAAATCAATTAGAACCAAAACGAGTCTTTTCCCGTAACTTGTGTTAAGTAAAGTGAAATCAACAAGAACCTTAACAAAATCTATAACTGGAACATAAGTTTAAGAAACAGAAAGGCCCCAAAAAACGTTTCAGTCGCGCACAATTGGTATTTTGGCAACGATAATATGCAGCCACACTAAATGATGTCAACTCGTTAAGTAAAGCTATACCCAAAAAGTTCTTAAAGCACTCTTAACTCTTGCAGAGAACTAAATCTATGCACTCATATTTAAACATATATTTAATATGTTCAGCCGTTCTAAGTATGGGAAAAGTTCCAATTTAGCACGGTGTCATCTCAGCGATGATTTATGGGCGTACGAAAAAAGCAGTAGAAAAAAAAAAAAATAGAAGCTAAAACTTGCCGACTCTGACCGTTTTTCCTTTTCCTATGCTGGTTTGCTGTGCGGCTCCCATCCACCATTATGTTGCCTCCCCTTCCCCCTGGCACACCATTGCACATGTGTTGCTGCTGCCGCTGCTGCTGCTGCTGCCTCTCAGATTCAGTTTTTCCACCACCGCCACCATTGTCTGTTCGCTATCGCCTAAGCGGTGGCATCATGGCCGCCGCCGCCGCCGCCGCCAACCTTATCGTCCCACGGCCAACCACCCCAGGACAAAGGATGATGGCACTGCAGCGCCACATGTTGTTGAGCGAAAAAGGATTTCGGATTTTGGATTTTGGCTGCCGCTCTGCGGTTTCAAATTTCAATATCTCGGGAAGGCACATGTGTGCCAAAGACACTTGAGACCTCTTTTCAATCGCAGGGAAATGGACAAGATGGAATCCCAAATCCCATTCTGCCTCGTCACCAAAAATGAAGTTAACCTTTAAACAAGTTGGCTGGCACCTCATTCGTGTCCTTTTCTGAATCCCTGTCTGTGTAAAGTCCGCAGTGGCTGGATGTGTGCGTGCATGTGCGACTATGATTAATTACTTTTGCATACATTTACATACAAATTTGTTGCCACATTGTCTGCCTCTATGCCACCCCTTCCCGGCCACCCTCTTTCCCTCACTCTCCTCTCTTTCTCTCTGTGTGTGAGTCCTTCTCTCTCTCTTGTGCACTTTGGTTTGGTTTTTTACACAGGGGTAGGTTGGGGCCAGAGTGCAGGGTTAATTTCATATGATATTTTTCATTTTGTGCGCAAACGAGCACGGAAGGAAGTTGATTTGACAAAAGTTTTTTCCCTCAGTTTTTTTTTTTTTTTTTGGTGTTGACCCTGCCAGAGAAGGCTGTGTTAATTGCATTTAAATATTTTATACAATTTTGCGTAAAACCTTAATTTGACAAACATGAGAGATAAAGGGGGCATGTTTGGAATTCCGTGAACTGTGTAGTTACAGAGAAGGCTAATTCTTATAAAATTGTCCTCGAATAACCATATTTTAGTGGATTTTAACATTTAATTACTTCTTATACTATTGAGTGATTCAAAATTTCAAGCGCAATTACCCAATTGTGACACTTTTCGGTACAATTATTGAAGTAATTGCATGAGTAATTAAATTTTTTTAATAATTACAGATTTATAGATTTTATAATTAAAGCTTAGAATCAGCGCTCTACATTGATAATACTATTACGGTTTTCGTTTTCGGTTACTTAACTTGACAGAAAACAGCAAAAAGCATATATCATCACTTGCTTTAGTTCTATATCAGCTTGTCTCTTAGTCTATGCCCAAGATATCTAGTTCTTGTAAGCTGAGTTGACTGAATATCAAATATATGTTGAAAGCAAATTATCTGAAATTATTGAAAGCAAATCATCTGTAAGAAAACATGTCCTTCTGATGATTGGTTTTTAGGCCGCTATCGTTGCGAATTTTAAAGGAATTTTAAGGGCCAAAACCTTATTTTAGTCAGGCACGATGATCCGGAAAACCAAAGACAAACTGTGTCTGAAACCGGTTTGCAACCCCGGATATCCTAATAAAAATGAACAAGCAATATTTGCTTCATACATTTTACTAAATATTTTTGGATGAAGTTGAACTAAAAAGTCCTCTGTCTCTCATATACTACGTTTACTCACACAACTTATATTATGCCTAATGCCCTTTATGGTATGCTGTGTTATATGAAAATCATAATTTTGGTCAAGTAAATATATCAGATTTTGTAATAACTCGAAATTTTTTTGAATATCCAATAATCTGAGTTACTATGCAGTGTCGAATATCTATGACACACTTGCAAAAGCTTCATTTTAATACACAATAACTTAAGGAAATAATGTTTGCATACTTTTAAGGGCATTAATCATGAATAATTGTGTGTGTAGAAACGTAAGAGTAGACAACTAAGCAAAGAGCAAAATATTTTGGCGTTTACTACTAATGCTCACCCATCTATGTGTGATAATAAATAATTGGAATAAACTTTTGTCTTTTGCATTCGTCAACTCTTAACAAACACACGAATTGGTGTTAAAAAGCTTTGGCTAATTAAATGTGTTTTACTATGCCAAATAGACTAAACATTTGAAAGGGATTTGCTTTGAATTGACTTTATAGCCCCAAAGACACAAGCATAGTTTCTCTCAATCTCAAATATTTTTGTACAATAGAAAGGAATCTACAGTTAAAAGCCGAATCCGCATATCATTTGTTTGTAAAGCTCTTTCGTGACTAGTTATTTGGAGCCAATAGCTTGTAGAGGTGAACGGGTGTGAACGCTTTTAAAGAAAAAACCATTCTCCTCTAGATGTCCTAAGCCGTGAACGAACCCAGCACACCTCTTGCACAGCAGGCACACACACTACCAGCTGTACCACAGCCCATTTTTCTTTACTTATTCAAGTATTTAATATGGAAGTTTTATTTCAATAAAATTTATGAAAAACTCCTGAAATAAATGATCAAAACTTTTTAAAATTGTTTTAATTTATAAAATCTTCAGATGTTTACATAAAGATCCAGACATGGTGATACCTTATATGATGATGGATTGGTTGCATTTCTGAGATTTTTACTACGAAGTTATTCTATCATCATCCTCCGGCACTTTACTCACATGAAAACTAATTGTTTCGCTATTAAAATAATTAAAAATTGTTTCCGTTGAAACTGAGATTAAAAGATATAATTTGATTTATAGTTTAAGTTCAGGGCATAGCAAATGCTAACTTAAAGCTTTTGGTTAGGAATGGATTATGTAGCAATGCTTGAATGGGGAAAATGCCATTTCTTCAATTAGGCCAATGAAGAGCTTTTGTGTTACCGTAGGACCATTTCTACAAAGTGGTTCAGAAATGTAAACAAATTATAATAAACCATGATTTTTGCCATTCACTACTAGAAACTTTAAAGTGAAGTCTGAAAAAGGAATTGACCGACCTTTGGGTTGATTGTTTTCTAATTCAATTGATTCCAAGATCTCTGGAGATTTCAAAAAATCACATGGATAATCACATCTTGTTATATTTTCAAGTACTTTTTAAGTCTTATAAAAGTAGCTCATCTCCATTTAGATTTTAAAAAGCTTGGTTTCTTAGTCAAGCTCTACAGCTGAAGAACAGTTGACCGCGTAGATACTAATACAAATGAAGAAAATGTATATGAAAACCTCAGGAAAAAATAGAAAGAGAAACCCGTTAATTGCACACATAATAATTCGTCGAGAACAACAAAATCTACGCTGAAAACAACCCTTAACCATACATTATGCAGTAGTAGTCGGAACGAAAGAGTAGACAGAAAATATACCAACTTTTTGTTACAATTAACTTAGAAAAGTGCCATAAGTAAGCTCTTTAGCAAGCGGTTAAACTATGCAAAAGTCAGCAACGAATGCGCGGTATGCGCATAGGCTTTGGGCAACACTTTACAGTATTTTTAGGCCATTTGAAAATCGTGCAATCATTAAAGAAACATGAATATTTAATGACATTCGTGTTCAGCAACCTAGTTGAAACAACAACTTCATTGCAATCCATCGGTGGTCAGCAGATGAAAGGCAATATTACATATTTTCACCATTAATTTCATAATATTGATCTTATGGCTTTAGTATGTAAAATGTATCATTTCCAATGACAGAAACAACATTCACCTCTCCATTTTCCCATTTTCCCAATTGCCCATCAACCATAAACCCATCAACACACATTCACCACCAAACGAGCAACTTGAACTTCACATAAAATGTTTCCAATTCCCCAGTTCAGACATTAAAAATGCAACACAAATTGCATTTGGCACCTGTGTTGTACAAAACCCAATCCACATCCACATCCTCATCCCTCCAGCACGACCAGTTCCACTAACCGAAACGGAAGTTGTTCGAGACGAGTGAGCGAGTGAAAAGTTGCTGATAAATGAACCAAGACAAGAGCCAGGGATTTTGGGTAGCCAGCCTGCTCTTGCAATTGAATTAGGCAGGCAGTCGAAAACAAAAGACTTTGGTTTTGGCTTTGGCAGCGACTGTTCAGGGACATGCAAGTCCCGAGGTGTTGAGGTGTTTGGCGTGTGGCCAAGACTGCATTTTTAATTAGAAACGGCAGAACACAATTTTACTTTTAACAGGTGCTAAATAGTACAACTGGAGATCTCTGGACATGCAATTAAATGGGGGGTTGTTATTTTGTGTATATTATTTCGTGCAAACCCTTGGGATATAAATGCACAACAAGCGAGGCAAAGGATATTCCAAATACAATTTCTACATTTTGTTGGCGGACGTTGGTGACGTTTTGAAACCACTTAGTGTGTATATTTGTGAAAAACGACATAGTTCCGCCAGTGAAGCGTCACAATCTCGCGATGGTTTAAGTACTTTAAATTTACCAGCAAAAAAAATAATCATATTTCAACACTTTCCATTTACCCATTTTCCCCTCCAGTCTCACATTCTGCTCGCATATTCAGCAATTTTCCACTTGAAGTTGCAACTGAAGCAAAAACAATATCATAGCCGCCGCCCAGACACCGGCGGTCACAGGCACGGAATTCCAAATCCCGGAGAGAAAGGCAGAGAACAAGTAAAAGAGAGAGAGAGAGAGAGAGAGACAATGTCATTGGCCCCTTTCCCCCTCATGTTGACACCGCGTATGCGAACGCTTGGCTTTTGGGGTTAAGTGGACTCAGACTCATACTCATCCACCCACAGCAGCTGCTGTTTCAATCCGCCCTCTGACACACCCTCCTCCTCATCCCTAGCCCTCCTCACCGCGCGTATTCTCACTGGCTGGGCATAATAAATAATTGCAGGCGGCGGCGGCAAACATTTCGCATTGCACTTTTCCTGCAACCAAAGCGAAATACAGCAACAACAACAACAACAACCCGACACTGCTGCCTGCTCTCATGGCTCTCGGGACTCCCACATGGCCCATGGCCAGTAAACTGTGCAACCGAATGAAGAGATTTTTATCGGCGATTCTCACTGATTTCATGGCAAATAAATCGCTCATTTTCGCTTAATTGGAAAATTATGGCCTTTTTCTTTTGTGCGAGTGCGAGCGGGACCGTGGCTTGACAGAGAGAGAGAGAGAGCGAGTTGAGTTTATTTGCATGTGTAAATTTGCGCCAGTGTGTAAATGCAATGGGGCATGATTCGCACTTTTCAAATTTAAGTGCGAAATTTGTATCTTTTAGGGGTACACAGAAGAAAAAAGGATCCATTTGGACAGGATATGTGTTAAATATACTTTGCATCATCCAAATGATGATAGTTTTTCATATCCTTAAGATGATTGTCAGCTGAGTTGGTTGATTAAAAGGATATTTACGACATATCTACTGCAAATTGATACTGGAAATCAAAGACAGATTTATTTATATAAACTAAAAGCATAATACCCGAGGTATTTGGGTTCCATTCTTTTTAAGGCTCAGTTAGGATAACATTTGACAAAGTTTTACGCTTGTTTGCATTTAATGAAAGTAACAAAATGTCACAAAATATCTTGTCATATGCTCAGAAAATCGCTTAAACATGAATCCGTCCATTCTCTCTTGACCCAATTCAACTAATTTCCAACCCAATAAATCAATTAACAGAGAATTAACAGTAGGTTAACAGACTTAAGAATGTTAACAGTAAAACTAATGTTATATAACTGAATTTCAAACGATCATTATACAAATTTGTCTGTCTACAGATTGAACTCACATTACTTATAACTTTTCTTTAGCCAAAAATTTGAGAATTTTTATCGTTTCCACATCGTTTCTATATCCTTTGCGATGCAGGATCGATAAAACTATTGAGAATGACTTGACCCAAATTTTTCAACATGTAATAGTATAAGACTTCTGCAATTTCCCGCCAATCTCCTAATATACCAGTCATCAATCTGCATTCTTCTCTTAAAAGTTGATAAATGATTTGTCGTCCTCTACTCGACAATTTTCAATCTTTCTTACTCAAACTAAGCCAGGACAGTTCTTTCCATATAATATGATATTTAGGGTGTGTAAGATGCATAGTATTCTTTTCTAGTCAACATTCTCTGATTTACAAGCGCTATCCTTTAGAAACTTATGGACGTATGCAGCAAGTCCGACGTCATCAACTTTCGACATTCTTCTAAGGATTTAAAAGATATTCAAATGGAATTCAATTGCCCAAGTGTGCGAAAAGCCACATTACTACAGAAATCATAATATTTTATAATGTGCCCATATGAACCACTGAACCGAACCGAAACCGTGGTTCAGTTAGCTTCAAAAACCATGAAATGAACCAAACCGGCGGTTCAGAAACTGTGTGAACCACTGAACCAAACCAGTACTTATTTTTGAGTGGTTAGCATCCCTTCGTATAAACAAAACCGCATCTTAGTCCCCTTTCCGCCAAGTTTCGTTTACTAAAGAATCTTATAGAAAAATGCATTTGTAGCCGCTGTCGGTGAAGAAAACATGATTGGAATAATTCTACGGCCACATCCGTGTTCCATTAGGAGAAGAATAAGCGTAGTCTAGAGGAGGTAGTGGAACTTGGCATCAGACTAACCTTACAGTCAGAAATCCTTGCTACTCATTACTAGACAACGAAAATGTGCACAAAACTATATAAAGTTCAGACTTTTTACGTAAAAAAAATTACAAAAATTCTGCTCTCAATTCCAAAAGGACTTGAAATGTTAGCAAAAGACAAAATAATGGGAAAAAATTTGTTAAATACACATTTGCCCTGGTCTACTTAGATTAAAACAAATTTTTTTTAGAGTCTGTCTCGCGCGTGTTCGATAGTCGTCAGCGCTAAGATGCCGACTTTTGTGTTAAGTACGAGGTACCGAAAGAAAAAACTAGTTAACTTGTTATGGATAGCGAGCACAAAATGTTCTTAAAACTCACCCAAGTCGTCCTGAACGCCTGAAAATGTTCATAAAATGATACCCACTGTTAACCATCGGGTTGACTCTTCATTTGTCAAAAAAGTGTATGTTTTTGGCAGATTTAACACGAATTAAATTTATTTTTGTAAATCTGTTCAAAATACCAGTCCATCGAGTTAAACTTCAAAGCAAACAACCTCGAGAGAAAGGGCACTACCTTAAGCCAGCGATGTTCAAGAAGAGAGGCTCTTTGTAGCTCTCTCTGACACTAACTGAAGCATTACTTCGGCAAGCATTCGGCATGAATTGCCTAAAGTGTTCGGGTGAACATCGCTGCCTTAAGCCCAATTCCTGTTACCTTGCTGAGAGTCTCAACCTGAGTCTATATTCAGTTATATGTCAGGCTTAATAAAAGTCGACTGGATCAGTGGTCGGCAATGAGAGCAGAGACATGGACAAAATAGCTGTTGACCTTGTAAGCTTTAAAGCTCTATATAAGTACTTTGCCTTTGCTTGAGGCGTCGGCAGCGGCCGCTCAAAAAAAGGAGAAGCTTTGGAAAGCTGTTTGCCCGCTTTTTGTGTGGGTAAACGAATATTTTTTGATTCGTCATTAAACTACGAACTTCGTAGCACTCTCTTGGCTTTTCAGCTCTTACTCTCCCTTCAGTATCCCCTTTACCGCACCACAAAACATTCTTCCAATCAATTATGATGAAAATCTCACAAAAGTTGTTTAAATAAACTCCGCCACATAAAAAAAAAAAAGAATTTATATCTCAAACACTTGACATGGCAACACCCAATAACATTGTCAATTAAACCAAAAATAAAACCCCAAAAAGTCCCTCCCTTCCTCTCTTTTCCGAGTAGCATAAACTTTGCATGTTTCATTCATTCGGTCTGGGGGCTCTGCCGGTTGAAGTGCATTTGCATTGGCGCCAGTTTCCACTCCCAAACAGAACTGGGCTGAGGGAATTGTCGATTTTTCGGGGCACACGCATTTCCAAGCCAAAGAAAAAACATAAAAACAACAACAAAAACTAAATGCCAGGAGCAGCGGGCAACGTCGGGCCATAAATTTAACGCATTTTCCATGTGCCCGGACACGGACACGGCCATGGATTTCCATTTCGTTTCATTTTCTGTTAATTTGGTCAGTGCAATTTGCAAAAATGAGGAAATTGCATACGCGAAACATTTTCTGGTATGAAAAATTAATTTTGAAATCGTTAATTGAGTGTTTATGGCAACCAAAATGTACGAAATTTTATGCACAAAATAAATATGAAAATAAATTAAATGCAAGAGATTTATGGTGGTGGGGCGCCAGGTCAAAGTTCGGTTTAAAATTTAAAAAAGAATTTTCCCTCCCCGCATGAAATTGCCGTTTTGCAAAATCAAATGTCAGTCAGTCAGTTGTCTTCAATTTGCATACGAACTTAAATCATTTTGTTCGAGTCTTTGGTTGTGTGTGTGTGTGGTGGTGTGTGTCTGTGTGTGCGCACAACAAGAGCAAACAATATTTCTCACATAAATTCACACTTTAACCAATTTGCATGCAATCTGCGGGGGTGAAACTACCAACCCCCTTCCACGCCAGACCCTTTTTGTCTGCGCAGTGCAACGCCCCTGCAGCCCCTCGCCCAAAATTCCCCATTTTGCGCATGATTGAGATGGGGGCACAGCCGGCAGGGGTGGGGGGGGGGATGGGCAGGGGACAGGCTATTTTTGCTGCATTCACTGCAAAACTTTTGCATATTTAAATTGGCGCGCCGTCGTCTGCACGAGTGAGTGAATGAGTTTGAATGAACTCGCCGTGACCAAAAAGTACAACAACAGCAACTCCACTGCCCACATTCGCAGTTCTTCCCACTTCCAGCCATCCCGCCCCTCTCCTCACCACCCTGTTCACACTGAGTGGATGTGGTCGAGGGAACATTTCAACGCAACAAAATGTGAAATAAATGGAAAATACATAGAGCTTACTGTGGCACAGCACAGTGGTGCCAAATGATTCAAATAAAACAAGAGTCACCTGAATTGAAATCTTGTGAATGGAAAAGTTTTAACAATAGAGCACTTAAGATTGAAGCAAAAGGTTTGATAAATGGACAAGGCTTTTGTGGGAAATATCAACCTTTCTATGTGAGTCTATGAAGACTATTCTTAGGCCTTATCATACCCCTTTCGAGGTGCTGTTTCAAAATTTCAAAGACTTTGACTCAATGAGCGCAATGAGACCCAACGAAAATAATTCGAATTTCAACTTCTGTTTCTCAATCTCTTGGCATGTGTGCTTCAATTATCTCACACAAAAAAGTAAGCTATAGCTTAACGACGCTTTTCCATGGCTAGGTACTTCAAAGCTGGCGCTTATGGCTTGTAAAGGTGACCGGTGAAGGTGAAGATAAAACAGTTTTATTAGATATCCCGTGGCGGGAACGAACCTACTATCTTGTGCTCAGCAGGAAAACACACTATACTACGCTGTACGTTTGACCTGGTCAGAATGGTAACACTCTATTCTGTAGCATATGCTCAAACCTATAAAATTGTTTAGAATTTTTTCATTGCAACATTACTGATTACTTGAAGCATCTTCGATATCAAATCAAATCGATTTTGTTGATCAGCATTAAAGGCCGAATCGGAAAACCCTTGTCTGTCGGTCTTTACCCCAGCTGTACCTACAATTGCCATTACCATTACCATTACAAATTTTCAGATTATTAATAACAATTCCAGATTACGATTTTCTAGTAATCGTAATTGAATAATTAGTGATTAATCAGAAAAAAAAAATAGTAAATTCAGTGATCAAATGTAATTACTTTTACAATTACTTGAATAGTTGTACCTGTAAAGTGGGTTTACTGAGTATTTCTGCTTGAAATGTAGAATTATTGTATTTCTAAATTATTTCACCCTTGTAAATATTCGAAAGTGTTATATTTTAATTGAACAATTTGTATTAATAATTAATTTGCTGTTTTACCAACTGGAATGGTAAAAAAATCATGGGAAAACCCAACAATTACTCAATAATTCAACTTTACAGGTACAATTATTCAAGTGATTGTAAAAGTAATTACAATTTGAAATAACCATGGAATTATCGTAGTTCCAAGTAACAGTTACGATGGCTAAAAATATCATTTTCTGGAATTGATTTTTTAATATGAAAATAATCGAGATTATTTTAATGAAAAGAAATTAAGTACTGAAAATAATGATTATATTACACCTCAGGTCTGTACTTACACCCAGAACTCAGAGTCTAGATGATGTCTATTTAAATTATTTTGCCAATAAACGAAATCTATCATGTCCTTAATATTCATGGAGATAAAAGATAATAAACAGCGTAGCCATAAGAATATAACATTCTGTAATAAGCGATCAAAAAAATGGTCTTTAAATTTGAACAAATACTGGAAAACCAATAAAAATCTATATTAATGTAGTGTTAGCTGTTTAATGAAATTACCGCCTACTGCGCCACCTGCTGAACTGTTATGGAATTGAACATTGCATTAGCTCTCGCATCGTCCCGAATTTTTCGCAAAAAGAACGTCTCTTTTGGCACTAAAGCTGCCGTTAAAACTGCATATGAACGAAGATTCTACTTGCTACATTTCGAAACTATTATTAAAGTTTTGGTTAAACTCGTAAAAGAGATCACTAACTCCCCAGCAACTATCAACAAAGGGTTAAGTGTTGAAAAACTGGAAATTGTTAATATGAGATGAGTGATCAAAGGGGCACAAACGATGATTAGAAGCACTCGAACGACCTTTAAACGATTTGCTTAAAAATAAGCGTCGCTTTAGTGTCGACTTTCGATAACTCCTTCCCATAAGAAAAAGAATACATAATTCCACAAAATACCTTGCCTTGTAACAGACTTTCAGTTCAAACGTATTTAGTCCCAATGAATTTGAAACTAAACAAGTTAAAAAGGCCGTCGGGAGCGGCATCAATCTATAAATTTCAAGATATATGTGGCATGTTCCCGAGTTGGCAAACATTCGCACTCTTCATTTTTTATAGCCTTAACTTTAAAAACAATTATTACATTTGCGTTTTCTATTCACGTATTTCGGTACAAGTTAATTTAATGCTTAAGATTGCAGAGATGACATATTTGTATACGAGTTCCTTTTCAGTCCTCCCCACTTTCGACCCACTGTTCTCTCAAGACTTAGCCCTGCATTTCACTTCCTTTTTTCAGCTGGCCCAAGTAAGTCAAGTGTTCAAACCTACTAACCAAGCAACTAACTTCCTTTCTTCAACCCATTTCAAGTCCCAGCTCCTTTGGTATGGCAATGTATGGACTTAAATCAAAAGGTGACTAAACGAGAATTTCCTTTTTAAATTAATAAACTCGGCCAGTTGGACTGGCCCGGGGCCTGCTCCTGGGCCGGGGCGCTCAAAAGTTACCGTTAACTGCACTCATAAATTCTGCGCTAAAAGTTTTTGACACGCTGCATTTTTTATGGTCGCCAAAGTTTGCTTTTTCGTGTTTGAATGATTCGATTTGAATTTAAAAACTCACCAAATTATGTGCAGATACTTGAAAAAGCTCGCTTACCTGCAAATGAGAGGACAGAGAGCGAACAATTAATTTATGATATTTAAACAATAAGCAAATGAGTTATTTAAAAATAATTTACCCAGCAAATTTATGACTT
The DNA here is from genome assembly GCA_035044965.1 of Lordiphosa andalusiaca. Taxonomy (NCBI): domain Eukaryota; kingdom Metazoa; phylum Arthropoda; class Insecta; order Diptera; family Drosophilidae; genus Lordiphosa; species Lordiphosa andalusiaca. Next base: position 1,255,624 of record JAWNNM010002225.1, read on the forward strand.
GTTTGAATAATCATTGAAATGTGAAGATAACAACAGATGCATTTAATGATGATGAAGTAGCGAATATGATGAATGTTGCAGTTGTGAATAAAAATATAATTAAAGTAATATTAAAGCCGAAGGATCCAATCATAAATAAACAAGGACAAAGAAATCTAATAACCCCCTCCCAAGTTCTCCTCCACTGCCGGCACTTATCTTCCGACTTTTATCGAAAAAAAAAAACAAATGCGAATGCGAAAGCGAATGTGCAACGCATGAATGAATACCAGCGGTTAGAACTTCCTTCCATTGACGAGTCGCCTTCGCATTTAAATTGTCTGCCTCCGCCTCGCATTTTTGATAAGACCCGTTGCGTTTGCCTGATAAGAGCCGAGCAGAAAAGGAGAACGGGAACTTGCCGCTTCCTGCCACGCGCCTTTGGCATAGTTGAAAGTACGAGTGTTCATCGTCGGAGGGTTGGTGCGCTCTGGTGCGGCGCTGTGACCTCCGAGCCGCAGGCCAAGATGTCTGCGCACAAGTTTTTGCGATATCTCATTTTTATAATTAAAACACTTGGCCGGGACATGTGCGCTGCCTGGCCAACAGCATTCCGTCCGGCATTCCAGCGGAGCGACCAACCGAACAAACGAAAGCCAACTGCTCCTCTTGTTGAGGGTGATATTTATCAGCTGCCATGCGAATGTGTGGTCCGAATCGTCGTCGTTGTGCGTATCCTGGCGAACAATCTAACCAACTAACTGATTGGGGTGGTAGCTGGCCGGGTGTGTTTAAGGAGAGGGATGAGCCAGGGATTGTGTGTGGAGTGAATTATTTGAAACAAAGTTAAGGATTACGAACAATTTTTTGTGGAATCCCTCGAACCAAACCTTTAAACTGTTTTAAATTATAGCAAAACTGAAACATTACTTTCGTTTTTAAAGACGCTTAAATTTGAACCTTACGGTTGAACCAGTTTGTATTGGAGGAGAAATAACTTTGAAATAATTTTAAAAAGGAATTTCAATACCAAAGCAAAATTTCGTTATGATTTGGTCTAAATGCTTTTCCATTTCAATACAAAGATTGTTAGTTTTGAAACTTTCTAGGTCTAAGAGTCGTATACCTGTGATTTTACTCAGTACTGCATCCCTTAAATGAGTTTCTGACACAGACAGGTCCTTCTATGTTATGTGAAGAACTGATATCCGACATGGATAGTACTAAAAACAGTTCCGAAATCAATCATGAATTTGGTTATTCGATAGCAATCGCTAAACCGCAGATATAAAACAACAAGATGAGTAACGAATGGCCAAGGAGAAAGTTTTGTCTGCTCACAGCACACAAATATAAAATTGAGGATCCACATTGCAAATTTTCTTGACATTCACTTGTATAACATAGTTGTTCCATGTCTTTGGCGACACTTATGAAGCTTCTGCAGCTTAAATGATGTTACTTTTGAGAGAAGCTACTACTAGAGAGAAAAAAGAAGATCCATTTGGAATGGATATGTCTTTAATATACTTTTTATCATTCAGAGGAGCTGCATAATCATCCAAATGATCATCAGTTTTCATATCCTTGATGAATGATTAAAAGGATATTTAAGAAAACAATCTCTAGCTCAATCATTTTATCACACTTGGTTCAGTAAAAGGTTTGGTTCACCGTAAGAAGGTTTATTTCGTTTCAAAACAGGCTGGCGCAGCTCTGACTTTGACCCTCTTTATGGGCGTTTTATGGGGAATTTATTTTAATTTCGACTCTCCTTCAAATTATCGGAAAATACTTCTCTTGAACTTCAAAATAAACTATCCCAAGCAATTTTACGATTTTTTGTTAGCGAAGATTTACCATTTTTAATTAGTGGGTTAACGTTTAAGTAATTGACCTTACTTATGAAAGGGGGGTGGTTGGGAAGGTTCATCAGAATTCTATACAGTGGCATAGACAGGAGTTTTGCAAGGGGGGCTTAAGAAAATTTAGTTTTAGTCACTTTATTCTTAGTCAAAATATTCCCTGCCAGCATTTTATGTAATTCGGATCACTTTCGAGTCTTTTGGAGCTTTATGGCTGATTAAAATAGACATAAATGATACTTTAGTAGGAAGCAAACGGGTGCCCTAGCCGCGAATCTCTAGAAGAGTCGTTTCTAACCTGTTATTCTTATTGATTTTGAATCATTTTCGACATTTTGAATGTATTCAAAAGTTATTTTCGAGCTTATTTTAATCGCACATTAATCTTTGTAATCATCAAAAGGGGTTGAAAAAGACTCGTCAAGGTGGTTGATGTGAAATTAATCTTCCAAATGTTGGTTGAAACTCAGTGAGGGGAAGTGTTTTACCCCCAAATCCTTTCTCCCCCCCTGCCTACGCCACTGATCCTATATAAATGATTAGCCTACTGTACTGTTTTTGCATTACATACTTTCAGGCATTCGTTATATAGTGCACTAGGGTTCGAAACGGTAAAACTTGACCTAAAAAAATCGTAGAATGGTTTTTATAACTTATTTTGAAGTTGAGATCTAAGACTCTACGACAATATCAAAAAGATTAAAGGTCTCCTCCCAAAACACTTCTTAAAAGATCACTTTAAGTTGAAAAAAGCAAGAATCTAAAAAGGATTGACCGTTTTTAAAAACCAGATTCTTGTACAGCACTCGAAAATCAACTAACATCTTATTCAATCTAGAAGATGGCTATCAGTTCCTTGTACCAGCTTTGGAGATCCTGTTTTTTGTCTTTGAAGAAAGAAAAGTGAGATATGATTTGGAAAACCTTGTCAGCAGCTACAATTTGATAGAATGCTAAAGATCAACTTAAAAAGTAATATCCATCTCACTTAAAATGTCTTTAAAAATGGATGTCTTGATCAAAATACCACATAAACACAAATTATTTGCGAATCAATCAAATGAGGAACGAGCCAGAGTGAGAAAGGGGATATCAGGTTTAGCGAAAACTGAAACAAGACAATTCATTCAAATGAGATCTGCCCTTTCTCTCTCTCTCTCTCTCTCTCTCTCTCCCTCTCTCATACTCATTTTGCACTTGATTATTCGTATGTCTCGCTTGCAAGCGGTCATAAATCTTGTAATCATAATAATTTGTTTCAATGTTAATGCCTTCAAAATATCTGAAAACTCAATAAATAACAAAACTACATGTTCGTGTGTGCTGTTAATGTCATACCATGAGATACTTCATATATCATTTGGCTGCATACAAAAAAAAAAAACGCCGAACACCGAAACCAGCCCAGGTACAGGTAGGTGACTCTGACTCTGTGACTCTGTGACTTGTGCCTGGACTTATTTTTGTCTTTTTGGAGCTTACCTTCTTTCTTTCTTATTTTTCTTATTTTTTTTACTTGTGACGCAATGGGCCTGCAATGCAGACGGGCGGGGCGTGGGGATTGACTTGACTGCAGAACAAATTAATCCAAAATCAGAGAGCGAGAGCGAAAACGAAGAGGTGCGGCTTTGGGGACGGATCTCCGGATCCATTGGCAAAACAACCGATATAACAACGGCGACGACAAGTATCATCCACACACACACACCGAGTTAAGGCGGGGTAAAGGGGTAAAGAGTAAGGGGGAGGCATATCCGATGAATAACTCAATTAATTTCTGTCACCTGATTTATCACCTTTCGTGTTTTTGTTGTTGTTTTTTGGTGTACAACTTTTATTTTCATTTTTATTTATTTGCATTTTTATGACAACGATTCTCTCCCTCTCCCTCTCTCTCTCTCTCTCTCTCTCTCTTTCTCGCGCATAGCAACCCAATCCTGTAGGTGGTGATCCTGATCCCCCCAGGAACACAGATTGAGACATTGGCCAAACCAAAAACCCGTTTCGATCGCGCACTTGAAAATTAAAATGTTTTTATCTCGCCTGAATGTGGCTGGGGAACATGTTATTAGGCTCAGAGAGATCTGCCAGCAATTTGCATAAGAAAAAACCCAGCCGAGCCCTCGATCATTGGGCTATTAAAACATTCCGCTTAACACTTCCTGCGACAACAGCGAACAAAGTTCAGGCGAAACACTCACCATGGGATAGGCTCAAAAAACACACACAGAGAAAATATGAGTACTTTTTTGTTATCGGAAAAGTGATTTATAACTCCCAAGGGGAAGGCTTTTAGTTAAAGTAAGCTTAATCAGCTTTATTGTAAGTAAGGGATTGTTCTGGTTTACTGAGGATAAGACCTGACATGGACGAACTTTCATGCTATACCAAACAACTTCTTCTTAAGGGGAAAGAATGGTATCTTATTTCTGCAAACGAACAAATGTAACTACTTTACAGAAGTAAGATAGAGTACGCATACGTTTGAACCATGTGAATGGTAGAAACATTCTCGCAACTCAACTCAACTCCAAAAAAAACCCAAAATCGTCTGAATAGAAACAGTCCAATTAAAGAGTAATATACCACAGAAAAACATCTGTACTGTTAGGTCCGTTCCTTCTTATGCCGAGAACACAGTACATTTTGGTTTTAAGTTTGTAATCTTTAGAACTCTCCGTTCTTGCTTTTGCAGCGAAAGCAAATCGTTGGGATACATCCAAAAGAGAACAGCTAATAAGCACACATTTTCTTGAGGCGAGAAGTGAGACAAGACCACACTTCACTTAAACCCTCCTCTTCTATTCTAAACTGTGTCTTAATATCATTAATCTTGCCTGAAATTCAAACTTGAGACTTTAAGCACGACAACGTCTGCATCTTAGCGCACACGACCATCGATCACTGACGACATGGAGCAACCTAATCAAAGTAACCAAAACCACTTAGCATTTTGAAAGTCATCTAGCATCGAGCCTAGTGGGGAAACGTCAATATCGTAAGCTACCATAACCAAAGAAACATATAGTATATTTACGAGCAATGGAGTTTTTGAATTAAGAAAATGTTCAAATTTCAATCTCGGTCATTTTCGAAGCAATCCTTATACCGATTGTGTGTAGTTTATAAATTGAGCTCAATCTTATCTCGGGCAAACTGGCAACAAGCCGATTTCAGGATGCTATAAAATACGAATATGGGGCCTTCTTGATTTGATCCTTCTAAGAGATCAAGTCGAGTTTGGATAACAAGTTTAAATCAATCTTATGTGGGTTTAAGTCGGAATCAAGACATCTGACATCGTTTGGGATGGACTTAATCCTGAATATCTTGGATTTGTTTTTCTGTATAGATGTTAGAAATCTGCCATAAATTGTGAGTTTATCTGACATGAAACAGATGTATTAGGACGTGTGAAATCTGCCCTAAATCTAGTTATGTATGCTCACCAAAATTATTTCTCTAAATAGTCATTAATTCAAGAATTTGATTAAATTTTTAGAAGTAATAAAACCCAGGTGCCCGGGTGTGGTGAAAAGGTCGAGATTTCGACCGCACCTCGTGACACCTATTGAAAAAGTTATCCTCAAAAAACTATAACAAGCGGTCACCTTCACCAGCTATTGGCTCCAGCTTTTGAGTAACTAACCTTTAAAAAGGCTTCTCTAACTTTGTCGTTTGGATTAATGCAAAAAATTAAAGTACAGAAGCCAAAAGATTGAGAGAAGCTCGACTTGGACCTTGGGGCTGTAATGTCAACTATTTTATTGAACCTTTTGTCATGGACAAACCCAACGTGTCTTTTCCTCTCCACTTTTACTCCAAAATGGATATCTGTAATTGAAGACCCATCACAGGAAACTCTCTTCAATTAGGCAGAGCAATATAAGCATGTATTTAACACTTTCAATCCGGCTCGTAGGAACAAAACGATCGCCGGGAGGGATGACTGCTATATTTTAAGCTGGGTTTGGTTCCAAATTAGAAGAAACAAGTAAGGGCGCTGCAGTCGAGTTTCCCGACCACAAAATACCCTGTTCATTTGTTTTCATTTAATTGTTTTTGAATTTCATAAAATTATCCCAAATGTAGGCAACACTTTTTTCTAGTCCTGACCAACAAGTAGGGGGGGTCCTCTTATCAGCTCAACTGTTTCGCTTATAACTCCGGTGTTTTTTGACCGATCTGATTGTACTTTTTAGAATAGATAGATATTGGGCCTAGCTTGATGTATACTAAACCACGAGGCTCTAACTTGAAAATTGTGGATCTGACGCCTATTTAGGTCTAGGATTTCTAGAGGAGGTCTAGGTTTTTTGGGGATAAAAGGGGGACGGGGTGGAATTTTTCAAATCTGAAACAAACTTGATCTGCGTACAGCATAAATCTACCTTCGTGCAAAAATTTGTGGCTCTATCTCTTATAGTCTCTGAGATCGACGCGTTCATACAGACAGACAGACGGACAGACGGACGGACGGACGGACGGACGGACGGACATGGCTATATCGACTCGGCTGTTCATGCTGATCAAGAATATATATACTTTATGGGGTCGGAAAATTTTCCTTCTCCCTGTTACATACATTCGCACAACTTCATGATCCCCCTTTTCCCATTTTCAATGGGAACAGGGTATAAAAAGAATCGGAAATACAAAATAAATTATGCTTTATAATTTTAAAAGTAAACTTTCTCAAACTTTGCTAGTAGGCAAAGTACTCTGAAATAGAAAGTCAGGGCCTGAACCTGAGCAGGAATTGGTTAGTTTGGGGTTTAAAAATCTCCTTAAAGCAAATGATGAATTAAAAAACTTCTTTGATTAAAGTTTAGATTCTGATTTGAGTATAGAAAGTGTACTGTTTTCTTCTAGAAACAGTGTAAGCTTCGTATGAACTATCCAACTCAAAAACTGGATTTACACATTGAAGCAAATTTCATGGAGTTATCTTAGAATTAGAGAATTATGAGAGTTTCTAAAACTTTACTTTATAAAACGTAATCATTCTGCCTTAATTATTTCGCCTACTAAGAGAACTTTGCTTCACCGTGTAAATCTAGTCAAATTCATTCCTTTTAGTATAATAATTTTAGCCACTTCTTCATTTACAGCCTCCGTTTTTTACCCCATTTAAGGCTCCTTTCAGTCCACGGTGCCCTGCTTCAACTACAACAAGTTTATACATTTTGTATATTTGTCATGCCGCAAAACATCTTCAGCGAACTGAAACTAGTTTCTCAATTAACCAGGCGCACACACACTTCTCTTAGTTGATTACATGAGATCAGAGACGATGCAGTGCATCTTACAAGCCAACATCCGTCCAATCCGTCAAGGCGTACGCCCAGTTTGTCGTCGTCGTCCATTGGCTGAGGTTGCCACCACAAGACGTCGGATGTCTGCTTGCTGCTCGTAGAAAGCATATTTATGGCTCGAATCTGTTATGAATACACCCAAGAGACATTTTTCTTCTTCTCACTCTCCAACAACTGCAATGGCAGACACACACACACACTCGATGGCGGAGCGAAACGAAAAGGAAAACTAAAAATAAACAAACCGTACGGAAAATTCTTGATCAACCATAAATCTTGGCACTAGAGTCATCCATCTATCTCGCTTGGCGCGTTCCGTTCAGCGCCAAAAAAAAAAGAAAAAAAAACCCCCCAAAATAACAGAAAACACACACAAAATGTTGTTTTCTATGCTCCACCAACGTCTCTCGGTTTGTTTTTCTACAAAAATTAATTTTTCGAAAATAAAACATTTTTCTTCGTCTGGTCTTGTCTTTAGCTGCTTTTGAATGTTTTTCTGGGATTCGTTGGGTGTTGTGGCTACTTTTACGTCTCGAGAACGAGAATGGAAAAAAAAACACGTGTGTTTTTCCATCTAATTCAAAGTGTTTTTAATTAAAAATTGTCGTGGAGATTAGAAAGTCTTAGCAGCGCTGTATTTATTTACTTAATTTAGTTCTGTCGTTTGAAAATAATTGAGGAAGTGGGTGAAATTTTTCTTGAATCATTTTTGCTAGGAAGAAAAAGGTTGCTAAATTTGGATATATTTGATTAAGTTTTATACAAAAAAGAAGAAATCTTGGTTTGGAAATTGATGATTTAAGCATCACAGTGAAGTCTTAGTACACAGATGTAAAAGATCTAATGGGAATGGATAGTTTTAAATATTCTGTTATTAATATTAAAATGTATATTTTGCATTTCTTTTGGAAGATGATCAGCACCGTAGGATGCGAATTTAACTGCATTTGACCTTAAATGGATTATTCAATATCCAAAAGTCGAGATTTCAAAAGATCCATTTCAAATGAACACTGTATATTTTTGAAAAACCTTTTTTTTTCTATGTGATTAAAAATGGAGTATTTGCGTGCCAAATGACTTCTACGCCCTTAGCCCGACATATATGGTGAAAAAAATTTTCTATGCTGTCTGCTCACCAAAATGACAGTTACAAATTTTGCTCAAATTGCTCTCTTTTCTAAAAAAAAGCGCCGAATGACTTAATTAACTAACCGAACCCTTATATTTATGTTGGGTACACACCTACAGACACGAATTAAATAACATTTAAGTATTTGGAATTTGGTGCAACCAATTTTATTTAAGAAAATGATTAAAGGAATATTTTTTTACAAACTTTTTTTTCTGTAAAGTTAATATTAAATAATAAGGACCGAAAGGTCAAAAAAAAAATTTCTACGCTGTCTGCTCACCAAAATGACAGGTACAAATTTTGCTCAAATTGCTCACTTTTTCAACCTAAAACTCTAAAATAGTGCCGAAAGACTTAATCCATGAGATTTATGTCGGGTTCACACCTACAGACACAAATTAACCTACAGTTAAATACTTAAAATTTGTTGCAACAAATTTTAATTAAGAAAATGATTTAAGGAATGGTAATTGGGATAGAATAATGAATCGGAATCGTCGTTTCTTCCCATAACAACAATCTTACCAAAAACTTCGTATTTGAATCCGAAATTTATTAAACTTGTGAACTTTTTTGGCACATTTAGAATTATGTGAAAAATCACACAAGAGGCCAAAAACAAGTCAGGGGGAAACTCTTCGGGAAGAGCGTCACGAAAGTAGGCAAAACGGAAGCCATAAATGAAATTAAAACAAAAGAGTGTGGTGTGGAGTCAGTCGCCGTCGTCGTCAGTGCCAGTGGGAATTTCACTAAGGACATAAAATTAGGGTCACTGGGTGTGTGTTTGCTTTATTTTTTTTATTTTTTTTTTTTGGGGAGCATTGCGTAACAGAAACCCGCTAACACACACAGATACCAAAAACTGTTTCCAAGTAGACAATTTTGTTCTTTTGCGGCGCCCATTTTTGTTTTCTGTTTTTCCGCTGACCAACAAAAAAAAAAACAGAAAAAAAAAACAAAAGCCGAAAAGTTGTTTATTTTTCTTCATTTTCTGCTCGCTGTTCTTGTTTGGTTTTTAGTTGCCGCCCTGCTGTTTTTCCCATTTTTTATATTGCCACGCCATTTATCATTTCCTTTGCCAAAATGAAAGCAAAATAGAAAAGTAGAAAAAATAGAAACACCCACATACAGGCTGTCCCTTTTCCACTAGCTTTGTTTTCTGCTTTTCGGCAGATTCCCCTTCAATATACACAATTTGCATATTCTAAGCATATTTCGTTTGTATTTACCTGAGTAAATAAGGCAATTCTCAGGCAGCTTTAATTTAATTTATTAAAACCAAAACCCCTAAAAAAAACACAAAAAATAGAAAGAAAATCCAACTTTTGGGGGGGGTGGTGGTGCGTGTGAGGCGGCGGTGGCCACTCCCCCGTGGACACAAAATGCCTTCACTTTTGCCACCGAACATGGAAATTCCTCGACTGCGTTTTGTTTTCGTGCTCGGTTAACTTCGTTCTTGACATTTCCTGGCCTGGGCAACGGCTTTTGGGCTCTTTGGCATTGGGGTTCCTGGTGGATACTGAAATACTGGGTACTGGGTCTGCGTGTTTGCATTTGACACATTTAATTCCCACTCTGCGCCTGGCCCCCCCGCTCGCACCAGCCGCCTGACGCTGACATGATTTATTAATTACGAGCCGAAACATGAAACGAACTTGAGTTCTTAATTTTCGACCTTTAGGCCACAAAATTGGTTGGTTTTTTTTTGTGGTTGTTGTTGTTGTTTCTCTATTATGGGGAAACATAACTTAGCATTAGGTCAAATAAAGATAACAATGAAGCATTTGAGATTAACTGTAGTCTACTACTTCTTTTGTTGCTTTTTGATATAGAGAATTGTTAATTTGTATTAACAATTTTAGCAAACTGCCAACTTCAACTTCAAGTGAAATAATTCTTCGCCTTCCTTGGTGGCTTTTCGAGATTATTCCATAATTTGACGGATTTCTAAATAATTTACAGACAACACTTTCTAAAAGATTTATTTACAATAAAATCGGTAAGGTATTAAGTTTCCTTTCTTAATAGGCCAATATTTTAAGCTCTTTTATTAGCACTTCCAAATTCCTGCTGAGCATACACTTTTGCTGATTCAGAGCAAGTTATATTAACAAATTTCTTACTTGTTTTAACTCAACAAAGTCCACAAGCAAATGTTCCTCAGCCACGGAAAAGTTTTTCCACATATTCTATTTCAACTTTCACTTTGATTCGTTATTATAAACTTTTTCATTGAACTTTTTTTTGCAAAAATATGACTATTGTCCTGTCTCTGTTCACCCTATTTCAGTGATACGAATTTATCGCTATCGGGTAAAACTATTGTTGAGAAAGCCAAAGTCACAAATCTCATTTTGAGCCGGAAGTAAGTGCGGTCACAACTTAACTTGAACTTAAAAAATCAATTGGGAATACATATAGAACTTTTATTTCTAAGCCAAGAACATTTTGTACTCGTTTAAGCTACTTTGTTTTGTTTCAAGAATGAATTGGGTATGACATAAGAATTTACTAGACTGAAAGGAAACAATTTTATTCGTAGTAAATAGTAGCTGGAGAATACAAGCAGGAGAAACTTAAAGTTCTGTATCAGTGATAACTGATGCTAACTCAAAACTAACTTTTTGGTTAGTTTACAAGCCGTTCCAAGAACCAAACCTTACCCTTTTTAAGAGTTAGAATCTTCTATAGATATTTAAAGGTTTTCGCCCATAAAGTTTGACTACATCGGATTTGTTTTAAGGCTATTACAGAGCAAAAGTATGATCGAAAAGCTTCCAAAATTTTTTTTTGATTTCGGCTAAATATCTTGAAACGGTCTTTAAGATTGCTCATATCGGACTAAAAATAAGAATTTTGAAAATAAATCAAATATTTTTGAAACAACCGTACAATTGACCTCGAACCAACTAAATCGAAGTCTTAAGCCCATAAGAAAACGAAACAAATAATTTAGGTACTTCAAAAAATATCTATTTGTTCTTGAAAATTTCAGAATTTCACTTAAAAATTAGAGCCAAGTTTGTACTCAGTTTTGCGATATCTGGCGACGGAATTGAGGTAAAAAAACTATAAGAGGAGAGCTGCTGTTGAGACCGCTCTCACAGTATCCTTATTTATCGATTTTTGCACCCATGTTGCTTTGAAATTCCCAAGCAGTTAAGGCATTGCTGGCATGGAGCCGTCTGTTGATGGTGCTGATGGTGCTTTGTGATGTTGTGTTTTCCTGGAGCCAGCTAAAACTTGCTACATATGCCACACATAATTATTATTAAATAAATTTAAACAATAAATAAAAAACAATTGATTATTTGTTGTTTGATTGGAAGATGGGCGCCCTTACTTTTGAATCTGTGAAGCGCTTTTTCCAGAGAAAACTACTCCTCATAAGCCTAATAAGTTCTTGGTACAAAAACGAACAACTTGGTGTTTGATAAAGCTTAACATTTAACAGCTTAATATTGATAACGCTTAACACTTGAATCAAGAATTATTATACTTGATTTGAGAATGTTGCGTACTTGGTTGAAGAAATTTTATTTTTGATTCAAGAAAAACGGAATAAAAGTATCATACATGGATAAAGAATTCTATACTAATTGAACTGAACAGAAAAACATCATAAAAGAACCATACTTGGAACAAGAATTTCATTCTAATTGTTCTGCTTACAGTTAAAATTCTTGATCCAAGATTTTGGATCAAGAATTTCATTAAAATTGAACTGATGACATTCAAAATTCTTGATCCAAGTATGAAATTTTCGCCAAATTCTCTAGGTGCATGCTCTTGAGTTTTATCCTGAGCTTACATGGTTCAGGATTTGGGTTTTTGGTTGAAGATTATCCTTAAATTCAGTCTTAAATGTGTAAAAGTCAATACTTAAAAGTTTAGTACATGAAATTTGGGTTCTTACAATCACTCTTGGACTAAGAGCTAGTATTTTACTCAGCTACCACACAAAAATATCTTCATTTGATGTTCAATCACTGACCAAAAGCTCTGTTAGTGTAACAACTTCTGCCAGCAAACAGCTTGAGGGACCAGATTTCGCTCAAAATTGGCACTCATATGCAGCCTTCTCATCCCAGCCACATCAACTTATCTTTCCCCACTTTATGGATGATTTAAAGTCTGATAGATATGACGCTGCAATCAGCCAACTAAACGCATTGCCTTATTAACTTTGATAATCTCTGGACGCTGGCCAGCCCAGGCTACAGCTACAGCTTGGACGACGACGACGACGACGACGCGTCGTCTCCTGACCCACGCATACTGGCAACGTTCGTTGGGAATCGTAGCAGTGCAAGACGCGACACTTTTGGTTGCCAATTGCATAATTGGCTAGTTGAAATGCGCAAGTGCAAACGATGTGTGGTTCTTTTTTATGGCGGATGCATTTTGCAGACGATTTGCGGCGGTCGATAAGGTAAGCGCCTTGTTCTTGGTCTGGCACTGGTCTGTTGGCATTTCTAATCGCGGTTATTGATTCAAAGGCGGACACCTGCCCGGCGAGTGGAGGAGGCTTAAAGGCTTGGGTGCCCCCGGTTGGACTTCATAATTGCCACAAGTTGACGCACGTAGCACGTGTGGCTACGTGCCGGCATTAACATCATCATTGTCCAAGTTGTTGTTGAGTTTTTTTTTTTATATAAATTTATCACACTTTTATAGCCTTTTGTTCATAATTTTTTTTATGGCTTTTTTATTGCTTTTTGCAGCCAAAATGTCTTCGAGTTGTGGTTGCTGTTGTTGTTGTTGTTGTTCGTACCTTGCCACTTTGACTAATTGCAGTGCACTTGCCACATGGAGTGGCTGTTGTTGCTGCTGCTGCTGTCAGTCAGCCTGTCCAACAATTTGTCATCTTCTCTGTCATGTCACAAATGGGCGTGTGTCTGTAAGCTGGGCTAGGGTACATTTTTATTAGATTTTCATAGTAAACGGTAGACAAAAGCTACTTTATAGAGTTGTCCGCTGGACACTCACTCATTTATCACTTCCTTTGACAATTTACATGCAAATCAACGCTGGGCGTGGGTTTTTGAGTATCGGTCAACCAGCCACCTCGATGTTGTGGAGACTCTTATTTGTTGGACAAATTTAGATATCGTTTTGCCTTTGACTGTATTCGACAGTAGTTAAGGTAGTGTTCCTTCGAACACCTTTAGTATAGCGCTTGACCTCTTTAAAACCTATCATGAGGAAAGGTTCCTGTCGCTTAGCTAGAGTAACAATGGGAAAAACTTAATCTAAAGGGTCACCTGGCACTATTACTGTATTTTTTTTAGGTAAAATAAAGTCATTTATTTTAAAATTAAGTATAAGAACTTGAATTCCCATATTGAATATTCATATTAAATTATACTATGCACTTTTTTTTGTACCATTGAAAGTTGATGAAGTTATCTTAGTAGGCGAAAGAGTATCATATGAGATTCTATAACTTTCTTTTACACTTAGAATCTTTATGAAGTTTGATTGATAGGACCAGCTAGGACCAGATTATAAGAAGTCATCTGGATCGGATGACTATAACATATAGCTGTCATGGGAACGATTGATCGATTTTAGTAAGAAAATCTTTTATGTTTTCAATGCCAAGGTTTCCAAACTTCGTATGTACTAGTTTTGTATGCTTCTTCATGATTCCACCAAGTTTGATCGAAGTCAGACATCTATATAGTATAGCTGTCATAGAAAAGTAAGGTTAGAAAAATAGTCTTAGTAGGAAAAACTATTTTGTTTTCAATGTAAACCTCTTTAAAATTAGCATATATTTTTTTTTAAGCTTTCCCACAATTCTACAAATTTTGTTTTGAAATCAAATGACTATAGGTTATAGCTGCCATAGGAACGATCGGTCGAAAAACAAGTTTTAGTGAGAAAAACTTTTTTCTTTTCAATGGAAACGCCTACAAACTTTGAATTTCTTAGTTTGCTTTGCTTTTCCATGATTCCAATAAGTTTGATTGAAATCGGACATATATATGGCATAGCTACCATAGAAGAGTAGAGTCTAAAAAGTAGTTTTAGCGAGAAAAACTTTTTTGTTTTCAAGGGAAATGCTCCAAAAATTGCTTTCACACAATTCTACAAAGTTTTGTCAAAATCGAATATCTATAGCATATAGCTGCAGTAGGAATGATCGCTCTAAAACGAAGTACCATTGAGAAAAACATTTTTGTTTTGAATGAAATCAACTTCGAATTTTTTATATGTTCATATCTTAGGCTTTGACATGATTCCACTAAGTTTGGTCGAAATCGGACAACAATAAAGCATAGCTTTCATGGATAAGTAAGGTGCGAAAAATAGCTTTAGTTAAAAAAAACATGCTGCAAGGGTATACACCCTTTTTCGGTGTTGCTTTATAGTCAACCGACTTAGTTTATTTCGATCTAGAGATATTGAAAGGATGTTCAAAAGTGATTTAAAGCCATAATATCAATTATTATTTCACCCATAAACTTAAGAGTTGATATTTCTAATCAAAACCGCTTTCGTATAATTAGGATTAGGTTCTTGACCATACTAAAATTTGGAATTTCAGTTAAATACATTTTACTCCCTTCCCAGGAACTGGCTTAGCCAAAACCTGTTGAGAATTTCAAAATTTTTGAAAACTTTTGTAAACTTCTAAGACTTAAGGGACCACCGCCATGTCGGAGCAGCATACTGCAGCGCAGCCATAATCTTTATTTTTCCGAATTCTCAAATTAAAATCCAACAACAATGGCTGTCATTTCGGGAGGGTAAGTTGGAAGAGATGCCTAAGCAGCTGGCCAGGTGCGAGGGAGATGGATATATCACTATAGATTCCAACCATCTTTGATGATGCATTAACCTTTCCCAAAAATGAACAGAACAAAAAAAACAACAAAAACTATTTTTTTTTTGGTTAGCGAGGGTGAGTAGAAAGAGGAGACCCAGAAAAACCTAAAAACCCATACATGTACATTTCACACACACACACACACACACACACAGACACACAAAAGAAGCCGAAGACGAGTTGAACAACAACAAAAATTAAAGCCCATTAATCATTTTGACTTATTTCTTGGCATTTTTTTTCGTCTAAAATTAATCTTGATGCCAAAACGTTGCCAGGGCAACCACAATTTGTACATGTGCGAGGGAGATGGCCTAATACAGCGGGGATTATAAGGGGAGCGCTCGGAACACAAACGAACAACAAAAAGAAAAACACCGAATTATGAAAAGATGCAGAAACTGGGGAATCGAAATCAACTTAATTCGTACATTTTTGCGTGTCCATAAGGATTAATGTGTGTGTGTGTGTGTGTGTGCGTATAATTTAAAACAGATTAAACCGTTACGGCTGCCATTTACACCACATTGTGTACCGTACCTACTCACACCCCCACCCCCACCCCAAGCACACACACTTCGTCTTCTACCCCACCCCACCCCGCAAATGAATTTGAATTTGACCAAATGTCTTGCGAAACTCAAACTCGTCCTTTTGCGCCTTGCATATGCTGCAAATTTGCCAACAACAACTACTGTTGTGTGTGTGTGTGTGTGTGTGTGTGTGTGCCGAGGGGGTGTTAAGGGATGAGACACCATGTCTGGATGTGGTGGGGTTGCTTGCCATTTGGGGTTAGTGCTCGGAGAGTGGCATACTTAAGGGGCGCGTCGAGTGAAAACAGCAGGACGACGGCCATAAAATCGTTTAAATCAAACAGCAGAACAAATTGGTTTCCTTCAAAGTCGAAAGCTTTATTGGAAAACATTGTCAGAGAGGGGTGGGGGGCGCTCGGCTAGAGGGGTCGGCTCAAGTAGTTTTCAAGTTGTCGTTTATTATGCAGCAAGCAAAATTGGTAAAACGAAATTTAAGCTATTGGTTTATAGATTTAATAAGATGTTAAGAATCAATTTCTGAGAATACATAAACTTAAAGTTTGAAAGATTGTTTGGTATACTACCAAATCTGGCTAGAAGTCTAGAACTCTCCCAATTTAACATTGATGAAGGAAATTCATCAACTTCACTTCGCGTTGTCTGCTAGAAATCTGTTTTGGCTCGACCCATTGCACACTAGGGCTAGGAAACGATTTGTGAATTCAAATAGCTTTTTTTCTGCCAAAATTTGAACACTTTTCACAAAATTGTTCTTGAATGGCAGCCTTTTAAAGCTGATTTTTCAGTAGATAAAGAATCCGAGTGTGGTACAGCTGGTAGTGTGTGTGCCTGCTGTGCAAGAGGTCGTGAGTTCGATCTCTTGTCCCGCCAAGGGATATCTAATCAAAGCGTTTTTCTCCCATCAATTTCACTAGCTATTGGCTCCAGTTTTAAAGACTTGAAAAAACTTATCAAACTTTGCTGTTCGGATACAGCGTTATACTGTAAGTTCCTTTCTCTATTCTGTAGTTCTGCTGATGTCAAAGACAATACCAGGCCTAACTACCAGATGGATCATTGAGCCTTAGTCCGTTGTTAAGGACAAGTGATGCATCACAGCGTTCCTTCAAACAAGAAACTTTAGTGTGCACCCATCACCAACCTAGCGACTTATAATGCAATGTCGTACCGATCGGTACGTTTTGCGGACATTCCCATACAAAGTTCGTAGGGGTTGGTCTATTTGCAAGTGCTTACTACGAGGAGTTGGGAGATTGATTCCCCAAACTACAGGGTTGGTACCTGATTATCGTCAAACAAACGTCCGCCGATGAAAATTAATTAGAAATGGGCCCCCACTGACCACGCTCCACACAGACGTTTTAAGGGCTACGATTTGAGGATATGCTCCTGGAATGTTAACACCCTGAACAGGACGGTAGCTGATTTCCAGCTTGTGAATCACCTCGAGAAATATTCATAGCACTCCAGTAAAAGCGATGGACTGGACAGTGAAAGTATCCAATTCTAAGTATTTAGTAATGACTCCTCTCTTTTGAAGAGTGAATGACGAGTACTGAGTTTCGAGCACTTGGTTTCAAGAACTGAGTCTTGAGAACAGAGTATCGAGTATTAAGCATAGTGAACTAAATATCTATGCTTGAGTATGACTTGTTCCTAATGACGATTACTTGGTATGGGGTCTTAGATAACGACAACTTTGTATTGAATGCTGAGTATCGAGAAATGAGTATTCAGGTAGGAGCATGGAGTATTGACTTATTGCTAATGAAGATTACTGGCTATCGAGTTCTGAGTATCGAGAACTGAGTATTCATAACAGAGTATCGAGAACAGAGTATTGAAAACAAAGTATCGATTATTGAGTACCGAGAACTGAGTATCCCTGCGTGAGTATCGAGTAATGATCTATTTTTAATGACGATTACTGGGTATAGAGTCTTTAGTATCCCGCACTGAATATCGAAAACAGAGTACTGAGTCCTGAGTATCAAGTACTGAGTATCGAGAACTAAGTATGGAGTACTAAGTATCGAGAACTGAGTATCGAGAACTGAGTATCGAGTACTGAGTATCGAGAACTGAGTATCGATTAATAAGTATCAAATCCTAAGTATCCATACTTGAGTATCGAGTAGTTACTTATTTTGAATGACGTTTACTGGATATTGATTGCTGAGTACAAAGTACTGAGTATCGAAAACTGAGTATGAAGTACTGAGTATCGAGAACCGAGTATGCGGCTTATAAATAAAAGTGTAAGCACTTCTAATAAAGCATGTTTAACATAAATTCCCCAAAGGTGTCACACTTTCTTTCTCATATGAGCTACTCAGACTGCCTTTTTCAATACTTTTATGAGTACTTTGATGTCCACTTCATATGAAAACTCAGACTAGTGAAATTTCAACCTTAGATTTATCCTATTTTGGAGTAAAGAGACTGTAAACTGCTCATTGGCATACTAACGGGACACTGTCTAGCAGCCGTTCATGCGATAAAGCTAGGCATAACGACAGAGGACACCTGCAGGAAAGGCATGGAACTTGAAGTAGCAGAAACTCTAGAACATCTCACTTGGAGCTGCCCAGCAATTGCCACGATAAGATTTGAAAATTCTGCACACCCCACGGTTCTCTTCTTTGGAGGAAGCGGCCAAAAGGTTCCCAAAACAATTATTGGCATTTGCCAAAACGTCAAAAGACCTCCTAGATTTCTAAGTCAAACGTATCCAAATAATCACCCAGCCTCATTAAGGACCCTAAGGTCTATGTGTGACCCCATCTGGGGTCCTACTTATCCTATTCTATTCATTCTTAGGACTGCGATAAAGTCTTTCAAATAAATTAATTGTAGCTCTCGCTCTAACGACTTAAAGGTAGCCATCCTTATCTGTCCATGTCCTTCATTAACCATCTGTAATCCTATCTTTCTATAACTTCATTCACAGCTTTCTAACACAAATAACCATAAAATTATACGAGTAAAATCAGTTTTGCAAACACTTTATGGATTGACGTTGACACAATTTCTCGAATATGTTCGTGTATTCCGGTTGACTCTTTCCTAAGATTTTTGTGTCTTTTTAATTGTGAAATTTCCACGAAATTTTGCGAGGCGAACTTTGGTAGTAGTTTTTTTTTTCTCATTGGTTGGACTGACACGATTCCAGCGACCACGTTGGCGATTCGGCTTGTTTTGCGGTGGTTGGGGGTCAGTGAGCAATCCGGACCGCATTTGTGTCATTTTGCGACAACTTTGACATGTGTGACATTGTTTTTTTGTGTGTGGTTGTTTCACTTCTTCCATTTGGCAACAGTTTCGCGTGTGTGTGTGTGTGTAGTGTAGAAGCGGCTTTTGCTTAGACACATACATGTAGGTAGGTTTAAGAACTCTGGGCTGGCCTTTTGTTTTTGCTGAAATTTGCCGCCAAACTTTGTTCGCAGTTTGTGTTCTCATTTCGCGTTTTTCTTCTGTATATGTTTTTTTGTTGTTTTTTTTTTTCTGTTGTGCCTGCAGCTCGTGCTGTTGTTTAAACAATGAGTTTTTGTTATGTCCAGCGGCAAAAATTTCGTCTGAAGGCAAAACGCTCTACCCCAGATACAAAGGAAATGATCTCAACAATTTAGAGCGTTGCTAATTGCCTTTGGTTGTAAAAAGAAATGTGTGTGAAAAGTTTCCCAAAAAAAATGATGCATACTTCATATTCATAAATCTAAGCCGGGCGGCGGGGGGAAGGGAACTCCCGTTGAGGCAAATATGCAAATGTTATGCAACATATGGAGTATCCTGCCGCCGCCGCCGCCGCTGGAAGTGCAGTTCAATTTTCCAGCCAGAACCAAGATTTATGTCCATTTTTTTTATGACTTATTGACTTCTTCACACAAATAAATCACAAAATTTTCTCCCATTGTGAAGTGTTTGTGAAAATATTGGAAGTGCAAGTGATTTATGTGGTGAAGCCAGCTAAAAATATTTATAATTGAATGGAAAATTTGTTAATAATACAAATGAAAGAAGAAATGCTGGCATTCTTAATCCATTTGATTTATTAAAGAATTTCAACTGAAAGTAAAAATGCTGCAGCCCATGACTTCGATTCCAGATCACTTTCATAAAAACGGCGACAACAATGGCAACTCATAAATAATAATTTCCGAAACGAAGACCCCGAAAAGAAGCAGCCGAGGCAGCGCAGCATTTCCATGGTCAACTGTAAAAACAGGTAACCTTCAGGCAAACAGACACCGAGTCAGTCGGCACATTTGGCCAAATGGCCCATGCGAAGGACGCATATTAATTTTTATGAGCATAGAAAAACTGACGATTGCATCATAAGCCAAGGGCAGGGGCAGGTGACTTCCTAATGAGTTTTGCTGAGCGTAGGCAAACAGGTTTTTTCACTTTCATTTTCAAGGACATTTCGCAGCATAAAAAAAAAGTCGAACGGGAACTGGGCACCGTCTTAAAGGTGGTTTGTTCGTTTGGTTTTATTTTGGGAATTTCCCAATTTTCATTTTGCTTTGCTCGGCTTACTTTTTGCTGGTTTTTTCTTTTTATTTTGGTTAAAAAAACTCTTCGAGTTTTTGCGTTTGTTGTCGCGTATCTCTTTGCCATAAATCATTGTCACCCGCTTCGGTTCGGCGCAATGTCACTGCGAGCGCATCCCGCTGGGCGTCGGCACAGGCCCAACACGATTCCCTACCGTCCAAGAGACGACCAAAAAAAAAAAAAGCTCCGCCCGAGCGCGCTGACTACTTTCAGCTCCAAAAATACAACACAAATATCCAACACACAAAAACCTCGCTGCCAAGCTGCAGTCACAGCAAATTGCCACCCAACAAAAATTTGCACCCCCCGATTTTGTTTTGGGGGGTTTGTAGACATTTTTTCAATGCAAGCAACAAAAAAAAAAAAACACAACAATTGACAGTCTGCAAAAAAAAAGGCTTTAAAAATGTATAAAGTGGAAATAGTTGCGGCTTCTTTTATGTGGCTTAAAGTTGAAGAGAGTTTGGAAATGAATACAAACAAGGTTTGAACCAATTGGTTCTCGAACCGGTTCAACTACTTAGCGAACCTAAAGTTTCGGTTCGAATAGGTTCAGCACGTTTCGATAATGTCTTTTCCACTATTTACCCTTCTAGTGAAAGTATGAAAAGAAGGCATCATTTGAGCAAAAAACTAACAGCAACACTAAAAGGTTCATTTCGAAGATTGTTTGGAATTTGTTCATGAAATGCGTTTCCTTTTTTGTTGCGTCTCTTGATTAGGTTCAAGCTTCACTAAGATTATGAGTAGAAACCCATCCCTTTCGTTAAGTTTACACATAATTTGCTAAATTCAGACAATAGTTTGCGAAATGGAAAGAGCCAAGCGCCCGACTGAGATGCAAAACAGAAAGATAAGTGCTTTAGCACTTAAGTACACAGTATTTTTGGTCATAAAATTTAAACTAATGAAAATGGTATGCCCTTTTCATTCGGTCACTCAATAGCAAAAAAATTGTAGAACAACCTATTCGAAATGGCTGGCTTGTGCCTTCAACCAACAGCAAAATCTCTTCATTCGATCATACTGCGCACTTCTTGGATTGAGAAGTTCTACATTGCTCGGACAAGAGTTCGCTTCCAAGACTCAATGTTTGGAAATCCAATGAATTCAGTTCTGGGCTACCAGCACTCCAATCATCTGTAGAAATGGAGATCGGTACATGGTTTTTTTTTTGCCATGTTTAAGTCGTTTTTGCCTTGTGAGCTGGAGAGGAGTCTTGTTCGAAAGGTCCACGGCTTGTTGGCAAATATGAGGCTTTCCAAACTTTTCCAAAACGTCAAATTGATACACTTTCGCCAATGTTTTGACTCCTATTTCACATAAATGAAGCTTGGGGACACCACCAAATCAACACATAAGCCGGATGGTGACCTCTCTAAACTCTTGGAATGAATTCGAAGGCTTGTTTCGATGATGCAGCTTACAGTCAACGATTTTTCTGTTGTGAAAATTTTCAAGTCAGTAAACAGAATACGTTTGTGGACATTGTTTGAGCACTGGCGACGCAATGTTTTTGGTTTTGTCTTTCATTTTTGTTTCAATGTTGTTCTGAGAAAGTGCACTAGTCCCGTTTTCTTGCTGATATTTATCTCACGAGACATGATTTTCAGCTTGCGCAGTGGATTTCGACGAATTCGATATGTACGGCACATAGCGCGGACGACCACATTTCGCGCGGTCTTTTATTCATCAGTGTCCTCAATTTACTTCACGCTACGACGCACAAAACTTCGGTTGATTTCCAGCACTTTTTGACTCTTAGACGCGCTACTAACTCGCAAGTGAATAACATGGACAATAAGGGAAAATGCAGGCGTTGGTAAATGGACGGTCAAACTTGATAGCGAAAATAAAAGACTCGACTTAAGGATTTGTCATATTATATTTTTGATGCTGCAGTTTCTTTTCGGCACATTCCTTAGCAGAAAGCAGTGCTGCCGCTTTCTTTTGCTCATAGCTTTACTATCGCTCCTAATACTGATTACTAAATAAGTTTATCTACAAGATACAAACCCTCTATTAATAAAACAGCAAGAGATATTTGGTATTTTTCGAATTCGGGGGAAGAGTAAAATTAAAAATACCTCTGGCTTCTAATATCTATGAGATGTGAGCGTTCATACGGATGGACACGGCTACTGCAACACAGCACTTGATTGTGATCAAGAAAATATACTTGTTAGGATCGGAGATGTTTTCTTCTGGCTTATACCATTGGTACAGAGAATAAAAAAGTCACACTAGGAGACGATTCAAGAACCGTACAGCCCACAGCTGACATTTAGAGCTTAAGCTTAAGCTGGAAAACGCATTTGCAGAATCTACAAAAGTCCTCAATCGGCTCAACCTTGTACATGATATCTTAAACCTTAAAAAGTGCCTAATGCAATTGTTGGGAGACATTATGCTTATAAAGTTAATCAAGATTCAGAAATGTAAATATTTTGTTTTTAAATATTTGATAAGAACTATTTAAGATGGGCACAGATGTTAACGCACACACCAATATGTCGGCAAACATGAAAAAATACTAGATAGTCGATGTGTACTTAGAAATACGCGAATAACTTCGTCAGAGGGGAACCAATTTTGTAAAAGCAACATCTCTTCGACGCAAAATTAAATGTGCTATTATAATAAAACTTAAAAGAAAATCGCATAAAATAGAATAGTAAAACCAGAGAAGGCCAAAGTGGAAAATTAAAAAAAAAAACATTGAAAATTACAGTTTTGTAACCTGCATATCTTACCACTTGAAATAAATCTAACAAGCCATTGATAGTAATATTTTAGGTTCCTCTCGTCGCAATAGGGATTGCCAAGGTTAAGGAGTAATTTCAATTAAAATGAGTAAAAAAAGAAAGGGTGTTAGAAAGTAACCAAATATGAGGAAATGCTCTACTCGACCTGCCCAACAAAACGTACAGGGTCCCGTGAAAATTATGTTTAGATTATTTTTATTTCGAACACTGTGTAGTCCTTGTCATGATAATTTTCCACAATTTCCGCATGTCTGGCCTCAAAACTTTAATCATCAAGTTTCTTATTCAACAACTTTAAGCTAATTTCATTCGCTTCATTTCAGGGCTTACCCAAGATAATGTGCCACACACGCCATGCTGGCATTTCCGTCGGATAATCACGGAGGATCCCAAGGGATCTGCTCGCGCTGAACCAATTCCATTCCAAGACGAAACCATTTTGAGCGCTCAATAAAAATTAGTGAAATCATTTTGGAAATGCCGTTGCTGGTTCTTTGTTTAGTGTGTTTTTGGTGTTTTTGCATATGATTAATTAGTCGCTGCGTGTCGTGCCATCTATCAATGGGCTTTATAAATAAATTTTAATTTCAAATCACAAAAACAAAACAAGTTTTGGTCTTTGTTTCACCCGGAGACCAAAGATTAATGTGTTTACAAAAGAGTTGTCGCCATTTCTAAGCTGAATTATAAATCTTTAGTGTGAGTTTGATTAAAAATGTGGCCAGCTAAAGGAAGTTGTTAGTCACACCGACTATTTAAAATAGATATCAAGGTTGTTTTACAACAAACCCAAATTCACTTTAAATAATAGATTCGGTGCCAGTGTGCGCTGTCCAGTCATCTCGGGTTCATAAATCATAGAAACTTTTTGCATTGTAAACAAAAATTGAGTCTATGATTTTGTCAGCAGTGAAACATTTCCAGCTGATTAAATCGAGAAATTATGGGAAAATAATATCATTTGATGGTACCAAAACAAAAGTTGATTAAAACTTATTGAACAAATCAACAAAGAATGCAGTTTCATCTAGCGTGAGAGAGAGTTGGCTACATAAAGAGAGAGAGAGACCCCGACAGAGAGAGAGTGCGACAAATATGCAAAGGTCCAGACAACTAGGACAACAACAATGGCCGCATAAATTTTCTATGTGTGTTTGTGTGTGTGTGTGTGAGTGTGCACATAGAAATGGCTACCCTCGCCCAGCGCCATCATCAGGAAGTGAAACTATGTTGCCCAGGATATGTGCAATAATTCAAAAACGAATTCCAAGTTCAAAGCGACCATTACTCTGGCCTCGAGGAGTCAGGAGACTGAAGGGCTCTCTGACTCTGGCTACGTTTTTCCAAAATTTATGCAAATGGCTAATAAGCCTGTCAACAGTTTTGCAGTTTGCAACTCCCAATGACTGATGACCTGGCCGACCGAAAAACGCTTTTTGAGTTATGAAGTGTTGAATTTGTGTGGGCATAAAAGTTTTGCTCTGCGCAGATTGGGAGTGTACACTCAAAATAAAATGGTTGAAATTGCAAAAAAAATGGGAAGAGGATTTTATATATGTAAAAAAAAAATATAAAAGAATTTGAAAATTTTACAGAAAAATGCCGTATGTAACTACTCCAGAAAAAACTTCCTTAACTGTTTCTAAAAATTAATTTTGTTTGGATTTCAAGAAATATTTTTGGGAATTTCGCTTCCTGGTTTCTATATTAGGGAACTTTATAGGCCTTAAAAGTATGAACAAATTTTCAAAAAATAATTTAGCATAATAATTATGAAAGAGGTTTATCTTCCACCGAGCCTACAAGAAAACCAAAGACCTCGAAATTTTTTTACAAAATATTTTTGCATTTTTGCATTATATAAATGATGAGAACTAAAGCTGCTTCAGAACTGTGTTTGGTAGAGTTTTCAAATTACTTCGGCTTACAACTTGGATTTTGGTTTCGTCGTTTTAGTTCATTACATCATTAGGGATTAGGGAATACTGATGCTAGATTTAGAATCGGGTGGATAAAATAACTACCTAGTAGTCGGTAACTGTTTTAGTACAGTTATTGAACACGCTAGTTTCCGAGAACCATTGAAGGCATACACAACAAATTTGAGAATATTGATGATTTAAGGAAATTACAGTCATCAAAGCCGTCGTCGACATCCACTGCGCAAGCAGAAAATCATGTCTTTTGGGATGAATAGCAGCAAGGACACTATGTATTACGTGAATTGGGACTCAGTGCGTACAAGAGACCCACAAGCCACTGGCTCACACAGCATTGAAACAAAAAAGCAACACAAAATCGAAAGAATTGTGTCGCCAGTGCGCGATCATTTATAACTGACAAATTCGGTGTACTGACCAGCAAATATTCATCATAGAGAAATCATTTTTCAAACAATCAGAACAATGGAGTCAATATTCATCCATTTTTATTTGATGACCAGAAAACTGTGTATCAAAATAATGGCGAGTACGAGGAATATCCTTATATATTGGAAACTAAAGGTGAAAAAATAACTATGTAAAAATGTTAAGCATACATTAAGAAAGAACGAACTTTAATTCTGTTGCCATTTCTAATGGGTTGTTCTAATTTTATAAAGTTCCTTTTTAGCATCATGTCATTGGGCCGATTTCTTATCTTTTAAATAGATGTTATGTAATTTTGCGGTCCCGAAAAAACTTGATCATACTTTTAGATAAAAACATTTTAAGCCAATCACGATTAAATTTTAAAATAAGTTTAACAAATTGTTCATTGAAATCTAATATATTTTCTAGTCAACCTCAAACATAATAAGACTACCACTAGCTATTGATCCAAAATGAGTCTGGATATATCCAAATCAGTTGAATTCACCATAGACCAAAATAAATCTACCACGAGTATTCAAAATGTTTGAAAAAACCTTTGGGAGCTTCTAACAGCTTTTAAGCCAACAACATAAGTCTATGTGGTTCCAAATTTAAGACATTTCGTACTTGAACTAAGAACGCGCTTTTCTTAGATTTTTACCAAGTCTAAGATATTTGAATTTTTCTGTTGAATAAACATTCGAGACTGTTTGTGTAGTGAGAGAAGATTATCATAATGTTATGGAATTATAAATACACTGACCGTAATTCTGGGAACTTTATCGACCAGCATTTAAGAAATACTTCAAATGTTTACTTTACTTTCCCCGTATATGTGCAAATAGTTTCACTATGAAATGAAAACGTTTATACGAAGATCCATAGATATGTCGGCGGTACACCCACATATGAGAATTTGTAAAGGAGGAGCTCAAAAAAAAAAAATTCCCTATATATTACTGCGGGGTATCCCAGTGGAGTAATGAGGAAATGAAGAAAATAATGCAAAAGTTAATGCCACACTAATACCACATTTTCAAAAACAATCTTCATGGAAGAAGTCTTCATGAAGAGAGACTAATGAACTTGGTCTTCCGACTATACATTGAAGTATAAAAGAACTTAGTAAATTATTAAGAAAGGTTCCTTCAATTAACGACAGTAGGTGTTATTTGAACCAAGTTTTGAACTAAATCCCTAGGTTCTACTAGTTTAGGAACCGGTTCTCGAACTAAGCCTTAGGTTTCTTAATGGATTGGAACTCCCCACCGAAAGCCCTGCATATTTTTGGAGATTTTAAGATTTGTTAAGGATACTTATCGGTGAATTTGCTACTCGAACTACAGTTTTGATCAATTGTTATTCGGAAAACGTTTTCTTTTTGATTTCCTGATCAAAAATAATTTTCAAAACCAACTTTTTTTTATAGAATTGCAAGAGATTTCCGGGAAAGACACATTTAAAGGTTTAGTTTGGTGTTAATCAAAAGAAGACCCGTTGAGGCTCCGTAGATCTTTGTTCTGCTTCCCATTTCAATGATTGCATCCCACAAATGCTTCCTCAACTTGTTTTTCTCCCAGTGCATGCTCCCTTAAATTGAATCGTAAGCTGTCACTTACCTTTTAAATCCAAAATTGTTGACTTATCCTCAATCCTTGGCTTACTTTGAAATTCAACTTGGGGTTTTGCACGTGCGCAAAAACTTTGCCCGCAGTGAAAGAACTTTTCGCTGTTTCTTTTTGGCTGTCTACGGTTTTCTTTTTTTTTTGTTTCTTTTTGATTTTGTTAGTTAAAGGCTTAGGCTTAAGTATATTGCTTGAGACTAGAAAATGTTGGTTATATATATGTATATATATATTGTGTATGTACGTGGGGATTATATTTATATATATATGGTTCTACAGATATTTTAGTTTTATGTATATATAAATAGAAACACTTAGAACTTAATTTGGCTTGAATTTGATCAATTTGAATTTGCACCAAAACAACACCAGACACTATGCTTGGGGCTTATTGCACAATATTTTTTGTGAGAAGGAACAGCTGCAGACACCTGCCAGACGCGCGCGCGAATTTCTCAGCTTTTGTTTTTTGTTGTTGTTGTTGTTGTTGTTTTTCTTGCGTTTTATTAGTATTTTTATGATTTCGTTTAGGGTCTGCGCCAGTCAATGGCCAATCAGCGACTGACTCGGCGTGGTTCTAATTTTTTACGATTATTGTTATGATGGCTGTTACGATTTGGATGAGTTTTATGGGCTGTCAATTGGCCTGGACCGGAACGAGACGCGTACGTGGCAACCACGACGACCGTATGCCAACGAATAGTTTTATGGGGCTGCCCCAAAAAGATGCGGTAGCTCTGAAGCTGCAGCGGACTGTGCCTGCACTGGCGGATGGGGGTGGAGGGGAGAGGCCCTCCTACGAAGACAGCGACGAAACACCAAACGCTACGTGTGGATACACGGACACTCGCAGTGCTTTTGTGTTGTGTGATGTTGATTTCTTTACGACTTCTATCAAACTAAACCCATAAAGCATTCAATTCAAAGCATATACATGTGAAAATCCCAGCGAGAACTCCTTTATTAATCCAGAAGTGCGCCAACTGCCACACAGTGCTCTCGGTCTCGGTCGGCGTCCCAGCCGGCCGCGACTGCGGCCGCGGCAGAGGCGCAGAGTATATAAATAATCTTATAAGAAACTGAAGCTCGTGCGCCGGCAGCGAAGAGAGCCCAATGTTATTTATGTGTGCGTTAACGTCGGCCTCGACGTCGGCGCCGACGGCGGCGCAGCTGCGCTCATAAAGTATCTGCTGCTGCAAAAACCAACAAAAAAAAAACAAAAACGCAAGGCGTGCAACAATAACAAAAAGTATCTTTGCCTCTCAATTGAGTGACTGAGCGGGAGCGAGCGTGCGAGTGACTGAGTGTGAGTGAGTTAGTGAGCTCTGCTAAATTTACGTGGCCAGAGAGTGTCGCCTGCAGTTGTAGCTAACATTCGCACAGCGACCAGCGACCACGACTTGCGGTCCTTTGGCGCAAAACAATGCCGGTGGGCAGTTTCGGATTTGAATTGGCGATCGAGTTGGGGCAAATGTGGTCTAGATGGAGCTTATGTAGCATGATTAATGATTCACAGAAATTGTTGACGTCCTAAAAACTTAGGGTTCAGTTCATGGACTCCTTAGTATCTCACATAAGTTTACCACCATTTGATCCCACTGAGTTTGTGGCTAATTATGACCATTTTACGGTGAATTTCAGCAAACCATATAATCTTTTTCAAGGATTTCCAGAAAATCTGTCAGAATTGAGAAGGCTTAGATATCTTTTTCAATGCCGCAGCCTTAATGCCCTTGCAAGTGCTTGTTTTGATACACTGATTTTGAACAAATTCAGCTAAATCTGTTTGTTAGTGCAAATTTACCCCATTTTCTAACCGATTAATCCTACGACTATGTTATCCGATTTAAATCAAATTCGGCAAATACATTTAAAAGCATATAACAAATAATATTAGCCGAGTTTAGAAGCGGTAGCTTTATCAATAACAAGTTTTTTCTCTCTAAGACCCATTTTTTGACATATCGTTGGTATGTCAGCTATATGCTATAGACATCCGATTTGAACAAAACTTTTCAGAATTAAGTACAAGCATACAAAGTTAAGTAATACCAAGTTTCATGATTGTACCATTAAAAACAAAAAAGTTTTTCATTTACAGAGAAAAAAAATGACATTCAAAAATATCGATTGGATGATTTTTGGTATCCATTTGAAAGGGATATGTCTTAAATATTCTTTTAATCATCCAAAGGATGATCATTTGGATCAGTTTGCAGCTCCGCTGGACGAAGGCTATAAAAGACAAATCCCTGCCAAATGGATCTTTTTAGGATCTAAATGTTTCTTTATTGTATGTCAGCTATGCCACATAGTTGGCCGATTTACATCAAACTTAGTAGAATCATGACAAAGCAGAGAAAACCAATTTATACAATGACTGAAGTCGTTTCAATTTACAACAAAAAAGTGTTTCTCAGTTAAACTAGTTCTTATGTCCCTTATTTGGACACTTATCACTTATCCAATTACACTTATCCAATCCAATCAGTTCCGAATAAGTAGTATATTTCTGTTGGCATAGAGTCGACAAATGCAGCCATAGTGTTGAAACTTGGTGAATTTGAAATCAAAAACCAGAATATCACTTGGAAAAAGTCTTAAGCAGATTCGACCACGCCTACCTCACCGCCCATGAGTCGGATGCCTAATATAATTCAATTTATTTTGTTTTTAGTTATTTTTTTTTCAAGTATTATGTTATTTTTTGTTTTGGAGCTTACGTTTAGCATGTTCATTTGTTCAAATGTCGATTAAAAGTATTTATTTTCTTGATTATTGTTCAGTTATACATCGAACATACGTCCTAGGGGCTGTTAACTTCTGTTAACAACTGTTTAATCTTTTTAGAATCATATGTAATTTCCACGTATGTGAGAAAGTTGAAACAGTTGAATAATTTATCCAAGCATTGGAGTACATTTAAGTTTTCACCTACAAAAAAACCGATAAATTATCAATACATATCAAGCACAACTACTTTTTTTGTAATCCATCCTTTACGGTACAATAACTCAAGTTATTGTAAAAATATTCACTTTTTAATAGCAGTTCCAAGTTACAATTATGATTGGAATCAGCTACAACTATTCAAGTACTTGTTAAAGTAATAACAGTTTGTAATAGTTACTGTGTAATCGCAATGCCGTGCAACAATTACGATTACTAAAAAGTATCTGAAACTTATAAATCTCCGAAAAATTGTAATTTTAATAGTAGTCTACAGGTCTGTCTTTTAGTTAGAGTTGTACCAGTATTGTGTTTTCTTCGTGACACAAGCACGCAATTCTCAACACGGGGTTTTCGTGTCGCAACACGTGTTAGTATATAGTTTTATCACGAATTTACACACCACAAGCCTATACTACTTGACTTCACAGTATGAAACTGGTAAGAAAGTCAACAGTAATATGTTACTATAATATACTCTGTACCTCCCAAGCTTAAGTCTTCTCTTAATGAGACTAACAGAGAAGATCAAATAATGTGCGGATCAGCATAATTGTTTCCTTTCATTTTAAATAGACAATTAATATTTGGATCTCTTCCATTCCTTTAACAGATCGATATATAATGCTGATCTATCTATCTATAATACTGATTAGTAGACTTTATAAATATGCCTAAAAAATACGGGCCATCTATCTTTAAAACTTTTGGATATATGTATAAGAGAGAGGTATAATGATTTTATCTTCAAAATGAAAAAAAAATATCGAACAAAGCTTCGCAAAATTTATAAAAATAATCCCTTTAATATCAAACAAATATAATTTATTTATATGACATTTTATATGATGCTGATCAAGAATGGGTGGAGATGTTACCGGAGATTGAAAATGTCAAAAAGTCGTACTTCCAGATACAATCAGGTACGGTTCATAACCGAACGAATTACAGCACTACTTAAAAGACCTGGAGGATCACCTTGCCAAACGGATTTTATATCTCCGATTTCTACAAAAAGTAAACAAATATCGTCAGTCCTGGTAATTATTTTGGTTTCCAAGGTTTTGGTTAACGGCTTAGTTACTTAAGTCTGAACTGACGCCAATAGCTGGTAAAGGTAGCTTGTGCCTACAACTTATAAGTTGGCTTCAAAAAATATAAACAAAATACTCCTAAATCTATTGCCACATTATCAATTGCCGAAATTCCACGGAAAGCAAATGATGGCCGCCGTGAAATATGGAGGCCGATTCCTTTTTGCCGACGGCATTAACAATCATGGCCGTAGAAATCTCAAATACAAATCGCTCACACACGCACACACACACACACGCACACTCACAGCTACGCATAACGAACCACCCCCTTAAACTACTCTCATCACACACATTCTCTCTTGCTCTCTCTCTCTCTCTCTCTCTCTGTTGCCTCCCCCTCTCTTTCAGTTCTCTCGCGTTTGCCACAGCTGTTGTCGAACGCCCCCGCCCCCCTCTCCCAACAAAACTTCCCACAAGACAGATCCAGATCCCAAAAACAACAACTTGGCCGACTTTAGCAAGCGGCGGCTGCTGCTGCTGCCGCTGCTGCTGCTGCGGTCTGCCTCCGCTGCTGGCCCAAACAGGGAGGAGTCCGGACGGAGACGCGCGCTCATAAAGCATTCTCAGCCTGCCGGAGAGCAACAACAACGCTCGCATCTCGGCAAGATGGATGACGGGCCCGAGCACGATGAACGTGCATGTGCAACAGAGAGCGATGGTGGCTTTGGGTTGTGCGTGCAAGCGAGATGGCCAGATGCGGCCACGTTAAGTGTGACGAATGTGCCATTATTTTGCTTTATGTGTGTCGTGAGCAACGCGGCGGCGGCGGCGGCGGCGTTGCTCTTTTTTCAATTGGAGATTTCTCACATAAATTTACGCAGACGTCGACGTTCGCTCAGCCGGGCAGCGCTGTTGGCTGGGACATCGGCTGTGGCAGCGGCTTTGAGCGCTTTGTTGGCCTGGACGGGCACTCGTTTGAGCCAAGGAGAATCATTTGGCCATTTGCCGCTGGAAATGCATGAGGTATGCTGCGGTGAAGCAGCAGTTTCGAATGTTGGATTTGGAAAAACGATGGTAGAAAATTCTTATTTATTGAATCACTGAAGTTGGGTTCGTACTGGGACTTAGGAATATTAGATTTATAAGACCTTGAAGCTGAAACAATGGGTTTTGGAGTTGTAACTCAAGTCTTAAGCTAAGCTCCCATTTGCAAACAAAATTTGTACACAATGTGCCAGGACTGCAAACCGGTTCGGAGTCGGAGACTGGGTTTTTTGGGAAGTCGGAACCGAACCCAAACCGGAGCAGCATAATTTTTCCCTGCCAAACCTAAACCGGAGCAAAAAAAATGCAAAAAGGGTTCAATTGAAAAAAATATTTCTTTCACATTGTTCCCAACGATTTCTACTCAACTTGGTGCACTTGTCGCACACAAGTTCAGCATAAAACAATTCTAAAGTTGTTTTTTTTTTTTTTGTATCCAAGAAAAAGTTGACCTTACAACAAAAATATCAAAAATAATGTTTGAAGCACGGTTCGAACCTGAACCTGGGTTCGGCGACATTCCCCAACTCGCTCTGTAAGCCCGAACCCAACATATTTCGCGGGTTTGAACCCCGGAGTGAACCAGCTCAACTGTTCCGCTTATAACTCCGGTGTTTTTTGTCCGATCTGATTGTACTTTTCAGAATAGATATTGGGCCTAGCTTAATGCATTATATACTAAAACATGAGGCTTTAACTTAAAAATTGTGGATCTTACGGTATTTTAGGTCTAGAATGTCTAGAGGAGGTCTTGGTTTTTTGGTGATAAAAGGGGGACGGGGTGGAATTTTCCAAATCTGTAACAAACTTGATCTGCGTACAGCATAAGTCTAGCTTCAAGCAACAATTTGTGGCTCTATCTCTTATAGTCTCTGAGATCAAAGCGTTCATTCAGACAGACAGACGGTCGGACGGACGGACGGACAGCCGGACGGACGGACGGACATGGCTATATCGACTCGGCTGTTTATGCTGATCAAGAATATATATACTTTATGGGGTCGGAAATGTTTCCTTCTCCCTGTTACATACATTCGCACAACTTCATGATCCCCCATTTCCCATTTTCAATGGGAACACAGTATAAAAAGTAATAAGAAAACCATAAGCAAAGGCTATTAAGTTAGTGTTATTGCACAAACTATTTGGTGATTCTTCTCTTAAATAAATTTGTTGTCCACTTGATTTCACTTGAAAATGTTTGTTTCAAATTGGAGGCCTACAAATATGTTAAGCTGCTTACGTTTGTGCGCAAACTATTTGGTGTTGTCTCGCAAAAAGAAAAAAAACATCTCCCTGGGCAAATATTTGTTTCAAATTAAAAGTTCACACACATAGGCAAATAATTGTGCGCAATCGATTTGGTGTTCCCTTTCTCCACTTGGTTCCAATTAGGAAAATATTTGTTTCAAATTATAGGCACACCAACATGGGCCAAAGGCCATTAAGCTAGTGTTTGGTGCAAACTATTTGGAGTTTTTTCTAGCAAATAAATAAGTTTTAAAATTATAGGTCCACAAACAAAGGCAAAAGCGCAAACTGTGAGATGTTGTCACTTAAGGCAAACAATACATTTTAATTTTTAAAAGATTTTGTGCAAATTTTTTGTGCTTCAGCTTTGTGCATAAAACCCAAAGAACTTAAAAACGAAGAATGTTACAGCAAAGAAAAAGTCTGGTTGGTCAAGTTAAAAGATCAACTTGCTACAAATTATTAAAAACATAGCATGTATAAAATATGCTGTATAAAGTTTAAGTCAAGGAGAAATATATTTGATGTGTTATTTCCCTAAAAATGACAGTGAGATGCACATTTGTATAAAGAAGGTCAGAATTATAGTAAAGAATTAAAGAAAGAATTATGGTAGAAGAAAATCGCTGCCTGTCATAGCACAGCAGCCATTTATGACTACAATTTACCAAAATTTACCACAGTGATAAAAAAAAAAAACAACAAAACCAAAATTGCATTAAGCGAACAACAAAAAAAATACACTTACCCCACGAAACAGAAGAAGCAGCGGGAACAGCGGAGAGCAAGTGCAGCAAGACAAGGAAAAGCGGGAACAGCAGAGAGCAAGCGCAGCAGCAGAACAAATAAAAAATACACACACGCAGGCGCGAAATCAAGCAACGTAAGCGGGAGCTAAAAGAAAGCGAAGGGCACAAAAAAAATAAAAAGAAATGAAGTAAGGGAGAGCAGCAGAGAGTAGGCATAGCACAACACGATATTAACATACTTTTTCTATATGAATAAAATGATCAGCCAACTTATGTATTCTTGCAGCCATAACGCTGATTTACACACTTAATTCAATTTAATCAAAGCACTAGCAGGAGCACACCAAAAAAAAAATAGAACAAAAACAAAGCACGCGGCCGCGAGAGCCAGACTGAACGAGAGAGACATAACGGTGGAGTTGGCAAGGCAGCCAAATTATTTAACTATTGCGTTAAACTATCAAATAAATGCCGCAAATAGTGTAAATTGAACACACGAACACGCCAAGATATAAGCGAAATCATTTTGTTAGTTTGAAACGCGTTAAAAACCAAAAATATGAATATAATTTGGGGGAGCGAGCAACAGGCGTCCGGCCTCACCGATAAAAAATATGCAACTAGCCAACTATCGATATTTCTTTTCGATGCGCTAGTACGATAAGTCCGATAGGTGCCCGTTGGTCAACTTAGAATTTGAATTTGAAATTTAAACTTGCCTTGAATTTTATTGAATTTTAACAAAATAAAGTAAATCAAATTTATTTAATTATTATATGTTAAGATAATATAAAATCATTTTAGTAAACTGATTGGGCTTTTAAATCATTCACTATATTGAGGGATTTTTTTTACTTTAAAAAATGACAGCCAGCCTGATTCATTTAAATTTCAAGTCTTTAGCTCAGGCTGTATTTTGCTATATCGGAAAACGATGAAGATAGAAAATCAGACATAAACCAACTATTGAGCCGTAGAGAGAAA
This sequence comes from Lordiphosa andalusiaca, assembly GCA_035044965.1. NCBI lineage: Eukaryota > Metazoa > Arthropoda > Insecta > Diptera > Drosophilidae > Lordiphosa > Lordiphosa andalusiaca. The sequence goes on from JAWNNM010002225.1 coordinate 1,290,616, forward strand.
GCAAGAACGAAATAAAAAAAATATATTAAGAAAAAATACAAATAAATATACTTTTTTTTTCTTTAAAAAATGACCGACTAAGCCTGATTCAGTTACAATTTCAAATGCTTAGTTCAGGCTGTATTTTGCTATATCAGAAAACAATGAAGATAGAAAATCAGAGATAAACACAGAAAAAAAAAATTATGATTATTTATTATGTTATATAATAAAAGCCGATCTTCATATCAATTTGATGAATTTTCTGATTAATTGAAAATAGAAAATGTAATGTATTAATTTGACATTAATTAGCATCAAACTGATATGAAAAAATGAATTGATTTTGACATTATTTTTCTGACTAACGCCACTGACACCCTGGAGGAAAGCGAGGACACAAAAAAATATTAAGAAAAAACACAAGTAAATATAAAAAAAAGGACCAAGTTAGCTTGATTCAGTTAAAATTTCAAGCAAACAAGCTAAACTATAGAAAAAACGAAGATTTCCAATTGAAAAACCTGTGCTAACGACAAGTTTCCAGTAGAGAGAACAAAAAAGCACGAGGCTGAGCTGGCAAATAATAATACTATAATAAAATAGAAATCTGACAACAAATTAAAAGAAATAGTAAAATTATAAATAAATTAGCTGAAGGCCTTTTTTCCATTTTAAATTGTAAATAAATAAAAATATATGTCAAATAGAACTGCGACTAGATGAACCAAATTAATTGCCCATTTTCAGAACTCTTGCTTGATTAAATTTACGAAAGTTAAGTTTGTTACAGGAACAAAAAACCATTAAAATAAAATCCAAGAGAACTGAACTGTTATTTACATTTGTACCCGTCACTTTGATGAGCAGACAGCATAGAAAAATAGCAATTTCTGCTTAAAGTCACCTGAATTTGCCAATCGGCTCAAGCAAAGCAGATCGAAGAAAATTTCCCTAAATAATGGAAATAAGTAAATCAATTTTAAAATAGGAAAAACAATTAGAAACAAAACGTTGCTAACCGCTGGAGGTCCAGCTGGCAAATGAAATAATCAAATGAGTGCCTCCTAGTCAAACAGAAAACGGCCTACTTTTTATATAAAAATTCCAAAAAAATATTCTTACCATAACACGCCTACTAAGAACCAATTCCTTTGGCTGGAAGTTTTGCCTCTTGCAATTTTACACTCAATTATGTCGAGCAATAAATATTAAGGCAAAGCGGGATGAATTGGTTTTAAGAGCATACTTGGCGCCCCCACAGCGACACGGGAACCCCTTAAGCTTCCCCCCTCCCCACCTTAACACCCATCCCCCCGCGGAACGCCTCGCTGCTCTTTGACAACTGTGCAACTCTAAATCATTCAATTCTGGGTCTGGGTCTCAGCTGGCTTTGTCCTTTCTTTTTGTAGTGGCGTTCACCTTGGAAAATATTTTCACATGCCGCCTCCTCGGCCTGCGTTTCCGCTTCAGCAAACTGCAACATCAGAAACAACAACAACAACTAAAATAACAAGGCGCGCGTGCCTGGTGCCTGGAACCTGGTCCCAGCCATTCTTGTCCTGGGTCCCTCCAGCAATTCGAGCAAATAAGTCAACCTGTGCTGGCAAACAGCAACAACAACAACAACAACAGCAACAGTCCCCCAAAAAGTGATCGATGAAGTTGCCCTCGAAATTTACGACGTGAAACTTTGAATTGTTTCGCATGTCGCTTCGATTTTGCCATCTGCCAAAGGAGGAGCCGACTGAGACCCCCCCTACCATGCCGGGTTTTTAGTGTGTCTGCGTTTGCTGAGCTCTGCGTTCATCTGGAGAGGGGGGCGGGTTTGCGTTTCCTTTCGCTTTAGCTTAAATTGGTACTCAATAAACACACATTTTCCAAAATTAAAGCAAAAATTTAACTAAACTTTAAAAACTTTCTTAAAAAAAGCTTTATTAAGGGTAGTCAATACTTCCCAAAATCCACTAAATATGTATATATCATTGAATTAAGATTAAGATCACTGATAACCCGTCAGAAAGTAGGGCAAACCCTACTCTTATATACTCTGTTCCAGCAAAAGTGCTTGCTTAGACTAGATTTACACGGTGAAGCAAACTACATAAAGCTCTCTTAGTAAGCGGAATATTCAAGGTAAAGTAAATACGTTTTATGATAGTAAGGTTATAGAATCTCGCCTACTTAGAGAACTCCATGAAGTTTGTTGATTCAGTCTTAGTCTAAATTTAACTGCGTTTGTAGCTGCAAAGCATTCTTTTGCTTATACCTTGACTACCGCTCATACGATCTTTACCCCTCCCTTGGCAGATCGATAAATAATCTTGATTACTAAATATGTCCAAAAGGTACTCATCTTCTAACTATAAAACTGTGGGAGATATATTAAATGAAAGTAATATGCTTCTCATGGAAAATTGATTTATGTGCAAAGTTGTTGTACCTGGCCTTTAAAGTCAGCAGCGTCAACATAAATTGCCTTAAAGCTGAGTTTTCAATTGTGGAGAACTCAAATAAGATGGGTGAAAAGTACCTCAGTTTCCGGTGAGTTTTTTAACACACATACGAAAACTCAGATAGCCGTCTTCTCATGCACCTTTTCATACATTTTTCTACATCTATACCACCGCACAATTTACAACTAAAGATTGGCTCGGTATTGGTGGGCGATACTCAATTTAAAGTTCAAGAAGTTCTTATTACTAGGATTGCTATGAACTCAACCGATGTGCCCTTTGTATTTAAACGAATTCTATTTCCGATTCGACTTGCATTCAATACAAAATGAGGTTAAGCCAAACGGTTTTTGTTTACCTCAGCACTTCAGGTTTTAGATAAATTAGCATAAACGTTTGTTAACCGAAGTTTGATCACTTTTCTAGGTCCTGTATCCATATTTTTCCAAACTATTTTCTACGTAATCTTAGTTAAATAACGATCACAAAAAAACAAAAATAAAATTTTGTTCTGGTTCACACCTTACAATTATTTCTATACCAACTTTTCTGGGAACTTTTGTTTCCCCAAGTTAAAAAAAATCGTAAAATTTATACATTAATTGAAAGAAATCGCAAAATTAAGTACTTAATATTTCATTCTGCTTTTAATTTTACTGCATTAATGCTTTTTGGATTTCATGAAGCTTTGGGAAGTTATAAACTCAAAACTAATCTAATAAATCAATTTTCCCCTTTCTTTTTCAGAATAATTGCCTAAAAAAGAAGGAAAATACCTTTTTGACATAAACTCGCTCGTTTTACAATACTTAATTAGTTATTTCCCAATTTTAAACCGCATTTTTATTAAAAATAAGTCGAAAATAAGTTTGGTTTTTTGATCTTAACTACCAAAAGCGAGATGATACCACAAAAGTGTAAATGTCAATCGATTAATTATAGTGATTACTAAGTATGTTCAGAAAGTCTGTATAGTTTATCTATTGGGCTGCCTTTACACTGTTCGACACTGAAGACATGATTATCAAATATGCCTGCGTTTCATCATGTTTCGCCTATGATTTTGAAGAGATTTTTTTATTTGAAACAACTAGACTGTCATATTATTGGCATTTTTTCAAAATTGCGTGGGCTTGAAAAAATTGGAAAATAAACTTGATTATACTTTTATTTATCTCTTACCTTTTCAGAGATTTGATTGTTCAAACGAACGGAGAGACAGACGGCTATACATGGCTATATCGAGGTGGTTGCTTATACCTCTTAGCAGAGCTGTAAACCAAAAAAAATTATTCGGATCTCCGGTACACTAGTTCGAACCCAAATTAGCGAATGGTTAAGGTTCGGAAATTATAGGTTCGAGGTTTTTGGGAGAAGGTTCTGGTTCGAACAGGTTCGGGTTCAGCTTTAATTTATAAAGAGGTTCGGTTCAAGGTTCGGTTCATAGCAAAATAAAAGTCGGAATTTAGGGTTCGTACCGGTTCGGTTCAAAACCGGTTTGCTGCCCTGCCTCTGAGTACCCTTGAGAAGAAAAGCTTAAGCTTGAATTAAAACTAAGAAAAATATGAATGCACATATATCAATTTTACAGGTGTAAGTGCTCGGTTCCGTAGAAAATCGAAACAAACCAATGTTGCGTGGTTCGGTTTGGGACCGTTGAACCTTAACTTAAGCAAATGATTCTGTTTTGTTCGCACTTTCATTAATATTATAGTAAAGTATTGTAAACATGCCCAAACAGAACGGTTTGATCTCTGGATTAATGAGTTTTAAAGTAACAATTTGCTCAAGAAGTTGGTCAGCTCAGTGAGTGATAAAGTAGAGGATTGACACATTAAAAAGTTGTACTTCTTAAATCCTTTCAATCTTAATAATACCTCAAATGGAACTCCACTTCTTTCACCTTCAGTTGTCAGGGACCTTCCACTGTCATTGTTTCTGATATGCATTTCCCTTCCAGCTTAATCAAAATTCCTTACATAAATACATGAAATGCGGCTTAGAGTTCGCCCCTCCCCCCCCCTTTTGGGTGGGTAGTAGGACACATGACAAACAGTGTAAGCAATTGATGTTAGCGTTAGCTCAGCTCAGAGACAAATTATGATAAACGACCATTAAAATGTTGTCATATGTACATACATACGTCTGTTGTCTGACGGCTCCATGTTGTGACTTCTGTCTGCCGGGGGGAGTTCACAAGCGACCCCCCTGACTTTATTTATTGACTCACCTGATCGAGTTGACTGATTATTTGACTGCATGCACCGGTTGGCACCAGGTAAAAAACAACAAAAAAACAGTGGAAAAGTGTGGCTTCCAGGGGGGGAAACTATGCCTTCCCCCCCGCCCCCCTTGATATGATTATGAAAAATCATTACGCTCCCCTACATACATACACACATACATATATAAATACAATCAGAGGTAGGTGGAAATATATTTATGTATCCACAGAATCGAAAGCAAATGCGTGTGCGCCATTAAAATGGGGGAAAAAAAAGTAAGCGGAACGCCTACAAGTTGGGTGGAGCTGAACGGGAGCTCGCCGCTGGGTGGTGAAATACGATGTGGCAACACCCAGCGGCGCCACTAACATGCACGCACACACACCCATGCACACCCACGCACAAGCTCTTCCTATGCCTCCCATCTTCTCTCTTCATTTTCTCCGGTCCCCTCTTGGCACGCACGCACGCACGCACTCGACACATGGCGCTATCGGCGCTTCCGGTGCGTGCGTCTCCATCTAACCATCCCTCGTTGGCGTTGCCGTTGCCTGCCCTCCCCTCGGACGTTTCGCTGAACTGAAAGCGGGTGCGGCCCAAGGCGTATTTTTGGGGAAGCAAAAGAAAGGCAAAAAATACAACAACAACAACAAAAAAGAAATCTAAAACGCAATAACTTTGGGGTGAAAATAGCCGAAAATATCGATGGAGTAGGACACAACAACAAGAGGCTGAAAATCATTCGCAACAAGTCGAGTTTCAAGTACCCTTTATAAGAGCGGAGGTTTGAGGGTTTTACGTATAAACATAGCTTTTTTATGGAAGCACAGATAACTGAATACCCTAAATGGATAGTTTTCCCTAAGAAATAAACGTAGTTCCAAAAAATAAAGAATTTCGTACTCGAATTAAGAAAGTTCGAGGTCAGAAGTTCGTTAAGAATGAAAATTCTTAATCCAAGTATGAATTTTTGATGCCGTTTTTCTTCTTCCAAGAGTTTTGATACTTGATCCAAGTACGAACCATTCTCAAATCAAGCAAAATAGTTCTTGAATCAAGTCCAAAAAATACTCAAATTTAAGATTGCTCATTCTTGAATCAAGAGCATACATCTTTGGCATAAACCGAGAATGTTTTTCCTATTATTAAGAGCTCATCAGGTTGAAGATTTAGGGCGGTTTTCTAATCTTCTACATAGAGCTATCTGTCACATAAACCTACAAATAACAGAGCAAAATCTGAGTTTATCTGACACATAGGAGCTATTTAGAAGATATGAAATCGGCCCTAAGATCGTTTACTCTTAAATCAAGAGCTACACTCGTTGATAAGACCCGAACATCACACGTCACACTACATTACATCGAAAACTTTCGTTCTAAAAGCACCACAAAAAAACCAATAGTTGGTTGAAAACATAAACAATTTGTTACAAAAAGCAAACGGGCAGTTGTCTTCTGGTGTTGGTTTATCCACTTTTAATTTGGTGCACTGGAATTCCCAAGTAGGTATAGCAATGCTGGCATGGGGAAGAAACTGTCGACTTAAAGTCAATAAGCGAAGAATGCTGAACCGGGTTCGGGAGGTTCGTGAAACAGCTGTAAGTTCGACCAGCCTCCTTTTTGGTGTTATGTATGCCTGCTTAAAGTTATGTCGGATATTCAGGACTTTACATCGAGAATAGGGCAGTATTGGATTGTCTCAATTAGGAGAACAAAATATGCTGTCTATTGTTGGATTATCGAACCTTAAAGCAAATAGAGGAGGAACAAGAAAGACAGTCGGTCAAGCGCGACTATAGCATACTCTGTACCAACGAAATTATACGCTCAGCATAAATTTTGATGCTGCAGTAGCAGCTGAAAGCAGCGCTGCTTCTGCGCTGCAGCAGCGAACAGTCGTTTGATCATAACTCGAAAACCGTTCATCCAATCTTCACCATTCCTTTGGCTGATCGATAAGTTATACTTATTACTAAATATATCTAGAAGGAATAACCCATCTATCTTTAAAACTGTAGGAGATATGACGTTTTTTCTAAATTGCGGGGGCGGCAGGGGGCGTGGCCAAAATTGAAAATAAACTTGATCTGCCTGCAGACATAAGAAGCATATGTCCCATACATGTCAAACCTCTATCTCTTACCATCTCTCTGAGATCTGTGCGTTCATATGAACAGACGGACGGACGGACGGACAGACGGACAGACGGACATGGCTATATCGACTCGGCTGTTGATGCTGATCAAGAATATATATACTTTATGGGGTCGGAGATGCTTTCTTCTGAATGTTACATACTTTTGCACAAACTTATTATACTCTATGTACCTTTGGTACAGAGTATAAAAAGATATACTTTCTCAAACCAACTAGCACCTTCCACGAAAGGTATATAGTCTGGTGACGGGTTTATGAAAAGTTTGGAGAGAAATTGCAGCAGATGTACTGGACAATATGTATTACATTGAGTGGTCCTTGAAAGCTACATCAATACGGCATGGTGAAGTGTAAAAGCGCTTGATTTGTGGTCTCTACTAGTTTAAGCAAAGGTCAGATTAAACTTTTCTTAGGGAAAAAATTATAGTTCCCACATTTTGCAAGCTTTTTGTCTTATAACTCGTCACTGAACTGAACCGAACTGAAACTGGCTTGTGGTTTTCGGTTCGTTTCAGCAATTTTGAGAAGCCGCCGGTTCGGTTTGCGGTACGGCTTATCAATTGGACTAAGCGGTTCGGTTTCGGTTTGATTCGGCTCGGTTCGGTTCAGAACTGACTTAAAGTTTTGTCTGACAAAGTGCAGAAGAAATGAATAATGCAGCAAGTGAAGCCACTATATAGCTTTAGCAATTGCTGAGCTTTTCCCCACAAACCGACGTCTACAACAACAAAATACACTCTGTGTACTTGTACATCGCTAATAAATGTGGTTTAATCTGTTCTAGAAGTTGTTGGAGTGCTCTATACTTAAAATTTGGTGCCCACCGCTGATTTGATGTTGATTTGCCAGTCAATATCAAATGTGGGCTCTCTTTTTACCATTTCCTACAGCTTTTCTGTAGTTTTATGCATAAACTTTACTAAAGACCTAACAACATTTGGCCTGAAAGGGTATGCAAAACGCTGAGGCCCAAAAGAAAAAAAAAACTACAAGCAAAATGAGAGACCGAAAAATGCCAAAATAGAAATAAATTCCTTTGTGTGCTCTTATCTATATGATTTGTGATTCTGGGTGTCATCAATTGTTGTTGTTGTTGTTGTTGCTGCTCACAATGAGTGGGCGAGTGGGTAGCTACCCCTGCGCCAAAAAAAAACCAAGAAAACTCCACTGCCTAATGGAATTTTTCTTACAAGTTTCCCTGTCCAAGGATATACACAAGATGCCATGTGGCCTCCCCTGATATTTCGCACATAAATTTGAACTCAAGACAATCTATCTTGTGCCACCCGCACGTGAAATTCTTTTGTCCACCACCAACAAAAAAAAAAAGAGAAAAAATGAAAAAAAAAACAAACCCAACCAAGGCAGAGACCAAAGTCATTATGAAATCTACATAAGCAGGTTTTCCCAGCAACAAAAAAAAAATAAAAAATTATAAATAATATCTCATAATGTCGTGAAGTATCTGCAGAGAGGCAGGCATTCGTATCCGTATAAAATATAATAATGCGGATAAAGAGATACAATTTCATTGATATCGTCCAAAAGTCCAATATACGCCAAAGATTTATGACCCAAGCTTAGACTGGAAGATGATGCCCTAACCACAGCCGTTTGTTTGCCAAAAAGATTCATGTTCTTGGTCCGCAAGATATGGCACAAAAATTATCAAATTTTTGTCTTGAGCCGGCCAAAGATACGAATACAAATACCAAGATACATTTGTGCGAACAAACGATTTTTGATAAATGTCTGTCATTACAGTTTTCATTATGAAGATCCATTTATCTTCAGGCATTGTGTTAAGTTCTTAAGACCTGGATTTGGCGATGTGTGTGGAATGTGATTTGATGTTAAGGGGCAACGTTTTTTTTTCCAAAATTTGTGCCACATTTTTATGGCCTTCAATTAGCCCATCAATGGTCTTCCTCTAAAGACATCTCCTTGGTTTTTACGACCTCATCTGTAAACTACAAAATGCATTTCAATTTGAAGACAAAAACTAGAACTAATTGTTGGTTCATGTACCGAATTGCCAATAAGCACAACACAGAAATCAAAATGGCCATCAGGACCAAAACTACTTATTCACATCTGTTTGATTTGCATCTAGAGAGAAATGATTCCCGAATGGCTCTTCAGCAAAACCTGCCATAAGCGATTAGGTTAGGTTGGGCCTTCCCCCCTGGGGGAAAATAAGTGAATGTGTTGAAAACATTTTGGAAATTGAGTGAAACCGATTTCCCACAGGACTCGCAGCAAGACTGGCCAATATCTGCCGAAATCAGCGGACCAGCCCACAATTGTTGAAATGAAGAAAATGTGGTTACGGTTACGGTTTTTCTCTGTTTGCTCCTACCATCCCCCCCCCATCCCCCCATCCACCCCACCCACCACACCCTCAAGCTAGCACAGAACTTGTTTTTGCTTTTTATGGAAATTCAACGAAAAAGAACTTTCCGTAGGCATTTTGTTTATTTGAGTTTCTGTGTTTGCTGTGTGTTTTCTGCGCCAGCCCCACAACAAGGATAAAAAGTTTTCCTTCCGCTTGTTGTGCTGCTGCTGTTGTTGTTGTTGTTGTTTATTTTATCATTATCATTGGCAATTTCTTTTAAGTGGTGCCAATCTTTTTTCACTTCTTGGGGATTACACGGATCCCTCTATGTGTGTGTGTTTGTTTGCTCGAATTTATTATAGCCATTTTATTCAATCGACAAATCGGAAGTGATTTTGAATTCATTATGGCGGGGTGGACACTCGTTTTAGTTTCATCTTCAAATTGAGTTGGTCGACAAGGAAGAAATTGTTCCATATTATGCAGGCACCGTGGGTAACAGTGGTTGATGCTCATCGAAATGCAAACATAATAAAGCTAGCCATAAAACCTGAAACACACAAACTCTTTCAATAACCTTCAGTAGACTCTACCCCATTGGCCAAAGCCAAGTTTCTCTCAGTCTGGTAAATTGTCTGCTCCTTCTTACTCACTTTACATAGCTGGTGAAGATGAACTGTTGTGTAAAACTTTCTCAAAAAGCATGTGAAATATGCTGTATAAAATGTTCTTCGAGTTTCACTTACTTTTGTGTGTTTAACTTTACACTCGATAGTCAGCTCTCGATATTTAGAACTCGTTATTTAATACCTGAGATTTACAATTCTTAGTACTCGACACTCAGAGCTCGATACAAAGGACTCGATACTCAGTACTCGTTATTTAATACTTGATATTCAGCTGTCGTTTCTCAGTGCTCAACTCACAGTGCTTGATACATAGAAGTCCATAGTTTGTACTCGGTAATTATAGTCGACATCTAATACTCGATAATTATACCATGTACTCGATACTCAGTCCTCGGTACTAAGTACGTGATGCTAAGTAATCAATACTAAGAACTCGGTTCTAGTAACTCGATACTTAGTACTCACAGCTCGATGCTCAGTCCTCGGTACTCAGTACTCGATACTCAGTACTCAATACTAAGTACTCGATTCATAGAAATCTATACCAAGAACTTAGTACTCGCAGCTCACAGCTCCTCAATGTTCGAAACTCAGTATTCGATACCCAGAGCTCAATATTAAGACCTCGGTACACACTACACGATACTTAGTACTCAATAGTTGATAATATATACTTGATACTGAGTCCTTAGTACTAGATTGTCAGATCTACACAAATAGCTTTCAATATTATATAACATGTATTTGATAATCAGTACTCTATACTTGGTGCTCGGTGAACAGTACTCAATACTCTGTACTCTCAGTACGCTTTACAGTACTCTACACTCAGTAAGCGATTCTCACGATACTCGATAGTCGATCATATGTACTTGATACTCAGTACTCGATACTTAGAGCTCGGTTTGCAGTACTCGATACTTAGATCTACACACATGGTACTCGATAGCCGATCATATCTGCTTGATACTCAGTCCTCGCTACTAAGCATTCGATACTCAGTACTCAATACTAAAAACTCGATGCGAGTTACTTTATACTAAGTAGTTAGTACGCGATACTTAGTACCAAATACCCAGAATTCGATACTTAGAACTATTATAAGTACTCAATACTAAGTATTTCATTCTTTCTACTCGAAATCAAGTACTGGAAACTCAGAACACCAAAAAATGCGGCATGTCAGAGTGAGGCGTGAGGCTGAAATTCAATTTTTTATACCTATAAAGTCTTACGTACCGACTTTAAAGATATTTCATATTAAAAGCTCTTTTGAAGTGCATTGTAGATGAAGTCAAACCCAAGTTTCTCCTACACTAGCCTCAAACACTACCCGCTGCACCACAAAACGGACCTAAAGCGTGTAAATGTGCTAAAAACCATTTTCGTGCTTGCTCGTGAGTGCACGTAGCAGCACGAAAAGGACGAAGCGAAGTCTATAAAACCTCAAAATACTAAAAAAAAAGTTTTGTTTCACACATTTGAAACATAAAATCCGTCACCTCCACCAAAATATTCCCAATTTCTAACCCACATTTTGTTACCACTGTGCGGCGTCATCTTAACTACTGAAAATGAAATAAATTAATCTTAATGGAGTTCCATTTCCGCCGTATCCACTTAACCATGCGATTTTATTAACCCACTAAAAGAAATTATCTCAACTGATTTGATCGGGCTTAGGCAAAATTTTCGGAGACAATTCCTTAACCTAGGAAAGTGGTCGCTGCACATGGAAAACGCAGGCCGAATGCCTCAAATGAGCGCATTGACCTCATAAATTACCCACACGCCCCGTTCAGCGTTCAGCGTTCGGTTCGGTTAAGTTGCAATGGTGGCGGCATGGCACTTCATGGCACTTCGGTGGTGGCAATTTCCAGACACTTGCACTTTCTCCTCCACTTGCCATTTAATGGACAATTAACCTTGATTCCTGGCTGCGTTACGTTTTAGCTGAGTTCGGAGCCCCGGCTCCGTGACCTTGCACCACAAATTCTGGCCACGGGCAAGGACAATTGCAACAATTATTGCATTCGGCCGTTTTGGATTCTTATGCATTATTACGGGGCGCAGGCACACACGTCGCTGGGTGTAATTAGTCTGCATGCCGCCGGCCCACCACTACCACCACCACCACCACCTGATAATAGGGTCGGGGCATGGCAATTGTTTGACTGCGACTGCGACTGCCGGGAAAACCCAATGACTTGTCGAGGGCGTGAAAATGAGCAGTGCGCACCTTTTTCTTTTTTTTTCTCCTTGGCCCATTGTTTGGCGGTATTTCGGGTGTGGTCTGAACTAATCGGTTACTTTCGCTTTTCATGGTCACCTGAGCGGTGAGACCTTGAGGTCTGCGACAGCCAGCAGACAAAAAAACAACAATGGAAAATAAATAATATCTAAGATATTAGCTGGCACATTATATAAGAGAATAAATATGATGAGGATTTATATGAATTCAGGGCTAAATACCTTCTGGTCTTGTCAACAGCATAAGAATCAATCAGAATTGTATTAAACATAAAAGAAATTACTGGGAAAGATCACAGAATCGCCACCAAAAACGAAAATGAAATTGATTTAATTCAAAAAAAGTTTGTATACCCTTGCAGCACGTTTTTTTTTTTACTAATTTGAAGAACATATCCACTGAAAACAAACAAGTTTTTTTCAATATAACTACTTTTCTGACTCTACTTTTGTATGACTATATAGATATATGGATGTCCGATTTTGAGCAAACTTGTTGGAATCATGGAAAAGCATAGCAAACTAAGAAATACAAAGTTTGAAGGCGTTTTCTTTGAAAACAACAAAAGTTTTTCTCACTAAAACTAGTTACTCGACCGATCATTCCTATGGCAGCTATAACCTATAGTCAACCGATTTTGACAAAACTTTGAAGAATTGTGTGAAAATAAATATATGCCGATCTTAAAGAGGTTAACAAAAAAGTTTATCTTACTACGACTATTTTTTTAAACTTACTTTTCTATGGCAGCTATACTATAAAGATGTCCGATTTCGACCAAATTTGGCAGAACTATGGAAGAGCATAACAAACTAAGAAATACAAAGTTTGGAGGCGTTTTCTTTATAAACAAAAAAGTTTTTGCCACTAGAACTAGTTTTTCGACCAATCGTTCCTATGGCAGCTATATGTTAAAGTCATCCGATCCGGCCGTTTCCTACAAAATATGTAGCGTTTTTATACCAGAAGACTTCGTGCAAAGTTTGATAGCTTTAAAACTGGCGGAGGAGATAGCATAGAAACAGACGGCCAAGGCTATATCGACTCAGCTCATCATGCTGATCATGAATATATATATATATATATATATATATATATACTTTATGTGGTCGGAAATGCTTCCTTCTATGCGTTACAAACATCTGGACAATTTCAATATACCCTCTTATACCTTACAAGTGTATGAAATGCGATTTAAAATCAAGCTCAAAATGGCTGAGTTGATTTTGACCTTCAGATTCCAATTTTAAGAACGATTCGTTTTCGATCGAGCTTGATACAAGCTAAGACTAAGACTAAGACTAAGACTACCTGATAATAGGGTAAAAAGACTGAAAGCAGTCATCAATGATACCATAACTTTAAGGTAGCGCAACCGAAGGTGCTTTTTCGTCTGCGCAAGAATTTATAGAGCCTCAGGGATAACACACACACACAGAAGTCAGGGCTACAAACATCTTTGACAACTTTCGATAGAATATAATTGCAGTATCATGGAATCAGGAAGATGTACCCGAATCGTCGAACCAAGGCCAACAGAGATTATTGAAGCTGCTTAGTACCAAGAGATGACTTCCATACAAAATTTGCCTAAAGCGAAAATTCCCCAGAAATTATTATTAAAGTTATTTGATAGCCTGATCCAACAATTTCAAGTGCACATTTGCATTTGAATTGAAACAGAACGTGCCCAGTTAATCAAAATTGGGATTCTTCCTGCTCCGCCTCGACACATACAATTTGACTCAAAGTAAACCAAAAGGCAGCCACGTCCAAAAACTAATTGGCAACGGCACGCGGAACGTCTGCTCCGATGATGATATCTTTATTTATAATTCAGCCAGAAGATCAAAGCTCACAGCAAGATTGCGTGCGGTAGGTCTTGACAAATGTATCTTATGTAAAGAGATGCGCAAATAACGTACAATAAAAATTCCAAAGCATTTTTGCAATTCGACATGTTAACATTTTCCTAAAACGCCTGAAACTGATGTGTCGACGTACAAAATGTTCGAATCTAGTGAAAATCCATAAAGAGCTGCAGCTCGTAGATGTCCCGACTGCAAATCGCATTCATTTGCTGGGTCGTTGGGTAATAGGGGAAACGATGGGGGGGTTGGGGCATGCAACTAGAGGAGTAATATGCCATCAACAATGATGAGCAGATTTACATGCAAGTGCCGACAAACTGCAATTGGCTTTGGCTTCTGCTTTGGCTTCGACCGACTCTGTTGGCTCCGACGACGACTCCGACGACTTAATTAAAACGTGAGCTAAATGCAGCATGAAAATAATGAAAAACTGACCGAGTTGCAGGTGGAAGTGCAAAAACACATGCCCCAACAGCAGGAGCGTCGCTGGGAATATTTGTGAAAGGGGGATGGGAGGCATCACCCACCGGCTACGCCTCTCCACCTCAAGGCACTCTGCCAGCCAATTCCAGTTATAATTAGTGTCAACAACCACATTACCCACCATTACCCATCGGTGCCGGCCGCCCTCCGCCTTGTCCGGTGCCAGCCATCCATTTTTATTTTCATGCCAAACGTCGGCGCAATCAAAACCGAAACTGTCGAAACTGTCATTAACTGTAGACCCCACATAGAAGGGCCCGGCCCAAAATTGGTCTACGGGGAGGACACTACTTGGCAGTGCCAAGAACTGGCAAAAACAATTTGTTAGAGCAAATGCAAATGCAACAATTTGCACACTTGTCGCTGCATTTTGTGTGATCCGCCCAATTGGTTATTCCAATCACAGGCAACGCTTTCGCTGTATTAATAAGGCAACGCTGGCAACGCGGCCAACAACAACATCCACGAATTTGTTACTTTTTATTACACCTCCTGGGCCCCGGGGCGTGGTCTACATGCAAATTTTGGATGCGAGTGTCAGTTCCAGGGAATGAGGTAAGTGAGTAAGTCAATAGTCAAATGCTTAGAAAAGTTATAGACATACCTCTGAGTAGGTAACTGAATCAGATGTGTGTATTAATTCTGGAAATGTTGAAAGTTAACATCTTTTTCAATGTAATTTAAGAACTTCCAGCTGGACTTTTCATTCCTACACAGAAAATAATAGTTGAAAAAAAAGAACCAATTGAAATTTATAGTTAAAAATATACCATTTTTATACCCTGTTCCATTGAAAATGGGAAAAGGGGGATCATGAAGTTGTGCGAATGTATGTAACAGGGAGTAGGAAACATTTCCGACCCCATAAAGTATATATATTCTTGATCAGCATGAACAGCCGAGTCGATATAGCCATGTCCGTCTGTCTGTCTGTATGAACACGTGATCTAAGAAGACTATAAGAGATAGAGCCACAAATTTTTGCATGAAGGTAGACTTATGCTGTACGCAGATGAAGTTTGTTTCAGATTTGGAAAATTCTACTCCGTCCCCCTTTTATCCCCAAAAAACCAATACCTCCTCTAGACATTCTAGACCTAAAATACCGTCAGATCCACAATTTTTAAGTTAAAGCCATGGTTTAGTATACATTAAGCTAGGCCCAATATCTATCTATTCTAAAAAGTACAATCAGATCGGACAAAAAACACCGGAGCTATAAGCGAAACAGTTGAGCTGATATGAGCACCCCCCCTCCCAGTTGTTGGCCAGGACTAAAAAAAAGTGTTGCCTACATTTGGGATAATAATTTTGTTACATTCATCTTCAAAAATTCCAAAAACAAATAAATGAAAACAAATGAACAGGATATTTTGTGGTCGGGAAACTCGACTGCAGCGCCCCTACTTGTTCTAATTAATTTGAAGCACATTCCCACTAAAAACAAACAAGCTATTATCACAAAGACTACTTTTCTGTCTCTACTTTTGTATGACAGCTATACTATATAGATGTCCGATTTCGACCAAACTTAGTTTAATTATGAAAAAACATAGCAAACTTAGAAATGCAAAGTTTGGAGGCATTTTCTTTGAAAACAAAAAAGTTTTTCTCACTAAGACTACTATTCCTATGGCAGCTATAGTCTATAGTCATCCGATTTTGACAAAACTTTGAAGAATTCTATGAAAGCTTATAAAATAAATATATGCCAATTTTAAAGAGGTTTACATTAAAAACAAAAAAGTTTTTCTTACTAAGACTATTTTTCGAACCTTACTTGTTTATGGCAGCTATTCTAAATTGATGTCCGATCTCGAACAAATTATGCAGAATCATGGAGAAGTATAGAAAACTAAGAAATTTAAAGTTAAGAGACGTTTGCATTAAAAACAAAAAAGTTTTTCTCACTAGAACTAGTTTTTCGACCAATCGTTCCTATGGCAGCTATATGTTATAGTCATTCGATCCGGTTTTGACAAATGTGCATCGTAGTTGTACCAGAAAACTTCGTGCAAAGTTTGGTGGCTATAGCTTTAAAACTGACGGAGGAGATGACATAGAATCAGACGGACAGACGGCTGATCAAGAATATATATAAACTTTATGTGGTTGGAAATGCTTCCTTCTATACGTTACAAACGTCTGGAACAAACATAGGAACGATCGGCCGACAAACTAGTTCTAGTAAGAACAACTTTTTTGTTTTTAATACAATCGTCTCCAAACTGCGTATTTACTAGTTTTGAATGCTTCTCCATGATTCTGCTAAGTTTGGTAAAAGTCTGACATCTATATAGTATACCTGCCATAGAAAAATAAGGTTAGACAAATAGTCTTAGTAGGAAAAACTTTTTTGCTTTCAATGTAAACCTCTGTAAAATTGTAATATATTTATTTTATTAGCTTTCACACAATTCTTCAAGGTTTAGTCAAAATCGGATTACTATAACATATAGCTGCCATATGAAAGATCGGTCAAAAAACTAGTTTTAGTGAGAAAAACTTTTTTGTTTTTATAGAAAACGCCTCCAAACTTTGTATTTCCAAGTTTGCTATGCTTTTCCATTATTCCACTAAGTTTGGACAAAATCGGGCATCTATATAGCATAGCTGTCATACAAAAGTATAGTCAAAATAGTAGTCTTATTGAGAAATACTTTTTCGTTTTTAGTATTAATGTCCATCAAATTAGTTAGAAATGCTTGCTGCAAGGGTATACAAACTTCGGCCGAGCCGAAACTAACTTTCCTCTAATATTTTGATATTTAAATCAAAATAGTGGTTTCTAAGCAATAAACTATATATTTAAGGTTTGGTTTTCCTGCATTTTTTCGCACAACTTTAACACCACAAAGGAGGCTGGTAGATCCTACAGCTGTTTTAAGTGGAATCATCCTCTATCATCAGCGATCTATGCCTACCAACTGAAGGTTTGTCAAAAGTTTCTCCATGCCAGGTTTGGTTTTTCGTCATCGTTGGTCATCTGAGTTTCCGTAGAAACAAATGTTGTTTCAATGGGTTAATTAATGTGGCTACAGGACCCAAAAATGAGAACTAACCTAAACATTTCTCATACACCTAACGTGAAACGGACAATTTATTTGAATTCAGCACTCGAAAATACATTAGGAACGTTTGCAATCTTCTCTGGTTAAGAATTGTAACCCTGCTGAATTAAAAATTGGAAACCCTGTCGGGTTTGTTTTGAACCCAGCTGAGATCAACAATTGATTGTCACCGCTTTGGCTTCAGTTGATCCGCAAGAGCTTGATATTTTTGTTCAGTGTGGCCTGCAGAGTAAGTGCTGAGAGCGCAAGAGAGAAGTGCTTGGTGTGACTAAAGAAAAAGGGTTCAATCAATGCCAATTAAAGGACTCATTCGCAAGCGTGCCCGAATGTTAAGGGTTACAACTTTCATAAAATCCATGAGGCTTAAGCTGCCTTGCTCCTCTTACCAACTCTACTAACTATATTTGTAATTCCTTAAAACTTTTACCCCCATCAAGTAGTCTTTTCCCTCATTCAGCCTTATGTCAAAACTAAAGTCGAAACAAACAAAATAGCTACATTCAGTATGAACCTTGATTTCGTGCGGTGAACACCTAAAACCGAAAAAAAACCAAAAAAAAAAAAACCAAAATTTTTATTTAGAGTTCTCACAAAATTTACAATGTTTGGATTTTAGTTTTAAGCATAAAGTGATCATTTTTATAAAACATAAAAAGAACCAAAAAAAAAAAAATGAAAAAAAATCTAAAAAAAGGCAGAAAAGCAACAAAAAGAAATCGCATTACTCAAAACTGTGGTGTAAGTATTCAGCGAAGATTCAAGAGAAAAAGTTGGTTACAATTCAATTCAATTGAAGGTCTTCTGTAGTAGGCGGTTGGATGGCGCAGCTGGACTCGGCAACTGAAGTTTGCGAAAGCAGTTCGATGTGAACACTGAAGCCAATACAACAAACAAACAAACAAACCAAAACAAACCAACAAAAAACACACACAACACAAGGAGGTAAAAATGACTTTACACTGAACTGAACGGGAGACGACAACTAAAATGGCGAGAGGTGAACGACTTAGGAGGAATACACGACGTTGCTCATATTGAATCCCAGCCTTATGCTAACCTTTAGAGATTGTGTGGAAGTTCCAAATTTATTGTGGCTGAATCAACGAAATTTTTGTGAAGAAAACTATTTTTGTGTACGTGGTCGAACAACTCAAAATTCTGGTGTAAATAAAATGTAATTTTGGCCGAAGAGGAGAGAAGTTTATTTACAAATAAGCCATCAAAAAGTGGTACTTAGTAGTAGTAGAAGTTCCTTTCCATTGTGAACAAATTGGATCTCCTGCAATGTGAGAGCTGGTTGGTTGATGCTACCGGAAAAGTGTGCATATTGCACTGAAATGGATGACATTTTCCCGTTCTCCAACGTTGCATAGGCTGCATATCTCAAGATGGAATATAATTTAAATTCATCATCTTAGTTCTAGCTTTGAAAATGGTTGAGATCGCAGTTGCGTCATATTGGTCTTGGAAATGGTTCAGCTCCTTGAGATTCAGGCTCAATTGTCTGTAGCTGTAACGAGTTTTGCTTTATCTTGCAGTTATTTCAAAATGTTTCCCGGGCTTCATTATATATTGACAGCAGCAAATCTCGTTGCGTGGTGTTCCAAGTTAACGGGCTGCTAATATCCAGGACAATACCATATTCCTGCCATAAGTTTTTCCCATACTTTTTTACATTTTTTACGACTTGGATCCTATTAAAAAGTTCGCCGCAATGAAGGGTAGTCGATGCTGTGGCAGTCTTAGAATTTTGTTCATATATCGAAAACTAAGGCTGCAAACCTTTAGAATTATCCATGAGGTTGGGTCGGGGGGTTCGAACCCATTGTAAAATCCAAGGTTCGGTTCTTGGAACCCCTGAACCGAAGGTTCTGGTTCGAACCTTGGTTCGCTTGCAAATATAAGAATAGTTTGACTTTTGAATCATAAATACGTTTAAAATGAAACATATTTACCTTTTATCCATATGCTTAAACATAATGATCGTTACTTAATTTATTTAAACTATCAGATTTTAAAATCGACTTAGTTTAGGTTAATTGGCACTACATCTTCCTGGAGCTGTTCATCTATACTAGCTCTTAACTGCTCGTTAAACTGATACCTGAGTTGCTGGTACAGCTAGTATAGTAAAAGGAATATTTTATAAGCCTTTGTTATTATGACCTTACCAAAATGTTGAAACATTTGTCGATGGACAATTTTTTAAAGGAATCTATAACATCATTCACAGATTTTATATTTGATATTTGTTTATAGCTTTCTTAAACTTCTTGACGTCGCAATCAGACGTTGAGTCATTGTTTTGTCGAATTTTGAAAACTCTCATTAAGCATATTAAATTGCTGAACCGAACCTCATTTTTCGAAAAAGTGGTCCGGTTCTCGGGTTCAGGTTCGAGGAGTCAAAAATGTAAGACGCCTGGTTCATGGTCCGGTTCGCGAACCCCAAAAAAGCCGTACCGAACCGGTTCTCAGGGGTTCGGGTTCGGACCTTGTCGAAAACAAGATAGAAAGTCGGTTAAGTCCGACTATAACATACTCTGTACCAAGGAAATTATTCGCTCAGCATAATTTTTGATGCTGCGCCGCAGCAGCGAACAGTCTTTTGATCATAACTCGAGAACTGTTCATCCAATCTTCACCATTTTTTTGACTGATCGATAAGTTATTCTGGTTACTAAATATGTCCAGAAGGAACGACACATCTATCTTTTAAACTGTGGGAGATATGACGTTTCTTCTAAATTGCGGGGGCGGCAGGGGGCGTGGCCAAACTTGAAAATAAACTTGATCTGCCTGCAGACATAAGAAGCATATGTCCCATACATGTTAAACCTCTATCTCTTCCCATCTCTGAGATCTGTGCGTTCATACGGACAGACAGACGGACGGACGGACAGACGGACATGGCTATATCGACTCGGCTGTTGATGCTGATCAAGAATATATATACTTTATGGGGTCGGAGATGCTTTCTTTTGGATGCACAAACTTATTATACTCCATGTACCTTTGGTACAGAGTATAAAAAGAAATACCCATCATGTGCGATTAAAGAAAACTCGAAAATAGTTCACGAATACGCTCAAAATTTGACTTAATTGAAGTACGACAAAAAAAAGACTCTCAAATGACTCGAAATCGATTTTAAACTGTTCAGAAGGAGTAAAAAACGACTCTTTAAGAGGATTCGCTGCTAGGGTACCATTTTCACCCGACTATAGTATCATTTATGATCAGAAAATGTGCTCAATTATGACAATTTGAATCAGATTGAGGACTCGAAAATGACTCGATTGTGATTAATAATTTTATAAAATGTTCGTGTAAAGCGTTAGGTCCCTGGTTCAATCCCCCCGCCGAGGAATGTTGCGTTTTTTCTTTTAAATAACGAGCACAAAATGGTCTTAGAGCATGTTGCCTGCCTGCCCATGCCGATCGAAAAAATGTTCATAATATGAGAATCACCACTGTTCACGATTTACGAAAAAAAACCGGGTGGATTACTCTACTTTTGTCAACGGAATGGTCTTGATTTCGGTAGATTTTGAACGGATTTTTTTCGGACTTTCTTTGGACTTTGTTGAATTAGTGTTAAGACTCCTTTTTTTTTGGCAATATCCATTTGTTGCATCTATCATTGTCTGTAGCATTTTCCTCGTTGGGATCTTGTCGTCCGCATACATAAGTATTTTGAGGTGCATTTGTCCGATCTGTACTCCACCGGAAAGATCTGTTGCAATATCGTTTACATAAAGTGCAAAAAGCAAAAAGTGGTTAATTGTGTGACAATGGCTAATTTCAGTTTTCACAGGCAATTATGCTGCTTATAACTGGACGGAACTGGCCGGGCAGCCACCCAATTACTTCCAGTTGTATGTATATTCCAGCATTTCTTTATCTACTTTCGTATTCAAGTGTGAAGTGTTCCGGACAAAATGCACACGCAATTTAAATGAGCCAGAAGAGCTCCTTCTCCTGCTCCGCTGGGAGAACTGCCACCCCCACCACCCCTGTACTGCTATTTATTCAGCTTGTCCTCTTCCACTCCAGTCAAGTTGAAGCGGCAAATGAGTTTTCTCATTTCTTTTAGCGAGTCATGTGTCTGGGTGTGTGTGTGTGTGAGCTCTAAACCAACCACCCCCGCACAACCGCACACCTTTAATCAGCATCTGCTGCCTCGCATCTTCAAGTTGCCACAAAATGCTTTATTGCATTTTGTTGTGTTATATTACCCTGGTGTACCCACAACCAAGTCGGAGAGGACGAGGACGAGGACGAGGATGTCGGCAGCAGCAGCAGCAGCTTGCAGACCCGTACCCGGCCTGTCAGTCGTCGTCGGGATCCTGTTTACCCCCACACACTTCCGTCCGAGCAACTCGCAAAGGCAGCACAAATGTCCTTTTCTTGTTTCTCTGGCTCCTGGTTGTTTTTCTTTTATTTTCATTTTGCTGCGTTTTCTTTTGGCATTTTTCGAAATTAGTTTTTGCTCTGTGCAAAGTCGAGTCGGAGAGTCGGAGAGTCGGTTTTAATATATAGCATCCCATACATATTTATAGAGCTGCGGCACATTCATCTTCAAACCAACCCCCTCCCTTCACTTCGCCCACACTCCACCCCGTCACCCACTTAAGTTGGCATAAAGTAGGAAAAATGGCTGTTATTTGCTGGCATTGGCAACATCATCACCATCATCCGGAATGAATGTCCTCATCTTAGCAAGTGAAATCGCAAAATTAAAGATGCTCGCTAATTTTACTTCTGTGGGTGGGGTTAGGGGTGGTGTGGTGTGGGGTAGTTAGGTGGGTTGAGACTGGGCCACTTAAAAATGACACTTGGACACATCTGGTGTCCTCGCTAGATTTGCCTGGGGGTCCAAGCGACAGACCCTTGCTGCCTACTACTACATTCTTGACCCTATTGACATCTGTCGCACAGTGGTTGAGAATCGCAACAAGAAATGAATGAATTTTTCTTAATTGGCGGGAAAATCAAGGGGAGGACTTAAGGACTTATTATCAAGAGGTATGGGAGAGGAATTTGTGCTATTTCCTTGAATTTCTCTCCCAAAAGAAGTGCCATGAAGTTTGCTTAATCGTGCAAGTTACGACCAAGAGCCGATCTGAAAACTCTTACGTAGAGCTATCTGTCACATAAACTTACGGTGAAGCTAACTTTATATCATGATACAACCATAAAGGTATGGGAGTCAAAAAAAGCTCCGATGGGCCTGTCATCCGGAGTCATCCGAGCCGGTCGATTCTGACATATTAGTAGTGTGCAGTAAAAAGAAGACTCTGTGGCTTCTGGGCAAAATTCTAATACCCTTTGCAAGGGTATAAAAAGCTAATGCTTATAGGAAAAAGGTCAACCTACCTACACTTGTGTTTCGAATTATTTGAGCCCCTCCAGAAAACATTTAGTGTATTCACGCTACCCATTTGAACTGTGCAGTTGTTGAACTCAGCAAATTCTCAATATTATTTATATTATTTAGATGACGAAAACAAGAATTATTAAAAGGACAAAACAGTTCTATTGACATGTTAACCAAAACGTTATATCTAGGCTAAAGTTCACTTTTAATGATTCCTAAGACGAACGGTTTTTCTCACTTTAAGAACAATTTCTCACTTGAAGAACAATTTTTGAGAACGCAATGTCTTGATGTGAGTTGATATGTTGTGCTTTTGAGAAGATTTCAACAAAAAAAATTACACAAAAAATTAGAGGTAGAGGGATGGGGTTCAATTCCAAGGCCAATATCTGATATCTGATCTGGTCCAATTTCTGGTTCAATTCCAGATCGACTTCAAATTTCTTACATGCTCATTTGTTATGCTTTTGCATGATTCCGCTTAGTTTGGATGAAATGGGACATCTATATGGTATAGTTCCCATAAAAAAGTAAGATCCGAAACGAAGACTTAGTTAGAAAAACATGCTGGTAGAGTATAAAAACTTCGTCTGAGCTTTATTTTTTTTTGTGTAATATCCAGATTAATGAATATATACAGGATTTGGAAAAATTATCCCATATTTTGGGTGTTGGATAACGAATGAAAATAAAGTATTCCAATTAAGTTATTAAGCCTCATATGGAAAAATTTAACAAAAGTAAACAATTCAACGTTAAGCACCAAGATTCTTAAATCAAGAAACTCGTAACTTTATATTGAACACTTAATTTTAATTTTTCTGAGCGAAATGAATTAGTTAACCTATTTTTGCATTGAAATTTGCTTGCTGATAAAGGTATTTGCATTCTAATTTTAGTTTTAATGGAATATTTTCCTCTCATAAAGAAACGAGAAAGCTAAGCTAACTTCGTCTGTGCCGAAGTTTTTATACCCTCGCTTAAATATTTTCAAAAAAAAACTCTTTTTCCCATTTTCCGACCGATTGTTCGTATGGGAGCTATATGATATAGTCATTCGATTTGGCCGAAAACTTGTAAAATTAAGTGAAAGCATGTGAAACTAACAAAAGCCAAATTGCAGAATGCTAACATTAAAGACCTAAAACTTTTTCTAACTAAGACTGATTTTCTGACCTATCTTTTATATGGCAGATATTTTATATAGTTGTCCGATTTTCATCAAACTGGGGAAAATTATGAAAAAGCACAGAAAACTTATGAATACGAAGTTTGGAGACGTTTCCATTGAAAACAAAAAAGTTTTTCTCACTAAAACTAGTTTTCCGTCCGATTGTTCCTATGGGAGCTATGTGTTATAGTCATTTGAACCGTACGGTTCCAATATATTAGTCGTGTGCAGCAAAAAGAAGACTCTGTGCAAAATTTCAGCTCTATAGCTTTAAAACTGAGAGACTAGTTCGCGTAGAAACAGACAGACAGACGGACGAACAAAGCTCAATCGACTCAGCTTGTCACAATAATGAAGAATATATATAGTTTATGTGGTCGGAAATGAATATTTCTATGCGTTGCAAACTTATGGGTAAAATTATAATACCCTTTTGCAAGTGTATAGATCAGAGCTGCAAAGCCATACTTTTTTTTGGATCTCCGGAACGCTGGCTCGAACCAAAATTCACCAATGGTTAGGGTTCAAAAATATCAGGTTCGCGATTTTTGGAAGAAGGTTTTGGTTCGAACCTTAGTTCAGTCCATGCTGACAACAAAAACAAAGCAATAATTTATAAGATACTAAACATTACTAAATTTTAAAAGTTAATTTAATACCAAAATACTTAAATCATATGGGAATCGGTTTGTGGAACACATTGATTACTAGAAAAATATAAGTGACTATGAAGTGAAATTCCGTTTCGTAGTTTTTGTGGGACAAATATTTCGCATGTGAATCATTGAAAAAGCTTTGAAGTCAATGGTCTTATAAAAAACAGGCTACTATAGATAAGATAAGTAACTTCGAGGACTTTTAAAATTTACTTTGCTGCCCATTTTAAGACTCAGTCTATCAAAACTAACCTAATAACAGATAGAATCGCTA
This sequence comes from Lordiphosa andalusiaca, assembly GCA_035044965.1. Lineage (NCBI taxonomy): Eukaryota > Metazoa > Arthropoda > Insecta > Diptera > Drosophilidae > Lordiphosa > Lordiphosa andalusiaca. The sequence goes on from JAWNNM010002225.1 coordinate 1,315,555, forward strand.
GACAGAAAATCAAATTATGTGATGTTCACCATTTTTGTTGAACCGTACCGATATTTTAGTTTCGGAACAGGTTTGGGTTCAGCTTTACATTCTACTGAGGTTTGGTTCACAGTAATATGAAATTCGAAGTTCCGGGTTCGAACCGGTTCGTTTATAAATATCAATGAATTTAAGTTTCTAACTTTTTGCTTATGCAAAATAATAAAGAGAATGATTTCTTATATTTTTTCAATAGACTGAAATGTATAAGATATAAAATTCATGAATAGAAACATTTGATAAAGAACAGCCACACGACACTTTCAGTACCACAGTGCATCATCCCGGTGCGTGAACCTGCTCGATGTGCCGGCAGTGGTGTGCTCGTTCCAGCTGTTTTGCAAATGTATAAACTTTGCGTTTTTGTGTGTAATTTTCGCAGCCAACAGCAACAGGAGCCGCCATTGTGGAATTTAGATGAGCAGGGCAAAAAAATAATTCATTCGCTGGTTGCGACGCGTCTCAAAAACCAAGGGATAACAAACCGGGAAGGTGGTGCGTCTAATATCCCTTTTTTTTCGCACTTTCACATGGCGCTGCCTCCACTTTTCACTCGCAACGCACGCAATTTGCTTGAGAAGGAACGAAAATGTATATAAAAAATAAAAAAAAAAAAGCAGCAAAGGAAGGAGTCGGGCGCAAAAGAAGCAAACAAGAACAAATAAAACATTTTATATAATCTTAGGAAATATATCACACTTAGCAGGAGCAGTCGCAGCTCCTTCTGGTCCCTCTACCATTTCCATTTCCAATGCGAAATGCTTTCTTTCCTGTCCGTCCAGCTGTCCAATTGTCTGTCTTGTGCTGTGTGCCTTCAAGGCACCATCTTGCATCTTGGGCTGGGCTGTGTTGGTGGCGGTGGCGGTGATGGCTGTGATGGTGGTAATGTTACTAGTGGTGGGTGTTTTTGTTCATCTTCTTGCTACGTGCGAGAAAAATACCCTCGAACATATTAAATTGCGAATGCTGAAAATGCTTTATGGCTTTTCAGTTAGATTTATTTCCATTTTGTATGTTTTATTTATTTATATTCGGCTTTCGGGGCTGCCGTTCACCAAATGTGCCACTTCCCTCTCGCCACCCGTTCCAGCAGCCTCAGCCAACCCTCATTTTGCCATGGAGGGTGAGTTATGTGTGTTGTTGTTTTGGGTTCGTTTTCAGTTTCAGATGTTTGGTTGCTGTGTTGAAGAATGATAGCGAAACTAATCGAAAAATAATTGGATGTTGCTGCCAGGCCAGGCCAGGCCAGGCCAGGCAAAACGGTTGCCTTTTCTTTTTGAAAATGGCAAAGTTTTCGATTTTCCTACATTTTGTTTTGAAAGCCACTTGCACGCGAAATTCCCAAATGCATCGTAATGTTTAAGCAATTTTAAGTGGCAGACAATCGTGTTTCTCTGCCAGAATGATCAAATATTTATGTGTAAATGGTAAAAAGTTAACTAAAGACATACACATTTTTCATCGATTAACAGCGGGAATGTGATGGTTCCATTGGACAACAACACTCGGAGCCAAAATAATCCTAAATTTATCATGTCCTCACCCATATCCTGCAGAGAATTTATGCATTAAGTGCAGCAGCGACACATCCCATCCGCCATTTGCCATTCGCCGGCGAGATTTAATTGAAATGCAGCCGCGGCGAGCCGCCAAACCAAACCCAATCCAAACCCAAACCGAACCGAAAAGTACTGAAATGTTCAACATAATCATGTCCTGGCCAAACAGCCGGCCGGGCGAACGCAGGGACACCAAATTAATTTGAAAAGACAAAATGCTCCATTGCAAGCAGTCAAAGAGCGCGTATGCCATTAGGGATGTTGGAGGAAATATGGGGTAACTGATGGCTCCACATGAACCAAAACACGCGCCAAACACAAGCAGCTGCGACTGCCTGTTTCTGATGCTACTTCAGCGGAACGTGACACGCCAAAATCCCGAACATTGGCCAAAATGCATGTGGGCCGATTCGATTTGGGGGTTTTAAATGGGGTTTTTGGCTTAGTTGTTCCTGCAATTTTAGACATTTAATGGGAGTGGAAATCAACTAGGGATTATTATTCAAGATAAGAAATATAGAAAATAGAAATTGGAAAACTTTTTTCAATAAAAGGTCAATATCACAGCTTAGTTGTACATTTCATAAGCTGTTCTTGTTAAAGAGGCCAGCCAAACTCTTCACAATCTCTTGACTTGTGTTATGGTAAGTCTTGCACAAGAGTTAAGGCACCTACAGGAAATACTGATTTCAAATCTGGCGCCAACAGCTTGTTAAGCTGCAATATCAATTATTGGATGATCGATAATTTTCACCTAAGCAATTTAGTTCAATGAAGGGAACCCCAGATAGCTCGGAAATAAATGTTGATGCATTGAATTTGGTCAATTATTTTGGTAATTATTCTGCAAAAGTTTTCAGGCAGTAAAATTATCGATATTTTTTATCGGCCGAATGTTTAAACTTTTGACTGCAAATAAAAAATATAATAAAATCAAGAAACCACGCCCACTGCCAATTTCCATGTTCATTTTGTTTTAATTCCCACAAAATTACTTGTTTGATTATTGTTGACAGTTGTGAGATTTCGATAACTAGCACAATCAAGCAATTTCTTTAATGGATTCATATCTAACGCAATTACAAACATTAGCAAACATGATTAGTCGATTTTTATACTCTGTACCGTAGGTACACAGTATTATAAGTTTGTGCAAAAGTATGTAACATCAAGAAGGAAGCATCTCCGACCCCATAAAGTATATATATTCTTGATCAGCATCAACAGCCGAGTCATATCCGTCATGTCCATCTGTCTGTCCGAATGAACGCACAGATCTCAGAGATGGTAAGAGATAGAGGTTTGACATGTATGGGACATATGCTTCTAATGTCTGCAGGCAGATCAAGTTTATTTTCAATTGTGACCACGCCCCCTCCCGCCCCCGCAATTTAGAAAAAACGTCATATCTCCCACAGTTTTGAAGATAGATGGCTTGTTCCTTCTGGACATATTTAGTTATTAGGATAACTTATCGATCCGCCAAAGGAATTAAGAAGATCGGATGAACGGTTTTCGAGTTATGATCAAAAGAAGAAAAGTTATGATTTCTTGGTACAGAGTATGTTATAGTCGGGCTTGACCGACTTTCTTTCTTGTTTTCTGGATAAAAATTGTCTAAGGAGAAGCTTGAAAAAATATGTAATTGCATTTCGGTTCGTTATGAGGAGAGTGAGTGACATGTGACTAAGCTCTTAAAAGTCTTAATGGTATAAATTGGACTTACCTTGGACTTAATTCTTAAGCTACTCATTCAAGACAAATTTTCTTAAAATATTAGGAAAAATTTGATGTACAGAAAACCACAAATTGATGGCAATCTCTGTAAAAGTAAAGTAATGTAAGGCCCTTCGAGGATTCTCCTTTAAAATGTAATAATTAAAACTCCCGGTTCAAAAAAAGCAACATTATAATGTTTCTATTTTAAAGCCTGAGAAATACCCCAACATTGCCGGAATGCTTCGCTCAGTGGCCACATCAACGACGACGACGACACTTCGACTGTGAAAACCACCAAAAGATTTATGCCTCGCATAATTCGTAGGGGGGTGGGGCGACAGACGGACGACGAGAGAAGGGCGCGCCACTTACAACCGCCATAATCATTTCAACAAGAATAATTTTAATAATTATTAAATGCGATTCGGGCGCGTTGATGGCCGCGTCGACAATTACAAACGACTCCGACAGTTGTCTGTTGCCCACCAATTGTTCGTCCTCCCGTCATGCACAACCCCGGAGACGCAAGGTCTCAGATTTCACTGTACTACAAGTATAATAATTTTTGGTTTTTATGTTTTGTTTGTGGTTAAAAATTAATACGCGGAAGGATATGGCAGGCAATTCGTTTTGTGCAAACGCCTCGCCTCGCTCAAAAAATAATATAATCCAAAAAAATTGGGAAATGCCATGAAAAATTTACATTTGAATAGACGCGGCGCCGCGGCGTTGGAATTGAAATAAGGGAACCCAGGATGCTGACCACCGCATCCAACAATGGCTGTCAGCTGGATGTGCGCCTCTGTGAGCATTTATGTGGCGTATTGTTTTAATTTTCTGAATTATAAGCATAATAAATTGAATGTGAATTCATTCAGATGAGAATTCCGCTGTTTAAAGAGAGAACTGTCACGTAAGTCTTCTTTAGTTTAATACCAATTTCTTAACCAACTTTTGGGGCCGTTTTCTCATCTTCCAGATAGCTGCTATGTGTCAGATAAACTTAGATTTTACTCTGTTATGTGTTAGTTTATATGACAGATAAGCTCTATGTGGAAGATGTGAAATCGGCCCTTATTTATACAACATTTAAAACATATTCAACCCGACCGTGTGTTGTTTTGCGTGGCATCTCATGAGTCAGTCCGTAATGAAATACTTCGCTTTATTACCATGCAATATTCATAAATTTCTACACAACACAACGTCGAGGACTTGCTGCAACAGCAGTAGCAACAACTGCAACAAAAACAACTGCAAATGCAACAATGAACCAAATGCAACGGCAGGCAACACCAGGCAACACCACCACCAGCTGAGGGGGCCTAAACCAGCTACCAGCAACGGCAGCAGCTCCCGAACTTTCAACTCCCCCCGGTCTGCCGGCTCGTTACTTGTTGAGAGGTGTTGAAAGTGTTGGAATATAATAAATAATAGCGCTAAGTACTACTTTAAGAATTTACATGCGGCAATTGCAGGCGGCAAAGACTGGGCCGGGCAGGGCAAAGCGAGCGAGTCACATTCGCGGCCCCGAAATCTAAAGCCTTCAGGCAGGAGGGAGCCACTGGGTGCAGATCAGGATTGTGATGCACTTGAAAAAAATATTGGAGTAGAAAATGAGTACAGCTTGTATGCCATGAGGTGCGCTTTGGCAAAGTTATTTAAGCCAAGTCTTGGTAAACTTTTCATAAAAGAAACATTCGCTTTGATGATAGATTGAACTACAGGGTTGCCCATATTCGACGGACCCATGTTTTTTTTAAAAAAATCAAAGAAAAACAATAAAAATTTGGCGGTTGGCAATCTTAATCATTTAATTTGTTCCAAGTAGATTTGTTTACATCAATTTTTGAATATGATATCTCTCAAATGGCCGCCTCTGGCGTTGATGGCGTATTGTGCCCTTTTTGCAGCATTTTCCATCGTTTTCGCCAACATTTCGGCCGGAATAGCGGCTATTTCTTCACGAATGTTGTCCTTGAGCTCTTCTACGGTCCTTGGCTTGTAAACGTAAACCTTTGACTTCAAATATCCCCCACAAGAAGAAGTCAGGCGGCGTCAAATCGGGCGAACGCGGTGACTTTTCGACATCAAACGGCCCGGAAACAATTTCTTCAGAAAATCGATTGTTATGCGACTTGTGTGCGGTGGAGCGCCGTCTTGTTGAAACCAGAACTGCCTCATACGCTTTCGACGAATAATTGGCATCACAAAATTGGTCATCATGTCGCGATAACGCTCCTGGTTGATGGTAACAGCATGGCCATTTTCATTTTGGAAGAAAAACGGCCCAATGACCGTTTTCGCACTAACGCCGCACCAAACTGTGACTTTTTCGTCATGAAGAGGCACTTCTTGAATCTCCTGAGGATTTTCAGTGGCGTAAATACGGCAATTTTGCTTATTTACGGTCCCATTCAATGTGAAATGGGCTTCATCGGACATGATAATTTTGTTTTCACAATTGAATTGTTCTGTTGAATGTAAATTTCAACTATTTCAGAGCGCTCGCGTGGCGTGTATTGTTCCATGGTAAAAATCTGCTTGGACTGACGCTTCAAACGCGGTATGTCGTTAAGCGATCTGACATCTCTGTCAAAAGTTATGGCGTTGCCAGATGGGTCCGTCGAATATGGACAACCCTGTACAACCTCATTATATATTTCTGTCTCTTCCCTTTTTATACCCTATTCCCATTGAAAATGGGAAAATGGGGATGATGAAGTTGTGCGAATGTATGTAACAGGGAGAAGAAAACATTTCCGACCACATAAAGTATATATATTCTTGATCAGCGTGAACAGCCGAGTCGATATAGCCATGTCCGCCTGTCCGTCCGTCCGTCTGTCCGTCCATCCGTCCGTCCGCCTGTCTGTCTGTATGAACGCGTCGATCTCAGAGACTATAAGAGATAGAGCCACAAATTTTGGCATGAAGGTAGACTTACTACTGTGGGTAAAAAGTAAGGTGAATTTTCAATTTAAACTTCGCGGGCCTAACAATTCGGGCTAGTTCTTTTTTTCTTTAGTTGGCAGGACTGTTGATGACATCTGGGCCAAATTTCATGTGAATGTCATTATCAGTAATATATTTACGCTTGTGTTTTCCAAACGACCAAGAGTGCATTTTTCGATTTTTACAATGTCTGATTTAATTGAGCAGAGAAGTGCCATCAAATTTTGTTTGCGGAAACGTTGAGGATGTTGCGGAAGGCCTTTGGTGATTCTACCATGTCACAAAAAAGGCGAGGCCAGACCGAAAAGAGCACGTCAAAGTCGTTCAAAAATCCAGGTCATGATGACAGTTTTTTTCGATTTTCGTGGTGTGGTGCACTATGAATTCCTTCCATCCGGCCAAACTGTTAATCAGGAATATTATTTGAGCGTGAAGCAATTCGTCTAAAAAGACCAGAATTATAGGCCAACACCTCTTGGTTTTTGCATCACGATAATGCACCGTCTCACACTGCACTCGTTCTTCGTGACCATTTCGCCAAAAATTCTACGCATATCGTTCCGCAACCACCGTATTCGCCTGATTTAGCTATTCCCAAAACTCAAGAGACCACTTCGGGGAACGCGTTTCGAGTCGATTGAGGAGATAAAAGCCAAATGAAGAAAGCGCTGATGGCTATACCGGAAAGGGACTATTTGGCATGTTTCGAGGATTGGAAAAAACGTTGGCATAAGTGTATTTTATCGGGGGGGGGATTACTTTGAAGGGGATGAAATTGATTTGGAAGAATAAATAAAGATTTTTCATTCTACAAACAAATTCACCTTACTTTTTGCCCACAGTAGTATGCTGTACGCAGATCAAGTTTGTTTCAGATTTGGAAAATTCCACCCCGTCCCCCTTTTGTCCCCAGAAAACCAAGACCTCCTCTAGACATTCTAGACCTAAAATACCGTCAGATCCACAATTTTTAAGTTAAAGTCATGGTTTAGTATACATTAAGCTAGGCCCAATATCTATCTATTCTGAAAAGAAAAATCAGATCGGACAAAAAACCCCGGAGCCATAAGCGAAACAGTTGAGCTGATAAGAGCACCCCCCCTCCCAGTTGTTGGTCAGGACTAGCAAAAGTGTTGCCTACATTTAGGTTCAAAATAACAAAATAAATGAAAACAAATGAACAGGGTATTTTGTGGTCGGGAAACTCAACTGCAGCGCCCTTACTTGTTTTCTTGTTATTTAATGTATTTCATAACCGAAAAGGACTTTATTGTTTGATTTTTTTCAAAGTGCAAGGTGAGTTAAAGATATATATATATAATATCATATGAAAAACAGAAGAACGAAAGAAAATCAAAATTAATTTCGAGAAGCAATTGAGTGTTTCAGTCCGTCTTAAGCCAACACACTGACTCTCGAATATTTGCCCACACGAAAACATGCCACTTATAATGGACCTAGTGAACCTTTCGATTGTCATAGCGAATGCCAAGCTAATTGAAACTTTAAACCTTTAAACATAAGTCCTACTACCAAATCTGTTGGGGTGCAATGTTGAGGTTCTTAAGCGGTTTAGAAATATGGGTGCTTTAGGAAAACTTTGAAAAAGAAAATAAAAGCCAATTTCAGAAATCCTTTTCAGCTATGTCTCAAACTTTGTTTTCAGTGTAGGTCCTCACACAGACGCCAAAATGGCTGCGGGGATTTTCGCACACACAAACCACCTCACACACACATTTGCCTTGTGTGACTTGCATTTTGAATAATCGTCGGACACTGCCCGGGGGCGAATGGGTAGTTGCAAGCTTTGTGCATTGTGCGACGGCTGTGAATCTTTTTTCGGAGCTGTGTGCCCTTTGTCTCCCTCTGCCGACTTAATCCTTTTGAGTTTTGCCGCATAAGGAGGCGGAGCTTTCGCTTGGCATTAATAGAGCCACTAGCCGAGGGGTGTGCGATAAATAAACCGCCATCAATAATGTCTAAAATAAATGTTGGCTTATTAAATCCCATTTCCATTTCCTTGCCCCAACTTACAGTTAAATGAAATGAAAAATGTTGCCAGCTATTTGGCCAGTGTGGTTACACGCTTATCCTGCTGCTCGACTGATGTCCTCGAAGTGGGAACGCCATCATCATCATCATCAGCAATAGCAGCGGCAGTGGCAGCAGTGGCAGCGGCAGCATCGGCAGCAGCAAAAGGCAGCAGATAAAAAATCCATTAAAATAAAAATACGATAAGGTCTCTGCTTTGCCTTGTAGTGAAAGCGTGAAAAAAAATTGTCGAAATTTATGCGGCTTTGCCATAAATTTAGCAGGCTATAAGGATATCATTACAGCACACCCACATACACGGCCCAAAACGTCTTGGCTGCCTTTCACTTTCATACAATTTCAGCTTTGTCCTTCAGCAAGTGATATAGACAATGGGCTCGAGAATGTCAATCCTTGTGACATTTTTTCATTGGCAAGTGAATTCTGTATCTGGCCAGCGACAGACGCTATCCGTTCACAAAACTTGTCTTGTGGCTTGGCACAAGAGAGCAAACCGCTCTCTGTTTGCTTTCAGTTACAAGGCAGCGGTCGATGAGACCAGGTCAGAGCTAGCTAGAGTCGGTTTATTCTCGCAAAACCAATAAACTTTCTCTCTTTGGTCTCCCTCTTCTTGACCAACCCTGATTGGTAATTAAAGTTGACTAAATTGAGCGGAAAGGGATAACATCTATTTCTGGCAAAGTCTTAAGACGTTTCCATTGAGTACAAACAAGATTTTCTCAATAAGACCATTTTCAGGTTGTCTGATTTCCAGCAAACTAAGTGCATCTGTGAAAAAGCATTGGAAACTTATAAATATGTAGTTGGGAAACGTTTGCATTGAAAACAAAAAAGTTTTTCTCACTAAAACTAGTTTTTGGACCGAGAATTTCAATGTCAGCTATAGGCTATAGCCATCCGAATTTGATGAAAATTAATAGAATTGGTTAAATGCATATAAAATATATAAATTTTAATTTTGAAGACTTTTCCATTGAAAACATAGACTATTATTCAGACCTAACTATTCTATGACAGATAAACTATATAGTCATTAGATTTTAAGTGAACTAAGTGAAACTATGAACAACAAAGGAAGCTTATATAAACGTAGTTTGATCTGTCTGTCAATGAAACAAAAATTTCGTTGTCACTAGAATTCAGTTTTCAACCGATCATTACTATGGCAGCTATATGCTAAAGTCATCCGATTTCAATGATACTTTGCGATTGAAACAAATAAGTTACCTCAATAGCACTCTTTTTCAGAGCTCTTTTTCAGACTTCGACTAAAGTTAAAGGAATCATTACAAACCACAGAAAGTTTATATATAAGTAGTTTGAAGACACTTGCACTAAAATCAAAAAGCTTTTCTTACCAATACTAGTTTTTATAACGATCATTAGTATGGCTGCTTTATGATATTGTCCCCCGTTTTGTCCCGGTTCCTGTACCTTTCAAAGTTTTTATTTACCTAACAAAGGGTTAAGGTGTGTAAAGTGCTGCCCATCGCTGTTCCAGACAGTGCTGCCCATCATACATGTTTTGTTTTCCTATAAGACTAGATTTACACAGAGAATCAAACTTCATGAAGTTCTCTTAATAAGCGGAATAAGCATAAGAAATAATAATGAAGGAAAGGTTTAGATTCACACAAGATTATCTCGCCTGCTTAGAGAACTCCATGAAGTTTGGTACACCGTGTAAATGCAGTCTATCCGATCCTCACCATTCCCTCGGCGATAAATGACGAAAATTTTAAAATTAACTCATATTGTCTGCAAGTATAAGAAGTTTTTGTCCCACACACGTCAAACCTCTATCTCTTACCATTATCTTTAACTTGGGTACAGGGTATAAAAAGTAATAAGGATCACTTTATGAAGTGTTACGTGCATTATATACACACAGAAAAAAAAGATCACGATATTTAGTATCAATCGGGAATTTTTCAGTATCGAATCGGCCTTCATCTGAAGAATACCCGGTTGATATGATCGAAAATATCACTCGTACATTTCGAACATATCAATGTGAAATGTTTCAGATCAACAATCTGATATTTGTTAATATCCCTGATCTATTTTTATAGTATTAATATTTTTATAATATCAAAGGGGTATTATTGTATAATGTATTATTATGTATCAAAGCTATATTTGTATAGTACCCATTGGACATGGTTCAAATGTCAAAGATATATTAGAATGAAAATTAGTGACTTTAGCTGGCTCGAGGTCCCGAAAAGTTGCGTTTGTTCACAACTGGAAACAACTTATGCATTTATATACACCAAAAAGAGCTGGTTGCCTTTATAGTACTGTTTCATGAATCTCCCGATTCAACTTTCAGTAGGCATTTCGCTAATGGCTGTCGCTGTTTGAATGTCTCTTCATGCGCTCACCGCTTTAAGCAGTTGGGAACTGCAATCAGCAATGAAAGCAAAAACAGACAAATCGGAAGAGTATTCGCTGTCTCGCGTGCTGCGGCAGAGCCATGTACATTGTTTTTGCCTTTTTCGAGTTGGACTATAGCTGTCGCTCTTTGTTTTAAGAAACTCTGTTTGTCTCTTTCTGCCCTCAGATTTTCGATGTCTACTTTGATCTAAAATCACGTCACTAGGGTATTTTTCATATCACTGTGAGAATTTCGCTTATTAATATAATATTTTTAGTATCAATGTAATACTACAGCATCATATTGATATTAAATAGTAACTCTTGGATCTTTAAAAATTGATATTTTTGAAATTATATTGGAAGATCAACTCGATATTTGATCTTATTTTTTTCTGTGCTGTCTCTTCTAACTGCCTTCAGTTCATTTATCTTTCTTATATTTAGAAAACAAATTTTACCTTTCTGAAATCTAAAAAATATTTTTCCTAGTATTTAGAATTATTTCTGAGTTTTAGAAAATGTTTTCTAATTTTAGTAAATGTTTTGACCAAGTAAATGGCCCCTTTCAAAGGCGACCTTATTAATTTTACATCGATTTTAACTTGTTTTCTTAATTTATCGCACTTTTTCTGCAAGTCGTCCCATTGTGCTTCAGTTGGCCAAACTTACAAAAGCCCAGTCAACGACATCATGACTGCCTAAGAAATGTGTGTGTGTGTGTGTGTGTGTGTGTGTGTGGCACATTAATAATAATTTTCGATATTTATGACAGGAAACATCGCATATTCTTCGAACAACGTGAAATGTGATTACAAAAACCAATTCAACCCCCCCAAAGAAAAGAGGAGGCTTCGTACAGCTTCCATTTTCCATTGAAAGAGTATTAAGACTTCGGCATTTGCATGGACTGGGTGGGGAGGGAAGTAGGAAGGGAGGTTGGACGGACAGCGAATGTTTTTCTTTGCCAAATTTTTGGGGCAGCGGAAAGTTGTGCTTATTTTTACCATTTTTTTTTTTTTTTGGAAGAATTTCATTTATATCGAAATAAACAACCACTGGAAACCCTCTGTTCGGGGCGCACTCCAACGTTATTTATGATGTCATCCATCATTTTTATCGTGAAAAAACATTTTCCTGTCTCAGCCTGTGCCTGAGCCGGCTCCTTCTGCTGCTGTCATTGGCCAAGGACTTTTTTTTTCTGTGACACACACACACACACATGCAGAATCCTTGAAGAAATTAGAGAAGGTCTTTGCCAAAAAAGGGACGTAAATTTGGAAAAAGGCACGACCATGCTCAACGACTCTAATGATGCAGCCACCTCACTCACCCTCACTCTAACTTGGACGGGCAGCCATTCAAGCGCACTGAAACAAGCTCTTCGACGAGGATCTTCCGAAGGGGGGGCGATGTTAATGAAGTGTATGCGAATGAAATACGGAAAATTACAAATTGCCAGTGAAGGGAAAACTGCAAATGCTGTTTACGATGTTCACGGTTTCCTTTCGATTTCGTTTGCAATTTATTGTTTTGGCAAAGCACAAGCAATCCAGCTCAAGTGGCTCCACACTTTGGTCAATTGTGACTCACACTTGAGTCATTAATTAGCACGCCTCTGATTCGTTTTCCCTTAACCATATTCTTAGCCCCCAAATCTTTGCTCAACTACAACCAAGTTCTTAACCTGCTTATATCAGCCCTGTGTTGTCTGCCAAGTGCATGTAAAATACACAAGTTTATAATGTACGCAACAAAATGGCCATAAATTAAAACGTATTTCACTTGGAAGAAAAAAATCTGCGGCATATAAAACAAATAGCATTCAAAATTGCAGGCAGACGCATATATGTATGCGGGTAAAAAGACACACTACTTACGACGTAATTCAAATTGAAGACAAATGGCATATAGCAAAAGGAGTATAGTATAATACTTTTCTCTTGTCTCGCTGCCAGAATGGCCGAAATGCTTGACATCCATTTAAACAGACTGCGACTGCTGCCGGCGGTGGCTTATCCCATGGATGTGTGGTCAGAATGGGTGGGGGTATGGGGATTGGATGGCATATGTTCATTTGCTTTGTCTGCGCTCAATTTAGTTAAATAATTAGAAACAAATATTTAACACAACTGGAGAGTACACTCGAAGTGATATAAGGTGTGTGTGTGTGGTAATGGGATTCTTTCCCAGTTTCTTGGTATTTTAGTTGTTTGTGTTTCGGTAAAAGCTGAGACAGACTTGTGGTTAACGAAGGTAAATAGGTCCAAAAGTGAGCTTTCCTCTCTCTTAATTAGCTACAGTCAATTTCGTACGCTAGTCTGCATCTTAGCGCAGACGACTATAAAGAGCTCGCGAGATTTTTCGAACAAATCATGCTACTAAGCAGCTAATTTAAAGCGAAGACCAGTAACCCAGTGGAAAAACTATTCTATTAAATTGTCGAGTTCGTGGGGAAACAAGGTAAGTTGACATTTTTGGTTTGACACTGACCAAAAAGATTTTCACCAGGTACCAAAAAAAAGCTGTTGCTTGGATCGGATATTAGACCGGCGGCTTTATGGGTTCGAACCAGAAATGCAAACCTCTCGAGAATTTGGGCTGGTTCAGTTCAATGGCTTGCAGATGATTTTAACCTCTGGTTCGGTTCATAATTTGTTTTTTAAAGTTAATAGTCCGGATTCGGAATCGCTATCTGCCCCTTTTCGGCTCTCGCTCATAGCGCTGATCGAGAGCCGTTTCCACTACGAGCCACAACTTCGGGCTCAGAGCTAGGTCTAGCACTAGATCGAGAGCCACAATTCGGTAGCTGTAAGCCTTCAACCGGCTCTCGGCTCATGAGCTACATCTATCGTCTCTGAGCTGTGAGCCACAACTCTTAGCTCTCGGCTCTTGAGACACTTACGTTGATACAATGAGTTAAACCAATTGGTATTCAAATGTGGATTTTGGTTCAGCTTAGAGTTTTCCAAAGATCACCAGATCGGTCAGAATAGTCTAAGTAAGAAAAACTTTTTTGTTTTCAATGTAAACCTCATTAAAATTGGAAAATATTTAAATTATAAACTTGCACACAATTCTTTAAATTTTTGTTAAAGCCGGATAAGTATAGGTTATAGCTGCCATACGAATGATTGATGGAGAAACTAGTTTTAGTGAGAAAAACTTTTTTGTTTTCAAAGAAAACGCCTCCAAACTTTGTATTTCAGAGTTTACTATGATTCCCCATGATGCCACTAAGTTTGGTCGGAATGGGACATCTATATAGTATAGCTGTCATACAAAAGTAGAGTCGCAAAAGTAGTCTTGGTGAGAAAAACTTGTTTGTTTTCAGTGGAAATGTCCTTTAAATTGGTTGCTGCAAGGGTATGCAAACTATGGCCGAGCCGAACTTAACTTTCCTCTACTTTTTAAATATCCTTTTCTTTTCCGTGTGATAGTCGTATGGACTAAGATGACGGCAATCGTGCTTTAGTTCCCAATACAAAGTAAATGAGTTTTGAGTTCGACTCCCAAGCACTCGGGCGGCAAGCAAAGGAGCGAGGAAGCGAATGTGATAAAACGACACCCTTTCGTGTAGATTTTCTCTGTGGAGCATGTAACTTTCTGTTTTCTACATTTCCTTCTACAATTCTAATATCCTATGTTTCGTTTAAGATTGCCGTTTCTAAAAACGGAGGAGTGATTCGAACATTGTTTTCTCTTTGTAAGCAACCACGTACCATTAATCTACAACTATCAAGCTCATGTTTAGCCATCGATTAAAGCTGGATATATAAGCTGAACAGTTTGAACTCAGTCTTATTCATAATAAACACCATCCTGCGGCTTAAGTAACATCAAAAGTATTGATGTGATAATGAAAACATTTCCCCATTTCCTGTGTCACCACCAAAATTGGAATACGAAAATGTCTGTTTCCAGAATTTATGTGGCGAAATAATGAATTCTGTCAGCGACATTTGCCATTGCAACAGCAAAAGTTGACTGAATTAAATGTATCCAAGGGCCCATGGAATCGCTTTTCGATTATGTTAATTTCAGCTTCCATGAGTGGCACACATGCCGGCAATATGTCCAATGGGGCGTCGGGAATAAATCCAAATCATGCGATCCAATGATCACATTGTGTCCGCAACTTGAGTTATGGCCACATCGGAGTGACAGAGAGGGACAAACGGATTCGATGGCTGATGGCAAATAATTGCACCAATGTAAAGAACTCTAAAATCTTAAAGTTCTTCTTTAACTCTTCGATCTTCAGTACAATTATCCACTGAGCTGTGAGTGACTTATGAATTGCACTGCAACACTCTGGACCTCAAATTAGAGTGAACCTTATGGAAAACCAGACACAACACAACACGCATACAACTTGGCAAGGATGGAGGGGTAAGGTGGGGGCGGGGATGTCATAGCAGCAGGATGCAGGTTTAGTCAGGCGGAACCACTTACAAATCCATAAATGTGAATATTATTACTAAAATTGTTGTCTGCCCCTGGCACCCAGTGACTGGTGGATGGTGGGTGGTGGGTGGGGAAGTGGCTGGCAAACACCGCAATGACTTTAGCAAATAGTCAAGAGACAACAACAATGTTTGCACTTTGCTTTTGCCGATTTGCAGTTTTCTGTGTTTGTTGTTGGGCGATGGGAACGGGAGAGCATAAATTTCCAGTAGCCGGAAACAAACGATTTTATTGCTAGTACCAGCAACTGCAATTGTTGTTGTTGTTGTCGTATTACATGTCGTATTATTTGCGATTTTTGGGTTATTTGCCTTTTGTTTGCCCAAAAAAACAGAGCAGACACCCGACCTCTTCTCTCTGGCAATTGATTTCGGTTTATTTATTGTTTTGCCTTAAAACTATTAAAAATGTTTTTATTATTGTTTATTTTTTTTGCTTCACAGTTCAACTTCGGCTCAACCAAATGAATAATATTCTGTGGCATCGCTTTTGGTTGTTGACTCAAGTTGTGTATTCCTATTTCTCTTCTTTTTTTTTTTGTATTTTGGCAAATAATTTGATTTACAAAACAATAAATTTCAATAAATATATAAATTATACTTTGTTCAGCTTATGAGAAACATTTTTAAGGGATTAGAAGAAAAAATCCAGCTCGCAGAAGTGTGAGCCTCGCTGTATTGAACAAGGGATTTAACTGAATGCGATTTGTTTAAAGTTATTAATAAGTTCTACTTGGGTACTCATCTTTCCACTGTTAAGGAAAGTTTACAACAGAGAAAGCGGCCAATAGGGCATACTCAAAAAATGTATTTTCTTGTTTTTAGAAATGCACCCTAAGTAATTTTTCTTACTTGTTTTTAAACTGTTTATTCTTAAACTTAAAAAAAACAAACCTTAAAAAGAATTTTTAGAAAATAATTTCTTAAATTTAATTGATGTTTTCAAAGTTTTTTCCCAAATACTTTCTTAAATTAAGGGCGAATTCGACCTTGTATTTAAAAAAAAAAAAATACATTGCAAATAGTGCTAATTTAGAAAAACGACGTAAATTTTAGAAAGCACATTTCTTAAATTTATAAAAGACATTTAGAAATTCGCCCTAAAATATAGACAAAAAAGTCTAGAAAATCGCCCTAAAGAAGAGAAAAATATTAAAAAGACATCCCGTGTAATTCTCAAGTACGAATTCCGTGCATTTGGAATATAAAAGGGGCAACTAATATTGGGCATGCTGAGAAAATCGCCATAAAGTATAGAAAACTAGTCTAGAAAACCGCCCTAAAATTTAGAAAAATATAAAAAGACACCGCTTGTAATTCTCAAGTTCGAATTCACTGCTTTCGGAATATAAAAGAGGCAGCTGAGTGCGCTTAGCATTTGACTGCGTTATTTACTGTCCCCACTCACGACTTTGGTAGTCGAGTGCGATAGATGCCTTTCAAATTGAAGTTTCCCCGAGGTCCCGAGTTCGAGTCTAATAATAAAAATAAAATGTATAAGGGGTTTATACGTTTCTCAGTATGGCAGTCTCCTTCCTCTTCTGTCTCCAGTCAACCCCTCACTCCCTTTCCTGTCTATAATAGTTGAAAATGTTTTTTTTTTCAAAAATCAAGAAAGGTTTTTCTAAAATTTTGAAAATGCTGTTATAGCTTATAGTAAACATTTTCTTAATTTAAGAAATTTTTAGTCTTATTTTTAGAAACAATTTTACTTATGTAAATATATGGCGAAATCGCTTTTGACTCCTTTTTTAGGTCAAATTTCTAAATTTTAGGGCGGTTTTAGCTGTTTTTTTTTTTTTTTTGAGTGCAGAAACTTTAACAAATGCAAGAACACTAAGTCAATATTTTGAAAATGGACAGAATTGGGCCAACTGATCATCTCCAACATAGCTGCTATGTGTAAGATAAAATTAGATTTTACACTGTTATTTCTGAGAGAATGTGACAGATAGCTCTATGTAGAAGATGAGAAAACGGCCCATGGACTGCTAAATAAACATCAAATTACTAAATGAATATTTACTTCCTCTTACTCCATACTTATCTAAAATCAAACCCAATGAGTAGAAATTTGCAATCTAAGAAACATAAAAGGAGCTGACGCAAGTTCTGAACTCATTCAATAAACTCATTCCTAATGAGCGGCTTACAAAATTATGTAAAAATATAGAACAAAACAAAGCTTGCAAAATGTGGTTAACCAAATTTTTCTCTGCTATCTGCTAGTTTAAATGACAGGTACAAATTGTTTCAATTGCTGCCCTTCTCTGAGTTATCTATCTAAGAACCACTTAATGAGAAAATACACGTAAATGTAAATAAGCAAGTATAGCCAAGTGTCAGCTCAAATTTTCTAATATGTTGTAGCACTAACAGCATACACACTTGCAGTTTTCTAAAGCAGCAAAGTGCCCCAAAGAAACAAATGAACCAAGTGAGCGCAAAGAAAACAAAAAAGAAAGTCGGTCAAGCCCGACTATAACATACTCTGTACCAACGAAATAATACGCTCAGCATAAATTTTGATGCTGCAGTAGCAGCTGAAAGCAGCGCTGCTACTGTGCTGCAGCAGCGAACAGTCTTTTGATCATAACTCGACAATTGTTCATTCGATCTTTACCATTTCTTTGGCGGATCGATAAGTTTTTCCGATTACTAAAAGTGTTTAAAGCGTACGAACCACCTATCTTCCAAACTGTGGGAGATATGACGTTTTTTCTACATTGTACAATATTGAAAATAAACTTGATCTGCCTGCAGACATAAGATGCATATCTCCCATACAAGTCAAACCTCTATCTCTTACCAACTCTGAGATCTGTGCGTTCTTACGGACAGTCGGACATTGCTATATCGAGTCGGCTGTTATCACCGGCCGGTTTATTCAGTATAAAGGTCAGCAGGTAGCGCATGCTGCTCTGAAAAGTATGCAGCATATATTATAGGCATTGTATTAGGGCAACTTTATATTCAATCTTCATGAACATTTCGGAGGATATTATAGAGATGCTGGGCCCACATACATAATGCAAAATACGAGCTCGATATCTATAATGTTTATAAATTGAATACAATCTTCATGATGCTATCTCTTATAGTCTCCAAGTCAGAAGAAAAGTCGTTACCATATCATTTTACAGATTCAGGCCATGTTCCAGCAAAAGCAACATGTCTCAGTTGGGCTGAAGACAATATTAGCCGAAGATCCTTCGGTTATTATACTCTCTACTAGAGTTGGGCGTGTGTCGTGTTGTTTTTTGGGTTACAGACACGCACGACCCAACACGTCGCGACGTGTTCGTGTTGCATGCTCAGATTTCGTGCGTGTCAGCTTAAAGCAACAAGACGCGACATAAGCCAACACTATTAGACTCCACAGAATGCCGAGAAAGTTGTATGTTCGAAAAATCACAGACAGCCATTTCTATTGCCGCAAGCTTAGCAGAAAGAGAGCAGAAATAAAACATTCAAAGTTGTGCGCATACGCCTTGGGCACCCCCTTCCCTTTAAATATGTAGTTATATAGTTTATTTTACAATTTCGAGCCCTGCTCCACCATTTCCTAACAAGCTTAATCATTCGAATTGATATTAAGGCCGCCAAAATCCTAAATCCTAAACCGTGACTAAATATTCGAAATAAATTCCACCCCAAGGACTAGAAATTATATGTAAATGCACATATATTTCTCCCTTGCCCTCAATGGAAAAGAAAGTAAATAAATTAAACCAATCAATAGACCAAAATAAGCTAAGAAGGCGGAACTTTCGCATAAATTAGCCGTTTGCATTTGAAAATCCCCAACTTCCTTCAACTGAAATCAATTCCACACACAAAACGGGGCGGGTGAGGGGGTTGAAAAAAAATACGAAAATTTCGTTTTGCTGAAAAGCTAAAAAAGTTTGTTTTGCCATTTTTCATTGCTTACAACAGAAAGTTTTAAGTAAAAAATAAATTTCAGCCGGCAGGAAAAAAACTAACAAAAAAAAAAACAACAACAACAAATTTTGCGCATGGAACTGAAGCCAGCTTTTCTACCACCAAAACAGACAAATTGTCGGCAAGTCACTCAGCCAAACAGACAGACGGACAGACAGACAGACACAGAGATTATTTTCTACTTCAGCAAAACCATTGGAACGCATCCAAACTATAAGTTTTGCCCTCGTTTCAATTTAGCCGCATAGTCAAAGGAGCAGGGCGTGGCACTGGCCATTTGTCGCAACTTTTTGGACTCCATTGAAAGGTTTGTATGGGAGACGAGAGTTCATTATAATTAATCCATCTCCGTCGCCGATTGAGTTGTTCAGCATTTAACGAGCACTAAAAAGCTCACAGATTCATATTCAAGGCTTAGAGCAAGCAGCTGGCAAAATGCATCCATAAGATACGCGTCTCCGTCTCCTGCATTCAAATGGATTTATAACTGAGTGCGAACAGGGGCTGGGCTTAAGGAAGCGTGCAGTGGCTGACGCTGATGATGATGATGATGATGATGATGATGCATTGGCAGGGATAAGGCTGGCCCCAGGTCGGTCTTAGTCCCGGTGGGTTCCGTGAGCTCAAAGTGCCGCCATTATGATGGCAATGGGAAAACGACGACGAAAATGACGACTGCATCCATAGACGCAGTTGCAGACATAACCACCAGCCAGGCCAGTCCACTAGACTCCACTTTAAGAATCAACTGCAACAACAAACAGCTGCAACGAGCAGGCACAGTGGCTTAGGGTTTATCTTTTTGTGATGGCCAACAAAAAATTCAACGTAGGTTTGTGCTCCGGATGGGATGGGTGTGATAACTTTTACTGACATCAGTATATTAAGTTCCTTTTCCAGGTCTGAAGTGGATTTGCCTTGCTATAAAACCATTCTGTGAACCAATATACTTATATCATAAAAGACCTGAATCACCCAATAACTTCGACAAATTTTGGACCTGTTTTTGTGTATTTTCTGAAACCCTTTGTATACCTCTAATAACCGACTCTTTATAGTAAGCGGTGCCAAAAGTATCTCTCCCGGTTAGTAAGTGTGGCAGAGAACAGTGTTACGAATACTAAAAATGCAAAATGAAGTGTATTACCTCAAATGTAAGATAAAGAGTTGAACTTCGCGATCTCATTTCGGTAGTAATATTGTCAAAGTTAAACCAAATATGTGACGACGTCCAAATTCCAGGGAAGTTCTTCATGAATGTGCCTGAGTTCCTTATATATTTATCCTTTCTTGCTGAGTATAATCCACTTAGAGCATTTGACTCTTTCCCGACCAACTTTAAAAGAAGTATTACGCTATATTTGCCTTCACAAGAAATGCAACCACGAAGATCCCAGTAATTATAGGGTTATAATAAACCCGGTATATATGTACATCGAAAAAGTCCAACCCAGGTCCTCTTATCGGTACTGTTTACCAAATTGTAGAATTGGGTTAATAATCATGAAAAACTAAGCGCATTCCAATTTGAATTCAGGCAAGAATAATCAATGGAAGATGCCATTCACGTGCTCCCATCCAAGTTAAAGCCAGCAAACCACGTAAGTAAAACAAGAAAGAAAGTCGGTCAAGCACGACCATAGCATACTCTGTACCAACGAAATTATACGCTCAGCATAAATTTTGATGCTGCAGTAGTAGCTGAAAGCAGCGCTGCTTCTGCGCTGCTGCAGCGAACAGTCTTTTGATCATAACTCGAAAACCGTTCATCCAATCTTCACCATTCCTTTGGCTGATCGATAAGTTATCCTTATTACTAAATATATATAGAAGGAACAAGCCACCTATCTTTAAAACTGTAGGAGATATAACGTTTTTTCTAAATTGCGGGGGCGGCAGGGGGCGTGGCCAAGATTGAAAATAAACTTGATCTGCCTGCAGACATAAGAAGCATATGTCCCATACTTGTCAAACCTCTATCTCTTACCATCTCTGAGATCTGTGCGTTTGACGGACAGACAGTAGAAATTTCAATCGAAATAAGGAAAACTACAGATCTGCATTTCTCAGCCATCATGTCAAGTCTACCAAACCACTAATTATAGTATTTTAGATATCTTTTATTGCTATCTAAATTCCAAGGGCTTAGAATAAATCAAAAGATCCATGCGAGAGTTTCCATATGCATTATTTAAGTAGACAAAAAGCGGTTTTTGTGGCTTAATTAAAAATTTTGGAGGTGTTAGGAAAATACCAAGTATGAGGAACTGCTTTACTGGACCTGACCAACAATATGTACTAGGTCCCCCGAGAAGTACTATATGTTCAAAATTTGTTTAGTTATGCAACAGCTGTATTTCTTTCCGTCCGTACCATCTGAGAAAGGATCAGAAGCGAAGAAAAATGCCACATTTATTCAAATATTTACCTGGGGATAACGATCACCATCCCGATCATATACGCCTTCCCAGATCTGGAAGGATACTGAACATAAACACTCAAAAAAATATCAAGAAATTTGTAGTTGAGTTAAGAAAAAAAGAATGTCAATAGTACGGTAAGTAGAAAAATACTTGATTCAAGTACAAAGATTTTTTCAAATTTGACACAATTGATTTAAGAATGATTCGAGATATATTAAGTATAATAGCCTTAGAAAAAAGCTTTTTTTAAAGGTTTTAAAAATTTGTGTCGACTATTAAAAAATAAATACAAAATTAAAAATGTTCGGGAGAGGTTCTGAGCAAACTTTATGGTTGAAATGTTGTTAAATAAAACCCGACTTAATCTCAAAATAAGTTCAATAAATTCTTAAGTTAACTTCAATACATTCTTCAAACATTTGCTAGCATTTGAAATCAACTTTGTATAAAAACTTTGTTCACACTTTAATATTATTGACCGTAATTTTTCGATTTAATAATAAGAAGATTTTCCAAAATTTCACACTATTTATGCAAACTGGCATTTGACATATATTCTTAACACTTTGCTTATCTGAATAATATAATGTTTTTGCAGAAAACCCGCTTGGCCAAAACCGTTGCCAAGGATTTAAGTGGCATTTCACAGGGGCTTGTCCGATTCTAATTGAAGACTGGCAACAGGATCAGCTCTCATCAACGTAAATGGTAGAAACTGGGAGAAACAGAGAACCAGAAGAGGATAAAGGAAAAATATTATACTTCAAACCAAAATCAAGAACCCGTTTATATCTTTTAGTAATCTTAATTCATATTCAAAACAAAATCAGTAAAGTGCTACAAAATGAGCTTAAACCCATAAAATTCCAAAGCTACACTCAGTTTGATCTTGAAACTAGTTTGTATTGAGTCAAATGTGACCAAGGGTTGGGAATTTCAAGCACAGATTCGTTTTAAAATGGTTCTCATTTTCCGTTGCATACTTCTTAGGGCGTGCTGTTTTGCTGTTGCACTCATTTTGAGCATGGGTCATAAAAATGCTTCAAATTCACAGAGACTGTCAAAAACAGGAACATTAGAAAGCGACTCTAAGTCTCAGATGTACTCAACTCAGGTACTCACTCTTAAACTAAGAAGAGTTTTTGATTCAAGAACCTTAGTTCTCATTTCAATCCTTGGTTTAAGTACATTCTAGAACAAAGCACACTTGAAATTTGAACCAATTCATATTAGTTCTAGACCCCATTTCCTGCCTAATTGTACCACTGTGCAGTATCGAAGTCTTTTTGGCTGCGAGTCAAGCATTTTGGATGCATAAATCAAACATTTATATGCAGCACAGCTTCGGCATTGCCTCGCCCTCGCCCTGCCTCACATATGGGTTTTGGGAGGACGGGGGGGGGGGAGGTGGGTCACAACACATGGAGGAGCCCCGGCACTTGAATGTGATTACGCAGCGAGAGATTGCACAAGGGCAGAGACTTGAGACTCGCAGACGGGATACTCGTATGGTTGCACACCACTCCCCATCCTGCGTCGATTTCTGAGTCATGGCTTGTGCATCAAAGGCGTCTCCGACTTCGCGGCATGCCCGCTGAAAATGAAGACGATTACGTTGACTTGGAGTTGGACGGTGCTGGTGCTGGTGCTCTCTCTCTCTCTGTGTGCTGCAATGATGGATATTATTCCTAAGGCGAAAAGTCTTTGCCCAGCGGTGCTTTGCGACACCAAAGCGATTTGCGCTTTGATTGATTGCCTCATTGCGATTGCAGCACACAGCAAGGATTTTGGCAAAGGATATTCTGCTGACTGTTCAGATTTTTGTTATTTTTCCTCCTCATGTATGAACAATGCGGCATAAATATGGCTTACAGTTGGTTGGTTGTGGAGAATT
The DNA here is from genome assembly GCA_035044965.1 of Lordiphosa andalusiaca. Classification (NCBI taxonomy): domain Eukaryota; kingdom Metazoa; phylum Arthropoda; class Insecta; order Diptera; family Drosophilidae; genus Lordiphosa; species Lordiphosa andalusiaca. Next base: position 1,338,980 of record JAWNNM010002225.1, read on the forward strand.
ATGGACTGCGTTGAACTTGAGAGATCAACAAAGAGCGAGAGTCATCGGATTGATAACTCAATTCTACCGATTTTAAGATCTACTATTGCCATATTCTTCGACCCCAAAAAACTAATGAATAATGCATGGAATAGACTTCATTGAATGAATACAATTACAAAACTTGCGTATGCGCAGTCTGTCGAAAGTTCTTCCAAGTTTTTGCTTAATAAATTTACGAGCAGAACTTTCCGTCTTTTCTGCTGCTGCTGGCCAGCAAAAAGTAATCACTTAACTTTGCATTGTTGGCCGTGGTCCGAAGTCGAAGTTAGTGGGCGTCTTAATCATCGCCGGCTGATATGTAGACACAACTAGCCAAGTTTGGCCAAAAAGGAAACTGAGTACACTAAAAACTTTGCTGGAAGCTGTTTCACTCTTTCACACAAAAAAAAATAAGAAGCAAAAAGGGAAACAAAACACAAAATTCATGAACCTAATTTGCCAACGTATTGGCTGAGAAATCTTAAGCTCTCCAGCGTCAACAGTTAGCCACCCGCGTGGAAAGCCATAAAGCAGCAACAGTAAAAAACTAAAGAAGAAAAACAAACTTAAATAAACAAAATATGCTCATTATTTATTTTTGTAAATGCTTAACAAAAACTAAATACATTACCCAAGTACAGGGACTACATTTTTGAGGCCTTCTTGATGGTAAAATAAGAAAACTATAAATGTTTTAAGCAAAACCCATCTTTATGCAGCACAATGTCTGCTAAACTGAGTGCTTTGTTGATGTAGCTTTCGTATGTTTGTATGCTTTTGTAACACTTTGTTATCTGACGCTGAAGTACAATGCAAGAGACGATCGAAACTAGGCAAAATAGTAGCCCTTCTGGCCCAAGAAGGCAGGGATGAAAAGTAAGCAATAGAGTCTTAAAACTATATAAAATAGTTGTATTCTAACTCGGTAGAGCTCTTCTGAAAATCTATCCAGTAGTAGAAAAAACTTTGTTTCATTTATAGCAGCAGTGCATTACGATAGCCCCAATTTTCCAAAAAAAAAAGGGGGGGTACCCGAACTCAAATCCCAGTAAGATGAGGTAAAGTTCAAAATAAAAGTAAACAGAAAAAAAAAGATCCAAAAAAGTATCCACTTGGGAGGGATATGTCTTAAATATCCTTTTAATCATCCAACGGAGTTGAAAAATCATCCCAATGATCATCATTTTTCAAATCCTTTGGATGATTTTTAGCTCCGTTGAATGATTAAAAGGATATTTCAGACATATCCTTCCCAAATGGATACCGGAAATCATCCTTTTTTTTCTCGGTGTACTTATAAGTTTTTCACAAAGAAGAATTGACGCGAAAAACCACTCTCACACAAGGTATTATTTGGTGAATGTGGCCCTAGAAGACATGGATCTTGTTTTGAATTCCTCAAAATGGCTTAAATAGAGAGATCCGTCTAAACCGTTCCGTTTTGATCCAAGTATGAATTTTTGATACCGTTCACTTAATCCAAGAGCTTCAATACGTGAACCAACTACGAAATATTCTAAAATCAAGTAAAATATTCTTGAATCAACTGCTAAACTTACTGAAATCAATGATTACTCATTTTTGAATTGAAAACTAGTTGTTTTTTATTCCCCTGCAAAGGGTACTACAATTTTGACCAGAAGTTTGCAACGCAAAGAAATATTCATTTCTGACCCTATAAACTATATATATTCTTCATCAGGGTGACGAGCTGAGTCGATTGAGCTTTGTCCGTCCTTCTGTCTGTCTGAAATTTTGCACAGGTGTGGGTTTTTGAGGAGATGTGTGTTTTCCATGCCAATGAGCCAAATTTTTTAAAAGTACTACTCTTGGAATTGAAATTTTTTTTTGGTTTTCAACCAAGCAGAACCATTCTTAGAGTTGAGAATATTTATGCTTGCTGCCAAGAAGATCTTTTCTTGGATCTCAGACCATTTATGCTTGATATCAAGAAGACTAAACCCAAAACCAAGAATTTTCTTGCTTGAAAATCCGTGCTTGGTTTCAGTATTTTCTTCTTGGATCCAAGAATTTCGTTCTTACCGCATATTTGACATCAAATCTTCTTGATGTCAAGCACGATCTTCTTAATTTTTTTCTCTGAGTGTAGTCTTTTCTTTTTGCTGCACGCCTCTAATAAATCGGAACTGACAGAATTGGATGACTATATCATATAGCTCCCATAGGAACAGTCGGTCGGAAAACTTGTTTTAGTATGAACATTTTTTCTTTTCAATGGAAACGACTCCGAACTTTGTATTCATAAGTTTTCTATGCATTTTTATAATTCTCCCAAGTTTGATGAAAATCGGACAACTATATGGTATAGCTGCCATGCACAAAATAGGTCTGAAAAACAGTCTTAGTTGGAAATACTTTTTTGTTTTTAATGGTAGCATCACAATTTTTTGTATTTGCTTGTTTGGACTGCTTTTACCCAGATTTACAAATTTTTGTCCAAGTCGAACGACTGTATCATATAGCTCCCATACGAACGATCGGTCGGAAAATGGTAAAAAAGAGTATTTTTGGAAAATATTTAAGCGAGCACTTGCAAGGGTATAAAAACTTCAACACAGACGAAGTTAGCTTAGCTTTCTTGTTTTTTCTTTTTTTCCATTAAGTTTTTTATTAGAAATTGATAGTTAAACTATGTAGCAAGTTGTAGCCGGCTCGGGGAACACACAACACCACAAAGCAGCATCAGTCTACTTTCAGTCCAACAGCCATCTCTCCATGCTAGCAATGCCTTAACTGTTTGGGAATTTCAAAGCAACATGAGCACAACTTTCTTTCTGCTCCATAGTTTCCCCACACACTTCTCTCCATGATAAAACAACTAAGGTACGGTGGACAGTTTTTTTTAAGTACTGAGCTAATGCTAAGAGCTTGAGAGAGAGTGGGAGAGTGAGAGTGAGCACTAGGGTAAACGGCTCACATGGACGCAAATTGTGTGTGTGAACAAAAAAACCGACATCTTCGAAGAACCTCTCGCTTAAACAGTGCGCGAAATACTGAACGTTTTAAGTACTTTGCTGAGGGCGCACACTGCTAGCGCCGCACCTTAGTTGCTGTATCATGCTCCTCTTCCATAAATAAAAAAGCTGTGAGAGTAGGTTGAATGCTATATTCTTAAATGTGCTTGCTCTGCTCTATCAGAGTCTTTACTCTACTGGCCTCGACTAAAAGCACTAAACTCTGAGCGAATTTTTATCTATTTTAAGAAAGAAATTCATAATAATGATTCCTTTTCCTTTTTCCATGATCCAGTGTAAGAGCTAAGACTACACAAAAAAGTAGAGAGCTGAGATGCTGGAAATATTCATAATTTTGCACTTTTGCCACTGCACTCCACCCTGTATTAAACTGCATTACCGTGCTTAACCCTGTATGCCGGGGGCATACACAAAATATGCTTAAAGTTTCGCTGCCACCAGACAATAGACGCAAGCAAGAATATCGCATTAATTTTGTGTGTGTGTGTGTTCGTCTTCACTTTGTCTTCTGTTGGCGCACTTAAAAATTAATTTAATATCCTTGTGTATCCTTTTCATGCGCGCATGTACCTCAGCCATAACGGTACATCATAAAACCTCTGTTGGGCCATCCGGCTGCTCCCCACCGGCCCGCCGGAGCGCAGCTCTCGCATGACGGCTGTAAATATAATTACGTTGGGAAAATCCGATCCTAGCTGGATTAATTAGCGCGCATTATGCGACGCACCGAAGAAGCATGCTGAGTTTTCAACTAATTTGGGCAACGAGGGTGTCAACTACCCAACTGCTGTCCGCCCACGCCCACGCCCACCTCGCACCTCGCACCTCAGCCGGAAGGTAACGTGCTCCAAAAGCAAATGGGATACATTTGCTACTAATTAAGAATCCATGTTTAAAATATATGCTCCACGTCTCGGTGAGCTGGGGAAATGTGCTGTGGTGGGTGGGGGATGGGTGGAGGCAGCGCAGCAACCTTGTCTGCGGCACAGCAAGAGTGAGTGAGTATGAGTGACTGTGTCTGCCTGTGTGTGTGTCTGTGTGTGTGTGGGTTTTTGTGGTTTAGAATTGCAAAGAGCAGCCATAAAAATATAAGTAGAACATGGCGCATAAATGTTCAAGGCAACCAATCCATGGGTCCATGAGGGTGAGCTCTAAGAATGAATGGCAACACCCACTCAATTCGATCCTTATTGTATTTTTTTCATGTTTTAAATATAAAAAAATTAACTGAAAAGTGTAAGTCATTAAAGTCCAGTCGATACACCTTAGGATCCCATATCTTCTGTATGCAAACTCCACTGTGGCATATTTGTGCTATGCTCATAAAGTGAAAATGATATCCGGGAAGGAAAAGTATATTAAACAAGAAAGAAAGTCGGTCAAGCACGACTATAACATACTCTGTACCAACGAAATTATACGCTCAACATAAATTTTGATGCTGCAGTAGTAGCTGAAAGCAGCGCTGCTGCAGCGAACAGTCTTTTGATCATAACTCGAAAACCGTTCATCCAATCTTCACCATTCCTTTGGCTGATCGATAAGTTATCCTTATTACTAAATATATCCAGAAGGAACAACCCACCTATCTTTAAAACTGTAGGAGATATGACGTTTTTTCTAAATTGCGGGGGCGGCAGGGGGCGTGGCCAAAATCGAAAATAAACTTGATCTGCCTGCAGACATAAGAAGCATATGTCCCATCATGTCAAACCTCTATCTCTTACCATCTCTGAGATCTGTGCGTTCATACGGACAGACAGACGGACAGACTTTACAGACTATGGCTATATCGACTCGGCTGTTGATGCTGATCAAGAATATATATGCTTTATGGGGTCGAAGATGCTTTCTTCTGGATGTTACACACTTTTGCACAAACTTATTATACTCTATGTGCCTTTGGTATAGAGTATAAAAATATACATTGTATTATTTCCCATATCCATTTGGACTGAATATGCCTTAAATATCCTTTTGATCATCCAACTGATCTAATACTCATCTAAAGGATATTAAATATAAACATCACTTAAATGGTTTTGATATATCCTGTCCCAATGGATCTTTTTTTCCTGTGCACTCGTGATTCTGGTTCCTTATACTTATACAATCAAAGAGAGCCTAAATTAAAGTGTGGTTCGAGTTTCGCTCTCTTTCTTGACATTACACGTACAATTTTACGGCCCTTACTGTTTCATAAACCTTGCTAAGGATTTCTTAAAATGGTCCGGATGTTTGTAATGCACGGAAAGAAACATCTCCGACCAAATAAAGTATATATATATTCTTGATCATAGTGACGAGCTGAATTGTTTTAACCATGTCTGTCTGTCCGTCCTACCGTTTATTCGTCTACTTCCATGCTAGTTCCCCTGTCAGTTTCAAATGTATCTTCACCAAACTTTGCACGAAGTCTTCTAGAACAAATACGCTGCACATTTGTGTGAATCGGCCGAAGCGGATGACTATAACATATAGCTGTTCATAGTAATGATCGCTGAAAAAGCTAGTTTTTGTGAGAATAACTTTTTGGTTTTCAATGAAATCGCCTTCTTAGTTTGCTTTGCTTTCCCATGATTTGACTAATTTTGGTCGAAGTCGGACATCTATATAGTATAGCTATTATAGAAAAGTAGAGTCTGAAAAGTAGACTTAGTGAGAAAAACCTTTTTGGTTTTCAATGAAAATGTGCTTAAAATTGTCACTAATTTGTTTGATACGCTCTCACATAATTCTACAAAGTTTTATCAAAGTCGGATGACTATAGCATATATAGCTGGAGTACGAATGATCGGTCGAAGCGGAAGTTCTAATGAGAAAAATAGAGGAAAGTTAACTTCGGCTCGGCCAAAGTTTGTATACCCTTGCAGCACGTTTTGATACCCTGTTCCCATGGAAAATGAGAAAAGGGGGATCATGAAGTTGTGCGAATGTATATAACAGGGAGAAGGAAACATTTCCGACCCCATAAAGTATATATATTCTTGATCAGTATGAACACCCGAGTCGATATAGCCATGTCCGTCTGTCCGTCCGTCCGTCTGCCCGTCCGTCTGTCCGTCCGTCCTTCTTCTGTCTGTCTGTTATAGTCTCGATCTCAAAGACTATAAGAGATAGCGCCACAAATTTTGGCATGAAGGTAGACTTATGCTGTAGGCAGATCAAGTTTGTTTCAGATTTGGAAATTTCCACTCCGTCCCTCTTTTATCTCCAAAAAACCAAGACCACCTCTAGCCATCCTAGACCTAAAAAACCGTCAGATCCACAATTTTTTAAGTTAGAGCCTCGTGGTTTAGTATACATCAAGCTAGGCCCAAGTTTAGCCCCAGTTTATGGTCAGGACTAGAAAAAAGTGTTGCCTAAATTTAGGTTGAAAATTTTGTTACAAAAACAAATAAATGAAAACAAATGAACAGGGTATTTTGTGGTCGGGAAACTCGACTGCAGCGCCCTTACTTGTTTATGATTCAAACATGTCAATTGACCAGCTATTTACATTGAAAAGATGACAATATGAAGAAGTACTAGATGGTTATGTCATCTTATGTCGAGCAACTGTGAAAAATGGCATTCTCTTGGGAAACACCTTCTGCAAAGGTTAGCTGGGTTGGCATACACTCAGCACACATATGTAAAATTGAAGGTCCACATAAAAAAAACTCTTCTCAAATTGCACTGAAATTAACTTGAGTGAACATTACTCATCTGGTAGGGTTCTAGAGTCTTTGCTAGAAACCTTATATAGACACTCAGCACACATATGTAAAATTGAAGGTCCACACAGCAAATCCCCTCCCAAACTATACGAACAATAACTTAAATGGCCCATACTCATCCTGTTTGGGTTATAGAGTCTTTGGTAGTAACCTTATATAGAGTCCTTCTATTTGTAGTATTTTTAAGTAGTCGAAAAGTTTGAATATTCTGCCCAGGTTGTGATAGTTTGTGGCGTTTTTACTTGCGTTTTTCATTCAAATTAATTTGATTCCTCCCTTAAATGCCTGCCCATAAGCAAATGTTCAACCTACATGCCAAACTCTTTACCTTTAACCGCCTACAGATGGCGCTTTAACACGATGGCAATCCATCTAGGCGCTAATAAAAGATTTCGCTAAATTGATACTGTCGATGGAGTAATTAAACTGCAATTTTTATGAGACATGTTGGACAGAGGCCGCGGCTATCACAGATCGAATAAATTATTATTCGTTGGCCACGCACACGAATGCAGCACACACACACACACACACACAGAGAGAGAGGGTGGGAAAGGAGAGGTCCCGGCCGGATTCGTGTGCATGGTTGGCTTCGATTTTGCCAGTTTTCCCAACGCAATTTTTGCTCCTCTTCCTTCTTTTTCACTTTTTTGGCACGCAAATAAATTTTTGGTGGCAACTTTTTGAGTCATTGCGATTGCATTTTAATTTCACACTTTAATTTCAAATTGAATTTTCTTCTATGCGCTCTCTGCCAAAAAAAAAAAATAGAAAAGAAAAAGCACCAACACGATACTCAAATCCTTGAAGTTGTTAATTTTTATGACGTCATTACTCGCCTCGTAAAACTCACTCAACAGTTGGTTGATTTCGGGTTGTCTGTCTGGCAACAGGCAACAGGCAGGCGATGACGATTTTACGATTTTATGTACATGTTCTTGGGGAATCCGAATCTCCGGCATGCCGCTTCAAACTTGGTAGCTTTATTTGCAACCGGAATTTTTATTGTTATTGCGCCCATTTATGAGTTTTACGAGATTTGTCTTGTTTCCTCAGAGTTTCTAATTTTTGTTGTTGTATTCGGTGGGACAATGTTGTCTGAAGCATGTTGAGTAAATAAATTAAAATGCAATTGGATGGGCAAAATAATTGGTGTTAATTTTGTGGTAATGTTTTTGAACAGGGGGGGTTGACTTTGTGATGTAAGATTATTGAAATTGTTGGATGAAGATGAGGGGAAATAAGTTGAACAAGTATCATGGCATAAAGATTAAAGTTTCTGCTAAAATTCTGCTAAAACATTGTTTGACTGTTTAGTTAGATTTATGGCATTTAAGCTGGGGTCGGCAATGGCAGCAGAGACACATCGACAGCAGCTCAGATGCTGCTATAACAGCGACGTCTACTTTTCAGTGTTGTTCCCTATCTTTGGTTTTAATGTAGGTCTAAAGTTCACCCTCACTATATAAGAAATCTGCTAGAATCAGTTGAGAATTTCAGCAATAAAGTCGATTAAACATAAACCCGATCTGATAGTCGTTTTTTACTGAGCGTACATAGTACCAAAATCCCTTAAAGATGTTTCTTACTTGTTTGTAGAAATATCGATGGTATATTCGACTATCAAAAGGCATTTTAGGATATGTGAAAAATTTGAATCTTCTTATCGAGCAAGAAATTCAACATATTTCCATAGTTTTGAAGCTGCACTCAAAAAAAAATAGTACAAGAAATTGCCCTAAAATTAAGAAATTCGACTTAAAAAATATTTTAAAGGCGAATTACTACAGAATTAAGAATATCATTTTCTAAAACTAGGAAAATAAAATATAGAAAATATTTTCCTAATTTTTAAAAATATATTATTTAGATTTTAGAAAGAACGAGAAGGCTAAGCTAACTTCGTCTGTCGAAGTTTGTTTACCCTTACCTAGTGCTCGCATAAGAATTATCCAAAAATCTTTTTCCCACAAACATGCGTTCGTATGGAAGCTATATGATATAGTCATACGATTTGGTCAAAAATTTGTAGAGGTACGTAAAAACATGTAAAACAAACAAATACAAAATTTCAGGATGCTACCACAAAAAAAAAAAGTTTTTATAATAAAGATTGATTTTCGGAACTATCTTTTGTATGACAGCTATGCCATATATCAGTCCGATTTTCATCAAACTTTGCAGAATTACAAAAAAACATAGAAAACTTACGATTACAAAGTTTGGAGACGATTCCATTGAAAAGAAAAAAGTTTTTCTCACTAAAACTAGTTTTCCAACCGATTGTTCCTATGGGAGCTATGAGATATAGTCATCCGATCAGGTTGGTAGTAGCGTATTAGTAGCGAGCAGCTAAAATAAGACTCTATGAAAAATTACAGCTCGATAGCTTCAAAACTGAGAGACTAGTTTGCGTAGAATCAGATAAACAGACGGACAGAAGGACGAACAAAGCTCAATCGACTCAGCTCTTCACCCTGATCAAGAATATATTTATAGTTTTTGGGGTCGGGAATGACTATTTCTATGCGTTGCAAACTTCTGGTCAAAATTATAATACCCTTTGCAAGGGTATATAAAAATTGAGTCCAGTAGGGGGATAAGTGGAAGGGAACACATCAGCAAGACGCATAAGTAAGCTTACCTTTTTAATGAAGTGGTTTTTATATATTTTCCTATATTTTATTTCATTAACTAATGGAATATCAGCTGCCCCTTATATATAGTACTCCGAATGCAGGGAATTCGTACTTGAGAATTACAAGCAGTGTCTTTTTATAATTTTCTAAATTTTGGGGCGATTTTCTTGATTAATTTTTTCTATGCTTACGGGCGAATTTCTGGGAATTGCAAGCAGTGTCTTTTAAATATATTTTTCTCAAATTTAGGCCGATTTTTTTGGATAAATTTTTGTATATTTTAGGGCCAGTTTTCTGAATTTTTTGTAAATTCAATGGTAGACGTCCTATTTTAAGACACTGTGCAAATATTTCTTTTCTAAATCAAGAGTAAATCTGCTTTTAATTACCCCAAATTTAAGAAAATCATCGCCAAGTTTCAAAAATTATGAAATTATTTTCTAAGAAATAAAAAAACTTTCGGGTTATCGTTTCTAAGTGGAAAAAAAACAGTTAATTTTCTTAAAATTAGGAAAAACCAATATTTTTAGGATTTTAGGAAATCTAGAAAATACATTTTTTGAGTGTACAAATCTTAAGATTTTAAGGGGCTCTTAATCAAACTTCAAATGCACCTACTAAAACACTGCATTACATTTTGCATCAACTTTTTGGGCTCTTGAACTCTTCTTCTCCAACCAAGGCCAGTCTTAATACCCCCCCAAAAAATGTCCAATACTGCACCGCAGTATTGGTACACAGCTGCTTCTCTGCTCTGCCTCCAAATCCAATCCCCAGCCCAACCCCACTTCGCACAGGAAAAACCAAACCAAACAGAAGAAAAAAAAAGCGGCCCAAACCCAACAAATGCTGCACGCTCATCCACAAGATTTATGTATCTCAAATATGTGTGTGCGAGACCAACCGAGTCCGAATGCCTATGCAGCTGTATCCCAGCATCCATTTCCAGAACTGGGGGCCGGGACTTCTTCTGTAAATAAGCGAGAGAGAGAGAGGGAGAGAACAATGTTTTGTTATTGTGCCGCGCTTTTTAAATTTACGTGCGGCAAATGCAACATACTTCACTTACGGAATTTGCGTTAATGTGAATTTGCAGACCACTTCAGTTTGGTGGTGCCCTGGACACGCCTCGCGCACCGCCAGTGTCCATCTATGGCGGATTGCTTTCATTTTGCATTTGCATGCCGTCCGCCGACGCTTGGATGGGGGATGGGATGGGATGAGGATGGGATGGGATGGGATGGGGATGTGGGCTGCATAGGGCACAAGTGCAGCGGCCTCGACTTTATACAAATGCACTATACTCGTACGAGTGCATGTTGCTATTGTCGTACCTGGCATCAAATGAATTGAGTGGGTATATTGCTTAAGTACAGATTTTAAGAGTAATAACAAAATCACATGAATCTTCAAATTTAACATTTTTAATCTTGGCGATATTTTTTAACGATATTGAAAAAGTATTATTTCGATATAAACCGATAATATCGATATTTTAGATATTTTCAATAATTCTTTTGAATAATTTGGGTCATTAAGGTAATATAGATGTCATTTGAAACATTTTAAAAACGAAGTACTAATTGAATTCAAAATCAAGAGATCAAAGTTCCAAAACTCTACAAAATATCAAGGAGGAAAACCTCTAAAATTCTGGGGAAGGTTCAGTGCGGGGGTACGAACCTTTTGAAAAGTCTGAGGTTCTGTTCTAAAACCGGCTCGAAGCTTGGTTTACGGAACCTTAGATATATATTAATGAGAAGAAAGCGCCCAGCAATACCCAAATGGACATATCGTAGAAAAAAGTCACTAAAAAATATTCGATATCTGATGTATCACCTCGGGTAAGTTTTCGATATCGCATTATTGGACAAAAATAACGAGATTTCGTTGTATCGATATTATGTCTGGCATCCCTAGTTCAGCGTCACGCGTTACGCTGACATTGCATGTTTATCGATTATCTATCTTAGATTTAAATTAATGATAAGAAAGCGTCCAGCAATACCCGAATGAACATATTGCAGCAGAAATATATTCGATATACGATATACCGCGTCGAAAATATTTTCGATAACAATAAATCGTAATTTTGGACAAAAATATCGAGATTTCGATACATCGATATTATTTTCGTCATCCCTAGTTCAGCGTCACGCGTTACGCTGACATTGTATGTTTATTGATTATCGATTATGGTTTACGAAATCTTAGATATATATTAATGAGAAGAAATACCAGCAATACCCAAATGGACATTACACAGAAAAATATCGAAAACGATTCGATAACGATATATCGCATTATTAAACAAAAATATTGAGATTTCAATATATCGATTTTATTTTCAGCTTCCCTAGCTCAGCGTCACTCGGTACGTTGACATGGCATATTTATCGATAATTATCGAGCACTTAGTATCCAGGATTTAGTGTAGAGTACTGCGCATCTAGTACTTAGCATCGAGTACTGAGTAGAGAATACACAGAATTCAGTACTTACAGTTACAATTACTTTATAATTCCCCTTTACATGCACAATTATTCAAATAATTGTAAAAGTAATTACAAATTAAAAACAATTATTATTAAACAATCGTAATTCCAAGTACCAGTTTCGAATACAGACTAATTGTAGTCAAGAATTGTTGTTAAATTGTCTGAGTAATGGAGATATAATAGGGAAGTTGGACTAATAATGGGCATAATGTCGAGTCCTGAAGGCTAGGTATAAGGAACTCCTATATGTCGTTTGCTTTACAACAGGTAAACTTCAAGATCTCCAGGCACTCGCCACTTTTGCGGAACCTTTAGTTTTTCAACGGTATGAAGCTACATTTAAGTCTTAGAGAACTTATTTAGATGATCAATATGCTTAAGAAAATCACTTTTAAATCTCGAAAAAAAACATTGATTATACTTAATCCTTATTTTAATTAATATGTGAGAATAAGCAGTTTTGTGTTGAATTCAACGAGTAAATAGATGGGATATCGCTTAGTCGAGCACTTGACTGACAATGTCGTACATGTTGTTGCAGGGATTTTGCTTCGCTGTTGTTGCTGTTTCCCTTTTTTTCTCTCTGTGATGCAGCCCAACGTCAGCTACAAGGTACAATGTACATTTGTCCGTTGTCTGTGCCGCTGCAGACTCCGTCGGTGTCCCACCACCACCACCACCACTCCGAACTGTCCCACCTTCACCCGAATGCAGCTGCATCTGCATTTGTGAACGGCCAGTGCAAGTGAGTGTCCCTGTGTCCCTGTGTCCCTGTGTCCCTGTGTCCATGTGTGTTGGTGCGTTTGTTTGTTTGAAATGTTGTATGTACGTACGCAAATGCAGCCATGATTTATGATCTGAAACAATATTGAGCGCACGAAAATTTATGGAGTGCTCCGCTTTTTGCAAATAAAACGAAATAAAATTTTTGTCAGTTGTATTTTTCGTTTCAATATTTTTTACTCCTTGTTGCTGCAGTTGTTGTTGTTGCTGCTGTTGCTTTATATGCCTTGGCCATTCATCCTTTTGTGTCCATTCATTTCGCTCTCGATTTATTTCGTTTCCGTAATTCGTAGGCGTTGAGGGGCACCGACCAGGAGATGGTCGACAAATGCATTCAGGCTTAATATTTGTTCTTTATTGTTGTGATCTGGCATAATGTGTTAAGAAATGTTGAATATTTGTGAGCTTTTTAGAGGGGTATGTTCATTTTGATCAAAAGGTTTTGTTTATTATTATATATACTTTTGTGTTGTTTTTTTTTTATTGGAATTTTTCTGTTTTTTTTTAAATCTAATTTACACAAAATTAGTAGAATTTTTATTTCACAAGCACCTAAGAGACTCCAAAGCTGCCATAAGCAGCACTTTGAGCGTGGAGTTAGTAAGCCCCAGTACAGAGTTTTAATTAACAGCAAAGTCAATAATGTTCCAAATGGGGGATATAACAAACTCAAAGAAGTTGAATAACTCCAGCGTTTGTTAAGTGAGCATCCTGACACATCTAGCTCAGAACAAGAACACGTATGCAGAACCACCAGTTGGTGCCGAACAGAGCTGAAACTACAATTACCATTGCAATTATTAATATATTTAAAAAAATGTCCACTACAATGAGAAGTATTTCGTACTTGAAAATGTAATAACAATGACAATAACAATTTTAATAGATATTTTAAATAACACAAATATGTGATGCTTAAAATAGTTTTTGTAGTTTCGGTTAATAGTTTTAATTATATAGCAAATTTGCATAAAATTACAGAAATTACTAAAACTATTTCAATTACCAAATAATTTAATTATTTTGAGTAATTATTGAATTAATCCATTTTAATATGTACTGGTAATGGTAATAGTAATTGTAAAGGCAATTGTAATGGTTATTGTGATAGAAATTGTAATGGTTTATAATGGTAGCTGTAATGATAATTGCAATGGTAATTGTAATGATAATTGAAATAGTAGTTGTTATAGTAGTTGTAATGTTAATTGTAACGATTATTGTAATGGTAATTGCGATGGTAATTGTAATGACAATTGTAATGGTAATTGTGATGGTAACTGAATGGTAATTGTTAAGAGAATTGTAATGGTAATTAAATGAAAATTAAACAAATATGAAATTGCAGCTTATTGCTATGACTCAGAGTAACAGGAATATATCATCCATTTTCCGCCACATTTTCAATTTTCTGGGAGCTTCAACAATGTCTGTGGTTACTACATCAGGTAATTTGGTAATCAGGTAATCTGACGAATTGAATCTACTCGAGGTATCGGTTTCAACTGCTTAAGCAATTTCCTTGTTCCTCAAACCTCATCTAGTAACATTTGAAATATTTGTCACCTTCCTTATGATATTGTTAGCTTTAAGCTCGTTTGAATAAACGATAACACACAGAAAAAAAGATTACGATATATAGTATCATCTGGGTATTTTAAGTATCAAATCGGCCTTCATCTGAAAAAGAAATACAGATGATTAGACCGATTTTATCTAATTTTTTCTGTGCTCGAAACCCGACTAAGAGCTCGAAACAGAGACGAAAAATTGACAAATATCTGAACTACAACGAAGGCTCTTTTTATACTCTGTACCGAAGGTACATAGAGTATTGTAAGTTTGTGCAAAAGTATGTAACATCCAGAAGGAAGCATCTCCGACCCCATAAAGTATATATATTCTTGATCAGCATCAACAGCCGAGTCGATATAGCCATGTCCGTCTGTCCGTCTGTCCGTCCGTCCGTCTGTCCGTCTGTCTGTCCGTATGAACGCACAGATCTCAGAGATGGTAAGAGATAGAGGTTTGACATGTATGGGACATATGCTTCTAATGTCTGCAGGCAGATCAAGTTTTTTTTCAATTTTGGCCACGCCCCCTCCCGCCCCCGCAATTTAGAAAAAACGTCATATCTCCCACAGTTTTGAAGATAGATGGCTTGTTCCTTCTGGACATATTTAGTTTTTAGGATAACTTATCGATCCGCTAAAGGAATGAAGATCGGATGAACGGTTTTCGAGTTATGATCAAAAGACAAATTTTCTTGGTACAGAGTATGTTATAGTCGGGCTTGACCGACTTTCTTTCTTGTTTTTTTTGGTATCAGGTCGACACATTTCGAGAGCGTTTCGAAATTCTAAGTATAGGTATAAATGGCCTATGTTTTTAGATCCTCAAAGACTTTTTGATGTTTACCAACATAAATAAATAAATATTTCGAATATCACTTTCAAAAGAAAATGATGTACATAGTTATATCCAAAATGTGCAAGTTCCTTTAAGTGTTAAGGCCTTCGCACATTCTAAATCTTCAGAACTCAAGTCAACGTCGAAGTTGAATAATCTTTTTCAGATGTGAAGAAATTCTAAAGAATATTTTGTATATTAAACAAATTAATTGGTAATATATACAAATTTGGTAAAACCAAAACCTTTTCGATCATTAACCAATGCCAAATTTTGTCAAAAACCCGCGAACCGGAAGCCGGTCCAAAACTGTTTTTGACTTGCAGCCCTGTGTAATGCCTTGATTCATCACTCCGAAATGCACTTTTGAAACATTATTCAATATCAAATGCATTATTATTAATAGGCATTATTTCTAGCTCCGTCTCAAAGATAGCGAAATAACTTAAATTAGCTAAGTTAATATAAAAACAGACAGATCATTTGAAAAAAATCAATTAAATTACTATTAGTACTGTACTGTAAGATTTCTTATTGGCTTGAGTTCGAAAAATTTCCAAATTTTCCTAAAGAAAAGTCCACAATCAAGTTTAAATATATTTGAGTATATTTTTGGAATGTTTTGTAGGGCAAATTTTGAAAGAATTTACAGTGAAAACAGGCCCTAATGAACCATTATTTATGTGGACATTTTTTGAGATTTATTCTTTGACCTTTCAATGTCACTTCAAACACATTCCCAACAAGATTAACAATTATGGTAAATGCTACCCAATTGTTAAAGATAGAAACACTCGGAATTTTATCAGCATACTTCGCTTCAGTTACCTCTTAACTCCACCTCTCACCCTCACCCCTCACTTACTCACAATCTCGAATCCTAACGAGATGAAGACGCATGTGTGTTGCTGTTTTTGGGGGTCTCTCCCGTACATTTGCAACTGACAACTAGAAATGGAGGATAACCCGAACATTAATCATGTTCAGCTCCGGCTAAGGCAATCGATTTGCGTTCGATTTGAGTCTTATCAGGCAGCAGTCGAGGCGGAGGGGCATGCTCAATTGAGAGCCGTAACGCTTAGGGAAAGACTTCCTGCCAAAGGACACAAAAGCAAGCAACAGCCGGGCGGCTGGCTGGCTGGCTGGCTGGCATATCTATCACCAGCAGCAGCAGCTACTCCAGAATCGAATCTACCCCAGGATTTTGGAGATGCGCCATTTTGGTATCGAAAGTCGAGGCATATGGCCACAGGCGGGTGGCGGCAGGGCAGAGGAAGATGGTGGGAAATGCAGATGCAGGGTTAGACAATCTATTTCTGTTTGATGTTTCGGATGACAAATGCATTGGATGCTGCACGTGACTTTTTCACAAAATTTCTATAAACTCGCACCAAATAAATTTTTTGGGTGTTGGTGGATTTCTACACACAAACATTTTTCTCATCCCGTATCCTTGTTACGTCACACACACTTGCCGTTGTCTAAGTATCCTGCAACAAAAGGCCATAAATCATAAAAACGCACAGAGGCTGGGCTGGAAAAAAAAGCGAAAGAAAAACAAAACACAAAAAAAAACCGAAAAATAAGAGAAAAGCCGAAATGATGTTTTGCTCCAGATACGCCCGAGAAACGCGTTCCCGTTGCGTAGTTTTGCATATCTGCAAAAAAAAAGGACCATGATGCCATAAAACAACACACACTCACACACAATATTTACAAAAATTCACATACCTACATTTTTATACTTAAACGTGGGTCGGCTGATAAGTTAATGTGCTAAAAGTTGGAAAAGAAAATATAGTCAGTCAATGGTATAAGACTCTTCAGAAGGTTCGACAAAGGTTTCGAACTCTAAGGTTTTGGTTTGAACCTTGGTTCCTAGTTGGCTCAAATATTGTTTGGTGGATTTGGTTTAATATTTAGAGAAGTGGATGCATTTGTCTATCAATAGCCCTTCCAAAAGTCCCTGGCCCTTCCTCTTTAAACTCGCAGCTTATTGTAGTTTCCGAAGTCGTAATATTCCGAGTTTGGTTGTAACCCTCCTGAGTAGATAATGCAACGAAAGATTCAAATATGCTTTAAGAATTTTATACAAAATCTTTTAAGTTCGTATTAAGTAGTTGCTCTGAACCGAACCTGTTTTCAAAAAGAAGTTTCAGGTTCGGGAATTGGTAAGTTTAGATCTTGAAGTCCCTTACCGCACTGGTTCTGAAACACTTTTCAGACTTCTTTTTATACCTTTCAACAAATAAGATTATTCAAAATTCTCTGAAAAGTCATTTGTTGAACAGATGTGATGGCTTTTTTATAAGTTGGCAAACGGAAAAGCGTAGCTCACTTAACTGAACATGTAAACATGTTCTTCTTCAGCTGATCTTTGGTACAGAGGCTATTGTTTAATGACTGTTGTTCAGTCACTTTAATTCAGTAACTCCTGTTCTTCTTGTTGAGTGACTTTTGTTCAGTAACTATGGTTTCCCCAAGGGGAGACACATCATGGCGGGTGGGACAACCCTGCAGACCACTGTCGGTACTTCAAGAGAAGCCCACTTCTTTCTTTCGGAACAGAGGCCCTAGGCTGTTTAAGTTGCATTCGAACCTCATTTTAAGTGACTCTTGTTCAGTGCATGTAGATCAGCTACTTTTGTTTATTATCTCTGGTTTAGTCACTCATGTTCAGTTTTCATGTCTTGTTTTAGTGAATTATTTTAAGGAACTTATGATCATTCCCTCCTGTTCAGTCACTCTTGTCTAGCGGCACCTTTTAATCCAATCATGCTCAGTGATTTGTTGTAAGTGATTCTTGTTCAGTGTCTCTGGTTGAGTAACTATAGATCAGTGACTTCTATTCAGAGGCTCTGGTTAAGTGACTTATTTTAGTTCACATGGCTCAGTGAATCATATTTAGTGACTCTTGTTCACAGTATCTCCTTTTGTAATAGTTCTTGTTCTGTGACTTATTTTTGGTTACTCTTGTTCAGTGACTTTCGATCAGTCATTCTTTTTCAGTACCTCTGGGTCATCAGTTCATCACCTTTACTGAAACTTGCTCGGAGTCTCGTTATCAGTCACTCTTGTTCGTTCACTCCTATTCAGTGGCAGTGTTCCAGTGACTCTTAGAGGCTCTGGTTCAGTGACTCATGTTACTCACACCCTGGTTCAGTGACTATTAGTGACTCTGTTTTTCGATAGCTCTTGTTGAATGACTTATGTTTAGTTACTAGTGTTCAGTTTCTCTCGATCAGTCACTTCTAGTACCTCTTGTTCAGCGTCTTTTGTTTAGTGGCTTTTTTCAGAGACTTATGTTTACTCACCCTGGTTCAGTGAATCATGCTTAATGACCCCTGCACAGTGTCTCGTTTTCAGTCACTCTTTGTTATTCACTTCTGTTCAGTTTCACTGCTTGAGTGACTCTTGTTCAGTGACTTTTAATTGGTGGTTTTGGTTCAGTGACATATGTTAGTCTGGTAGACTGGTTCATTAAATGATGTTTAGTGACTCCTCTTCAGTGTCACCTTTTTCAATAGCTCTTGTTTAGTGACTGATGCTAAGATACGCTTCTTCAGTGACTCTCGATCATTCGGTCCTGTTCAGTACCTCTTGTTTGTTGACTATGGTTCAGTAACTTTTGCTCGGGGGCTCTTGTTCAATGACATGTTTTAGTTTAGTCACCCTTATTCAGTAAATCTTGAATAGCGGCTTTGGTTTATTATCTAGATTTCAGTGACTCTTGTTCAGTAACTCCTGTTCAGAGCTACTTTTTGAGTGTCTTTTGTTCAGTGACTATTATTCTGTGACTTTAGTTTAGTGGCTCTAGAATCAAGCTAAAGAACTGAATGTGAAATACTGCAATCATTATTCTAGATTTATAACAGAAATCTGTAGCAAATCAACCTAAATTTTCTTACATTTTGATACAAAGTTGTGTCATTTTCCTACCTAGGCCCAAAACATATCAGCCGACCCACGTATATCTACATATATGTATATATCTTTTCTTCTTTTTTTTTTTGGTTTTCTGCAGTTTGCATGTGGTGCATATGATTTATGATGACGACAAAAGATGACAACAAACGGCGAGATGCAATTGAAACAGCAGGACCAAGGCATTCTCAAGGCTCTGCGGTGGGTAATTAAAACTCAATGCTGCAGCATTGAAATGGTTAAATATTAATTTGTGATTTCTTTACCCACTTGCCGCTAATTTATTATTAATTGAATTGTCTCCACCAGCTGGCTGCGGCCCGTTTTTATGTACCATTTTATGTGGTGCAAACGATGTGTACCCCATAATCGTAAAAATATCAAAACAAATCGTTAAAATCGATCGTTGTCATTTGGCCATTGATTCTCCCTGTTTTCAAATGAAGCCATTTGCGGAGTTTGCCACTTTTTTTTGGGGGCGACGCGTGTCTCTGCCACTGTCTCTCGGTGTGTGTGTGTGTGTGTGTGTGTGTGGGTTTGTGTGTGTGAGGAGTCGTGCTCGTGCTCCCACTTTGCCGTTGCCAGAAAGTAGCTCATAAATTTTGTGACTTAATTAAGTCGGGTAGCATCACTTGAAAATTGTTTGAATTTTTTGTTGTTGTTATTTTGTGTGTGTGTGTGTGTGTGTGTGTGTGTGTTAGTTTACAGATAATAATTGTAAGAGGCCTCCACATAATTGATTCAATATTGATTTATAATTATTGAATGGACTCAAGAGCCTGAACTTGGACACTATGCAGAGAAAATGAGAGATGATAAATAGTTTAATGATTATGGTAAATTTTGAAATACAATTTGAGTAAAAGTTAATAGCCAAGCAAGCGAAAGTGCCGGTTGTAGTCCAGAACCTCACTCTGAAGAGTTGACCCTTGAACAGTACCTTGAATGGACAGAGCTCGAGCTGAAGATGCTTTGGTGAATGGTAACAGACGGTACTGTTAAAAGTCCTACTCTGGGACACGGCTGTGGATTCATCCTATAAATGAACGAGAAAGCCAAGCTAACTTCGTCTGTGCCGAAGTTTTTATACCCTTGCAAGTGCTCGCTTAAATATTTTCAAAAAATAGTCTTTTTCCCATTTTTCGACCGATCGTTCGTATGGGAGCTATATGATATAGTCATCCGGTTTGGCCAAAAATTTTTAAAATCATGTGAAAGCACGTGAAACAAACGAATACAAAATTTCAGGATGCTACCATTAAAAACAAAACAGTTTTTCTAACTAAAACTGTTTTTCAGACCTATCTTTTGTATGGCAGCTATATCAAATAGTTTTCCGATTTTAATAAAACTTGGTAGAATTATAAAAAAACATAGTAAACCAACGATTACAAAGTTTGGAGACGTTTCCGTTGAAAACAAAAAAGTTTTTCTCACTAAAAGTAGTTTTCCGACCGATTATTCCTATGGGAGCTATGGGATATAGTCATCCGATCCGATCGGCTCCGACATATTAGTAGTGTGCAGCAAAAAAAAGACTCTGTGCAAAATTTCAGCTCGAAAGCTTCAAAACTGAGAGACTAGTTCGCGTAGAAACAGACAGACAGACAGACGGACAGACGGCCGGACGGACTGATGAAAATCGGACAACTATATGGCATAGCTGCCATACAAAAGATAGGTCTGAAAAACAGTCCAAGTTAGAAAAACTTTTTTGTTTTTAATGGTAGCATCCTGATCTTGGTATTTTACTGTTTCCCATGCTTTCACATAACTCTACAAATTTTTTTCCAAATCGGATGACTATATCATATAGCTACCTTACGAACGATAGGTCGGAAAATGGGTCGTTGTGGAAAATAAATTTATTTTTGAAAATACTTAAGCAAGCACTTGCAAGGGTATAAAAACTTCGGTACTGAAGAAGTTAGCTTGGCTTTGTCGTGGTTTCTCTTAATGATTCTGGTAAACTTGGCGTTGCCTTTTGGTGTTGGATTTTGTATGTACTTGTGCTGCCTTGGAATTCCCAAGTAGTCACAGCAATGATGGCAAACGGAGGTCGCTGCTGATTTGCAGTCGATGGGCAAAGACTACTGAAGATAGGACCTTTAGGTTCTTAACACAGTTGTATAGTCAAACGACCTTCATTATGTGTCTTGTCTTAAAGTTACGAACAAACATATATTATAGATCAGTAGACTTGTAAAGCGTTGTGAGAGTAATTTGAGAATAGTCCTCCTTTAAGTCCTCCTAGTAGGTTCATATAACCCCATAAATCACTTGGTAGTAACTGTAAATGTAGCAACTTAAAAGAAGTTTTATATATTTGCTATAGCATGATTTATCTTGCTTGTCTCATATGCTGAACATGGACATCTTTTATCGCCTCTACGAGTGAGGTCCATAGGCGTCTGCGTTGAGATGCAGACCTTAGCGACTTTCCCGATTTTAATTCCGAATGTTTGCGAAAAAACAGTGCTTAGCATTGTGGTTGCATTCTTTGTTGTGATTTATCACACCTTCACGCGTGGCGTCGACAATCGTCTGCGTTGAGATGCGACTTTGGCGACTTTCCGGAGTTGAATACTCTGAGAAGAAAGGTATGGAATGAAAGAAAAAGAGACACTACTTTAATTGAACAACCCCAGAACAGAAAAAGTATAAAAATGTTTAAGATCTGGAAACATGGAGCCATTCATGGAGAGAGCAAAATACGAGTACACATTCTCTTAATTTTACGGCTTACAGTTCTACTCACCTGTACTTTTCGAGAAGACAAGTTAGGTTTGTGGTTCGGTTTTCCAACTATTCGATCCACAATGAACACCAAATAAAACACAATCAGCTTAAGTTTTCAATCAAATTGAGGCTTTGTTTATTTACCTTTTCCAATGGGAAATGTTGAAAAACAACAACAAATTGTAGTGCTACTCACAGCAGGTTCAGAATCTAATGTATGCCTCAACTTTGCTTGCAGAAGAGACGCACTGGCTCCCACTGTTCTTGCACCAAATGAGGTGCGAGACGACATCTACATACAAATGCCAGAGTCCAGGTTCCAGAGGAGGGTGTGTGAGGGTGCGTGTGTGTGTGTGTACATATGGGGGGGAAGGCGCTTGTTTATCCAATGGGGGTCGACACTTGGTAGCCACATGCCTGGCTATTTGTTTTTATAGACTAATTTTTATGGTGCCCAACGAAAATTCATGTGTTTGTTTTTCTTTTGGATTGCTCAACACTTGTTGTTGCGGCTGTTTACGAGTCCGAGTCCATAATAATCATCATCATCATCGTCATCGTCATCGTCATCGTCATCGTCATCATCATAAAGCATTAACTTGCTCATTACCCACAACACCATGAAAGAAAACAAAAGGATTTCGGGACATCATAAAGCCATCATAACTCACCCGCCCGCTAAAAGGATGAAGCACACCCAGCTTCCTCATAATTAAGTAGTTTTCTATGCAAAGCAAAGCGAGAAGTGAAAAAATTAGTGCCGCAGCAGTTGTAGGTACATCTACCTGATCCGTGGTCCAAAATTAAAATCCCCCTCGGTGTGCACCCCAAGACATTGTCACACATTATCTATGCAAAGGCAAGTTTTGCGGCAAAACAAAAGACAAAAAGGGTTGAACTCGTAAGACAAAGTTTTTGCACAAAAGCGGTGTTCTCGCCCTAGCGCTGAGACACTGGCAGTGCCACTGCCACCGCCACCGCCACCGACTCTGTCTCGGAGCTCAATTGCAATTACGGCAAATTACTTTATTACATCCGTAATTGTGTGACCATCGAGCGTGCCATTTTTCGGGCAGTGAAATTAGTGAAGGCGCCACAAGTGGTTGCTTGTGTCCTGCCCCCCCAATTGCTATACAAACATAACTCCTCCTGCTGCGGTCCATAAGGCTGATGTGTGTCTGCCGATGCACGCACAGCCGCCGGCAGGCGAATATCTTAAGACTCAATCCGTCGGCAATTGTCACGCGAGCTGGGAGATGGAAAAATGGAAATGAAAATGTGAAAGTGTAAAATCTTTTCGGAAAGGGTAGGAACAAATGTGATGAACAGGGAGTAATCCTTAAATGAAAATCCGTTGCAGTAACGGTTGGAAAATCATTCGATATTAGAGTCCATGGTTTATTGAGCTCCAATTTTATCTGTGAACGAGTTATCTCCCTTAAATATTAAAAAAGCCTGTTTTTCAATGTATTGCACCCTTAATTTAGTATTTAACTTCGTATTTCATGGAGTTTGGGCGGGAGGTGAGCTGCTATTTTGTCTGAAACTTGGGCCACTTGAACAAGCTGCTTATTAAAACTTGGTAGAATTATAAAAAAAAACATAGAAACCTACGATTACAAAGTTTGGAGACGTTTCCATTGAAAAGAAAAAAGTTTTTTTCACTAAAACTAGTTTTACGACCGATTGTTGCTATGAGATATAGTCAGCTAATCCTACATATTAGTAGTGTGCAGCAAGAAGAAGACTCTGTGCAAAATTTTAGCTCGATCGCTTTATAACTGAGAGACTTGTTTGCGTAGAAACAGACAGACAGACGGACAGACGGACGGACAAAGCTCAATCGACTCAGCTCGTCACCCTGATCAAGAATATATATATTTTATGGGGTCGGAAATGAATATTTCTATGCGTTACAAACTTCTGGGCAAAATTATAATACCCTTTACAAGGGAATAAAAACGCGGGAGGGTCTCACCCTTAGATTCTGATAGAGAGGACTTCTGTCGGCATTGCCTAATATCCTGTTTTTCAACTGTACCCTAGGTTCGCGCTCTATCGGAGCTTTTGCACTAGCAACACTAACAACAATTTCAACTTAATTGTTAATGGTTCAACATAAAAATCTACAAAATTCAGCAATCAGGGACGGTCAAAAATTCGCTTTGATTGGACATTTGGGTAAGGTATCTCCAGAAGAGGTCAAACCTAAAGTCTTGAATATCTAAATATATGATTGCATGTCCCTGAGAGATGGTATGCGTCAGTCAAAAATCCACGAGATGGAGTTCCATTTTAAGATTCATGTGAGCCTTAGTCCTTAGTCACGTTTTATAATGCTTTCCTTGCTGATATTCATTTTATGAGACATGATAAAGTTTCTGGTGATTTCCAGTGGGCGCACTGGTAAATTTATATAACCTGAAACTGCCAAATTGGTCAAAAAACTAGTGATAGTAAGAACAACTTTTTTGTTTTCAATGGAAACACCTCCAAACTTCGTATTTATTAGTTTGCTATGCTTTTTCATGATTTCACAAAGTTTAATCGAAATCGGACCACTATATAGTATAGCTGCCATAGAAAAGATAAGTGTTTAATAAAGTCTTAGTATGGAAAACTGTTTTGTTTTGAATGGTAGCGTCTTCGACTATTGCATTTGCTTATTTTATGTACTTTTACACAATTGTGCTAAGTTCTGTCAAAATCGGATGACCATAGTATACAGCTGTCATGGGAACGATCGGTCGATAAACTATAGTTTTAGTGGGAACAAAGATAACTTTTCTCGACTTTTTTTCTGAGAGGAGGTTTAAGGAGGAGGATAAATTGCATGCAATAGGAGACTTAACGAAATTCCAAAGTCTAGATTCAAAAATTTTTCCGATTTTTGCATGAAAGACACTGACACCAAGAGTCGATTTGGCCTTAGTTTGGTAAGTCCTTTCGACAAAAAAGCCTGGATTTTCCTTGATTCAATCGTAAGCCGCCTGCTAGGGAGTACTTTAAAACTGTTTCTCAATTAAATATCACAAGAATAACACAATTTAATAACATTCACTTACACAAATAGCTCACACTTGAGACAAATGTTTCAGCACCCACAGCCAAAGACATTTCAAAAATCATTATCAATAATTTATGAATTTCTAGCCCATGCCTGCCTAATTGCATTTTGATCGTGATCAAGATCATGTCTTACAATCCAATGGGCGCCTCGCTGACGTCACAGGCGTCGGCCCCTCCAACGAGGCAAACGCGCGCCAAAAACACTGAAAGGCTCGAAGATTTGCCACCACGCAGACTCTGCGGCTCTCTGCTGCTGCCGAGTTGTTGTTACTCACTCTCTCTCTCGCTCTCTTTCTCTCCATCTCTCTCGCTCCCTTTCTCTGTTGCTCTCTTGCAGCCATATTTATGATGTAAACAAACCATTAAACGGGAAAATTACGAGCGCAGTCGCAGTCCGCGGCCATCATGTGGGGCAGCGACGCTGGCAGCGCTGCCGGCTGAGCAGTAAGCAGAGCATGGCTTTTGCTTTATGGCTGCCGAGAATGGTTTATGGCTCGCACACACACACAGGCAGGCACCCCCGTGTCAACTGAGTCGGCGCCGACTCTCTGAGAGAGCGGGAGAGCAGCTGTTTCTGTGTCAAGCATCTGCTGCCACTGTTGTTGTTATTATTGTTGTCAGACTCCGCCCCTTTCAGTGCTCTTTAACGTCACAAACACAGTTTATCTACTCGAGTCCTGTAGGACTTTCAACTCATTTGTCCCCGCTGCGCATTCACCAGCACTGAGCTAACGAGAAACCTGTTAGAGGAGATGGAACTGGTTCTGGGGACCGTACAAATTTACGACTACACGTGGCTTTCATTGAGAAAACAGATTCTCCGCTTTTGTTTATGGGCGTTTACTTTTCGGAGCAATTTACGACCAGTTTTGAGTGCGAGTGGAACGGAACGCTTCCTTCCATGTTTGAGTCGAGTGCTTTCGCAATGTTGCATTTGAACTTGAAAATTACTTTATTAATCATTTAGGAATAAGCGCGTCTATTAGAGCACATTTATCATTTCACCAACGAAATGAGAAATGGCGCTAGTGGAGGGATTTTTGTTTTTTTTTATATTTAGTTAAATTAAAATTTCAAGTGGTTAAGGACTTTGAAAATTGATATATATATGCATCTAGTGGTAGTTTAAGGGGCCATTTACAATTGTTTTAATTTTATGCAAAACTTTGAGGATTTTCAGATGGTTGTAGATAATACGGAACTAAAGTTCTTTTTCAGAAGCAATTCATCAAAAAGTGTTTGAGATTTTAATGCTAAATTAAGTATAATAAAAAGGATTTTAAATTTAAGTAAGTCCTGTAATTCGGCTGCACAGGTGCTATATTAACGCATCCCCTAACTCCCCGTAGTCACCACTTGCCCATCAGTCCAACCAATCGGTGTACGGAAAACGTACCGATCGGTACGGCGTTGCATTACCGGTCGTTAGTGTGGTGATAGTTAATGTATTAGACTAGCGGTGAGGGGCTTAACCTGACCAAGAGGGACCAGCGCTCAGTGATGCATCAGGTCTTTAGGACTTCGGATTCTAAAATTTCGAATTTTAGGCCAGACTTGCAGTTTTACCTAGTCTAATTTATTGGGAATAGTTGGGTTTCATTTCATTACTTAAGAAAAATAATCTTAATGTTTAAAAAATATGTGTAAGTGTAAGAAAACCTTGTACTTTACAAAAAATTTCGCCTATAGTTTAAGAAAAGTGGTCTGTTTTGGAAAAATTGGCTTATAATTAAGATTTAATTTAATTTTGAAATGCATTTTTCCACCCATGAACCTTATTGAGATCGATTTTCTAATTTTAAATCCACTCTCAGATAAAAGTTGGGGCGTTGTAGTCGACTGCCTCGAGACCAAAATACCCTACTCCCTTGGTTTCTAGTGTTTTCACAGCCACCACTCCGTGAAGCAAAATGGTTTAGTGCATAATGATGTTATATTGTTTAACTTTTCAGAATATATACATATACGGACTTTCGTATTATGTAATAAATCACGAAGCTCTAACTGAAAACTCTTATTTGACGGTTTTTTGAGGTTTTACGAACTTTATCTGTATATGGTTTATATCTTCCTACTTACCGACATGGCTATATCGACTTGGTTGTTGATGCTGATCAAGAATATATACACTTTATGGGGGAGGAAATGTTTTCTTCTCCCTGTTACACTCTTTTGAACAACTTCATGATCCCCCCTTTATCAGATATTTTGAACATGAACTGGGAAAACGCTTTTCGTACACTTTTTCGGCTTTCTGTTAATTCGAGAAAAACATTGAATCAAGAACTTATGATTTCGTTTCAATAATATGACGTTTTCGAGCTTATTCTAGTAGACTCATTTCGATTAGCTCCTTTTCTTTAATTAACCTTAGTATTATGCTTGAGGTAATCTTTGAACATGAATTAGTTAATGGTGAAATTGAGCCAAATTTATGACAGTGTTTCTAGTATAACTGCAACTTATATCCTTATACCTGACTCCTACACTCAGAAAAAAAACAAAGAACTTTGTACTTGAATTAAGTGCAAACGGTGTCAATAGTACGGTAAGTACGAAAATACTTGATTTAAGTACAAAATTCTTATTTCAAGTACGAATTTTTCCATCCCGAAATACTTGATTTTAGACTGTTTTTGGATATATTAAGTATGTTTGGAACGATTAAAATATTTTTAATCATACTTTTAGCTCATAATGGTCTTAAGTCAAGCCCGATTATGTGTCAAAATATGTACAAAACATTCGTTCTTAAAGTGAGTAATTTCTATTGCCAGCCCAAAAACATTCTAGGAAGAACATAAGAGTATTTCAAACAAGAACAAAACGTTCTTGGTTTGAGCCCATACAGTATAGCTACTTCCCACTTTGTTCTTGAAAGGTCTCTATATTAAACCAAAGAAATATCCAAGACCCATAAACAAAGAGCAAGTTAGAGCTACTGTAGCTCAGAAATTTACCATCACTCCATTACAAAAGTGCTAGAGCCAGTTGGGAATTTTAAGAACAGACTCGCTTAAAAATAATTTTTTTTTTCTGTTGCGCACTTTGTGGAGCTAGGGTAATGAGTCTATTTTGTACTCAATCTAACATATTTTGTACTTGAACTAAGAACTCGCTTTTCTAGAATCTTTCATCTTACTGTGAGTACAAAATGGTCTTGAGTCAAGAAGGTTTGTTCTCATTTCTATAAAATAATC
The DNA here is from genome assembly GCA_035044965.1 of Lordiphosa andalusiaca. Lineage (NCBI taxonomy): Eukaryota > Metazoa > Arthropoda > Insecta > Diptera > Drosophilidae > Lordiphosa > Lordiphosa andalusiaca. The sequence goes on from JAWNNM010002225.1 coordinate 1,366,977, forward strand.
AGTCATATTTTGCGTTTAGAATGTTTCGTACTTAATTTAAGTACACTCAAGAACGAATCATACTTGAATTTTCAAGTACAAAACGGCTTAAATTCTATCCCGATTGGTGTAGAACGCCGGTAGCCTTTTTTTTCGGAGTGTAGGGCTGGTTAATGAGTTTGAAAGATACTCTTTCATCTATCCACAATTTCAAGAACATTTGTCTTTTGGAAAAGTTTGTACTTAGATTTTGAACAGATTGTGGGAGTACTTACTCTGATCTCTTGATTAAAGTTCTATGTAATAGAACCCCTTGTTGCAAATGGAATAATGTAAAATACCTAGAATTTTCTTCTCCCTCCCCCCACTTTCCTTTAATGATTCATTGTCATTTAAAACCATCCACAACCTAAACAACATCTTTATTCCCCTCACCGACATTCAAGGAATCCACCAAATGCAAATAGCCGGCATTAAAAATTTGAATTACACATGCAAGGCACGACAGATTCAACGAATTAAAAGACAATATCATCAATTATGTTATGGCAAATTCTTGTTTGTACAATTGTACAACTCTGGGGGGATGGCCGCGAATGCCTTTTGTTGTGCAGAAAGAAGTGCAGAATTCCATTGAGCAGCCGCCCAGCAATGTCGGCCCATTGCAACGGAATCGTGTCTGGCATAACCACCAGGTCGACCAGATCGCCAGTGCGTAAGACAGGTTGCATAAATAAAGAAGCGGACATGGACATAGGATCGGATTGAACAATGCGGCGTTGGACGGTGAGTTATGGGTTGTCACCTGTCTGTCGCAGCTGTCAAATTGAAAGTGGATTGAACTTCGATGGTTGATAAGAATATCAATTAATGTCGCTCGCCGAACCGATCAATTCGTTGTTCTAGTAGCTAAAGTGCAACCACGTTGTGGCCAGATCAAAGGGAACAAAAATAGCCCAAGGTTTGGTTTCAGGTCCGGAATGGATCTTTGTTTTTTTAATGAAAATTAATTGCGCCACCAAAGTCGTGTGTTTCGGACGCATTTAATTGCATTTTTACACACTCGGACGCCAAGTCGCACCTTTCTTGGTTAATTTATCAAAATGTGGGGAATGTTGCCCACATACACGCACACACACACGCACTCGGACACACACACACACACAAATGCGGGAGAACAAGAACATGATTAATTTCTGACAAATGTGCGAGATGTGACACACCTCGGACCACAAGATGGCCGGCTTGGAGCTTAAGCTGAGGCTGAGACCTGGTCGGTTTCTACGAACCTTTCTTATTTTGCTTTGTTGCCGGAGTCAAGAAACCTTGCCCTGTGGCATCAGGTTGCACCAGAGCGACTGGACTGCACACGCGCTCCAAAATGATCGATGTCCACAGCTGGCGGCGGAGTCGGAGTCGTCTCGTTTGTCCCTGTGTGGCTTTCGCTTTTGAGGTCCCCCAGATAGAGGTAGGCCCAAGCCTGGCCCTCAGGTTGAAGTTCTTCATATATCATTCCCTTATCAACTAGACACGTTTTGCACTAATTCGTGCACCGTGAAAAATAATTGAAACCAAAGTTCGAAAAGGTACAAAAATGTATGCTTATGTGTTTGTACCTGTTTTGCCTTACTGTATTGTTGGGGCAGATTTTCTTGCTCTAGGCTATTTTCACTCTACAGCAACAGAATCATTTCACTTTTAAGTACGTATACGAGCTCCAATTTCGACTTTTCAAATGGATACACGAATATAGGGATTGTTTTAAGCTTTTCGTTCTTGTATCAAGTTCGATTAAGTGCGAATTGTACTTGAAATATTAGTCTGAAGGTCACCATTCTTCCAATTCCATTGTCAATTCAAGTTAAAGTTTTCATATCCTTGCTAGTGCTCGCTTAAATCTTTTCAAAGATAATTTTTTTCCACAACGACCCATTTTCCGACCGATCGTTCGTATGGGAGCTATATGATATAGTCATCCGATTTGGACAAAAGTTTGTAGAATTGGGTGAAACCATGTAAAACAAACAAATACAAAATTGCAGAATTGTACCATTAAGAACAACAAAGTTTTTCTAACTAAGACTGTTTTTCAGACTTATCTTTTGTATGGCAGCTATACCATATAGTTATCCGTTTTTTACCAAACTTAGCAAAATTATGAAAAAGCATAGACAACTTATGACTACAAAGTTTGGAGGCGTTTCCATTGAAAAGAAAAAAGTTTTTCATACTAAAACTAGTTTTCCGACCGATTATTTATATGAGAGCTATGAGATTCAGTTATCCGATCCGATCGGTTCCGATATATTAGTAGCGTGCAGCAAAAAGAAGACTCTGTGCAAAATTTCAGCTCTATAGCTTCAAAACTGAGAGACTAGTTCGTGTAGAAGCAGACAGACAGACGGACAAAGCTCAACTGACTCAGCTCGTCACCCTGATCATGAATCTATATGGTTTATGGGGTTGGAAATGAATATTTCTATGCGTTGCAAACTTCTGGGGAAAATTATAAGTACCCTTTGCAAGGGTATAAAAAGTAATTAAACAAGAAAGAAAGTCGGTCAAGCCCAACTATAACATACTCCAACGAAATTATACGCTCAGCATACATTTTGATGCTGCAGTAGCAGCTGAAAGCAGCGCTGCTACTGCGCTGCAGCAGCGAACAGTCTTTTGATCATAGCTTGACAACCGCTCATCCGAACTTCACCATTCATTATTTCGGATCGATAAGTAATCCTGATTACTAAATATGTGTAGAAGGAACGAATCATCTATCTTTAAAACTGTGGGAGATTTTAAGTTTTTTCTGAATTGCGTGGGCGGGAGGCGGCGTGGCCGAAATTGAAAATAAACTTGATCTGCCTGCAGACATAAGAAGCATATGTCCCATACATGTCAAACCTCTATCACTGACCATCTTTGAGATTTGTGCGTTCATACGGACAGACAGAAGGACATGGCTATATCGACTCGGCTGATCAAGAATATATATACTTTATGGGGTCGGAGATGCTTCCTTCTGGCTGTTACATACTTTTGCACAAACTTATAATACTCTATGTATTTACCTACGGTACAGAGTATAATTATAGTACCATCTACCAGGGATGCACCGTACCGAACCGCTTATTCCAGCCGGTGAACCGAACCGGCTTCCTTTCAAAATTTGCTGAACCGTACCGAAAACCACAAATAAAAACGGTTCGGTTCGGTTCAGTTCTCTCATGTCAAAGTAAAATCCATGGCTAAAATTCATCAAAATGATGCTATGAATTCAGCACCAGCCCTTTCATTTCAGAGCTGATTCAGCTATGATTCAGTTCTAAGCCTAACTTAAGGGATATGATTAATAGAATAATTAAGATGCATTCTTTTCTAGCAGACATTCTCAATTTTTGAGAGTATTCATCTAGGAACTTATTGACGACTCCTGGAAATCCAACCTAATAAGCATTGGACATTCTTCTAAGGATTTTACAAATATTTAAATGGATTATAAGAATTTAATTTCAAAAGTGTTCGACAAGTCACATTACTACAACAATCATAATGTGCCTTTGTCAACCACTGAACCGAACCGAAACCGCGGTTCAGTTAGCTCCAAAATCCATGTAATGAACCGAACCGTCGGTTCAGAAACTGTATGAACCACTGAACCGAACCAGTCCTTATTTTCAAGTGGTTTGCATCCCTGCCATCTACACCATCGATGTTGATCGTCATCGATTTTCAAAAGAATCAATCACTCAACCGTTGGTGGTGTGTATCGGTGAATGGATCGATCTAGAGAAGCGCCAATCTTACCCTTATTCCATATTCCAAAATTAAATTCAAGCCTTAAAATAAATATTTGTACAAATAAAGAATACCTGGCCATAGAAGATGTCGCCCGTTGCGCCATCATTCTTTTGGTTAACCACTAAACGAGACTATAAAGATAAACCGAAAATGGAGCATATTAAAAAATACCCGCAAAGGTGGTGGGGAGCGCAACAAGCGGGAGCACATACCCATTGTGCTGCCAGGGGAGGAAGGAAACAACAAAAAAAACGCCGAGTGTGTCCGTGTCCAGGTGTGAGTCCATGTGGGACGGTCAACCTTTTACCGCTTAATTGTACTTCGTTTTGCTGGCCAGCAATTATTTGATAAGCGCTCACATTTGAACGCAAAAACACATAAATTAACTGGCCGCAAAATAAATTGTAGAGGAACGGCAACAACAAATGTTTAAACTACGCCAGCAAACTTGGCTGGGGGGGGAAAAACTTGTGAGAAGAAGAAAATGTTAGTTACTTGAGTTCATAAATTTAAACTGGGGGGGGGGCACCAGGGAAACTAGAGACACCAAAAATTTAAGAAACTCTTGAAAAAACATTTCAAATACAAAATGTTGCATCAAAGATTGGATTGCCTCATTTGCTTACGCCATTTTGCCTCAACTAAACAATTCCCCTGCCACTTGAAGGGCAATGGTCATTAATTGTGTGCTCCACCAACCACCTTATGGATCGGCTTACGCTTTGCCTGTTGCCTGTTGCCTGCTGCCCATGAAGTTCACTTCGCTTTACCAATTAATCAAAATCGTCGCCGTGTGAGTCCTCGGAGAAGAGAAGAGAAAAAAAAAAAGCAAAAGTAATGTCGTTAACTTAAGTGTCCAATTAATTAAATTCGCATTTAACAGCCGCCAAGCTGCGAAAAGCCATTAAGATAGTTTGTCACAAACACATGAATGCCCTCCGATTTCACACACCCCCCCCCTACACCCACCCTCCTGCTGCTGCTGCTGCTGCTGTTGGCTCACCACATTCGCCCCAAAATGGAAACTTTGCTCCTTGAGGTTTCTTTGGTTTTTGAGCCTTGGAAACTTCATCTCTTTCTCTCTCACTCTCTCACTCTCGTCTGTTGCTTTTCAAAAAGTGGTTTTTCTTCATAAACTCGTGCTCGAGTTGTTGCGGCTGCCGCCTTTTTGGCCATGTTCAAGTTTTATGTGCAAGTTTATAAATTTGAGCTGCCTGCTCATGTGGTTAGCCGGGCTCGCCGGGTCTCCTCTGCCCAGGCGATTTCACACTCAACTTCTTCGTAATAAGATTAATTTCGTGTGCATTTCGGGCACGATCTTTCTTGGTAACGCATTCCCATTTTTGAAATGCGCTAAACCAACAGCGAGCTTTTGAGGTTGACTTGTATATTTTCAAATGAATTAATTAATAGAAACTTGAACACTAAATCGATTTGTATTTGGGGGGGCGGGAGAAATGGACGCAAGGACCATCCCTTCCGAACCCAATGCTATTGATTCAAATAGTCATGAAGTACAAATTGGAGGTTAATCAACTCTTCAGAGTCATAAAACATATTGAAATTATCGATATTATTACACTCAGAGTAAAAAATAGAGAATTTCATACTTGGATCAAGAATTTTCGAGATCAATAGTTCGATTAGAGTGAAAATTCTCGATCCAAGAGCGAAATTCTTGATCCAAGTATGAATTTTTGATCCCGGTTTTCTTGATCCAAGAGCTGCAATACTTGATCCAAGTACGAATCATTCTCAAATCAAGCACACGAGTTCTTGGATCAAGTGCTAAACATACTCGTTTTCAAGATTGCTCAATTTTGAATCAAGTGCAAACAGCATTGTCAAAAACCGAGAATGTTCTTCCCATTATCAAGAGCTCATCACATTCAAGAGTAAGATCGTCTCTCAATGCCAGCAATGCCATAACAGGTTGGGAATTCCAAAGCAACATGAGTGCAAAAATCTATTACGCTCTCCGCTCGATAGCTTCCCGATAGCTTAGATAAAAAATCATAGAAAACCTTCGATTACAAAGTTAGGAGACGTTTCCATTAAAAACAAAAAAGTTTTTCATACTTAAACTAGTTCTTCGACCGATTGTTCCTATAGGAGCTATGAGATATAGCCATCCGATCCGAAAATTGACCAATGATAATAGCAAAGGTTTTGGCTCGAATTTTGGTTTGCTCATGTTTTTCAAAAGTTGAGATGGAAAACCAATTGCAGTGCTCAATATTTTTTTCCATTGTCGATTTTCATGAAATCGGAACTGATAAATGATCCCGTTTGCAAAAACCATTTATATTATTCAATGTTTAATTTCAATCTTCGATTGCGAAGACGGCAAGACAACTCAACTGATTTCTCTGATCTGTTATTGACAACCAGAGAACGATCTTTCAAATGTAACGTTGAAAATGTTTAAGGTAATTGAATGACAATGCTAAAATAAATTATCATCCTTTCTATGATTTTCAGCTCCAATGGATGAATAAAAAAATGAAAGACTTATCCAGTGTTCATATGTATCAGTTTTGGATCATTTTTTTTTTTTTCTGTATAGGGATTTATATCTTTTAGCTATTTTTCATCTACCTAAAAAAGTTGTAAGGTCATTTCGTTCAAATATCGGGAGAGAAAGGCAATATGCAAATTTTTACTAGGAATAGCTTGACATACAAAGCTTAATGTATTTATGTGATTGGAGAAGAAATTTCATTTCTTAAATTATTTTTAAATTCCTATATTTTTGCAATACAAAACTATGGTTTGATGGTACATTAATCTACAACCAATAGTCTTCCACAGGGCTGGGCTAAGCTAAGTTGCCTTAAGCAACATTCTCTAATAAGATTTGATCTTTATCTCTCGCGAGCGCCTGATAATCATGTGTGCTAAGATGCAGACGTCCGTGTTTTCAGTCTACGAGGTCTTGGGCTAAAGTCTTAGTAAAGGAAATCAAAAATAAAATGACATCCAAATCAATCACAAAGTTGATTTGGATTATAAGGATAAGTTTTAGTTAGGGAAGTTTAAAGCCGGGATGAACATTTTTAACTATCTAGGGATTTATCAACATTATAGCTAAATCTTGGGTTTGCGTTATTACCAAATAGATAGATATTTTTTGAGCTATTTTCTTTAGAATGCTTATCTACTGTTGTTTGTGATTTAAAAAACTTTGTGGCAATTTTTTAGAAATCATTAATCTGATACTAATGTCATCAGCCTCCAATGGACAGCCTCAAACAATTTGGCTACCCTATTGAATACTTGGAATATGGAAAAATAAATCTATATAAAATAAAATATCAAGTTTCGAAGTACCCCGTTCCTACCTTATCGGAAGATCTTAGCCTATTTAACTACAGTTTAGCTTAAGGTAGGTGTTTAGGAAAACATTTTCAAAATTTCGATTTTTTTTTTGTGGCTTAAATCATGCGTTATAATGTTAATAACATCCCCTGAAATTTTCAAGCAAAAAGAAAATATATATATTTGAGATATTTTGAGTTTTGTATAGGTAAGTCGGGCGCAAAATCACAAAATCACAAAAGTTGTCGAAACTTAAAGTGCGATTATCTCGGAACCATCTCGTGGCAGGGATTGCGAGGCCATTTGCTGACCGATTTTCTTATACTTTTTTTTTAATTGCTCGTAATACCCGCCGCTATGGCCTGAACTAGGATATTTTTGATCGATCCATAAATAGCGGAGTTAGGGATATTTTAAGGGGTACAAATAGGTCAATTTTCGAAATTTTGACTTTGAGAACCCCTTACCCCCCTATATATAGATTGATCCCAAATATCCTAGTTCAGGCCATAGCCACATCAATTCCCAACGAAACCTCATTTAAAATTTTTGGAATTTTTGGAAATCACTATGCATCTATGTTTTTAAAAATGGGTCAACTTTGAAGCGGGCTGCAACAACAACAACAATAAAATTTTGAAATTTAGTTTGATCAACTATCTATCGACCAAAAAAAACCGCTTGCCGATATGTCTTAAACTATTCGAGTAATACATTTTTTCGTAGACACTTACTTTTGATCCGTTTTTTCTAAACACCTACCTTTAATTATTTATTTGCTTTGACATTTTGCATTGCCTTGTCAAATTGTGAATAGATTTCAGCCATTTTTCGAATGTTAAAGAACCAAAATAAAAGCGTACTTAAAATTCAAGATAACACTCTCATTCCAATTCATTCCAATCCACATTCATCTTTGTCCCATAATCTTGGATTCTGACACACTCTCACCATGTTAGGGCTAAACACAAAGTAACCAAGTTACATTGGAGGTTTTTGAAAAAGGATTTTACCTTTTTTGTTCTTCTTTACAATTCAAGCAAAACAAATTAGAGATTTAAAAGAGTAATTTATGACCCAAAATGGTTGATCTATGTGTGGTATTAGGGGTTTGTTTTTCATTGGGGGGGAGGAGGGGCCAGGCATAGATAGATAGAGACAGAAATTTTTATTTGTACAAATCAGCGCCATGACCAACCGTCGCCAAGACGCCATTTATCTTCTGCTTTATACTGCATCAAAAAGAAGACAAAAAAAAACAACAAAAATCCGAAAATCTTTTGCTGCAAACCGGCAAAATAAATCAGCGCACTCGCAAAACCAGCGCAGCGCTGATATGTCAAGTGTATTTTTGGACCTCGACACAACTCTTTCTTTGGGATTTCTTTTCCGTTTTGAACATGGCAAAGATTTATGACACTTAAGTTGGCAGCCTCCGACTTATCTTATCGAAATTATTTGGCATCGTCCCGGGGTAATGAATACTTGTATGGCATTGTTTCCATTAATCGGTGTCGATGTCTACCTGCAGTCAGAAATGGAAAGGAAAAGTGACTCAGGAGAAAGGACAAGGTCAGGTGAAAAGTGTCCCTACAAGGACAAATCTGTGAAACAAAAAAAAAAATCGTTAAAATTGTTAATGGTTTTTGTTCTGCAAATCTTTAATTTTCGCCTGCTTATTTTTATATCTCAGCTTGGGGCCATTTTCAATGTGATAAGGACAAATGGTAGTCCATTTTGCACATACACACCACACACATACCCTCAGAGGTGAAAAGGGCTGAAAGGGCGGTCCAAGTATTGGTGTGTGGCGTTGGTGGAACATCCATAAGTGTCATGTTCGGGTATCCTCATTCATCCTTGGCATGCACGCACGTTTTTTGCGCCCTTTTTGTTTTATTATGTGCGCACGAATACGAATTTCTATATACCGAACCGAAAGTGAGTGCGTGTGTGCGTGTGTGTGTGTGCGAGTGTGTGTGTGTGCAAAGCCAAATAAATTCCGTAGCGCTAGAAGCAAAGATTTATTATCAAATTAAATTTCTGACAGAATTTATTGCTTTATCTCTCTTGCCAAACATAGTTCTTTTGCCTTTCGGCAGCATCATCCAACCAAACCATTTCTCCATCCACCCACTCAAAGCCCTTGGATTCGTACCTCAGCTCTCCGGTAAACAAGCAGCACGAATTTCATTACGCTCACTGCTCTGTATACGGTTTTTCTTTTCGTTTTCATTTTTCTTTATCAAATTTATAGAGAACAAATTTGGACAATATGCGAGCATTATTCTCGCGTGTTTTCATACATTTATTTGGTTAAAGGATGCGGGCCACACATGCAAGTGCCACATTAGCGCCTCTTCCTCCATCCTTCCCCCCCGTCAAAAATGATGCATTGTTGTGTTTGGGTGCTCATAATTAAGCAGCCACTGGCTGAGTCTGAGATCTGGTTGGGGTTCATGAGAATGGAAGTAGCGTTAAGGAAGTATATTTGAAAAATAACAACAGCCAACTGAAAAATCCTAAATTTATCAAACTCAAAGCAAAATGCTATTCGTCCAACACTGATCTATGTCTGAGGGCTCTCCTAGTTCTTTTAGTACTTCAATTTGAATTTCAAGTGTACTCTTGAGATCGAAAAGTGAATATACACCCATTATAAGCTTACCTTTGCCTAGATATATTTTATGCAGAATAAAAGACAAACAATTTCAGCAGAACAGTATAATTTTGTATAAGCTATTCGACCTGCACACAGAAATAAAGCGGAACAAGTTTAAGTACAAATAATATTGAAATTTTTTTGTTAATTTTCAAGATTTTTGCTATTAAAATCCATTTCAATTTGACTTAAATTTGGTGCTGGTTGGAAGGCTGTTTTTGGGTCTTTTTAAAAAAGAATCTTATTTGAAAACGGTAATAGTTATTTAAATTTTGTTTTTTTTTTTATTGTATTAAAAAAATATTGAATTAAATAAAAAACAATTGTTTTCCTTTGTACGAGGGCTGTTTAAAAAGTTGTCGGCCGTCAAAGTTGGACGTCGAAAAAAAAAAGGTATGCTGCTGGCGGCATGGATAACTTCACTTCGGATCATCTGAAATGGAAAAAGTAAACGGCGTTAGATTCAGTACAGTTGTAATTCTGGCCCCTACCTCAATCATAATTTTCCGATTTTTTTTTACAAAATGGCGGAAATTGAAAAATGAAAAATCGATTTTGGGATATTTTTTTTTTAGTTTAGAGGTAAAAAAAAAAATATTAAAAAAAATTTTAAAATTATGATTGAGGTTTGATTGAGAATAGTGACAATTCTGCGTCGATTGCACTTTGTTTCATCAAAATCGGTTCAGTACTACGGGCGCAATCACCGCCGCCAGCTCGGAGAACGTGGTTTCGAGATTAACTCGTTTAAAGATTGAAGTTGTTTCTTTGCATCAAAATCGGTTCAGTAGAACCTCAAAGTTAAAAAAAGTGATTTTGAAAAAAAAATAATAAAAAAAATTAAAGCATTTTTTTTTGTGAAATACTTACGTTTATCAATCTGCAATGCCCCAGCCCCATAAAGAACTCCTTCCTCTTCTTCACAAAATGAGAGCTCAGCGGCTTTTTGCGCTCTTCGGACAGTTCTACCTTCTTTTGATGCGGCCAGAGCTTTGGATTCGGACCTTTTCAAACGTTCTTCGTTCCGAAGAGTGGTACCACTGTTTCTTTTTTTATTTTTATTACTTTTTTTATCCATTGTCTTTAGCACAAACCAAAATTTGTATCAAAACTGCAGTTTTCAAAACTGCATGAGCGCGCGCGAAAACATTGCTGAACAAAAAAGGCCATATCACCTAAAGTATTTCGAATTTCAAAGAACCCTTTTAGGACAATATTCTCAAATATCCAAGCTATAAAAATATAAAAAAATTTTCTCCAACCAGCAATACCCCCTTAAAGCGAGTGTACTAATTCAAAGAAACTGAAAGAGAAAAGCCATCTCATTTGAGAGAACAAAGTTGGGGTAAACTATCAAGAGAAGAGAGCCGAGAGAGCCATCGATTTGTGCACTCATGTCGTTTTGAAATTCCCAAACAGTTATGGCATTGCAGGCAGGGAGAGACGACTGTTGAAATGTCAGTCGAAAGCCAAATAATGATGTCGGCTTCTTCGAGCCGTTTGAGAACCAAATTTCTATTAAAGAAACTAAAAAAAAAGGAAAAAACAATGGAATTTTAATTCTTTTTGGGTTTGGAAAATACACTTAGAAACAAAACCAAGAACTTTATAATTGAATCAATTTCAAACGGTGTCCAATAAGAAAATATATGATTCAAACACTAAACTAATATATCAAGCACGATTTTGGGGTTTTAGGGCCAACATTTAGACTATGTAACAAGAATCTCATAGAATAAATAGAGAATAATAAAAATCTATGGCTTAACGGGGGACTTGATCGCACAATGTTAATGTTAATGTTAATAATAAGTCCTAAGTGAATTGGCAGAAAGAAATGAAAGGAATAGATAATGAATTTTTCTGGGACGGCAAATTAATCTCGAACATGCTTAAAATATTACTGTTTTGGGACTTAGTTGTGTTCGAATTTGTGGATTTATTTGATGTTTATTTCATTTATAGTATTGGTTAAAAGAGAGGGAACAAATCATTCTTTTTCGGCTCGGCCCAAGAATATCCGGGACTACCCTGTTTTGATTACCATTTTGGAACGATTTGAGTCCGTAAGGAGGGAGTTTATCGTTGCTTCGCGAGACGCTTGTCAGTAGAGTGAGCTAAGATGACGCCATTCGTGTTTTCAGTCTGCTTTGAGGTCCCAAGGTATCGTGTCACAGAGTAGAGTAAAAAAAAGGGGAAATTATGAAATGTGAGAATTTCCTTCGATTTAGAAAACAACTTTCATCTTAGTTAACTAGTTTTGCCATTGTTTAACCATGTTCCGAAATTGCATGCTATGGTTTTAATACAAATCATTAGCTTAACTATTTATGCTGTATATTTGAGATGGGGGGGGTGGGAGGGTGGCGCCTCATTTGAATCTAGATTCGGAGCATGTAATACGACCAGCATATTGATTTATCTAAGTACACAAAACACATATATTTTCCATTTACGTATGCCACACACCCACAAAATGAATGAAACTTTGGCAATTTCAAATAATCGCCAGAGTCCCCCATAATGAGGCCTGGGAGTGCGCGCGCGTTTTTGTTGGCCAGCTCACGCACGCACCGATGGGGCAGCAGGCGGTGAAGGAGGATGAGGAGGAGCAGCGCCACCAAACAAAAGCCGAACAGACCAGGCAGCATCCAAAAACCAACCGCACCAAAGAAAAAGAAAAAGAAAAACTTTCTTATTGCCAAACTGCCAAACTCAAGCGAACGCCCGCCCTCCGTCCGTCCGTCCTCCGCCCTCCGCCAAAAACCCCAAACTCCCATCTACGGCTCCATCTTCGCTTGGTCTGCCAAGACGACGCGGCGATAGCATGAGGGATTACAGCGCTTGATTTATATGGGATTCCGAAGAAATATGGGCGAAATGTGTCGGCAATTTTTATTGGACATTTTAAAAAGCGAGTAAGATGTTGTTGGTCTGCTCCTAGGGTCTACTCCTGGGAATACGAAAATATAAGGAACTGCGGCAAGCGAAACTCCAGGAGTGGGGCGAGTGGGGGTTACAGGGGGAGCTGCACACACACACACACACACATACATATTTTCAGCGGCAGCTGCTCCCCAACACTTGATTTGAAGTCGCGTTCATTCGTTCGCCAGCTTCTCCCTAACGAGCGCCGGGCGAATATTTATGATCAGCCCTCCGCCTGGTCCGGCGAAAACTTTGCCCAAGTTTTGAAAATTTTCAGCGGTTTTTGCATTAATTTAAATTTCGAATGCAAATGAGCCAATTTTACTGAGTGCCACGTTTTGGGGCCAACAAGAAGCTGTGCGATTTCAACCCTTCAGAAAGAGAGAGAGGGGAATGACAAAAAAAACTGCAGCCAATTCTCAGCTTGACAAATTGCATAAAGCCGACCGACCATCTTCTTGGACAACTTTGATGCTCGACACCAGCTTTGGTGTAAATTTGTGACACCCCGGCAAAGCGTTAAAATGATTTAGTTACCTAAGGGTCGAGTTGAGTCCTTGCAAGGACGACAGGGGTAAAGAAAAGTTGATTGTTTCTGTTCTGGGGGCTGACTTACCATTAAGAGTTTGAATCGACTTCATTATTCCACTTTCAGCTAGGCTACGCTCAAAAAGTATGTTTTCTTATTCTTAGGAACTTTTCTTTGAAACTAGTTTTTTCTGAATTTATAAAAAAATTTACTAAATTTAGACAGTTTTTTCTAAAAAAAACAACGGAAATATTTTCTTAATTTCAAAAATTTTTGGGATATTTTTTAATGAACTATACAAATTTTTAGGGTATACACACTTCGGCTTAACTTTCCTCTTTTTTTTAATTTCTAAAAATTTTTTTGGATTTTATATTGAAGTTGTCCAGATGTTTGTAACGCATAGAAGGAAGCATTTCCGACCACATATAGGATATATTCTTGATCAGCATGACGAGCTGAGTCTATATAGCCATGTCCGTCTGTCCGTCCGTCCGTCCGTCTGTTTCTATGCTATCTCCTCCGTCAGTTTTAAAGCTATCGCGACCAAACTTTGCACGAAGTCTTCTGGTACAAATACGCTGCACATTTGTCGGAACCAGCCGGATCGAATGCCTACAACCAATAGCTGCCATAGGAACTAACGGTCGAAAAACTAGTTCTAGTGAGTAAAACTTTTTTTTCATTTAATAAAAACATCTTCATACTCCGTATTTACTAGTTTTCTGTGATTCTCTATGATTTAGCTAAGTTTGGTTTAAAAAGTAAGGTTAGAAAAATAGTCTTAGTAAGAAAAACTTTTTTGTTTTCAAAAGAAACCTCTTGAAAATTGGCATATATTTATTTTATAAGCTTACACACAATTCTTTAAAGTTTTGTCAAAATCGAATGACTATAGGTTATAGCTGCCATAGGAATGATCGGTCGAAAAACTAGTTCTAGTGGGAAAAACTTTTTTGTTTTCAAAGAAAACGTCTCCAAACTTTGAATTTCTTAGTTTGCTATGCTTTCCAATGATTCCACTAAGTTTGGTAGAAATCTGACATCTATATAGTATAGCTGTCATACAAAAGTATTTTGAAATTTTTTTTTTTTAATTTATAAAAAAAAATTCTTAAATTTAAACAGTTTTTTCTAAAACTTCGACTTTTTAGAAATATTACCTTTTTTATGAGTTATACGAATGGTCAGGTTATACAAACTTCAGCCGAGCCGAAGTTTTTTTTCCTACTTTTCTATTTTATTTATCTATTTATTTATTACTTACTTACTTCCTAGTGCTACAAGTTATTATAAACTTATGATTAGGGCACTAGTCACAAAAATATATAATTACAAAGTTTTTAAAATTTTTTATTTATTTTGATTTATTTCGATTTTTTTGATGATATTTTTGGCAATCTCTACAAAAATATCTTTTTTTCAAATTTCATAAACCAAAAAAATGTGGAACGCTTCACGATTTTGCGTGTCATCCTTGCGCAGGGGCCATGCTAATCTTCTCTGTATCGTTCCAATTTTAGTATATGTTCTGCCGAAGCAAGAACGAAGAGTAAGCCAGAAAAGTGCCTATTTAAATGACAATGTTGAGGAATAAAAACTTGAGAATTATAAGGGAACAGCAGACAGACAATTGCAGTTGCCTTAGGGGTTGCAAACAAACACTTTCACTAGAAAGCTAACTGGATAAATGGAAAAAAGTATCGCATTCGAATTAGAATTTGCAGGTAATTCTAGTTTGATAGTTCATACAAATCTAGTAAGACTTACTGTTAGTGAAACCTATTAGAATTAACCAATGATATTCCCCTTTAATACTTAACATTAAAATTAGTTCCTCAAAGTAGGCAAAATTAAAGGGCAATCTATAAGAGACCTAACTCCTAAAAAAATCTATTATTTATAATTATTAAAAAAAAAGTCAAGCCAATTAGTAGACTGCGGATTTTTACATATATTAAACTGATTTCAATCCTAGTAGACTAATGCAAATGTGTATTCTCGAATTTGTCCACCGCATTTAGTCTTTTGATGACGTTTGAACTTATTAAACAATAATTTAAGTCATCTTGAATACCGTTTTATACCCTTGCAAAGGGTATTATAATTTTGCCAGAAGTTTGCAACGCATAGAAATATTCATATCCGACCCCATAATCCATATATATTCATGATCAGGGTGACGAGCTGAGTCGATTGAGCTTTGTCCGTCTGTCTGTCCGTGATTTCAGCTCCGATCGAGCTGAAATTATGGACAGAGTCTTCTTTTTGCTGCACACTACTAATATGTGGGAACCGACCGGATCGAATGACTATATCTCATAGCTCCCATAGGAACAGTCAGTCGGAAAACTAGTTTTAGTGAGAAAAACTTTTTTCTTTTCAATGGAAACGTCTTCGAACTTTGTAATCGCAGGTTTTCTATGTATTTTTATAATTCTACCAAGTTTTATCAAAATCGGACAACTATATGGTATAGCTGCCATACAAAAGATAGGTCTGAAACACCGTTTTAGCTAGAAAAACTTTTTTGTTTTTAATGGTAGCATCCTACAATTTTGTATTTGTTTGTTTCACATGCTTTCACATAGTTTTACAAATTTTTGGCCAAATCGGATGACTATATCATATAGCTCCCATACGAACAATCGGTCGGAAAAACTTCTTAGCTTAGCTTTCTTAGTTCAGCTTTCTCATTTTTAATATTCCCATAAGTTCAGATTGTTATGAAGTGTTACAGGTGGGAAAGATTAGAATAAAAATAAATATAGCTTTGGAAAAAAAAACCGAAAACTTAACCATAGTGCGATGCAATACAAAGGCATGAAATAAAATTCACTTTTAGTAGCATACTTTTCGGTGCTGCCTTTACTTAAACAGAATTGGAAACTGAATTTTGTCACTCAAAAGCAGCCCCCCTTCCAATTGTGTCACATTACTTAAAAGTTTTTCAAAATTCTTTGACTTCCCCACCCTTTAAGCCCATGGATATGGGCAAGAACTCTGTGTGTGTGTGTGTGTGTGTGTGTGTTCAATAAAAGTTCGATGCCATAAATTAAGTGGCACCAGTAGATATGCGATCAGTAGATACATTTCCGCTCCGACTGCTAATATACTTCCCATTTGCTTTCCGTTCTGTGCTCAACTTTAATTTTTAAATGGCCGCCACAGATGGTGATGGATGCGCCCAGAAGTTTTGCTGCTGCTGCTGTTTCAAAAAAAAAACACGAAAACGAAACACAAATATGGACAACAGAGGAGCAGAGTCATTACTCTCAGCTGGTGTCCTGTAAACTCGCAACACTTTGATGTTTCAAAAATTATTTCATTTTCTATACTCTACACAGGACGCGGGTTAAGAGATTTATGGCCGGCAGCCAGACAAAGTGTCTGTGGTGAAGGCTGCCCAAGTAAAAAGTTGCAGCAGCAGTAAAATGGGCGACGAATTCTGCGGAATATTGTGCATTGTCCTGCCTCCTTGTATGTGCGCTCCTGTGTGTGTGTGTGTGAGTGGAAACGGAAAAGTTGAAGAACTTGGCTGGGCTCACATGTGAAAAGAAGCTGCCGAAGTTTGCAATTCTCTTTCGCGTAAGACGAAAGTGCAGCGCTCACTTCTCCGGAAACCGGATGTACTCCATTCAATTCAAGCAAACAAACCCCCACCCCCCCCCCACCACCCCAACCCCCTCCGTTGTGCTGCCTTCACTGCAGCAGCGCGAAATGAGAAATTCATTTTTTATTTAAATTTCACCAAGAGCAAAACATCGTTGTGCGATCCTGCTGGCGCTTCCGGCGCAAGGAAGATGAATGCCTTCAGAACCGACAACACGATGACGCCAATCGTTGGTATTTTTTTTGCTGTTGTTGTTGTTTCTGTTGGTTCAGCCATGTTTAGGCAAGAGAAATATTTCGCCCAGGATTTTGAATGGAATTGAACTTTTGTTTCATTTGTTTATTTTAATTCTTTTAACCAGAAAACACACTCGTATTTTATCAATTATGCAACTTCATTTAATTTGCGCATATTTCATGAGTGCATTTTTCCGAAATTCCAGTTGCAAGCTCGTTAAAAAAATGTGTTGCTGTTTTTATGGGTAGTTGTGGATCTGGGAAATACCCCTTAATTGTTGTTCAAAAGCTCTCCAATTGAATTGTCAATGGAATTTCTGGAATAATATAGCAAAATGATTTATTTAAACCCACCTGATTACACCCAGAGAAGTAGAGCACATCCTAAATTTAGAGGTGAACTAAAAACTCAAACTCAGGTAATTCGGGAATTAACCACTAACGAAATGGCGTCTTAACATCGGCCGCGACAAATTAAACGGGTAACCTGATACGTCAAAAGAAGAAGAGAAGAAAAGAGAAGAACCGTCCGTTGGTTAAACGCTCAGCTAGCAAAAAGCAGCGTGGTGTAGAAGGTAAAACGTCACCTTATAGCGTAGAGGTTGTGAGTTCGTAGTAAGCGTGAAATTTTATTATTTGTCTTATACCCTTGCAGAGGGTATATTAAAACGAGAAAGCTAAGCTAACTGAAGTTTTTATACCCTTGCAAGTGCTCGCTTAAATAGTTTCAAAAATACCATTTTTCCCATTTTCCGACCGATCGTTCGTATGGGAGCTATACGACATTGTCACCCGAAATGACCAAAAATTTTAAAAATTATGTGAAAGCATGAGAAGCAAACAAATACAAAATTGCAGGATGCTACCATTAAAAACAAAAAAGTTTTTTTAATTAAGACTGTTTTTCAGACCTACCTTTTGTATGGCAGCTATACCATATAGTTGTCCGATTTGAATAAAACTTGGTAGAATTATAAAAAAGCATACAAAACCTACGATTACAAAGTTTGGAGACGTTTCCATTGAGAAGAAAAAAGTTTTTCATACTAAAACTAGTTTTCCGACAGATTGTTCCTATGGGAGCTATGAGATATAGTCATTCGATCCGGTCGGCTCCGACATATTAGTAGAGTGCAGCAAAAAGAAGACTCTGTGAAAAATTTCAGCTCGAAAGCTTTCAAACTGAGAGACTGAGAGACTCGCGTAGAAACTGACAGACAGACGGACGAACAAAGCTCAATCGACTCAGCTCGTCACCCTGATCAAGAATATATATAGTTTATGGGGTCGGAAATGAATATTTCAATGCGTTGCAAACTTCTGGGCAAAATTATAATACCCTTTGCAGAGGGTATATTAAAATGATCTAGATATTTGTAACGCATAGAAGAAAGCATCTCCGACCACGATGAGCTAAGTTGATTTAGCCATGTCCGTCTGTTTCTATGCTATCTTCTCCGTCAGTTTGAAAGCTATCTTCCCCAAACGTTGCACGAAATCTTTTGGTACAAATGCGCTGCCGGTTCGGATGACTATAGCATATAGCTGTCATAGGAACGATCGGTCGAACAACTAGTCGTAGGGAGAAAATCTTTTTGTTTTCAATGGAAACGCTGTATGTGTGTCATGATTTTTACTTAGTTAAGTCGAAATCGGACGCTTATGTAGTATAGCTGTCATAGAAAAGTAGAGTCAGAAACGAAATCTTATTGGGAAAAACTTGGAAATTGTTGTTGTTTTATTTGATATGCTTTCTCACAGTTCTACAAAGTTGTATCAAAGTTGAATGACCATAGCATATAGTTACAATACGAATGATCGGTCGAAAAATAAATTTTATTATGAAAAAACTCTTTGGTTTTAAATGGAAGCGACTTCGTGCATGTTTTGTGTTTAGGATTTTGCATGATACCACAAAGTTTGGTTAAAATCGGACAAATATATATATATAAACCGTTTATATACAAAAAAAATATATTATGGTAATTGCCGCTAAAAGTATGCCATTTTCATTTTCTTAAATAATTCTCAATTTAAATAAGTAACTGAGTGTCATTTATGTTTGCATCATACATAATCCACACTTTAAATTCACTAAGATTGACAGATTTGTTGACGGAATTCAAAATGAGTTAGTAGTAAGAGAATTGATTTACTAAACAAGTAATATTATTGCACATAGCATACTTCAAAGAGCATTTATCATGATAATTTTGTTGTGTATAAACCGGATAATAGACTAGTTAACCTTTCTGAGTTTTTTTTTTTAAATTAGAAAAGAATTTTGAAAAAATTCTTTATTTTATAAAAATGTGGAATTTTTTTTTATTAAATCTAGTATAATTTTTTTTAGATATTTTCTTAAATTTAGGGCAGATTTGTTCTTGAACTAAGAAAAGAAAAAACATTGCACAGAGACTTAAAATATGGCGACTTCTACGGAATTTAATAAGACGTAAGATTTAGAAATTCGCCCAAAAATATAGAACAATATATCTAGAATATATTAGAAATATATGAAAAGACACCGCTTGTAACGCTCCTTCATTTGGAATATGAGAGGGGCAACTGTTTAACATTTGCTTGAGATAGTCAAATGCAACATTTTGTCGCATTTCTAGCTACCCATTTCAAGTGCCAGACAAGGTAAATATAAAATAAAGAGAAAAGACTTTGGTTGAAACAACGGGCAGAAAATCTACAAAATTTTATAAGGAGCATTTAACTAAGTACTCTTAAATCTGTTTATGGGTTTGTTAATAATAAAAAATGTAAAATATTCGATCCCTTTTTGAGTCGCTACTGAAAAAGTCACGGATGCAGGTGCATTCACATTGAATGCAACTTTTTCCTACCACTAGCCCCTGTGTCTTTTGTATGGCAGGAAAGCAGCATTCACCACAAAAATGCAGAAACGCAAAAATGCGCTGTAGGGAGAACCGGCCAAAAGAGATGATATTACTACGAGTATTTTGGAGTTTTCCGATTAAATACCCCCTCTACTGCCCTCACATCATTTCCTCTCTAATACGTATTTAGAAAATACTTTTTGCTTTCTAAAATATAGAAAATATTTTTCTAAAACTAAGAAAATAAGAAAATATTTTGTCCAAAACTGAGAAAACATTTTCTGGCTCATGGAAAATGGTATGTTAATTTAAGCAAAAGATTTTTGTTGCATATATGGTGAATCGGACTTAATTTTCAAAATTTTCAGGCGCCCTTGAAGTCACCCTTAGAAGCTACATCAACGGGATGTCGCTAAGGATCAATTTTCTTTCCCAAATTCAAGTGATACTTTTGTAGGAAATCGATGAATAATCCCAAATTTACTAGCGTTATTCGTCTGGTTCGGTTCGGTTAATAATCACATCTATCTGGTGGCACTGCAAAATGTGGTTCATATTTTAAATGTAAAATGTACCCGCCAAAGCATTCAATTATTGCACAATCATTTAAATAGCAATTTGTTCAACTCACAAACACAATTCTTTAGATTTGAAAATGGATAAGATTATTGTCGAATACTTTCATGAACCCTTGCCTGCATAATCCAGTGCACACCCACGCTACTGGGCACAAAGAGGATCAGTTCATTTGGCCCCGCCAACGTGACCGGCTCGCTTACCAAGTGCGTTTATGGTTTGATGATTTACAGTCACAGTCATAAATATTCGCACGGCCAGTGTGCACATTATACGCGATTTATGCTGCGCCGACCATAACTCATGCAACAGCACATGTAAAATTTATGCAATTATTAATTTAACACGCCTGCAATCCTGCATCCTGCAAACGGGACAACCCCCACCCCCCACACACAGCTAACCCATCCTCCCCATGTCAGATCGTTGGGCAGCTTATCACTCAGAATCCTAGCCAGATCTAATCTCTGACCAATCGCGGCAGTTTGGAAAGTATCTTCTGCCTGGGGTGATTCGGGCCACCCACCCCATAATTTACACGGTGAGCAAAAACACTCACAAAAATAATAAATGTCCAATATGTTAGCCTCTACAGGGCAAAAGCACAAAATAAAACATACAAAAAAGCAACAAACACAGCACAAACACAGCACAAAATCGACAAGAGCGAAAAAAAATCCCCTGTTCATTTGGTATGTGTGAACCAGAAGCTGGTCAAAAGGCACTCGAGGGGGTGGGGGATGGGGGGGAGGCCACCTGCTAGGCTCGAGTGCAGTTCCAGGCCCGAACATGGGCAACATGTCGCTCCATTAATTTGCCATAAAACAGAAGTGGACTAAAATTTGTTTGCAAAAAATTACAAATGGTGGAGCCAGAAAAGGGAAGGCACAAAGAAACTACACAGTTTGGGGGAGAAACTAGGGTCTACTAATTTATGGCCAGCAACATTTGTGATGTTCTGTTAAATGTCCACAATGACACATTGAGAACATCCCCTTGCCAAAGAAAGCCGAACAGTCTAGAACATGGTCGGGTTGTTAGAGATAATCACTAATGGAGATGCATAACTTTTACTAACTAATTCTAATGTCAGCTGTCACCGCAGTGACACTCAAGTGTGTGGTCATTTGCAATCAACTTCTGGATTGTATTTAAAGCTCTATTTTGTCTAGAAGCTGGGAATGTATCTATAAGTCCGACGAAGACATCATCCCAGCCAAGACAGCGGCCTGCCGATTAAAGTAGAAAAAAATCGCAGAAATTTTTGCTGATAGAGGAGATGCCTAAATCCTAGAAAAACTGGAATGAATTCAAAACAGGGGTAGATTTGGTACTAAAAAAATTCAAATGGAATCGACAATTCCAAACGTTTTACATTAACGTTTAGCTATTAAGAGCCTTAATACTCGTGTACAAGCTCTAATCGAATATTTTAGCTCAAAATCGGCATGCAATAGCATTGCTTTTCATTTAGAAACTTGATTTTCTAAAAAAAAAGTTAAGGTTTTAATAGGCTGAATGCTACGTATAGAAAATCTACACGAAATGTATTATGTTGATCCATTGTAGCTTGACGCTTCCCTGTATTACTGAGATTTCCGGCAATGCCGCGCGAGTGCTCGGTAGCCGTATGGACTCAGTTGCCAGCATTTTTGTTTAAATTGCAGAGACAAGGTAAGAAAATTATAAGTTCAAACCATAAATAAACTTATTGTTGTAGGCTTTTCAGAAAGAAGACTTCCCCCTCCCATTCCTCCTCCTACCTTCCCGTCCTTCTCACCACACTCCCTTGTGTAAATGGCGTAGTGTATTTTATTTTTGTTTGGGTAGCTTTTACATATTAGGGTTTCTCTGTATATAAGTTCAATTATTTTTATAATCCCCATAGACCTTCGAATCAAGTGGCGCCTGTATGCTCTACAATTTTTATACTCTGTCCCAAAGGTACATAGAGTATAATAAGTTTGTGCAAAAGTATGTAACATCCAGAAGAAAGCATCTCCGACCCCATAAAGTATATATGTTCTTGATCAGCATCAACAGCCGAGTCGATATAGCCATGTCCGTCTGTCCGTCTGTCCGTCAGTCCGTCTGTCTGTCCGTATGAACGCACAGATCTCAGAGATGGTAAGAGATAGAGGTTTGACATGTATGGGACATATGCTTCTTATGTCTGCAGGCAGATCAAGTTTATTTTCAATTTTGGCCACGCCCCCTGCCGCCCCCGCAATTTAGAAAAAACATCATATCTCCTACAGTTTTAAAGATAGGTGGATTGTTCCTTCTAGATATATTTAGTAATAAGGATAACTTATCGATCAGCCAATGAAATGGTGAAGATTGGATGAACGGTTTTCGAGTTATGATCAAAAGACTGTTCGCTGCAGCAGCGCTGCTTTCAGCTACTACTGCAGCATCAAAATTTATGCTGAGCGTATAATTTCGTTGGTACAGAGTATGCTATGGTCGGGCTTGACCGACTTTCTTTCTTATTTAAATAAAAGTTAAGGATTTAATAGGCTGATGCTACGTAGAAAAAATCTGCACGAAATTGGTTGCTGATCCATTTTGCTCATCTCCGCTTCCCTTTATTACTGTGCAATGCCGCGCAAGTGCTTGGTAGTCGTATGTGCTGAGATGCCGGCATTTTTGTTTAAATTGCAGGGACAAGGTAAGTGAGTTATGAGTTCCAAGCCATACTGAAAATAGTGAAAACAATATATTTAAGCTTTGGGTTTTCAGAACGAAGACCTCCCCCTACCGTGCCACTTTCTACCTATGTTAGACACACCCCTTCCGCCCCCGCAATTTGGAAAAATTGTCATATCTCACAGTTTTAAAGATAGATGGTTTGTAACTTTTGGACTTACAAAGGATCGGTGAAGATCGGATTAACGGTTGTCGAGCTATGACCAAACGACTGTACGCTGCTTTCATCACCATCTCTTAATAGAATCATCTTCTAAATAATAAATAATGCAATCTTGACGTCTATAATTATAGCGATAACACTTGACAGCTTTAAAAGGGGGGTGTGTCATTAGCAATGACTTTTCACACACCTTGTACACATTAATCTTAAAAACTATAAGTAAAAAAACACACAGACAATTTGTAGATTATAAACAACACAAAGGCATTGCCTGAAGTCGCCTTAGAACTATGAAATCAGTTCCCCTTGAGCTTTCAAAGCGTGCACTACAACAACCATGGCAAAGGATAATTTAACAGCTGTGCTACATGGCATTGAGGATCTGCGTTTGGTAGGATAACCATCTGGTACTGTTAATTGTATAAACTTTACTGAACTTAAACCTTCACTAGGAACAACGTCCCATACCGGCAATAGCCGATGATGGTAAGCAGCTGGAAGTTAATTATTGAATTTGCACACGTTTCACATCTGCCCTTTTAGAGGTTCTACTGGCCATGGATAGCGTGGGTATATGCGGTTCCGATATTCATTATCTACGACATGGACGCATTGGTGATTTCATTTTAACCAAACCCATGATTATTGGTCACGAATCTGCCGGTGTGGTGGCCAAAATAGGCAAAAATGTTACCAATCTCAAGGTGGGTGATCGTGTGGCCATTGAACCGGGTGTACCGTGTCGGTATTGTGATCACTGCAAACAGGGCAAGTATAATCTATGCGCTGACATGGTGTTCTGTGCAACACCACCCTATGATGGCAATCTCACCCGCTATTACAAACATGCGGCGGACTTTTGTTTCAAGCTGCCGGATCATGTGAGTATGGAGGAAGGAGCCCTGCTGGAACCATTGTCGGTGGGTGTACATGCGTGTCGGCGTGCCGATGTGGGTTTGGGATCAAAAGTATTGATTCTAGGCGCTGGACCCATTGGATTAGTTACACTGCTGGTGAGTTAAGCAAAATCTGTGAACTCGTTTTTAAGCTGGAAAGCAAAATCCGGAAGGTGACGAAGAGACCCTAAAATGAGCATAGTTTGAGAAAAGCAACTTCTTATAAAGAATAAGATTAGGTTTTTGAGAAATTTAACAAGAAAATAGCTGAAAATCACGTATTAGTCGGTCATGCTAGACTATAATATTCTCTAAACCCGCGAAAGAAAAGCGAACATTCTTTTGCTAATAATTTAATTTAATTTCATTAATGTTTAAACAATCCTGATTACTCCCGAAGATACGAACGTACTATCTTTAACGTTTTTTTTCCGAAAATCTGGGGCTGGAGGAGGCGTGGCGACATTTTAAAATAAACGTAATAGACAGATCTGCAAATATAAAAGTAATTTCTTCCAAAGTTTTACACTCATCAAAAAAAAAACAAAAACTTTCTACTCAAATTAAGTTCAAACGGTGTCAATAGTAACGTAAGTACGAACATTTTTGATTTAAGTACAAAATTCTTATATTAAGTACGGTTTTTTTTATCCCGAATACTGGATTTTAGCATGTTTTGAGATTCTTTGAACTATTTTAGGATCTTTTTATACTC